>OX326956.1:15367416-16758666 GCA_946800325.1 Luzula sylvatica | reverse complement strand
ATTTTTTAAAGTATTATGATAAATATAATACAAGTTTTTATTTTTCATGAAATTGAATCTACAACATTCTCAATTGATATAAATCATATATATACGGTTAAAATTCGATTTTAATATTTAGATTCAGTTAAATAAGTGTTGTTGGCCGACGTTGGCCAAACAAGAGTGTTGGTCATTGATCATATATATATATATATATATATATATATATATATAATACAATTGTTTTTTACTGTTGATATTAGATACGATACAAACACAAGGTCATACCAATCTGGGCAATATAGAGAATCTCATAAGCAACAACTAAAGGAAAAGATATTACAGGTTGGTCATAAGTTTTTTTTTGGTCTTTGTAAAATTCATACTTAATTAGTTGTCATGGAATATGTTTTCTGATTCGTGTTTTTAATGGTAAATCACAAAAATGTGTGCTCATATTGACAAAATGGAATCACAAAATAAATCTACTTGTTAAAAAATTTCAAGTGCAAAATCCTTTGATATCTAATTAAGTATCTTTGATAATCTCAAAACAGTAAATGACATATTTATTTCTGGTCAAAATATTTGTGGAACGAAAATTAACGACAAAATACTAATTTTAATACAAATCCATAATTAAAAAGTAATAAATACAAACAGGATTTACTTGTAATTGTACAATTTGAAAACATTTATTTCTGTTTAAAATTATCTTCTGGGTTATTTTCTGCATATAAATCACGGTTATCATTTTTTTGGGCAATTACCCGACAATTCTTATTTTACTTATTAACTACTGCAATTGTACAATTTGAACACTTATTATTATTATTATTATTATTACTATTATTATTATTATTATTATTATTGTAGCTTCTACAGGATAAATGGAGAGCTATAGCCGATTCAAGATTTAAAAAACTTATTAGTATGAATAAAGAACACATACGGTTTTTTCTTTATTCTGGTGTCTACGACAAAGACAATATATTGGATGATGCTGTCAATAAATATTTGGATGCGTTTGATCGTTCTACTAAAGGTGTGTATTAGTAGGTTATCAATATTATAATTATAAATATTTAAATTCGTTGGATCGTTCTACTAAAGGTGTGTATTAGTGGGTTATAAATATTATAATTATAAATATTTAAATTCGTTTGATCATTCTACTAAAGGTGTGTATTAGTAGGTTATCAATATTATAATTATAAATATTTAAATTCGTTTGATCATTCTACTAAAGGTGTGTATTAGTAGGTTATCAATATTATAATTATAAATATTTAAATTCGTTTGATCGTTCTACTAAAGGTGTGTATTAGTTGGTTATAAATATTTAAATTCGTTTGATCGTTCTACTAAAGGTGTGTATTAGTAGGTTATAAATATTTAAATTCGTTTGATCGTTCTACTAAAGGTGTGTATTAGTAGGTTATAAATATTATAATTATAAATATTTAAATTCGTTGGATCGTTCTACTAAAGGTGTGTATTAGTGGGTTATAAATATTATAATTATAAATATTTAAATTCGTTTGATCATTCTACTAAAGGTGTGTATTAGTAGGTTATCAATATTATAATTATAAATATTTAAATTCGTTTGATCGTTCTACTAAAGGTGTGTATTAGTTGGTTATAAATATTTAAATTCGTTTGATCGTTCTACTAAAGGTGTGTATTAGTAGGTTATAAATATTTAAATTCGTTTGATCGTTCTACTAAAGGTGTGTATTAGTAGGTTATAAATATTATAATTATAAATATTTAAATTCGTTGGATCGTTCTACTAAAGGTGTGTATTAGTGGGTTATAAATATTATAATTATAAATATTTAAATTCGTTTGATCATTCTACTAAAGGTGTGTATTAGTAGGTTATCAATATTATAATTATAAATATTTAAATTTGTTTGATCGTTCTACTAAAGGGGTGTATTAGTTGGTTATAAATATTTAAATTCGTTTGATCGTTCTTTTAGTGTGTATTAGTAGGTTATAAATATTATAATTATAAATATTTAAATTCGTTTGATCGTTCTACTAAAGGTGTGTATTAGTAGGTTATACATATTATAATTATAAATATTTAAATTCGTGGGATCGTTCTACTAAAGGTGTGTATTAGTAGGTTATAAATATTATAATTATAAATATTTAAATTCGTTGGATCGTTCTACTAAAGGTGTGTATTAGTGGGTTATAAATATTATAATTATAAATATTTAAATTCGTTTGATCATTCTACTAAAGGTGTGTATTAGTAGGTTATAAATATTTAAATTCGTTTGATCGTTCTACTAAAGGTGTGTATTAGTAGGTTATAAATATTATAATTATAAATATTTAAATGCGTTTGATTGTTCTATTAAAGGTGTATTAGTAGATTATAAATATTACTGAAATTGTACTCTTCTCCTGAGATTCCCTCCCAACAATGCCGATTGAGTCAGCATGACGTCACGGATTGATTGTTAATCCGTGGCTCAATTTTACCTCCCAATTTTTATAGAGAATCCAAACTTCTAATTAACAGTTCCAAACAATTCAATTAACAGTCCCATCAACACATTTCAATTAACAGTTAATAGCATGAGGGAACTTTGTAGGATTTAGAATTCCAATGTTGGGATTCTAAATTTTATAGTAATTGTATATGTATTAATGAAAATGCAATAGACGAGTGATATATGAGTCCTCTTTATTTTTCTCAAAAAAATAAATATATATTTCTCTTGGGACGATAGTAATTAGTTTTTGTTTATTACAGGCCTGGTCGACGATTACTATCAATATATGTCTGCAGTTCGTGGGGTCCGACAAGATCGTAAAGAAAGTTTGAAGAAATTGTTGTCTCAAGAAATGCCAGATATAGAGGTTTGCGTATTCCAAAACAATATATCTTTTGTTTGCCTTGAATAGTGTCTCCAGCCTCAAACTGCTCCTTGTACTTTTGAGAACTAATTCTCTTCTCTATTGCTAGATGGTAAAATCAAAAGAAATGTGTGAATTCATCAGAAAACAGATTGTCGAATCTAGTCCATATAAGGAGGTAATTTTTGAACTGGTCATTGGAGGCGTTCTCAATGGTATTTAATTCAACTAACTTATAAAATTACTGCGTAACTCAGGATTACAACTCTTTGAATGCTATGGAAGACAAAACATGTCCAAATACCTTCGCTTTAAAACTAATGAAATTATTGGAGACTACGTTTACTCGGTAAGAATAAGACCTTATTTCGTGGTAAATTATAATATGTATTCGTTTTGTACAGATTTTACCAAACCAGTCCAAATCATTATCCATTCTGTTAATTTCGGTACCAGAAGTGACTAAGAAATACATATAATAGAGATATATAGATGGACTGAGGGAGAGAAAGATGAAGAGAAATTTCAATATCAAATTATGATTAACGTTGCATCATAAATACAAGGACATATTTACAGTTACATAAATGGTTATTCAAAACAGTTATGTCCAGGGACGGATTCAGGGACTAACGGTCCCGATACCTCCAAGATCGAGAAATGCACTGGGGTTGGTGGTTAGACTCCGTCGTATAATTTGTTTTTTTATTCCATATCTGATTATGCCCATTATTATATTATGCATTACAGCATTAGTGTTAGTATTAGTCCATGAATCTCTTTAAATCGATCATATTTTATTAAATCAAATATTAGTCATATTATTCAGATCCTGATCCGTATAAAATATAATATGTATACTTTATTGAACGATTTATTTCCTAAAATAATATACTCACTACGACATAATTATTTGTATGTAGGTATCACCGACAAACAACCAAGTACGATCTACATGAAAAAACACGCCAAGAAGTTCAATTTAGAAATATGATATTACAGGTACTGATAAGTTTTGTGTTTAATGAAATTCGTAATAATTGCAAAATATATCTCTATTAATCTCTAAAGTATATTCAAGAATATAATAATATGTATTTTTTTTTAAATTTAAAATATACCACATATTTAAACGATAAAAAAATAGAAAGAAATGTGATTAAATACAAACAAAATCACATACTCAAAAGCGTCTATCCTAAAAATATATCCTATAATAATATTATAGAAAGGTGCATTTTTCAAAAATAGCCACCTTTCGAAAATTTATTTAAGAAATAACCAAGTTTGCAAATTTATTCCAGTACTAACCAAGTGCGGGATCTGGGATCCCGCCAGTTTTAAACTATGATTTGTTTAATTAATTCCTGATTAATTTATAAACCTGAATACAATTTATAAATCTTAACTAACTAAATTGATTAATAAATAAAATTATGGTGTTTATTTTGTTTGTTTACCTCCAAAAATATTGCTATTACATCTTGAACAATATTTTTAACAAAATTGGATTGAGAAATAGAGAATTAATAAATACAAAAATTGTACATCTTTTTAAGTAGTGTAGTTTGTATTTTTTTTGTTTTATTTTATAATTTAAAGTTATAACATTATCTCTTAAAGTTATAAAAAAAAATACTAAAAGAGAACACATTTAAACATATAACTTAAATCTAAAAAAAATGTAAACATAACACATATAATAAGTAAATATTATACCTAACACACATAGAATAGCAAAAGACAGAATGAAATATATATTTAGAAAAGGAAAGAAGCTTCCTTCGGAGAGTAGGCGTCGCGACATATCTATCTATATACTAATGCAAGGGGATTTGCTGCCTCCTGGTGCAGCCACGTCACCAGGGGCCTATTCGTAAAAAAAATATTTTTTTTACATTTTGGTCCTTTTTGATTTACAAATTGGTCCTTTTTAAAAAAAAAAATTACATTTTGGTCCTTTTTTTTACATTTTGGTCCTTTATATTTGCATTTTGGTCCTTCGAAGTTTTAATATTCACATTTTGGTCCAGGGGCCTCAAATTGGTCCTGTTTTTAAAAAAAAATTACATTTTGGTCCTTCTTTATCACATTTCGGTCCTTTATATTTGCATTTTGGTCCTTTTTTCGCAATCAAATTACATTTTGGTCCTTTTTTTTACATTTTGGTCCTTTATATTTGCATTTTGGCCCTTCGAAGTTTTGAAATTTATATTTTAGTCCAGGCAGCCACGTCACCAGGGGTCTATTTGTAAAAATAAAATATTTTTTACATTTTGGTCCTTTTTGATTTACAAATTGGTCCTTTTTTAAAAAAAATTACATTTTGGTCCTTCTTTTTTACATTTTGGTCCTTTATATTTGCATTTTGGTCCTTCGAAATTTTAATATTCACATTTTGGTCCAGGGGCCTCAAATTGGTCCTGTTTTTTAAAAAAAATTACATTTTGGTCCTTTATATTTGCATTTTGGCCTTCGAAGTTTTGAAATTTATATTTTAGTCCAGGCAGCCACGTCACCAGGGGTCTATTTGTAAAAAAAAATATTTTTTTACATTTTGGTCCTTTTTGATTTACAAATTGGTCCTTTTTTTTAACAAAAAATTACATTTTGGTCCTTTATATTTGCATTTTGGTCCTTCGATGTTTTAATATGCACATTTTGGTCCAGGGCCCTCAAATTGGTCCTGTTTTTTAAAAAAAATTACATTTTGGTCCTTCTTTATCACATTTCGGTCCTTTATATTTGCATTTTGGTCCTTCGAAGTTTTAAAATTTACATTTTGGTCCTTTATTATTTTTCTTGCCTGGTGCAGCCACGTCACCAGGGGCCTATTTATAAATTTTTTTTTCTTTTTTTACATTTTAGTCCTTTTTGATTTATAAATTGGTCCTTTTTTCGAAAAAAATTTACATTTTGGTCCTTTTTTATTTACAAATTGGTCCTTTTTTCGAAAAAAATTTACATTTTGGTCCTTTTTTCTCATTTTGGTCCTTTATATTTGCATTTTGACCCTTCGAAGTTTTGAAATTTACATTTTAGTCCAGGGGCCTCAAATTGGTCATATTTTTAAAAAAAAATTATATTTTTGTCCTTTTTTCACATTTTGGTCCTTTATATTTGCATTTTTGTCCTCCGAAGTTTTAAAATTTACATTTTGGTCCTTTATTATTTTTCTTGAAAAACTAAAATAAAATTATAATAAGTTGAACAATATTAATAAAAGAACATCTTGCAAATATTTAAAAATAAAATATCACAAAACTATTAAAAAATACATAAAAAGAAAACTAAAATAAAAAATAGATGTTTAAATAGATATTTTCTATGAATATATTTGCAAAGTGTTTATTTATTATCATTTAATGTTAGTTTTTTTATGAATAAAGAATGTAATATTAAAATTATATAAACAAAATATGTAATAATTTAAATTTTTTTAAATCACTACGTGTTAAGAAGTGTTTATGAATTTTCTTAAAATTAATAAAAAATAACAAAAATAAGTTTTAATTATTACATATGAGATTTGGAGGGTATTTTGGAAAAAAAAAAATTAATATCATCCATAAGGAGTATTTTAAAATAAAAGTTTGGTAAAGAGTTTTTTTTTTTGGGAGTTTACGAAAAGATAGAGAATTTTTTATAATATCCAAAAAAAATTAGGGGGTTAAAAATATACCAAATCATGGATGTGCGAATAATCATGACATAATTTAAATTAAAGATTCGAACGAAACGGTTAGCGATGACATCGTCAAACTTTGTTGTTGGCTGACCACACAAAGGACGAAAAATATTTGTACTAAATATGTAGCGAAATTAAAGATTTGTGAAATTAAAAACACTCTTTTTTTCAGCAATGTTTTCTGAACTATTATGTTCTTAATAAATTTCATGACGACTCATTCGTTCTTTTTCCTTATTTTACTTATGAAGTATAAAATATAGATAATTTTTTTAGCAATAACCGTTTGAATTATTCAAGAAATCCGGCTCTTAAAATTTTCAAACGATTTTTGCTACAAAATTTCACTCGCACACAACACACTAAATTACACATATAATAATGATTACAAAAAGAAAGTCACATACACAAAACGAACAACAATTTTTTTCAACTACATTACTTATAAACCCGAACAGCCCCGCGCAATTGCGCGGGGGTAATGCTAGTAATTAATAAAGCAGCAATCAACGTTATACCGACTGCTGAGACAGAAGCATTAAACACACATTACTACATAACATATACTAAAACATAACACATTTCGACATGGAAGAAAATAAAAACTCAAAACAAACATTAACTATATTACTTCATCGGAATCTCAAGAAACCTTTTGACTTCATTATCCAAAATGTCCACATCGTTTTTGACTCCCTTCCCGAATATGTCCTTATATATGTGTCTTCGTTTGTACGGGGGTTTCACTTGTGGAGCATTTCGACATGTAATTCTTTTTAGAATAAAAATTCAAAAACTAACCTCCTTTTAGAAAATATTCCAAAAATAACTTCCTTTTCGTAAATATTCCAAAAATAATCCCTTTCGGGTTTTTAAATCCCGCCGCTACGGTGTTTTGAGGAAAAAAAAGATTTATTTTCCTTCAAAATGTACCCACCGAATTCTCCATTATTTAACTATTACATTTAATTAACGTGATAATTACAACATATCATTAAATATTAACTAATATTTATTCCAATTCATGAATTCGAATAAATATTAATTATGTATTAAGTTAATAGCTAACAATAAAATTAATATTTATGAATTCAAATGTACCCACCGAATTCTCTATTATTGATATATTAATTTTGCTGTTAGTTATTAACTTAATACATAATTAATATTTATTCGAATTCATAAATTAGAATAAATTGGAATAAATATTAGTTAATATTTAATGATATGTTATAATTATCACGTTAATTAAATGTAATAGTTAAATAATGGAGAATTCGGTGGGTACATTTTGAAGGAGAATATTTTTTTTCCCAAAACACTGTAGCGGCGAGATTTAAAAACCCGAAAACACTGTAGCGGCGAGATTTAAAAACCCGAAAGGGATTATTTTTGGAATATTTTCGAAAAAGAAGTTAGTTTTTGAATTTTTATTCTAAAAGAGGCTACATGCAGAAATGCTCCTTCACTTGTACTCATTCTCGAACTGTGTGCGCGTGCATATTCTTTCTTTCTCCCGGAATTCATGTTTGAAATCATAGATCCACATACATATCTTTCAAAATGCAATCTCTGCTCATGAAGTAGTACATTTCTTTAACAATTATTTTCCAATGCATCTTACAAAAACCGGAAAATTGGATGACTTCCTTTATATTTGTGCACGTGCCGATTTGCCACCGATAACATTTCTATAGAAATGAAACACAAAAAAGTACTCAATAATACCAAAAAAGGAACTTTCAAATGAACGTTGTTATAACTTACACGAAATTCATCACAATATGGCAATCCTTTAATGTTTTGGGTTAAGACAATAAATATTTCGTGATGTATGTATAAGATTTCTACATGTGTTTTCTCGAAATATCTGATGAAATTAATACCACAATTGATCACGGATCCATTTTTGTGGGGAACTGAAGGAGGATGTTGGTTCTACCAAAATGTGTCTCTTTGATCTCAACCCCTTCCCATCACCGTTTAGTGAAACAGAAGATGAAGTCATAGCTGGATGAAGAAGAAAAATAATGTATTTGCATAAGAAGAATAAGATGAAGATGAAGATGAAGACATATTAATACAACTCAAAAAAATAAAGACAAATATATTTATAAGGATTATTTTTTATTCGGACTTGGAGACCGCACGGAAGGAAATACATGTTTAGATCAACGGTAAAATGATACGTATAAGGACATACGAATGCATGCGTTCGTGACCATAAATAATGTGTATATTAGATGCACATATGTATATTAGATATACATAATTAAATTGATAAAAAACGATTCTCTGAAGAAAATCAAAAATTTCAGTTGAACCAATTTTAGTAAAACTAGCATAACTTTTACATAATAACTCCGATTTGAATTTATCGAATTGAGTTGGTTATATAATAAGATTATCTAAAACTTTCATGAAGAATTATTTTTCATTTGAGTGATTAATTTTTTTTTCGTTTTAATGGAATACCGAAAGGATGCGATAGTTTGACATACAATTAGTAAAACCGTCATAACATTCGCATCCGAACTCCAATTGGGCCGGACCAAATTGGGTGGAAAGATAATCCGATTATCTACAACTATCATGAAGGCATGAATTCAGTTTGAACGATTTAACAATTTCGTTTCAACCGAATACTGAAATGGTGTATGCAGTTTTATATTTCAAGAGATGTCTTTTCACTAGATCTTATCCATAAATGTGTATAATATTTATACATACGTTTTGGTCCGTCCTTATCTTTTGCCATAAATAAGATGTGCTCTCTAGAGCCAAAAAGACAATTAATTAATTAGTCGTTTCCAAATCATTCTATCAATTGTTGAAAGAGCGCAAACGAAAGAGAGAAAGAGAAAATATGAGAAAACGAGTTTTCTCCATTAGAGAACATAATTGATCATCAAGAAGGTTCATACGCTCTTCTTTTAGGTAGTTGCGTGTGTGACCGAGAGACTATAACTCACGATAGATACGAGTAGTAGAACCATCATTTTGGTTCTCGTATGTGAATGGATCGAGAATTAGGTTTTCACGAAAATTGTTTCGGTTTACCAAGAGATGAAGGACGAGTCTTACGGTGTCGAGACGAGAAGAACGCACGTGAAACGGAAGGCGATCCACCAACAGTATCGAGTCATGTGGTATGAGATGCATGCGTTGCTGGAGTGGAAAACACGAAAAAGACAATAGAAGCAAGCGAACAATCCTTCTTACTTGATCAATTTCACGTGGTATGATTCTATGCTTCTTCCGCATCGACGTTCAGAGAGATGGTGTGATCTTGGATTTGGGATAGGCTTCGGAACCCCAACAGTGGTATCAGAGTGATCGTCATCGATTCGAGGGTCGGATAATTGTCGTATAAGTGTTATACACATGCGTATAAAAGTTATGTGCTAGCACGAATTTAGATATTTAGAAGTTTAATTTCGATTAAAATAACAAGTATAATTCATTAGAGATCGATCATGTGATGATTGAGAATATCTACGAATGATCGTGAAAAACTTTCATGATTTTTCGTTTTGAAAACGGAGTAAACGGGAAAAACTACAGAAAAATCAGATTTTCCATGCCCCAGGGGCCTCTAGGGGCCATTCCGTTGGTCCCACCAGTTCGGGCAGCATCGGAGCTTCTGAGGTGCATTTGGGATTGACAGTCACGTCCTCAGGGGCTGTAGGGGTGCTTTCTCACGTCCCACCGTCCAGACAGAAAGCCCCTGAATGCTGTTTTTTGTTTTGGATTGTTTTTTTACTACGAATGTCAAAATTTTGAGTTATTTATAACAACATAATTCAAGTCATACATAGATACATAGAAAATAATTATTAAAGGTTAATAATACATGTGAAATTATGTGAAATGTGAAATGTGTTGAACATAACATAGATACTCGGGTAAAAAGACCACGTGTTCGCCGTAAAACTTCTTGTTATATGATTCATGATAGATATTCTTTCCGTTGGGAAAATTTGAGGGAACCAACCACCCATGTGTTGCTCTTCTTTTAAATCTTTGAACTAAATTTTTTTTCTGATCTTGTTATATGGCTTATTTTGTATTCTCTAAAATTATGCTAATTACCCTAATTTAACAAAAAAACTCATAAATATCCGAAAATCCGAAATTACTCTAAGTAGTAAAAATACTTCAAATAATATACTCTAAATCATACTAATTTTGTCTTAAAAAATACTCATGAACAAGCAAAAAAAATTACCTTGATGGGAAAGAAGAACAAAATAATGACTTGCAAACTTCCAAACACCTTCCAAGAACTTCTCAAACACACCAAAACTACACAAATCACCTCTCTAGGCTAAAAATGAAGAGAAAAAAACACCCCTCTCAGTTGAAGAATGAAGAGAAACCTTACCCTTCTCGACCGGAACAAAGACGAAAAAGGGAGAAAGAGGAAATTGCCAGGAGAGAGAGAAGGAAAGGAAGGAAACGGAAGGGGCGGGATTTGGGATCACATCGATTTTTTTCTTAGCGGCGTGTCGCTTCATATGTCAGATGATGAAGTCACAAATCCCGTTGGACAGTATTTGTGATCCCGCCTTCTCTCTCCTCTATTTTTTATTCCGCCTGTTTAACTAATAATTATTAACATTTAATAATTTGACAGGATTTGAAATCCCGCATGTTTTGAAAGTGACAGGATATGCGATCCCGCACTTGGGTATTTCCGTAATTAACTTCAAAACTTGATTATTTCTGAAAGGAAAATTATATTTGTCCCCTTTACAATCCCCCACAATACTTCATGTGTTGGCAGAAATTTAATGGACTGAATTTAATGTTAAATTCAAATTAATACATGATAAACGATAAAATTATTTTAGATAATAAATCATAATATGTGGCAAACCGTATTAATTAGGTGACAAAATCGTATTAATTAGGTGTTAAACCATATTTATTATGTGGTAAATCAAATTATTAAAAAAATATTTGCTTTATTTAATTTTGTATTTATACTTGATTTTACACATGACAAGGCATATTAATTTTAACAATTTTTTATTATTTTATTTTCAATCCTTTTTAAAAGCAAAAGATTTTCATTTTTATTTTGATAATTTTTGTTAACTTATTATTTTTATTTTGTGTTTCTGACTCAACCAACGAAACTTTGAGCCCATTTACATATATATAATTAATTAAACGAAAACACTAAATGTTATATTAATATGTTCATAGATTGATGGGGAGTTCTATCATACACCCTTTTACAAGGGTATTTTGGGTATTTTAGCAATTAATTATATTTGTAAAAGGGTGTATCATAAAATTTATCTTTTATGGACATTTTTGTTTAATGAACTATAAAAAATTCTAATTTAGTTCAACATTAATTGATAAATATATTTGATATCTTACCTTAAATATTCATAAATGGATAATTACTTCAAATACCCTTGAAAATAGGTGTATGATAATGAAAGGGGTGTATGATAGAAGCCCCCTAGATTGATATCTGTATTCCTTGTTTGCAGGGTCTAAAATTTCGATGTGAAAAAATGCTAGATTCAAAAAGGCAGTCATTACTCGAAGATAATAAGAAAAAAATTGAGGAATCTAGTCGTTTATTCTGTAAAGACGAAGAGACCTCACAGACTTTATTTCTCGAGTACCTTACAATGTACACGGAGTTTACAAAGTGTGAGTTCTCCCTACAATCCCATTTACTTATACACACATTTTTTAAATGCACACGTCATTATTTTGATTTATTACTAATTGTCAAAAAAATAATTAGCGCAATGAAATTTAGAAGAAGCACGTATGCACATGTAACATTCCTTTTTGTACACAACTAACTAGACTTTAAGGGCTCGTTCGGCGACACATGGAATAGAGAAATAGTGGAAGAGAGACTAGTCAACAATTCCATTTTATTCCATGTGTGTTCGGCATTGTAGTTAGAATAAGAATGTCGATTAAAATGTATGAATTGTTATCAATGACCAAAATACCCTTGTTTTATAATTTATAATTAGTCAATTATTCAATTTAGTAAAAAAAAGAAAATATTTTTTTTACAAATTAATAACAAATTTTAAGTATACATATATTACTAGAAAAATCAACAATTCATTTTATAAATATGAGTATATCAAAATGATTGGAGCTAATATAGGAAAAAATACATCATATTATTGTTGGTACCAATTGGTACCGTCCCTTTTCAAAATATAAACATGTTAACAGTTTCTAATTAGTTTTGTAATATTAGTTTTATCACCCAATTACCAATACCAGTCCCTCAATGCCCCACCCTTAATTTCTCAATTTCAAACAAATTAGCAATTTTAATGCAAAATAATTTGGTTCTAATTAGTTTTGTAATATTAGTTTCTAATTAGTTTTGTATGGTCTTTCCCATCAGTATTGGTACCAAAAATATAACCACAACTCTTCCTTGTACCAATTTAAAGGCGTACCATGACTCCATGAGTACCAGTACCAATAGAACTATTCTTTCGTTTACCTTCCCAAATCTTTCTCGTACCAGTTTCCAAATTTCTAAACAAATCATCAAATAAACATTTAAATGAAATAATTGATTGAAAGTGAAGAAAATTAATCAAAATTGACCTTTTAATCAGAGAAAGAAAATTGATAGTGACAATCAAGGATAAAGGGACCAAAGAATCATCATAAGCATTGTATGAAAAAAACAGAGTATATCTCGAGATAGCTCAGACACGGCGGAGCACGGTGGCTCGAGATAGCTCGGTGACCAAAAAATCATCGTAAGCCACTATGATATGGATCTCTTTAAATAGAGAAAAAAAAATCTATGTGATTGAATACCTCAAATCGACGAGGTCATCGATGAATTGCCGGGAATAGGCCGGAGAAAGACTTCAGAGTGATGGTTTTTCTCTCGTCTGCTTATGTGCCATGGCTAAGATTGTAGAAATTGAATATTATTATTTATTGCCACGTGTGCAGTCAGTGGAAGTAAAAAGGGCATTTTCGTCCACAAATTGTGCTTATTTCGTGGAATAAACATCTTCCATGTACCCTGTGGAAGAGGAGAAATTCCATTTTCCACCCATAATTCTGTTTTATTCTACCTCTGTTCGGCATGGAAAAGCCGGCTATTCCAAATATTTATGCTATTCCACTCTTAATCCGTTTTGCCGAACAGGTACTAAAAGAAGTCATTTCAAGATAACCACCTAATATGGAATTAGTTTTAGCAAGAACAAAGATCAATATGCAGGGACGGATTCAAGATTTTTTGAGTCAGATTACATATGATTTAAGTCACTAAATTGATTTTTTTGTCCAACATATATTAATAAGAAACTTTACATGTCTAAATTTTAATCGATAAACGCAGAATAAATTTTTATGTTTGAATATGTCTTATGTTTTAATAGAATAAATAGAATATATTTATAAAATAATGAGTTTGCCGTTAATAATGATTATAAGGACATGAATTCAATTCCTAAAATTTAGATTTCCAATCAAATGGCTAGGGCTGGCAAAAAAATTAGAATTCCCAAAAATAGCTAGGGCTAACAAAGAATCTCGAATCGACGTTCGTTTGAACTCGAGGTAGCTCAAATAGCGAAACCTGATTTCTTAAATTTTGTTTTTTCATATGATTGTGTATGATCTCCGAGAGGATTTTGTTTGAAGATTATATTGAATTTTTTGACAAGTTCACAATTTGGTTGGCAAACACTAAACCACATTCATAAATCTTTAGAAAGAAAGTTACGTTTCACGGTCACGACAACATGTGTTAGGTTCGAACAAATCACTAAAACGAAATTGAGGGCATTTATGATTTAGAAGAGTTTTACAATCATTGTTTGTAGTCAATCATAAACACAAACTTAGATTCGATCATCGGTTATGTTACGCGGATTCTTCAAAAATGCAGAATTATTCTGAAGATACGGATATCCGTTACGGATACGGATACGATACGGCTCGGATACGTCACGTGACGTATTCAGATATTTTAATATTTATTTTTTCGGATACGGCAAGAATACGGATAGGAGATACTTTCAGGATACGGTTGGAATACTTCATTTATGATATTTCGGCACATTATATATTTTGTTCATAATATTTTTAAATAAATTATATAGGATAATTTTAGGATACTTTTAAATTAGTTCTAGAATACTTCTGGAATAAATTTAAGATACTTTTATGATACTTGTATTATTAGGTATATTTGTTTATTGTTATCATATTAAATTTAAAATATTATTAATTTATTATTTAAATTATTATTTATTTATTATATACAATATAAATATATTAAAATAATAATTACATAGTCGTATTCGTATCCGTAATTTTTGAAAATTTTCATATCGCCGTATCCGTATCGTATCGGATACGAAACCCGTATCCGTATCCGTGCAACATAGGTCATCGGTGTTAATAAGCAAGTTACACAATATAACTTCTTGTTATATTTTTTACGGTATAATTTACTTTGTTAGCTTAGTGAAACTTCTTATTTGTACTAAAACTATTTGGTGCGAACATGCTTTTCAGATCTACCAGAAGAATTCGACGATGTCGTCAACAGGATGCAAGACAAATTATACAAGGATATTGGAAGTTGTGTCACGAAAGTTTTGCTCACTACGAGAGAGGTTTGCTTAAATTTCTAATATTTCGCGTACGATTTTATTATGTTAGATTTGTTCTTTCAGATACACTATCGCTCTATCGAATATTTATCTCCTCTCTTTGTTTGATCAATTTGTTTCCCTTCTATCATCATTCCCAAATTTATTTGGTTTCCATCCTTAATTACCTTTCCACATTTACTACATTATACTTCCAAGTTATTTAAATTTTGAAAACTGAAAACAAAGAATAAAATGAACTGTTTATATGTATTTTTGGAAAGTATCTTATGGAAGGCCAGCAAAGCTCTAGGATTTTTTTGTTTCGAAAGATAGTCCATATAGGGATTTAGTGAGAGAGTCCGGTGATTATGATTATAATTGGAGGAAGATAGATAGTGATTAGTAAGGTGTGTTATTTATTTCCAACTAAATGGGAGGCGTCCTTTACACACTGTTACTGTCATCTCATTGCCTCTCTTTAGCTTCTTAAAACACCATGATCACGTTTTGCATTGGAAAATTATACCGTGCCCCTCAAACTCACTTCCTCATCCTCGATGTGGGAGATTAACAATTAATCTACCACTTAAGTAATTCAACCACACTTAACTAACAATTAATGAATATTAATTATTAATGGTTAATCCATATGTATCTTAATTCAATAGTAATTAATCATTAATCTAATTTATTTGGGTTAATTAAAAAGATCATTAACCACTAATCTTCCAGATCGACAATGTTGAGAGAATCTGGGGAGCATAGTAAATGATCGCTGTTGCTTTTGTTTGTAAAGATGATTCCGCTCCGCCTTTATCATATATTATCCCATGTTTTGTTTTTCCGGTTCTTGAAGTGAGCTCTTTTAGTGAGCCATTGATCAATAATGTTGCCATGCAATTAGATTGTTGTCTTGGAAGAAATTGAAGTCCTCGACCATATTTGTCATGCAAACATACATTGGAGGAAAAGTTGGGAGACCGTTTCAGTGTACAATTTGGGATATAATGCGAATTTGGCCATCTATTTTTAAGATATTTTTCGATATGAGTAATCGATCTTGATAGGCCAATGGCCAACCTTGCAAAGAACTTGATCTTTGTGAGGCATCGGATCTTTCAAAGTTTATTGTTCCACTTAATTAAGATCCCGGATTGGACCAAGTTGCATAGGCAGACATTACTGAAAAAATTCCATATTAGGTCGATCTCAATAAGGTTGTATTTGTGGTAGAATCGACTGTTTCGGAAGATTTGCATTTGTGAAACGGTAATAGTTCGATAAGAACCTTGATAAAGAAGGGGGACAAAGATTTTGTGATCGAGTTGAGATTATGAGGGTTGTCAATTTTATGAACATTTGAGATGGGTTCGGACCACAAAGAGGAAGTTTCTTTTGTTTTTTAATAGTCATCGCCATTTGGGTATACCCGAACCCGTTATCCGAAAATCACCAATATAAAATATTAAAAAAATAATAATTTAAAAATCACCAACAAATTAGTATACATAAAACATACGTTATAAAGTGCAAAAATTACCAATAAGTAATTCATAAAATACCACAAAATTTCATATCATTTAGTATTTTCGAGTATTTTCGGATATTTTTCGGGTATTTCTCGGGTATTTTCGGATATTTTTCGTTGTTGATGAGTCATGTGAGTAGAAAGAAGAAGATGGCAAGCAACAATCCGGTGATGGATCAGAAAAAAGAACAATTGAATGTGGATGATGTCAAACAGATCCTGAAGATAACTGGAATCAAGCTGGCTGAGGAAGAGCTGGTAGATCTGGAGCTCTTAGGAGGGACCGAATAAGATGATAGCAAAAGAGAAGGAATTAGGCTTTTCTGAGCAAGCTGTAATGCTCAGTAGTTGTATTGAGTCTATTGTTAGGGTCAGGTTTTTATTTATGCATCAGTCAGTTATTTGTATCCAGTTAAGAAGTATCGAGTTAAGTAGTCAGTTAGAGTTGTGGTTGTTGAGTCAGTTATTTAGTATTGGAAAATGTCGGTTGAGAAGTCAGTTAAGGAATATGTTCTTGAGTCAGTTAAGGAGTAGATTTATGATTGAGTTTATGATTGAGTTAATGATTGAGTCAGTTAATGCCAAGGTCAATTTAAGGCTGTTTGTTAGTTATGGAAGTAGTAGTCATGGCCTCATAATTATTAACCTGGATATCAGTACCAAGTTAATAACATATTGGTACAAGAATATCAGTATAGCAGTAGAGGGACAAGGTCGAATAGGGTTACTAGTCATATCCAACATACATATACAGATGGCATTTGCCAAATCCATAGTAAAGGAGGTTATACGGATATTTGAGAGAATGTATCACAAAGGCAAATTAGGGTGTAATAGAGCTGCAAAGAAGAATCAGACCGAACAGAAGTATAGGATCATAAGTCCATGAAGACAAGAAACATCAAAATTATGACGTGGAATGTAAGGGGATTAAACCATCCAGATAAACGAGTGGCGGTTAGGAAAAATATAGTAATGGAAAAACCTCATATCATTTGCCTTCAAGAAACGAAAATACAAGACATGCATCAAGATCTTCAGAAGCAAATATGTGGAAATCAACTCAAATCATTTGAAGCAAATCCGGCAAGAGGCACAGCAGGTGGCATAATTATTGCATGGAATGAAAAAATGTATGAAAGAAAGGAAGTGACCCGAAATAACTTCACTTTATCAGTTAAATTGCAATGTAAGTGGAATTTAGAAGAATTTCTCATAACGGGAGTGTATGGACCTCATGAATCAACCACAAGATATCAATTCTTTGAAGAATTGAGAACGACCAAGCCAAGTAGTGATATACCATGGATGATACTAGGAGACTTTAATGTGATATTAACAAGATCGGAGAGAACGACTGATAATTTTGACTGGAGAGAAGCGCAGAATTTTTCAAGATCTATATCAAACCTACAAGTCATGGATTTGCCGATCAATGGACATCAATTTACATGGGCGAGAGGACAAACAATGTCAAGATTGGATAGAATACTAATATCTACATCATGGTCCAATAGGTTTGCAAATTCAGAGTTAAAAGCAGGTACTAATACATCTTCGGATCATTTACCATTGATTTATACGGCGAGGACTTCATTTCCAAAACCCAATTTCTTCCGATTTGAAAACTATTGGCTACAATATAAAGAGATACAAATGATAGTGGAGAAAGAATGGACAAAGGAAGAAATATCAGATACAAAAAAGCTAAAAGAGGTTATTTCAGCAATGGCAAAAGAAATCAAGAAATGGAGTCAAGAAAAAATTGGAGATATAAATCAACAACTACAACATTGCAAAGATACTATTCAATGGATAGATCACAAAATGGAAAGGGTACAACTCACAGAGATAGAAAAATGGCTACGATGTAAAATGAAAAAAAGATTTCTAGAAATCAGCAAACATGAGGAGCAGATATGGAAGCAAAGAGCAAAAGCTAAGTGGATCACAGAGGGAGATTCAAATATAGCATATTTTCATCACACGGCCACAAGACACAATAGAAATAATAAAATAGCGGTGCTTCAGAAACAAGAAACAGATTTCACTGATCATAAAAGCAAGGCCAGAATATTATTTGAACATTTCAAGGATATTATGGGTAAAAGAGACAACAATCTCGACGTCAATGGAATTGATTTGGAAGCGTTATATGAAGAGCATTTAGATCTAACATCGATGGAAAATGATATAACATTGGAAGAATTGAAGCAAGCTATATGGTCGTGGGATAACAACAAAACACCGGGTCCAGATGGGTTTACTGCAGAGTTCTACAGAAAATTTTGGCCTATCATGCAGCAAACATTATTGAAAATATACAATTCTCAGGAGGTCAGACAACAAGGATTAAAGGGCTTAAATGATTCTTTCATCGTATTAATACCCAAAAAACAAGGGGCCAACAAACCGGAGCATTATAGACCGATTAGCTTGATCAATGCAATTCAAAGGATATTCTCAAAAATATTAGCAACCAGACTTCAGAATCACATTTCGAATATGGTGGACAACAAACAATCAGGTTTCATAAAGAAAAGAAATATTATTGATAATTTCGCTTATGCACAAACTATGTTAGATGCTGCTAAACAATTCAAAGCGGATATCATTGTGTTCAAGGCAGATATAGCTAAAGCGTTTGATACTATATCATGGGACTTTTTAATAAACATTATGAAGCATAGAGGGTTTGGAGAAAGAATGATCGATTGGGTATATAATGCAATTCTTCGTGGATATACCAAAATTTTACTGAATAACACGTTGGGGAAATCCATCAGATTGGAACGAGGGGTCAGGCAGGGAGATGCATTATCCCCACTATTATTCATATTAGCAATGGATGTTTTGGCTCAAATATTCAAGAAGACCAATCAGCAACAGTTTATTTATAACATTTTCAGAGGATCAAGTACGTGCTTATATTATGCGGATGACTCTATATATTTTCTACCGAGCGATCCGACTCAAATAAGGAGGTTTAAATTTATCATGGATCATTTTGCTAAAGGATCAGGTTTGAAAGTTAACTATGACAAATCGGAATTTGTCAAAATGAAGGAAGATACGCAAGTTGCAAATCAGATCCAACATATTTTGCAATGCAAACAAGTCCAATTCCCAATCAAATATGTAGGACTTCCGTTAAAGCCAGGAAAACTTAAAAAACAAGACTATCAAGAACTATTAGAAAAAATGGCATCGAGGTTAACAGGATGGAAACAAAATGTTTTATCATTTGCAGGAAGATTGATATTGGTACAATCGGTATTAAGTTCAATGGCAATATATTTTATGTCAGTATTCCAAATACCTAAATGGCTTATAAGACAAATGGAGAAAATAATGAAAAAGTTCCTATGGAAAGGAACGGATCCAAAAGGTAAAGGGATACCATTGGTTGCGTGGCAAAAAGTATGCAGACCCAAAAAATATGGCGGTCTATCGATACTGAATATTAAAACCTTCAATGAGGCGTTATTAACAAAATGGATATGGAAATTATATAAACCGAGTAACAATCTTTGGAAGGAAATAATGATGGAGGTATATGGAGCCAAAGTATATGACGATTTGGGGAAAGCAAGTAACATAAAATTAAGGTTATGGAAGATATGCGACAAATTATATGAACCATTCAATACATCCGTTAAAATGAAGATAGGAGGAGGTGATAAAATAAGATTCTGGGACAATGAATGGAATGGAATAGCAATGAAGTATCAATTCCCTATATTATATACTTATCGAGAAGAAGGTCAAGAACTATTTAAAAATATATGGAGAGACGAGGTGATACAACATGTTAGAACAACCAGATCAAGACAAGCAGATATAGAATATATACAACTACATACATTTATTCAACAAACTCCTGACATTTTCGGAAACCAGGAAGATGATATCATATGGAAATGGACACAAAATGGAATATTCTCGACGCAAAGTATGTATAGATTCTTGATAAGAGGAGTTTACACATCATCTATTGAAAAGCATATATGGAAAATCCAAACACAACCCAAAATACAATGTTTTTTGTGGTTATGTGTTAAAAAGGCGATTTTAACGATGGACAATTTGATCAAAAAAGGATGGCAAATACCGAACAGATGCGTATTATGCAAACAAGACGGAGAAACATTACATCATATGGCAAACAAATGTCCATATTCAGTGGCGGTCTGGACGTATTTGGAAGCAAGATATGATCTACATGTTCTTCATACAGATGATGTAGTGCAATTCATATTAAATACTACGATACAAAAGGATAAAAAAATAATATTGGCATATGGATTGCACAATATATGGAAGGAGAGATGTATGCGCATTTTCCAAGACAAGGAAAGAACATACAAACAATTGGTCATGGATATTCGTATAGAGATCGACACTATCTTGCAAGCTAAGATGTTAAATAAAGATAGGAAAAAATAATGTAATAAGGTACAGTTACCGAGAACTAACTGAAATTGTAAATACCCTTGTAATTACCATGGTTACATTGTAACTATATTATCAATATAGTTTGGGTGCGGGACTTTGAACCCGCCTCAATTAATAAAAAAAAAAATAAAATACCCGATTTATTTTAGAGAAGGTTAATTTGAGTTTGTTAGATCACGTAGATTTTTTCCCTAATAAAGATGCCTCAATAAAAATGTGATTCATTGATGATGTGGTTGAAATAGGTGCAATAGTGACATTGTGATGTTTGAGGCGGAGTCGTTCAGAGACCTCCTATGCAACTCTCTATATTGTCTTCCTATCCCGTATAACCAACTCTCTGTACGGTCAAAAATAATTACTTCTTATACAATTTTTTTTTTTTATGCAAACAAAATAATTTAAAATATTATTATTGTCAAAACTGTTTTTCATTCATGGCATTATTATAATTGTTTCTTGCAAACTATCAAACACATCAGATACAATAAGAAATTGAAGAATTCATTATTATAGACGAAATATCTCTTAGTAATAATAAAATAATATGTCAATTTCAAAATCCTAAACCTTGTGTTTAATGCGTAACATTATAAATTATAAGTCATGAGTTTAAATTTTCATTAAAATATCAAATAATAATAAACGGCCATCATATATCATGAGTTTCGATTTTCATAGTGTTTTAACCATAATGAAAACTTGTAGTCATTCACCAATAAAGTAGGTGCCGACCAGTCCCATACAAGATCTAATATAATGCTCAACTAGGCGTCGTCTAAAATATTAATATAGTCTGGGACTGGAAGTAGTCAGATTAACTGCAGCAGTATAAATTACTTGATGTCAAATTATTTTGTCTTATCTTACTAGTGTGATTTTAAATGGTAAAACACATACAAATGAAGCTAATGCTGTTTTCATGCAGGAAAGCGGAAGAAGTGCAAAGACATTTTCGAGAGCGAGTATTTTTACTGGCATGGCAGCCATTGCAACTCTGGCTGCACCTATTTTTCTCCCTGTTTTGGTGCCAGTGTGGCTCTTGCACATTACTGTCCAGTCCGGTGCCATAGTTTTTAAATTGAAGGAAATGCGAACAACACTACCGTTCATCGGCGATGCAAGTTGTGTACATCGTCTAAAATTACTTGATGATGCTTTCTTAATATCGGGAACTGAAAGAGAAGAATTAGACAACAGGGCTACCTTGATCGTTAAGTTAGTCCAAGATTATAAAAAGAAGGGTATTACGGCAGATCGATTTGCTCTAAAGGATGATCATCCACTCCTTGGGGAGGTGGCAGGTCGACTTTCTCTCATTGATAAACCACTCCTTGGAAGGTCGTTTTCAGATGATATTGATATTAATCATTGTTGATACAATTGGATCCAATCAAAATATGACTGCATATCTATCTCATCATTGTTTTTTGTAAGAATAAAATTTACACTGCTTTGTGTGCTGTATCTTGTCAAAATTTATTTTCAAGAGTTTTGGTAATTTATTGCTGCCGGTATGATTGTATTTTTATTAATGATATTAATTAAGTTGTAAAACATATTTGAACATATTTTTTAGATCAAAATTGTGTGAAGTATCGGAATTTTAATTTCTATACAGCATCAATTTTTGTTCCACTACATTTGTTTAAATTAATTCTTAACTACTTGCTAATTTGTATTCCAGCCCATTTGTTTTGGTCATCTTTTTTGTGCAAGTCATTTTCGAAGTGACTTCGAATTGATGAAGAGACTCGCAAAAGAACGTTAATAATTAATCAATAAAGACAGTAGAAGAGCCAAAGATGGGGAGGGGCTCTAATGGCGAGCTGAAGAGCTTTAATGGAGAAAAAAGGGTTACGCGACCTTTTTGGCAGAAGCCGCCAGACAGTCTTAGGGAGACAAATCGAGCGTATCAGTGCAACTCAGATTTGGCTAAGACTATTGCAAAAAGTTCCATTATTGAGATAGGAGGGAAAAAGACAAAGAAATTTATTGGTAAGGAACCCATCTCCTCGGTATTGAAGGGGGAAAACTCACAAGTCGTTCCATCTCCTCCTCTGAAAACGCAATCGTCTAGTAAGAAAGCAGTTCAAGGTGTGGTTCTCAAGCAGAGATATGATGCTCAGTGCATGCAAAAAGTTTTGCACAAGTTCTCAAGGACAATTTGTTGGAAAAAGAGGAAAATCATCACAAAGGTGCATTGAGCAAGCAAACCCTAAAAAATAGAGCAGCATCAAGTGATTATGGCGAAAAGTTTATGAATGTACGAGTCTCCCAAAAAAGGCAATGTTATCGATGTCTAGCTACGGATCATGTTAGAAAGGAATGTCGAGATCGATTAAATGCCATGGTTCGAAATCTCGGTATCGGAATCGGACTCGGTCGGGTCTGGAGACTCGGGACTCGGCTGACTCGGACAAGACTCGGGCGAGTAAAAAAAAAAATCGGACTGCTAGTAAAAAAATCGGAAAAAATAGAAAAAAATTAAAAAACTTATTTTAAAAATATATAAATATTCATAAACATGATACACACAAATTCAACTCATGAAACTCAAATTACTACATTAAAAAAATTACATTACCTAAGAAAATTACTAAATCAGTACATTAAAAACTTCTACTGCCAAAAACTGTGACGAGCGGGTTGCGTTGTATAATCATTATCTTCATATTGATCATGAGGAGGAAAATACATTTGTAAATTTGTATTGTCGAAAATGTTCATCATTGAGTCGAAGGGTGATCGGTTTTCGTGTTGTGTGTTACCAGTATACGGATCGGAATAGTTTTCATTATTTGCGCTTCCAGTTGAACTTATAATCCATTCCTGAAAAATTAGATCCCTCACTATAATTAGAGCCGTCATAAAAATACGGTACCTGAAGGTTCCTCTGCATATCAGGATTGTCTTCCCTTTCCTTTTGCCTAGCCTGATCTCTTTCATACAAACTTGTGAGTCTCACATGGCGACGTGTACCATGTTCATGGTTCCCTCTAACCAGATTGGAAAAATTATCATATTCCCTTACTACTTCCACATCAGGACACGGAATTGTATCATTACCACCCGGATCGTCATTACCAGAATCATTACTACTGCTTATTGGCTCTTGTTCTTCTTCGGATGGACAATCGCTCAACCACTCGGAATTATCTCTACCATCGAGTACACTATTTTCGGTTTCTCTGATCCAAGGTTGTAACGGATCATCGTCATGAAATATCTCATCCAAATCAATTAATTTCTCATTCTCACGCCTCTGCAAAAATAATTGATATTTGAGAAAGAGGAAGAAAGAGTCTGTAGTTACAAAGCATCTGTAGTAACAAAAATATATAACAATCTCAAAAAAATATATAACAAAATATATAACATCTATCTCTACAAAATAAACATATAAAAAAAAAAAACCGGGTTATCGGATTCGATTTATCCGGGTCAATATCGGATCGGTGGGGTCCGAGTCCGAGTCAACTCGGCCGAGTTTTTTTTTACTCGGCCGAGATTTCGAACCATGTTAAATGCTATAAATGCAGAAGATTGGGGCATATTTCTAAGCATTGCAAATACTAGAAGCCACAAGTTATCTCAGGAAGAAAGAGAGAAGCTTACAAACAAATAGCAAAGCGAGAAAAAATGGCGTTCTTACAATACAATATGCACAACCGTCCTCTCGAGAGAACGGTTTACTTTCCACCAAGAAGGACGGTAGCCCCAGAAAACGACTTCATGTTCCGTTCATCATATATTACGGTGAAAAATGGAAACCCAAACCACCTGAATTGGGGCATGTTCCACGAACCGCCCTTCTTTGAGGTGGACATACGACTAAGGAATATGCCAATTTGGGCCATCAATAGCCCGGACATTACTGACTTGTTGAAGGGTACCGGTTATCCGATCAATATCGGTCCTTACTTCGAGCCTGAGGGAGACTACTTGGAAGTACCGGTCACAATCGCGTGCGACACATCGGAGGAAATACCTTTTTACTTGAAGATGAAGGAGGGAGACGACTTCAGGAGATTTCACGTGCACATTCAGGACATTCTGCAGGTGGTATTTCCAGGTCCAGACATGCCACACAACTGGCAGGAACCATTACATAACGGAGATCAAGGTGGATATCAAGGGAATTCGAACAGCAGTAACAATGATGACGTGGCCAACTGGGGTTGAGCCAAATTCTTGTAAATTTAATTGGGAGGGGGAGGGTCAATTTGAATTTGAGTATATTAATATATTAATTAATAAATATTATAATTAATTGGTTTTCTTGATTACAAAAAGTATGAAATGAGTATAAGTAATTAATTGGTTTTCTTGATTACAAAAAGTATGAAATGAGTATAAGTTCACATAATTAATTAATAATTTTGAGTGAATTAACAACAAAGTTAATTCGATGAACAGTGATTGATCGATGAACAGTTATTAATGACGTGGCTATCTAGGGTTGAGCCAAATTATGATAAATTTAATGGGAGGGGTCAATTTGAATTTGAGTATATTAACATATTAATTAATAAATATTATAATTAATTGGTTTTCTTGATTACAAAAAGTATGAAATGATTATAAGTAATTAATTAGTTTTCTTGATTACAAAAAGTATGAAATGAGTATAAGTCCACACAATTAATTAATAACTTTGAGTGAATTAACATTTATATGGTTAATTATCGTATTTTTGGAATTGTATTGATGATTGTTAATTAGTGCTAAATATATATTAATTATGTTGTTAATTAATTGAATTATATAATAATAATTATTAATTATTATTTTGGATTGTTAATTGAAATGTATTACTTATTTATTAATTAAATTTGAGTTAACTGTTAATTAAAAAATTTGTTAATTCGTTTGGAAAATTGGGAGATAATTGAGAATACCAATTAACTTGATGATATACGCATGATCCAATCAAGAATAGTGGGGAATTGAGGGGACATAATAAAATTTTCCTTTCATCAATTATTTAATTGTCAAAAGAGAATTTTCACAATGGTGATGTGGCATCTTGTGGGATCAAAGAACAATTGAAAATTTAATGGGAGGACAAATTTGTTTCTTAATATTTAGTTAAATAAATCAAAGACAAATATAGGAATACATATATGTTATTTTGATGATGGTGTAATATCCTAACTTGCAGAAATCTTCGACATCTTGAGTTCTTCACTTGATCGTGTGTTTCAGTTTTCTTTATTATTCCTTGATGATCTTGATAATCTTTATCTTTTGTGAACGTTCTTGTGTTTGCTTGTTATTTTGATCCTTTTGCGGATCATACCCATATATCTACACATGACACTTACATAATCTTGATTGGTACTGTCGACATTGTTTTGAGATAATCAAAACCATAAAAAATTTGAACCAACAAAACAATTTTTTTTATTGGAATTGAAAATACTAAATGCAAGTAAATGTTAAATTATACTATGTAATAAATCATAACATGTCACGAATCGTATTGATTACATAATAAATTACATTAATTATGTAATAAATCATATTATTAAAAAAATGTAGTTGTTTGATATTTTTATTATATTTCATTTTACACATGATAAGTCATGTTTATTTGGCCAATTTTTTAATATTCTTGATCTTCATTTTTTTGTAAAACAAAATATTTTCATTTGTATTTTGCTGATTTTTTGCAAAATTATTATTATTTTTATTTATTTTTAGGATAGTTTTATTTTTGTAAAATTTTCGACCATCTTTAATTTATGTCTTTTTAGATTTATTCCAACTTATAGGTTTATAAATACAGATCAAATTAGGCTATGTTTATTTGGCCATTAAACATGATTTTGTGTGGTTCAGTCCATCAATAGATATCATTTCATATTCATATTATAGTTTAATGGCTGGCAAATAATCAATCCCTTTTTTATTATGACTAACACAAAAGTTTGAAATTATAGTTTTATAAATACAATAAAACATTTGCAACTAGCCACAAAAAAATTATCTTTCCAGCCTGTATTCAATTTATAAAATTCAACTAGTATTTATTTTTATCGGAAACAAGCTGATATCAACAGAGAAATAATTCGTTTTTTTTTAAATTGTTGTACCGAGGATTAGAAGATATCAACATGACAGTTTCATACAGTTGTATTATTTGATTTATTTATATAAATTCGGATAATGACCAATTTTTATTTTAGGGTTCGAGGTTAAATTAATATCCTCTGATGTTTTATACCTTCTTATGTTCAAAGTCAAATCTTATGATAGTGTCTTTGACAAGTTTGATTGTATAAATTATATATTATATTTATTTTATGTTATTTTTTTGGACAGTTACAACAAATCAAATTTTGTCATATCACGAACGATTCGATTTATTTGAAAAACGAAACGAACTAGTCGAATTCGATTTAAAAGAATTGTTTTTTCAATTTATTGAGTTTTGTTGGGTGGAATTATTGTTCGATTTATTCGGTTCGGTTTGAGTTTGGAGTTTTAAAAATTGGTTGAACTGAACCGATATCCTATTTTTATTTTTTTTAACATGTTAATTTAAAAATATAAAAAATTGATATAATAATTTTATAAAATTATACAATTATATTTTATGATAAATAAAATATAAATTTGCTTATTAATTAATTTTTATTTCGAAACATAATATTTCTTATTCGGTTCAACCGAATAATTCGAATAACAACGCAGTTTCTTGGATTCAGTTTACTTTAAATTTAATTCGATTATGTTTAGAATAATTTGGTCTTGTTCAAATCGAATGAACATCCCTAATTATCATGCGGTAACGTAATGTTTCGCTCACAATATTTTGATGGTAGTTCAATGAATAACAAGTATCAATTCCTGACAAAAAAAAATTAAGCAATTTTAATTAGGGGCAATTTTTTTTTATGTACTTCCTAAAAGACAAAATATCAAATTTGTCATTCTAAAACTATAAATATCAAATTTATCCCTCATAAAAATCTATTTCTATCAAATTTAACCATCATTATATAGTGTAAGAGAGAGACAATATCTATTGTTTTTCTTTACAAAAACTATTTAAAGTCAACAGAAAACAACTTTTTTGAGCTGTATCAAGAATGGAGGCGGAGAGAAAGGGGGAAGCTAACATACTTAATTAAGTACCAAAAATTTGGTACTTAATATTTTTTAACCATTGAATTTGCATTGAGATTCTTGTTTTTTTCATGATGATCATAAAATTGTGTGCACATCTTTGAATACACAAATCTCAATGTAAATCTAATGGTTAAAAACCATTAAGTACCAAAATTTTGGTACTTAATTAAGTAGGTTAGCCTCTATATATATATATATATATAGAGAGAGAGAGAGAGAGAGAGAGAGAGAGAGAGAGAGAGGCTAAACTACTTAATTAAGTGCCAACATTTTGGTACTTAATGTTTTTTCACCATTGGAATTGCATTGAGATTTGTGTTTTTTCATGATGATCATGAAAGTTTGTGCACATCATTAAATGCACAAATCTCAATGCAAATCCAATGATGAAAAAACATTAAGTATCAAAATATTGATACTTAATTAAGTAGTTTAGTCTCACTCATATATATATATATATATATCAATGATTTAAATTGCGGCGCAATTGCGCCGCCATAGCTCAAATCGCAATAAATATTTACAAAATGCAACACCGCAACCTACTAAATATCGCCGCAATATTGCCGCAATATCGCGCAATATCGGTGATCATATGTAAATTACACTCCAAGCGCAATGGACCGCTATATCGCAATATATATATAGAGTTTGGCTAGGACGCTATCAATAGCACGAGAGAGTTCAATACTATTAATTTTTAAACCGTCAGATTCCCATTCTAATTAAGATTTGATGATCAAACATGCAATGGATGGAAACTTAACACCACCGTTTATTTCTTTCATATTAGGAAAATTAATATTGCATACATTCCTATTCCCAGATATTATTTGACCGCATTAAATAAGGAAATAGTACATTGCACTTGATTGCACCAAATAATTCATTCATGTATTTCTAATTCTTTCATTAAGAAAATGATTAATGTATGGATATCCTATATTTAATTTATAAATTATTGATTAGAAAGAAATATTATAAAATCTAATATTTACAGATTTTTCAAACTATTAAATTAGGAAATACATAAATCATCTTTCTAATAGGCTCTTGTTCTTATTTTTCAACAATCTTAAAATCCAATATCGTAAAAGAAATACACTGCACATCCATCTTAATTCATCATGGTTATTAGAGCTTCTTCTAGTTTGAGTGATAATACTCCACCGTTCTTAGGAGAGGTATTGCACTTTTTCGTTGCTTAACATGTGTAGGGCTCACTTTTCAATTGTGTCTATTTTGTCAATTTGGTCTTGCCTCCTAAGATGGAAATCAAATATGAACTTGCAGGAACATTTGATTGAAGTTTCTACTGATGGAGAAGAGATGCATAACCCCAACAGTAGTGACCAGGAATATGACTTTACGAGTGCATATCATAATCAACAAACATGTGAAGTTGAACTTGAGACAATGATTGATTTGCCATTTGTAGGGATGGAATTTGAAAGTGGAGAAGAAGCAATTAAATTTTACACTGTTTATGCTTTTAAAACCGGATTCTCTGTCAGAAAGGCTAGCCACTACAAGGCAAGAAAGAAAGATAACATGATTACTGCTTGGCTGTTGTGTTGTTCGAAACAAGGAAAAACTGATTCAAAAGGTCAAAGAAAAAACGTCGAAACACCGCAAATAATAGGGACACCACAAAAAAATGTGCACCACCGTCGAACCGATTGCAAAGCTTACATAAGGGTGAAACTAGAAACTGATGGCAAGTGGAGGATAACCAAATGCGAAACAAAGCATAACCATAGTTTGATAGCTAGTCCCTCTAAAATGCGATACTGCAGATCTTACCGAACAATAACCGAAGAACAAAAAGTGTTAATACACTTGCTAAGAGAACAAAATATACCCACTACCCAAATTATGGCTTTCTTGGCTGCAAGAGAGGGAGGGTCCCAGAATCTTTCCTTCATTCAAAAAGATTTAAATAATGAGATTGCAAAAAGAAAACAGAAACTTGTCGGGCTAGATGTAGCAACCACGCTCGCATATTTTGAAGAACGAAAAGCTACCGATCCTCTTTTCTATTCGAAAATAAGTTTCGACGATGAAGGGGCGGCACGCTATATCTTTTGGATTGATGGAAGGTCGAGAGTGGCATACAAGAACTTTGGAGATGTAATAACGTTCGATACAACGTACATGACCAATAAATATAGCATGCCGTTTGCTCCTTTCATAGGGGTAAATCATCACTGGCAATCAATTTTTTTTGGGTGCGCTCTGATTAGAGATGAGAAGGGTGATAGCTTTTGTTGGTTATTTAGAACATGGCTTGAAGCAATGTCAGGTGTTCATCCAAAAGCAATAATCACAGATCAAGATTTGGCAATGAAGAAAGCAATTGCAGATGTGTTTCCAAATACAATACACAGGTGTTGTGAATGGCACATAATGCGAAAATCAAGAGAACATTTAAGTGTGTTTTATCATGACAAAGTGGGGTTTGAAGATGAATTTAAGTCATGCATTGATGACCGTTTAACAATTGACGAATTTGAGAGTAATTGTAAAGAAATGATTGTTAAGCATGAAATGGATGATAACACCCATTTAAAACATTTGTATAAATGCCGTGCACAATGGGTTCCGGCATTTTTTCGTGATACGTTTTTCGCGGGCATGTCATCGTCACAAAGAAGTGAGAGTATGAATGCCTTGATTAAAATATGGATGGATTGCCAAGAATCGATATATACATTTGTAATTTGTTTTGAGAAGATCCTCGAAAGTCGCTTTGCCAGAGAAGATGAGGAGGACTATCGAACAATCGATGGAAAAGCATCATTGTGTTCGCGCGATCCAATCGAATTTCAAGCTCGTGAGGCATATACAAGAAATATCTTCTCGGAATTCAAAGAATCATTACAAACTAGTTCTGGCTACAATGTGTTCGAGATGGAGAATCCATTGGTATTCAATGTAAGGACCATACATAATCCTTTCATTTGCAATCAACGGATGCTTTCATATATCGTTGAGGTTAATGAATCCAAATCCATAATTTCGTGTAATTGCAAGAAGTTTGAGTTTGAAGGCTTATTATGTCCTCATGTTTTGAAGGTAATGAATCATGTAAACATGCATTCTATTCCATCTCGTTATATCTTAACAAGATGGACCAAAAATGCAAAAGGGGAGTCAATGGCATCGAGTACCCGAAGTGTATTAATGGGTGAATCATTGGAATCTAAGGCATTGCGTTTCAAAATTTTAAGTTCAAAGGTTATGAAATTAGTGTCACAAGGATCACACAATTTCGAAGCATTTGAAATGACTTCTACGCCGATAGATACAATTACGGATGAAATTGCAATATTCAATGAATCGATGAAAAAGTTGAACGAGAACATAAATGAGGAAACGGAAAGCTCTGGAGGAAATGATATTGTGAATGAAGAGCAAGAAGTTAGAGAGGTAATTACACCTAAAGATCCTACATAATCGCAATGCAAGGGTAAAAGAAAAGCACAACGATGGAAGCCACAATCTGAGAGAAAGCAAAGAAAATGTGAAAAATGTGGAAAGTTGGGTCACTATTTCACAACTTGCAAGGAGGTAATGACATATTTACAATTTTCAATATTTTCAATTTTAGGTTATAAGTGAGTTCTAATCTAACATGTAATTATTTTTTTTCAGGGAAGAGCTTAAAAGATGTACAAGTTTCGAAAATGCTTAATATGTAGTATTTGTAGGAACTATTTTGTATCTTGATTTTATTTAATGTTTAATGATGTATTGCGTATGAATATGCTGGTTGTATTTTTCTTTTGTTGCACTCTTCAAAATTTTAGAATCATGTATGTCCTGAGAATGAATATTTTTCAATTTATATGAGTTTGATGTTTAGATGGAACTTCCAATTAATATTTTTCTTTATTAAAATCAGTTATGGTACATTTGTCTAGCATCAAATTTATAATCCCAAACACTACAAAAGATCATAACAATCAAATTTTATAATAGTCTGAAAAATCTGTGATTTAATAATGAACCGACAACAAGTTCTTGAAGTTATTCATAACTTATGAATCATAAGAATTAGAAATACATGAATGAATTATTTGGTGCAATCAAGTGCAATATACTATTTCCTTATTTAATGCGGTCAAATAATATTTGGGAATAGGAATGTATGCAATATTAATTTTCCTAATATGAAAGAAATAAACGGTGGTGTTAAGTTTCCATCCATTGCATGTTTGATCATCAAATCTTAATCTGAATGGGAATCTGACGGTTTAAAAATTAATAGTATTAAACTCCCTCGTGCTATTAATAGCGTCCTAGCCAAACTCTCTCTCTCTCTCTCTCTCTCTCTCTCTCTCTCTCTCTCTCTCTCTCTCTCTCTCTCTATATATATATATATATATATATGGTTCAAATTTTCGATTGTTTGATTATATCAAAACAATGTCAATATTAGTAACAATTCTGACAAGTACAACGTGTATGAGATATAGGTACAAATTCAATAAAAAAAAAATCAAAATAAACACAAGCAAAGATCATTCAAGAGTAGTGAAGACACGAAGAACAAAGACGTCCAAGAATCGCGAAGATACACAAAAATCAAGACATCGAAGAATCACGGAATCAAGACATCGAAGATTCCGCAAGTTGGGATATCATACAAATCACCAAAACAACTTATATGTATCCCTAAATTTGTTTATGAATTATTAAGCTCAAAATAAGTCAAATAAATATATTCAAAATTCATAAAAATGATGAAACAAAAAATAAAGCTGACAGAACAATGTCCGTTATAACGGACTTTTCATGTCCGTTGTAACGGAACTTCTCGTTTTATTCAAGAATGTCAAACATAGTCTCAAGAATGGCAAACACAACCAATCGAGGATGATTAATTAGATTTATTAGTTTTTTTAATTGAATCAATCAAATTAAACATTGATTTGATGAATAATCAATTAAAGCAGTCTCAATTAACACATCAATGCTGTATATCAAGGATTGTGAAGACGCCATATCAAACCGCATTATGGTCTTATCTGGGGGATGAACCGAAACTAATTGAAAGGTCAAAGTCGTAGGAAAGAAAAGAGCATAATTGACAGTGTCAATACAACTTGAATAATATAAAATGATATAGAAAACTTGTTTGGATGGCTCTTATATAAATATGTCAAGAGAAGAATAATTGGCTATATTGTCGCATTATTTCCCAAAGCTAAAAACTGCAATGGAGATTGTGTTTGATGACCAACAACTTATCAACGAGAAGTTTGAGTTGAATGAATCGGCCATCACAAAGTTGTCTGAGAATCAGAACGACAATCCTTGCACAGTCATTTCCATCGTTGGACCTCAAAACAGTGGTATGTTATCAGTTCATTCACTATTAACTTTTCAATTAAAAAGGACTTGCAAGATGAGATTACAATTTCGTCATCACAATAGAGATATAATTCGACATTTTAGTTTCTACTAGGTGTTGATATTTAAAAACATATTTTTATGGATTAAGCGTAATTTTGTCATTGAGACCAATTAATTGTTGTCACTGTAGTCGTCTATCCGATCATCGCCAACAAGATACATAACATACCACTGTAGTCGTCACAATATGTAGAGATAAATACATGATATTTTTACTTTTTAACGTTATTGTTTATAAAATTCAGTGTTCCAGAAATCGGTCTTGGCGGCCGATTAATTGGCGATTAATCGCTGCTCGATGGTTCGCCATCGAGATAATTCCTTGGCGTTTTGTGCTTGGTGGATTTCCGTCAAGCGCCCGCCAAGGATCCGCCAAGACCGCCAAGCCATCGCCGAGCCGATTTTTACAATTGTTTTTTTTTTTTGGATTGCTAATGGGTCCATAACCTAGTTAGTTGAGTGTGAAGCACAAAAAATCATATGTTGTGAGAGGTTGAGGTTTGGATCCTCAATGACATCAAAAAAATTAGGCATCAATAACGAAAACGATCGCTTGTCAGATACTATTCAAAAAAATAAATTTGGACTAAAATTTTTCAGATTTTTAAAATTATAACGTTTCATTTCTTTTTTTCTCGTTTTTTTTTTCTCTTCGTGCTAAAAAAATTATTTATTTTCCAATCTCGTTTCTCGCAACAGGGGACAGACGTGAAACGAAAACATTCTTGCTCATTTTTTTTTCTCCTTTCTTTCTTTTCATGATAATATTATGTTATTTGAAATTTTATTACGTTATTCGGATATCAGTTATGTTATTTAAATTACCATTTGAGTTTATGTTAGTTTAGTGGCGTAGTGTATTTTGTTACTTAAATTATTCAAAACTTATTAAAAAAATTGTGATTTATAATTTTGTTTAACTAATTTAGGTATTAAATATAAAAAGTAAAAATCCATCGAGATCCGTCGAGATTCCCGATTAATCTCGATTAATCATCCTTGGCGCTTGATGGTCGCCTGCCGACTAGCGAGCGCCGAGCGATTTCTGTAACATTGATAAAATTAAATAAAATCTATAAAATAACAAGTCAAGATTTTATATATATATATATATATACCAATATTTTTGTACTTAATATTTTTTTCATCATTGAATTTGCATTGAGATTTGTGCATTTAATGATGTGCACAAATTTTCATGATCATCACGAAAAAACACAAATCTCAATATGTATATGTTTGACTTTGAATAATTTAACACAATAAAATCAATATGTATATTTAGTATAATTTAATTTCTTTTATTTGTGTTAAATAAATATATTGTCTTACCCAGCAATGTTTTTCATACAGGCAAAAGCACGTTATTGAACAAGGTGTTTGGAACCAACTTTGGAGTTCTGCTTGAAGATACACAATTGTAATGTCAAACACCTACTTAATTACAAAATTAATGTATGACCTGAACCTGATCGTGTTTTCAAAACACAGAACATGTATATGTTCCAAAAAAAATTACCTATTAGATTATATCAAGATTTGTGTTTTGAGAATTAATTAATTCACAACACAATTTTTTTTTTTTAAAAAGGGAATGATGTATTTATTGTAATGCACCAATTTTGATGCAAATAAAATAGATATAAAAATTAAAAACACCAAATGCTCGTACGAGTGCAACTATCTAATAGAATAGATAGTACAAGTAAAAGAATACCCAGTAGTGATTTTTTAGACATTAAATTTGCATCAAGACAACTATTTGGTAATAAATTATCAATAATTATACTATACCCCTTTTTTCCTCGTCACATCCTATATATCATTAATTAATCATTAATTACTGATTAATTAACATGATCATTAACAAAAATACAATGATTAACAATTAATTGATATTAATTAAGAATTATTAATGTATATGTATTTTAATTATATATTAATGAACTGTTAATGGAGTGTACTTTTGTTAATGATCATGTTAATTAATAATTAATTAAGCATATAGAGGGTGTTGTGGGGAAATAGAGGGGTACGGTATATGGCCTCATAAATTATTGATATCTTTCTTTTGAAAATTTGTATCACACCAAAATTTATGACACTGAAATATATGACCGAAGTTTCATTATTTGCCGGAGAACATCCATGACCCACCTCCATCTGGTCACTCGAAAGCTTGTCTCAGAGAGAAGGAGAACACCCATAACCCGCGACCGAAGTTCCATTATTTGTCGAAGAACACCCATGACCCACCTCCCTCTGCTAACTCGAAAGCTTTTCTCAGAGAGAAGGAGAACACCCATGACCCACGACCAAAATTTTATTATTTGCCGTGAGAGAACACCCATGACTCACCTCCATATGGTAGCTTGTCTCAAAGAGAAGACGAACACCCGGGACCCATGACCAAAGTTTCATTATTTGTCGGAGAACATTCATGAACCACCTCCATCTGGTCACTCGAATGCTTGTCTCAGAGAGAAGGAGAACACTCAAGACACACGACCAATGTTTCATTATTTTTCGGAGAACACCCATGACCCACCTCCATCAAGTCACTCGAAAATTTGTCTCAGGATGAACACCCATGACTCACTACCAAAGTTCCATTATTTGCCGGGGAACACCCATGACCCACCTCCATCTGTTCACTTGAAAGCTTATCTCAGAGAGAAGGAGAACACCCATGACCTGAAGGGAATTTATCCCGTCCCCGGGCCCGCGTAGTGGATATGTAAGCCCGGTCCGGTTCCCATAATCCAAGATCACACCATGACTTCGAAAGTTACGATGCAAATAAGAAGGATAGATTCATACCAGTGCAAAATTTATTGCACTCGAAGGGTTGATTGCTATTCTTCTTTCTCCTGTCACGTTGGTGACAATCCGCGCATCCCACACCACGCGTCTTTCACCGCTCGTTGACGATTAACGTTCCTCCGGATTGATCACAACCAAAGAGCCACACGTGTCACTCATCTTGAAGGAGAATATCCTCGACCCCGGGCCCGCGCAGCGGAATGAAGGCCCGGTCCGATTCCCCGATTCCCGAGATCACGCCACGACTTCAAGGGTACGATGCGAATAGAAGGATAGATCTATACCAGCGTGAAATTGATCACGCATGAAGGATTGATCGCCGCCTTCTATCTCCTGTCACGTTGGTGACAATCCGCGCGTCCCATACCACGCGTCTTTCACCGTTCGTTGACCGTCTTCTCACTCCTTGAGTCGATCACAATCCAAGAGCCACAATTGTCGCTCCTCTACTTGTATCCACCGTGAGTCGCAAGACGTCGGTCGCGGATGCACCTGCCTAGACGATGCACCGGCGAACTTGCTCGATCTAATCGATTCTCTATTACTCGAGAAACTCCTTTCTCGATTTCTCTCTCTTCGCACCCTTTCACTCACTAAAGATCAAATCTGAATTTGCTCTTTTTCTTGTGTATATTGGGCAGAATAATCACTTGCTTAGAATGATACAACTTCTGAATTACTTAGTGAAGATGAGAGAGAAAATCCTATTTATACCTAATAGGATAAGGATTAGCCAAAAGACATGTATATCCAATATACACCCTTTCACACAGAAAACTGTATGAACCTGTTCAGTATTCTGTCCAGACGAAATTGATAAATTTCTCTGACAGAAAATCAACCAACACGAAAGTTGTAGATAATCTTATTATCTACACAACCCAATTTGGCCCAGCCCAATTGGAGTTCGTATGCAAAAGTTATGACTGTTTTACTAACTGTATGTCATACTGTTGCACCCTTTCGGTATTTCACAGAAACGACACTTATACTTCGTTGATATGAAATATATTTCTATATGAAGGTTGTAGATAATCTCATTATCTATCTAACCCAATTTGAACCATTCTAATTGGATTTTCCCACTGAAAGTTATGGCCACGAATGTACGACTACATTCGTTTATCCTTGTGTACACTTTTACGGTTGATCCGAAACTGTATTTCTTTCACATCTACGTGTATCCACCTTGAGTCGGAAGACGTCGGTCACGGGTGCAACTGCCTAGACGAAACACTGGCGAACTTGCTTGCTTGATTGATTCTCTATACTGAGAAAAACTCATTTTTCTCGGTTTTCTCTCTTCGCACTCTTTCACTCTCAGAAATATGACTCTCAATATTCTGGATTAATCTTATTAATTCAACAGGTTGGACTGAATTCACTATATAGAGGAGAGAGAAATATCCTATTTATATCTCATCGGATTATGATGTGCCAAAAAACATGTATATTCAATATACATCTTTTCACAAAGAAAACTGCATGTATCCAGCTCAGTAAATTCTTCTGAAAGAAAATTAACCTTCACGAAAGTTGTAGATAATCTTATTATCTACCCAACTAAATTTGGTCTGTCCCAATTGGGGTTCGTATGCAAAAGTTATGACATTTTTACTAAATGTATGTCATACTGTTGCACCCTTTCGTTATTTCGTTGAAACGACACTGATACTTCGTTCATATGAAATATATTTTCTACATGAAGGTTATAGATAATCTTATTATCTATCTAACCCAATTTGAACCATTCAAATTTGATTTTCCTACTGAAATTTATGACCATGAATTTACGCTTACATTCGTTCATCCTCGTGTACTTTTACGGTTGATCCGAAACTGTATTTTCTTTCAGTCTCCAACTCAATTTCAGATCTACCTAAAAGGTACTCATGCATATCCAATATGCACGATTTTAGAGAATATAGCTTGCGTATCAAAATATCAAGCTATGCACATCTTATTTGCCAATTTTATAATCAAGCCCGACTTAATACGACTCGTGGTGTGACCATGTAGGTTCGTTTAACGATGGAAGTAGGCTGTTTTCAAAGCCCTACAAACCCATGAGCGGGATCTAGTCACTCCATCATGGCAACCCATGTTAAAACGAAAAATGATTGTGATCATTGTGCCTATCTCGAATAGCGGTTATTAGTTCTCTTGTTAGCGATATCCGTTAATCAAAAGGCATGGTGGTAGTCATCCTTATATTTTGATTAACTATACTTATTCCTCGATTCCGAATTGAGTTAACAATTTCAATCGATATTGACCATTAATATCATTGACTACGGCCATAGTTTTCGTTAATCAATTCATCGAGTGGCCTAAGAGATATCTCTTCCTTTCGGAATAAACAATTCCTATCTTGGAGACTCATATTGAATTCCGTGTTTCGGACCATACCCAATGATGACCATTTTGGCTTCCTGTTACGGTGAGCGTAAGGTCATATCAAAGTATTGTGTTATGCACGTAACGCAATCGATGGTCCCCTCAAGTATGAAGAACCTAATACCCTACTCGTCGCGAGTCCATCTATAATGACTAAACCATGTCATGGTCTCGCGACTTCGGTCATATCCAATATATGTTATCTAGCATATATCTACGTTTCCTATTCGACAAACACCTTTGTCCTATGATAAGCAAAACATAATCATCTCCTCGACTAACGTACTAGTGTACACGTTCAGTCTATTATCTGATAATAGATGTGCTTCTCTCTTAAGCAAATTGAATCATGACTAGGTATGTTTAGAAATGAGACTTTAGGTGTGACGGTTTCGCTGCACATAATCACGTATTATGCCGACATCCACACAAGTTCAAATCAGGGTTCATGTAATCAAATTACACAACCCGCACACAGTTTTCATATAAGGTAAATGCAAATGAAAATTTTTTAAATCTCGAAATTGCATTAATATAAGATAAGTTTGGGATGATACAACGTTTACTAATCTATTAGACTAATCTCGTCCTACGAAACTATCGTTTTAGATAACTAACTATTCTTTTCCTCCTCTAGGTATCTCAAACCTATATCTTTCGCATGGTAATCATGCTTAGCTTGCGAGAGTGGCTTAGTAAACGGGTCCGCAACATTCCTGTCAGTATCAATATTTTCAATGATCACATCTTTTCGTTTTAAAATCTCACGGATCAAGTGAAATTTTCTGAGTATGTGTTTGGAGCGATGATGTGCCCTCGGTTCCTTGGACTGTGATATTGCTCCCGTATTCTCGCAGTACACAACCACATATTCCGAGATATTCGGGACTACTTCAATTTCGGACACAAATTTCTTGATCCATACCGCCTCGTTTGCAGCTTCCGAAGCCGCAATATACTCCGATTCAATTATAGAGTCTGCTATCGTGGGTTGTTTGGAACTCTTCCATACTACCGCTCTACCATTTAGACAAAACACGTATCCACTTTGTGATCGAAAGTCGTCGACACATGTTTGAAAACTGGCGTCGGTGTATCCATTAATAACCAACCCGGATGTCTTTCCACCATAAATTAGAAATTGATTCTTAGTTCTTCGTAAGTACTTAAGGATATTCTTAACCGCGATCCAATGCATATCCCCTTGATTAGATTGGTAACGCGAAACGACGCTCAATGCATACGACACATCGGGACGCGTACAAATCATGGCATACATAATTGATCCAACTGCCGAAGCGTATGGAACAATACTCATCGCATTCTTATCTTTACTCGATGTCGGACATTGAGTTTTAGAATACGATATGCCACTCGACATTGGAAGAAGTCCTTTCTTCGAATCTTGCATTGAAAATCGTTTCAACACTTTGTCGATGTACGTGCTTTGACTTAAGCCGAGTAAATTTTTGGATCTATCTCCATAAATCCTCATGCCTAAAATATAAGCGGTCTCGCCCAAATCTTTCATAGCGAAACGAGTATTTAAATACTTTTTAACATCCGTAAGCATCGGAATGTCGTTTCCTATGATTAAAATGTCGTCTACATATAGTACAAGAAATATTACGCGGCTCCCACTAACCTTTTTGTATACACAAGGTTCAAAATTTATCCCGTCCCCGGGCCCGCGCAGCGGATATGTAGGCCCGATCCGGTTCCCATAAACCAAGATCACACCATTGTGGGGTTACGCACACGTTTATCAAAGTGTGCAGCGGAATTAGTTTCGCATGCGTAACCTAATTCTACCCGGATCACGCTCAAAAACCATCCAAAAAGGAAGAGTTGGAGAAAATTACCTCGTACAAGTTAGTACGTGTCGATTTCTTGTCCAAATCCGTGAACCTTTTCCAAGGAGTGCTCGTGCAATCCCTCTACTCGTGTCCACCTTGATTTCGACCGATCGGAAATCGTCGACGTCGTTCTAGTCGCCGTCACGATCAATTCTCTGAAGATCTTTGCTCGAATCTCCCTCTCAATCTCTCTAGATCTAATCTAAAATTCTGTGGAAGAAGAGAGAGAAAGCGGCGGCACAAAATCCTAATTTCTGAAAAGAGGCTTGGGTTAAAACGAAATCAGAATTATATATATATAGGAAATAGGTTCGTTCGAACGCACTTAGGTTCGTTCGAAAACACTTAGGTTCGTTCGAACGCACTTAAATAGTTCGTTCGAACGAACTCTCTTCTGACTATTACGAATAAGTCCGTTCGAACGCACTTAAATAGTTCGTTGGAACGAACCCAATTCTGACTGCAGATTTGCTTATTTATATAAATTTTTCCAAGTTAATTGTTAAGCCATATTTTCTTTCAACCATGACTTCGAAGGGTACGATGCAAATAAGAAGGATAGATTCATACCAGTGCAATATTGATTGCACTCGAAAGGTTGATTGCTATTCTTCTTTCTCTTGTCACGTTGGTGACAATTCGCGCATCCCACACCACGCGTCTTTCATCGCTCATTGACGATTAACGTTCCTCCAGATCGATCACAACCGAAGAGCCACCTTGAGTCGGAAGACGTCGGTCACGGGTGCAACTGCCTAGACGAAGCACCGGCGAATTTGCTTGATTGATTGATTCTCTATACCGAGAAAAACTCATTTTTCTCAATTTTCTCTCTTCGCACTCTTTCACTCTCAGAAAGATGACTCTCAATATTCTGGATTAATCTCATATTTATATCTCATAAGATTAGGATGGGCCAAAAGACATGTATATTCAATATACATCTTTTCACACAGAAAACTGCATGTATCCAGTTCAATATTATGTCCATACGAAATTGGTAAATTCTCCTGACAAAACATTAACCTTCACGAAAGTTATAGATAATCTTATTATCTACTCAACCCAATTTGGCCTGGGCCAATTAGAGTTCGTATGCAAAAGTTATGACAGTTTTACTAACTGTATGCCATACTGTTGCACCATTTCGGTATTTCATTGAAACGACACTGATACTTCGTTCATATGAAATATATTTCTACATGAAGGTTATAGATAATCTTATTATCTATCTAACCCAATTTGAACCATTGAAATTTTATTTTTCCTACTGAAAGTTATGACCACGAATGCACGCTTACATTCGTTTATTTTTGTGTACAGTTTTACGGTTGATCCGAAACTGTATTTCTTTCATGACCCACGATCAAAGTTCCATTATTTGTAGGAGAACACCGATGACCCACCTCCATCTGGTCACTTGAAAGCTTGTCTCAGAGAGAATGAGAACACCCATGACCCACGACCAAAGTTCCATTATTTGCCGGAGAACACCCATGACCCACCTCCATCTGGTCACTCGAAAGCTTGTCTTAAAGAGAGAGGGAGAACACCCATGACCCACGACTGAAGTTCCATTATTTGTCGGAGAACACCCATGACCCACCATCATCTGATTACTCGAAAGCTTTTCTCAGAGGGAAGGAGAACACCTATCACCCACGACCAAAATTTTATTATTTTGCCGTCAGAGAACACCCATGAATCACCTCCATCTGGTCACTCGAAAACTTGTCTCAGAGAGAAGGAGAACACCCAGGACCCATGACCAAAATTTCATTATTTGTCGGAGAACACCCATGACCCATCTCCATCTGGTCACTCGAAAGCTTGTCTCAGAGAGAAGGAGAACACTCACGACCCACGACCAATATTTCATTATTTGCCGAAGAACACCCATGACGCACCTCCATCGAGTCACTCGAAAATTTGTCTTAAGAGAGAAGAATGAACACCCAAACATACATACATACATACATACATACATACATACATACATACACTCATGACCAAAGTTCCATTATTTGTCGGAGAACACCCATGACCCATCTCCATCTGGTCACTCGAAAGCTTATCTCAGAGAGAACTTGAAAGCTTGTCTCAGAGAGAATGAGACCACCCATGACCCACGACCAAAGTTCCATTATTTGCTGGAGAACACCCATGACCCACCTCCATCTGGTCACTCGAAATGATAATTAATATTTGAGAACACCCATGACCCATGACACATGTGGATTGATTGACGTGTTAATTAACATCTATCCGGATTAACAAATGTTAATTAATATTTGAAAATTATTAATTCAATGTTTCTTGTTAATTGGGATGTTAAATAAATGTGTTAAATTAAGAATTAGTGGTTTTTTGTAGTAATTTGGTGGCAGAGTATAGTTTCCCAAATATTAATCATCCGTTAAGAAGCGAAGTATTTTACATTCGGATGAGAGGCAAAGAACTGACGTGACGTCATTAGATTTGAATTTTTTTTTTTTTTTTGTAAATTGTATTAGCAAGATTAATAATCGAATAGAGCAATATTACACATATGTCAAGAGCTGGTCGGAACTCATATTTTTAAGAAAAAAACTCACTTTTGCCCCCTGAACTCTTAAAAAAAGTGATAGTTACCCCACAAACTTTAATTTGCCCTCATTTTATCCCCCGAACTCTTGATTTTGCTCACTTTTATCCCTTCCACCAGTTAATTGTCTTGTCCTCAGTTAACTGATGATGTGACACTGTGACGTGACATTTTTTAGTTAATTTTAGTGATGACGTGACAAAATTTAGAATACAAAATTATACAAATAAATTGAATCCATTAATTCATTAAATTGAATCCATTAACAACTAATTAAACACAAACCAATTATTTTAATCCAAAACCAAACCCATTATTTTAACCCATTAATTTAACCCCCTCTCTCTCTCTCTCTCTCTCTCTCTTCTCTCTCTCTCTCTCGATCGACGCCCAACGAAATTGGGGGGGGGGGATCAGTGGAGTCGCAATTCTCTCATCTTCAAGAAGAACTCAAGCAAGCAAAAGATCAACGCATCTCCATCGAGCTCTCGAAGAAGCGAATTCCGCAAGAAGCCGAAGAAGCTAAGAGTCAACTCGTTCCTCTCGTCGAGATTCCAGGAATCCGAACCGCAAGAAGCTAAGAGGCAACTCTCTCTCCTCTCGTCGAGAATTTTCAAATTAAAAAAATTGGCGCAAGAGAGAGACCGAGCATGGCAATCTGAACTCGAAACCATGCAAAGCCAACATTTTGCTGATTCGGCAGCTTTGTCTTCAACCATGAGTGAGAATTTTAAGTTGAAGGAAATGGTTAGAGAGAGAGAAAGAAAGAGACGAGGCTAATGAGATGTTAGATGAAGTGAGACAAGAATTGAAGGTGAGTAAAGGGAATATCGACTCGTTGTTAATTGATGGAGAGAGACGAATTGGAGGTTGAGAAGCTTGAAGAAATGATGGGTAAAATTGAAAAGGAATATCGACTCCAATTTTAATCCTGAATTTTGTGTTTTATATATTACACTCATCATGAAGTTATTTTCTTTCATAGTTTTATTCAACAGTTCGTTCTTCTTCAATTTCAAGAATTTTTTTTTTTTCTCTCGAAATGAAGCTTGACTAAATCCCTTCATGTGGTAAGCATCAATTCGAGTTCAAAAAAGATGTTAATTACCAGTGATTTGGAGTTAATTTGATACCACTCACATTTTTTATCTGTCGTCGCTTCCAAATTAACCGCTTTTCTGAGTGAGAGAGAGCGATGTATTTGGCGCGGAGAGAGAGAGAGAGAGAGAGAGAGAGAGAGAGAGAGAGAGAGAGAGAGAGAAGAGAAGGGTGCGGAGGGAGAGGTGAGAATGGCAGCGATCGTGAGAGAGAGATGTGAGGCCAGGGTCTCGAGAAAGATGGATTAGTTAATGTGTTTGGGTTTAATTAATGGTTATTGGGTTGAAATTTAATTAATGATTAATGGATTGTATCGTAATGGTTAATGGATATGATTTAAATGAATATTTAAATATTTTTTATTTTGTCACATCATCGCTCAAATTAACTTAAAAAATGTCACCTCACAGTGCCACATCATCAGTTAACTGATGATTATGCAGTAAACTGATGGAAGAGACAAAAATGAGCAAAATCAAGAATTCAGGAAGTAAAAACGAACAAATTAAAATTTGGAAGATAACTTGTATTTTTTTTGAAGAGTTCGTAGAATAAAAGTGAGTTTTTTATTTTATTTTTAAGTTATAGTATATTTAGCTGGATGGCATACCGTCTGCCTGCTTAAAAATCCAGTTTCGAACCTCAGCAGGAGAATTGGAGAAAATAGGGTAGATTAGTTACCTTAGTTACTAAGTGTCCGTGTAATGCCGACGGACAAATGTCATGAAAAAAGGAACTATTATTATAACTAGCAAAGTTACTTTTTGTCTTGTGCTACTTGTCAATTAATTAATATTGTTCTCTTTTCTGTATTACAATTTACAGTGGACAGACCACTAGGGGTATTTGGATTGCAAGGTGCAATAATCCAAGCATGATTTTAATGGACGTTGAAGGTTTTGATTCCGCCTCAAGAACAGAGGAGGTTTGTCCTCATTTTGTTTTCGAGATTGTAAATACTACCCTAATCAGTTGTTGTGATAATCCGTAAAAAAGTATATGTATACGGAAGTGGTCTGCCTTACTAAATTATAACTTATAAGTCATCTGGTATATATATGATCAGTGACTCTTTTGTGTGGCCAATGTCGGACAACGACACTCATTTACAAAATTTAAATATTAGAATCGAATTTCAACCTAATCGCATAAATATGATATATATCATCTAGATATGATTTAGAATAAATTTTGTAATTTTTTGTAATTTTTCTATCTAGCAAAATTAATAACGTATTTTCACAACCGTTCATTTCGGTAATTTTTTAATTTTTCATGAAGGAAAACTCGAAACCCAATAAAAATTCATCATAATCCTATCTATATGATTTTAATTAAGTCCGAAGCAAAAAATTCGAATTTCAAAATTTATATAATGATGATTACTGTTGTAATTATTTTGGACCGTTAATTTTTTTTATTTTTCGTGAAATTTAATCTACAACATTCTCAAATTATATAAATTATATTTATACAACTAAAATTCGATTCTAATATTTAAATTTAATGAAATGAATTGATTGACTGACAATTGTCATTGGTGAAACAATAGTGTTGATTATTAATCGTAATCCGTATATATACGTTATAACTACCAGCATTGGGAAGAGAAATTATCTCATTATTGAAAAGGTCAAATCGTTCTCCGAATTTAATGAATTAAAAATAAAAACGAAATGTTCTGAAATTTGACAGAATGGACAAACGATTGAGCAAGGACAAAAGTTCGACAATCAAGCTGCACTATTTTCTCTAGCAGTTGCAAACATAATGATACTAAACATGTAAGTCTTATTTTCTTTATTTTTTTTTTATAAAGAAAAAAAAATATATTTGAGAGAGACTACTTAATTAAGTAAGAGATTTTGTACTTAAGATTTTTTCATAACTGGATTTGTCTTGAAATTTATGTTTTTTCATCATTTTGGTTGAACGGATTTATGTTTTCGCATGATGATCATGAAAGTTTGTGCACTTTATTAAATGCACAAATATCAATGCAAATTCAAAGACTAAAAAATATTAAGTACAAAATTTTTGACATGTAATTAAGTAGGTTAGCCCCCTATATATGAGGGAAGCTAACATAATTAATTAAGTATCAAAATTTTGGTCCTCGGATTATTTTTGTGGATTATAATTAACATCTCTCTCTCTCTCTCTCTCTCTCTCTCTCTCTCTCTCTCTCTCTCTATCTATATATATATATATATATATATATATATATATATATATATATATATATATATATATATATATATATATATATGAGTTCTATCATATAACCCTTTTGCTTATGATATATATTTTTTAAAGGGTATTTTGAGTACTTATCAATTAATAAGTATTTAAGATAAAATTTTAAATATATTTATCAATAAATGATAGGTTAAATATAAAATTTGAATTGTTCATAAAAGAACAAATATCCAGAAAAAATAAAATTTATGTTACATCTTTCTAAATACTCAAAATATCATTTTAAAAGAATGTATGATAGAACTCTATATATATATATATATATATATATATATATATATATATATATATATATATATATATATATATATATATATATCATATATCTTTTTTATAAAAGGATAATATGGATATTAAAAATATTAACATGTTTATTTGTTTGAAATCTCCATTTTCATCAATAATTGTTTGCTCCATTTTATATATTTACCTTTTTTCATCTATATTTCTCTCTCCTTCCACTCTCCTAATTTAAACAATAAGTACATTACATTTGTAGCGATTAAGTTTGACAATAAATGTCATGAAGATTTTGTTCTTCCATGAAGCAGGTAAAATTTAAAGAACTGAAAAAATATTAATAAAAAATGGTAAATTTTAATCTCAGCAACAAATATCATTCTAATTGATAACAAAAATAAGAAGAATAACAATGCCAATAATGATTATACTACCATTCCAACAATAAAATTTTAAACATATTACATTATTTAAGAACAAAACAATGTAATTCTTTGATTTAATTTTATGAAATGAGGATTTAATAGGCAAGAAAATTGATGAAACCATATTTGAAGCACTTTCTTCACTTAGTCACTGAATACTATAATCGTTTTGATTTCGACCATGCTCCCAAGAGAAAATGTTCCAGTAAATAAAGTATTGGAAAAGAAATAGGAGGATTTATGCAATTCCTAATTTTATCAGAAAAAAGATTTTAATTGGTATAATTTAGATGATGTAGAAGAGAAATTTCAATTTTTTTTAATTTAATCATAAGTATCAAACTCATGATACTTAATTGAGTATCTTAATCATTATATATATATATATATGAGGGATGATAACCTACTTAATTAAGTACTAAGGATTTGGTACTTAATATTTTTTAACCGTTGGATTTACTTTGAGATTTGTGTTTTTTCATGATGATCATGAAATTTTGTGCACATCATTAAATACACAAATCTCAATGCAAATTAAATGGCTAAAAAGCATTAAGTACCAAATCTTTTGTATTTAATTAAGTAGGGTAGCCTCCCTTATATATATATATATATATATATATATATATATATATATATATATATATATATATATAATGGCTAAGATACTCAATTAAGTATCATGGATTCGGTACTTAGGATTTTTTGACCATTGGATTTGCTTTGAGATTTGTGTTTTTTAATGCTATATATACTCATCATTAATGATTACCATATCTGTTTATGCTAATCATTAATTGCACAAATCTCAAAACAAATCTAATGGTCAAAAATTCCTAAGTACCAAACTCACGATACTTAATTAAATATCTTAGTCATCCTCTATATATATATATATATATATATATTTTGATTTAGATACTTAAGAAATTTGAATCATTGTATTTGTTTTGAAATCATGGTAACTATTAAAGTGTGTGCACATTATAAAATGCATGCATCACTAAACAAATCTAGTGATTAAAAAAATTTAAATACCAAATGAGATTCTTAATTAATATCTTAGTCATCCACATGCACACACATTTTATATTATATCAAATATCAACTATTAATTTCACTAAATATGTATATACTCACGAATTACCTTGAATATAAGACAAAAGTGTCATTTGAACAATACAAGTTACCTGAAAACTTCATATACAAATTGTCCATATGCCGACCGTCACATTGTGCTTGACTGCTTGTCAGTGGTGTGAATTTATAACATCCCACACTGTCCACAGGAAAAAAGATGCTCTTGGGATGCATCACAGTGGTGGCGTGCCTATGCTGGAACTGATATTTAAGGTATACATTCCATTATATATTTTTAATATACCGACTTTCTTAATTTTTTTTATGTGGGACTCAAATTTATGTAATATTTTGTATCATATTTTCAAATTCATTTTATCCATTAAATTATTCCATACGACAAAGTTTAAGAATTGATTAATTATTATATTTTTATAATTATAGATATTAATGTATTTATTGTTTTATATTATCTTTTAAAAATCGTATCATCTTACATTAATGACGTGGACTAATATTATTCGGAGATAAAAAATATATATATATGAATACAATGACAGATGCAATTTTATATAAAAAAATACTTAAACATTAATTTATAATATAATAAGATATACTTTATATCTTAAATAAGTTTTAGAATTTTAATTTTTAAAATCCATAAAATATATTTGTTTGAATTTTGTCTTTCTTTCCAATTCGAACTTGTAAATATATTACGTAGAAAATTACAATTAAAAAATACATATTTGCATGATACAATTTTAAGTATTGTTATTCTTTTTTGTAAAAAAAATATAACTATAAGAATACCATAAAATACAAAGTAAGTTGTATTTATGTTTATGTTCAAACAAGTTTAATATTAAATTTATAAAAAGCTAAAATTAATACAAATAAAAAGAAATTAACCATCAAAACTTAAATAAGTTCTTAAACTTATGAACATCCATTAAATATTATTGTTATTTTTAAAAATGTAAATTTACAAACATAATATGATATTAAATAATTTTTATATATTTTTTTTTTGCTGAATTAAAATTTTGATATTATATTTTAAATCTATTTCACCTTTAAGTTTGTTATTTCACCTTTAAATATTTTTTGTTAAATCGAATCTATTACACATTTAGCATCAATTCATTTAAATACATATACATATTCATGTGTTAAATCATGTCCGTATACTAATTCACCAATTACTCATTTAAACAATATTTCAAATTTCAAATTAAGTGACAAAATATCACTTTATCCATCAATGGGAAGAATATAAGGAAGCTTTATATGGTATTATCACTAAAAATAAATATAAATATAAATATTTTAGGGAGAACATGTGTTAAATTGCAGTCTAGTATGATACATGTTGACCATGAATCACGTATGAATCTATGATATGTCATCGTTGAGTTTGATCATTCATTTACGTAAATCTCAATTCATAAAGAGTCTCCAATCAAATCAAGAAGACCAAATCTCACTTGTTCATTTACCTTCCTCGTCATACTTCATCATGTACTCATTGATAATTTTAGCACGACATGCTAAGATAATGATGTTTGATAACCAGTGACATTACAATTATGTTTGATGCCAGAGATTTATAACTAGGGGAATTCTTCGAAAGCTCCCTAATTTTTTTTTGAAAATTATGAAAAATTTCTGTTCTTAAATTTTCTCAAAAACTTTCTATATTTATGATTTCCTTCAAAAACCGTCTTAATATTTTTTTACAAATATCCATAATTTAACAAATGATAAATATATATTAAAAAATTATATTAAAATACAAAAGAAATAATACATAAATATTAAAATATTATAACAAATAATACATAGATACTAAAATATTATTATAAATAATACAGGGATATTAAAATATTACAATAAATAATACATAGATATTAAAATATTAATAATTGTTGAAAATGATATTTTATTATCAATACATTATTTATTATAATATTATAATATATATGTATTATTTATTATAATATTTTAATATCTATATGTGATTTATTTTTTAACATTTTGTATTTCTTTTATATTATTTTGATATCTATTTATTATTTATTAAATTATATTGATTTATAAAATAAAATTATGGGGGGTATAATGGTAATTTTTAAAAACATAACAAAAATTTAAGGATTTCTTGAGGAAATATAAAAATGTTAGAGGATTTCTGAAAGAAACAAAATTAAAGGGTTTTTTTTTTTAAGGAATCTGAAAATGATAAGGACTTTTTTTAAAAGATAGAAGGTTTTTCATAATTTGTAGAAAAGTTAGAGATTTTTGAAGAATTCTCCTTATAACTGTTATATTTGATTTGAAATTTTTGTTTGGCACCGATAACTTTATATTTATCATTATAAAACACAAATCAATAGTAAATCTAGTCATGAAACGATTCCAAATATATATATATATATATATGTGGGTGGGTGGGTGTGTGCGCGCGCGTGTGAAGGTTATTTAATTTTAAGATTTAGTTTGTCATATATGTGTGTGTGTGTAAAGCATGTTATTACTGTTTCAGTTAATTTACTTTATAAATGTTATTTAATTTTAAGATTTAGTTGGTATTTATGACAGGAAATTGTGAAAATGAAATCACAAACAAAGATGGTCGTTGCAGTGCGTGATACAACGATAGATGAAAAGTTAAATACGGTACGTAGTTAACTATAAATTAAAAAAAAATTGTGATGTATACAAAGATTATTTAAGTTAGGCTATCATATAATGTTATTATTGAAAGTATTTGTTTTGTCCCTTTCCATATAAGTAACTCTTTTCTTTCTTTTGTTGCCGCGGTGATGGGACTGCCCATACCTCATCCCATTCTTTCCTACGTTCTTTTTGACATTTTCTTCTTGTTTTGTTCACGGCCAGCTGTGAATTAATATAAACATGCTAAACCAAAATACTAAAATAGAAGACAGGTTGTTCGTTCGCGGCAAATTGAGGATCTCAGAATTAAACGAACCTCGAGTGGGCTGGAGTTGGGCAAAAATCTCTAGCCATTCAAGAGAGGGTTTAGGGACATAGTCACGAGAGGGAGGGATTTAGGGTTCACAGAGAGAGAAGAGAGATAGAGAGAGAGAGAGAGAAGAGGCTCGGTAGGATAGTAGGGTGTTTTAATCTTGGAACTGATTAAGAACCATACTGTTTTAACCTTGGAACTGATTAAGAACCGTACCAAATAAACCGAATTCTTATTCGGTTTTATTCGGTTGAACCGAGTAAGAAACATTATAACTTTAAAATAAAAATAAATTTATCAAAAAAATATATTTTATTTATCCAAAAATAATTACATATTATAAAATATATTTATATTATTTTATAAAAAAAAATATATATATTTTTTAATTTTAACATATTATATTAATAATTACGAAAAATGAGATGTTATTCGGTCGGTTCGGTTTAACCGGTTTTCATCACATCAAAACCGAACCGAACCGAATAAACTGAACAATATCATTTTTGAACCAAACCGGACTAAACAAATCGAAAAACCGAACGGATTAAACCGAATATGATCGGTTCGGTTCGGTATCCGAATAAATCGAACCGTTTGAGCACCCCTAATAGTAGGAGAGTGGGTTCACAAGTTAGGGCCCAAAGATTGTCACGGGAAGTACAAGCTAATACTGTGATAGTATACATGTTTATTTTTCAGTGGCGGTTCCTAGTATTATCATCGATAATAATAATTCAATTAATTATTTCTATAGTGACTGTGGTTATTTTTGAGCGTTGGTACAGCCGGCTGAATAGTTTTTCTTGCCAAATTAACGATGAATGAACGAAAATTAAAATTAGGATTAAAATAATATTGTCGTTAATTTTAATTTCAACTCAGCAACTCATTTTGTAATGACTATTTTATCATTGTAAATTTTGCATTATTTAAATTCTTCAAGTTCTTTACATAATTTTGTTTGAAAGTCCATATATAGGCTGGAAAATCTCTATTAAATATTTTCCTTCTAAAATTAAAAAGTGTGCTACCTCTTTCCGTTATCTTCATCAGATAAGTGAATCTTGATGTTGATCTAACTGTGAAAAAATTATTTAATAGTATCAAATCCATCAGTGCTTTTAAAAACGGCCTAGCCGGACTCTCTCTCTCTCTCTCTATATATATATATATATATATATATATATATATATATATATATATAGAGGATGACTAAGATAATTAATTAAGTATCATGAGTTTGATATTTTAGGATTTTTTTGACCTATTAGAATTGTTTTGAGATTTGTGTTTTTTAATGATATATATACTCATCATTAAATATTACCATGTCAGTTTATGCTAATTATTAAATGCACAAATCTCGAAACGAATCTAATGAAAAAGTCTTACGTACCAAGCTCATGATACTTAATTAAGTATCTTAGCCATCCTCATATATATATATATATATATATATATATATATATATATATATATATATATATATATATATATATATTTCAATATTTTAAATTACGATATAGCGGTCCATTGCGTCTGGACTGTAATTTACATATAATCATCGATATTGTGACGCTATTTAGTATGTTGCGGTGTTGCATTTTATAAATATTTATTGCGATTTGTGCTATGGCGCCGCAATTTAAATCACTGATTTTATATATATATATATATATATATATATATATATATATATATATATATATATATATATATATGAGTGAGGCTAAACTACTTAATTAAGTACCAACATTTTGGTACTTAATGATTTTTCATTATTGGATTTGCATTATGATTTGTGTTTTTCCATGACGATCATGAAAGTTTGTGCATATCACTAACTGCATAAATCTCAATACAAATTCAATGGTGAAAAAGCATTTTTGGTACTTAATTAGGTAGTTTGCCCCCTTCTCTCTCTCTCTCTCTCTCTCTCTCTCTCTCTCTCTCTCTCTCTCTCTCTATATATATATATATATATATATATATATATATATATATATATATATATATATATATATATATATATATACATATATATATATATATGTATATATATATACAATATATGTATATATATATATGTATATATATATATATATGTATATATATATACATATATATATATATATATATATATATATATATATATATATATATATATATATAGACATATTTGTTAACGAGAATCCAAAAAAAGAATTCGCGCGTCCAAAATAGATCGATGAAACTAGCAAAATATACTATTGAAATAAGTAAAATATACTGATAAATTCAATAGGTTAATATAGTTAAAATTGAGAAAAAAATAATGCATTTTCAATAGTATATTTTGATAAATACAAAAATACATTTTGCTAATTTCAATAGTATATTTTGGTCTTTGTATTTTTTTTGGATTTTTTTTATGAATTCTTGTTAGCATTTATATATATATATATATATATATATATATATATATATATATATATATATATATATATATATATATATATATATATATATATAGTTTTGCCAAGGAGAATTCAAAAAGAAACCACGCAAGCCAAATATACTAATAAAATTAACAAAATATATTATTTAAATGAACAAAATAAACTGTTGAATCTAACATGTTAACATAATAATATATTTTCAACATTATATTTTAATATATACAAAAATATATTTTGCTAATTTTAATAGTTTATTTTGGATTTTTTCTTTTTAGTATATATGGGTTTTTTTTGGGCTGTAGATTTGACCTGCCGGTTCAAAGTCCAAGGTCGGGTATGTGAGCAAGTGGGTTGCCGTTTTATCTTTTCATAAGCAAAAGCGACATGTTATTGTATGCGGTCATCCTTTTTCCATAATAACATCATCCGTTTTCTGATTTTCAAGAAGTGCTAGCCATAGTAATGTTAATTTTTGGCGGTATTTTCATTTTTCATAGGAAGGTTGCGCACTTCTTTTATCTCGGGATCTCGTAAAAATGTGTATGCCGATTTCAATGTGAATAGTCCGTCCTTTGGCCATTTATATTTGGTCGATTGATCATCTTCATTGATTAACCTCGATTTAATAATTTATATGTTAATTATTGATATTAGTATATACATGTGGCTTTGGTGATGTTGTTTAATTTAGAAAAGAAATTTAATAGGAAGACCTAAGGTCCAATTTTCGCGGTAATGAATACAATTACAAATTGGTGCAGAAGCGTAAATAAATTAAGAAAAGAAATACAATACCGAAACAAATAACACGCGATATTTGTTTACGGAGTTCGGTGGGTGGTTGCTTTGTAGCTTTAACTCACCGGCTACTTGCTCAATCGACCGACTCGATTGATTGTCAGTACCTACGTCTCCGGAGATCCCTTGCGCCTTTTCGGCTTTCGATTGAATTCCCAACTCAAACAATTACAAGGTTTTGAGTTGATCGATTTGCACGAATTTATCGATCAACGTAGGGCTTTACAAATAGTAACTAGCATATTACAAATTACTACTATCGAATTAGTCGTGATCGGTCACGCAAGTTGGGAATCGATTAGTAGTGGATTCGAAAGTGGATCTAATAATCCTTGATTTGTTTTGGAAATATGAGCTCAAGATTTTTGGCTTGGTTTCTCTCTTTGAGTATGGTCTATTCATATGTGGAAGAGTTGGAGAGAGAAACCTAGAAGGGGATCTATTTATAGAACACATAGCCCATCAAAACTTTAGTTTTCTGTGCAGTGCGTCATGACGCAAGGAATGGTGCGTCATGACGCACAGACTGTGAAACTAGCCGTTAAGTTCAAAATATTCAAAATTCTTGTGGTGCGTCATGACGCACACGGGCGTGCGTCATGACGGTAGTAGAACAAAATAATGTACTTGAGAGTCCGTTATAACCCTTGAATGGTTCGTTCGAACGGACCCCATACTGAGACTTACTCACATGTATGGTCCGTCCTGACGCAGTTTCAGTGCGTCACGAAGGACTGTACAATGATTTCCACAAGAGCTGTTGTAGCGTCATGACGCATGGATTGGTCCGTCATGACGCTACATATCTTTTTCTTTTGGTACGTCATGACTGTGCTTATCTTTCGTCATGACGCACTGTAGAACAAAACTCAGTATGTCTTGAGGTGCGTTATGACGGTTCTTATTGTGCGTCATGACGCACCATGCTTCAAAGCAGTTTTTACTTAGTTTTGTTTGTTTTCAATATTTCCAACTTATTTATTTTGAGTTTAATAATTCCAAAGACAAGTTTAGAGATACCTATTGGATATTTGAGGTTATGATTTGATATTCCAACTTGCGGAATCTTCAACTTGATCTTCGACATATTGAATCTTTATTTTCTTTGATCGTTCTTGTACGTCTTGCTTCATCTTTTTGGTCTTTTTGCGAATTTCTCCTTTTATCTCTATAATTGTCACTTAAGCAAATTTATTAATAGCATCGACATTATTTTGAGATAATCAAATCCTAGGAAATTTGAACCAACAAGTGATATCTCTTATTAAGCTGATTACTTTTGTTTTTTTTTTACTATAGACGGGTCTCCAAAATCTGACGAACAATGTACGCAGCAAGATACAGAAGGTAATTCCAGTTAACTAACAACTAAATACACGTCTTCATTAAGATCGCATATTAACCTTAGCGGCTTTGGCAGGTTTGGGAAAAAGTAAATCCTAGTGTGAGCATCAGCCAGTATATCGAGGTAACTTGTGCCTTCATAAATTGAGTATTTTTCCTTCATTTGTGTTGTTTAAATCATCGTGATGTCATAAAAATAGTATTAATTCGTGGGTTCACTTTTGGATTCAAATATCCCACTCAATTAACATATATTTTAGTTAACAGTTTATGCAAGGTAATTAACAGTTAATGCAATACGTTGCAATTAACAATTAAAAGAAATAATTAATTAATAATAAATATTTTAATTAATTAACAACATAACAATTATAATCACATTTCATAATTAAAAACATAATTAATGTATGTAAATTAACATGAATACGTTCATTATTAAATATAGATTTTTAATCAAGCCCTTTGTATGATTTCATACATTTTGGTAGTTAAATGCTTTAATTTTTTTTTTTTTTGAATTACATTAATTGTTAAAATAGAAGTGTCTAAATGATGTATATTTATTAACACAACCTTTGCACACTCAACATAATTAATAATTACCATCAAATAATAAACTAGACAACTATTCTCTCTAACTAATAATTAACATATAGAGTAATTAACATAAATTTTAGATAATATTAGTTGTTTTCTAATTTAAATATTTTTTTATAACTTAATGAATTAATTATCCATATACAACTGTTAACTTATATGGTAGTTAACATGTTTACTAGTTAAATCATTTTTTTTGTTAATTCATTCTTAATTTATTACCTTAATTAACACCTATAATTAGCAATTATTAATTATCAACTATTAATTAATATAATTAACGATTAAAGAATGTCAACACATATTCCAAAATTAACAACATAAATTAGCACGAAATTAAAAAAATATTTTTGAGATAATAAATAACAAAATAATTAATTTCAATTTAACATCCAATTACATGTCAATTAACCATCAATTAACAAATTAAGTCGAATAGTTTTCAAAATTGCGTAAAACAATTAACATTAATAATCAATTAATATGGAATATATTGTTATGATATGGAGACTTTTGAAAACTCGAGGATTAATAAATTGTAAAAAGGAAATTTTGAGGAGATAGGAAAGCTCTTCAAATATTCTTACTGCCATGATTAAATGATAATTAAGGCAACGACTATTTAGTTGTATTTATTTTGTTGTATTGGGTAAGCACTTAGTTATAAACTTATAAATAGAGGGGATATATCATATGTTAGAGTTTTATTCATTCCAACAAATACCAATAATTCTATTATCTTTTTCTCCAGTATGGTGAAATAGTTTGAGTTCCGACAGGCGTGGTTTTTCTCTTAGGGCTTTTACGTAAAAATACTTGTGTTCGTGTGTTGATCTTGCGTATTTGTCTGCGCCGATGATCCTAACATAGATTATATTCGGAAATTAATCATCAATTAAAAATTTAAACATAAATTTCATAGGAATACAAATATTAACAAATAATACAATTAACATTTTAAAAATTAATAATTATTTAATTCAAAATAAAATAAATTAAAGCAGTAAACAAAAAGACCCTAAAATCAAATCACACTTTAATTGAAATCCATGACATATTTGCAAAAATAACTCGATTAGTAAATTAAAAAAAAGTCCATGATAATTTTGCAAATAAAGTATAAACCTTCAATTGACAAGAAAGAGGTGTGCATACTAGCAAATTCAAATCTGTACTGTTTCGGAAAAAAAAAAAAAAAATCCGAGAAAACAGCAAGAACACTCAGAAATCTCTGAAAATCGATGGAAAAACAATAAAAAATCTTTCAATACAAGAAAAATACTGGATAAACAACAAAAAAAACTGTCAAAAACCAAGAATCCCAAAAATCAGTACCTTTAAATCCACTTAGATGGGATAGGATTTCAATATCCGGGATAAGCCGAAAATTTCTTGTTTGTTTTGAGGGATTAAATGTGATAGTATTTCTTGTCCCAGTACTTCGTACTCCCACTTCAAAATCGGTATTACAAATCCATGTATAGAGCTATCCATGTATTTGATTATAATATTATTTCTTTAAATTATATTCATGAACAATAATTATATTATAATTATATTATATTATATTAAACAACAATAATAATATATTATGAACTATTTTATAATGTAATATAATAAAATTTAAAACAATTTATAATATAATATAAAACAATATAACATAATATAATATATTATAACATAATATAATATAATATAACATAATATAATATAATATAAAATATTATAATATAATATACTATAATGTAATATAATATAGACCAATATAATATAAAATAATATAAAACAATATAATATAATATAGTATAATATAATATGATATAATATAATATAGTATAATATAATATAATATAACATCAAATAACAACATAAAAAATATATACTATAATATAAAACAATATAAATAATATAATATAATATAATATAAATTAATTAAAGTAATATAATATAATATAATATAATATAATATAAATTAATTAAAGTAATATAATATAATATTACATTATATTATACTATATAATAAGAATTAAATGACATACATATAATATTATATTAAATTCTATAATGTTATTTTATATATAATATTATAATATAATATTATATTATATTATGCAATAAAATAATATAAATATAATATTTTGTAATATTAAAATATTCAAATCCTGGATTTTGTACCAAAGAACCAAACAAGAGATTTGATATACATGATTTCAAAATACAACAAATCAAACAACTCACATGGATTATCAAATACATGGATAGTGAAATACATGTATTTCACTATCCATGTATATCACAATCCCTCGAAACAAACAAGAGTGTATCATGGAGTAATTAACCCCAAATTACACAAAAATCAACAACACACAGACGAAATTCGGGGATAATAATAAAAAATAAACAAAAAAATATGAAAATAGAAAACACGAAAATCTCGAAAATAAACACAAAATCGTGTATGAAAACTACCAGATTTACACAGGAAAGAAAAAGGAGGCGGCGCAAGTTTAAGAGGCAAATTGCTTTCTAATGGCCATGGCTAGCTTCCACATGAGAGGAAAGAGAGGAGACAGAAATGAGAGGAAAGCCAATTAGAGTTAAGGGTTTATATGTGAGCCGGCTCAATTTTGAATTTTATTAAATCCGAGTAACAGTTAATATAAGGTCGAATTAACAGTTAATATAGGGCCGGATTAATTTTGAGCACCGCGCGATTATATAAAAAATATTTTTTTTGGCCCGGTCCTTCCAAGTTAATAACATGTATCATGCTGATTTAATTATCATGCGCTGAGATAATACAGGGCATCATATATGAACTTTTTTTTGTTAATAATGAAGTTATGTATTAATCTTGTGCTGCCCAAAAAAAATATAAGGAAAAAAATGAATGTGATTTGCCAAAAGAAAGAAAGGAGGACCTGAGTTTGGAATCCATTTACTGTTAACTTTTAGTGAAAATCTCAATCTCAATAATGAATCTAAAACGCTGCAGCTTTAGCCAACATCAACGACGAAATCACTGTTAAACATTCTTCTTTACGTATTTAGGCTATTTTCTGTTAACGATATTTTTATCAATGTTTAGGTTTTCGTAGAATCATTTCGATATTTTGAGCTGCAAGGGCCATTCGACCAAAAGGTATTAGTAAAAATTTATCGTGGTTAAGTTTTGGGAAAATTACCCTCTATATCTTAATTAACATATTTAATTAACATAATTATACATTTTTTTGTTTGTTCTATTGGAAATATACATTTTTCTATGCATGGCATAATTTTCTGAAATACAATATATATTGCATATTACTCCTTTCATATTTTTCATTATTATTAATTAATTAATTAATATGTATAAAGTTAAAAAAATTAGTCTTCTCATGGTGAGCCACATCACACTTATAATCATAATTTTAATGGACCTGATTTACAAAGACCAGTGAATATAACAACATAGACCACATAAACCATGTCTAGCCAAACTTTATTCAACAATTCATTGAGTTATCATTATTACATATAATATTAACCTTATATTATTAACATATATAAATTTAAAGAAACCCTTGCATTTATAAAAAAAAAATCACATCATCACTTTAATACGGGCCATTTGATCTTGACAAAATAGTCCAAAATACTTGTTTTTCATTTGAACATGGTCTATATAAATCAAATAATTTTATAGTTACATGAACCTTGGTCCATCGTGGACCAAGTTCTTTCATATTTTTCATCTCAGTTAAATAAGAAAAATTAAAAAAAAAAACTTAAATTTTTGGATATTGTAAAAAACCTAAATTTTAGATATGTAATAATTAAACAAATATTATTTTTCATTAATTAAAAAAAATCATAATTTTTTTGCAGCATATAGTAATTAAAAAATAATATTTATCATAAGTTATATTTGAAGGAATTCACCCGACCCTGGGCTCGCGCAGCGAATATGAAGGCCCGGTCTGGTTCCCAAAATTCAAGATCACGCCATGACATCGAGGGTACGATATAATAAGAATGATAGATTCATACCGATGCAAAATTGATTGTATTCGAAGGATTGATCGCTATGCCTTCTTCTCCTGTCACGTTGGTGACAATCCGCGCGTCCCACACGACGCATCCTTCACCGCTCGTTGACTGTTTTCAATCCTCCGGGTTGATCACAACCGAAGAGCCACGCGTGTCGCTCCTCTAGGTGTATCCACCTTGAGTCGGAAGACGCGGTTTTTTTTCTCGATTTTCTCTCTTTGCACTATTTCACTCTCTGAAAGATGACTCTCAATATTCTGGATAATTCTGTAGATTGAATGAATTGGACTGAATAAGAAGAGAGAGAAATATCCTATTTATATCACATAGGATTAGGATGGGCAAAATACATGTATATCCAATATACACCCTTTCACACAGAAAACCGTATGAACCCTTTCAGTATTCTGTAAAACTGAAATTGTTAAATTCCTTTAACAGAAAATCAACCTTCACAAAAGTTGTAGATAATCTTATTATCTTTCCAACCTAATTTGGCCCAGTCCAATTGGAGTTTGTATGCAAAAGTTGTGACAGTTTTACTAACTGTATGTCATACTGTTTGCATCCTTTCGGTATTTCATTGAAACGACACTGATACTTCGTTCACATGAAATATAATTCTACATAAAAGTTCTAGATAATCCCATTATCTAACTGACCCAATTTGAACCATTCCAATTGAAGTTCCATACTGAAAGTTATGCCCACGAACGCGTACGTTCGTTATCCTCGTGTACACTTTTATGGTTGATCCAAAACTGTATTTCTTTCAGTCTCCCACTCAATTTCAGATCTACCTAAAAGGTACTCATACATATCCAATATGCACGATCTTAGAGAATATAGCTTGCGTACCAACATACCAAGTTATGCACATCCTATGGGCCAATTTCGTTTAACGATGGCAGTAGGATGTTTCCAAAGCCCCTACAAGCCCATGAGCGGGATCTAGTCACTCCATCATGGCTATCCATGTTAAAACGGAACAATGATTGTGATCATTGTGTCTATCTGGAACAGCAGTTACTAGTTCTCTTGTTATCGATATCCGTTAATTAAAAGGCATGGTGGTAGTTATTCTTATAACTTGATTAACAATTACTAGTTCTCTTGTTATCGATTCCGAATTGAGTTAACTATTTCAATCGATATTAACCGTTAATATCATTGACTACGGTCGTAGTTTTCGTTAATCAATTCATCGAGCGACCTAAGAGATATCTCTTCCTTTCGGAATAAACAATTTCTATCTTGGAGACTCACATTGAATTTCGTGTTTCGGACAATACCCAATGATGACCGTTTTAGCCCATGTTACGATAAGCGCAAGGTCATATCAAAGCATTGCGTTACGCACGTAACGCAATTAATGGTCCTCTCAAGTTTAAAGAACCTAATACCCAACTCGTCGCAAGTCCATCTATAATGACTAAACCATGTCATGGTCTCGCAGATTCGGTCATATCCAATATATCACCTAGCATATATCTACGTTCCCGATTCGACAAGCACCTTGTTCTATGATTAGCAAAACATAATTATCTCCTCGGCTAACGTACTAGTGTACACGTTCAGTATATTATCAGATAATAGAAATGTTTCTCTCCTAAGCCAGCTGATCCGCGACTAGGGATGTTTAGAAATGAAAATTTAGGTGTAACGATTTTGCTGCACATAATCATCAATTATGCCGCATCCACACAAGTTCAAATAAGGGTTCATATAATCATATTACACAACCCGCACACAGTTTTCATATAAGATAAATGAAAAATGAAAAATTTTAAAATCTGAAATTGCATTACTATAAGATAAGTTTGGGATGATACAACGTTTACTAATATATTCGACTAATCTCGTCCTACGAAACTATTGTTTTAGATAAAAAAAAAACTAACTCTCTTCCTCCTCTAGGTATCTTAAACCAATAGCTTTCGCATGGTAATCATGCTTGGTTTGCGAGAGTGGCTTAGTAAACGGGTCCGCAACATTCCTGTCAGTATCAATCTTTTCAATGATCACATCCTTTCGTTGTAAAATCTCACGGATCAAGTGAAATTTTCTGAGTATGTGCTTGGAGCGATGATGTGCCCTCGGTTCCTTGGCCTGTACTTTTGCGCCCGTATTGTCGCAATACTCAGGACTACTCCAAGTTCTGACACAAGTTCGGAAGCCGCAATATACTCTGATTCAGTTGTAGAGTCTGCTATCGTGGGTTGTTTGGAACTCTTCCATACTACCGCACCACCATTTAGACAAAACACGTATCCACTTTGTGATCGAAAGTCATCGACACATGTTTGGAAACTGGCGTCGGTATATCCTTTAATGACCAACCCGGATGTCTTTCCACCATAAATTAAAAATTGATCCTTAGTTATTTGCAAGTACTTGAGGATGTTCTTAACCGCGATCCAATGTATATCCCCTGAATTTGATTGGTAACGCGAAACGACGCTCATTGCATTCGACACATTGGGGCGTGTACAAATCATGACATACATAATTGATCCAACCGCTGAAGCGGATGGAACAATACTCATCGCATTCTTATCCTTGCTCGATGTTGGACATTGAGCTTTGGAATACGATATGCCACTCGACATTGGAAGAAGTCCTTTCTTCAAATCTTGCATTGAAAACTGTTTCAATACTTTGTCGATGTACGTGCTTTGACTTAAGCCGAGTAACTTCTTGGATCTATCTCTCTAAATCCTCAGGCCTAATATATAAGCGGCCTCGCCCAAATCTTTCATAGCGAAACGAGTATTTATATACTTCTTAACATCCGTAAGCATCGGAACGTCGTTTCGTATGATTAAGATGTCGTCTACACATGGTACAAGAAATACTATGCGGCTCCCACTAACCTTCTTGTACACACAAGATCCGTCTACGTTTTTCACGAAATCATGCTCGCTTATAACTTCATCGAAACGTATGTCGCAACTCCGAGAAGCTTGCTTTATAAGTGTCATGTACACACAAATGGATCGTTGCAACTTGCACACCCCATAAATGAATCGTTGCAACTTGTACACTTTATCCGGACTCTTTGAATCGACAAAACCCTCAGGCTGTGTCATGTACACATCCTCTTGTAAATTTTCGTTAAGGAATGCGGTTTTGACATCCATTTGCCAAATCTCGTAATCATAACACGCAGAGATGGCAAGTAAGATCCGTATGGATTTAATCATTGCTATAGGTGAAAACGTCTCTTCATAGTCTACACCATGAATTTGTCTGAAATCTTTTACCACAAGCCGTTATTTATAAGTGTTTACATTCCCACCCATGTCGGTCTACTTCTTGAAGATCCACTTGCATCCCACTGGTGCAACCCCGGGAGGTGGATCAATCAAGTCCAAACTTGATTATCGTGCATGGATTGAATCTCGAATTTCATGACAGTATGCCACTTGTTGGAATCCTCGCTTTTAATAGCCTCGCGATAAGATGTCGGCTCATCATCTAAGAGTTCGACTTCATCGTCATTTGTCACGATAAAATCATATCGTATAGTCTCTTGACGAATCATACCCGTTCTACGAATTGCGTCTTGTGCGCTTGACTCCGGATCCTCAACATTTGAAGGAACCGTATCAATGTTCATCCGTTCTGTGTTAATTTCTGGATCTCCAACTTCATCGAGGTCTATTTTATTTCCTATAACTCTATGAGATATAAATTCCTCCTCCAAGAAGGTACCTCTTCGAGGGATAAAAATCTTATTTTCATCAGGATTGTAAAAATAATAATCTCGAGTCTCTTTTGGATATCCAACAAATATACACTTCTCAGATTTAGGATCCAGTTTGTCCGACATTAATTTTCGGACATAAATATGGCATCCCCATATCCGAATAAAAGACAAGACCGGAGGCTTTTCGGAACAAATCTCATATGACGTCTTTTCAACCGATTTAGAAGGTATGCGGTTCAATAAATAAGCCGCTGTCTCTAGGACATATCCCCAAAATAATTTTGGGAGGAAAGTTTGAGTCATCATGGAATGACCAATGTCCAACAAGGTCCGATTCCTCCTCTCCGACATGCCATTCCATTGTGGCGTTCCTGCTGGAGTCCATTGTGGAACTATTCCACAATTCTTTAGATGGTCTTCAAATTCATAGCTCAAATATTCGTCTCCTCGATCCGATCGAATGGCTTTCATTTTCTTGCCAAGCTGATTTTCAACTTCGTTTTGAAACTCTTTGAACTTTTCAAAGGTCTCCGACTGAGCACGCATCAAATAGATATAACCATATCTCCTACGATCGTCTGTGAACGTAACAAAGTATCGATAGCCTTCTCTTGCCTCGATGCTCATTGGTCCACACACATCCGAATGTATGAATTCCAACAAGTCGTTGGACCGCTCTCCAACCTTGGAGAACGGCGCCGTTGTCATCTTGCCAAATAAACAAGCCTCGTAATTTTCATACGAATGAATCTAATAATCCATCCTTATGGAGTTTAGAAATGCGTTTCTCATTCACATGACCTAAACGGCAATGCCAAAAGAAGGTCCTCCGACTATCAACTTTCGGTTTGATTCTTTTCGTATTAACATTATAAATAGACTCATGATTCTCGTGATCAAAATCCAATACATAAAGACCATTTTCTAATAGATCATTTCCATAGATAATATTGTCCTTACATATCGAAAATTCATTATTCTTAATAACGAATTCATAGCCATCTTTCGCTAATTTCGACACACTTATCATGTTCTTACATAAACTCGGTGCATAATAATAATTATTTAGTACTAATATGAGTCCACTTGGAAAAATCAAATTAACTACTCATACGGCAAGCGTACCAACTCTTGCTCCATTCCCGACTTGTAGATCAATTTCGACTTCCTCCAACTTTCGACGATTTTGTAGAACCTGCATATTTCGACAAATATGAGTTCCGCAACTGGTATCTAATACCCAATTAGTCATAGTAGAAAGATGAATTTCGATAACGTTAATACCTGAGAGACCGGCTTCCGAAGCCGTCTTGTCTTTCTTCACCTCCTTGAGGAAAGATTTGCAATTGCACTTCCAATGTCCAGCCTTGTGACAGTGATAACACGTCTCATCCTTGGATTTTTCATTTTCTTTTTTATTCGGCTTCGAACGTTTCTTAGCCGAACTATCCTTGGACATTGATTTCTTGCGAGCCTTATTCTGAATTGTGAGAAAATTCCCGGCAACTCTTGCCTTGTTCTCCCCGGATGTCTTCAACATCTCCAACTCAAAATTCTTGAGCATTCCATGAAGCTCATGGATCGTCTTATCCATCGAATGCATGTGACAGTTAGTCACAAATGGAGAAAACATTATAGGAAGTGCAAACAAAATCAAATCTTGTTGCATAATCTTCGACAAAACGTGAGTACTTACCGAAGAACCCGAAGGCATCTTACAGTTTATCAACTCTTTGAGTGTATTGAACCGTTAAATACGCTCCTGCTCTGGGAATATTTCCTTGAGCACTACATTTATTATGTGCGCATCCGAATCCTCAAACTGTTTTCGAAGACTAGCGTCCATACATGCCAACATGAGGCATGTAACGTCGTTTGAGTCCTTCTTAAGTTTCTCAAACGTGGCCTTTTCATCGGCCGTAGAACCGGAGTAGCACCGGGGTCCGGTTCTACTAGTTTCGTATCCAATACGTAGTTTTTACTCTCTTGCCTGACAACTATTCTCAGGTTTCGGTGCCAATCTAGATAGTTCCGACCCACTAGCTTATCATTTTCTAATGCCGATCTTATCGAAAAGGTGTTGGTGTTACTAGAAGACATATTATACAAATGAAATAAAAGATTGTATTACTAACGTTGCGTACTTATCTTATAGACTTATATGATGATTATATGACAGTGTTATTTTATCGAATCGATAACCCTCATACCGATACGGGACTCCAAGTCCATAACACCCGAGATCCATATTTTGCAATCCTCCCATAAATGACGAAGGCCTATCGAGTGGGATCTCGCTTATTTAGGTAGGATATAATCCAATTGCATCATATGCGACTCCCAACTTTTATAGAATTTTGATGATGGATCGTATCGTATACAATCCCATTTTCGTGTGCGTATTCTATCTATGCCCCGAACTCCAATCGGATTGGACGGTTAAGTCATAACCATATCAAACGTATCGTTCAAGTAGACTACTCACGTGCATGACGAAGGCCTAACAACAGGTAAGTCCTATTTAACGCTTGCCATCCATTAATACCAACAACGTGCGTGCATGACGAAGACCTAATGACACACGTATTGTGATACCAATTTCAATGGTTGTTGACATGGAAGGCATTTTCACGACTTAAATATTATGAGGGATCATGATATTCATGTTTTTTAAATTCGTGACATAATCATATTATATCACTATCACAAGATTTTCTAAATGCAAATGATTAAATTAGAGAGACTAATTATTCTAAATAATTAATTATCTTATATGCTAGTATGTTTCATGCCGACCAAATCGATATAAAGAACTCAAAATTCCGAGTTTCGTAGCCAAAGTTATCGTGAAAAAAAAAAATATTCTCCCAACAAGGGGACAGTTCGTTCGAACGAACCTTACAGTGCATTCGAACGAACCTATCCCTGTCTTTCAAAGTCCTTGGTCGCATCCCCGCAACCCCCGGTTCGTTCGAACGAACTGGCGAGTCAGTTCGAACGAACTGGCCAGTCAGTTCGAACGAACTGGCCCCTGGGAACCCTGAAAACCCTGTTTTTGTGCAGTTTTTTGGCGTTTTCGCCCGTTTTCGAAGCGATCAATCATGAAATCTTTTCACGATCATTCCTAGGTACTCGCAATCAAATCGATCTCTAGCGAATTTCACTTGCGATCGCTCTGATACCACTGAAGGGAATTCACTCGACCCTGGGCCCGCGTAGCGGATATGAAGGCCCGGTCCGGTTCCCAAAATCCAAGATCACGCCATGACTTCGAGAGTACGATGCAATAAGAAGGATACATTCATACCGGTGCAAAATTGATTGCACTCGAAGGGTTGATCGCTATGCCTTCTTCTCCTGTCACGTTGGTGACAATCCGCGCGTCCCACACCACGCGTCCTTCACCGCTCGTTGACTGTTTTCAATCCTCCGGGTTGATCACAACCGAAGAGCCACATGTGTCGCTCGTCTACATGTATCCACCTTGAGTCGGAAGACGTCGGTTGCGGGTGCAACTGCCTAGACAAAGCACCGGCAAAGTTTCTCGATTAGATTGATTCTCTATTCCGAGAAAAACTCCTTTTTCTCAGTTTTCTCTCTTCGCACTTTTTCACTCTCTGAAAGGTGACTCTCAATATTGTGGATAATTCTGTAGATTGAATGAATTGTACTGAATAAGAAGAGAGAGAAATATCCTATTTATATCACATATGATTAGGATGGGCCAAAAAGTATGTATATCCAATATATACCCTTTCACACAGAAAACTGCATGAATACTTTCAGTATTCTGTAAAAATGAAATTGTTAAATTCCTTTAACAGAAAATCAACCTTCACGAAATTGTAGATAATCTTATTATCTTTCCAACCCAATTGGAGTTCGTATGCAAAAGTTATGACAGTTTTACTAACTATATGTCATACTATTGCACCATTTCGGTATTTCATTGAAACGACACCGATACTTCGTTCACATGAAATATATTTCTACATGAAAGTTCTAGAAAATCTCATTATCTAACTGACCCAATTTGAACCATTCAAATTAGAGTTTCCTACTGAAAGTTATGCCCACGAACGCGTACGTTCCTTTATCATTGTGTACACTTTTACAGTTGATCCGAAACTGTATTTCTTTCAATATTTATATAATTTTAGTGTTTCATAAATTATATATATTTGACTTTTATTTTTTTCCTAAAAAACTTACACAAAATAATAATAAAATGAACAACAATATTAAAAAAAATACCTTGCAAATATTTAAAAATAAAAAATAATGAAATTAAAAAATAAAAGGTAAACAAAAATATAAAAAACTTGATGTTTAAATATATATTCTTCTATAAATATATTTTTTATGTGTTTATTTACTATGTGCTTATTTTATTATTATCTGATGTTAGCTTTTCATGAATAATAAATGAAATATTAAAATTATATAAAGACAATACGTAATAATTCATTCTTTTTAAACCACTACATGTCAAGAAATGTTTATGAATTTTCTTAAAATTAATCATTATGTATGAAAATTGACGGATATATGGTAAAAAAAATAATAATATCATCCATAAGGGGGTATTTGGAAATAAAAGTTTACTAGAGGTGTTCTTTTGGAGTTTACACATTGGAAATAATCCAAAACACAGATGTGCGAACAATTAGACAAAAAAAAACATAGAATTCAATTACACATTGGAAAAAAATCAAATCATGAAAAATTCGGAGGCTCTCGTGCAATTGTGCGGGGAAAAATCTAGTTGTTCATAATTTTCTAAAATACAATATGTTTTAAGTATTATATTTTTGTTTATATGTATATATATGAGGAAGACTAACCTACTTAATTAAGTACACAAGTTTTGGCACAAAATATTTTTTTAATCTATTGGATTTGCATTGAGTTGTGTGCATTTAATGATCTGCATAAAATTTCATGGTCGTCATGAAAAAACACAAACATCAATGCAAATTCAATGGTTAAAAAAAATTAAGTACCAAAATTTTGGTACTTAATTAACAAGATTAGCCTCTCTCTCTCTCTCTCTCTTTCTCTCTCTCTCTCTATATATATATATATATATGATCAATGGACAACACTCTTATTTGGCCAACGTTTGCCAACGACACTTATTATCCTAAGCCTAAATATTAGAATCGAATTTCAACCATAAAGATATGATCTATATCATCTAGATATAATATAGAGTAAATTTTGTACAATTTTTGTTTTTCTATCCAACAAAATTGATAACGTATTTTCACAACCGTCCATTTTGATAATTTTTTAGATTTTCATGAAGGCAAATTCGAAACCTAGTAAAAATTCATCATAAGCCTATCTATATGATTTAAATTAAATCCGAAGCAAAAAATTCGAATTTCAAAATTTATTTAATGGTGATTTATGTTGTAAGTATTTTCAACCGTTAATTTTTTTTATGTATTGTGATGAGTATGATAGAAATTACTATTTTTCGAGAAATTGAATCTGCAACATTCTCAAATAATATATATATATATATACGGGGTTAAAATTCGATTTTAATATTTAGATTTAGTGAAATAAGTGTTGTTGGCCGACGTTGCCCATATATATATATATATATATATATATATATATATATATATATATATATATCAGTGGATATTGACGGTACCTATCTGGTTAATATCAAATTATACTTTTCATTAAATATTTTTTTTATTTTTTGGAAAATAATTTTTTGTCGGCACTGTCGTGAAATAAATAAATGAAAATGTCGTGTGTAACTTTCGCATACAAGATTGGATTTGCAATTTTGCAAGTATATTTGATAGAACTTTCGCTTTTTACAAGATCTCATTAAATCTTGCAAGTTTGCAAATTTGCAAGAATATTTTTGATAAAAAAAAGTTGCATACTAGACAAGAATATTTGTGGAGTTTTAACAAGTCATATTCTTTGTGCAGTGCACAGAACTGAAAAATAAATTCGTCGACGGGGAGTTAAAAGTAGACGTTGAGCATAGATATTCTGGTGGTGAGTTTGTCGATTGTGTAAGGCATTTGTGGCAGAGTGTGCATGAGAATGAAAATTTAGAAATTCCCAACATGCAGGTGAGCTAATTACAATTTCGGCAACACTTTCGAAAAGTTGAGTAACCACCCTATTCTTAAAGAGTTTGATATGATGTTCCCATTCTCAATTTAATATTCTTGATGTAAGTAATCGATGATTTAAATAGATCGATTAGCACTCAAATCAATGATATATTGAATCATCACGAGGTTATATTAATGAGGAGGTTATTTTTCATCTCCAATTTGTACCCAATTTTTTCCACATAATTAATTATGTTTTGAATTAACAGTTAATTGTGACGTAATTAACAGTTAATACAAAAACTTCATAATTAATTATTTCAATTAACAATTAATTCAAAATATTATTAATTGAGTGGGGGATTTTGGGAGATCGAAAAAACCCCCATTAATATAATCACAATGATTGGAGAGAAATGAGGGGCACCATATATGAGCTCTAAAATAAAATAAATTCAGGATAACGAGTGTTTTTAGTGCTTCTACGAGAAAATTCTTTATATATTTTTTTTGTGTCAGGAATTTCGCTGTTCACGTTGGTGCAAGAAAACTAAGGAGAACGTGATCGAATCTACGCTACGAAACTTTGTACCAAAATTAATTACCATAAAATTAAAATTTTAATAATGTGATAAACAAAATTACTTTTATCATTAATTGTTCTACAGAAATTTAAAGATCTAATGGATATTGGAAATGTGGGAGACTATTCATCCCCTGCGAAGTTTATTCAAGAAATGAAGGCATTTCTCAATCATGCATTGCAAGAGTAAGCATAATCAATGATGCTCGTTTTTTTTATGGTATATATATTATTTTTTTTTTCAAAAGCATTTCGACTCATCATCAATTAATGAGTACTTAATATAAGAGTCTCAATCGTATTTCTTAATTAGTGGCACACTAAATAGAAAGTCTTATTGTTTATTTAAAGGAAAAAATGTTCATAAAACATAACTTTGTTGATATACTTTAAAAAAAATCTAAATAATTGATGAATCTAAAAAAATACCAATTTTCCACGATGTCATGGTCAAAGTGGTAAGTGGAGTATTTGACAGATACCCATCTTAATTTTTCTGAATTTTTTTCTCACCTGTCACGGTCCACGGAACACTATATTTATGGTTTGTGTAAAGTTATATAACCTGTAGAAATTACTAAGATCCTATCACGTGATAGATAAGAGTAAATTCGAGAAGACAAATGAGGAAAATATTATTAGTCGTCGAAGTGTGTGTGCGCACGCGCCCGTGCATGCGCATGTGCGTGTGCTTGTGCGATTTAAATATCTACATATACCAATATAAATCATATAAAAATGTATATGTAAATAATAATCGTTTCCTTTTTACTTGGATACTAGATATGATACAAACACGCTATCACACAATTCCGGCCATTACAGACTCTCTCAAAAGCAAGAACTGAAGGACCAATTATTAAAGGTTCGCTGTAATTTTTTTGTCTTGGCAAGTTTATTAGAAAACAATATCCTTAATGTAAATCTATTGGCTAAAAACTCGCAAGTATATAAAATATCACGTCATGCAGAACCTAACAACTTTTCAATTGGGACCCTTGCATAGTTGCATACAAGAAATCCTGTATTTTTGCATAATATAGAAAAAATAATTAGAACTTGTTGCAAATTTATATAAAAGTTCAAATTCAGATCTTGAAATGTAGGATATGAGATTCTACTTTATTTTTATATTCATGTTAAATTTTATATCGAATTTAATTTTTATGGAAATAGTGTAATTTAAAAATTCAATCTTCTGGGTTACTTTTTGCATGGAAATCATGATTACAATAAAAGCGCAATATATGATAATTATGGTAAGATGCCGTTGGTTCCGGTCATTTGGGCCCTGGTCCAATATTAACTGTTCCAAAATTTCGCACATGATGTTGTTCTAACAATGAAAAATACAAGAAAATTAAATAAATATTATGACTTGGTTTTCATTGGCGGTATTAGTAGAAATCAAACTAAAACTATGTCCAAATTGAAATATCCATATTAGGTCTAAATAACTAGTCAAGTAGAACAATGTAAAAATCCAGATTTTACCCAATAAACAAATCCATATCCATATTATAAACAAATTAATAAACAAAAAGTTGAAAGATCTCGTTGGTGACTCAAAACGTCATTTTGACTTATCTATATATTCAATTATTTATTATCTTAATCCAATTGAAACGAACAACGCTGTAAATTGAGAAATTTCAGAACCCCATTTACAAATTGAGAGCTAATGCCACACTAGCTTCAAATTTTGGCAAGCATTTTTAATTGGTTCTAGGATTTCGGGCATATGTTGCAATCATAGAGAAAATGCAGCCTCTAGCCTCATTTGTTTTTCTTTATTCATGACAATGAAGTGGTACTTGCACGAAATTAAATTTATAACAAATTTAAGAGGTAATTTGTTATCATTATAAATTGAATTTAGGAGATTAAATTTATAACAGTTTAAGAGGTTATTTGTTGTCATTATAATTTGAATTTTGAAAAGAATTATTGGAGGAAAATCAATCCAATATTCCTATCTCAATTTATAAATAAACACATTTTTCTTTTTCCTTTGAGATTTTCAGGACAAATAAATTGAGCACATACAATTTTTTCATTAGAACTTTCTTTGAAAATATTTGATCTCGATTGAACTGAAAGAAAAATACAATTTTTTCATTAGTATTTTTTCATAAATGTACATTCTCTCCTATGCAGAAAAAAAGTTGGTCGTGGGAAGTTTTTTTTTTTTTTTGGTCTCAAAAGTTTTTTTGAATTACTATTTTGGAAAAATTGGGAGGGAATTTGAGAGGCATGATACATGCCTCTTTTTATTTTTGTTCCTTCCAACTAATATAGAGACCTTAATTCTCTCCTATCCAAATCTCCATTTTTGAATCACATTACTATTTTTGTTACTTTTTGCACGAAATGATATTTGCAAAACTAGTATTTTTTCATAAATGTACATTCTCTCCCATTTGGGATCACCCAATATGAAATTAAGATCCATACTAATTAATGATTAATTTTAAATATTTAAAAATAAATAATTATTTAGTTATGAAATTAATTAGTGTGGGAGAATTATTGGGAAAATGAGGAGGAAAAATATAATTGTCCAAATATAAAAAGATACATGAACTGAACACAAGACATGTTGGATCATCAAAGAAGTCTCAACCAACTAAATTATCTATGTTATTCATTTGGTATAGTAATAGATATGTATAGCAATAAATATATTATTGGTGTGCCCGGGTCTGTTGGGTGCCCCAGTCCGTGAGTTTTACGGGCTTTCTCTCGGACCGGTTCTGATTGTGAGACGAGGTGAAATAATACCAAATGTTACAAAAATAGTCTAATCATCGATCCAAAAATAGTCAAATCATCGATTCAAAAATTTAGGCAAATCTTTGTAAATACCACTGTTTTCATATATGAAAATTCCAAGGCTGCCTTTTTCAAAAAAAAAAATTTAGGCAAAGCCAATAGGGCCTTGTCACAATTTATAACAATTTTTTTTTAATATTACATTCTTATCTTATTAATCGTAATTGTACTATTTTAACGCTTTCGTATTATTATAGCTTCTACGTGACAAATCGGAAGCAATAGCTGATTCAAAATTTGAAAAACTTATTCGTCTGAATGAAACACACATATTATTTTTTCTTTATTCGGGTGCCTTCGAAAATGAGAATGTATGGGATGATGCTCTCGATAAATATTTGGATGCATTTGATCTGTCTACCAAAGGTATGTATTATTCGGTTATAACTGTTACTTTATTATGAAGAAGTTATGACAAGTTTTTTCTTTTTTATTCAAATTTAAAAGGAACTAGCTTTGTGCCCGCGCAATTGCGCGGGATATTTTTTATATAATTATTTAAATAGAATTAACACGTATGCGTTTGAACTTAATAAATCTAATCATGATATATTAACAAATATCATGATGTCAATAGATGCATAAGGTTCATGAAATTAGTCTATCGCAGATATTATTTTCTAATATAATTTGTATAAATAGCATTTGCTTATCTGTTTCTAAAATCGATTAATATAATCATGACATATTCGCAAATTTTAAAATGATATAATATGAGAAGTTGAGAACTATCACAAAAAGCTTCTATGTTTTAAAAAATCTGAAACTATGATGTATCGCCCTACAAAATATTAATTATCATATATATCCCTATATAAATCTCAAATTGATGATATAATATGTGAAATAAAATAAAAATTGTATTTGAAAAAATAAAATATTAGCATGCATACCTCTGGAAAAAACATAAATTATTATATTTATCCTTATAAAAAATTCTGAATTAATGATACAATATGAGAAATATTTTAAAAAATATGAAATTATCATGTATAACCTTACAAAATATGATATTACCATATATACCCCTATAATAATCTTAAAATAATGATATCGCAAGAGAAATATTTAAAAAGTCGTTACATTTAAAAAAACTGAAATTGTTATAAGATAGAAAAATCTTAAAAAGCCCCTATATTTACTGAAATTTGCAAAAATAAATAAATTTATGAATAGTTTATGAACAGTAACAGTATTTATGAAGAGTACACATTTGAATTAAATAAACAAATACGAAACTATGTTTTGAAAAATTCGAAACTACATTTTATGAACAGTACATTAAGTTGAGAACTATCACAAAAAGCTTCTATGTTTTAAAAAATCTGAAACTATGATGTATCCCTCAACAGAAAAATATTAAAAGGACCATAATGTAAATAAAAAAGGACCAAAGTGTACTTTTTTTTTTTACAAATAGGCCCCTGGCGACGTGGCTTAATGAGGGGGCAGCAAATTTTTTAATTTTAAAACTTTGAAGGACCAAAATGCAAATATAAAGGACCAAGATGTGAAAAAAAAGGAGCAAAATGTAATTTTTTTTTAAAAAGAGGACCAATTTGAGGCCCCTGGACCAAAATGTAAATTTTAAAACTTCGAAGGACCAAAATGCAAATATAAAGGACGATAATGTAAAAAAAAAGGACCAAAACGTAAATTTTTTCAAAAAAAAGGACCATAATGTAAATAAAAAAGGACCAATTTTTTTTACAAATAGGCCCCTGGCGACGTGGCTCATTGTGGGGGCAGCAAATTGTTCTACTTTAGTACTAAGTATAGATTTGTGAATATTTTTCAATCCTAGTTTTAATTAGGGAAATTTTATTTTTTCCCCACAACTCTTCTTTCTCATATGGATATTTCGAGAAGTATTAATGGGGATAATTATCAATCCAATTAACACACAAAAATTAATTAATTGTTATTTTCAACGTACCAATAAGAATACATAATAATTAAGAGAAATTTTTGTATATGAACGAGATAAGTTTGGTAATATTCAAAATGAACAATATAGTTTCGAAATTTGCATTATAGCACTCTCGACATTTGAAAAGTCGAGAGCTTTCAAAGCTCTCGACTTTTGAATTGTCGAGCAGAAGTCTCCACATTTCAAATGTTGAGAGAAATCTTCTCAACATTTGAAATGTCGAGAGATTGCTGAAATTTCAAAATTTACAAATAACACCCTATATTTTCTTGAATTTACAAAAAAAAAAAAAATCCCAACTTTTGAGAAACTACAAAAAATCTAGGATTAAAATAACGAATGAAAGAATTTTTCCGCCGCTAATTTTAATTAAAACTTGGATTTAAATAGTATGACCGCTAATTTTAATTTCAACAAATATTTTAATTTCCGCAGCTCGTTTTGTAGTAGCTATTTTTATTTTAGTAGCTAGTTTTTAGTAATTATTTTTATTAACAACTGTTGATTTCATCAACTAATTTGCTCATAGTTAATAAAAATAATTACTACAAAATAACTGTTGAAATAAAATTAGCTGTTAAAATTAGAACTAACGACAATATTATTTTAATGCTAGTTTTGAGGTTCACTTATGCATTGCTAATTTGGTCAGAAATACTATTTAATAACTATTTTTATTAATAATTATTTAACATTAAAATTAATTACTAGAATAATATTAATTTGTCAAAATATTAACAGGAATATTTTTTAGATCATATTTTTATTTAATTTTAGTAAATTAATTACTAGAATAATATTAATTTGTCAAGATATTAACAGGAATATTTTATAGATCATATTTTTATTTAATTTTAGTATTTTATGATAAAATATATAATAAATAAAAAATTAAAATTTTGTATATGACGTATAGTTTTTTAAAATTAGTATGTTAAAAAATATTTATAGTGATTTTAAATTAATATAATAATGCAAAAATATGTTTATTAAATTTAAAGATGAAAAACAGAGAGGTACTTTGGTCCAAAAAAAATTGCAATACCATGAAATACCCTTTAGGGAGGTAATTGAAAAGAAAATTTTGTATGTAGGAGGTTTTTTGGAGTTTCTCAAAAGTTATGGTTTTTTTTTTGTAAATTCAAGAAAATATAGGGGGTTATTTGTAAATTTCGAAATTTCAGCAATCTCTCGAAATTTCAACTGTCGAGAAGATTGCTCTCAACATTTCAAACGTTGAGATGCTTCCCGGCAATTCGAATGTCGAGAGCTTTGAAAGCTTTGGACTTTTGAAATGTCGAGAGTTGTTATAATGCAAATTTCGAAACTATGTTGTTCGTTTTGAGTATTACCAAACTTATTTCGTCCATATACAAAAAATTCGCAATAATTAATCATTAATGAATTTTTAATATAAATTTGATGTTAATTGAGTTACTAATTAATTTCACTAGTCCTCCACGAAATATGCATAGAGAATGGGAGAAAAGGTTTGCGAGGACATAATAAATGCTTTGTTTTAATTAATAATCAATACCATTCTCTAACACAAACCTACTTTTGTTTACAAAATAAGAAGAGATATAATAATTAATTAACTTTTAATATAAATTTGATGTTAATTGAGTTACTAATTAATTTCACTAATCCTCCACGAAATATGCATAGAGAATGGAAGAAAAGGTTTGCGAGGACATAATAAATGCTTTGTTTTAATTAATAATCAATACCATTCTCTAACACAAACCTACTTTTGTTTGCAAAATAAGAAGAGATATAATTAATTAATAAATATTCAAAATTGAAAAGTTTCTGAATAAATAATCATAAAAAACGATTTTGAAGGTGATTCTGAAGACGAGACAAAACATATGTATCTTTTCTCCGGCGATCCCCTTCGGGGTGATCTCAGGAGGTGAGATTTGGATTTAGATCTAGTGTTATAGATCTAACACTTCGTTAGATCTTCTCTCTTCCAGCTATTCTCACACAATCACTCTTTTGCCTCAATCTCACACATAAAATCTCAGTTTTGTATAATGTCTTCATCGTTGACCGATGTGAGGAGGTCTTATTCGCAATCAGTGAGAGATGGGGAGAAGAAGAAGAATGAGGTTAAGAGGAAGAAAAAGGGGAGTGAGGGAGTGCTATGTACCTCTGAAAAAAATCAATCAAACCATATCAAGCTTTCCAAATCTTTATTTTTTTAAGGAGGACGTGATAGCCTCTGAATTTGCATTAGACTAAAAGTTTCTTACAACCAAGTACAAATAATTGTTCAGAAAGGTTATGAGTAATAATAGTTCGGTCTAAGAGAAGTAGTGGAGTTTGAAATATAGTAGTAGGCTGTTTTGTTATTTCTTTCACTAAAAACTCAGTAGCTTGTAATATATTGATTTGATATTTATAAGAAAATATTAGACGAGAGTGAAACCCTCTCTAATTTTCATCAATTTTTTTTTAATAAATACTCAAAATATCTCGTGAACAAGGAACTATTATAAAATCTTCCAATTAATTATTAGTCTTTTAGGGGCTTTTTATTAAAGGAAGGCTAATTTTGCCAAGGTTCTTTTACTTACATATTTGCCTTTTGGTAGAACTAACTAATTTTTGTTCATTACAGGTCTGGTCGATGAGTGTGATCAATATAAGTCTGCAGTACTTCAGGTCCGAGAAGTTCATCGGAAAAGTTTGAAGGAATGTTTGTCGCAAGAAATGCCCGCAATAAAGGTTTGTTTATTTATTGGAAATCAATATATTTCGTATCTCCATCTTTTAATTTACCACCAACGAATTAAATGGGAACACGAGCAAGATTTGGAATACTAATTAAGTTTTCCTATGGGCGCCCGTATCTTCTGCCTTCAATAACTATGTGCCCTTCTAATTTTTAATTTGGGGAACTAAATTCTCTTCAATATTACTAGGTGGCAAAATCAAAGGAAATGTGTGAATCAATAAAAAAGCAAATTGTAGAATCTAGTAAATACAAGAAGGTAATTTTTGAACCGGCCATGGAATGCCTTCTCAATGGTGTTTAATTAAGCTAACTTATAACATCTCATCTCACCTACTTATAAAGTTACTGCCGTGACTCAGGATTACGATTCTTTGAATGCTATGGAAGACAAAACATGTCCGAAGAACTTCGCTTTTGAACTAAACGAATTCATGGCGAGTACATTTAAAGAGTAAGAATAAGACATTATTTTGTGGTATCGGAAAGAAATTAGGAGAAGTATTGTTTTGTGCACTCATTTTAGAATAATTATGTCATACTCTTTCATTTTCCCACTACATTTTCTATATTACCAATTAACCATTAATTGATGATTAATTAACATGATCATTATCAAAAAAACATCCGATTAACAGTTAATTGATATTAACAAAGAATTATTAATATATATGTATTCAAATTATATATTAATTAACTGTTAATGGAGTGTAAATTGATTAATTATTATGCTAATTAATCATTAATTAGAAATATAGAGTATGTTGTGGAGAAATTGGGGGGTACAGCATACGGCCTCCTCATTTTATAGTATGCACTCTCACGTGCACATTATCAATAGATGAGCAACAAGTTCACTTGATTTTTTTTTTTAATTTTTATCAAATTTTTTGTATTTGAAGTAAATACTAATACTGTCATGTTTTTATTAATAACGTGCATTTGAAGTTCGTACTTATGAAAATCATTAGTTGATTTCAAAAAATTATTAGAATATATATTCTAATACAGATCTATATGCTTTTGCTCCGTTTCGATGCATCTTGATACAGATCTGCATACTTTTTGAATTATTTGTTAAAATGATATATCACTACGGGATAATTTGTGCGTAGGTATTACAAACAAACATCCAAGTACAATGAAAATGAAAAGACGAGCCAAGGAGGCATATTGAGAACTGAGATATTGCAGGTTCAGATAAATTTTATGTTTATTGAAATCCATATTAATCGCAAATTATATCCATAAAGTCTATTTAAGAATATAATATGTATTTAACATCAACGGTAAAAGAAAGGAGTTTTAAATTGAATTGAATATGTGTTTAATCTTGGAACCCCGGAAGCATTTTTTCTAATGAATATATTGCTATATGTATTAGTATATTATCTCACAATTTTTTGATTAAAATTTGTCGAGTAAATACAATGAAATAAAATTATGTGATGTTAATTTTATCTAACTGCGTTTTGCATCATTCAGTTATATACTCTTTGTTCTACAGATACAAATGCAGCTAAACTATACATTTACATGTCATTTGTTCCATAGCGTATTGTGTGTGTTGTTTACGTGACATTATCCATAATTTACTTGATCAGTCTCAATCCAACTTTTTTTAATTACAATCAACAACTAATGTTTAATTGATATTTTCTAAGTTTGATATTTGTATTCCTCTTCCTTTACAGGGTCTAAAAGATCGATGTGAAAAAATACTGTTTTCGAAAAAGAGCTCATTATTTCAAGAGAATAAAAAGGAAATAAAGAATTCTTTTAATTCATTCTGTAAAGATAAAGAGACCTCGCGCACTTTATTTCTCAAGTACGCTGATATGTACTGGGACTTCACTTCACGTGAGTTCTCCCTACAATCTCATTTACTTTCGGTTCATTGTTTGATTTGATGTATTTTGGTGAAATCATGAATTGGGAAGTAGATATTGGACTCCACACAAAAAATTGGTATTCCAAATACATGAATATAACGATCCATGTATTTCATTATAATATTATATATTCAAATTATATTCATGAATAATAATTATATTATATTATAAAATAATAATATAATATTTTATACTATCGTAAATGTAATGCAATATAATTTAACAAAATATAATTCAAAACAATATATAATTTAAAATAACATAATGTAATACAATATATTAAAATATAATATAATATAAAATAATACCATACAAAATAAAATAATATATGATAAAACATTATAATATAATATAACATCATATCTTATCATATAAAAGTAAAAACAATATAATATGACATAATATGATATAATATAATATTATATGGTATAATATAAAACAATATAATACAATATGACATAACATAATATAAAATAATATAATATAGTATAATGTAATATAATATAATACAATATAATATAATATTATAACATAACATAACATATAATATAATATAATAATATAATATTATATTATATGGTATAATATAAAACAATATAATACAATATGACATAACATAATATAAAATAATATAATATAGTATAATGTAATATAATATACTATAGTATAATAACATAACATAACATAACATAACATAACATATAATAATATAATATAATATAATATAACATAATATCAAATGAAATAAAATAATATAATATAGCACAGCATAATATGAAATAATATAATTTAAATGTCGTCATGTTTTTCATTTAGGTATAATTTATCTGTTGGCTTACGTGAATTTTTTTTTAGAACAATAAATATTTGGTGCAAACTTGCTTTGCAGATATGCCAAACGAATATACGGATGTTGTCAATATAATGCACAAACAATTATACGAGGAGATCAAAAATTGTGTCACTGCATCATGGAATGCTGCCGTAGAGGTTTGTTTAAATATCTTATTTTAGGGTCCGAATAAGAAATAATACACCGGACAAAAAAATTAATTCTAGGATAACTATTATTTTCTTTTGTTTGATTTGCAAGAATGAGATAGAATCTCATGTCACACAGTCCCTCTCATCTTCATTTTCCTTCATTGTATGTCCTTAAAAAATTAAAGAAAAACACAAGACACAAGATGCAAGACAAATGTTAATATGCATATATATTTATTAATTATTATCTATATATTTATTTAATATATTAAATTAATATATGATTAATTTAACATATATTATATTTGTTATTTGTATATTATGAGAAAAAATAAATATTTATTTTATATATTAGATAAAAAAAATATTATGTTTATTATTTATTAATTATAAATTATTATACAAATTAAATATTTATTAAATACAGGAAATAAATAAATATGTAACATTTATTTATTTATTATTATTATTATTATTATATATAGTAATTTATTTAATATATTAATATAGAATTAGTTTAAATTTCAAAAAATGTTATTATTAAATTAATTTTTCAATTAAATATACATAAACCAACAAAATTTATTCTAACTACTTTCCAATTTTCCTTCACATCAAACAATAAATTCTACTTTTCATTATAGTATTCTAGCACATCAAACAACACATCCAAGAAATACATATCCTTCAAATTCTTACCATACTTCACTTTCTAGGGATAATACAAGACTCCTTCAAAATCTTTCAAATTCTTTTATATCAAACGGCCCCTAAAATGCATTTACTAGATTAGTATTGCAATACTAGATTTGTTTTTTTTGAGAATTGTATCACACAAGCAACCCTCTTTTAAAGAAATAGGCATTTTAGATGCCGTTTGGTTCGTATTATAAAATGCATTGGCATAGAGTATGACAATGAACTTGATGCCAAAACATTGTTGGGAATTTATCCCGGCCCCCGGCCCGCGCAACGGATATGAAGGCCCGGTCCGGTTCCCAAAATCCAAGATCACGTCATGACTTCGAGTGTACGATGCAATAGAAGGATAGATTCATACTGGTGCAAAATTGATTGCACTCGAAGGGTTGATCGCTATTCCTTCTTTCTCCTGTCACGTTGGTGACTAGCCCGTGCGTCCCACACCACACGTCTCCCACCATCTTGACGTGCCTCTGGTTGTCTTCGTGCGTCCCACGTCCACACGCTTCCACAGCACTGCTCGTTGACGTTCCTTGTTCATCCGGTTGGATCACAATCGGAGAGCCACAAGTGTCGCGCTGCACCGACGAACTTGCTTGATCGGTTGATTCTCTACACCGGGAAATTTCTTTTCTCGGTTCTCTCTCTCTTCACACTCTTTCACTCTCTAGAAAGATGGCTTTCAATATTCTAGATTATTCTGAATAATACGAATGATTGGACTGAATGAAGTAATTTGTGATGAGAGAGAATGATCTTATTTATATCATATAAGATTAGGATTGGCCAAAAGATATGTATATCCAATATACACACTTTCAGACAGAAAGTTGCATGAACATGTTCAGTATTCTGTCCATACGAAATTGATAAATTCATATGAAAAAAAATCAACCTACATGAAAGTTGTAGATACTCTTATTATCTACCCAACCCAATTTGACATGGCCCAATTGGAGTTCGTATTCAAAAGTTATGAATGTTTTACTAACTGTATGTCATACTGTTGCACCATTTCGGTATTTCATAGAAACGACACTGATACTTCGTTCATATGAAATATATTTCTACATGAAGGTTGTAGATAGTCTTATTATATATCTAACACAATTTGAACCATTCAAATTGGATTTTTCTACTGAAAGATATGACCATGAATGTACGCTTACAGTCGTTTATCTTTGTATATACTTTTACGGTTGATCCGAAACTGTATTTCCTTCAGTCTCCCACTCAATTTCCGATCAACCTAAAAGGTACTCATGCATATCCAATATGCACGACTTTAGAGAATATAGCTCGCGTATCAAAATACCAAGCTACGCACATCTTATGTGCCAATTTTATAATCAAGCCCGACTTAGTACAACTCGTTGTGTGACCATGTAGGTTCGGTTAACGATGGCAGTAGGCTGTTTCCAAAGCACTACAAGCCCATGAGCGTGATCTAGTCACTCCATCATGGCTACCCATGTTAACACGAAAAATGATTGTGATTATTGTGCCTAACTCGAATAGCGGTTATTAGTTCTCTTGTTAGCGATATCCGTTAATCAAAAGGTATGGTGGTAGTCATTCTTATATTTTGATTAACTATACTTATTCCTCGATTCCGAATTGAGTTAACAATTTCAATCGATATCTACGTGTATCCACCTTGACTCGTAAGACGTCGGTCATGGGTGCAACTGCCTAGACGATGCACCGGCGAACTTGCTCGATTGTTTGATTCTTTATACCGGAAAACTCCTTTTCACGGTTTCTCTCTCTTTACACCCTTTCTCTCTCTAGAAAGTTGTCTCCCAATTTTCTGGAATATTCTGAATTAATTAACTGAATGAACCACCAGAGATGAGAGAGAATTGTCCTATTTATATCATATAGGATTAGGATTGGCCAAAAGACATGTATATCCAATATACATTCTTTCACACAGAAAGTTGCATGAATCTGTCCAGTATTATGTCCATACGAAATTGGTAAATTTCTCTGACAGAAAATCAACCAACACGAAAGTTGTAGATAATCTTATTATCTACACGACCCAATTTTGTCCGGCCCAATTGGAGTTCGTATACAAACGTTATGACTGTTTTACTAACTGTATGTCAAACTGTTGCACCCTTTCGGTATTTCATATAAACGACACTGATACTTCGTTCATATGAAATATATTTCTATATGAAGGTTGTAGATAATCTTATTATATATCTAATCCAATTTGAACCATTCAAATTGGATTTTCCTACTGAAAGATATGACCACGAATGTACGCTTACATTCGTTTATCCTTGTGTACACTTTTACGGTTGATCTTGAAACTGTATTTCCTTCACTCGGGTTTTGGGAACCAGACCGGGCCTATATATCCTAAAAGGTACTCATGCATATCCAATATGCACGATTTTAGAGAATATAGCTCGCGTATCAAATACCAAGCTACGCACATCTTATGTGCCAATTTTATAATCAAGCTCGACTTAGTACGACTCGTTGTGTGACCAGGTAGGTTCGGTTAACGATGGCAGTAGGCTGTTTCCATAGCACTACAAGCCCATGAGCGGGATCTAGTCACTCCATCATGGCTACCCATGTTAACACGAAGAATGATTGTGATCATTGTGCCTATATCGAATAGCGGTCATTAGTTCTCTTGTTAGCGATATTCGTTAATCAAAAGGCATGGTGGTAGTCGTCCTTATATTTTGATTAACTATATTTATTCCTCGTTTCCGAACTGATTTAACAAATTCAATCGATATTAACCGTTAATATCATTGACCAAGGCCTTGGTTTTCGTTAATCAATTCATGGAGTGGCCAAAGAGATATCTCTTCCTTTCGGAATAAACAATTTCTATCTTGGAGACTCACATTGAATTCTGTGTTTCGGACAATACCCAATGATGACCATTTTAACTCCCTGTTACGGTGAGCGTAAGGTCATATCAAAGCATTGTGTTATGCACGTAACGCAATCAATGGTCCCCTCAAGTATGAAGAACCTAATACCCTACTCGTCGCGAGTCCATCTATAATGACTAAACCATGTCATGGTCTCGCGGCTTCGGTCATATCCAATATATGTCACCTAGCATATATCTACGTTCCCGATTCGATAATTCTCCATACCCACAACCTCAAGTATGAAGAACCTAATACATATGGATTAAGTATTTCGGTGATACAACGTTTACCTATTGGTATCTCCATACCCACAACCTGCGAGGACTATCATATTAGATAACTACACTCTACTCTCTTCTTCCTCCTCTAGGTATCTCCATACCCATAGTCATCGCATGACAGTCACGCTCGACTATAAAGAGCGATTTTGTAAACGGGTCCGCACGTTGCTGCTAGTGTTAAACTTCATAAGGTTTGGAACATTTCCAATACCTATGATCACATCTCTTCATAAAATTTCATGGATCAATGAAATTTTTCTAAGTATTGCCTAGAAGTGGTTGTGACCTCGGCATTTTTGGCTTGTACTATTGCGTTTCACACAATACACAACCATAAATCCGATAACTCGTGACTACTCGAGTTTGGTCATGTATCCTTGATCCATACATCTTCCTTTTGCGATGAATAACCGCAATATACTCGCCTCCGTAAATAAAATTATAAATTATTGGTCGTGTGGAACCTTTCCACATAACTGTATTTTTGTTTAAGCAAAACATGTACATACTTTGTGATCAAAAGTCGTGCTACATATTTGGACGTGCTAAACATTTGGAAACTGTTGTTGTTATAACTCTTTATAAACAACACGTCCTCCACACCATTATAGATTTAATAAAATCCTAAATTCTTTCTCAAAGTTTTCAAGGATAAACTTCACCGCTATCAATAAAAATCCCGATGGGTTTTAAAAGTACATAACCATTATGTATATATATGTATAACCATTATACATTCACAAGAGTAGCCTCATCTAATCGCATTACATTCAAACTCATGTGATTCCCTTGGATTTTATTGACGGTGAATTAGACGCTTTATGTGTACGACATATAGCCACATACATATCACGACAGATATAATAGATCCTCAGATTCAAATGTAAAGCATCATATTATTACTTTTCGCCCTGCTTGATGTCTCACATCGAGCCGTAGAAAATTTATGCCATTCGACATTCCGATTTAACTCCTCCAAGGAGTTATATGTTGAAAACATTTTTCAACATTATGTCGATATACGTGCTATAATCTAGAACGAGAAATTTCTTAGATCTATCCTATAGATCTGCACGCTTAATTCATAAGCGGTCTCGTCTAAATTCTTTGTCGTTACAAGAAGTATAACGCGGCTCCCACTAACCTTCATGTGTACACAAAGTTTCCATTCGTTCCGACAATGTTATAACAGTTTATAACTTCGTCAAATCGAATATTCCAATTCCGAGAAGCTTTTTCTAATCCATCATATGGATCGTTAAAGCGTGCATATCCTATCCACGATTCTTATGAATCGATAAAACCGTAAGGTTGTGTCAAGTACACATCCTTTCATAAAATTTCTGTCAAGAAATTCGATTTTGACATCCATTTTGTCACATCACATAGTCATAATATATGACCATGGCAAGAAGAATTTCGAGAATGTGCAAGCTTGGCAACATGCGAAAACGTTTCTTCATAGTCCAACTATGAATTACTTGAAACTCTTCGCTACTAGCCTCGATTTGTTATATGTGTATTCCTATCCGCGTCGGTTCTCACATTGAAAACTCATTAACATTTCACGGGTCTGACCCGGAAAGTAATGAAATCAAGTTCTAAACTTGATAATTTACACGGATCGAATCTCAGATTTCATGACACCATGTCATGTGGAATCAACTTTTCATAGCATTATTGTATGATATCGAATCATCATATGATTTCGATCTATCATCATTAGCCACGATAAATCCGTATTTACGGGCTTATGATATAGCCTACTTGATCTATGAAAAATTCCTTTGTGTGTTCGACTCTTATTCATCAACTCTTGATAAAGTTGTGTCAACTTTCATCGGTACAATGTTCATTTTTCAGATCTCGAACTCTTTCGAGATTTATTCTACTCCCACTAGCCCGCGTAGAGATAAATGACATCAAGTTCGAAACTTGTGCGCATTATGTCCTCCTCTAAGAAGGCATCTCTTCGAGCCACGAAAATCTCATTTTCGTCGGGATGTTAGAACTAATAACCTTTAGTTTCCTTAAGGATATATGATAAACGAACAATTTTTAGATTTGGGATTGAGTTTAATCGAAACCAATTTCAAAATATACTCACATCCTCAAATCTGTACAAATGACAACTTCGGAACCATTCCGATCCATATCTCATATGACGTCTTTTGTACCGATTAGAAGGTTTATGGTCCATATCATATATGCAACCATTCATTAGTGCCGCTGTCTCAAGGGCGTATCCCCAAAACATGTTTGAGAGATCTGTTTGACTTATCATTTATCGAACCATGTCCAACATGCGTTCATTTCCTCTTTTCGGGCACATCTCAATGTTCCAAATAAAGGTAATCGTGAAACGATTCAACAATTATAAATGATCATCAATACTCATAACTCAAATACTCGCCTTCTCGATCCTATCGAAAGGTTTAGCTCAAATACTCGCCTTCTCGATCCTATCGAAAGGGCTTTGATTTTCTTGCTTAGTAGATTTTGTATTTTATTTTTTGAAACTCTTTGAACCTTTCAAAAGTCTCCCCTTCGGCACACATTAAACAGATATTACCATATCTACTTTAATCGTCCGCAAACGTAACAAAATACCGATAGCCTCCTCTTGCCTCGGAACTTATCATAACATTTACATCTAAATGTAATTTCCAATAATTCGTTGGATCTTTCTCCAACCTTTGGAGAATGACGCCCTTTGTCGTCTTGCCTAATAAATAAGTATCGCATTAATCAATCGAATCTAATTTGAATGATTCTAGCAATCCATCATATGGAATCTAAATACACGTATCTCGTCTATATGGCCAAGATGGCAACGCCAAAAGAAGCAATCAACTTCTAGGTTTAATCCTCCTCGGATTTCACCGTTCTTTGAGTCGTTAGTTGGGACAACTCCTTGTCCGAACTTTCTGTTTGGAAAACATTTTCCCAAAATACCCTTAGACATTTATTTCTTTCGATCCCGCCTTTGAATTACAAGGACATCCACGCATCTCTATGCTTTGGATTCCTTGGACACTCCAAGCATCTCCTATTCAAATTTACATCGCATCTCATGCAATTCCGGGATCGACTTATCTATCGAATGCATATGATATTCGGTCGCGAAGATCAAATCTCGTACCATCAACACATGAGTGTTAATTAAAGACCCATAAGGCGTTTCAAAATTAACCTACTCTTTGAGCCGCAAAGAACCATTCAACGCGCTCTAGCTCTTGAAACAATTTCATGAGCGTTGTGTATTACTTCCGTATGCACCCGAATTCTCAAAACAATTTTAAGAAATTTGCGTCTATACATGCCACCACCACAAGGCACGTAATATCGTTAGATTTCTTCTTAAAGTATATCGAACCCGGCTTTCTTTAAAGCCAAATCGTCGAGCCCCGAAACTACCATTTCCGTGTCCAACACGTTCCTTTAGGTCTAAGAACTATTCTTTGACTATCAAGGTTAATTACGATAATTCCGGGCCAAAAGCCATCTATCATATTGATCTGATCGATATATTTGGTGTTGCTTGAAAACATAATTCTAAACGGATGATGAAGATTAAGCTCCTAACCGTGCGTACTTAATCTATATGCTTAGATGATAATTATATGACAGTGTTATTTTATCTAATCGATAACCCTCATATCGATACGGGACTCCAAGTCCATAACACTCAAGATCCATATTTCGCAATCCTCCAAAAAGTGACTATGGCCGACAAATGACATCTCGCTATTTAGGTAGGATTAATATCCAATCGTATCCAATACGACTCTTGAACCTTTATAGAATTTCGGTGATGGATCATATCACATACAATCCCAGTTTTGTGTGTGCATTCTATCTATGTCCCGAACTCTAATCGAATTAGATTGGACGGTTAAGTCACAACCATATCCAACGTATCGTTCAATTGAACTACTCACGTGCCCGACTATGGCCTGAAACCACGTGAGTTCCCAATTAACGCTTACCACCTGCATCAACACATACAATAATACGTGCCCGACTATGGCCTGAAACCACACATTATGTCATACCAATCTCGATGGATGTGGACATGGAAGGCATTTTCACGACTTAAATATTATGAGGGATCATGACATTCATGTTTAAATAATTCGTGACATAATCATATTATATTACTATCACAAGATTTTCAAAATGCATATGCACTATCTAGGGAGACTAAATTATTCTAAATAATAATTAATATGAAATAAATTGACATAAAGAATATTAATTTTCGAAGTTTGTAGTCCAAAAACAGAATTCAGCATCCAGAGACACTTCCATCGTGACTGACCTAGATGTCTGTCACGACTGACTGTAAGTATCTTCAAATTCTTGTATCTCATACAAGGTCCGTCATGACTGAACTACTTCCGTCATGACTGAGCAACCTTCAGTCATGACTGACCAAGTGATCCGTCACGACTGAACTACTTCCGTCGTGATGGACTGTAAGTATCTCTAAATTATTGTATCTCATACAAGGTCCGTCATGACCGAACTACTTCAGTCACGACTGAGCAACCTCCGTCACGACGGACTATAATAATTTCTAGATTCCTATATCATATACATGGTCCGTCGTGACTGAACTTACTTCCATCACGACTGACTATACTAATTTCTGCATCCCTGTATCATATACAGTCCGTCGTGACTGAACTTTACTTCCGTCACGACTGACTATACTAATTTCTGCATCCCTGTATCATATACATAGTCAGTCGTGACTGACCCTTGGCATCCCCGCATCCCCGTGTCTTACACTAGGTTAGTCGTGACTGATCTTACTCCCGTCATGATGGACCGTCCTTGAGGGCCCTGGGGATGCATAATTGCTGGATTTTCTGCAGATTTTGTCGTTTCTTCCATTTTCGATCATTTCAAAAACGACCAATCGCGAAACTCTTTCACGATCATTCCTAAATACTCGCAATCATCCTATGACTCATCTATAGTGAATTTAACTTGTGATTTTAATCGAAAATTACTAAATTCTAAATGTTAACTACATGCAAACGTGCGTAAGTTTTACACACGTGCGTATAACACTTATACGACTATGATTCGACCCTCGAATCTCAGCGTTCGCTCTAATACCACTATTGGGAATTTTTTCCATCCCCGGGCCTGCGCAGCGGATATGATGGCCCGGTCCGGTTCCCAAAATCCAAGATCACGCCATGACTTCGAGGGTACGATGCAATAGAAGGATAGATTCATACCGGTGCAAAATTGATTGCACTCGAAGGGTTGATCGCTATTCCTTCTTTCTCCTGTCACGTTGGTGACTAGCCCGTGCGTCCCATACCACACGTCTCCCACCATCTTGACATGTCTCCGGTTGTCTTCGTGCGTCCCACGTCCACACGCTTCCACAACCTTTCACTGCTCGTTGACGTTCCTTGTTCATCCAGTTCGATCACAATCGGAGAGCCACAAGTGTCGCTCCTCTACTTGTATCCACCGTGAGTCGGAGTTCGTCGGTCACGGGTGCAACTGCCTAGACGCTGCAACGGCGAACTTGTTTGATCGATTGATTCTCTACACCGGGAAAACTCCTTTTCTTGGTTCTCTCTCTCTTCACACTCTTTCACTCTCTATAAAGATGTCTTTCAATATTCTGGATTATTCTGAATAATACGAATGATTGGACTGAATGAAGTAATTTGTGATGAGAGAGAATTATCCTATTTATATCATATAGGATTAGGATTGGCCAAAAGACATGTATATCCAATATACACTCTTTCACACAGAAAGTTGCATGAACCTGTTCAGTATTCTGTTCATACGAAATTGGTAAATTCATCTGACAGAAAATCAACCTACATGAAAGTTGTAGATAATCGTATTATCTACCCAACCCAATTTAGCCTGGCCCAATTGGAGTTCGTATGCAAAATGTATGACTGTTTTACTAACTGTATGTCATGCTGTTGCATCCTTTCGGTATTTCATAGAAACGACACTGATACTTCGTTCATATGAAATATATTTCTACATGAAGGTTGTAGATAATCTTATTATCTATCTAACCCAATTTGAACCATTCAAATTGGATTTTCCTACTGAAAGATATGACCACGAATGTTCGCTTACATTCGTTTATTTTTGTGTACACTTTTACGGTTGATAAGAAACTGTATTTCCTTCAAACATATCATTATATGTTTTTTTTTTTTTTGATTAAGTGAGGCGGATTCGATGATCCGCACCCAGACTATATTATCTAAGATAGTGTTGTTACATCAGTATGTACAAAACTATTTATTTACACTGCTCTAATCTTGCACACTAGTCATCTATATCCTATTCTATATTTCCTGTTTTGATGATTTTCTTCGACATCCACCAGTATTGAGATACTTCTTCCCTTGTGATGTTTATTAGCTTCCCATATGGTGTGTATTTTTCCTGAAAAATGCGGGTACATCTCTCCTTCCATATTTGATAAAGACAGCTTGAGCCATAATTTTCTTCCTTTCCATGGCGATTGCAGGAGATAATAGGGCCTCCATTACGTCCGTTTCTCGTAATATTTGGATGTCAAATATTTTGTCAATCATAGTCCACACTGCTACTGTGTATGGACATTTGTTGAATAAATGCGTAATGGATTCTTCATTTGCTTGACACAATACACATCTGTTCGGTATTTGCCACCCTCTTTTATTCAGATTGTCTACCGTTGGTATGCTATTATGAATGCAAAACCAAGTGAAAAGTTGAATCTTTGGCTGTACCCCGATTTTCCAAATTAAACCATAATCAGATTTTGTTGAAACTCCCTTGATTAAAAAGTTGTATATACTCTTTGTCGAAATTAATCCTTTTGAACACCATCGCCATCTTATCTCATCTTCATGTGAATCATCCCATTGCAATTGCTCAAGCACTGTTTGTAGTTCATTAAATTCCACGCTTGCTTGAGGTGATAATGGCAATTTGAATCCATTTAGTTGACCTTGGTTCCATATACTATTCACCATGATATAATTATCATATAATGCTGAGAATTGATATTTAAGAGGGGTTCCGATCCAGTTGTTATTCCAAAATTGTATTCTTTCCCCATTTTTCTGAGTCAGTTGTGTCGATATTTTGAATGCACTGTAGAGTTTGTTGCATATGCCCCTTAGTCATGATTTTATTCCCCATGTGTCGCCTAGTTTTGAATATATATCATTGCCATATAAGTGTATCAGTAGGTCCCTCCAAAAATTTTCTTTATGATCATACAATTTCCATAGCCACTTTGTTAATAAGGCGTCATTGAATTTTTCTTTATGATCATACAATTTCCATATCATTATATGTTATACTTTATTATCATGTTTGGTTGATTTTTTTTATTTATTTCATGACGTGCTCTAAAAATATATAATTGAGTTTATTTATGAAAGACTTGACATTTTAATTTTTGGAAAAAAAAAAAATATATATATATATATATATATATATATATATATATATATATATATATATATTCTCCTCATGGGGAATAGAGTGGTGGTAATCATATTCTCACCAACAATGTCCTAGGAAATGAAGTATTTTCTTACTTTATTATCGAATGTGCAAACCAAATATAAGAATGAAATAAATTATGATGGATGTCAAGACATATTAATTTTAAAACATGAACCAAACAACTCTTAAGATATTTGGTAAGGGGTTGTTTGACAAACGGAATTAGTAAAGTGAAATCGGATTATAAGATGGAGGGGAAACAAATCCTGGAATTAGTAATTTTTCACTGTTTGTTTGGATGTCTAAATTATAAAATGCTGATAATATAATTCTTTGTTCGGTGAAGTAGTATTTTTTTGGAATTTTGTTATTGAAAAAGTTGAAATTATATTTAATTAAAATTGATAAAAAAAAAATTCAATTATATATATATATATATATATATATATATATATATATATATATATTGTCACGTCATATATTGTCATGTCATCAATTATGTCATGTCATATATTGTCACGTCATAAGTTAACGGTATAGTTATCAATTAACGGATGAAAATAACCAATTGAACCAAATTAAAAAGATAAGATATTCGATTGAATAATTAAAAAAGATAAATGACCAAATCAAAATATTAGAAACTTAATTGAATTTTTGTTGAAAGATAAGGGACCAAAAATATATAATTTTTTTAAAAAAATATTAATAATAGATCACCAAGTAAAGGGCTGACCATTCAGATGCAAGATCCAATCTGAAGGGCCGGTGGCCCAGTTCTTACGCCAACTAGTGTGGTCTACAATATTGATATAGATATATTGGAAGAAGTACAATTATACTGCACGAGCTCCTTTATTGTGTTTCTCAAATTGTCCTCTAACATATTTTATATCACTAATTATTGATTAATTATCAAAAAAATTAATAATAAAACACTCAATTAATTGTTAATTAATATATAATTAAAATACGTATGTATTAATAATTAATAATCAATATAAATTAATTCTTAATGTAGTATACTTTTGTTAATCATCGTGATGATTAACCAATAATTCGTAATATGAAAGATATTGGGAGAAATATGAAAAAAATAGTAGAATTGTCCTAAGTGCATCAATATAAATTTCTTGACGTCAACTAATTTTTTTTGGAAAACTTTATTACGCCTTTCATTTCCCCATAAGAATCATGATGATGACACGATTCTTGATTAACATCTTAATTAATAAGGTTGATTAACGGTTAATTCATTATTAATAAAAAAATTAATATATAATTAGAATTTCTATCGATTAACATTTAATTATAAATATTAAAAAATTAATAATTATGAACGATGCGGCGTGTAAAAAGGTGTCTTCTTCGTTTTATAGTACCGAGCTTTTAAGTAGTAAAACACATACTAATGAAGCTTGTGTTGTTTTCCGTGCAGCGAGCTAAAAGAGATGCAATCATATCTACTACTGCGGCGGGAGTGAGTAGCGTTGTAGGAGGGGCACTCATTATAGCTGCTACAGGAGGCCTTGCTGCACCTTTAATTATACCTGCTTATGTGGCGTTAGGTGGCACTTGGGTTGCCTCGGGTTTTAGTGTAGGTTTTAGGATGCACGGTAATGTAATAAGTCATCGGGACATGTTCCTCGGTGATTCAAGTTGGGTACGTCGTCGAGAATTTCATGGTGATGCATCCACGTCGACAGTACAAGAACTAGAAAACAGGGCTAGCGTGATTGTGAACTTAGTCCGTGAATATTCAGAAAAGGGTATTACGGCAGATCGATTTGCTCTCATTGAAGATCCACTCCTCGGAGAGGTCGCTTCAGATAGTTGATATAATTGAATCACATCGAATATGACAGCAAGTCTCATTATTGTTATTTGCACCAATAAAATGTGTACCGTTTGTGTGTGTTTTATTTGAATTTATTTGAAAACTTGTTGGTCATGAGATTCCGTGTTTTATGCCGATATGATTGTATTTTTTTAATAATGATTTTTAAATTGCAATACATACTTAAAATATATTTTTTTGGATCAAAATTGTGTGACGTATCGAAATTTACTTTTCATACTGTTATCAATTTTGTTCTCCTATCTTGTATGGTATTGTGTGTATTTGGATATATATTGATTTGAAATATTAAATTAAAAATTATGAATATTTTTTTATTTGTTATGTGAAATGGATGGGAGTTTATGATTTGATTAACATGGTAGCTTAGTTTAATCCGCATAAAATCAAGAAAAAGATTCTGTCAAGAAATAGAAGGCCATGTGTTTTGTACACGCGCGCTTATTACCGACGATATTTTGCCATCACATTTTTTCTGACCACTAAAATGCCGATTGCCGACGCAGGTTCAGAAACTTCAGGGTTCAAGTCGAATGATCGGCTTACGAATTAGCCGAGGAACATGTATCACTGCTCAAATAAAAATATCATAATTATTATCTAAAAAATCTTTTTAACATCAATTTAACTATTTTTTTCTTTTAACATAAATAATGATGATCTTGAGAAATTAACAGTTTGGATTTTTTTGCATACCACAAATTTGGAAACGGCAAATATGATATTTTGTGTTTTTGAAAGGGTAAATACGTGAATCCCCAAAACATACGTATACTCTTGGGCATTTCATTTATATTCTTCTTCTTTTTTTTTCAATTTTCATGATCATGTGATATGTACTTTTATTTAAACAAATACATACTTCTTATGTAAACAAACATTACGTATTCATTCAATTAAATATTAACTACATCTCGTATCAATTGATTAAAGCAACAATGCATATTGCCTCGTTTGCCAGGTTATTTTAGAAACTCCCTAATCATCAACCTCTCCTCCGTCGTCAAATCACCATCAGCATCCCTCAACCGATTCACTACCGACTCCTTGTATTTTTCCCTCGACACTTTGCTAAAAACCTTTATCCACAAAACCCAATGAAACTCGATATTAAGAAATATTTTCAAATTAATTATCTTACTTGGATATAGTGGTTGACGTGGCCATCTCCATTCACCGTCAACGATGTATTTGTATTCGTAGCGTCCTTCCTTTCAAAAATAAAATTAAACATTAATTCTAACTTTCAACTCCTAAAATAAAAGCCAAATTAAAATAAGGGGAAACTTCATCTATATCCTCCCTAAAACCCAAAATAACAAATTTATCCCTAACAAACTACAAATATCACATTTATCCTCCACATAACAATTCTCTGTCAAATTTAACTTTACTGTTAACTTTAACGAAAAAATTATAAAATTACTTTTTTACCCTTAATCATTTTTTGCACCATCCATTTGCTCTTCTCATCCCGTAACAATGCAAATCTTTCTTCTCCACTCAGCTTCTTCTCTGCTCGTCTTTCTTCTCTACTTCTCTTCTTCATTTACCTTGCTTTACTTCTAATTTTTTGGAGTCCCTTCTTTGAGGTAGTATTTATTTTATTTTATTTTCGAAGTACAATTGTGGACCATATTTGCATATTTATACCCTTTAATACATGGTTTAGAAAGATGCATACAACTTGTTCGATGAAATTCCTTAACAAAATACTTTGTCCGATGTCTACCCAAATTCAAACCAATGATATTATGATATGATGATTTCAATAATTTATACCAATTAGTTACAGTATTGTCAAGTTTGTTAATTTTAACACAATTTACTATATTTACGGATCTGAATTTTGTCGTGCAGAAATTTGAGTAACTTTTGGAATGCGGAGGGAATTTGTTCAGCTTTTCAGCTTGAGGGCGAGTTGATATAACAATTTTATCAAGAACTTGATAATAATTGATCATAGAGAAATTACTTGTATTGTATGCGGATCCTAATGTGAATAAGAGTTAAACAAGTTGTTTCTAGTTTTTGTAATTGATCATAGTGATGTATGTAATGTTTGCAATTTTTTGTTTTTCAAATTTTATTGTTTCTTGCAGAGTTTTCTAATTGTATTCTTTTATCAGTCTATAATAAAATTCATTATGTAATGAAATGCAATGTAATGACTATGACTTAACATCAAATTTGACTATTGGTATTTTTTGCATAATAAAATCTGATATTTCATACACATACATATTGCATATATAACTAACACATAAATTGAAAGAAATATGAAAAGAAATCTCAATTCACATACATCTATGTAGCATCATACTATTCCACAAAATAATATTACATTCAAATCCATGCAACATCCTGTTGATGGCGAGTTGCAATTATTGTTCCAATTTGCTTAGTTGCCTAATTTTCACTCTAATTTAGCCAATCAAAATAAATTTGACTCTACAATTTTCACATAAAATCCATAAGCCAGTCCAGATTAATACCGGTACAAGCCCGAGATGGTACCAATTGTACTGTGGGCTTGTATGCGATGTACCAATCTTAATTTAATTTAGAGCTGAAAACTAGATTTAATATATCTTGGATTTCAACACTATTAGGTAAGAGGAAAGAGGGATGGACTGTGCAGCACTGGAGCGTCAGTGTCGAGGACAGAGAGATAAAGATAGGAGGGAGAGAGTGTGAGGCGGAGACACGCCTGGTTCTTCACTAGGACGAGCTAGGGAGAGGAAACTAAGAACATAGAAGATGGGGACGAAGGGTTAAAGAGATTTGAGAGGGAAAGAAAAAATAATTAAAAGGGTAGTTTTGTCATATATATTTATATTTTTTTTGACTTGGTTAAATTTATTAACTGTAATATAACGGATTGGGTAATATTGATATTTTATAAGTTTTGAAGGGATAAATATGATATAAATTGAGTTTACCAAGGACAAATATGATATTAATAGTTTTAGAAGGATAAATTTATAATTTAGACTTTTAGTAAGGATATATGAGAAATTTCGCCTTAAAATAATAATAATTACAGGTAATTCTCTCTGAACAGTCCATACTCTCTTGTCCTTATCGAATGTTAAAAGCTTTCTCTGTCTGCGGATAATAAAAAACAAAACTCGGTCATATTTTAGTATTTTGAATAAAATATAGGGTTGTTTTGAAAAATTACCTATTCCCAACCAATATCTAATCCAGATATTTGTACTCCCGAGCAATTTTTACCTTGCCATGTAAGCTCGACAATACTCTTCGTTAAACTAGTTAGCTAGATAATAAAAAAAAAAAAATCTAAAATTATCTAGGATTCTAGAGTTGTTTCAATTTATTTTTACTTTATTCAAATTTTCATGATAATGAAAGAATGACAACACTTACTATATCGCTAATCGCGCTTTTAATGGCTTCCATCTTTTCAAAACAAGATTTCTTACTCTAACAATATATTAGGAGGAATAATATATTAATATTTAAGCCTTGCGAATTAATATTAATTTTTTTTCAAGCATATACTACCTGTAGTTGTTTATAAAGCTTCCATAAGATTGTAATCCATAATCCAAAACAGATACGCTACCTACAAAAAATCTAAATTATAATATACTAGGATATTACCCGCGTTTCGCAACATTTATTTTACCATACACATAATATATAATTATGATTTTCCGAAATAAAATATAAGACTTTACAAAAATAAATATCATATTGATTAAGGAAGTTTGATGATGACAAAATTATTATACTATTTTTGAATATGACACATTGCAAAATATTTATTTAATACTTTGAAGCAACACATACAAAAAATAATAAATGTCACTATAAAATAATAAACAACATGCATGGACATAAACAAAAATGAAAACTATATGAAATTTTAAATTTTCATATCTAAAATTAAGAATAATAACATTGTAAAAATTAAAAAAAATTATTTGTATCTGATAAATTTTATGTTTCATGTTTATTATTGAAAAATATTATATAAGTTAAATAAATTATTTGTGTTTAGTAAATAAATATATTTCAATATTTTTTTTAAAGATTAACATGAAACTATTTTAAGTAAAAATACAAATATAACATAATTATTTAAAAAATAATAATAATTATTATGATGTGCAATTTTTTTCAATTATATGTGTAAAAATAATAATAATTAGGATTACAAGTCATTAATGTAATAATATTTATTTTTATATATTTTTTTACATAATTATTTCATAATTTTAAGTTAGAGAAAAATATTGAATATATGATAATAACATACTTAGTAGTATGTGCAATTTTTTTCAATTATAATTTTAAAAATAATTATTATTTGTCTTACAAGTCATTAATGTAATTATATTGATTTTTATATCTTTTTTACATAATTATCTTCATAATTTTAAGTTAAAGAAATATATTAAATATATGATAATATGGATCTCAAAATAAAGATAAAATTCAAGCGAATATATTTCTTAATTTTTTAAATTATATTATGAAAATACTAACAATATTTGATGTATTTTTTGTGATATTATATATTAATTTATTAATGTTAGATATTTAAACTCTTCACATTCTTTTTGTATTCACAATTGATCATGTAACATATTGTGAAAAGAAATTAAATTCAAATACAACTGGTACAACATGAAGCTAACAAATAATATTTTGACACATCATCAGTTCTTATTGAAAATAGATATAAAAAAATATTCAATATTACTATAATGGTAGGAGCTCTTCCAAGACCAGCTGTACAAGTACAATGGATGTAAGTGACACCACCGTTACGTTTCACGAGCTCGTGCAATTCCATAATTTTGGGATATAATTTGTAGTCTCAAAACCATAAATTATTTTATGAGTTGTTAGGTCCAATTCTGTAATTAAAGCATAATTAAATGAAACCAAAATCCATAAAAATTCGAACAAAAACCAAAACACGCGTACACATAAAACTATAAAAACGGTCAAATTATCTATTTAACCCAATTTGAACCATCTAAATAGGAGTTAGTACGTGAAAACTTATGTAATACAGTTTTTTCTGAAAAAGTTGCTGGATTTTTTTCAAAACACTAAAAATAATTCGTTTTTGTTATTTTCGAATCTGATTTTTGATAAATAAAAGTTACAAAATTGTTTATAATTATATATAACTATTTTTTATGGAAAATTTGCAACCACTAATATAAAAGTTTCAAAAATGATTTTTCATGTCATCCACTTCACAAAACTAGTATAAACGGTTTCCAAAACGATTTTTATTGTGAAATAAATCACTCTACAAAAAGCCTTCTCCATTTACTCGTTTTTTTTTTTTTTTTTTTTAAAATCACTCTACAAAAATCATTTTCCACATATTCTCATGGTGAATTAAACACTACTAATACATCAAAATATGTTTATCAAGTTTCTATGATGATTCGTTATAATATCGTAACATAACAAAACATCACAAAACTAAAATATGAAGTGACGCAATATCTATTCTCAGCTGAAACGTATCAAAAATTTGATACTTAATTAAACAGATTAGTTTTCATGTATATATATATATATATATATATATATATATATATATATATATATATATATATGAGGGAGGCTAAACTACTTAATTAACTACTAATATTTTGTACGTAATGTATTTTCATCATTGAATTTGAATTGAGATTTGTGTTTTTTTCATGATGATCATGAAAATTTGTGCACATTATTAAATGCACAAATATCAATTCAAATCCAATGGTAAAAAGTTATTAAGTACCAAAATATTGGTACTTAATTAAATAGTTTAGCCTTTTATATTTTTTAATTATTACATGTGTTATCTAAAAAAATATATAAATTATTATCTCAAGAAAAAATTGGGACATACCGATCTTGGTTTTGAATCGGAACCTTCCAATTCCACCCATTCTATTAAGATCTCGCTTGAAGTATTGCTCCTTGCAATCCAACCACTAGAGTGAACAAAAAAAAAAAAACAATATATACAGGAAAATGTTACATAGAATCCAAGGTAAAAATTCTTAGAAAATTCAAGGTAAAAATTCGTGAGATTATATATCACGTGCATGCGTAAACAGTAAACACACAGGATAAACATATGTCCAGTTTGGTATAAATGGAAATAGTATCGGTGAACAAATGTCAAGCTCCATTGAACAAACACGCTTGCTATCGGTGGTACACGTACGCACGGACGGAACCTGGAGGGGGCTAGCGGGGGCTCCCCATGTCCTGAATGACCCGCAAACTGAAACGAGCCGAACCAGAAATGACCCGACCTGAACCCGATCCGACCCGTCCGATTGCCACCTCTAGTAGTAATGTGTATTGTTCACTCTAGCAAAGGTGCAAAGTTCGATCCCCATGTCCTACAAAGATCAATTTTGTCCTTAAAAAAAGTTTTGTCATAGAAGTGATCGGTATCCGATACGATACGGCTTGATTTTCGAAATATCCGCGGAATAAATTTTTACTTGTATGAATGCAACTGATATTGTAAGCAGAGGTGGCAAATCCGGCCCGAACCCGAAAAAACCGCCCGACTTGTCCGAGGTCCGACTCGCCCGTGACCCGAAAAATTTAGAAAATTCAAACGACCGAACCCGTCCGACCCGAATCCGAGAAATCCGACCCAAAATTGACCCGGCATGACATATTATAATTATTATTCCGACCCAACTCGACCCGAATCCGAGTTGTCCGAAACCCGATAAACCCGATTATGACAAGTGTGAACTTAAATAGTCCGAACCCAAATTGATCCGGTGTTATCATTTTTTTTAATTCAATATATTAACTAATATCTGTAATATTATGTTTTTTACATTTTTCGTGAGTGAGATGACACCGGTGCTTTCAAATAAAAAACAGAGACCTCAATTTAGATAATAGTTTAATTTTATATCCATTATTTTGACAAAATTGATTTATAGAATCATTAAAATAAATCCGACACAATCCGAATTTGATTAACCCGAATTCCGAAAGAATCCGAATCCGAAACAAACCGCGTCCGCGAATCACCCTGAACTTGAAACCCGATCCGACTATAATTTTCAACTCAAAATTGATCCGACCAAATATGATCCGATCCGAACCAAATTTGATCCGAATTGCCTTAACCCGACGAGATCTGAATCCAAAAATTAGCCCGACACCTGTTGGGTTCAGCCCGAAACCGTCCAAACCCGTCTGTTGCCACCTCTAATTGTAAGTAATTACCGATTTACCAGGTGGATTTTTTTATGGATTTTCTGAGTGGATTCCGCGTATCAGCCCTATATATATCAAAATAAGTCTAATAGTTAATAGAATCTAAATACTCAATTCCTGATATTTAGTAATTAAATATTCTAGAGAATATGTATGACATTACGGAATAACCAGGAGACGTGTTAGTGCCTTCGTGGTGGGTGTTTCCAAGTCAAAACACGTTTTGTATCTATAACGCATTTCAGCATTTTTTATTTGTATGAATGCAACTAATGTTGTAAGTAAATATGAAATTACCAGCTGGATTCTTTGAAGGATTTTCTGAGTGAATTCCAGCTACCGGTCCTGCATATATATCAAAATAAAACTAATAGTTAAAAGAATCTAAATACTGAATTTATGATATTTAATAATTAAGTAAAAATATGACATTACATGTGTGTGTCTTCACGCATTGCATTGAAGTAGTTTCATAAAGTGCTTTTGCCTGCTCAAAAACATTGTTGGATAAGATAATGTATGTGTTACGTAATGCAAAAATAAATATACAAATTGATTTTATTATGTGAGTATGAGACTATTCAAAATTCAATATGTATATATGAAAAGCAAATCGCTGACATGACATATCAAATGATACACTATGGTGATTTTATTATTTAATAGCAATGAGGATCCAATTATATAAAGCATAGTTAGTTAATTGTTGTAACAATCTGTAATTCGAATTAAGCATTATTTAAATAACTCCAATATTCGGTGAATTAAAATATATACATTATTAATTCGTCTATTCGATTATTCATATATAATAAAGCTTATTTTATGCAATGCGAACATAATAATTCGACAATATTTAAAAAACACAAAATAAATATCAATATTTAACGATATCGGGTTCTTAGAAAATTCTTTCACGATATATCTTTCGGTTAAAAGGGAGGAAGTGTACGTAGGGACGCCCTTTCTCTTTGAAGATCCAAATACAAGAATAGTGAAACTACAAGAGTATGAGAGACATCTTCGAAATGACAAAATTCAACTAGAGCAATATCTTGAACTGGATGAGCGAGATGAGACTCCCTCTTAAGGAGGAGGAGGGGGAAGTGAGCTCTCAAGAACATGGCGGAGGTAGGATAGGTGAAATTAGTAGCATCCATAACTAGGTGGACTTAGCATTGATATTATTTTAATATTTTATTTATTATATACTTTGTCATACAAATTTAATATTAAATAATAATAATAATACAAATTAACATTTAATTTTGATCTTCATTCATTGTTAACATAATAGCAACAATACATATTTTTGAAAAGAAATACCATCTTAGCGACTAATTTAAATTAATAACTTTTCAAATTTAAACTAAATGCTAAAATAGTATTATTTTATCAAGATAGGAATATTTTGATATCATTGTTCATTTTTTATTATTTAATGTTAGTTTGTATGACAAATTATATAATAAACGAAATATTAAAATTATGTATATGAAATATAATTGTTTTAAATTAGTATATGGTTAAAAATATTTATAGAAATTTTTAGATTAGTAAAATAATAAAAAGGTTATATAAATTAAATTTCAAAAATAGAATGGAATGTTTGATCCAATTTTTTTGAACACCATGAAATGTTAAGTTTAATTCCTATAAGAGGATAAGTTCTACGATAGATCTATTTTCTTATCATGGACACATTTTAAAAAAAAAAAAAAATTCGAATATTTGTTAAATAATGATTTTTTTTTTGTAATATTCTAGTGTATATTTATCATTTAATGCTATAAAAAACATAAATTTTGTATAATTAATTAATAAATAGTTAAAATTCTTAAAATGATCTTTTGAAAAGGGTCAGTGATAAGAAAATGAGTTTATCATAGAACTTTCCAGGAAATAAAACCTTGTTTAGAGTGTCATTTTTTGGAATATCCAAAAAGTGAAGAGGGTTTAAATATTCAAAGAAAGTAAGGAGGATATTTGAAAATTACCTAAATTAATTTTTAATTATGTAAGTATGTTAATTTTTGATAGATGAACTAATTTGTCAATTTCAAAAATTAGTTCACCTATTAATTTCACAATTAAATGTGTACTTATGTTTTTTATAGGTAAACTGTTTTTGTTATTTCTATTAATATTTGAATTATTAAATTAAAGTTGTTTAAAAAAAAATACAAATATAAACCACTTAGCTTTATAATACTAAATTTTTGAATATATACAAAAAACAATGAAGACTATACATAATACCACACTTAATAGTGAAATAATTATAAAGATTGAGATTTAATCAAACAAAATCATAATTAAAAATTATTTAACATCATATGATATTTTTAACTTTATAAAGTTAATAATAACAATGCAATTTTATATATGTGTATAAGTTTAAGAAATTATTTATGTTTTAATGGACAAATTATTATTTTTCATTTTGAATATGTTTAGGAAAATTTTAAAGTTGAAGTCTTTTGGAAAGCACAAATGTAATATAGTTTACATTACCTAGTATTAATATAAACTATTTTTAAATTTTTTTAGTAATACTAAAAACTGAATTATGTAAATATGCATACTTTTACTATATATATTTTTTTAAAATATCATAAAATTTAAAAAACATTATGTAGGAGCAATGTTCATATGGATGTCGAAATAAAGAGAAAAATTCAAGTGAATATATTTGATAGATTTTTAATAAAAAAAGTATACTTGTCCCCTCTAATATTCCCTCAATTCCCTCAATGTATTGATATGTTGGCAATATATAATATATACACTAAATTTTAAATTACGTCTCAAACTATATTAATTAGATGGTAAATCACATTGATTAGGTAGTAACCCAAATTATTAAAAAATAATTTGCTTTATTTAATATTTTTATTATATTTAATTTAACACATGATAAGTTATGTTAATTTGAACAAATTTTAGTTATTTTATTTTCAATTTTTCAAAAAACAAAAAAAAACAAATTCTTTTTATTTTCTAATTTTTGCGAAATTATTATTTTCATTTTCATTATTATATTTCTGTTGATTAGGTGGTAAATGAATTTTAAGGGTTTGATTGGTAGGCTGTGATTAATCTAAGGTTGATTTTTTATTACTAGGCAATCATAAAGTGAGAATTACAAAAAGACCTAAGAAAGTTCTCAAAAATTCTAAAAATAACACTTTCGACAAAATGTATGAGACAAATTTTTCATTTTATATCATTCCATATTGGACTCTTATTTATCACCAAAATTCATTGTTATTAAATAAAACATTACAATAAATATTATATTTAAATACAAGGTCGGCCCAACGATTTCGCGTACCCGAAGCCAAATTGAAAAATGGACCCATAAATTAAAAAAATTTAAATGAAAATAAAGTAAAAAATTAAGGACATTACCTTGAAGGAGAAATTAATCGAGGAAATATCCAGCAACCTAAATCCAGAAGTAATCTAGCAATTTGAACCCAAATCAGTTTCAACCTACATACAAATATCGAATTGAAGAGCTAATTTGATTGATTAATTAACTCAGAGAGAGAGAGAGAGAGAGAGAGAGAGAGAGAGAGAGAGAGAGAGAGAGAGAGAAACTATACAATATCCAATTGAAGAGCTAATTAGTTAATCAAGAAATCCAGCAGCAATCCAACAGCAAATCGCCAAGAAATCCAGCAGCAATCCAGTAGAAAATCGCCAAGATATCCAGCAGCAAATCCAGAAATCCAGAAATTACAAGCCTCATTCAAACAAATTACAATCATAAATCGTAAATTCAATTAATTTCAACCCAAATCCAGAAATAACTAACCATAAATGAAATCCAGAAATAATACAATCATAGGGCATGTTTGATTTGAGGGATTTTGGTGTATTGTATTCTAGTATCCTGTATTTTGACCAAAATCCCTTGTTTGAATTTATAATGCATTGCATTCTATGCTTAAAATCCCTGTATTCTGTACTCCCGCAAAAAAAATTGTATAACAAAATACACGGAGCTCTCTCGTCCGTATATATGTTGGGCGCCAAATTATTATTACCCACTTTTATCTTCCCTCATTTTTTTCTCATCCCCTTTCACACGATGTAACCCTAGTTAATCTTGTTGAAGAAATTGCTTTTTCTGGTCAGAAATTTCACTCTTTTCTGGTCAGTAATTGCAAAGAAATTACTTCTAGATTCCTTAATTGCAAAGAAATTACTTCGTTGAGTTATATCCAGGCATGCTATTTTGTTTTGAAATTACTTCTAGATTCCTTCGTTGAGTTATATTGCATAGAAATTACTTCTAGATTCCTTAATTGCATGCTTCTTATTGACAGGAATTTTGTTAGTTATCTTGCAAACTACGTGTACTGTTTTCTTGCAAATTAATTTGATGCTGTTTTCTTGCAAACTACGTGTACTGTTTTCTTGCCTATTGAACCAGCACTCTTGAACCAGCACTCTTAACAAATTAGCATTCCCCTTTGATACTCCAACTAGCATTATAATTCCTTAATTGCATGCTAATTTGTTAGTTATCTTGCAAATTTCTTGAACCATATGCATAAATAGGCAAAATTAACTTATTTGTTTTCTTAATTAATTGTTGAAAGAACTATAATGCTAGTTGGAGTATCAAAGGGGAATTTGTACTGTTATTCATTAATTAACAGAGATGAAATTGGAAATTGTACTGTTCATTATTTAATTCTACTTTTCTTAATCATAGATGAATGAAGAGGTAGTATCAAAGGGGACAAAGCAAAGTAAAAATGCTAGTTGGAGTCCTTCGGCAAGTGAGTATTTGTTGAAGTTTTTGGCCGAGCAAGCGACAAAGGGTAACAAGCCAGAAAAAGGGTTCAAAAGTGTCACGATCTCCGCTGCCGCTAAGCATGTTTAACTTCTCATTTAACTTTGGAGTTAAATGTATTCCGCGAATGTCTATTTTTAAACACATCACATCACGTGTAGGGTTAAAAAAGTGCAGGAAAAAGTCGAGAAGCCGTTTTTTCCATGCACATTATATTATATGTTCCTACTTCAAATTTAAACTATGGCCTTGAAATTTAAGGAGTTTTTTAATATATCTTTTAACTTAATATTTATATTTTCAAGTATGAAAATACAGATTTTTGTCTATATTATAAAAAAAATGTCCATTTTTACTTTCTAAATTGTTATAAATGTTCAGTGCGTTTTTAAAATTTTAATTTTATTCAATCAACTTTCTAATTTGCAAATTTTATTTAATTAACTCTTTTTCATCCGTTAAGTAATAAACGATCTAATCCAGCCCATCTGACCCCGTCTAATCCAATCATATTTGAACGAACCGAATGGTGATCGGAAGGTACAACCAAGAGATGCAAAGAAAATGTCGCATCCAAAATGTCCGATCAAAAGGTGTCAAGAAAATGTTCATCAAAATAATATGTTGAAAAGTTGCATACAAAAAGTAGGAATAGTGGGTGAAAGTAGTTTTATGGAAAAAAAAAATGTGTACTTGCCCCCTAATCTGTTTTCTTGAATCATTTTTATATTTTTATCTTTTTACAAATGTTAATTTTGATTTCTTCATTAATTATCAGATGACGTAGCAATTAAATTTTAATGAACAAACAAATGATGTGACCGAAATTAATTACATGACAATACAATTTAAAAAAAAAATATGAAATTCTTTCTTTTTTATGTTTTGAATCCCGAAAAAATCAGTTTTTTCACAAATCAATTAGCGTCTAAATTTTAAAAAAAAATACATGTCCGGAAAGATAAATTTTATATCAACTAAATTCGGCCCGTAAATTCAATTTTCTTTGCGATTTGATGGTGTTCCTAAGACTGTCAGTAATAATATTATTTCGACCTTTAGAATTAAATAGTCACGTACATATGAATCTGATACGTTGATTCCATCTAAAAGATGTTATGAATAATTTATGGCTGTATCAATAAAAGTTCAAAGAATGACTTATACTTTTATGAATAAACAACTGAATGATGATAAAAAAAGAAAAATTAGAAACTTATGAATTCTCATAATAGATCCGCAAGTTACAAAAAATTATGAGGATAGGGTGTTAGAAGATATTTTTTTTTTGAAATTAAGGATTGCGAATAGCTATACCTTAGGATTTATATATATTATATAATAAAATCGAGCAGTTACAGTTTTACACAATATTACAACATAAAGGAAGCCCTAAGCTAACCTACATCTTTGTGAGAAGCTCCCTCTAATTATGAAATTTGTTCCACGTGATGGCGTCTTTGGCGGCTACTGCCGCTATCCGTCTAGGCACTGTCGCCGTGTTTTGGAAGATCCTCATGTTTCTTTCCTTCCAAGTCGCCCACATTACCGCCATCCATAAGGTGTTCCACGATCCTCTAAGCTCCTTCTTTACCTTTGTTTGGTGTTCTTCCCATTCGTCGAACATAGTAGTACGTGAAGTGTTCGGATATCCGCTACCCGTTCTGGCGTTAATCAGCCTCCATGTTGCCCGTATGTAAGGACATTCAAGAAAGAGATGATCCCTAGTTTCAAAATCTCTATCACATAGAATACACTTATCGTAGTGGTCCCACCCTTTTACTCGTAAAATCTCACCCAGATAAAGAAGCGTACTTTTAGCGGCGCTTTTGTTGCCCAGATCATATTGTGCCATTTGCTTAGGACTCCCGGATCCCGCTGGAAGCGGTATGCGGATTTTGCCGAGAATTATTTGGAGGCTTCCCATTTCCAAATTATTCGAGTTGTTTGTTGGTCGTTATCTGTTGAGAAACGATACGTCTCTCTTAATTTTTGTAAATCCTTAAGGAAATAGCTTTTCCGCGTAATCGGTATTTCGAACAGCTCGGACGTGTTTTGAATCCCGTAAATCGTTTGTGCATATCTCGTCCAAAGATTTTCCGGTTCTTTGTCTATTTTCCAAAGAAACTTTAGGAGTAGGGAGTCGTTCATTTCCGCCATGTGTCTCACTCCTAGGCCACCATTGATTTTGGGTAAGCAGATAGTTTCCCAATTTACTAAATTCTTCCCAATCCTGTTCTTTTCTTCTCCCGTCCAAAGGAAGGTTTTCATAATTTTGTCTATTTCTTTAGTTGCCCACACCGGCATCTTCAAGGCTTGCAACATATAGATTGGGATGGCATTTAAGGTTGTCTTTATTAAGGTTATCCTCCCTCCCGTCGTCAGAAATCTCCCCTTCCAACCCGTAACCTTATTTCGTATTTTATCTATAATGGGTAGATACGTTATTTTCTTCGGCCTTCTTACAGATAGAGGCAATCCTAGGTAGGTTATGGAAAAATCTTTCATCTCCCAATTCGTGATATTATGAATTGTAGCATGGTGCCTTACAGGCACATCTATAGGAGTGAAGGTTGTCTTTTGGGTATTTATGTGGAGACCCGAAATTTCTGTAAAGGCCTCAAGTGCCAGTTTGACTATATAAATGTTTGCGGGCCTTGCCTCAACAAATAAAAGCATGTCGTCCGCATATTGTAGTGTCGGGATTTTTGTCGGCATGGACGCTACTACCAGTGGCAATATTACTCTTATAATGTCTTGGAGATAGTCGGCTACTAAATCGATTAGTAGCGGGGATAATGGATCGCCTTGTCTAAGGCCTTTTTTGTGTCCGAAATAGTCTGATATTTGTCCATTTACTTTGATTGCCGACGAGGATGAGGAGATAATCTGATGTATCCATCTCGTCCATCTCGGCGGAAAGCCCTTTGCTTCAAGCAGCTTCATTAAGAAGGACCATGATACGTTATCAAAAGACTTTTTGAAGTCGATCTTCAGGATTACGGTTGGTATTTTTGCTTTATGATAGTAGTTGACCAATTCTCTGGCCGTTGCATATGAGTCCACAATTGATCTATTTTTGATGAAAGCGGTTTGGTGTATGTTTATGAGGTCCGGAAGGATTGGTTGTAGTCTTTGCGCCAGTAGTTTTGTAATTATTTTTGGTATTATAGATATAACACTAATTGGTCTAAAATCGTCAATGCTGGTAGCGACTTGGTTCTTTGGTATTAGTGTTATTGTTGCTTTGTTTAGAATATGGAGTTCCAAATTGTTTTGGTGGAAATCGTGAATTATCTGGAGGATATCTTCTTTCATTATGTTCCACCTTGTTTGTACATATTCGATGGACATTCCATCTGGGCCGGCCGACTTACCGCATTTAATTTTCTTAATAGTTGAGGCGATCTCTTCTTCGGAGAATGGTTTTACTAAGTCTGCCCAAGGTATGCTGGTGTTAGAGGTTGAAACTGTACCCCCCGATTCCCAAACGTGAGGGCCTCCATTAGTGCCCAGAATGTTTCTAAAATAGGCGAGAAAAGTTTGTAAAATTTCCTTTTCATTTGTTATCTCGTTGTCATTATGAACTAATTTTGAGACTTTGTTGTGGATTCTTTTAGAGGAGGCCGTCGCATGAAAATATGCAGTGTTTCTATCGCCGAGCTTAAGCCAAACTACGGACGATCTTTGTTGCCATTTAATTTCCTCTCGGGTGACTATCTCGTGGGCCTTTTCCTTTAAATCTATTCTAGTCTTTATTTCTAGTGTGGTTAAGGGTCTTCCTTCCTCCATCCAGTCAAGGATATCAATGCAACTTGTTATTTGAGTTTTTTCTCTTTTCTCCTCCTCGGTTCTTTGTTTGTTGAATCTATTTAAAGCTGCCCAAGTTTTATTTGTTTTATAGATGAAATTTTTAGCTTTGTTATTGTGTAGTTTCGAGGTGCCCCAATTTTGTTCGAAGATTTGTTTGTTTTGATCCCCTCTTAACCATGTCCTTTCAAACATTTTGACCCTTTTGTCATTAGGTGTATTTTGTTTCGAAAATGTTAATTTGAGTGGATTGTGATCTGATGTCAGAAGTGTAAGGGGGTTTGAGATTTGGTGTGATGTTAAACAAGAGATAGTGATGAGAGAAAAGAGCTCGATCTAGCATTGAGAATGTAGGGGTTTGTCTTTTGTTTGTCCATGTGTATTTTTTCCCCTCTAGTTGCACCTCTTCCAAATTTAGCTCGTTTATTATTTGGTTGAAGGCCATGATTTCTCTAATCGGATTGTTTGTTCCGGTTGATTCATTTATGTTTGTTATCATGTTGAAATCCCCTACTAGGATCCATGGAATATTTGTTGTGTTTATGGTTTGTAATTCTTGCAAGAAGGCTTCCTTCTGTTGATTTTTTGTAGGGCCATAGATGTTTGAGATTAATACTACGAAACCATTATCTAAGGCTAGTGTAATATTGAGAGAGTATTGTAGGGTTTTAGATTCTTTTAGAACGAAAGAATTGGACCAAGCCGTCATTAATCCCCCTTTAGTGTTTATTGCGTTTTTGAATTGTACATTTTTTATATTTGGAGGGACCACTTTTTTCATGTCAAAATAATTTGGTTGATCCCATTTTGTTTCCTGTAAGCAGATAATATGACAATTAGAGTCTCGGATTACATTCTTAACAATCTTACATTTGTCCGAATTACCAAGTCCCCGAACATTCCAACTTAAGATAGAGTGATAGTTGTAACTTAACATAATAAACTATCAGATTACAAAAACGAGCTTATCCTGCTCCAAAATAAACCATGGTATGGTCGCCTCTATGGGCCGGTGTCGTCGCCATAATCGACCTGTTGCGATGTTTCGTCCTCGCAATCATACTGGCCCCTCCAATCCCCTTGTTGGATAGCTGTTTTGAAATTACACATATTAGATGAGGTCAGTGCCAGTGCATTAGGTATGTTTCTATTTAGAATACATGAGCCAAGTAATTTTTTTGATTTCTTTTTGTATTTAACTTTGTCCATTTCGTTTGACTTTTGCGTCTTTTGGGTATTTCTGGGGTGTTTCAGTACTGATGATGTTTCAGTTTCACTCACTGGGAGCCCACATAATTGTCTAATTTTGGCTATTTGATTATTATCCAGAGGGGTTGGCTCTAGTGCTTCTATATTTAGCAATTTTATAATGTTGGCCCGGTTTTCTTTTAAATTTTGTGTCTCGAAATTTTGTATTACACATTTGTTTGAGCTTTTTTGTTGTCTAGGGCTTTTGCTTAATTCTGGTCCCTCTACTTCAGATAGTTCTACAATTTGGATAGTCTTTTTGTGTGGGCTCGCATAGTAATTATTATTATTCTTTTTACCACCTATGGGCTTTAATTTCTTTTTCTCTCTAATTAACTTCCTTAGATTATGCAGAGTCATATTAAATACTGATGGGACAGCAAATGATACTTTATTTCTATTGGTTCTCCTAGTTTTACGCAAGTCATTAAATGCAGAGAGAGAAATTGAGTCAAAGGAAGAAGACATACCCTTGCTTTTTGTTCTTGTTGGGGAATCACGCACCGGCGCCTTACCTTTCTCTTCCCACATCAACCTACGATTGATGGTACCAATGCCTGACTCATTCTCTCTGCTGCGCTGCTCTGTCCCTCTACGTAGTAGCTCTGGTGAATGTCTAATCACCTTGGGAAAACCCGGCGGTGGTTGAGAAGGCAGAGAGTTTTGTCCTTCATCGTCAGTTGAGGCAGGTGCTACACGCACGCGTATGGGTGATGGTCTATGCGTGTGCATTTCGCCATGGACCGGGCTAGTGTGGACCACTGGTATCTCGTGGACCAGTCTGATGTAGGTTTCGTCGGGCTCAACCAGATCTTCTGCATTTTCGACGTCGCTCCTACCGTCTCTTGGATTCCGGCCCCGAAAACTAGAGGCGCTAAATCATCTTTCTCTTTGGAGGGCGGGGCGAGTTTCCATAGTCGCACCAAAGCTTCTGATGCCATCTGATTCTGTGCCGATATACCTTCAATCGCTCGATTCTGGGCAGGAACCTCTGTTCTTTCTTCTTCAGAGTGTAGAGCTTCCATTGAGGGTGTCACGACCCGAAAATAAAATAATAATCGTGACCAACGTACTTACCTTAAATAAATGAGCATTAGCAGAGTCAAAAACACACAAATACGAAAACCAGTTGGCATAAATTATAATCTACAATCTACAACAACTAAATACAACATATGGTGGGCATAAACCAATACAACTAAAACAAATATGATAACTGGTGATCGCACACTCCGCTACGCTCGTAATCTACACGAATGCCACTGCCACCTCAAGTGCTACCTGGAAATGTTGGCTGAGAGTTAGATAAGTAAAATAATACTTAATTATTATTTACTCGACTACGACTACCACGACAACCTACTACGAGAACTACGATGATGACCGACTACAACAATCTTGGAATTCTGCAAAATACGACAACAACCACTACATAATTCTCATCGTGAAACCACGACGACAACAACACGGGACTAACTCATTGACTAGTACCTCGGATCAGCTTGAGGTAAAAGTCAACCACAACAACAACTACCACAACTAAGATCCTGCAAATACGGTAACAACAGCTGCAGAATTCATAGTGTGATACTACAACAACTAATTCGATAAGGTCGGCACCGCACGGGACCCCTCATAGACAAATACCCCGATCAGCTTGAGGTAAGAGTCCGCTGCACTCTAACACAAGAGTGGTGATTTCAACCACGCCACGACTGAAACCACGTCCCCTCGATCAGCTTGAGGAGACCGTACTGCTACGTCTAACAGTTCGCAAGTTCGGGAGCGACCCGAAAATGCACCTCTGGCCAGACACTACATTAATGTCCAAACATGGGTTTCCTTATCCACCTCTCATCCTCACTACGAGTTGATCTACATCAACAACAATCATACATACTACAAAGCACTACACATATTCTATAGATAGTATGATAACTAAATAAATAAATCATTAGGTGCAGTAAAAATAAATACTTCATAATTACTGCCATCTAAACCGCCTCCGAATAAGCTTTCCTACGGAACCAAGAACACACGAAACGGAGACCGAATGGAGAAGTTATGACCAAATTACGAAGACGTGACACACGAAATCTAGTTCGGTAGACCCGTCAAAGAACCAATCAACTACAATACTTCTACTTATCCGACATACCGGAATAACTAATGACTACGAGATGAAACCCTAAACGGGATACGAATGACCCGAGAAAACTCAAACTACTTAAAGAAATCTCAGCCATGTATTCAATCTTGGCTCGTTTTCTCATTAATCCAACCATTAATTAATTGGACATTATCGAGCAATCGAGCCTTCTCCTAATTGCATAATTGTGCCCCTGAAAAATCATGTCCTCCAAAATTACGAAAATACCCCTTATATCCAGAATTCGAACTAGGGTTAGAGAATACCGGGTTAAAGGATCTTGACTCAAAACCAAACATAAACCCGACCCATTAAGAACAAACAACTCAATTGTATCACTTCTTTTCTTCCCAAAAACCGAAACCCTAATTTTTACCCTTTCTCGATGGAAGCCTAATAGATGATCGAAACGCCATTATTCGAGCGGCCGAATCACCACGGCACCATCCTTATATTCCAAAACCATCTATTGAAACACTAAAATCCAGAATTACTTCCATCCCCAAAATCTAGGGTTTCCACAAGGAAAGCTCAAATCCATCTTCCAATCGATTTCCATGGCAGTAAATATGAAGGATTCCGCGAATTCGATTAGAAAATAGATTTATAACCTCAAAACTTCAAGCTCCTAGATTTAGACAACTCCTCCACCACCTACATGTGGCTGCCTCGATGAAGGTAACCTCGAAAGTGAGCTCGCTTTCTTCGTTGCTTCGCTTGAATGACTTGTTCCCTTCATCTTCTCCAATCTCCTCTTCTTGCTTCTTCTTCTTCTTTCACCTCTCTCTTTGCCACGAAAATAATGAGCTCATGGGACATGATAGAAGGGGCTAGATGCACAAAATAACATTATATACATCAAAAGGGTGTAGGTGTGAAAGGGGTTAAGAGTTTTTGTCATTTTTCCATTTTGATCCATAATTTTCTTGTAATTATTTTCTATCCAGAATTTTCTTGTACTTAATTATTGATATAACATCATTGATATAACATCCTTCCCCCCTTAAAGAAATTTCGTCCTCGAAATTTAACATACCTCGTAGAAAAGTTCCAGGTATTTCTCTTTTACTTTATCTTCACGTTCCCATGTCGCCTCTTGTGAAGAATGACGTTGCCAACGCACCTTAACCAGTGATATTACCTTATCCCTCAACACATGATCTCTTCGATCCAAAATTTCCATCGGTCTTTCGACATATGTCGAATCTTCTCTCAAATCAAATGCTTGAGGTAAAAGTACATGAGATGGATCACTCACATACTTCTTTAACATGGAGATATGAAACACGTTATGCACATTCGATAAAGATGGGGGTAAAGCAAGTCTAAACACTACCGGTCCGACCATCTCCAATATCTGTAAAGGACCGATATATCGAGGCGATAACTTCCCTTTCTTTCCAAAACGCATAACACCCTTTGTAGGCAACACTCGTAAAAATACATGATCTCCTTCTACAAATTTAACTTCTCTACGATTCTTGTCTGCGTAACTCTTCTGCCTACTTTGGACCGTCAATAACCTTTGACGAATTAATTGTACCCTCCTTTCTTCTTCTTTTACCAAATCAGGACCTAATAGTTTCTTTTCTCCAACTTCGTACCAATTCACCGGATATCTACATTTCCTTCCATAAAGGGCTTCATAAGGGGCCATTTCAATACTCGAGTGATAACTATTGGTGTAAACAAATTCTACCAATAATCCATTTGTTAATGATAATTTCATTCTACCAAGACAACTCGACTTATATCTCTCTTCATACAATTCTACCAATAATCCATTTGTTGATGATCATCACATACACACAACCTTGCACGAAACCGAATAGGATCATCACTTGTGATTTGCAATTTAGAATCACCACCTCGAGCCAACTCATCACCTACACACTTCAAATACTTATTTGTTACCAATTTACATTGATCCCCCAACATTCCCGAAATTCACGCAATTTTCCCGAGTAAAACTTTTGGTCATAAATATCAAAAAGCCCACATCAAACTCCAATAGAATACTGAAATATTGGCACCATAACTCTCCATATTTCTACTCAAAGCATCTACTACTAATTTGATTTTTCCAACTACGATGCCAATTCAACTCCTTTTGCGAAAATAATTGCTTCGAACTCTAGTGATCCGTGAAAATCTCAAACTTCTGTCATATAGACATCTCCAATTATTTTCATTTTGCACGAAAATGCCTCCAAGTCCATAATAAGACACATCACTTCATACTACAAGACCATCTCCGCCTGAAAGAATTATTAACCGCTTCTTTAATTCCTCGTATCTTTCATCACAATTTTCATTCCACCTAAATTTTAAATTCTTCCCCTTCGATTGTGTAATAGGCAAATCAATTTCGAAAATTAATGCCTTCACAAACCCTCTACACTAATCAGGAAGATCGTAAAATATCCGAGTCTCGATCACATTTGAAGATTGCTTCCAATAAAGAACATCTTCTATTTCTCCGAATCTACAAAACTACCTTCACCGGTTATTACAATCCAATGAAATACCTCCACCGAAAACTCTGAACCTCAATCCACAAATTGCATTTGCTTTGCTTCACATACAACTTCATCTTCCTTAAAATATCCTACACAAACCACAAATGCATTGCAAGTTACCCTCGACTTTTTCCGGCTACAACAATATTAGGTAGACCGACTAGGTTATAATAAACCCGCATCACTTCAATCTTCATTTCCACACACTTCTTCTAATTTCTACCAAGAGGCTTCAAGAACTCGCGCATTTCCTTCACTTTCCTCTTTACACTCTCTATCCTCGTCTCACACTACTTCAGCCCCCAAAAATCACATTGCGCCCATACTTCTTTGTCCACTACATTTGCCTAGCTACTGTACAAAACAACACACACACCACATCATTCACACTTCTACTAGACATAAAAGGGCACACTCGACATCCATCTCATCTAATGCACTGAGAAACACACACTCAACCCTTTTTTTTTGTCTAAGCATAAATTCCGGACACACCTCCACACTTTCTTACACTCACTTCTTACATCACGCAGTGCAAATTGCGATACTTCACTAAAATACCCTCATTCTCCAATACCGTCTCTTCATCTTGCATTAGAATCGCAAGCATTTGTTCATTGTCCCTTCAAATGAAAGTGGATCGTGTTGTTTCTTACATGCATCAACAAACTCCTTCTAGCTAACAAAATCCATTTTGGACAGGTGCACATCCATACTCATCACTACGTACTACAAAATCATTTTCTCCTGAAAAATTATTAACATCTTCTCCAACTCCTTAAAGCTTCATTACGAGGTCTCTTCCAATTGAAACTCCATCAATTTTTTCCATATTTGCCTCTTCTTCATGCATTCACATGAATTTTGGATTGTGATCCACTCACAACATTCCTCCTCAATTCCTTGTGCATCTTCAAATTTGAAGTACTCGCAGACTTACTTCCTTTAACTCCACCCACTCTTTATATTCATCTTGTGTCGCTTGAACACCTCATTTTCGCATTCCATCAATACGTCTTTGTGAACAACATTCACACAACTACTGACATTTATTTCCGGGCATTATTCCCGAACAAACTTCGACACTTTTTCGCTCATAATAAGTATGAATCCTATTTTACATTCAGCGCATCCACAAAATCTCTCCGGCTAACCTTTCCGTCAAACAACACCCTTTTCACGGAGGACACAAATGGTCTTCATAATCGAAACAACCAACTTCACTTTTATGTGCATCGTTCACCTCAATCATCTCCAAAGTCTTTTCTTTTGTGCTAGGCACATCCACTCATACATCTTCCACTTCAACACTACTACTCTTATCGTAATCCTTTCTCATTCGAGTCACCGCTTGAACTACTTTTACTTCCATCAAAATTCTTCCTATTTCGAACAGCCACTTGAACAACCACTTCAGCCAACAACACCACTACCTGAAGGATTTCATGACGTTCGTCAGAGTAAATATCAAAAATTTATTCCAACAAAGTCGGGAATCGTCTTACTTAAGCTAACTTTCTACTCTAATTTATTTTATTTATCCTACAAGAAGGATTAGAATACAATACCGAAGATCTTTAACGTAGGTCTGGTCCTCTTTGGTTCACCCTTGAATCCGAAACAAGAACGGCGTCGAGTCCGTGCTAGCGTCCTCTTGTCCGCACCTAGCTCCGTCGCCCGTTTCTGATCGATTGCTTAATCAATCAACGTTTCAATAAACATTTCAAGAGAAAGAGAGACTGGCTATAGAGAGAAAATTATTGTTACAAAATGCTTAGCCAGGTCTCATATTTATAGTCCCTAAACATTAGGTCAAAACCCTTTGAAAATTCGTAATCAAGGCTTGAACAAAATTCGAAGCAGCACATTAACTCCTGACCATTGGTCACTGTTTCTGTCATAACTTCTTCTAGAAAATTCCAAATGACTTGACATTTTCACCATTAGAAACTACATTCAAATGGCTATAATTTACATAGGTCATTTGTACATAATGGTAAAGTTTTGCTATTTCAAATATTTGTTCAAACATGCCTCAAAATCTGTCTCGAATTTATGGTCATGGTTCATGTTTATTTGGACTTGTCAATTTCTCTTCTCAATATGTTTTGGGCTTGGTCTTGAAACAAATTATGATATGTGCTACATATATTATTTTCATAATATGCACATTTCATTTAATTTATTTCCATGCTAAGTAATCATCTCATATGACATAATATTTTACATATTTTCTATTTGTATCTGTATTTCATACAACATGAAATATTTATACATAGAGAAATATATAATATATTTCTTGTTTCCCATTCAGTTGGTGTGACCTATATCGAGGATCTATGTTATGTTGGCAATGAAATAAAACATTTTATTTCATAAACCGTAAGCGGTATTCTAGCTATACATTACGGTTACCCAAATAACTTAGATGTTTAGTAACCCTTTTACGAAACTTAATCCTTGTGATATTGATTGTGTCCATTCCTTTCCTTTATGATATTGTGATCAATATACAAAGTAGTGATGTGTCATCTTTGTATTATAATCATTTCTTGATCTCTATTAAGTAAATTATAAATATATAACTGCACTTCAGTTATATTGGATCCATTCATAATTCTACTTTATCAAGGGGCCCATAATATCATTTCTCATAATGAATGAGTGGCAACGATACTATTGACATGTACTCTCTTTCCAGCATAAGTTACGTACAAAGAACTATTACTTTTATCACCACTTATTAATAAGCAGCTTTTAATAATAATTACGTTATGCATTCCTCATGTGAAAAAGATAAATCTCTCAATCTTAGAACCAGAGACACGATGAAAACATTCATGACACTAACACAATTCATATAATGTTTCATCTGTTAGGTCTGTTCAATATATGAAGCTTTTCATATATTCGTGTTATTAAATGATAAACTTTTATCAACGTTTGCAGAACTGCAACGTGCTTTTAATCAACATGATATTCTTATTATGTATATTAGTGTTCCTGCTAATATCCAAGACATGTGAACATTTTAGAGTTCAATATTTTATTATCACTTAAAGTTCTGCGATTCAAGACCAAGTGCATTTTCTTGAATACTTCTAAATGAAAATATAAAAACTCATGGAACAAAATGTAAATAACATCCAATTCATAAAAATAACATATAAAAATTATCCAAATATTAATAAGTTTTAGAACACAAATCTAACAATCTCCCACTTGTTCTTAAAGTTATATCTTATACATTCGTATGTATTTTTGTTCTTTGAAATCAAGGTTGCCTTTTAACTTATTATACTCTATCCATTCTCTATGTTCCATCAGACCCATGGAATCAAAATGGACTTCGCCTTTTGCGTGAGATAAAGGCTTTGTTAGCGGATCTGTTGTGTTGCTGTCCGTGTCCACCTTTAATAGTTTTATTCTCCCTTCATCTATGAAGTCTCGAATGACAAAATACTTTCTATCCATGTGTTTGATCTTGTGGTGTGCTTTTGGCTCCTTTATTTGTGCAATAGCTCCACTATTTTCACAAAATAATTCCAATGGACCTTCCATAGAAGGTACAACACCAAGTTCCTCAATGAACTTCTTGATCCAAACACCTTCTTTGCTGGCTTCAGCAGTAGCCATCACTTCAGACTGAGTGGTTGAGTCAGATGTTGTTGATTGTTTGAAACTTTTCCAACTAACAGCACCTCCATTCAGAATGAAGACATATCCAGACTGTGATCTCTTATCATCATAATCAGTCGCAAAACTAGCATCGGCGTAGCCTTCTACAACGAGTTCCCTTTTTCCTCCATACACAAGAAATTTATCCTTAGTCCTGTTAAGGTACTTGAGGATATTCTTGACTGCTGTCCAATGAGCTGGACCTGCATGGGCTTGGTAACGACTTGTCACACTCAGAGCATATGCAACATCAGGTCGTGTACACACCATAGCATACATGATGGAACCAATTGCAGAAGCATATGGTACATCCTTCATGATTTCAATGTCTTTACATGTCGTAGCACATTGAGACTTGCTAAGTGTTACACCTTGAGTCATTGACACATTTCCTTTCTTGGAATTTTGCATGTTGAATCTTTTCAACACTTTATCAATGTATGTACGTTGACTTAAACCAATGAGTCTACGAGACATATCTCTGCATATTTTAATCCCCAAAATATATTGGGCCTCGCCCAAGTCTTTCATTGAGAAAACATCTTTCAATGAAGTTTTGGTTTGCTCCATTAAGGGAATAAAGTTTCCAATCAGTAATATATCATCAACATAAAGAACCAAGAAAAGCACGTAGCTCCCACTGACCTTCTTGTATACACAAGGTTCCTCTTTGCTTTGAATGAATCCAAGACGTTTAACCTCATCATCAAAGCGCTTGTTCCAACTCCTGTATGCCTGCTTCAATCCATAAATAGATCTTTGAAGCTTGCATACTTTACTTGCTTTATTTGGATCTTCAAAACCTGGAGGTTGCACCATGTACACCTCCTCTTCCAAGTTCCCATTAAGAAACGCTGTTTTGACATCCATTTGCCATATTTCATAGTCATGAAATGCGGTAATAGCTAGTAATATCCGAATTGACTTAAACATCGCAACTGGCGAGAAGGTTTCATCATAATCAATCCCTTGAACTTGACTAAACCCTTTCGCTACAAGTCTCGCCTTGTATGTTGTCATGTTTCCATCCATGTCCATCTTCCTCTTGAAAACCCATTTGTTTTGAACGGCTTTCTTTCCTTGAGGAAGATCAACCAATATCCATACTTGGTTATCATACATGGACTGCATTTCAGATTTCATGGCTTCATGCCATGATTCGGAGTCATCTCTACTTATTGCTTCTTGATAAGTGATCGGATCTTCGGTATCCATTACCAAAATCTCATGAAAACCCATATAGAAATCAGGTTTGTTTCTAGATCTTGTTGACCTTCTTATCACTTGTGGCTCTTCTTGTTCAACTGGAATATCCTGAATCTCTTCCACAATTTCTGGTGGAATTGATTCAATTCTGGATTGAACACTATGTGGTGATGCGTGAACCTCTTCCTCAATAGTTTGAGGAACACGTACGCTCACGCTCCCACTAGCCATAGGAACTATGGTTGGCTCACTTTGATCTACAGGGACATCGTCCATGACATGATCAAGGTCTTGTAGTGTGTCTTGAGTTTCCTCAAGTGTAACACTACTTCCACTACTTTTGATCTTTTTGAGAAATTCTTTTTCTAGGAAAGTTGCACCCCTTTCAACTAATATTCTGTTAGTTGTCTTGTGCCAAAAGTAGTATCCTTTTGTTTCTTTCGGATAACCAATGAAGAAGCACTTATCCGCTTTGGGTTCAAGCTTGGTTGACATCAATCGTTTGACGTAAGCCTCGCATCCCCAAATCTTGAGAAAATGTAAGTCAGGGACCTTTCCTGTCCATAACTCATAAGGAGTTTTCTCGACGGATTTAGATGGAACATTATTCAGTGTGTAAGCTGCGGTTTGCAATGCATATCCCCAAAAATAAAGAGGTAAATCTATTTGGCACATCATTGATCGAACCATATCGAGCAATGTCCTATTTCTCCTCTCAGATACACCATTCCATTGTGGTGTTCCAGGAGGAGTCAATTGTGGTACAATACCACACTCCTTTAGGTATGCACCAAATTCATTGCTTAAGTATTCTCCTCCACGATCAGTTCGTAAAGCTTTAATTCTCTTACCAAGTTGGTTTTCAACTTCATTCTTGAATTCTTTGAACTTTTCAAATGATTCACTCTTCCTCTTCATCAGATAAACATAGTCATAACGACTACAATCATATGTGAATGTAATGAAGTATCGATAGCCATCTCGTGCACTAGTACTCATTGGACCACATACATCAGAATGTATTAATTCCAATAAGACTTTCGTCCTGACACCTTTCTTCTTGAAAGGTTTCTTGGTCATTTTACCAATCAAGCAAGGTTCGCATGTATCTATCATATCACAATCGCGAAGACCAATGAGATTGGTTTCTTGTAATATTTTTATGCGTTTCTCGCTTATATGTCCTAGACGGTAGTGCCATAAGAGAGTTTCATTTTCATGAGATATCTTGAGTCGCTTGTTATTGATATTCAGAACATGTTTATTATTTATTTCAAGTAAATATAAACCATCTTGAACAACAGCATTTGTTATTGATATTCAGAACATGTTTATTATTTACTACATGAGTTTCAAATAGTAAATGCATACACATCTTTGTCCAAACACGACGCAGATATAATGTTTTTACATATAGATGGAACATAATAAACACTGTTCAAATTAATTATTAAACCACTAGCTAAATGAAGGTGAATCGACCCAATGGCCAAAGCAGAAATGCTAACACCATTTCCCACCTTCAAAGTGACTTCTCCTTTCTTGAGATGTCTTCTATCCATTAGTGCATGCATATTTGCACAAATATGAGCACATGATCCGGTATCTAATACCCAATCGTGAATAGATGTGGTTAAATTAATTTCAATAACATATATACCTTTTGAAACTTTGGGGCCTTTGCGCTCTATTTTGAGATATCAGAAGAACATTATTCTCTCCCTTGTGCATGTTCATATTAGCCTCTGCTTGCTTCTAGGTCTGATGGATCTCATCCAAGGTCATTGCCTTTTCATGCAGATGAAGATGCATGACACCATCTCTGTAAGATGGGTACAATGAACCAAGGATTATATCCTCAGTCGAGTCAGCATGCATTGGAGCATTGAGCTTCTCCAATTTCTCGAGGTAACCCAACATTTTCAACATATGCTGGTTTACGGAAGATCCTTCCGCCATGTTACACTTCATGAAACCTAGAGTGATCTTAGAACGCTTTTTACGATTATTCTCCAAGAACATTTTGGAGAGACGTTCGAATATCTTTTTGGGAGTATTATTTAAGAACTTTCTAGTAAGTTCAGTTGCCATACTCGCCAACATGAGACCTTGAACAGTCAGTTCATCCTTGCGAAATTTTTCTACTGCGACCGTTTTGTCTGTAATGGGTTCATTGCTTAGTACTGGTGCACTTTCGACCAATACATTTGCAAGATCCTCTTGCTCGGATGATTAGTTTGAGTTTGAGTTCCCAATCGTGAAAATTGGAACCGTCACCCTCTAATGGAGATTTTTCAAGTATGGATCGGATAAGTACGTTGTTTGCCATTCTATGATAATTTAAAGGATTTCATGTTAATATTTATGTAAAATTGATACTACATATATTTAATGTCCTTTATGCAGTATATTCAAGATCCTATTACAAATAAAACGAACTCATCCGATTTATTCACTCAAGGTAAGTAACATATACTAATCATAACCTTTTAGAAAATTTATTTGCAATCATTTGCAATTTCTAAACTTTATGACTCTTGTCAAATTTCCCGAGACTTCAAGCCTAGATCTTGACTTCTCGTTAAGCAAACTCATTTTATTTGGTCAATAAGTTTGGCCATATTATCTCCAGAAAATAAATGTAACAAATGCCTCACATATGATACACTTATCAATGGCCTGATCATATGTCCTAACATATTCCACAATTTCTAGAGAAAATAAATTACACTCATGCATATTATAGTCCCTAGCTTAAAGTGGATAAAATGAGAAGGAAATATACTTAATTTTTCAGTGGACTTTCAGAATGTATCTATAAACGTTAATTTGGTATGTCATGTATTCATATACCCAAAAAATAAAGAGAGCAGAAATTTGCATAACAATGCACTACTTTGGACCTCTTAATTAATTTCCTTTTCTCAAGTATATACGGTTCTCTTAAATCATTTAAATCACTTCAAAAAAAATGATTTACAAATATTTTGAAACAAGGTTTGAAAATGATAATTACAATCCTTTAAACTTTTAAAGAAAACACAAACCATTTGAGATCACTTTTAATCGTCCACAAATAAATTCTGTACACTGTTACGATTTTGTATCCTTTACAAAAATTATAACACTTTTGTACAGAAAATTTACCTTAAATCAAAACTAGACATGATGATTTAAATTTAGAAACTGGTTTCATTCAGATCCAATAAATCGTTTGAAAGATTTCGCGATTTGAATATCAGCAAAAACATCCCGTGAATGCTGGAAAATTCCAGCAACTCACTGTTTTTGTTTTACTTTGCTTTAGCTATATAGATCTGTCCTAAGACCTTTGATCTATATGTTTTCTCCATTTCAAACATCCATGAAGATGTAAGAATTTTAGAAAACACAAAAACAAGTAACCATTAAATCTAGAACGACGATTAAAACTCAGAATCAAAAATTCAGAACCGCAACACAAAAGATCAATCAATTAAGCATTATGCAATAAACAATTTCATAATAAAATAGTCTAATTAGCTAAACAATAAGAACCTTGCTCTGATACCAATTGAAGGATTTCATGACGTTCGTCAGAGTAAATATCAAAAATTTATTCCAACAAAGTCGGGAATCGTCTTACTTAAGCTAACTTTCTACTCTAATTTATTTTATTTATCCTACAAGAAGGATTAGAATACAATACCGAAGATCTTTAACGTAGGTCTGGTCCTCTTTGGTTCACCCTTGAATCCGAAACAAGAACGGCGTCGAGTCCGTGCTAGCGTCCTCTTGTCCGCACCTAGCTCCGTCGCCCGTTTCTGATCGATTGCTTAATCAATCAACGTTTCAACAAACATTTCAAGAGAAAGAGAGACTGGCTATAGAGAGAAAATTCTTGTTACAAAATGCTTAGCCAGGTCTCATATTTATAGTCCCTAAACATTAGGTCAAAACCCTTTGAAAATTCGTAATCAAGGCTTGAACAAAATTCGAAGCAGCACATTAACTCCTGACCATTGGTCACTGTTTCTGTCATAACTTCTTCTAGAAAATTCCAAATGACTTGAAATTTTCACCATTAGAAACTACATTCAAATGGCTACAATTTACATAGGTCATTTGTACAGAATGGTAAAGTTTTGCTATTTCAAATATTTGTTCAAACATGCCTCAAAATCTGTCTCGAATTTATGGTCATGATTCATGTTTATTTGGACTTGTCAATTTCTCTTCTCAATATGTTTTGGGCTTGGGCTTGAAACAAATTATGATATGTGCTACATATATTATTTTCATAATATGCACATTTCATTTAATTTATTTCCATGCTAAGTAATCATCTCATATGACATAATATTTTACATATTTTCTATTTGTATCTGTATTTCATACAACATGAAATAATTTTTTTTTTGAGTAAATTTGGAGAGAGCTTAATATCTCTCTTCCAAACAATAAATATAAAAGAAAAAAAGTCTTTACAAAAGTTTAATGAGAAAGACATCCACAAAACATAACTCCCTGCTACCCTAACTATACTAACGGAAACATAAAACTGCAATTATACAAGTTGAAAGGTTATATTTGCAAAACAAACCTCCTTTTTCATTTTAACCCTTTTTTACTTTTCTCACTTTCTCCGTCCACCACACCACTTTCCCTGTTGTACTTATCACTTTGTCTCCTCAAAGTACCTGACCGAACCACTCTTCCTCCTCTACTTTTACTTCTCTTTCTCCCCTTTACTTCTTCCTGGCGAGACAAGAGTCACTGTAACCCTACCTCTTCAGCGACTCTTCTGCTTCTCCATTTCAGCAAATCCCAGTCATGCATTACCTCCTCAATAAAACGAGATCCTTCCTTCTTTACATTCGAGAACGCTCTTCTACACCGTTCTCGCCAAATACAGTAGATAAACGCTGCGTAGAGTTGACATTTTTTCTCCGGGGCATTCTTTGAAGTCAATTCGTTCATCAATATGGAGCTTTCTTCCGCAAGATCGTTGTTTTCCACTCCGTCTCTCAACAAGCGCCAGTGTTCCTTACTGAAGACGCATTCATTGAATAAATGGTCTGCCGATTCAGCATTTGCACAACACAGGTAACACCGATTTACAATATTCGTACCTCTTCTCATCAAATTATCAATGGTTAAGATTTTTTTTTGAGCTAATAGCCATAGAAATACTGTCAATTTCCCTGGTAGTTTAAGGTTCCATAAATTCCCTAAATCACCTCCTGAATAAACCCCCTGCACCAAAAACTCATATGCATTTTTTGTTGAAAATTTTCCAGAGCTATCCCAATTCCACGATAAAGTATCTAATTTATTTGTATTTAGGGATATTTCATTTAATTTCCTTTTAAGCCATACAAATTCTTTATTTGCTTCTTTGTTAAAAAACACCTTAAAAGCACTCTTCATATTAGGCATATTTTTAAAATTGAAAATAGAACCCTTAGTTCTTTTTGCCTCCCTATATAAATTGGGAAATTTCTGATATAGAAGCCCTTCCCCCCAATTATTGTGCCACAAATTTGTCTCCTTTCCATCCCCAATTTCAAATTTAACTGATCTCCAAAAAAAATCCAACAAACTTTGAATATTATTCCAAAAATATGAATAATCTCCTTCCTTTTTTCAATATTTTTTTCACATAAGGGACTTACTAAAGATTGCCAATTCATACCTCCTTTTTTCATATAGTATTTCCATATCCATTTTTGCAATAATGCAATATTAAACCATTCCAGATCTATAACACCTAACCCCCCATATTTTTTTGGTCTACACACAGACCCCCATGCTGCTAAGTAAAATCCCTTTTCCTCATTCCCCCTCCATAAAAACTTTTTTCTCAATTTCTCCATTTCATTTAGAGCCCAAACTGGGAATTTAAACACCATAAAAAAATACACAGGTAAGGAAGAAAGAACTGCATTTACAAGTACCAATCTGACACTTAACCCTAACAAGGCCCCTTTCCAGCCCAGCAGTTTTTTCTCAAATTTTTCTATTATTAAGTTAAAATCTTCCCTTCTTGGTTTTTTATCACTCAATGGATAACCTAAATATGTAAATGGCAAATTTACAAATCTGCATCCTAATTCATTGGTAATTTCCTGTAGATTTTCCTCAACATAAGGTATCAACGAGAATTCAGATTTTTCATAATTTAATCTTAAACCTGAGTTATTTCCAAATGCATCTAAAATGAATTTAATTCTTCTTGCTTGCATGACAGTAGGTTTAATCATTAAAAGTGCATCATCTGCATATAGTAAAATGATTTCACAATCTGGCAAGGGCCTTTCCACAAAATTGTACCTAGCTAATGCATTAATCAATCTTGTGAGAGAGTCCACAGCTATTATGAAGAGGTGAGGGGACAAGGGATCCCCTTGCCTCACCCCTCTTTTTAGGTAAATATTTTTTCCAGGAACTCCATTCAATAGAATTTTTGTGTTACCACTGAAAATCCAATATTTGATCCAATTAAGCCATCTATTTCCAAAACCCCTAATTTCCAACACTTCAGAAATAAACTCCCAATTAACTGTATCAAAAGCCTTCTGAATGTCCGCCTTGAACAGTAGAATTGGAGTTTTCTCTGCTTTAGCCTTGAATATTAATTCTCTTGCATATATATAACATTCCCCTATTTCTCTATTTGCCATAAAACCAGACTGATTAGGTAAAATTAATTCATTTATAACCAATTTTAATCTATTAGCCAAAGTTTTTGATATCAGTTTTTGAATTCCCGTGATCAAACTGATTGGCCTTAAATCCTTGACATTACTGGAATTTTCTTTTTTTGGGCAAAAGTGTTATATAAGATGTTTCAAAACCTCCCAATCCTTCTTCTAGATTAGAATTTGAAATTAAATCAAATATTTCTTCCTTCAATAAATTCCAGTATTTCCTGAAAAATTCTCCATTTAGGCCATCTGGCCCTGGAGATTTCCCTTTTTTCCAACTTTTCACTACACTCTCCAGTTCCTCCATTCTTATAGGAGAATCTAGCTCTTGCAACACATTTCTTTGTTGTGAATATATACTTGAAACCCTAATTATAGGATTTTCTTGTACCACCCTGGATTTGGTACCAAATAAGTCTTTATAAAACTTGAATAAGATTTTTGCTTTGGCCTTATGATCTGTAGTAACTTCATTAATAATTGGATCCATCAATGATGAAATCATCAACTTATTCTTCTTATTTGTTGCAAAATTGTGCAAAAATTTTGTGTTACTATCCCCATCTTTCAGCCACCTGTGTTTGGCTCTGAGTTTCCAATACTCAAATTTTTCTTGAGTTAAATCCTCAATTCTTTTTTTAATAATAGATTTTACCCATTTTTCTAAATAATTAAGCTCCCCTTTCTCCTGTTTTATATCCATCCATTCTAGAATACCATTGCAATTTTCCATATATACCCTTGAATTTTTTCTTTTATTATTGCTCCATCTTCTTAGCTTAATCCCTAATCTCTGAAATTTATCAAATGGTTCCTTAAAAGATCTTGCAGTGTTCATTTTTAAATGATCTTCTACCAAATTATTTGCTTCTGTATTTTTAATCCAAGATGTTTCAAATCTAAACCCCTCGAAAATGGGAAATGAGGTATTTGATTTTAACAAAATTGGACTATGATCTGACAAATGGCTAGTCAGGGCTATTTGAGTTGAATTAGGATAGTTTTGGGACCATAATAGATTGAATAAAAACCTATCCAACCTAGCCATTGTGGTTGCATTACTCCAGGTAAATTTCTTAATCTGCAGGGGTATATTTATCAAACTATTTCCATTTATAAAAGAATTGAATAGATGAATCCCTTCGAAATGTCTACTTTCACCATGTTTCCTCTCCTCTATACTAGATACCATATTAAAATCCCCTAGTATTAACCATGGTATCTCAATCCCTGCACCTAACTCATTTAATTCATTTACAAAATTTATTTTATCTTGATGAGCTTGAGGACCGTAAACTCCTGTCACATTAATTTTTTTATTATCCCATTTTGATTTAAGGGTCACACTAATATGATACTCTCCTTTCTTTGGAGATATTTCCTCAAAAAGCTCTCCATTCCAGGATATTAAAATGCCCCCTGAGGAACCTCTCGCATTAAGGGTATTAAAATTATTTCTTTTTTTACTTACTATTTCATTATTCATTTTCCTATCACAAGAATCTAGTTTGGTTTCCTGTAAACAACTTATATCCGGATTTGCTTCCATTATAAAATCTTTAATTGCCATTCTTTTTTTATTTGCATTTAGCCCCCTTACATTCCAACTTAATATTTTTATGGTTTTACACTTCATTAAACCTATTAGATTCTCCCATACTTTCTTTTGTGTGATCCACCTCTTCTCCTAAGATCATCTCCAATCCAGTCTGACTTTTGTCTCCTTGAAGAATCTCCCCCTTCACACTTAGTGCTCTAATGATCTCCTTCATATCTTGATTAATTTCAATCCCAACTAAATCAAGAATGGTATATATGTCTTCTTCAACCAAAAAAGATTTTTTAGGATTAAATTTTGCATCCATGTCCTTTTTGTTCTTGTAATTTTGCTTCAAGCAACCATGTGATTTTTCTTTATATTCAATATTAATAGATTTTTCTAATAACATTTCCTCATTTCTTTTATTCTTCAACCTATCACTTCTTCTCAAAATATTAATATTATTATTTGGTATTTTGTTTCCAAATTGGTCATGTGACATTAATGCAGGGATAGAAATCATGGATTTTTCATTTTCACTTTCTATCTCTATTCTTTCAGGAAATTGGATTATGGATTTCTCTGGAGAAAACTGTCCATCTTCTGTGATGCTATCTTTCACTGGATCCTCCATTTCTGAAGGAGGCAAATGATCAAACACCTTTGTCCACCATTACATGTGAGATACAATTGTCACTAATTTTTTCCAGATCCTTTTTACTTTCCTCTAATGAACTTGTAATCTCTTCAATTTGATTTAACATTGAGAAATTTGCACCATTTGGCTTCTGTGGAGATACTTGAGATTCAAGGTACACAACCAAATCTTTACAATTGTTCTCAATTCCCCTTAAGTCATTTATCACTTTCCATTCAGCCAAATTGCCTTTCAAAACTTCCTTATATACCTCATTTCTTTTTCTAATTGGAACCCATTCTTTTACAGGAATTTTCCAATTGAATGTACTGAATATTTGAAAGGAGAAGGAGGCAACTTCATTTTCCACTTGGATGATTTTGTTTACTTTCTTCTGACTCTGGAGAGCAAGAACTTCCACAACCACTTCCTTCAGACTGGTTAGCCCTCTTATGCTTTTTATTTTTTGAATTTTTCCAGTGGAAATTAGCAACCAATTTAAGTCAGATAAATTGCATAAGTTTTCAGGAATTCTTCTAAGGCAAACTTCTTTGGATTCCCAACCCACAGGAATTTCCTCCTCTATTGAGCCTCCTATCGCACTCTTGACGTATATTATCTCTTTTTCTACAGCCCCCAAATTCCATGAATTCTTATTTGAGTTGTTGTAATTATTGTAATTATTATCCCCAAAAACCTCCTCTGGTTTGTAATAATTCTTTTTTTGCGTCTGATTTTGCTTGCAAAATTTTGCTATATGTCCATTTGTTGAACAATTTCTGCATCTGATTGGATCACGGCACTCCCTCTTGATATTCCCATAACCCAAACATTTGTAGCATTGTATTCTCTTTTTACTTCCACCTGTCCCTCTCTGTAGATCTTCTTGTGTTTTCTTCCCTGTATTGCCACTCTCGTTTACTACTTCTCCTACAGCCTTCTTTTCTCCTGGATCTACTGGAAGCTCGCTCGAAAGAGGTGTGAAATGTGAGGAGGGGAGAGGGGAACGATGGGGATCCCCTGAGGGACCCCCGATCGAGAAGTTGTTAAACCCTAAAATATCGCCTGAGTATCTCCCTCTCTTCTCCCTCTCTTCTCCCTTTCTCCATAGAAAAATATTTATACCGTAAGCGGTATTCTAGCTATACATTACGGTTACCCAAATAACTTAGATGTTTAGTAACCCTTTTACGAAACGTAATCCTTGTGATATTGATTGTGTCCATTCCTTTCCTTTATGATATTGTGATCAATATACAAAGTAGTGATGTGTCATCTTTGTATTATAATCATTTCTTGATCTCTATTAAGTAAATTATAAATATATAACTGCACTTCAGTTATATTGGATCCATTCATAATTCTACTTTATCAAGGGGCCCATAATATCATTTCTCATAATGAATGAGTGGCAACGATACTATTGACATGTACTCTCTTTCCAGCATAAGTTACGTACAAAGAACTATTACTTTTATCACCACTTATTAATAAGCAGCTTTTAATAATAATTACGTTATGCATTCCTCATGTGAAAAAGATACATCTCTCAATCTTAGAACCAGAGACACGATGAAAACATTCATGACACTAACACAATTCATATAATGTTTCATCTGTTAGGTCTGTTCAATATATGAAGCTTTTCATATATTCGTGTTATTAAATGATAATCTTTTATCAACGTTTGCAGAAATGCAACGTGCTTTTAATCAACACGACATTCTTATTATGTATATTAGTGTTCCTGCTAATATCCAAGACATGTGAACATTTTAGAGTTCAATATTTTATTATCACTTAAAGTTCTGCGATTCAAGACCAAGTGCATCTTCTTGAATACTTCTAAATGAAAATATAAAAACTCATGGAACAAAATGTAAATAACATCCAATTCATAAAAATAACATATAAAAATTATCCAAATATTAATAAGTTTTAGAACACAAATCTAACACTACCTTCATCACAATGCATTTATAAATGCAATTGCGGAGATCCTTTTACCTTCACGAGACCTCTCAACTTCATAAAGCACATCTTCTTCATATACAAAGCCTTCATGTACTCTTCGCACCAATGGACGAAAGCATTATGCTTCCCTACATCAAGAGACTTTACTCAGCTCCGCCAACTACAACCTTCCTTGTACCAAGCTTTCTCAAACTCTTGCCGCCAACTACAACCACATCTACATGAGTGCTCGGTACTTCACAAACTACAATTTTTCTCTTGAAAAACCGTCCTGAACTCTCTCCAACAACAACAACCAAAACTAGAGGAGAAACCACAATTTCACAAACTTCAAACTTCAACTTGCTCATGCAAATACTTCATGAATTCCTTACACCAACAAAAAGCACACCTACATGAGCACTCCTAACTTCATAAACTAAAGCTCACTCGTACAAAGCCTTCTTTCACTTTACGTACTTGGAATGAAAGCACTACTCTTCCCTACACAAGGCTCCCTCGGTTGCGCAAACTACAACTTCTTCATACAAAGCCTTCTTGCACATTTGCACCAACCATGCAAAGCACTAAACCTTCCTACAAGAGTGCCTTTCAGCTCCACGCTCTACATCATCTTCCTCTTCACGTCGTCCTACACTCTCTACCCCAACAATGAAAGCACTATAATTTCCTACATTAGTGACATTCACACTCTCTAAAGTCGTTCAAATACGCATTGGGTAAGGTATGGGTACCTATGGTAAAGTGTTAAAGACTTCTGCAGGTCAACTAGGACCGTTGCTCTGATACCAAAAAGGTTGTCACGACCCGAAAATAAAATAATAATCGTGACCAACGTACTTACCTTAAATAAATGAGCATTAGCAGAGTAAAAAACACACAAATACGAAAACCAGTTGGCATAAATTATAATCTACAATCTACAACAACTAAATACAACATATGGTGGGCATAAACCAATACAACTAAAACAAATATGATAACTGGTGATCGCACACTCCGCTACGCTCGTAATCTACACGAATGCCACTGCCACCTCAAGTGCTACCTGGAAATGTTGGCTGAGAGTTAGATAAGTAAAATAATACTTAATTATTATTTACTCGACGACGACTACCACGACAACCTACTACGAGAACTACGATGATGACCGACTACAACAATCTAGGAATTCTGCAAAATACGACAACAACCACTACATAATTCTCATCGTGAAACCATGACGATAACAACACGGGACTAACTCATTGACTAGTACCTCGGATCAGCTTGAGCTAAAAGTCAACCACAACAACAACTACCACAACTAAGATCCTGCAAATACGGTAACAACAGCTGCAGAATTCATAATGTGATACTACAACAACTACTTCGATAAGGTCGGCACCACACGGGACCCCTCATAGACAAATACCCCGATCAGCTTGAGGTAAGAGTCCGCTGCACTCTAACACAAGAGTGGTGGTTTCAACCACGCCACGACTGAAACCACGCCCCCTCGATCAGCTTGAGGAGACCGTACTGTTACGTCTAACAGTTCGCAAGTTTGGGAGCGACCCGAAAATGCACCTCTGGCCAGACACTACATTAATGTCCAAACATGGGTTTCCTTATCCACCTCTCATCCTCACTACGAGTTGATCTACATCAACAACAATCCTACATACTACAAAGCACTACACATATTCTATAGATAGTATGATAACTAAATAAATAAATCATTAGGTGCAGTAAAAATAAATACTTCATAATTACAGCCATCTAAACCGCCTCCGAATAAGCTTTCCAACGGAACCAAGAACACACGAAACGGAGACCGAGTGGAGAAGTTATGACCAAATTACGAAGACGTGACACACGAAATCTAGTTCGGTAGACCCGTCAAAGAACCAATCAACTACAATACTTCTACTTATCCGACATACCGGAATAACTAATGACTACGAGATGAAACCCTAAACGGGATACGAATGACCCGAGAAAACTCAAACTACTTAAAGAAATCTCAGCCATGTATTCAATCTTGGCTCGTTTTCTCATTAATCCAACCATTAATTAATTGGACATTATCGAGCAATCGAGCCTTCTCCTAATTGCATAATTGTGCCCCTGAAAAATCATGTCCTCCAAAATTACGAAAATACCCCTTATATCCAGAATTCGAACTAGGGTTAGAGAATACCGGGTTAAAGGATCTTGACTCAAAACCAAACATAAACCCGACCCATTAAGAACAAACAACTTAATTGTATCACTTCTTTTCTTCCCAAAAATCGAAACCCTAATTTTTACCCTTTCTCGATGGAATCCTAATAGATGATCGAAACGCCATTATTCGAGCGGCCGAATCACCACGGCACCATCCTTATATTCCAAAACCATCTATGAAACACTAAAATCCAGAATTACTTCCATCCCCAAAATCTAGGGTTTCCACAAGGAAAGCTCAAATCCATCTTCCAATCGATTTCCATGGCAGTAAATATGAAGGATTCCGCGAATTCGATTAGAAAATAGATTTACAACCTCAAAACTTCAAGCTCCTAGGTTTAGACAACTCCTCCACCACCTACATGTGGCTGCCTCGATGAAGGTAACCTCGAAAGTGAGCTCGCTTTCTTCGTTGCTTCGCTTGAATCACTTGTTCCCTTCATCTTCTCCAATCTCCTCTTCTTGCTTCTTCTTCTTCTTCTTCTTCTTCTTCTTCTTCTTTCACCTCTCTCTCTTAGCCACGAAAATAATGAGCTCATGGGACAGGATAGAAGGGGATAGATGCACAAAATAACATTATATACATCAAAAGGGTGTAGGTGTGAAAGGGGTTAGGGGTTTTTGTCATTTTTCCATTTTGATCCATAATTTTCTTATAATTATTTTCTATCCAGAATTTTCTTGTACTTAATTATTGATATAACATCATTGATATAACAGAGGGGGGAGAATAGCCCGATTTGGAGTCGTGAGAGGGTGGTTTTATCGCCGGTTTGCTTAGCATGTCTATCTTCACAAACTGCTCAATCGGCGGGGTTTCATCTCGGGGCCTGAAGCAGTAAGAAGTTTCTCTTATAGCTTTGTTAGGTCGGAGGTACACTTGTCTGATATGCCCATCGACTAGGCAGTTAACAAAGGGTGGTAGTTCGTTCAGCGCTTGTGTGGCGACGATAATGCGGAGCTTCTCTAGAGTTCTAATTTGGTGCAGGGGACCATGGTCCAGTATCTCACCGATGGAAGCACAAATGTTATCGAGCTCTCTTTCACATAAGGCCGTGATCGGGAGGTTAAAGAGATTGATTTCTTGTTTGAAATTGTAGTGGAACACGTGCGCCCCGATGGCAACCGACCATGGATAGGCTGCGACTCCTGCTCTTTCCAAGCTCGGGGTGCAAGCCCGGAGAAATTGGTCTCGATTTGTCGAAGCAGGCGGCTTCAGAAGGAATTTGTTGTCCCCCCAGTATACAAGCTCGAAAGCTATATTGCACTTGGGTGCAGCTTGTAGTATGCAGTTCAGAGAGTGTAGTGTATGGGTTGTTTTCATCCTGGTATCGAGAACAATGGCCGTTTGGAGCTCGCGGAGCTCATTCGAGTGGTCTAGTGTGGCTCGGATGTAGCAATTTGGCGGGGGGGGGGGGGGGGGGGGGGTCCTGAGCAGCTTGGGGAGAGAGATGTCGTTTTCGCTGCCGCGTATTGTTGGAGATTGGTGGCGGAAGGTCTGGAGTGTCAGATGAGGCATGTGTTGAGAGCTGGGTGGCCGGGATGACCCTTTGCCATACCTGGTGTTGTGGCTGACGGGGGTTAGGGGCTCTTCCGTAGTTGGTTCTGATGGTTCTTTCATACCTTGTGTTGTTGTTCTGCTTGGCATACTGGCTTTGCATTTTATGTGTTTTGTTTGCTCGCTGAGTTTGGGTGAAAGAGTGTGGGTGTGCTGAGTGTGGTTGGCTTTTAAAGACCTTCTTGTAGGGGATGTACTGGAGAGGACTGGAGGAGCTTATCCTTTTTATCTGCCACCATCCATCTCGAGTGCTCACCTTTGTTAGTCTTCCTCTTGGTTTAGGATCGCCTGTAGAATCGCCTGTGGGAGAAGCTCTTTCCATTGTTAAAAGATATTTAAATGTGAAGTTATTTAAAGAGAACTGTTAAGGCATTCCTTCCGGAATTAATGCATTCAAGACCATCCGTCGAAATCAAGAAGTGTAAAATCATTTTTCATATTATGGACGCAAGTTGTTCAGAAAGAACATAAATATTGGTAATTAATGGAAGACTCAAATTTATACCGACCCGAATTCGAGAAATCCGACTCAGAATTCGAGAAATCCGATCCAGAATTGATCCTGTGTTACATTTATACCGACCAACTTGATCCGAATTCGAGTTGTCCGAAATCCATCCGAAACCTCATAAACTCGAGACATACAAGTTAGAATCTAAATAACCCGAATCCAACTTGACCCAATTCTAATAATTTCAAGTTCCAAAAATATAATAGTCATATGAATCTCCAATAACAAATTATCATTTCAATTCAATATAACTTTCAAATTTCAAAATTAATAAAATATTCATCACTAATTGTATTTTCTCACAAATCAATAAATTCATAAAAATGAAAGTCGAATCGAAATGAATATTATAAGGACAAAACAAAATAAATAAATTGAATATTATCGAAAGCAAATTTTGATAATTCAAAATAATAAATTTTTCGATAGAGGGTGAGGCCGACTCTTTCAAATAATTAATACATATTTGGATTTGAATAATAGTTTAATCCTATATTCAATATTTCGACAAAATTATTTTTGTTTAACCTGGATCTAAAGCAGCCCGAACATGAAAACCCGCTCCGACTATGATTTTAAACTAAAAATTAATCCGATCAAATATGACCGAACAAAATCCAACCTGATCCAAGTAGACTTAACCCGAAGAGATCAAAATTAACCCGAAATTGTCCAAACCTGTCAGTTTGTCACTCTTATTGACCCACTAGAATTAACTTAAAGGTTAATAAAACATTTGCAACTAGCAATTAAAAATTGTCTTGTCGGCCTGTATCGATTTATAAAATTCCACCAGTATATATTTTTTTATATGAAATGAACTGATATCGACAAAGACGTAATTCGTTTATATTTTCGTTGTTGGGTCATGTACTTTTATATAAATAAGGATCATTGACAAATTTTTATTTTAAGAAAAAATAGAGAGAATTTGTAATATTAATATGACATTTTCATATAGTATAGTTGTATTATGTGATTTTATATAAATCAGGATAATGACAAATTTTTATTTTAAGTGGCACATAGAATTTGTATTCTCTTATGAGGTTCAAAGTCAAAATCTTATGATAGTGTCCGAGCAGTTTCGATGAATATTATAATTTTATATTTATTGATTATATTTTGTTTGAATGTACATCATACTGTTATATTTATCGATTATATTTTATTTTTTATATGGTTTGATTTTGACAGATCAAATCTTATGATAGTGTTCTTGAGCAGTTTCAATGAATATTATAATTATAATTTTATATTTATCAATTATATTTTATTTGAATGTACATCATACTTTTATATTTGTCGATTATATTTTACTTTGAAAAATTATGCTTGTCCCCCTTAATATCCCCTCAATGTATTGATGTGGTGACAGTGACAATATTGATTAAATGCATTAAATTTTAAATTAGATGACAAATTGTTTTTATTAGGTGGTAAACCACATTGAATAGGTGGTAATATTTTATTTAATATTTTTATTATATTTAATTTAACACATGATAAGTTATATTTATTTGAACAAATTTTTATTATTTTATTTTCAATATTTTTAAAAAAAAAATGTTTTCATTTTCTAAATTTTTGCGAAATTATTATTTTCATTTTCATTATTATAATTTTTTACGATGGTTTCATTCATGTATCCGTTTAACATATGTTAAATGATATATTAATTTAGTCCAATCATTTCTTTTCCAAATTTATAGATTTAAATTTCATTAATTATAGATGGTGGTAAACGAAGTTGTTGAAAATATTAAATAAATTAATGAAGTGTGAAACGGTGAATCTTTTTTACCTTCTTTTCTTATATATGATGGAAAAAATTAAATAATCATGGTTTACCACCATCATTAATACAGACGCCAACACATCAATCAATCTAGGGGATTTTAATGGGGACATGCATCACCACTCTTTTACTTTTTATATGGTTTGCTTTTAAGTTTTGACAAATCAGATCTTATCACTTTGTGATCCAAAACAATTGTATGTGGTAATGTTGTGCAGTGAAGTTAAAATATTGTATTCCAATGTTGTCTATGTGATTTATATCAAACTAGCTTTTTCCCCGCGCAATTGCGCGGGAGCCCTCGAGTTTGTCATGATTATTCGCACATCCGTGATTTGGTATATTTTTAACCCCCTAATTTTTTTTGGATATTGTAAAAAATCCTCTATCTTTTCGTAAACTCCAAAAAAAAACTCTTTACCAAACTTTTATTTTAAAATACTCCTTATGGATGATATTAATTTTTTTTTTTCCAAAATACCCTCCAAATCTCATATGTAATAATTAAAAGTTATTTTTGTTATTTTTTATTAATTTTAAGAAAATTCATAAACACTTCTTAACATGTAGTGATTTAAAAAAATTTAAATTATTACATATTTTGTTTATATAATTTTAATATTCCATTCTTTATTCATAAAAAACTAACATTAAATAATAATAAATAAACATCTTGCAAATATATTCATAGAAAATATCTATTTAAACATCTATTTTTTATTTTAGTTTTCCTTTTATGTATTTTTTAATAGTTTTATGATATTTTATTTTTAAATATTTGCAAGATGTTATTTTAATAATATTGTTCAACTTATTATAATTTTATGTTAGTTTTTCAAGAAAAATAATACATAAGTCGAATATTTGTAATGATTGAAATATTAAAATTATATAACATATAACATATAGTAATTTTTTTTAATTATTATATATTACAAAAAGTTTAAGAATTTTTTAAAATTAAAAAAGCATTTTTTTTAAATGAATACATATGTAAATTAATTGTTTTTTACAATATCTACAAATTTAAGGAGTCTTTTGAAAATTTTCCAAGTAAAGTGGTGATAGGGAGGCATAATAAGGTGTTGATGTGGAGGCATGAGATGAGAGGAATTATTAATAATGTAAAAACGGACCGAAATTTAAATTAAAAATGACCAAAATGTTAATAAAAAGTACCAAAGTGTGAACTAAAACTGAAAAATGACCAAGATATAAATAAAAAGAACTATAATGTAAATTCAAAAATGTAAAAAAAGACCGGCATGTAAATAAAAGAGGATCAAGATGTAAATATGAAGGACCAAAATGTAAGTTTCTAAACTTAAAAGGACAAAAATGTAAATAGAAAGGATCAAAATGTAGTTTTATCAACTAAAAAGGACCAAATTGGAAATAAAAAGGACCAAAATGTAAATAATTTTTTTTCAAAGAGGCCCCTGGACTAAAGTGTAATTTTTCAAACTTGAAAGGACAAAATGTAAATAAAAAAGACCAAAATGTAAATAAAAAAGGACCAAAATATAAATAAAAAAGGACCAAAATGTAATTTTTTCAAATAAAAAGGACCAAAATGTAAATAAAAAATGACCAAAATGTGAAAAAAATATTTTTTTATTACAAAGAGGCCCCTGATGACGTGGCTGCACAGATTTCTCCCATTTCTCTTAACTTTATACATAAGAATAATTTTTCAAACTTGAAAGGACAAAATGTAAATAAAGAAGGACCAGAATGTAAATAAAAAGGACCAAAATGTAATTTTTTCAAATAAAAAGGACCAAAATGTAAATAAAAAAGGACCAAAATGTGAAACAAATATTTTTTTTTACAAAGAGGCCCCTGATGACGTGGCTGCACAGATTTCTTCCATTTCTCTTAACTTTATACATAAGAATAATTTTTCAAACTTGAAAGGACAAAATGTAAATAAAAAGGACCAAAATGTAAATAAAAAAGGACCAAAATGTAAATTTTTCAAATAAAAAGGACCAAAATGTAAATAAAAAAGGACCAAAATGTAAATTTTTCAAATAAAAAGGACCAAAATGTAAATAAAAAAGGACCAAAATGTGAAACAAATATTTTTTTTTACAAAGAGGCCCCTGATGACGTGGCTGCACAGATTTCTTCCATTTCTCTTAACTTTATACATAAGAATAATTTTTCAAACTTGAAAGGACAAAATGTAAATAAAAAGGACCAAAATGTAAATAAAAAAGGACCAAAATGTAAATAAAAAAGGACCAAAATGTAATTTTTTCAAATAAAAAGGACCAAATGTAAATAAAAAAGGACAAAAATGTGAAACAAATATTTTTTTTTACAAAGAGGCCTCTGATGACGTGGCTGCACAGATTTCTTCCATTTCTCTTAACTTTATACATAAGAATAATTCCTACCCAAAAAATGCAAATTTAACTACGAATGGCGATCAATTACAAACATTTATGCTCTTTTTCATAACATCACAGTTTACCTGACAATATTTACTGGGTAATTATGGTCTTATGTATGTGTGCCACAATAATTTATGTGGCAATGAATTGAAACATAATGGAAAAGTCAAAGTCGTAGGAAAGAAGAGATCATGATCGACTTTGTGGATACAACTGGAATAATATAAATTGATATAAAGAACTGGCAGGCATCGTTCTTGTATAAATAGGTGAAGAAAAGAATAATTAGCAAAATTGTACTCGCATTATTTGCCAAAGTTAATTAACAATGGAGATTGTGTTTGATGACCAACAACTTGTCGATGAGAAATTCGAGTTGAATGAATCGGCCATTACAAAGCTGTCTGAGAATCAGAACGAGAATCCTTGCACAGTCATTTCCATCATCGGACCTCAAAACAGTGGTATGTTATGTATTCGTTATTATTTTCTTCAAAAAAAAAATGTATTCGTCATTAACTTTTCTATTAAAAAATATTTGCAAGATAAAGTAGAAATTATTGTTGTTATCACAAAACTAAAGATTTGGTATTTGTTGAATAACTAAACACAGTTAGTAGTCGGATCCAAAAGTGCTTCACAATAGTTGGATCTTCAAAGAGAAAGTGTATTCATATTAACCAATAAAATAGTTACTTTTTGTTTGTTTATTAATTTTAAAATATTCCATAAACAAATACACTGTCTTACCCAACAATGTTCTTCATGTCGTGCAGGCAAAAGCACCTTTATGAATAAGGCGTTTGGAACCAACTTTGGAGTTTTACCTAAAGGAAAACACTTGTAATCCAACCTTCTACTTTATTATACAAGCGTTATATATATTAGTTATATAATGATGTTAAAATTATGGTATTAGGGTTATTATACTCTAGATTTTTTTAATCATCAGATTTGAATCAAGATTGTTGTTTTCAGTCAAAAAGTTAGTTATTTTTGTTCAGATTTGACCCAAAAATTCATGACGAAACACCATTCTTAAAACAAATCTAATTGTTATTGTTATATATATAATGATGTTAAAATTCTGGTCTGTGCTTTTGCACTATAGCGAACAGACTACTAAGGGTATTTGGATGGCGAGGTGCAATAATCCAAACATGATTTTACTGGACGTGGAAGGTTTCGATTCCAACTCAAGAACAAAGGTTCGTCTCATTTTATTTTACTCAATACTTTGTAGTGCTTCGTTAATCGTTCACACACACACACACACACACACACACACACACGGGAACACTAACCTACTTAATTAATATTACATACTTAATATTTTTACAATTATATTTGATTGCGATTTGTGCATTTTATGATATGCACAAAATCTAACGATTATCATGAAAAAACACCAATCTTAACACAAATATAATAATGAAAAAATATTAATATACAGAATTGCTAAGAAGAATCCAAAAAAAGATACTGATAAAATTAGCAAATTTTATTCTTCAAATTAGCAAAATATACTGATGAGTCTAATATGTTAACATGCTTAAAATTGAGAATAAAATAATATATTTTCATCAATATATTTTGGTAAATACAATAATATATACTTTTTTAATTCGAACAGTATATTTTGGTCTTTAATTTTTTTTAGATTCTTTTTTACGAATTATTGTTAGTATATATATATATATATATATATATATATATATAATATATATATATATATATATATATATATATATATATATATATATATATATATATATACGAGGGAGCCTAAAGTACTTAATTAAGTATCAACATTTTGGTACTTAATGTTTTTTCATCATTGGATATGCATTGGGATTTGTATTTTTTCATAATTATCATGAAAGTTTGTGCACATCATCAAATTCACAAATCTCAAAACAAATCGAATGGTGAAAAAAGATTAAGTACCAAAATGTTGGTACTTAATTAAGTAGTTTAACCTCCTTGCATTGAGATTTGTGTTTTTTCATGATGATCATGAAATTTTATACATATCATTAAATACAAATACATTAACAACTGTTCTAATCACTTTTTACAACATAATAATCTGCATAAAATCTGTTTTCACAACATTGTTTTAACATTGCATATTTATTTTGACCTGTTTTTATTTATGAAACGGTTTGTAAAACCTGTATGAAATGGCTTGTAGCATTGCAAATCTACTATCTGTTTTAGAAATACTTGTAATATTCATAGTCCGTGTCCTTAAAGTTCAAAAGTTAAAATGAGATTTATGGATTTTATCATCGAAAATTTGTGATATTTACACTATTCTTTTTAGTGATAATTTCTCCATACCACATATCATTTTCTCAAAGGAGTATGAAATGCATGTTATATTAGTATTTTGACTTGTATTATGAGTATTTGTCATTTTATACAAAACACGATAATATATTATGTTATAATATATAAAATATATATAATTATTATTGACCGCAAAAATAATATAACTTCATTGTATCATCCGCTATATAATGTACACTACGAAAAAAATATGACGCACATCATATTACAACACACAATTTTCGTATCAATATATATGTATAACTTTTAAATGCACTATTAAATTATCTTGTTCTGAAATTTGACAGAATGGAGAAACAGTTGAGCAGGGACAAAAGTTTGACAGCCAATCTGCACTATTCTCTTTAGCAGTGTCAAACATCATGATATTAAACATGTAAGTTTTTTATGGGAATTTTTTCAACAAAGACCAGATTAGTTTGAGATTTATTAAATTAGACAACAAAGGATGTATAATTATCATTTTAAATTTACTTAATACCCAAATCCATTAATTACTGAGGGAAAAGCTTTCAACTTTTGTAGGTCCGGTTAGGATATTTTGATTAAAAAGATAATGATATTAAAATGTGTCATTTCATTTGAATATGATGTATACACATAAGAATATACATGTCAAATTGTAAGAGAATGAAATTATAGTTCTTGGCCAATAAATTTTTGTAGCTTGAAATTAACAATAATAAATTAGAAATTAACAATAATAAATTTTAAATACTTAGTCAAATTAAAATATTAATTGAATTATTATATTGCATTTATGCACGTATCTTGTTCAATTATATATATATATATATATATATATATATGAGGGAGGCTAACCTACTTAATTAAGTATATTTGATACTTAATGCTTTTTAACCATTGGATTTGTATTGAGATTTGTGTTTTTTTCATGATGATCATTAAATTTTGTGCACATCATTAAATGCACAAATCTCAATTCAAATCCAATGGTTAAAAGCATTAAGTACCAAATATTTGATACTTAATTAAGTAGGTTAGCTTCCCTCATATATATATAAACGGTTGTCCGGACACCGCCGGATTGTGCCCGCCAGTTTCTGAAATATCCGTTAAATTTAATAGTTTATTTTTCACAGGAAAAAAGATGATTTTGGGAAACAGCAGGGTGGTGGCGGCACTATGCTACAATCCATATTTAAGGTATGCATTTAAATGCATAATCTATTTCTCATTTCACATTCTTAGCATGTTTCTGGGATTCGTAAAATCAAACCACTTATTAATTTAGTTACTCCAACATATTATATGTATTATATTTTTCTTTCAAAATTAATATCAAAATGTTAAAAAACAACAAAGTTAAAAAGATCAATTCAAAAAGACCCGGAGAATCACGTTTCGTGTTCTAGGTTCTAATTTCAAAAAAAAAAAAAGACCAACATCAAAATTTATTAGAAGGAAAATATTTTTGAAGGATCTAGTTTTAAGGTATTTGCATTTCTTTTACATTTTTAATATTCTCAAGGTCATATATATTTTTTTCATATGAGCTGATACAATAATTGTATGAGAATTATTTATAGACATTTAAATGCATACCGTATTATAGTATTTCATACTCGTGATTATTTGTAGACATTTATTTGTTCATTATTTTACAAACAATTTTAGAAGAATAGTTCATATACTAATTACAAATAAATTAATACATAAAATAAAACATACCTTAAAAATTAATAGTTCGTTAGATATTCTTTATATTGTTTTTTTGTTTTTTTGTTTTTGACATACATATTACCGTATAAGATTGGGATTCATATAATATTGTATTAAACAGTACTGACAATAATATATGCTTACTAATGATTTAAAATGAGTAATTTATCATCATAATGTATAATAATGGTTGTGTGTATGTGCGCGTGTGCGTGCGTGCGCGTGCGTGCGCGTGGGTGCACGTATGGAGATAGAATGTATCATCATAATGACAATAAGATATCAATAACGTAACTTAAAATAATTTACTATCACAAAGTAAAATCTAATTTGGTAGAGTTATTATTAATTTTGTCCTTTTTAACAACTTATTGTTAGATTTCTTTTCATCTTTTTTTTTCTTTAAATATATCTCATGTATATTTATTTTGAGGGAGTCAATTTCTGACTTAAGTCGTGTTAATCGTGCGACGTTGTAGGTTAATTTGATATTTGGCAACTAATCATAGTTAATATATCTTAAGCAACCTCTTGAAATGATGAGTATCCAAGTCAAATGAATCATGCGTGATCGTAAACTACTAAATGAATTGCAGTCTCGTCATATATGTTGATCACGAGTCATGTTTAATATTTCATTATTGATAATCACTAGCTTTTATGTTTATTATTATATAACACATAGCACATAGCAAATTTAATAGTTGGAACAATTTTAAATAAAGCATTATATTACTGATTTTAAACATTACTTTATAGATATCATTTAGTTTTAAGATTTAGTTATTATTCATGACAGGAAATTGTGAAAATGAAATCACAAACAAAAGTAGTTGTTGCCGTCCGTGATGCAGACATAGATGAAGAACCAGACCCGGTACGTAATGAATCTTGATTTTATCATTAAAGAGGATACTTTCGTGAAATCTGAGGTCAAAAGCCAGCATCGCTGTTACGAGTCTTACGACATTTTGAAAATTTTATCAATCAACCAGTGATATGTATTATAGTAAGCTGATTAGTTGCGTCAATTTTTTTTTACTGCAGATTGACCTTCAAAATCTGACGAACAGTGTGCGTAGTAAAATAGAGAAGGTAATCCTACCTAATTAAAAACTAAGTACATGTCTTCATTAAAATAGTTTATTGATAACGAAAATTGCGGCTTCTGGTAGGATTGGGAAAAAGTAAATCCTAATGTGAGCATCAGCCAGTATATTGAGGTAACTTGTGCCTTCGCAACTCTTACTGAATTCTTTTTTTATGAACAAATTTGAAAAAACAACATTGGTTAGCTAGAATCCGCAAAACGGGCATTTTCACGAGTTAAGCCGGCAAAACTTATTCATTTTCGTCAACTGGTCCGACGAAGAAAAGTTTAAAGTTCAATTTTCCATCCAAACCGGTTTAGTAATTGTCAACCAAGTCCAGCAACAACATGATTTTTACTTTCGCCAAGCAAGTTGGTAAAAATGAATGAATTGTTGCTTTTATATTAGCATGACCAAGTTTTTTTTTTTTTTTTTTTTTTTTTTTTTTTTTTGAAAAAGTAGAAGCGAAGTTTCTTTTTGATATATTAGCGCAAGTTTAATACATCGTTTTGATTTTACATGATAATGTAAAAAAGTACCTTAAGAGAAACTAAAAAAGTAAAATTGAGAAGTGAGAGAAGCTATTTTCTAAGTCGGCAACTAACAATAAAGTTTCCAATTTCTTGCCTCGGACGCAATCTTCGCTATCGTCATGGATGATGGCAAGTTGTTTTGGTTGAAAATCCGGTCATTTCGCTCTTTCCAAATAGTCCAAAGTGTTGCCACGGAGAAGGTGTCGATTTCGTCCCTTTTTTCTTTGGAATATTTTTGCCGATTGTGTAACCAAAATTTCGGCAAGTTGTCGCGAGCCTCAAAAATGACTCCTAGGATGCGACCAACTCCCCGCCAAACACTTTTTGCATATGTGCAATTGATGAATAAGTGTGTCGCCGATTCTTCCACATTGTTGTTGCAATTTTTGCACGTCGTCGCATGTGGCCAATTCCTTTTTTTCAATATATCACCCGTTAAAATTCTTTCGTTGAGAGCCAACCACGTAAAGAATCTTGTTTTGACGGGCGCTTTTGTTTTCCATAGGGCGGTGTTCCACTCGCTTATCATTCCCGGATTTATTAGGAGCTTGTAGGTTGCGGCGGTGGAGAAAACATTCGGTTGGTGAAAACAATAGATATGGACTGGAGGAAACATTCGGTGGTGAAAGCATGACCAAGTTTATCACTCTGAACTAACAATTATTGTTGATCATAAGAGAATTTAATGGTCTAGAGGGAACTATCGTGAGAATTTTCGAAAAAAAATTGGGAAGCAATAGTACATAATTTCAATTTCATCATATATATATAAATATGGACTGGAGGAGGTAAGAGAGAGATTTGTTCAGAGTTATTTCATGTAATTTTCCCAGATTAGTTGGTGAAAGAGAAAAAATGAGACGCATGGTTCTTCGGGACTTACAGGCAACTACTCCTCGGTCGGGACGAGAAGATGCATCTTCAGAAAAACAAAAGTTTCGTCAGGCAGTTTGCGAACGAGGATATATCTATTTTTTTACTTCATTTTGACCACGTTAATATCGTATTAGTATCTTTTATGATCTTTTGCTGGGATAGCTGGTGAAAGCTCTCTATTTTCGTCAGCTAGCTGGCGAAAACAATAGATATGTAAATTTAGCAAATCTACCGTTGTTTTTACAAAAAAAAAAAAAACCCCAAAGAATACAAAAGATAAATTGATAATGCTTTGTAATTAAAAGAGGAAGCGAAGAGAGGCGACATTGAGTTGGGTATTGGGATCCCATAGAGCTCAAATAATAAAAATAAGGCAATCCGATTTTACCGTAAATGAACGACCAAATAATATTACACATTCTTCTTTAAATTCTAGGACTATTTAGTATTTACCGTTAAATTTTAATGTAATATTTCATGCATGTTTAGGTGTTTGTGGAGGCATTTCCACTTTTGCGTCCTTCAGATGTGTTTGCAAAGAAGGTATATATTATTTTGAGTGATAAGTTATATTAAGTTACTAGGAGAATACATGCGCTACGCAACGAGAATATTAATTATATTTTTCATGATAATACAAAGTACATATAAATATAATAATATTGATCATACAATTTCATAATATAATTATTTTAAGTAATTTATCTATGATTATGTATATGATTTACAATTATTTTACATTCTGATGAAAAAAAGTTTCATTTTTTTAAGCAAATAATAACACTTACATTAATGTCATTATATAATAATAATATATAAGGTATAATACAATTTTACAAAAAAAAAACATAACTACAAATATTATATCATTGTTGTTCACATACACTATCAAATATAAAATTAATGAATCATACAATATACGTAGTAACATACCATTAATTATATAGTACTAACAATTTGTTATTGATTAAAAATGCAAAGAAGATTATAAATAATATATCAAACTCAATAGTGAAAGTAATTTAGTAAAACAATATAAAAAAATAATTTAGCATAAACATAAATAATTTTATATAATATGATCTTTTAAAATTTTACATTTTTAAAAATAACATTATTATATTATTTGATAAGTGTTTATAAATTTAAGAAATTATTTCGATGGATAAACTTTTTTTTATTTCCATTGTTTTCCAAAAGGATTAATATTAAATTTATTTGATTATATTTTTAAAAAATAGAAAATAATATTAAAATTCTATTATGTAAATAAATAATAAAATTTCTTTTGTAAAAAAACAATTTTTGCATTGCATTTTTTACATTTTATTTTTACAAATTAAAATTATGGAAAATGGTGTGTATGAACTATGTTAATATGGATGTCAAATTAAAGAAAAATATATATATTTAATGAATTTTTAAATTTAAAATTCTAAAAATAATACAACTATATGTGTTATGTTTATAATATCACATATTAAGTTATTAGTATTACATATATAAATTTTTTATTTTTCATTGCATTCACATTTCATAATGTAATCTTATGTGAAATGATAAACAATTGAAAATAAACTTAGTTTAACATGAATCTAACCAAAATTAATAGTCTACATCATTAATTTATGATGATGTGGTTTTCTAAGAATTCTTAAAATATAGTGTAAAATAAGGGATATTTTAATGGCTGCAAAGAAAAATATTTATAAAGAATCAATGATTAATCAATGGTTCAAATTTTGTCACATATCATAATCTAATGGCTAAAAAAAATGATGAAAAAATGATGATGTGACACATGAAAATTGCACAAAGTTAGATTTAAAATAAGGATGTTGGTAAATTGTATATTTTTAACTGGTAAAAGTGAACAAATTGCTAAAATTATGATAGAATGAAGTTATTGTATATTTTAATGTGATATTTTTTACGTATTCTCTGTGCAGTGCATAGAAGTGAAGAATAAATTCCTCGACGACGGGGAGTTAACAACAAACGTTGAGCTTTGGGAGTCCATTTTCTCTGTGGCTTTTAATTGAAGGCCTAATGAGAAGCCTTACACGTGGCTCTTTTTCAACCACTTATTAAGCGGATCGTTCATAAAATAAACACCTGAACAAAAAGGCTCAAACGGAAGGAAAAAGTGAAGCGAACCAAAACTGAATCATTTTCATGTATAACCTTGTATATTTTACAATTATTATTCATAGTGAATGTTGTATGAAAATGTAAATTATTTATCTGTATAAATATTTAACAAGTTAATGTTGAAATTATAATATAAATAATGCGTATAAACATTTAACAAGTTAATTATTAATTATAGAAAATGTCTAAGAATGATATTAAATAATACTTCGTTACGAAAAATAAAAATAAATTCGTTTACTAAAACTTTTACTTGTAGTTTAAAAAATCTATGAATTATATAATATAAAATTATGCATATGTTATCATAGTTGGCACAATTTCATTTTTAATACAAAATAAATTGTTTCTCAACAATAACGTATTCTAATTTTATAACATTTGTTCTCAACAATAAACAAATTTAAGTCTATTACTTCTTATATATAATATCGTACAATTAAGAAATAATTAATTTATATGTTATTGTTCATAAAATAATAAAATATTATATAAAAATACCTATATTATTTATTATTGAAAATTATTGTATCGACACTAAGGTGGGCGAACGGTTCGATTAATTTGGGAACCGAATCGAACCGGGTCGGAAACGATTTAATCGATTCGGTTTCTCGTTTTGTTCGATTCGATTCGGTTCGGTAGAAAAATTAATATTGTTCGATTTATTCGGTTCGGTTCGTTTCGGTTTTGGTGTTTTGGAAACTGGTTGAACCAAACCGACCGAATTACATCTTATTTTTTATGTTTTTTCATTACGCTAATATAAAAAAAATCATATTATAATATTACAAATAATATAATTATATTTATATAATGTGTTTATTATTTTATATAATGTGTTTATATTGTTTTTCAAATTTGATTTTAGAATCGGTTCGCCAACCGAATCTGTTTCGGTTAGGTCTTGTTTGGTTCAGTTTGAGCCGAGCCGACATAATGTCCATTCTTAATCGATCGATGTATCGTCATTTGAATCCGTGCAACATAACATCATATAATATTATATACAGTAAATGTTTCGATAAACCAATTTTTTTTTTCGTAACAAAGTATGATGACTATTATACAATATTATTTTTAGGTATTTTCTATAATTAACTACAATAACAAATAAATAATTTACATTTTAAATTAATAATTAAGTTGTTAAATGTTTATCTACATTATTTATATTATAATTTCTAAACATTAACTTGTTAAATGCTTATACATATAAATAATTTACATTTTCATACAATATTTATTATGAATAATAATAGTAAAATGTACAAGGTTATACATGAAAATTATCCATTTCCGGATCTTTGGTTCGCTTCCCATTTTCCTTCCGTTTGAGACTTTCCGTTTAGTGTTTATTTTATGTAAGGTCCACTTATTAAGTGGTTGAAAAAGAACCACGTATAAGGCTTTTCATTAGGCTTTCGATTAAAGCCACAGAGAAAATGGACTCATAGATATTCTACTAGTAAGTTTGTCCATTACGTAAGGCATCTGTGGGAGAGTGTGCACGGGAATGAAAATTTAGAAATTCCCAACCAGCAGGTCAGCTAATTGCAGTTTTAATTTTCTACACTTCCAATTATTTCAAATCCCCCAACCTACCCGCATCCTATAATTGTATTTTTATTTTCTTAATTCGCCTCTTATCTTCATTAATTATTATTAATTACATTATATTTATATGGATGCTAGGTAAGTGCCTGTTATTAAGTGCGGAGTGTCTATCCTAATTGTTTTTAAGAAAATGTTATCATACTCTTTTTTTTTTTTTGGTGCACAATCAATGAAAGATAGATTAAATAAAAAAATTGTATTATTCATTGAAAAAAAAAATTTAATGATACATTTTTTTAAATATCCAAAATTATCTTTTTAAAAGAATGTATCCCTTATTTTTATATCACTTGTTTATAAAGAAATTGACAAACATAATGAAATTAGTACGACATTATCTATCGATGGAACTGATAAAATCAGGACAATTAGTGTTCTAATGTTTCTATGTGAAATTTCTCTTTAAATTGTGTGTCAGGAATTGCGTTGTTCATATGAGTGCGAGAAAGCTACGGACAACATCATCAAATCTCTGCTGCAAAACAATGTAATTCAATTAATTACCACAAAATCCAAATTTCGATATCGTGTTAAAAAACATAATTACCTTAATCATTAATTGTTCAATAGGAATTTACATCGCTAATGGATATCAGAAATGAGGAAAATTATAAATCCCCAGCGAGGTTTATTCAAGAAATGAAGAAATTTCTTAATCATGCATTACAAGAGTAAGACATGTTTACTCATATTTCTGATGTAATATAAATTATATTGTTCTCTCTCTCTCTCCGCGCGCACACGCGCACACCGCACACACCGCGCGCGCGCGCACACTAATAATAATAATAATAATAATAATAATAAATAAAAATGTTTTTACATTTGGCGATATATAATATATATAATTGTATATGCCATAAACAATTGTTTTTATTGTCGTAGATACGATACAAACACAATATTGTACAGTTCTGGACATTATAGGGAATCTCAAAAGCAACGACTAAAGGAACAAATATTAAAGGTTTGATATATATATATATATATATATATATATATATATATATATATATATTGCGTTCATTATATTTATGACTTTTTAGCCATAAGATTTACATCAAGATTTGTGTTTTTAGTTCAAACAATTAGTGGAACAATAAAAACTATTTTTTTAAAATAAAAATAATAATCTTGATGCAAATCGAATGATTTAAAAATTATGAATACGATGATCTCAATACTCTCTCTCTCTCTCTCTCTCTCTCTCTCTCTCTCTCTCTCTCTCTCTCTCTATATATATATATATATATATATATATATATATAAACCGTATAATTTTACCACTTATTATTATTGTAGCTTATGCAGAAAAAATGGGGTGTAATAGCCGATTCAAGATTTAAAAAACTTATTAGTCTGAATGAGAAACACATATGGTTTTTTCTTTATTCCGGTGCTTGCGACAACGACAATATACGAGATGATGCTCTTGATAAATATTTGGATGCATTTGATCTGTCTACAAAAGGTGTGATTTAGTACCTTAATAGCCTGAATGAGAAACACATATGGCTATAATATTCCCCGATCAGTTATTGTTTTTGAAGGTTGGTTTGCTCGTATATGTACTAATTCATTTTTGTTTACTACAGGTCTGGTCTATGAGTACGATCATTATTTTTATCGTGCACTTAACCATGCCCGAGAAGTTAACCTAAAAAGTTTGAAGGATAATTTGTCGAAAGAAATGAAAGCAATAGAGGTTTCTTTATTTCAAAACGATATATTTTTGTCATACAGTGTTTTGATGATGCGGAGAAATAGTGATCATGTCACCACTTAATTAGACGTGATGATTAACATTCACAATTTACTCAATTAATGGTTTTTAATTAGCACGTCAATTTTTTTAATATGTTAATAGTAATAAATATTAATTGACGTGGCAATATTAATTAGAAATCAATTAAACCGTTAATTGAGTTCACGAAGATGTTTGTCAACTCACATAATTGAATAATGATGTTACTAGTAATGATATTATTATTCTTTTTCCACCCAAAGCACATATACTTTTCCTTAACAATATTATTTGAGGTGTTTGCTGCGTGTTAACTTAAAAGACACGAAACCTTGTTAAAAACAAAAGATCTTATCTCCAACTTTCATAATTTTAATTGAATAATCTCATTCTTTTCGTTTTATCATCCTGTGCACAGTGCAATTCAAAATTATCTGTATATGTCTAATTATTTTCTATATAATTGCTAGCTGGCAAAATCGAAGGAAATGTGTAAATTAATCAGAAAACAGATAATTCGATCTATTGAATACAAGAAGGTAATTTTCGAATTAATCATGGAATGCATTCTCAATGGTATTTAATTCAGCTAATTAATAACATCTCATCTAATTGTACGATTACTGATGTAACTCAGGATTACCAATCTTTGATGGCTATGGAAGCCAAAACATGTCCAAAGGATTTTGCTTTAGACCTAAAATCTTTACTGGAGAGAACATTTACACAGTAAGACTAATACATTCTCTTGTGGTATTCAAAAAATTATAATATGTGATTGTGCCGTATAAATGTTATTACGATGAGTACAAATGATATATTAAATTGCTACAAAATCGGTTTATACTTACTATTTTATCATGCATCGGGGAATGTTTGGATAAGTAAAAAAAAATCAATGATATTTCAAGTTAAGAAATTTATAGTTTAGTGTAGGATAGTAAAAAAAATCAAAATTTTATTATCAAATCTTTGTGTGCTATTAAGGAATTGATTGAGAAATTTTAAGTGAAGAAATTTATAGTTTTTTTATGTACAAAAGGATCAAAACAAAAAACTCAATTTTTTGTTAAGTCTTTTAGAAAGTTTTTTGGCACAAGTGAAAATAATATTTTACCATGATAAAATACTTAACATAATAAATATATCATTAAATAATTTGATGACTTTAAACATAAGGGTTTGATATGATGTTTCTCGTTTTTTATTTAAACGTTCTTGATGTGTCAAATCAATGGTATTATAACTGGATTGATTCGTACACAAATCAACAGTTTATATAATTAATCCAGTCAATGAGTCTAATCAATCCAGTTTAAACTCTCGATTGACGCATAAATGGTTAACCGAAAAGGAAGACATAGTATATTTTTCTTAAATATAGAATATCATATTATATTGAATTATATTATATCAATATATTAAGTCATATTGTGTCATATAATATTATATAATATTATATTTTATTTAATTTTAGATTATATTATGTTATATTGCACAACACAACACTACATTATGGTATATTATATTATTTATTTAAATAAAATAGTACAAGTATAGTTTTTAAGAATATTTTTCTACAATTTCTTAATTACATTTAAACATAACATTGTATGAATTACTAAACTTTTCTTTGGTGGGATTTTTTTCTTCGTGAGGTTCTTCTCGGCCTTTTGAGCCATGTCCTCAACGGGTATCTATTTTGTGGGATTCATCTTGGCCTTTTTAGATGTTTTCTCGGCGGGCATTTTTTTTGCGGGATTCTATCTGCCTCGTCCTCGACAACTTTTTTTCGCAGGTTCCATGTCGGCCTTTTTCTCGACAAGTTTCTTTTTCACAAGCTTCTTATCGGCTTAGGGTGCTATTACTTTGTGGATCGAGATGACGAATCAACAGAGAGAGAGAGAGAGAGAGAGAGAGAGAGAGAGAGAGAGAGAGAGAGAGAGAGAGAGAGAGAGGGGGGTCAATGTTAATTCAATTTGAGTGTCAATCCATAATTTTAGATGACAAAAAATAGAGGGAAATTTAAGGGATAAAAAATATATTATTTCAGTTTTCAGATTGTTCCTTGTTTCTTGACAATGTTGCAAATGACGGAAAACGGTAAAAAAAACGATTAAAAAATGATTACTTAAATCGGCAATATTTTATAGAATTATAATAGAAATTTGAAAATAAAACAAACAAAAATATAATAATTCAATTTTTATAATTCAACTTAAACATACACGAAAGTCCAAAATTAAAAAAAATAATATAAAGTACTAATAAAACATATCGAATAAATGTCCATCTACCTAAACATATCAGAATAAATCTTTTTAGCTACCTAATTAGACAAAAAAAATCAACTAATTAGACGCGTCAATCAGAATTAGACACAAAATAATTGACCATGATAAGCTGGATCAGAGTTAACACCTTGTTCATGTACGAATTAGACACAAAATTCTATTAATTACAACTATTATTTGAAAGAGAGTCTTTGATCTCTCTCCAAATTTATTAAAAACGCCTATGGGATTTTAATGAAAAAATAAATTACTCAAATTTTATTTTATTTTTATGAAAAAAACGATTAAAAAAAAACGTTTAAAACGTTTTTTTGTAAAAAGACGGTCAAAACAGTAAAAAAACGGTTGACCGTTTTTTGAAATTTTCTTGTAAAAAACACTACGGTATGACACCGTTTTCGTTTTTTTTATCGTTTTACACCGTTTTATACCTTTTTTGCAAACTGGTTCTTGATATCATATTTTAATTGATTAAGGAAAATAAATATATTAGCTAAACAAATAGATGATAGATGAAGAGGGAGATGAAGAGAGATTTAACAATTCACAGATCTTGACGGTTATTTTTGTGGGTGCCAAATAAAAAAATAGTTTCTAGAATTATAATTATAATAATTATTTTTGAAGATCAACAGTTGAACTTACACATTTTTTTTCCATTAATCATTTCAATAGAATCTGTTTAAACCAATCATATTGTATTCAATCAAGCATTAATCATATTATTCGGATCCTGATCCATACAAAATATTACTCTGAATCACTGAATGCATTTTGATACAGATCTGTATACTTGTGTGAACATATTCTTTCTTAAAATAATGTACTCAGTAGTCACTACGACATAATTATTTGTATGTAGGTATCACCGACAAACAACCAACTACGATCCTCATGAAAAGACACGCCAGGAAGTTCTATTCAGAACTGAGATATTACAGGTTCAGATATGTTTTATGTTTAATGAAATCGTATTAATTACAAATTATATCTTTAAAGTATAATTAAGAATATAATATGTATTTTCATATTTTGAAATATGAAAAAATGATATGCATTTAAGCATCAATAATAAAAGAAATGAAATTAAATATGATAACATACAAACAAAATCACATACTAAAAATATGTAACAAATATGATATGAGCAAAAAGTCTTCACACTTGCATAAATATTTCACATAATTAACACGGAATTGTTATTCATTCGGTGAAATACTTGCATGGATGTAAAGTTTTCCATTACATGAGTACCCTAAATATATCTACAACATGATAGAAATATGTATGATATTTATACACACATATTATATTATAATTATAATTACAATATAAATACATTTAATATGGAGTTTTCACCATATTCTTACACATGTCGATCATCTATAAATAGATTGAAAATCATATAGTACTAGTAGGAAGCGCACGGAAATTTCGCTTGCCTTTGTTCGAAATTGTTTTTTTTTTTCTTAATCTGTTCTTCCTTGTAAAAATGTGAAATATCGTATTTAACCTTAATAAATCGTGATGTCAAATTTTTCATTTGAAAATATTATATTTATTCATGTCAAAATCTGAAATATCATATTAATCCTTAAAATTTAAAATATCAAATTAATCCTTTTCAAAATTTTAAATATCATATTTATCCTTCTAAAATTTCAAATATCATATGCAACATTAAAAAATCCGAAACACCACATTTATCCTCGAAACATACAACATATTATATATGCCCTTCAAAATATGAAAATACTTTATATACCCTTGTAAAAATCTGAAATATCACATGTATCCTTTTAAAAATTTGAAATATCGTATTTATCCTTTTTGCAATCTTTAAATATCATATATATCCTCATATTAACTGAAATATGATATTTACCTTTTTTTAATCTTAAATGTCAAATTAAACTCTCTTAGAAATAATGTAGTTACATTTAAAAAAATCGAAATATGAAATTAACCCTTTTAGAAATATTGTTTTTACCCTTCTCAAAATTTTAAATATCATATGATCCCTTCTTAGAATCTAAAATATCAAATTTGCATAATAATATTGACATGCTATATGCTATATCAAATTAACCCTTTTAGAAATATTGTTTTTACATGCCACAAGTCGCATTTACTTAATTTGTCCTTATGCTTGTCCAAAATAATTATAAAAAATAAATAACTAATGTTTTATAAAAATATTGATATTGATATATGTATACTCTTTTGCAGAGTGTAGAAGGTCAATGTAGAAAAATACTAGACTCAAAAAGGCAGTCATTATTCGAAGAGAATAAGAAAAAAATTGAGGAATCTAGTGATTCATTCTGCAAAGACGATGAGACCTCGAGTACTTTATTTCTGGGGTACCTTACAATGTACACGGAGTTTACTTACTGTAAGTTTCTCCCTACAATCCCATTTATTACTTCTAATAATAAAACCATTAATTGCAAAAAGTATTATTCCTGGTTTTGAAGCGAGAGGCCCATTAAATTTGGTAAATATTGTGGCGTCCTATGTTCTCACTTCAATTTTATTGATATGTCAATTAATTAATGATTAATTATAATTATAATTACAAACAACTAAATTAATGATTAAATATTCATACATGTTAATTAGTACGTCAATTCAATTAAACAATATGTTAATCATTACAAGTGTACATTCTCGATTAACACATCAAAAATAATACAATAATTGTAAGGCACACCACCTTAATTTCCTTAAATTTCATAGTTGTATCGGTGAAGTGATATTTTGTCTTTTGAAAGGTGTTTGGATCCAAAACTCCCAGGCATTCTTCATGAAATCACAATGTTCGATTAAGTGTTTCATATCTTCGCTTACTTTCTCGCATAAAGGATTATTCGTCTTATCTACTTCCATGCGAAGGTTTTTAATTTACTCGGAACTTTCAATTTCCATAAGCACGTCTAACCACATGCAATCAGTCCTCCTATTATCAAAGCGCCGAACACCAATTTCGTCGAGAAAGAGCCATTCTTAGCCTCTTTCCATTCGAAGATGTCTCGTTGTGATTCGTCGATTTGTTGTAAGTTTTACACCAGCCACCCTCGTTGATCCTCTCCTTTTCTCGAAATCACTTCTTGGAGCCAAGTCATATCCCTCGGGTTTTGGACCATTTACGTTATGGTCATCGTCTCGTCTTTTGCAGACGTGAATAACTTGGTCAGTCTGTATTTCATTAGTCCCTTTCCCCAATCAATGACCCAAAGTGGTGTAAGTCCCCCTCCACCTTTCCATGATACCCTTTTGTTTGGAAAAAAGGTGCCATTGATCTCGCTCTCGTCATCAAATTCGATTCGTTCTTGTACGCCGTACACGCGAATTTTTATGAACGAAAAATATTAGCTATGTCTACACTTATATAAAAACATCAAATATATATTGAAAAATAGATTTTTCAAATGAACATAACATCACTTAACATAATAATATCATAAAAACACAATATACACATCAAATTTTTGTACTTCGCATAAAATAAAATTGACACCACTCCATTCAATTGCTTCCTTCCGTACGATTAACTACCTCACCCTCTTCATTCGGATATTCTGAAAAAGCACGATACACGAAAGGCAATATGGTAGATCAACTTATGTAAAAATAGTACAAGATTACAACGAGGCGAAGTGGATTTACGAGGTACGAATGAAGTAAAGGTTGTTGCGTTTGTCGTAGGAATAATTAATCTCATTTTGCCGAGTGGACTTGTTATAGTGCTTAAACTGGTATTATGTACCTTACTTGGGTAAACACATAATAATTTTGTCGTAGTTAGCCAAAGATGACTGTAACTTTGTTATTAAGAACAACAAATTTATGATTTGTAAGGATAATCTAATTTATGGAAATGTTTTATTAGAAAATGGAATTTATGTATTGGATTTTGATCACGAAAATAATGAGTTAATCTATAACGTAAAAATGCGAAACGGATTAACCTACAGTTGATTGTTGTAAGAGAGAGAGAGAGAGAGAGAGAGAGAGAGAGAGAGAGAGAGAGAGAGATTTTCTGGATTAAAATAAGAAAACAGTTTTCTGGATTTTATAACTTTGTTTCCAGAGATCCCGATATATATATATATATATATATATATATATATATAGAGAGAGAGAGAGAGAGAGAGAGAGAGAGAGAGAGAGAGAGAGAGTTGTAACTTTCTGGATGGCTTAGGTCGATTCTGCTCCTCCACCTGAGCTGAGTAGAATAAATTCTTGCTCTCACATTCTCTTCAAGAGAGAGAGAGAGAGAGATTTTATTGTTGGGGACTAATGTAATTTTACCATGAGAGAGATAACGAAACGTGATTTCGTTGGATTTACTGCAACTTTTTCCCCTAGAGTTTTTGATGATGTGGATAATGTTTAACATCTTAAAAATTAACATTTTAATTCATAATTTAACAGTTTAATTGGACAATCAATCATACATTATGATATCAAAACATGTAGTTATGTCATAATATATACATCGTTAAATCATATTCACATTATCAGAATTTTTGAAATACTAGGGATGTACATTACCACTCTTTCTAAAATATGTTTCTCGTATGATTCTGTATGATCTTCCAAATGAATTGTTTGCTTACTATACCGGAAGGAAATATGTCAAGTTCATAATTTGGTTGACAAACAATAAGAAGCACATTCATATTTGAAAAATCTCCAGAAAAAGAACTCAATTATTTTATGATCGGGACAAGGGTATTAGGTTTGAACAAGTCATTAAAACGAATTCAAAGGTATTTGTGCTTTAGAAGAATTTTACAATCATTGTTTGTGGTCGATCATTAACACAAAATTAGATTCGGTCATCCGTGGTAATAACCAACTCACACACTCTTAACTTGTTGTCATTTCGAGGTAAAATTTACCTTGTTGTCTTATATGAATTTTTTTTTTTTAGAAATGAAATTTCTTATTTGTATAAATTAAATTTGGTGCAAACATGCTTTTCAGATCTGTCAGGTGAATATGCCGATATCATCAACAAGATGCAAGAAAAATTATACTGTGATATTGCAAATTGTGTCGTGACATTTGTTTATACGAGAGAGGTTTGCTTCAACCCTAATATTCAGTCTGATATTACTATTTTAGATTTTGTCTTTCGTATACACTATTGCTCGATCGGAATATTTATTTGCTCCGATCGTTTAACCAATTTGTTTTCTTTGAATCAAAATTTCAGAATTTATTAACTTTCCCTCCAAAATTATCTTTTCATATATATATATATATATATATATATATATATATATATATATATATATATATGTGGGGGAGGCTAAAATACTTAATTAAATACCAACATTTTTGTTCTTAATGCTTTTTCACCATTGAATTTGCATTGGGATTTGTGTTTTTTCATGATGATCATGAAAATTTGTGCACATCATTAAATTCACAAATCTCAATGAAAATTCAATGGTTAAAAAATATTAAGTACCAAAATGTTGGTACTTAATTAATTAGTTTAGCCTCCATATATATATATGTGTGTGTGTGTGTGTGTGTGTGTGTGTGTGTGTGTGTGTGTGTGTGTGTGTGTATATATATATATATATATATATATATATATATATATATATATATATATATATATATATTAGTGTTTTAAATTGCGGCGATATTGCGGATATTGCGGGCTGAGATTTAAAATCGCTATATCGCAATGAAGTATTGCGAAAATATCATTTTTTGAGAAATTACGGATATTGCGGCGAGATTGCGGCGAAATATCGGTAATATTGCGGCCGTATCGGGTCAAATATTGCGGTTCATATTCAAATCGTTGTAATTTTCTCATCCTTCAACCAAATTACATGAAATTTATATAGAAATCGCTCGTCTCGACGAGAGGAATGCAATAATAGGATTGAATTTGTGAAATTTTGTCTTTTATCCTGAATTAAACACAAAATACACGTTAAAGTAATTTTATCGAGAATTATTTAATATAAATATTATAACATAAATTTTGTGATTATTTAATACTTAGTTTCCATGTTTTATTATCAAAATATTTGATAAAATATGCTCATAACATATATAACTTCTAAAATGTGTCATTTTCATCTATAAATGTATGAATTTAGTAATTTTCATTGTATTTCATTGATGTTTCGATTTAAAATTTGAGTTATAGTGTTTTGATATTTTTAGGATGTCGACAAAAAATTCTTCAACAAAATACAATTCCAAAGATCCCGTATAATTGTAATTTTAATGGAAATTTTATGATCAACTTTTATTTACACTGAAAAGGTTCTTGGACAATCAACTTTTTTATTCTTTTTAGAAGAAAATTATGAAGAAAATTTTACGATATTAATGGTGATAAAAAATATTGTGAAAAATATATTTAAACAAACTATTATTTTTACATAATTTAATATCGCAACGACTGTCCGCAATAAGCTGCAAAAAAGATCCGACCGCAATGGACCGAAATATCGCAATTTAAAACATTGATATATATATATATATATATATATATATATATATATATATATATATTATGTCGGACAAATGTTTGACATTCGGGCTAAGTTAACTAGTCAAACAAATGTTCCGTCAAGTAGTGATTACTTAACGTCAATCAAATTTTCTTGTCATATTACTGTGATTTTAAATGGTAAAACACATACTCACGAATATAATGTTGTTTTCATGCAGCAAAGAGTAAATAGGATGAGAAACTGTGTTTACTTTGGAATAGGGGCAGCTGCCATAGGAACCGTCGTAGCTATTACAGGAGGGTTGGTTCTTGCACCTGTTTTTGCACCTGTTCTTGTACCTCTTTGTGATGCTGCGACGGGAATGTTTTTCGTTAGCTTGAATGCTGCCAACTTGACTAACTTAGCTTTTAACCTGAGGGAAAAGTGGATACGACAACCGTTCTTCGGTGATGGAAGTTGTGTACAACGTCTAAAATTACTTGATGATGCTATCCCATCGGAAACGGAAAGAGAAGAATTAAACAACAGGGCTAGCATAATTGTTAACTTAGTCCAAGATTATAAAAGTAAGGGTTTTACGGCAGATCAATTTTCTCTTATTGATGATCCACTCCTTGGGAGGTCGCTTTCAGATGATATTTAAATTAATGATGATTGATACAACCGGATCACATCAAAATAAGACATGATGTCTCATCATTGTATTTTTGTAATAATAAACTTTGTGCTTCACGTGTTGTAATCTTGCAGGAATTTATTTTTAAGAAATTCGGTGATTTAATGCCGGTATGATTGTATTTTTTTCGGAAAGAAGAATTGATTCTTTGAAATCTTGAAATATATGAAAGATGAGTTTAATACATGGTTTTAATTTTACAGCAAGGATGTAAAAGTGAAAGTAAAATAAAATAAAAGTAAAATAGAATTTTCCTTGTCATATTATAATGGTTTTGAGACATTATTGTTTGCTTCAGTGGATAGGGGAGGGTAGTGTTTGAAATTGCAGCGCCTTTGTCCTCAAAAGAATTCCTTTGCTTTGGTGTTTTAGTTGGCCGCGATTCAATTGTCCCCAAATTATAAATCAAATTCAATTTTTTTTATAATTGACCATAATTTTTTTATTATGCTATGTAATTTGTTAATATGGACCCCAATTTTTTTATAACGGACTCCGAATTTTATGAATTACACCACGTAATTTATTTGTGTATATCCGGACCCGAAACGGTGGCTTAATTTTTGATATACATGTAGGATTACGCATACGATTATTAGAGTATGCAGCGGAATTATTCACGCATGCGTAACCTAATTCTACTCTGGATCACACTCGAAAAACACCGAAAAAGGAAAAGTAATCAGAATTTTACCTCGTACAAGTTAGTACGTGATGTCTTCTTCTCCAATCTGTTGAACCTTCTCCAAGGATTGCTCGTGCAGTCCCTCTACTCGTGTCCACCTTGATATTCGTCCGATCGGAACCGTCAACGCCGTTCTAGTCGACGTCACGATTATGTCTCTCAACAAATTGCTCAGATCTCTCTTCTATTTCTCTCTCGATCTCACTTTGAAATTCTGTGGGAGAAAGAAGAATTTCGGCGGCCAAAATTAGGTCAGAAAAATGGCAGCCTCGAAGAGAGAGAAAGTTGAAATCAGAATATATATATAGGCAAAAATTAGGTTAAAACCCTAGCTTTCGGATTGGGCCGAAATTAGGTTAAAACCTTAATTATCTGAATGGGCCCGAAATTAGATTAAATCATAATTATCTGAAATTAGGTTAAAACCCATAATTCTGAACGGGTCCAATTCTGACTGCAGATTTGCCTATTTATATAAATTCTTCCAAGTTAATTCTTAAGCCATATTTTCTTTCAATACATGGGCCGGGCATTGTTTTAGCAATGTAGTGACCACATTCCATCTGAATTTGCGTAAAATCCGTTCGTCTCTCTCTTTCTAAATTTCCCAAATGGAAGCTAGAAAATAATCGTCCATAATAATTTTGTCCTCTTTGGATCGGTTTATACCGTTCTCCATCCAAAAGTCCGTAATGCTCCCTCTTAGATCAAAAGTAGGACATAAGAATGTGTTAATTCCATCCCAAACTTGTCGAGTGTACAGACAACTTATCAATAAATGATATGTTGTTCCCCTACCCGAGTAGCAATTTTTGCTCATTATATCACAAGGGCAATTTTTTTTTTCTAAGGTTGTCGTCCGTGAAGATATTTTCATTACTCGTCAACCATCCAAAGAATTTTATCTTCACTGGCGCTTTTATCTTCCAAAGTTTTGTGTTCCATCTACTTTGGATGTCGAATTTCTTAAAAAGTCATAGGTTGATGCAGTCGAGAAGTTTTGGTTCGCGTTCCCTAGCCAAGAGTTTTGATTGGTTTGCGAGTCTCTTAGGTATGCTATTTTAAATGGTGGAACCAATTTTTCAATATCCTTAATGAAATAGGAGGCTTGATTTACATTTACATTTACATTTACATTTACGTACAAGGACACACGAACATATGTGTTCGAGAAGACAGATAAATGCACAATTGGATTGTGCAGAATTGGGCTTGAGTACACATTCCGTCATGACGCACAATATGGTATGTCACGACAGACACAGTGTACAGAGTCCACCATGGTTGTGGACTTAGCCAAATCCGTGATTTCACAATCATCCGTCTGGACGGACTGGTCCGTCATGACAGACAAATTTTCCGTCCTGACGGAAGTATGCATGAAATGTCCAGGGGCTTATTGGCGTTGGTGCGCCATGACGGAGCTTATGATGCGCCACGACAGACCTAGACTGCAACTTATTTTTGATAGTTTTTGGTACACACGAGTTGGTGTGTCTAGTATGTACCTTTGGGTGTCATTATCGTATGTAATATAAATTGGATGTTTCTCTCTCATCAGTCTAATCCAGTCTAAGAGATTCATTTGAAAGAAGACCATCTATAGTTGAGAGGGTGCAGAGGAAGAGAGAAAGAGAAAAATGTATTTTCTCGGTTTAATGAATCAAACACAATCAAGCAATTTCATCGGTGCATCGTCTAAGCAGATGCATCCGCGACCGATGTGCTACGACTCACGGTGGATACAAGTAGAGGAGTGCGCGATTTGTGTCTCTTCGATTGTGATCAAACCGGAGACGTTATTGGAGTCAAAACAGTGGGAGACGTGTGGAATGTGACACACAGACTAGTCACCAATGTGACACCTGAGAAGAGAAGAACGTGGGTGATCAACCCATCGTGCGTGACCAATTTGACGCCGGTAACCATCTATCCTTATATGCATCGTGCCCTCGAAGTCGTTGCGAAATCTCGAGTTTTGTAAACCCAACCGAACCTTCATATCCGTTGCGCAGGCCCGGGGTCGGGAATGATTTCCCTTCAAAGGTAGCAGAGCAATCGATGCGATTCGAGGGTCGAATCATAGTCGTATAAACATTATATGCACGGGTTTGCAAAAGTTGCACCCATTTGCATAAAAATTGACGATTGAAATTAAATTTCAATTAAATTCACAAGTGAATTAATCAGAGACCAGTCATGGAATGATTGAGAGTATCTAGGAATGATCGTGAAATGTTTCATGATCGATCATTTTCGAAACGATGAAAAACAAACTTGGAAGGAAGAATTACTGGCAAACAGCGTATAGCCCGTCAAGACGAATACACCAGTGCATTATGACAAACCGTATGTTAATACAGTACAACATTTTCGTCTTTATTGGGAAAACCGTCCCAATAAGTCCCTAAACCGTCCCAGTAAGCATTTTAGGACGGTTGGTCGTCCCAAACACACCGTACCAAACAAGGGCGTACCAAACTAGGACGGACCGTCCTAAAATGCTTATTGGGAAGGGGTTGGTTTGGGACGGGCCATGCCTAAGTTTTTCTCACATGACAAAGATAGAAAAAATACGCTAACTGTTGGTTTGGGACGGCAAGACCCTAAATGGTTTGCTTCGTGGGACGACATGTACCAATGGAATTTTGGTACGGTGTGCTTAGTGGAACGGCCTTTCATATATATATATATATATATATATATATATATATATACAGGTTTGCTAAGGAGAATTCAAAAAAAAATCCACGTAGGCAAAATATACTAATGATATTAGCAAAATATACTATTTAAATGAACAAAATATACTATTGAATCCAACATGTTAACGTGGCTAAAATTAAGAATAAAATAATATATTTTCAACAGTATATTTTGCTATATACAAAAAATATATTTTGCTAATTTCAACAGTATATTTTGGACCTTGGATTCTTTTTTTGGATTCTTTTTGTGAATTCCTTTTAGCATTTCCCTATATATATATATATATATATATATATATATATATATATATATATATATATATATATATATATATGTGTGTGTGTGTGTGTGTGTGTGTGTGTGTGTGTGTGAAAATCCGAAGAAAGAATCGAAAGACCAAAATATAATATTGCAATTAGCAAAAATATATTTTTGTATATATCAAAATATAATGTTGAAAATATATTATTTTTTTCTTAATTTTAGCCATGTTAACATGTTTGATTCCATAGTATATTTTGTTCATTTAAATAGTATATTTTTCTAATTTTATTAGTATATTTTGCCTGTTGGTTTCGGGTCGTTCCGGTTTTCGAGTCATTCGGGTTCGGGTCGTTTCGGTTTTCGGGTCATTCGGGTCCGGTCGTTTCGGTTTTCGGGTCATTCGGTTCCGGGTTGTTTCGGTTTTCGGGTCATTCGGATCTTGGCTATTTTGATTTTCGGATCAATAGAATTTCGCAAAATTTGATTAAGAATCATTCGATTTTTCAAAAATTTAGTTTTCGGATAATTCGAGACTTATTTTATTGATTTCAAGACATATTTTGATATTTAACAATAATATTTTAATTTTCGGATCATTCGGGTCGCGAGTTTTGGGTCATTCAGGTCATTCGGGTTTCGGGATAGTTCGGGTTTCGGTTCATTCGATTCGGGTCGATTTCGGGTCAATTTTGGATTTTGGTAATTCGGTTTCGGGTCAATTTCGGGTTCGAATAATTTGGATTCGGATCGTTGACTTTTCAACATTTTCGGATCGGGTCGGATTTGGGTTCATTCGAGTCGGGTCAGATTTTGCCAGCTCTAACTACTACCAAAGCAACAATAACTTTGTACAAATTAAGATCTTATGTTTTTTAAACCAAACTTACGCTGCATACTCATCGCGTTTACGATTCCATGTGTGGGTTTTGGGAAGGGGGGGGGGGGTTAGCCCCCTCCAGGTTCCGTTTATACCAAACTGAACATTTGTTCAATGGAGCTTGACATTTGTTCAGCGATACTATTTCCATTTATACCAAACTGGACATATGTTTATCCTGTGTGTTTACTGTTTACAAATGCACGAGACATATAATCTCACGAATTTTTACCTTGAATTTTCTATGAATTTTTACCTTGGATTCTATGTAACATTTTCCTATATGTATTGTTTTTTTTTGTGCACTCTCGTGGCTGGATTGCAAGGAGCAATACTTCAAGCGAGATCTTAATGGAATGGGTGGAATGGGTAGGTTCCGATTCAAAACCAAGATCGGTATGTCCCAATTTTTTCTTGAGATAATAATTTATATATTTTTTTTAGATAACAAATGTAATAATTAAAAACATATAAGAGGCTAAATTATTTAATTAAGTATCAATATTTTGGTACTTAATGATTTTTTACCATCGAATTTGAATTGAAATTTGTGTATTCAATAATGTGTACAAAATTTTATGATAATTATGAAAAAATACAAATCTCAATTCAAATTCAATGATGCAAAAACATTAAGTACAAAATATTTATAGTTAATTAAGTAATTTAGTCTCCCTTATATATATATATATATATATATATATATATATATAGAGAGAGAGAGAGAGAGTGACATGGGCTATGATGCTTTTAGGAACATCAAAGGTGTTGGTGCTCACATTTTTTTAACCGTTTGATACGTACGGAGATTTGAGCGTGATAGATTACATTTATGCACTTAACGATCCGTTGATATTAATTTTCTCCGTTACCCTTTCTCTCTGTTCCTTTTCCCTCTTTATTATGACTTGGTTTCTTTCAATACTTCTCTCTCAGATGCACACTTTAATGGAGAGGAGAGATGAACCTCCATGAACTTTATTGATCAATTTTCTCTTGCTCTCATGGAGAATGGAGATGAACTCTCCAACGATCAATTTTCTCTCACGAGATGGGCTGCTCTCTAGTCAAGGATTTCTTTTTCGAGTGTAAGTAGGTTAGGTGAGTTTCTTGCTGGTAGCAAGCAGCTGTGGAGCCGCCTTGAAGAATCTCGCTCGATTAAGCAAGGTGTAGGCGGAGACTATTTCTCCCCGTGCTGTAATCACCCCAATTTGGTTGAAAAATCCAGTTTCTATAGTCAATCGATATCAATATTTCGTCCATTATATCAATTCTAATTTCAATTTCCCCTTATTAGGTCGATACAATTTAAAACTCAGAAATCACTAGATTAAAACGAAGGAAGCAAATTCATAAACCTCTCATCGCAGGATCAAGCACCGTACCTAAATTTGACCAGAATCGATTTCAATACCAATATATGGTACACATTTCAGCCCTATGTACATAGATTTGCATGTCCCTAATTCCTTAATTGTTTAGATCAAATTCGTGAGTGTTGTTTTTTATTTATCCCAGTTAAGCAAAAGAAAGGTTGAAATTAAATAGATGACCACGAAGTAATTTGTATATTTTATAGGATAATTATTTTGACATTGATCTTTGAGACTATTTGTTTCGGGCATAAACATTGATCTGTTGGTGGATTCCCAGGGCCTTCACTCGACTTAGAGGTCACAATTTCACACAAATTATCGACAATGCTCCGGTCTCGAGCCTCTGTTCAATCCGGGCCTCGACTCTATCAACTACTTGATTGTGGCCTACATGATCAATAGAAGCAAAATGAATAAAATGATATTATATGAATGAAATTGTAATTCAAGGATTATTTTCATATTTTAAAATTTCATGGACTTCTATTTTGTAATTTTAGTTTTATTGGTATAATTCATGTATAATGTACTTGGCACTATCCAATATTTATGTCCATATACAATTCGTTTTTCATTTTCAAATATAACACTGGTACCAACCCAATATATTGGTGCCATTAAAGTTCATATGTATTGCATCCCAATTATCCATCACTACAACGTTACAATCTCAATTATCTATCTCAACAAAGTTACGCAATCTCTAAACTCTCTAACCACAACCATAACCCTTATAATACAATCCATTTCATCTCGACTGATTATAATTGTAAACCAAATCGTATAACTAACCAGCCCCAAACCATTGTGGCACCGGCCGATGTTCGTACAGAGATGCCAGTTTAGGTACCAGACTACCACTCGATGTTCGTACCAGTCATGCCAGTTTATTAGGTGCTAGTCGATGATTGTACCAGTCATGCATGTTTAGGTACTAGTCAATGTTGGCTGCTTAAATATCACTGTGAGAGTTCAAGGTAGAACTGCATATATTACAATGGCGCACCTCATTTGCCCGTTTTCAGATTTGAAGATTATGCGAAAAGGTCCTCATACAAATCCAATTTGCTAAATCATCTGCAAAATATGGACAATTAGGAATTAAAAAATATTCGTGATGTAAAAGTCATGGTTAAATAAATACATGTTTTGTTAGAATACTAAATTCAATGTGGGGCAGTGCTACTCAAAGATTAGAAGTGATGTACTTTGGTATAATGCTGAATTTGTGCCTCAACGTACATAAGTGAAAGTAAGACATATATTTAATGTCATTTCTTCTATTTTTTGAGTAATTATTACAAATTAGTTAAATCAGGGGTACCTTTTTTCACAGAGAAAACCAAACCCGGAGAAGACTGCTTTACGGCACCAGGAGAAAAAGTAAATTGCACCAAAGAAGAGAGGGAGAGTTCGCAATACAAAGATTGTGCTGAGACTGGAGTGAGTCAATCGACCAAGAGAAAATCTCACCTAACCTCCTCGCACTCAGAAGAGGATTCCTTGACTAGAGAGCAGGATTGCGGAAAATTCACCTCCATGAGAGCGAGAGAAAATTGATCGAAAGAGTTCAGGGAGGTTCATATCTCCATCTCTCCATTATAGAGTAGATCTGATAGAGAAGTATTGAAAGAAAAGAAAGTCAAAGGGGGAAAAGGGACGGAGACCAAATATAACGGAGAAAATTAATATCAACGGATCGTTAAAGAGCATAAATGTAATCTATCACGCTCAAATCTCCATGTGTATCGAACGGTTAAAAAATTGTGAGCACCAACAGCCCATATATATATATATATATATATATATATGGGCTATGGTGCTTTTAAAAGCACCAAATAGGTTGGTGCTCACACTTTTTTGACCGTTCGATCAATCTTAAGATTAGTGTTGTATTTATTAGATCTTACACGCTAACGCTCCGTTTCTTTTTTAATCACTTCCGTTTCCCATCTTCTTCACTCTCGTCTACAACCGTAGCATACAAATGGTTTCTCCCGACTCCTGAGCGTACCTCCCCCAAACCGGCTATCAACTCTTTCAAGGGAATGAAATCTCGTGTGGCAGAATTCTCCTCTGAAACAGAGATTTTATATCTACTGTGATTAGCTCTCTTTCTCTCTCTCTGAATGCGATCTTCTCTCCACTACGGACCCAGATGTTCTCTGCAACGCGATCGACTCTCTTTCGCTGTTTCTCTCTCACAATGCAAGCGACTTTCTCTATCTAAGTGTTGTATGATGAAGCAATCTTCTCTGGAACTGAGTTTCACCAATGACAACGGTACTCTCTATTACCTCCACTGAATTTACCTAATTACCCAATAAATTAGTAAAAATTAGTAAGATCTACACTATCTTCTAGCCTTATTTCTATTATTGTAGACTGAGACGAGGATTATCTTGAGATATTTGTGAAATTACTTTTTCTGGAGAGGAATTTTTAAAAAATTACTTATCCGAGTATAATCTAGCACTCTCAGATAGACAAGTCAAATTCAACTTCTCTTAATAACTCAAAACTAGTACCTAGAAAAGACTCCATATTAGATACTCCTGTTATCAAAATTCAGGGGTTCTCATTGGAAAATTTGCAAAAGACTGCTTCTTTAAAGGAAAGTCTGATGATAAAATTAAAATTAAATGGAATTCAAGATTGTCTCAGTATGTACACAATTTTGAAGCAATTTTTGTTGGAAAATAACGCCTAAAACTATTTGATGAAATGCATATAAGAAACTATCTTAAAATTAATATGATTTTGTAATTTGTACTCAAATTCATGACTAAATTAGAAGTACATTCTCACTTTTTATTAATGATTACAGGCTCGAGAGTGTAGGTGTATATGTCGCCGATTCTCGAATGAGTTGTTTGAATAAAGTCTGATTCTGACCTTGCTTTCGGTTGACCCGGCAAAACAAATTGAGATTTACCTCTTGAAAATGGGTGGCCGGTCGAGTTTCAACATTGACCTGACGCGCCAACCGCGAATTTAAAGTGAAGCTATTCTGAAAGGCTTACTTGAATAGCATGGATTTCTCAGTAAACAATCTTAAATTTAGATAGCATGAATTAGGGCCGCGAATCAGATTTTATTTTGTATTTGTGTGAGAGAAATGAATGATGTATTTATGTCTGATTCAAATTTAGATGGTCGAAACGTAAATTGGTATGGATTGAATAGTTCAATGGTTATAAATTAACATCAGTCATCGCATCCATTTTCATTAGTCATACATTACCAATGACACTAAATGCCATTAAAATCCATCACACAATCAAATGGCAAATATAATTCATAACACAAATAAACATCCAATATAATATAATTTAACAATGTAAATTAATAACATAAAAGTCAAAACATCAAATATCATTCGTCATACAATTAAACCCAAATTAATATAATTCATAATATAAAAATGATGGATCATTATCACACAAATCAATTAAAAATGTCAAATATTTTAGAATTAAATCAAATCATTATTTTACCTTACAAGTAGTCGAATAGTTCCTAAATCCTAACGGCCCCAAATTTCATATTGGTTTCAATATAGTTTCTTATATGCATTTCATCAAACAAGTTGTATGTGTTGTATCTGTAACTCAACTTCTATGCATTCCACCCTATTTCAATTTTATCATCAGAGTCGATAGAACAGAATGATCCGCTTCTTGGTTATATTCCCTTGAAAAGCTGTCATCAAACAAGCTGTTTCTGAAATTTGCTTAAAATTGCTCAAATTAGCCCTAATTTGCTGAAAATTTGCTTAAAAAAACCCTAAATATCTGAAAATTGCTTAAAATCGCTAAAATTAGCCCTAATTTGCGGAAAAAAAACCCTAATTTTTCTGAAATCTTACTTTCGTGAGAGGAGAACTTAGTGAGGAGAGCTTCGTGAGAGAGCTTCGTGAGGTGCCAGTGGGGTCGTGAGGTGAGCTTCGAGAGAGAGAGGGGAGGCGTGAGGAGAAATGGCTACTGTGAGAGAGGGAGGGATTTGAGAGAGAAGGGTTATTGGGTTATTGGGTTTAATTTAATTCTTATTGGATACTCAATTTAAAAATAATATATTTGCCACCTCATTGCCACGTCAACGTGCCACGTCAGCACTTAACCGATGACTGGACACTTAACTGATGGAAGGGTTAAAATTGAGCAAAACGAAGAGTTTGAGGAGCAAAAATGAGCAAATTATAGTACGGGAGGCAAATTGCACTTCTGTGAACAGTTTGGGGGGCAAAAGTGAGTTTTTTTTCAATTTTAAAAGGTTTTTTCTGTGGATAATAAAAGATAGGGGAATTCTTCAAAACCCCCCCAAACTTTTCTACAAATTATGAAAAATCTCCTGTGTTTCTAGAAAATCCCCTATCTTTTTTGGATTCCCTCAAAAACCCACTATATTTTTTGTTTCTTCCAAAAACTCCCTAACTTTTTTAAATTTCCTAAAAAATCCCCTATCTTTTTGTTATGTTTTAAAAATGACTATTATACCCCCATAATTTCATTTTATAAATCTTTATAAATTAATAAATAATAGATAGATATTAAACTATTATAAAAAAATAAAAAAAATGTTAAAAAATAAATAATACATAATATTAAAATATTATAATAAATAATACATGCATATTAAAATATTATAATAAATAATATATTGATATTAAAATGTTATTTTCAACAATTATTAGTATTTTAATATCTATGTATTATTTATTATAATATTTTAATATCTATGTATTATTTATAATAATATTTTAATATCTATTTATTATTTATTATAATATTTTAATATCTATTTATTTTTTATTTTTTGTATTTTAATATATATTTATTATTTATTAAATTATGGATATTTATAAAATAAAATTATGGGGAAGGGTATAATGGTAATCTTCAAAATCATAACAAAATGGTAGGGGGTTTTTGAAGAAATTTAAAAATGTTAGGGGGTTTTGGAGAAAGCCACAAATATAGGAGGTTTTTTAGGGAAATCTAAAAAAATAGGGGTTTTTTCATAATTTCCAAAAACGTTGGGAGTTTTTGAAAAACTCCCCTAAAAGATAACTGTCATATTTTATTATTTTAACTAAATATAGGGTTGTTTTTGAAAATTACCTCCCCAACCAATGTCTAATCCAGACATTTCTACTGGTGAGCAATTTTTACCTTGCCATGTAAGCTCGACTGTACTCTAGCTTAAACTTGTTAGCTAGATAATTACAAAAAAAATATATATATATATAAAGAATGACGTTATTGCAAGAGCTAACTTGGCTTAGTTAAGAGCAATTTAAATTTTCTTTTATCAAATGACAATTAAATCCATATCGATGATGATTTATATTTATTGCAATTATCAATTAGTGCAATTATCTTCCATAAATATATATTGGAATTGAAAAAGGTAATAATAATAATAATAATAATAATAATAATAATAATAATACATTTTTTACATATTCGATGATTAAATATAATTTTCTAAATGAAGTAAAATCACGGACTTCATTAAGATAAGAAACATAATGTATGAATAATTTGACTTATTTTTATTTCAATATTTATTATATTTTATTCTTCATAATATTTCAAAAAAGATATTTTTTTCATGATTGAGAGAAGATAAATATTAATATATGAGTGTAATAAGTAGCAAGCAAAATAAACAGGGGGTATAAAAGTCATTTGTGATCAAAAAATTTAAATTGCTATTTATTTAGTCACGTTAGCTCTTGCAATAGTATCACCCTTATATAAATTGTATCTATTTATTTGTTCTTTATTGAAATTTTCATGATAATTAAAGAATTATAGCACTTGCCATATGGCTAGTTGCTGTTTTAGTGGCTTCCATCTTTGGAAAACAAGATCTCTTGCTCTAACAATATATTAGCAGGAATAATGTATTAATATTGGATCGTTGCAAATTAAATATTATAATATTAATATTTTTCAAGCATATACTACCCGTAGTTGCTTATAAGCTTCGTTAAGCCTGTAACCGAGAATCCAAAACATAAACCGCTACCTACAAATCTAAATTATTATAATACTTTTCTATTAAAAAATAAAAATAAAAAATATTGAATATTACTGCAGTGGCATGAGCTCTTCCGAGACCAGCTGTACAATGGATGTAAGTGACGCCAGTCGCCACCGTTAAGTTTCACGAGCTCGTGCAATTCGCTTACCACTGACGGTAGTCTCTTTCTCAAATCGAACGCATCGAAATCTTTTCAAAAAAAATAATAATAATAATTCAATAAATTTTTAAATTAAGTATTTTTGAGAAAAAAAATTAGTGCGTACCTATTTCGGCACGACAATGCTCGATATCTTCACATTGAGAAGCATATTGCAGAATGACACCAATATAATATCAACACCAAAATACCTGAAATTTCACACTGTCCCATAATGGATATTAAATACTAGATTGAAGTAAATAATTATATAAAATAAAATAAATAAAAATAGAAAAAGTACTCTAAGTCAGGATCTTTCTGCAAGCAAAAGACAGTTTTTTCGCCAGTCTTGCGGAGCTTGTCGACACCGAGTCGGGTCTGAGAAAAAAATAGGAAATATCATAAATACCCTAACAAATTATAGGATATGTCATGTATGCCCAAAAATACCTTTTCATTCAGCCCCCTTTATTTATACGTTTATTAGGTACGAAAGAGGGATAGTTTAGGAATCTCTTTGAAAAATAGGAGAGGAGCATATTGATGATATTTCTCAGATTTTGTAGGGTATTCATGGTATTCCCATTTTGTTGGGAATTCGCCCGACCCCGGGCCCGCGCAGCGGATATGAAGGTCCGGTCCGGTTCCCTAAATTCAAGATCACGCCATGACTTCGAGGGTACGATGCAAAGTAGGATAGATGATATTACCAGCGTGAAATTGATCACGCACGACGGGTTGATCGCTCGCATCCTTCTCTTCCTTCGGTGTCACGTTGATGACTAGCCCGTACGTCCCATACCGCACGTCTCCCACCGTCTTGACATGCCTCGGGTTGTCTTCGTGCGTTCCATGCCCGCATGCTTCCACAGCCCGTTACTCGATTCGCTCGTTTCCGTCTCCGGCAGATTTCGTTCCTCCGAATCGATCACAACCGAAAGAGCCCCAGATGTTGCTCCTCTACGTGTATCCACCTTGACTCGTAAGACGTCGGTCGCGGGTGCAACTGTCTAGACGAAGCACCGGCGAACTTGCTCGATCGATTGATTCTCTTCTCCGAAAAAACTGTTTTTCTCGGTTCTCTCTCTTTACACCCTTTCACTCAATAGAAAGATGTCTCTCAATATTTCTGGAATATTCTGAATATTCTGAATGAATTCACATCTGGATTGACCAGAGAGAGAGAGAGAGAAACATCATATTTATATCACATAGGATTATGATTGGCCAAAAGATATGTATATCCAATATACACTCTTTCACACAGAAAGTTGCATGAATCTGTCAAGTATTCTGTCCATACGAAATTGTTAAATTCCTCTGACAGAAAATAAACCAACACGAAAGTTGTAGATAATCTTATTATCTACACGACTCAATTTGGCATGGCCCAATTGGAGTTCTTATCCAAAAGTTATGACTGTTTTACTAACTGTATGCCATACTGTTGCATCCTTTCGGTATTTCATAGAAACGACACTGATACTTCGTTCATATGAAATATATTTCTACATGAAGGTCGTAGATAATCTTATTATCTATCTAACCCAATTTGAACCATTCAAATTGGATTTTCCTACTGAAAGATATGACCACGAATGTACGCTTACATTCATTTATCCTTGTGTACATTTTTACGGTTGATCCTGAAACTGTATTTCCTTCACATTTTGCCAGGCTATTTTTGATATTTTCTAAATATATTCTGAAAATAAAACCTGTAAGAACTAGTCACAATTATTTAAAAAAGATAAATATATGAAAAAATAAAAAACATTATGTAACACGACCAAAACACTAAATTTTCATGTTGTCCCAAAAATCCAATGCAAATAAAGATTAAAACACACAAAATCTATTTTTTCAACAAACTCTTAAAAATGTAAAAATTGAAGTCTACCTACAAAAAATCAATTATCATATTTTCTGAAAAATGAAAAAAATGTATTGTAACACGAGCAAAATACTCAACTTGCATGTTGTCCTGAATATAATCTTTAATAGAAGACTAACACACACAGATTTCTATTTTTTCAAAGAAATCTTAAAAATGCAAAAATTTAAGTCTAACATCTACAATAAAAAATCAATTGTCTTATTTTCTAAAAAATGTCAAAATTATAGTGCACCACGAGCAAAATACTCAACTTTCAAGATGTCGTGAAAACACTCCGTAAAAGAAGACTAACACAAAAAGTCTATTTTTCAAAACATTCTTCAAAATGCAAAAAGTGAAGTCTAACTCCTACAAAAAATCAATAATCCTATTTTCCAAAAAATATCAAAATATAAGTGTAACACGGGAAAAATACTAAATTTTCATGTTCTCCTGAATATACTCAGTAATAGAACACTAACACACAAATATCTATTTTTCAAAAAATTCTTAAAAATGCAAAAAGTAAAGTCTAATGCCTTCAGAAAAATCAATTATCCAATTTTATAAAAATATTAAAATTTAAGTGTAACACGAGAAAGATACTCCAGCTACACATGTTGTCCTCAAAATACTCCGTAATAGAAGACAAACACACACAAATTTCTAGTTTTTCTAAAATTTCTTAAAAATGCAAAATGTGAAGTCTAACACCTACAAAAATATCAATTATCCTATTTTTTGAAAAATGTCAAAATTAAAGTGTAACACGAGCTAAATACACAATATTCATGTTGTCCGAAAAATACTCTGTAATGGAAGACTAACACACACAAATTTCTATTTTTTTAAAAAATTCTTAAAAACGCAAAAAGTGAAGTCTCACACTTAAAACATAATCAGTTATCCTAATTTCTTAAAAATGTATAAATTAAAGTGTAACACGAGCAAGATACTCCACTTGCATGTTGTCCACAAAATACTTCATAATAGAAGACTGAAACACACAAATTAAAAAAATCATAAAAATTGAAAAAGTGAAGTCTAACACCAACAAAAATATCAATTATTCTATTTTCTGAAAAATGTCAAAATTGAAGTGTAACACGAGCTAAATACTCAATATTCTTGTTGTCCTTAAAATAATTCGTAATGGAAGACTAACACACACAAATTTTTTATTTTTTTTAAAATTCTTAGAAACACAAAAAGTGAAGTCTAACACCTACAAAAATATCAATTAACATATTTTCTAAAAAATGTCAAAATTAAAGTATAACACAATCAAAATACTCAATTTTCATGTTGTCGTGAAATACTTCGTAATAGAAGACTAACAAACACAAATTTCTATTTATTTAAACATTTTGTTAAAAACGCAAAAAGAGAAGACTAACACCTTAAAAAATAATCAATTATCCTATTTCTAAAAAATGTCAAAACGGAAGTGTAACACGAGCAAAAATACTCAATTGGCATGTTGTCCTAATAATACACCGTAATAGAAGATTAAAACATACTAATTTCTATTTTTTCAAAAAAATCATAAAAATGTAAAAAGTGAGGTCTAACACCATAAAAAAAGTCAATTATCCTATTTTCTCAATAAATGTAAAAAATGAAGTGTCACACGAGCAAAATTCTGAAATTTTATGTTGTCCTAAAAATACTTCGTAATAGAAGACTAACACACAGAAAAAAAAATCTTTTTTTTCGAAAAATTCTTAAAAATGAAAAAAAGTGAAGTCTAACACGTACAAAAGAATCAATTATCCTCTTTCTAAAGAATGTCCAAATTGAGGTGAAATACGTGCAAAATACTCAAGTTTCATGTTGTCGAGAAAATAATCTGTAATCGAACACTAATACACACAAAATTATTTTTTTTCAAAATATTCTTCTAAATTCAAAAAGTGAAGTATAACACCTACAAAAAAAATCAATTATCCTATTTTCTTAGGAATTGAATTGTAACAGGAGCACGATATTTAGTTTTCATATTGTCATGAAAATACTCCGTAATAGAAGACTAACACACACAAAATTCTATTTATTCAAAACATTCTTCAAAATGCAAAAAGTGAATTCTAACTCCTACCAAAAATACATTATCATATATTCTAAAAAATGTCAAAACTGAAGTGTAACACGAGTATAATACTCAATTTTTATGTTTTCCTAAAAATACTATGTAACAGAAGACTAACACACAAAAAATATCTATTTTTCAATAAATTCTTATAAACGCAAAAACTGAAGTCTATCACCTACAAAAAAAATGAATTATCCTATTATCTAAAGAATGTCAAAGTTGAAGTAGAACACGAGCAAAATACTCAATTTGCATGATGTCATGAAAACACTACGTAATAAAAGACTAACACAAACAAAATTCTATTTTTTCAAAACATTCTGCAAAATGCAAAAAGTGAAGTCTAGCTCCAACCAAAAATTAATTTTCCTATTTTTAGTATGGCGAAAACCATGAATGAAAATAAAACAATTTACCAATCCTTTTATTTTAGACTTATCTTCATGCAATCTCTTCGTGACACATCATCACAATCATTTTAACCATTATATTATGATATGTGGTAAAATTTGAACCATGAATTAATCATTGGTTTTTATGATTATGTTTATTTGTAAACGTTTATGTGTTCCTTATTTTATATTAAATTATTTTATAGTTGCATGTTTTTTTCAAAGGTTTTAATATTATTTTCTTAAAAAAAAAACAAATATTAGAATTTTTCTGTTAAAATACGAATAATTTCATAAAATTATTTAATATGCATCAAATTTCATTGTTATTTCTTAAAAAGAATAAATTTATAAATATTCATGAATATTAAATACTCTATGTTTTCCATTATTGTTTATATGAATTAATTTTAATTATTTTGGATATGAAGTTTAGTTTGAGTTGTTTGTATCATACACAAATTGTGTATCAAAGATTTGACAGTCTTAAATTGAGGTATACTAGCAATAGCCCGCGCAACAATTGCGCGGGACTTCATACTTTTTGTTAATATTTTTTGTATAATTTTTTTAAATAGAATTTGCGCGGGTACGTTTAAACTCAATTATATAATCATGATATGTTTGCAAATATATTAATATCAATAAATACATTATAATTAATAAAAGTTCACGAAATTTGTTATGATACATGCATTATAATTAATAAAGGTCCATGAAATTGGTTCATCGTTATAAATTCACACAAAATAAATAAAATATAACATGTTATAATTCAAACAAAATCAAAATATATATTTAAAGTGTTATCCATTAACATAAAAAATATTATTATTTAAAAAAAAAAACACAATTCTAAATTAAAACTGTAAGAAATAAACAATTGAGCCATAGTTTTATACGGAGATTATATATGGAGCCCCAATAACACAAAAATAACATCCTTGATGAATCGGAAAGATAGGATTAAGTAGATTGATTAGTATTATTGATTGACTCAGTTAACGATTTAATTGATCATTTAATTGAATTGACATGTCAATTAACATTTACTAACATTAACATATTATAAATTGTTGATGTGTTAATCAAACGCGTCAATTAATATTTAATTGAGTCAATTAGAAATGGTAATCAATTCACTTTGTCACCTCATCAAGAATTTGTGATGAGTTTGGGGACCAATTATAACTATAGATAGATTTTTTGCATACATGATATAATTTGGGTTGCATAGAAAAGAAAAAAAAAAGTGTGACACGTGTCAAGTTCTCATGATATGTTATAAATTATAACTATAGATAGATAGGATAGGATAGGGGTGTCAACGGTTCAGATAGTAGTCATACCGTATGAATACTAGTAGTCATACCGTACTCATATTCATATTAATTTTGAGATACATAACTATTCGAATTCGGATACGATTCAGGTAATAAATGATTATGAATACGGGTTCGGATATAGTAGGATATGAATACGGTTTTTTTTCGAATATTAAAACGGATGCTATGTTATAATAACATAATATTTTTTTTAACTACAAATATCAATGATTTAAATAGCGACACAATAACGCCGTCATAAAGCAAATCGCAATAAATATTTCAAAAATGCCATACCGCAACGTACTAAATAGCGCCGCAATATCACCGCAATATCGCGCAATATTGGTGATCATATGTAAATTACAGTCCAAGTGCAATGGACCGCTATATCGCAATTTAAAACATTGACAAATATATATATTTTGTGACATGAACGATATATATGATTATATTTTAATTTGATTTTACGGTTGTAATTTTAAATCACTCACAAATCACTTCTACTTAATATCAAATAAGATACATAACAAATACATAATATACAGATCCGGATTCTTCCGATTCCGAATATCCGAATCATAATAATACCCGAATCAGGTTCCGACAACAAAACCAAATATAGAATTCGATTCTCGATCCAAAAATTAGTAATCATATTCAGGATCCGGATATGGAAGATTTGCATTTTTTTTTTAATCCGGATATTTTTTATGGGGGAATTTCTCATATGTCCCTCCAAAAGTTCAAAATAACAAATTTATCCCTACAAAATAGACAATTACATATTTATTCCTTTTAAACTCAATTAGTATCATAAATATCCACTTAAAATTCATAAATATCAAATTTATCCTTACTGTTAAGTTTTCTGTTAAATTTCTGTTAAACATATTATTATTTCAATTTAAAAATTTAATTAAATTACAAATAAAAATTGCAATGACTATACTACCCTTCTATTATAAAACACCTATTATTCACTAAGATTAAACCAACTGGAGAGACCATTCCTATTGTTTATCTCACTTCTCTTCGTGAGCTCTACCCAGACGGTTCATCTTCTTCTTCATCTTCTTCGAACAAGATTTGTTCTCTGCTCGAAGCAAGGCACTGGCGACGAAGCAAGACTGCTCTCTTGGCTCTTTGGCAGCGAAGCAAGGATCTCTTCCTCTTCTTTCTCTTCTGTCTGCCTCTAGTCTGTTCGTGATAAGGGTATCTCACTTATCAGGGTTTTGCTGCGAGTTAAGGTAATCTCTTCATCTTCTTTCTGTTCGCAAGATAACTCTCTTCACCACTTCCAAGATTTTCTCTGATTTTTGATAATATTTTTCCCCTTTTATTTTCTTCTCCACAATAAAATAAATTTCAATTGTTATCCAAAATCATGAATTGTGAGATGAATTTGGAGGTTGGGGATACTCAGAATGTTAGCATTGAAGATTGCGACAAATCTATTTGGGAGAACATGACCGAATCGTCCATTGGAGGAAAATATTTAAGTTGGAATTTATGTGATTTTAATTTAAGAATTATTTTGTTATGTTGTATTGGATTCATGTTCTTTTGTTATGTTGTTTTGGTGAATTCATGTTAGTTTGTTATGTTGTTTTGGATTCATGTTATTTTGTTATGAATTTTGACATATTGTTTTTGTTGGGTATCGGCGTCACTACCGAGCCCCGCGCAGCGGATTGAGAGGCCCGGTCCGACCCGATCCCGAGGACCACGTCAACGACTCGACCGTACGAATCATGAAATGCAACTAAACCTATGAATATAACTCTTATATACATAGAAACATACCACGTGAAATTGATCACGGAGACGGGTTGTTCAGTTAGTTACTGCTTGCTTCGATTCCGGCGACACGCACGTCCCACGCCCGCGCGATTCGACACCAAATCCGAAGCTCCGATTATGTCGTATACAACCGGATTCTATCCGATTTGTCTCCGACCTTGCTCGTCCTTGCTCTCGATTGATCACAGTCGAAGATCTCAGTTGAGATCTCTCTACTCGTATCCACCTCGAGCTAACGTCTTTCGGTTGCAGCGAATTCCCCTAAAATTCCCGCAAGCTTGCTCAAATCTTTAATCCCTTTTCTCCAACTTGTCCAACAAGTTTTTCTCTCTTCTCTAGATCTAGATTACTGGCTGCAGCATCAGAAGGGAGAAGAGAGAAAGAGAGGTTACAGAGATTATATAATCAATCTCTGAATTAATGAGTATTAATGAGTATCAAAAACTGCTAATCCAGAATTCGGATCACTGTCCGTCATGACGCACGATATGGTGCGTCATGACGCACAAGTCACATTTACTTGGATATAGCCGTTATACAGTGTACCGTCATGACGCAGGATAACGTCCGTCATGACGCACCACCGTCAGGACGCACAACTTGGTGCGTCGTGACGGTATACTCACAGATTGGCTTTTCTCAGAATTACTCTACTGTGCGTCATGACGCACAATATGGTGCGTCATGACGCACCATGTAATTTCTGCCAGATTTGCATAATCTTATTATGCATCCAATCGTTCCGACGAACACGTATGTTTGTCTACACTCATTTGTACATTCAACTAGTTGATCTGTAACTGTATTTCCTTCAGTTTTCGTATTAGATGAACTTATTCATGACAATTTTGATATGTTAGTTTTGACAGAATTTAAGGAAAAATTAACTATTCATGTTAACTATGTTCAATACATATCAATTACAAACAATTTTAAGGAAAAATTAACTATTTTGACAGAATTTAATATGATTATTTACAATTACAAATTATTTCGATACCGACTCGAAACATGACTCGAACAAACATGACTCGAAACATGACTCGAACATTTACAAACTTACAACATAATTACAAACAAACACGACTCGAAACATGACTCGAAACATGACTCGAACATACAACATAATTACAAACAAACATGACTCGAAACATTTACAAATTCACAATATAATTACAACATAATTACAAACAAACATGACTCGAAACATTTACAAATTCACAATATAATTACAACATAATTACAAATTTACAACATAACAACATGACTCGAGCATTTACAAACTTATAACATAATTACAAACAAACATGACTCGAAACATTCACAAATTCACAACATAATTACAACATAATTACAAACAAACATGACTCGAAACAAACACGACTCGAAACTCGTCCTCTTTATGAGAGAAATCCAGCAGCATTCCAACAGTTTCAAATGCAATCCATGTTGGGAATCGATCCGACCCCGGGCCCGCGCAGCGGATAAGAAGGCCCGGTCCGGTTCCCTTGTCCCGAGATCACGCCTCGACTTCGAGAGTACGATGCAAAGTAGGATCGACGATTACCAGCGTGAAATTGATCACGCACGACGGGTTGATCGCTCGCATCCTTCTCTTCTCCGGTGTCACGTTGGTGACTAGCCCGTGCGTCCCATACCACACGTCTCCCACCGTTTGAACACGTCTCCGGTTGTCTTCGTGCGTCCCATGCCCACACGCTTCCACAGCCTATTACTCGTTTACTTCTTCGGTTTGATCACAACGAAGAGCCACAAGTGTCGCTCCTCTATCCGTATCCACTGTGAGTCGTAGCACCTCGGTCGCAGATGCACCTGCCTAGACGATGCACCGGCGAACTTGCATGATTGCATTTGATTCTCTAAACTGAGAAAACACCTTTTCTCTTTCTCTCTTTCTCTTCGCACTCTTTCAAGAGGTGATAAGAGTCTCTCTAATTTCTGGACTGAATTAGACTTTAATTGATCTCAAAAGTCTGAATAGAGAAGAGAGAAAACTGCACACACCCTTTCAGTATTCTGTTGAAACGAAAATTTTAAATCGTTTAAACCGACTTCAAACCTTCACAAAAGTTGTAGATAATCTTAGTAGCTTTCCAAGACAATTTGGCCCATCCCAATTGGAGTTCGGATGCGAAAGTTATGACGGTTTTACTAACTGTATGTCAAACTGTCGCACCCTTTCGGTATTCCATTAAAACGACACTGATACATCGCTCAAATGAAATATATTTCTACATGAAAGTTCTAGATAATCTTATTATCTATTTAACCCAATTTGACCCATTCAAATTGGAGTCTTTATCTGAAAGTTATGTCAGTTTTACTAAACTATTTAAACTGATTTTCTGATTTTCTTAATATAACCGTTTCTTATCAATTTAACTATTTATATCCAATATACATATGTGCATCTAATATACACATTATTTATGCCCACGAACTCGTGCGTTCGTTTATCCTTATGTGTACCATTTTACCGTTGATCAAAAACTGTATTTCCTTCAATCCATCCCTACGGTCAAATCCAGCAGCATTCCGCGCAAACCCGCCTTGTACAAAACTCGTACCAGTTTCAAATGCAATCCAATTTGTCGGGTCGCCATGTAATCACAATAGGAAATTTTACTAAACTAACCAAGTTAGCAAAGTTAATTACGAAAATAACCAAGTTTGCAAAATAATTCCAAAAATGTCTTTTGCGAGGTTGGAAATTTCGCCGGGCGAGGTTTGGAACCTCGCCTTTTTCCATCCGTCATTAATTAGGGTTAAACAACAATTAAGAAACAGGCGAGGTTTGGAACATCGCCAGGCGATGAACCAAACATCACCTTTTGTTCAACTGTAGACTTTAAAACAAAAATAATTAATCCCCTCCAAAATGCACCTGCCGAATTCTCCATTATTTGAATTATTATATTCAATTAATGTGATAATTAAAATATATAATTAAATATTCATTAAAATTTATTCAAATATAAGAATTCGAACGAATATTAATTATGTATTAAGTTAGCCGCAAACATGTAATGGTTATAATTTTAATTAAATATACTAATTAGAACATATAAATGTTATGATAAAATGTGGATAATTTCGGTTCGTATATTTAATTAAAATGATAAGCAGTACATGTTAGCTGTTAACTTAATACGTAATTAATAATTGTTCGAATTCGTAAATTTGAATAAATTTTACTGAATATTTAATTATATATCTTAATTATCAACATAATTGAACGTAATAACTATATAATGGATAATTCGGCGGGTATATTTTGGAGTAGAATAATTTTTTTGTTTTTTTTTGAATTGTCACACCTGACACGGTTTGAAAAAAAATATATAAAAAAATTATTCTACTCCAAAATGTACCCGCCGAATTATCCATTATTTAGTTATTACGTTCAATTATGTTGATAAATAAGATATATAATTAAATATTCAGTAAAATTTATTCAAATTTACGAATTCGAACAATTATTAATTATGTATTAAGTTAACAGCTAACATGTACTGCTTATCATTTTAATTAAATATACGAACCGAAATTATCCATATTTTACCATAACATTTATATGTTCTAATTAGTATATTTAATTAAAATAATAACCATTACATGTTTGCTGCTAACTTAATACATAATTAATATTCGTTCGAATTCTTAAATTTGAATAAATTTTAATGAATATTTAATTATATATTTTAATTATCACATTAATTGAATATAATAATTCAAATAATGGAGAATTCGGCAAGTGCATTTTGGAGGGGATTAATTGTTTTTGTTTTGAAAGTCTGACATATTTGAAAAAAGGTGATGTTTGGTTCATCGCCTGGCGATGTTCCAAACCTCGCCTTTTCTTAATTGATGTTTAACCCTAATTAATGACGGATGGAAAAAGGCGAGGTTCCAAACCTCGCCCGGCGAAATTTCAAACCTCGCAAAAGACATTTTTGGAATTATTTTGCAAACTTGGTTATTTTCGTAATTAACTTTGCTAACTTGGTTAGTTTAGAAAAATTTCCAATCACAATACCCGTCGCCAGGTTGTCGCCAGGTTGCCCTGTTCCTAAAATTTGCAATCACAAAATCGAGAAATCTACGAGAAATCTGTTGGGGAAGAGAAAGGAATGGTCGTGTACCTGAGGATTTGCATCAACTCGTTCGCTCTCATCTTCAATTTTTCACATTAAACCTTGTATAATTTAAATCACAAACCAAGTAATTGCGTACTCTTTCTCTTCATTCAGGTACCAAAGGAGCATCACTGCAATATCGTTTGGTAAGTTCAGAAAACCTCAATCAAACAATCAAGTTTTTTATTCCCAAATTACCAATTTGACCGATACTTTGTTTTGTTCCCAAATTACCAATTACCTGAGTAATCAACGAGAAATCAAATTACCAGGTCGCCGTCTCGCCGGAGCCATCGCTAGCGGCAAACCAGAGCCACTCGTCGCCATCTTGCCAGTGGTCTTCACACATCACCATATCGCCAGACTTTTCCACCCGTCGCCCTACCGTCAGTGGTCTTCACGCGTCGCCATGTCGCCGGTGGTCTTCACGCGTCACTCTTCTTGTCTTATCGCCATTATCGCCTGCTCTATGGAGAAGAGATGGAGAAGAGATGCTTTGGGGCCGGAATCAGATAATCTAGCTTTAGGTTAGGTTCTTGGGTTAATGGATAGGATTGTTTTTAATGGATATAGATAGGATTAGTTTCTTATCGGGTTAATGGATTGAAGGGTAAATTAGTCAATTTAAAAAAATTCTGTTAAAATTAACATGTCTGTTAAATTTTGATGAATTTAAAATAACTTGAGTTTAGAAAGAATAAATATGTAATTGTCTATTTTGTAGGGACAAATTTGTTATTTTAAATTTTTGGAGGAACATAAGAAAAATTCCCCTTTTTTTATATGGTTTGACTTTTGACCAATATTCACACACTCCCAATATTTCAGAAAAACGAAGGGGTTTAGTATAAAGTTCTCTATCTAACTTTCTTCCTTTTCAGAGTCCTGAAGAAACGAAGTCGACAATGGCATCGAGAGTCTCTTCCATTTCCGCATCCCGCCTCATCTCCCTCGCGCGCGATCGACGCCTGGCCATCATCGATGTCAGGTAAAGAATCTCTACGACCGATCCACTTCGTATCCTTTTCTCTCGTTCCATTAATTTCGCACCTAAAATCTTCTTGATGTTCTTGTCCATGAAAGGGACGAAGAGAGGAGTTACGACGCACATATTGGTGGTTCTTTGCATTTTTCAAGCGAAACCTTCTCGGAGAAACTTCCAGACCTAGCCCAGTCCATCCAAGACAAAGACATTGTGGTTTTCCACTGCGCCCTTAGCCAGGTCAGTATCAATTTCTACTTTCCTATCTTAATTGGTATTTTCGTCAACCAAATACTTTTGTGGATCTGGCAGATTTATTGTGATTATTTCATTTTCTTCGAATTGGGGCTTGATTTTGTTAATTTATGAATTGGATTTTGAAGAAAACATAATAGAAACTCTTGAGATTTTGCAGGTGAGAGGACCGAGCTGTGCGCAAGTGTTTTCAGACTACTTGCTCGATGAGAACGAAGAAGAATCGAAGAAAAAGACGATAGTGGTTTTGGAGAGGGGTTTTAACGGGTGGCACTCTTCGAGGAATCCGGTTTGCTCGTGCAGTGACATTCCTTGCAAGAAGGATATTTGCGCTTAGTGTTCGGTACCGATTATTACTACTCTGAGATTTGTTCTGATTTTCCTCATTTGAGATTCAAATGATTTTGAATACATTTTGCTGATACGTATGTTTCGAATAATGTTAAGAATAAGAGAATCAATCAACGCATGAATCTCGATCATCTTTTTTTTCTTCTTCAAAATCTCTGTCACTATTTTATTCACTATTTTATTCAGTACTGGTCTTGCGGCCAATACTGTTGGCATGATAAGAGTATAACAAAAGAAATAAAAAATATAATTATAATAGACATGAAGAAGGTATATTATATATATAGGGATGGTAATGTATAATGAGAATCAAAGATTAAATTTTTCTTTTTAAGTATACACATAAAATGGGACATAATATTGGGCATGTTTGATTTGATGTATTTTGAAGATACATGTATTCAAGAATACATGTATTTGAAATACATGTATCTTAGAAATACATCGTGTTTGTTTGATTTGATGGATTATATATCCATGTATTTACAAATCCCTTGTTTGTTTTATGAAAAAATCAGGATTTAGCATTTAAACTATTTTTCTGTATAGTATTTTAATTAGCATAAACTAACAATTAGTTAATTTTGCAAAGTATATATGATTTAACTTAAATATTATATTAATCAAGTAACATTCTAAGAAAAATCATAAATATTACTTAATTACACATATGATTAATACGACCTAAAAATGTCAAAAAAATAAGAATAAAGATAAAATAAAACTAATTTTTAATAAATTATCAAAGAACTAATGCAAGAAGACAAATTTGTTGAAGTACTCCCGATAGCTAATAATCTTCCAATTAGAGTTGCGTATGTACCAGCCTCATACAAGCTCCAATCTAGTATACATAATCTGAATTTTTGCAGCTCCCATAGCTTGTAAGTATTCAAAAAGAAATACATTCATCAAAATTAGTTCATTTTTTCCTTTTCGAAAATTTATTAAGAGAATGAAAATACCATCGATACATTCTCACTACACACTCGGTTCACCAGTATTGACAAAAAATTATGTTAACCGTAGTACCGAAAGGAATATTCATTTTCATCCCCGAAATTTCAGATTCTAATTGGGTCTAATTAATCACTATAAAACCCTAATTAATATTTCAGACCCTAATTATTAAGATTTATTAATTCATATAAAAAGCAAACTAGTACAAAAGTAATCAACAAAACACATCTGAATTAGCTTTTAGATTGTAATATTTCTTAATTTCAGAATTTAACATGGTTAAACTCCGTACCTGAATTTCAGATTTTAACAATTCTCATAACTCAAATTAGCAACCTCAAAATTGAAGTATTGAAGTAATATTTTTAGTGAAATTGTACTGTTTTTAGTGAAATTGAAGTAATTCACATTCAAATTGAGGTGAATTCATCTAACGATTGATCAAATTTGATCAATATCGTTACACCTAATTAAACTCAAATTAGTAAAATGTTTGATAAAACAAAACCTTTTACCTGGTCATGGAGGAGGCTTCAAGGAGATCATAATCTTGTCAATGATTTTGGTAAACTAAATACTAAGTTGCTGAAATTAACGAGTCGATTGTGAGAGATATTTGGGAAATCAATCAAGCACTTCATGGGGCCAGGAGACTGAGCTCAATCGGGTGTCCGGAGGTTTAGAAGAATCGCGGAGGTCGGTAAATGGCGAGGAACGAGTAGATTAGCGAAACGAGGGTTGAGAGAGAATTCGCTAGATTCTACTGATTTTGTTGGCGAACAAGAAAAAAAAAAGTGGGGCTGATAATGTTGTTAGCATGAGAGAGACGAAATACAGGGAGAAGAGAGATCCACTTTTGGAATACCGATTTTTTTGGAGGAGTACAGAATACAGGGATATGAGAGTTGAAATACAATACACTATTAAAACAAACAAAGTATTTGGACCTAATCCAGGATTTTAGAGTACATCTCCCTCAAAATCCCTCAAATCAAACAGGCCCATTATGAGAACTTGAATTGAACTATTGAAGTGATCAACCAGTTTGGCCCGTACCTTGAAAAATGGGACATAATATTTATTATTTTCTATATTGATTTTCATTTTTATCGACATCTTTTATAGACGTGGTCATTGAAATTGAATCGACAACGACACCAAGAACATTCTAACCGAAAACTCAAGCAAAGTGATTTTCATGAGTTCGACATATATTTTGGATGACAATATTCATTATCTATAATTTCTTGATTTTTTTCTTGAATTATTTGTTATCTATTTGCTGATGATTTAGGTAACGTTATGGTCAACTTCTTATATCGTCAAAAAAAGAAATTTCCCAATGATTTGGGAACTCAACAATTAATTATTAATTATGTTTCTCAATGATTTAAATTGCGGCGCAATTGCGCCGCAATAGCGCAATTCGCAATAAATATCCATAAAACGCAACACCGCAACCTGCTATATAGCGCCGCAATATCGCCGCAATATGACGCAATATGACGCAATATCGGGGATCATGTGTAAATTATTGTTCAAGCGCAATGGACCGCAATATCGCAATTTAAAACATTGATGTTTCTAGATAAAAGTTTAATAAGATAATGGAGGACAATGAAATTTGTATATACATGCTTTACTCCGGTGCTATTGCGCGACATTGTTTAGGTTTATAAGGTTATTTAGTTGAAGAAATTGCTATTTGTTTTGGTTTTTTTCTGTTTATGATTTATTTTTTTTTTTATTTTTTTGTGATTATTGACATGTGATTAATTTAATGTATTGTGTGTGACAAATATGGAATTATCATTTATTTATGAACTACATTTCGGATTAAACGAAATGATTGTTATATAAAAAATGGAATTATGAAATAAATCCACACGATGCATATTGTCTGCACATAAATCGACACAATATATATTTCTCCAAAAACAATGCAACATGGTATGCACTAAGTTATCCCAACCAATAATATTTTCAGGTTATTATTTTGTAATTTGTATTACGATATATATTATTAATATGATAATACTTGTACGGTAGTGTATATGGATACACTCCTCTGGCAATATTTTCGATTTGTAAGCAATCTTTTTTTGGGACAAATAAAATTTTGGAAAAATATTTCTACAAAAAACACTGTTTTTTAGAATATACACAAACCATTTTTGAGATAATTATATTTTAGTGGAATTCCTGAAAAATAAGCAATTTTTTTTGGAACTTGTCAAAAATCCCCTGATTTTTAAATTACTTCAAAACCTTCAAACCCCCCTAAAAATTAAGTTTTTAAAAAACTCCCTACTAGTGTTAATTTTAACATTCCATTCAATTTTGGACAAGAATATCCTTATTCAATATAAATAAATTAAATATTTCACGTGATTATACTAAAAGTGATTTATGATAATAATTTACAACTTACTTTTTTATTTTACTATTTATAATATACATAGTATTATTTTATTAAATAAATATTATTTCATATTACAATTTTAATTTTTTACATGAAATAATTTTATATAGAAAACATATAAAATTACAGAATAATATAATAAATATCATAATATAATATTATAAAATATTCAATTGTAAAATATTATTTATTTATTTATTTATAGAATAAATTGAATTACAAAATAAATTGTGAAGAGTATTTACGGTACAAAAATAATTAAGATGAAATGTGTTAACACTAGTAGAGTGGAGATATTTTGAAGGATAAATTTTAATTGAAATAATCTATAAAAAAAATTTTTGACAAATCGCAAAAAAAGTAGGTGAATTTTCAAAACTTCCATATAATATTTAGGGGCAATTTTTTTTATATCCCTCTTAAAACTCAAAATAACAAATTTATCCTTCGTAAATTACAAAAATCAAATTTATCCCTCAAAATTCAACTTATCCCAAATTTGTCCAAAATTAACATTTCCCATTATCTTTAACAAAAAAAAAATAATATGAAAAGACAATCTTTCCCTCATTTACCTTCTCCTCGTTGTAGCAGATGTTGTGTTCACGTTCAACACCTTAGCCACATGATATCTAGAAATTCACATATTTTGCTCCCTTCTCACCTCTTTCTCCCTATCGCCCTCGTTAATTCAAGCTCCTCAAACTGGACTCCATGAAAATCTCGCTTGAGCTAAGACGTTGTGGAGCTGCTTACTCTTCGTCTTTAACTAGTTGGAATAAAACCTTTACGCCAAAAGGAAAAAAAAACCCTACATATCCGTATTATTAGTAATAAGACGTTTTGATCTCTACTTCAATATTTGCGTATCCCCCTGTCATACTTGCCTTAGTTTTCCTCTCCCTCTCTACCCTCTTATGTCGAATATAGCGATAAAACAGAGGAACTTCTGAAAATTGAACGATAGGAAGTTATTGAATGCCAAAAAGTGCATGAAATTATTGAACAATAGGATGTGATATTGTGATCAGTGATCACTGGTCTAGAAACAAATAGTGATTTTTTATTGGAGAAAATGGATGCTATGGTAAAACTTGTAAAATATTTTAATTGTGGTAGGATTTAGGAGATTTGAAAGATAAATTATGTGATTTTAGTAGTAGAAGTAGAGAACAAAGACAAGAATATTGATGGTTCAAATGAGGAGTCAAATAAATTTACGTATAACTTTTTCAAAACACGTGAACAGTATTAAAATTTGTTTGTAGTCTCCTTCAAAATGTACCTACCGAATTTTCCATTATTGCACAATTACATTTAATTAACGTGATAATTAAAATATATTATTAAACATTCATTAAATTTTATTTAAATTTATGAATCCGAATAAATATTAATTACCTATTAAGTTAATATCTAACATATGCTCGTTATCATATTAATTAAATGTACTAATTTAGAACATAGATTATGTTATGGTAAAATTTGGGAAAAAATATCAAATTTTCAATTAAAAAGTTTCGGCGGAATTTCAAACTCCTCTTTTTTTTAATTAGGGATTGACACAGGCGGACTACCATACTCCGCCAAACATAAAATAGGCGGTGTTTCAAACTCCGCAAAAGATATTTTTTGAATTATTTCAAAAACTTGATTATTTCGTTAATATACTTTAAAATCTTGGTCACAAAGAAAAAATTTCCTAAAATTTGAGAGATGGAGACTGTGCGAAGAGGGGTAAAAATGGAAATTTATTTTTTTGTCTGGTAAATTTAACATCAATGTAATTTTAGGAAGGATAAATATGTTGTTATTATTATTATAGGAATAGTTATGTTATTTAAGTGTTAAGGAGGGATAGGACAGTAGTAATTCTCTCTTTTATTATGTAGTAGGCTTAAAATTATGGATAGTGATATTGACAAGAAAAATAACTACTAGATACAGAAAATTTCGTTTAAATTTGACATTAATTAAAAGTAAAATTACCATTTCAAGTTTAAATTTCCTGTCCCCATCCTAAAATTGTAGTGAGCCTTAGAGCCACATTTGAAATATAAATCTGACAAAAATAGCAATAACATTTTAAAGTTCGAAATAAATATTCAACATGCCAACCAATTAATCACGAAAGTAATTTTGCACAAACATCCCTATTGCTTGCAAATTGCACAAAAAAATCCCCTCCAATATTCAAAATTACAAAAAACACCCATCAGTTATGAATTTACACCATTAATTTTTCTTCACTAATAACATGTTTCTCACTTAAATTTTTATGCATCTCTCTCTCTCTCTCCTATAAAATCTTCTACATGAAAGAATCACTCTCCCACACACACTCCACAATCTCCATATACAGATAGAGATTTTTTTTTCAATTTTCAAAATCTAGAGATTATTTTTATTTTATTTTTGCAAATTACTCTGAACCTCGCGAAGATTATTTACAAGCACAACTCTTTCGATTGGGGGTTTGATATCAATGTTATGTACATATAACCTGCAAAAATTGAATATCATGTATACTTTTAGACAATTTGCAGGGAATGAGGGGCCTAAATGATATTTTGATGTTTTTAAGGGTAAATAAAAAAGAAAAGAAAAAACTTACAGATCTGAAGAAGATCAAAATCGAGGAACTCTTTGCATCATTGCAACAGAGGGGAGAGAAAATTGGCCGTCAGTACCCGATGAACTTCTCATCATATTATTATTATTGTTATTAATATTAATATTATTATTATTATTAGCCATTAATGGCATTTGCACTTGCACCCCTACTCTCTCTCCTCCTAGTTGATTTTCTCTTTCTACTTGTTGGGTACGCATCAGTAATCTCACCATTTCCATTCGTCTTTTCTGGGCTTCGGCCGTCAATTCCTACAATCAATTCGCTCAAATTTAATAAATTCAAATTTTGATAATTAAAAATAAAAATAAAGAGGGGTTTTGAGAGAGGTTTTTCTTACAGTAGTTCCTTGCTTCTCTTCTCTGGAATATCCAGGGACTGGTAATCGCCAATTTTTCTCTGCAAAAATAACATTAAAAACCTAATTAGATTCAGAACAAAATACATATATATTTATCATTAGGAGGATTTACATATTTACCCTTTTTAAAACTTTAAATTACATATTTACCTTTATTAAAATTAAAATATCATATGTACCCAAAAATTAAAAACCATTCAATTCCTCCGTTAAACTAACTCTCTACCTTTTAGAATTACTATTTTACCCTTCTAAAAATCCAAAGTATCATGCTAACCCTTTTAAAATTATAAATATCATATTTACCCTTTCAAAAATCTGATGTTTTTATTTTTAAAAAGGCAAGTATGGTATTTTGGGTTTATAGAAGGTAAAATAGTAATTTATTTTTGGATAAATATGACATTTTAGATTTATAAAGGGTAAATATGATATTTTAATTTTTAAAAAAAGGCAAATATGTAATTTGAAGTTAAAAAAAAGGGTAAGTATGTAAATCACCCTTGTTATTATTATATATACCTAGGTGGAGCAAAACATCTTTAGCCTCCAACTTGTCCGATTTTCTATGCTTTGCAAGTTTGCAAGCAAACGAAGTTACCTAAAATTAATTAAATTGAAGTCCATTAGCAAAATAAAATCGATACATAAAAGACAGATAATAATAAAATTACCGAATCGATGAAATCATCAGCAATCCCCAAAAGCAAGTCTTCGACTTCGTCAGTTACTTTTGCTGTAGGGTCCACCTGGCAAATATTCAACGAAAATTATTAAAAATAAATAAAACAGAAAAACATTAAAATAAAGGCCAAATTTCATATGTACCCCTAGAAAGCCCAAAGCATCACAATTTCACGTATACCCCTGCAAAATTTGAAATATCAGGAATACCCCTACAAATTATTATAATTTTATGGATACGCTTTTGGTTAGATTTCTGTTAACTATCCGTTAAGATTATCTGTAATTTTTGCTTTTCCAATTTTACCCCCTATGTAAACAAGGAATAGAATTTATGTTGGAAAAATCGAAAAAACACAAATTAGCGGTAATTTCAAGGAAGTTAATCGAATCTAACAAAAAGGGCATTCATGAAATTTTAGTAGTTTTGTAGGGCTATTCATGATATTTCACGTTTTGCAGGGCTATGCATGAAATTGTGGGGTTTTGAAGGGGTACATATGAAATTTGGCCGAAAATAAACAAGCAAAAAATTACTTGGGAAACCAAATCCTGAATCTTCCTCTTTCCGAGAACCTGTTTGCTGGATTCAACAGTCCTGTGGATGGTGGGCCCCGCCACAACCCTGGGAGAAGAAGACGAAGAAGACTGTTGCAACTGCAACTGCTGCTGTCTCTGCTGCTGAGCTCGAGCCAACTGCTGCAGAAACGCCTGCTGTTTCTGAGCTGGCATCTGCTTCAGTGCCAGTAGTTGCTGAGGTGTCATCCCGCTCAGCAGATTTGGTCTTTGCTGAGGTGGTATTTGCACGAACCTCTGGTTCATGCCTAGCGTGTTCTGAACCATTCCGTTTTGCCTTTGCTGATTGATCATTTGTGGCTGCAAGTAATGACCCATCTGACCCGTCAAGCCTGCACGGGTCAACAATTGAGATTGCTGGTGGGCCCCACCTGCGAAGTTCATCTGGCCAGATCCGGCGTAGAGCCTCATGGCCGAGGAAGCAAGTTGCTGAGTCATTCTCATGGCCGGATTGGTCCTCTGCATCTGCTGGTTGATCTGGTATCCGGAAGCGTCAATCTGGCCTTGTAGAGAGATGTCGCTGAGAGACGACGAGGCCATCATGGCGGAAGCGATCGACTGATTAGGGTTCCGAATTGGTTGCTGTTGCGATTGGTTCGTGTTGGATGACGATGACCCGATTTCCGCCATTGTTCGGAAACCAAAGAGATCTGAAAGCGAAGGGAGAGAGACGATTTCAACACAAATTCAGCAAAAACAGTCTTAATTCGACAAAAATCCAGGACGTCCGGTTCTAATTCAACAATAATTTCGTTATAAGTCAGAAAATACCTGATCGTGGAGAAGGGAATTGGGCCTTATCGCCAGTCTACTCGCTCACGAAGTGAAGAAAAGTGAAAGGAACCCTGGTCGTGAAGTGTAGAAGTGCATAAGCTATCGGCCCTCGTGAAATGAAACTGATCGTGAAGAAACTGGTCGTGAGTCGTAAAAGAAGGGAAATGAGAAAACCTTTTTCATCGCGAATAATGGAAGATCAATGGCTCTGTGAGCCCAAACAAGAAAAGCCCATAATAAATAAAAAGTCTTGAGAAGAAAAAGGCCTAATGTTTTATGTAAAATTAAAACAACCTTTGCTTATTGAATTGTACTAAAAATTCAGTTTTTACGTGATGAAAAGGAGATATGAGTCTACTTTGGTTCGCAAATGAAGAAAGTCCGTTTTCACAATTAAAACATACTAGCTTCTTCTCCCGCGCAAGCGCGGGAGTTGCACGTTCGTTCTCGAGTTTTTGATATATTTATTTTATTTTTATTTCATTATTTTATTTTATTTTTGGTGATATTTCATTTTTTATTTAATGTTGTAATTTATTGTAATTTTTATAATTGAAACGAACACATCATATGTGGTTATTACGCACGTGTTGTGAACAAATTATTAATACATCGTACGTAACATAAATGAATGCAATACACAAAATATAAACAGTTTGCATTAAATAACATACAATATTAAATAACATCTAATAATAATAAAAAAAAGAATTACAACAATATAAAATTTTAATTAGTTGTGTTAGTAGAAGGTTACACAATTAAGTACGTCAGAACAAATGAACGTTTCCATTAAAAAATAAAATATGTAAGTATTATATGTTTGCCTCAGTAAATCATTATATTTATAAATTTTACAACAAGTAATGTTTGAATTGTTCAAGAGCCGGATTTCTTGAACAATTCAAACAATTATTGTTGCAAAATTTGTTTATATTTTATACATCATCGGCAAAATCGAGGCAATGATGATGACGACGACGACGACGACGACGACGACGACGACGACGACGACGACGACGATGATGATGATGACGACGACGACATGATGATGATGAGGAGGAGATGATTTGGTGATGACGATGCTCTATTGTTTAGATTTTCATATGATGATGTAAGGGTAATTCATAATCATATTCATGTTCGTTTTTGTTTTTATATTCATGTTCATATTTCGTACTCCTATTGGTTTTATGTTTTCTCGTTTGTGCTTCGTATTTGTGCGGAGACTCGTAATTCGCATATTTCATTTAGCATTGGTGTTTTAATTTATGTGTATTCATATTTTTTATTTTTATTTGTAAATTATATGTATTTCGTGTTCGTGTTTTGTATTCTTATTCGCATTCGTGTCATTGGATTCGTATTCATGTACTCGTGTATTATCTGTGTTAGTGTATTCATATTTGTATTTGTATTTCAATTTACGTGTATCCATATTTTCATTTATATTTGTAAATTATTTGTAGTTCGTATTTGCGGAAGTTTTTTGTGTTTCTCTGTAATTGTTGTATTCGTGTCTTTGGAATGGGTCTTGGCGTTTAATAACACGTGCAATTATTTTGTGATGTGCAATCAAATTGTTTGTTGTAATTAACATGTCTTCATTTCTAAAATATATTGAATTGTTTGTATTCTTACTTGTATTTGTATTTCGTATTCGTATTACGTATTTATATTCACATTTGTATATGCATATTCGCATTCGTGTATATATATTAGTATTCGTGTGATTTCGTATTTGGTAATTTGTTATTCGATGTTCATAATATTTAATTCCAAAATTGTATTAGTATTCGTGTTTGTGCTTACGTTCTTGTTTGTATTCGTATCGTATTTCGTTTTCATATTTCATTCTTATGTTGGTATTTTGTATTTGTATATGCATTTCGTATTTGTATTCCGTAATTCTATTTGGTATTCGTACTTGTATTTTTATTTTCTTTATGTGTATTTGTATTCGTATTGTTTGTGTTGTTTGTGTTTTGTATTTTGTATCCACATTTTGATGATGATGATGATGATGATGATGTCTTCATTTTTGAAATATATCAAATTGTTTGTATTTGTACTTGTATTTGTATTTGTATTTCGTATTCGTATTTTGTATTCATATCCGGATTCGTGCATTGTTCTTGTATTCGTGTATGGTTCTTATTCGCAAATTCGTATTAGTATTCGTATTTCGTATGTGTATTCGTGTGATTTCGTATTTCGTATGTGTATCCGTAATACTTTATTCGTTATTCGTAATTCTTAATTCTTAATTCCTAATCTTTTTATTATTCGTGTTCGTGCTTATGTTCGTGTTCGTACGCGTGTTGGTATTTCGTATTTGTATTCCATAATTGTATTTGGTATTCGTACTTGTATTTGTAATTTTTTTGTGCTTCATGTTTTGTATTTTCCTATCCGCATTTTGATGATGCTGATGATGATGATGATTGACATGTCCTCATTTATGAAACATATCGAATTGTTCGTATTTTTACTTTGTATTTGTATTTCATATTCGCATTCGTGTCCGTATATTCATATTTGTGTATTCATATTCATGTATTATTATTACGGATATTTGTATTAGTATGGGTATTTCATATTTGTATTCGTGTGATTTCGTATTATTCGTTATCCGTAATTGTTAAGTAGTAATCGTATTTGTATTTGTGTTCTTATGTTTGTGTTCGCATTCGTATATCATTTTCGTATATCGTCCTCGTGTCGATTTTTCATATTTGTATATGTATTTTGTATTTGTATTCCGAAAAATATATTAGGTATTCGTACTTGTATTTGTATTTTTTTCGATGTATTTGTATTTTTTTGTGTTGGTGTTTTGTATTTTATATCCGCATTTTGATGATGATGATGATGATGATGATGATGATGTGACAATGATGATGTGATGATGATGATGATGATGATGATATGATCAAAATGACGATATGATGATGATGATGATGATGATGATGTGACAATGATGATGTGATGATGATGATGATGATGATATGATCAAAATGACGATATGATGATGATGATGATGATGATGATGATGATGATGATGGTATGATGTGTATTTCGTGTTTGTATCCCATATTTGTATTTTCTGTTCACATTTGTATTTAGATTTCGTTCCTGTATTTGTATTTGCATTTTTTGTTTGTATTTGTATTTCGTATTTCATTATTTTTTGGTATTGGTAACGATATTGGTATTTGTTCGTATTTCTATACGGACTTTTATTTCATATTTCGTATGTACCTATCATTGATATTGATATCTGTATTCGTGTTCGTTTTCATACTCGTATCCATATTTAGTATTTCTTACTTCATAATTCGTATTTAGTATTTGGTATTCATCTTCTCATATATACGTGTATTTGCATTTGTATTTTTATTTTTATTTGTATTTGCATTTTGTGTTCATATTTCCATTCATGTTCATGTATTCCTGTATTTGTATTCGCATTTGTACTTCATATTTCATATTTCGTATTTGTATCGTTATTTGCGAATTTATTTTGTGTATTTTTAATTCCGCAGGCAAAAGAAATTCATCAATGGATTTCGATCTCGAAAGGAGACTTCATTAAAAACTCGTTTTTTTTCAAATTCGATTCCTCTATGAATTTGGATCTCAAAACATACGTCTTGTACATTGAATTCATGATCATGTTGAGATAAGTTGTTGATGATTTTTAAGCCAAGTCTTTAATTACCAAAAATGGTTTTTTTGAGAGATTCTCGTCTCCACTGCCCCAAAAATGAAATAAAACCTGCCAACAATTAAATACATTAATAGAATGATATTAAGATAAATTTTATGAAGAGAATATTAATTATTTAATAATATTTTACATTAAACAATGGAGGGATATTTTTGAAATTTAGGACAAAAAGATACCTTAATTAATTTTTTTAGCCATCGAACGAAAAGCGAGAAGAAAATCCACCTAAACCCTAATTCTCTCGAAAGGACAAAACAAATTTCACCAAATCCCTCTCCACCTCCCCCAGATTAAGATACAATTCCACCAAATCCCTCTCCACCTCCCTCAAATTCTTCAATTTTGCAATTACACCCTCCTGATCCGTGACCCCCAAACGCGCACCACACAATTGTGACTATTTACAATAGCTCGAAATTCAGAAGATTCGACGAAATTTCGGGCTTCGTGTCGGACGCGTTGGTAGCGACCGAATAGAACGTGTTGAGGAGGTTTTCCAGCGCAGAGGATTGGGGATATTCTGTGACGGGTGTAATGGACATTGATTCCTTTGAAAAAAAAAACATTTGTTATGAAAATCCCTAACATTTCAAAGTCGGCCTATAATTTCAGCGCACTGATTTTGAGCTGATTGTTATCAATTGCCTCACCAAGTTGCCCTAACAATTGAAAACAAATCAGATAAACTGGAGGGGCATATTTGAAATATAAGAATAATGCAGGGACTATTTTGCAAAAGGTACCTGAATCCCATTATCGTCTATAGGAGTGCAATCGACGGCTAATACCGATCCTACATCATCCGCGGTTATGTAATAATCCGGTAACGTTGCTCCTGTTGAGTGGTCCTTCTCCATTTTTAAAATATCGCAGCCACTACAAAATTAATTAGTTACATTGTAAACTTACATATTTACCCTTCTAAAGACCCAAAATATCATCTTTACCCTTCCAAAAAATAAAATACCATATTCGTCTTTACAAAAACCTAAAATATATTTCAGAAATTACAAAATATCAGAAATATCCAAATTTTTGTCTTTTTATTTAGATGGGTAAGTTTGATATAAAAAAGTTTGGAAGAGACCAGAAAAATGCAGAAAGTGGTCCCGTTTACGGGGAAACCGCTGGAAGTGACTTTGTTGGCAGGTTTCCCGTCCCCGTTGATTCGAAAATTGACTATTCCGGCTAAATTGTCTATTATAAAAATCAAAATTAATAAATTTAAGAAAATAATCAAAATTAATAAATTTCAGAAATTGAAATCTGGAAGAATTTAGTACATTACCATCGTCAGAGTACTCTGATCTTGAATTATGATCGTCGCAAAGACTGGTTCGATTCCATTTCGTGACACGTTTTCCTCCTCGAAAATAGGTTTTCCATTAAATTTAATAAAATTTAATCAACCCAAATTAAGCGATTTGGGATCCGGAGTATCGAAATAAAAAAAGGAACATTAGATGAAATACCACAATCATCGTCGTCAGTATCATAGCAGGGTGGTGGTGAGGTAGTCGGAGTTCCGTTTTCAACCTACTATGACGATCTCCATTCGGCAATCGACTCGCCGGAGTGACATGTCTGATCGTTTGAAGAACTTCCATCCGATCGAGTATCTTCGATAAGTGTACCAGTCATTTCCAAACAAAATGTACTTGTCCGCCACCAATTGTTTACCGTCTTCTTCGCCTGAAGAAAAAAAATCCAACTTTAGAGATTCGATTCTGATCTCATTTTCAACTAATTTCACAACAAAAAGGTTGATTGTAAGATTTCATCTTACACAAATCCAATTGGGCCCGAATAATTCCGAAAAAAGAGGGTTAAACTACCCTAAATCTTATCGTAAAACACTAAATCAATCAGAAGAGAGCAAAATGACCCAAGACCGCAAATGAAATTAAGATTGGTATTGATGATGAATACCAAACGATATGTTCAGAATATGATGGGATATGAATCAGTTTGAGAAAAGAAGCAAATAACAAACTGAAGGGCCATGGCAATAAATCGCAATAAAAGGACAAAATGATAGAACTAACCCTAGGTAAACAGAGAAGATTACTTACGGAAGCAATGAGATTGAGAAGGCGACATCACACCAACGCGAAAGCCAAAGAAAGAAGAACCGGAGACTGTGACGAAGGATCGGCACCGCGCGCAGATGAGAAAACAAACGGAACGGTTCTCGTTCAGCGCCTGCTCCACGTGGTTTTGTGTCGAAATGGCGGTCGGCATCCTCGTCGCTCATCTGGCCCCAGTTTCCTCCCCTTTTCGTCATAGGGTTTCACACCTTTTCGCCGTAGGGTTTCACAGCTTGAGCTTGGGTTTTGTGACTGGGTCATTAAATGTAATGCAAATGATAAGAAGAGAGATGAATGGGGGAAAAATTTAGAGAAGCGAACAGTATATAGCTACGTGGCCGAATGAATGAAAGAGGCAATGTTTAGCATTATTCCTATCTTATAATTAGTGTGGTATTCGCGCTATTGCGCGGGTTTGTTCTTTGAAATTCTTTTTACTTTGTTTTGTTTTCATTTTACTTCTAAAAAATTCTGACTATTTTTTTCTTCTAAACTTGTTCTTTCTTCACGACAATTTTTTTCTTTTTTGTCGCCAAGAGTTGATTTTTTTTTTAGAATTTTTGTTTTTATTTATATTGGTTCTTGTTTTGTTCAAAGAGTGCATGTTTTGATTTCATAGAGGTATTGTTATTGCTTTTGTGCCGTGTATTTTGACACTGTGATAACCCAGTAAATAGACGTTTTTTTGGATGCAAATAGGTACACATGCTTGGTTCGGCAACATCGCAGGTTTTGTGTTTTATAAAATCATATATACAAATATTAAAAATACTGAAATTGTAATTTAGGAAGTCATTTAGAGAAGATACAAAGATCGTCCACAGGCCCGGTCCTGAGATTTTGGAGGTCTGTGACGTAGTGTTAAAATAATCCAAAATTACGAAATCATATCATATAATAATTAAAAAAAAAAAAAAATTTAGAACTAAATAAATATCCACAAAATTAAAGTCAAAATATTACAAAACATATAAATTTAGAACTAAATAAATATCCATAAAATTAAAGTCAAAATATTACAAAACACATAACTAGCATATTCATTTAAATATCTCTTTTCATCAAAGCACTCCTAACATAAATAAGCACTCTATTAATTGTGTAATAATTACTTGTTAATTATGGTATATCTATTCATTATCTAATATACCACCCATTACAAGAAAATGATGATTGTTGGGTTATCTATTTTCTTTTTGGTATATTAATTTGGTAATGTTTATCTAATTAACCCACCCCCTTATTTTGCACTCATCTTTGAGGCTCCTCATGAAGCCACATCATCATATCCATTAATATGATATTTGATAATTTAAAACATGCATTTTGTATTATTATTTTTAAGTATTAATTTGAACCATTAGATGTAGTGATGTGGTTTAATCTCAATCATTCATTTTTTGTTAGATTTTTTGAAGATCATATTTTGGGTAGTCATTTATGTGTTATTATTTTACACCATGTTTTAAGCATTCTTAGAAAGTCACATCATCATATATTAATGATGTGGCATATTATTATTGGTTATAATCATATTAGACCAAGTCTAATCAATTGTTTAACATTTCACATAAGATTATATGATCAAATGTGAATGCAATGGAATATGAAAAGTTTATATATAAAATATTAATAATTTCATATGTAATATTATAAAAAATACAACATATATTAGTATTATTTTGGAAATTTAATTTTATAAACCCATCAAATATTTTCATTTTTTTTTTCTCTTTATTTTGACATCCATATTAGCATAGTTCGTACATATTATGTAAGAAAATACAGTGCAAAAAAATAAACATGTACATCATATATTTTTAAGAATTTTATTTGCATAATAGAATTTTAAAATATTATTATTTATTTTTTAGATAATTATAACAATACGAATCTCATATAATACTAAGTAGATTATAATGTTTTTAAGCAAACAAATTTTGTTCAAAAATAATAGAATTAAAAAAAAAATTATCCATCTAAATAACTTTTTAAACTTGTAAACACCTATCAAATTGTATTGTTATTTTACAAAACGTAAAATTAAAAAAATCATATGATATAAAATAATTTGTATTTATGTTTATTGTAAATTAAATTATGATATTATTTATTAAATTACTTCCCCTATTAAGTTTTAAATTATTTTATATTTGCCACGATATTTGAATAAAAAAAAATATTACTATATATAATTAATAATGTGTTACTACATATGTTGTATGATTCATTATTCTAATATTTGATATTGTATGAAATATTGTGAACAGTGATATAATATGTGTTGTTACGTGTTTCGTAAAATTGTATTATATCTCATTCTTATATATTATTATATAATGACACTAATATGTGTATTATTATTTGATTACAAAAATGAGATTTTTTGTTATCATACTAAAATAATTGTAAACATATGAATAATCATAGATAAATAAATTCAAATAACTTTGCTTTAAGATGATATTATTAATATTATCATATAAATATATAATTATATTAGAATGAAAAACATAATTTACATGCTCGCCGCGTAACGCGAGTATTCTCCTACCTGGATATAATTATTAGATATAATTAGGAGAAATTAGGAGAAGATCCCGCTGGAACTGTTCCTTTTTTTCCTAAATTAATTACATATGGGATTTACTAAGAAAATATGAAATTACAAATTTGAATTACATGAATTAGTATTTGAAGTAAACATGAGATGAAATAAAAGAATCTAATTTAAAGAAATAACATTCCTAAAATTGTGACAAAAATAACACGGGCATATAATATTTTGAAATCTGACAAACTCGGAGGTATATGTAACGAACTCTTCAAATTCAAATATTATCACTATCAATAATACCGAAAATAACAATTTCAAATTGAAATTAACTGCAGCCTAAATTAACAGCAATAGTTATCAAAAACCCTAAATAGAACTTTAAATAAATTTGCTGGTAATTACTCTAATTTTTCATAAAAAATAAAAACCCAAAAAACATTAAATTACCTGAGTTAAATCAGGCTTAAAAGGCATATTTTGTCTTGATGAACAATTAAGAAGAACATAGTTTCCAAATAATAATTGAGAATTTGAGAAAAAAAAAAATGAAAATTGAAAAAAGTAATGGAAAATATTTTTTCTATTTTCCAACGGTAATAAAATAATTTTAGTTTTTTTAAGACAACAATTATAATATCTCACATATACAAATTACCAACCGTAAAAAATTCTAACAAAATCTTAATCCTATATAATCTTAATTATAACGTTAAAAATCTTTTTCAACATTAACAAAATAATTTTTGCTTTTTTAAGACAACAATTCTAATATCTCACGTATACAAATTTCCAACGGTCAAATTTTTAAAAAAAATCTTAATCCAACGGTAATATCTTAATTATAACGTTAACAAAAAAGTTTCAACATTAACAATTTTCGTGTTAAAAGTTAAAGAAGATGAACTCGGTTCACAATTTAATAGATGAAAATAATATGTCTTTTCTATCTGGTGTATAAATCACAATATATACACCGAGTCTTCTTACTGAAAATAGATCCAACTTTATGCAAATAGAATAGTTCCGTACCAGTCTCACACCAGCCTCGTACCGGCCATGTTCCGAAAATATTTAACACATACAATTTGAAGCAGATTGAAATTACAATTCTTGAACAATAAGTCAATAACAACTACATATGTATTGCATACAAGTCCCTGAAATGTTTGTTTAATTGCAAATTAGTCTCTCAATTACTACAAAAATACAAACAAGTCTGTACAGTGCTAAAGTGCCCCTGTAATGTTGTGCAAAATGCCCCTGTAATATTGTTTAATCGCAAATTAGCCCCTCAATTACTGTAAAACTACATACAAATCACTACATTACTAAATATTTACAAAACAGCCCCTCTAACCTAACTGATTATTCAAACCCATTAACCCTTATTTTTTAGCTGTGAGAAGAAATTAATTGATTCTTACATAGAGACAAAATTGAATTTAATAGACGAGATAGGAACGGCCAATCGACGAAGCTTGGTCACAAGCGAAAATGAAATTCCATAAAAAAATCTGGAACAAAATATAATAAAATAGTGGATCAAAACTGGAACAAAATCTAATAAAACAATTGAATCCATTACCATCAAATTAAATCTTAAAATTCTTCTTCCAAACAATTTCTAAACCATTTAATTCAACTTAATTACGAAATTAAATCCCAAATGACTGGGGCATAAATGACTCCATCAAAATCTTGCCAAATATTTAAACATATTTATTTATCTTATCATTATCAAATTGAATTGGAACAAAAGAATTAGTTGAATACATATAATTTTTTTTTTATCAAAAACAGATTAATAAATACATATAAACTTACTAATTGAGTACATATAAACAACATCAAATCCAAATCTAAGAGAACATAACATAAACTAATCCTAATCTCATTCTTAACGGTAACAAAATCAAATCTAAATCTAAATCTAACGTTAATATTTCTTCATATTACAAAAAATACACTTGGTCCACGGTTTAATGAATACAAAGAAATTACCATTCTGATACGGTGTAAATATTAAACGTGTACACCGAGTCTGGGGACGTTGTTAACTATTCCAACACGTCTCTATAGGTGATTGATAAATAAGCCCCCCTCAGGCCTCGCCCCTCTCTTCTTCTCTGTGGTTCCCAAATATGAAATATTCCTTCTTCCTTGTCTCTTCTCTCCCTTCTCCTTTGTCTATTCTCTCTCACAAAGCAATAGCAATGGAGAAACTTCTTCTGTTTTTCGTCGATTGTGGTTCTTGTCTCTTCTCTCCCTTCTTTTTGGCAGTCGAGAAGAACGTTCTTCTTTCCTTGTGGACTCACCGCTCGAAACTACAATTTTCATGGTTGTTTAATGGACGCACACGAGGATGTAAGTGAATATCGTCCACATTTTATTTTTATTCTCTTTGATCTTAGTTCTTGGTTTTGTTTATTGACGAATCAAACCAGTAATTCTTTCTCTTGGTCGTTTTTGTTCTTGTTTCTCTGGTTTTTCGTTTTATGGTTAAATGTTTTGATAGATCTATCTAAGCCACACGCAAAAACAGTTCTTGTCAATTTTGCATTGAATAGTTTCCATTCTGATTTTCTGTCTGAATTTCCTAAATCCCTGTATGAGTACTTAGATCTGCCATCTTGCTTTGTTTCGTTAAAACCCCTCAATAAATAGTTTTATGGACTTTCAGCCTTTGAATCATTATAAGCATCCCTGTTTGTGATTAATTTTGTAGTTTGAAAGGTTTTGCGAGCACTAATTTTGGAACACGTTTAATTGATGCTGTAGTCCTAAAAATTGTTTTTTTGTGCTTTCAGGCTTGAAATCAAGATTTCAAGAAATTGTTGCTTGTGCGCTTTCAGGCTTGAACTCGAGTTCTTAGATTTCCCATCATGACTTCATCCGATTTTTTGGTGTTGTGGAGATGAAAGCTTGACCGACCAGGTATTAAATTTGAAATTAACTAATTTATTTTGTAAGTATTCACTCTAACTTATTTTCACTCAGTTTGCACAAATGGAAAAATTGGACAGTCAAATCGATTTACCAAGACACAAAACTGCGACATCTCAAGACAAGAAATTTCGAAGTGTGAGAAAGAACCAACTGGTGTATATGTTGCGACATCTCTGTTTATGTCTTTGTATATGTGCATCTCTGTATGTGTTTGTTTGTGTGGTCTATATGTGTGTGTGTATTTATTTTTGTGTTTGTGTGTGCGTGTGGGTTTTTTGTATGTGTGTATTGTATGCGTGTGGGGTCTCTGTATGTGTATATTGTGTGTGTGGTGTGTGTGTGTGGGGGTCGGGTCCACATAAGGCCCGGCCCACGGGGAGGGGGTCGGGCCTACGCGGGGCCTGGCCCACGGGGAGGGGGGTCGGGCCGGCGCGGGGCCTGGCCCACGGGGAGGGGGGGTCGGGCCCGCGCTGGGCCTGGCCCGTGAGAGGGGGGTGGGGCCGGCGCGGGGCCTGGCGGGGGGGAGGGGTCGGGCCCACAGAGGGCCTGGCCCGGAGGGGTCGGGCCCACAGAGGGCCTGGCCCGAAGGGGTCGGGCCCACGCGGGGCCTGGCCCGCGGGGGGAGGGGTCGGGCCCACCCGGGGCCTGGCCCGCGGGGGGGGGGGGGTCGGGCCCACGCGGGGCCTGGCCCGGGGGGGGGTCGGGCCCACGCAGGGCCTGGCCCGGGGGGGGGGAGGGCCCATGCGGGGCCTGGCCCGGGGGGGGGTCGGGCCCACGCGGGGCCTGGCCCGGGGGGGGGGGGGTCGGGCCCGCGTGGGGGCCTGTTGGATTCAGGCCCACGTGGGGCCAGGCCCGGGGTGGGGGTCGGTCCTACGTGCGGGGGGTGGGGGGGAGTCGGGCCCACGCGTGGCCTGGCCCGGTGGGGGGGGGGGGGGTCAATATTTACAAGTTTTTTTTTTTTGGGCTAAAATTTTCAGATTTTTACAAATATATAAATTATATTGGTTCGATTGTCCAAAAATCTGATTTGTGTTTTTGTAACTGAAAAATTTGTGTTTTTGTAACTGCTTACATTTTGTTCACGGAGAGTGGAGACGTTAAGGTTCGTTAAAACTTTATATGATTTGTGATTAAATTACATGCTATATTTTAGCATTTTAATTGTATCAAACATGATATTATAGTTTGATTTGTTACAAAGTGGCTGATACTTTTTGGAAGGATTTACATGACTTCTTTTTGTTGATTGTCTACGAGTACAGTGGAGGAGAAATATATATTTTGAGCTATAGGTTTCTTCATTATATTATATTATATATTTTTAAAGTAAAGGAGGATTTTGTTAGCGAGTAAAATTTTTGGTCAATGAATTCATAATTTAGTTGGTTAAGTGAGAGATATAAAAAAATCGTATGTTGTGAGATATTGTGAATTCAAGTCTAATTGAATGGATTAATGTCGTGTAAGTCTTCTCCATTTATTATCAATATAACATTATATTAGATGCGCAATATATATTTTGAATATTAATATATCTATTTTTAAATGTCAATTAGCATACATCTTTTTCTGGCTGATAGCATAAAAAAAATTGTTGATTTATTTTGAGTAAAATGTACCTTAAAGAATACACCACTGAACAATATTTGACTCGTGAAATCTTGACAGGCCGCGCTGTCAAGTGTCGAAACAATACCCGTAACAAATAGTCGGTCTTGAGAAATATATTTTGCACTTAGTTATTCCATTTTTTTATATTTCAAAATAATATACAATATTTGAGATATACACAACAAAAAAAAAAATTGATTAATATTAATCTTTATTTAGTATGATAAATAATACACCACCGAAAATCAAGATAAGAAAAATGAAAAATAATAATTGCCGTGTTGAAATGACGGGTACATGTATAATTTTCCTAAATTAATTGGGCGATTCTATGATACATCATTTTTTTAATTAATTGGGTGATACATCGTTTTTAAATCATCATCCACGTAATCAACAGAGATCTACTTATTGTAAGTAATATCCGAATTTTTTTTGTTCACAAAGATGTACCACTAAATAATTAATTAATATGTTAAGTATATATCAATAGTAATTATATAGCTATTCTATTTCAACTTGATGAGGGGTAGATGTATATGGTAAAGGGTTTGTGACTGTACAATGTGTACATGAGAATTGGTTGTAACTTCTGTTGATTTGCGATTAGTGGTCTTTGTGTAATTACAATTTACAACTATAATTCTAGCCCCGATATACTGTCCTTGTACAATCACATTTAACTCCAATTCGATACAAGTTAAACGTGAATACTATACTTTTCATCTTTAGCCTTCAATCAAGTCTGGGAGGGCTTCTTGTTTTTCATCTTCAACCCAATGACAAATCATTTTCCAACATCCAAATCAACAATATATTGTAATTATAATTATAATTATAGCACACAATTACTACTAAAAATACACAAACAACTCACATTGCTACTCGACAAATGAAATATCTGTCCTTCTTTACAATTGTCTCCATTGGTTTTCAAGAAAAATATTTTCACGCAAAATTTGTGGTTTCACAAATTCCATGTTCATAATGTGTATTGTACTCATTTCATACCCAACTTGCATAGTTCTGAAAGTCGGCATTGGAATCGGGATCACTCGATGTCTCTGGAGTAAGAATCACCCAAGTTGGATCGGAATCGTCCGAATCGGATCGGAAAGTTGGATTTTCAAATATTATTGTTAAATTGAAAATAACAGAAATTTATATAAAACATATAAAAATTTTATTTCGGGAGAAAATTATTTAGAAAATATATGCTTGTATCTTTTTTCTTCCTCAATGAAATTTCATTGAGGACTGACGTTTTTTTTAGCTTCATTTCTTACGTTTTCCCACTTTCAATTGACATAAAAAAATATTTACTAAAAAAAATAATGAAAATAATATAATTGAGATAAGTCCAGCAAGTGGTAATAGAAGAGCACAAATCTAATTGTCAAAATGAAAATATCCACCATATTTGTCTCTTGTCATTTCAACAAATATTGTGTTCTTCAGTCGTTTCTTCGGGAGTATTCTCAATTCTCAATTTGCAATCACTCCTTTGTTCTCGTAGGAAATTGCATGTTAACCATCACATTATGTCACCAAATTATGAGAAACGCAAATAAGTCCTTGCACTATTTCTAAAGTGCGAAAAGAAAAATAGAGATAAATTATTATATCCTAATCCACCTATTGGCCACGTCCTAAAAAATTATTCAACTTGACATATTGAAATAAACGTACTCCAATATTCTATTTTAATCCTTAACAAATCAATAAAAAATTTGTTAAAAAATAATATTTCAAAAAGATTCAAAACCCCTGATTCGTTCTCAAATTTACAAAAAAGCCCCAATATTTAAAATATTTGAAAATGACCGCTTTTAACCTTTTTTCCAACAAAAAAAAACGACCACTTAATTTTAACTTTTATTTTGAGAATGTCCCTAATTTAAAAAAAGATTTTTTAATAGTAATTAAGTTCATAAGTTGATCTCGACCCAATGGCTAGCCCAAAGCACTTTGACGGAGATGCAGTCCAAATGAGGAATGTCAATGGGCTAGGTAATACCCGTGCCCGACGGGTATCCGACCCGGCCGGGTCGGATAATATCCGATTAAGCCTACCCACGGATCGGGTATTACCCGATTAAAAAATACTCGGCACGGGTAGGGGTAGGGTATGGACGGGATCGTACCCGATCCGTGAGTATACCCGATCCGATCCCGGTCCTTATTAATCCTAGTTATATTAATATTTTAATATATTTTTTACTATTTTTTGTTGTTTTTTAAATGGTTTTAATCTATTTTTTCTACTGTTTTTTTATTATACAATTTTTTTTTAATTTTTTCTATTTGTTTAGTAAATAAAACCAAAATAAATAAGTTCCTAGATTTATGTTTATTTATTTTATTGTTATTTCACGTTTCTACCAATTTTAATTTCATAATACAATTTCTACTCAAAAATATTTGTTGTGTATTTCATGATATTATTATGTTATGTGGTGATATTTTAATTTGAAAATATATATTTTTCGTTAGTATATTTTAATGTTTTTATATTTAGGTATGGTTAAATATTCCCGCGGGAAACCCGAAAATCCGCAGGTACTAAACGGGGCGGGTAAACTTATCCGCTCAGTCGGATATGGATATATCCGATTAAAATGGATAAGGGTATGCGTGAGACTATACTTGACCCGAACCCGACCCAAATGGCTTCTCAACCTTACGATCTTAAATCATGATTAATCTGGCTCGATTAATTGTAACAGCCAGTTAACTCCGTTTTCATTTTTTTTTTTAGAAAGAAATCATCTAAATATCCCTCTGCTTATTATTTCCCACAACTCCTTCACCTCCTACTAAATAATTTATAAATCATCTAAATCATTTTTTCTTTTGAGGGAGGAGGCAGTGCCTCTCTCGAATTTGCAATAATTATAAAAAAAAGGATAAAATAATGTTGTACAATCATACTCTTCTCGATATCACAAGATAGTTGTGAGAAATAAAAATAAAAATAACATCATCTTTTTGAAGTGCGCATGCATCCAAATTCAGAACATGCACTAATTTTATTATCTTATGCATACGCAATATTTTTCTCAAAATAAAAATAAAAATACATATACAATACATCCCGAATCAAACAATAAATCTCAAACTAAATAATTTATAATAAAATAACATCTTTTTGAAGTTTGCAGACTCATGTTGAAAACAGACATCAATTAAAATAATACAATATACAATACATCATATGCTTTTTTAGTTTTTAGTTTCATCAAACCACGTAGTCAATAGAAAATTTAACGCCAATCAATCAAAAGTCTATCATGATCACATCGAACGGATCATATGATATTTGGATAAGCCCCCGTCCCTAATTTCAAATGTTCATTTATAAATTAGAATGTATTCGCTTTAAAATAATATAATATTTTAAAGATATTTTCATATTATTTGAATAATTAACGATTGATTTCAAATTTAGTACTATTTTGATTTTGATTACATGGGGTTCACATCATTTGATATTTGATACATTTACCTTGCCATTTGTTTTATAGCCTTTTATTAGATTTATCTTCCTACAATTTTTTTTTGTCCAGTAGAATTTAGCTTTTAGTTTCTAGGAACAATTTGTAGTATATATAACTTTCAAAAACTCTTAATATCAAATTTGCCCCTTCAAAATTATTAATATCAAATATATCATTTATATTTGTTAGGTTAACTCAAAACTAACTATTTCCATTTGTTTTTAGAATTTAGAAAGTAAAGGCAACGGGGCTTTAAAAACAACAAAGAATATAGTCCAAAATAATATGGGCTCAGACATGAAAATGCATTGCAAGCTAAAAGGATCTCTTTTTAAAAAAAAAAAAATAGGCCAAAGTCAAAAACTATTTTAAAATAACTACAGGCCGAGTCCATTCCAACTATCCCTGAAAAAAATTAAGACAAATATTTCGGCTCAGACTTTTCAGAAAATGAAAACGAAACGATGTAGAAAACAAAATAAAAAATTAGATCAAAAAATATCTTGTCAAAGAAAAAATTAATTCTGACGAGAATTTCAAAAGCTAATGCAACCTCTCTTGTTAACTCATCCCACGAAATGCAATGATTCCTCGTAAAAACATGACACATTTCCGTTTTAATCTCGTAACGAAAAAAAACATAAGCTGTAGAGTTGTGAAATTATCAAGTTAGCAAAATTTGGAAACAGCGTAAGTTCAAATAGCTAGTGGGGAGGTGGCCTGAATCTCCTGTATTTTAGAAACTTCGAAAGTAATAATATGTTCAATTATCAATAACGAAGAAATAATTAACCAAGGAGTGAATAAACAATAGCACAGTACTTACTACTTCACATCCTAATTGAATTTTCCTCACATGACTTCCCCAAATTGGTCGGTTTTTCCTCCTCCTAAGATTTTCTCCAAGTCGAATACTCCAATTCGCAACCCTAATTGCACATTTATTTCCAAATCGACATCAAAATCGCTGTTAGGCTAAGAAAATTGACAAATAGATAAATATTTACCTTGAATATATAAGTTAGTCAAATTAATTGTTATGTTTGCAATATTTATAATCCTAAGTTGATATAATTCGATAATTATTATATAGTATTACCTAATTATTATATAGTCAAATTAATTGTTATGTACATCATATATTCTCACTTTTATGTACGTCTATACAGGTCTTAAATTCTTAATAATTATTAGATATAATTATCCCTACCTGGATATATTATCTTAATATGTATAACCAAGGGAATATTAATACTTAAAATAAAAGCAGTATAATTACAGACGAAAAGAGGAAAATAGTCTAATATATTACAAAATTATATACTATTTGTTACAAGATTTTCTGATTAATGGATCAATGGATCATGATTCTGTACAACTAAACTAAACATGTATTAGTTACAATTAACAAGTAATGACTCAAAATTAAAAAAAAATCTACACAAATTGATCAATTTTCCCTCCCTTTTAACCCTTTTTCTTTTTTCCATTTTATTTGCTAGAAAAAAAGGATTAAAGAGGGGTTGAGTTTAGGGTTATATATGTATTTTTTCTGTTTTTGTTGGTTGTAGAAGGGCAGTGAGGGGAATGAATGCGATTAGTTTTGGGCAAGGCGACAAGTATCAGAACCCTTTTGTTGGGTCCAGTACGACTGAGCCGCAAGAACCCGGTCCAGGAGATCTTGTGGAACCGGTTCACCACGCCTCTGTTGCGGTGCTATGCTCGCTGTGTGAACCAATGTCTTCCACTTGTCCTGTCAAAATAAAAATTAGAAATCATTATTTAGTTAATTAACCATCATTAACACACACGGATTAAATGGGTCAGTAAAGAAGTTCGATAAGATTAAAAGTACATGACTCAAGTTGAACGTGAATTTGAATTTGAATTTGAATTTAGAATTTGGAAATTATGACTTGACTAGTTAAAAAGGGGAACAGTGTTGCATATGGATTTTTATAACTAAATATTAATGTCCAATTTTCGCCTAAATAACATCCTTTTATTAAGAATAATGATTGGTATGATGATTTTGAACCTGACATCATAACTAAACACACACGTTGATTTAATAATTTACAAAATGTCAACAAAATATGAAATTTACAAAATTTAATAATTTACAAAATTTAATTACCTTAAGATCAACGTAGGTTCTGTGGTCCGCATCATCGAAGGCCCTTATTTTCACATCCCTCCACCTACAAAAACATAAATTTCATACAATTTTAATTTAAACCAATTAAACAATAAATAAAAAGTTAATTTCAAATTTTTTATTACCGTCCAGTGCCTAATTTCTCGACGGCTTGAACAAGTGCCTCGACCTCGTCAACAGAAAAAGGGCGACGAATCCTCCTCTGCACAACGGGTTCGACCCGCTTCGATTTCCGCGCAGAAGGAATAACTGCCAAAGGCTCGTCCATTTGCATCTGATGCACCACTATCGCCTTCGATTTATTCGGAGAGTTCGGTGACGGTTGTCTTAGCGGAACCGAGGTTGGTTTTTCTACTGAGACGTGACTGTAGCCTTGGCTGGATTTGGACTTGAGTTCGAGCGAAAAATCCAAATCGTCTAATTTCTCGACCTGAGCCAAGTTCAAATTTTCGTCTTGGAATTTCGTTCCTTGAAGTGTGACTCCAACGTCTAGCTCTTTTCCAAGCATCGAAGCCATTGCTTCCAAAACCCTTTTCTGTTAAAAGTAAAACCCCAAAAAAATATTCAAAATTCAAAACCACTAATTCGGAACACAAATTTGGAAATTAATATTATTTCAATTAATTAATTAATTGATTGATTACCTTGAGAAAAGCTATAGTATTGGTTTCAGAAACTTCGAGGACCAGTTCGGGAATTTTGACCGATTTGATGCTCAATTTCATATTTTCTTTTTTAGCTTCCTTTTTAAACTGAGTTCTTTGGCGAGTGTGAACCAACTTGCTATCACAAAAAGCCCGTTTATTCTCCCCATCTAAAAATTTAAAAAAGTAATATTAAAAAAATTGAATAATTAAAGGATCAAATTGAATAATTCACACGTACGTCTGCTTTTCCCCGGAGAAACTTTCTTCGAATCAACCTTCTTAGAAACCCTAGAACAAGTTCTTCTGCAACTATCTTGATCCAACGGCTCCGGTTTGATCAACCCGGGAATCTCGTTCATGATGGAATCTTCTTCTAGGATCTCGCCAGCTATATCTGCGAGCACATGCATTGCGGACAAGTCGTCGTTACGAACATTCTGATAGATCCTCCTCCTTCTTGAAGACCGTTTTCCCTGAAAGATTATAAAAAAAATTGAGAATTTTTTATTGAATTCAAAATGTGGAGAAATGGTGTTGATTGGTGGTTTGCGTACCTTGGTTATTTTGGGTACGGGCGTGGATGCCACACGGGTGGCAGAGGGTCCGTTAATACGTTTGCGAGGAGACATTGTAAAATCTGCAGAAAACCCCCAAAAGTTCGATCAAATTACGTCAAAAAAATGAAAACGAAAACCACATGATCACAAAACCTAACGCAAATAAACCCGAATTATTCAAAAATGAGCATGACGCACGAGACTAACCTTAAAATATCACGATCGCGATCCTTGCTCCAAAATCTAAGCTCAATTTCTTCAAATCAATTACCCGAATTCAATTGCTCGTCTCAAAAATCACTTTGTATCGTTTTGTTACTCTCTTTCTCTCTTTATAAGATCGCCAAAACCCCACTCTTAACTAAACCACCATACGGTTTCCCCAACCTCTATACCCTCACCATCCGCCACGTGTCCATGCTCTCACATCCAACGTCTCAGATCTTACCAGCGATATTTTTTTTTACGCTGTTCCAAGAGATAAATACTGGATTAGTCTTAATTAAGTAAATTAAATTTTTTGCGGTTAGAGACGGGACACTAGACCGGTTCAGAAAATTTCCACCCAACAATTTACACAGTGGGGATCTTGACCATTTTGCCCAAACTATTCAAAGAACCTTAATATTATATAAAATGATTCCCTAACTATCTATAGTAAAATACGCAAAAAAAAAAACTTAACAAAACCTCGTTTAACTAACAAATTTTTTTCGCATTGGTAATGCTTCCCCATGATTCGGAATCATAATTCACTTCTACATCATTTTCAAGGTCTAACATACCGTCATCGACAACATTAACATTTTCTCCATTAGTCCCCTCCCAAATTTCTTCATTATTCGCTTCCTTAATTTCATTGATCCCCTCTCTGGCTTCTTCATTGTGCTTGTCCCAAATTTCTTCTTCATGCTCCTCTCGAATTTCTTCAACTTGCTCTCAGTTGCTTCATTTCCTAAGTTAACATTGGGTCGACTCAAGTCTCAAGCTACTTTCTTTTTGCCTCCAAACATCAAATAGTTTAAAGACGGAACCGGCAAGAGATTTTGCCAATTCACATTTTCGTTGCTTTGTTTTTATATTTTGAGCTCCGGAATTTTGCTTGCGTTTTCTCAATCGTCTTCTCAATTTGTTCTACGATAAAATAAAACGAGTTGTACGATAATAAAATAAATATCTCGATGAGTAGATAATTGAATAAAATACCATTTTTATTTAGTATTAGAGAAAGAAAAAAAAGTCTTTTTTTTTTAGTTTTCTCTCATGGAAATATCATCGAACACCTTGTCTACGTCGCAAAATATGATAATCAGAGAATAGACAAAGAAAGCAGTTCCATTAATTTTGTAAATTCTAAAAAAAAATACAATTATAGATTGTTAAGAACTAACAGACCTTAATTTTAGGAAAAAAAATTTGTCTTCTTTTCATTTTTTTTCTCTAGTTTAAATATCGAAGTTGAAGCAAGATTATTTTCTCTAGTCCATTGTTGAGTTTTCAGTCCAAACAAGAGAATAAAGGGCAAATGAGGGAGATATTAGAGAGTAAATAAAAAAGAACGAGAGAGTCTGAGAGAGAGGGGCAAAGTCACAAGCAATTTTGCTTCGTGGTCTAATGGAAAGATTCAAAGAGAGAGAGAGAGAGAGAGAGGAGGCGGGGCTTCCTCAAATGATGTGCGGTGGGCTTATGGGCTTTTCTTAGTGTTTATAAATTTATAACGAGTAAAATCTAATTAAGCCCGAAAACATGGATAACAAATATATTATTAATAACTAGATTTATCCTGGTGCATTTGTGCGGGACAACATAGCTATTTTTTTACATGTTTTTTATATAATTTATTTAAATAGAATTAGCGCACGTGCGAATTGGCGCTCGTGCATTTCAATTAAATTAATATAACTATGACATATTTGCAAATATCATGATTTCAATATATGCATAAGATTCATGAAATTAGTCCATCACGCATATTATTGTATGATTAATTTTTTAAAATAACATTTGTGCTGGTGCTTTAAATTTGATTAATGTAATCATGACATTTCTCAAATATATTTTGTGTTAATAAATGTATTAGTAAAGGTTCATTAAATAATCGCAACGTGTCAGATGGATACAACGGACATATGACAAATTTCTATGCAAGCTCGCATAAATTTGAGCTTACAAAATTTCATACATATCCGTGCGAAATGAGCAATTAAAACAAAATAGAAAGCAAAAAAAGACCAAAATCGAAAAAGACAAAAATAGAGTAAAAAAAAATTACTAAAAAAGGATCAAAATTGTATAACCAAAAAAAAATGGATTGAAATTTTTTTTACCCCATTCCACGTGTCAGCACCTGGTGGAGGTGGTAGAATTATATTGACTACTACTATAATATTGTGGTGACATGAATATTAAAAATAAAGAAGAGTCTATTTTTGGTTGTTGAGAAAATGAATTGGGATGATTTTGTGGAAGAGAATGGATGAAAATGATGCGCAGATTCATGTATTGAAGGCATTCAGCCAGAGATATTGGATAAATAACTTGAAATTTTTTCTTAAACCACCCTAAATTATATATATTTACAGTGATTTTTTACAGTTATTTTCTACAAACAAATATATATTTTTCACCAAAATTCTCAAGAATTAAGAATTAGTTGTGCAGTGATTTTGGAAGGAGATAATAATTATTATTTAAAAAAATACATATTTGAGTACCTCGCGGTGCCTATTGATCTCGGCGTCCTCGGCATAGTTGTGTTCTTTCGAGAGATTAGAAATATCTTCAAGAAATTTCTGCTTGAGCCCTTCAATTGTTTGCGGATTAATAATAATATTATTATCTCCATATCTAATTTGCAATGCATTGCTCATAGCAACGGGATTTTGTGCGTTCGTATAAAGCTGCTTGTTGAGCGAGATTCGCTCGACCTACATTAAATGGCGAAAAATTAACTAAAATTGTATTGAAATAAATCAAAAGACAAAAAAGGAAAATAACGGTAATAATAATTAATTATCATTTATGCAAAGATAATTTGGCGGGTAGGACTTACCTTTGGCATATCCAGGACTAATGTAGCGTTCCATAATTATTTGTACTTTAAGTACACGTGTCAAAATCGATAGAAACTCTATATTTTTTTTACTATAATATAATAGTATAAATAGTATAATAGTATAATATAATATTATAATTATCCTACGGGATATTTGATCAAAAAAATATATATATATAATATTATAATTTGATATAATTATCCCTACCTGAATATATATAATCTTCATATGTATATCCAATGAAATGTTCATAATTAATAAAAAAATGCAATACAATTAGAGACAAAAAGAGGCCTAAAAGTAAAAGTCTATTATATTACAAAAGTATATACTATTTGTTACAAGATTTTCGAATCAATGGATCATGATTCATGAATATTTACAACTAAACACGTACTAATTACAATTAACAAGTAATGAGGCAAAAATAAAAAAATTCTACACAAATTGGTCAATTTGCCCTCCTTTTAACCCTTTTCCTTTTTTCATTTTAATTGCCAGAAAAAAAAGGATTAAAGAGGGGTTTTAGTTTAGGGTTATAATTATCTTTTCTGTTTTTGTTGGTTCGTAGAAGGAAAAGTGAGTGAATGAATGTGATTAGTTTTGGGCAAGGGGACAAGTCTCAGAGCCCTTTTGTTGGTTCCAGTACGACTGAGCCGCAAGAACCCGGTCCAGGAGATCTTGCGGAACCGGTTCGCCACGCCTCTGTTGCGGTGCTATGCTCGCTGTGTGAACCAATGTCTTCCACTTGTCCTGGGAAAATAAAAATTAGAAATAATTATTTAGTTAATTTTAATTTACCATCATTAACACATAGGGATTAATTAGGTCAGTAAAGAATAATAAAGATGACTCATATTGAACGTGAACTTGAGTTTAAATTTGAATTTAGAATTTGGAAATTGGAAATTATAACTTGACTAGTTAACAAGGGGAATAGTGTTACCTATGGATTTCTATAACTAAATATTAATGTCCAATTCTCGCAAAAATAATATCTTTTTTTTTCAGAATAATGATTGGTATAATGATTTTGAACATGACATCATAACTAAACTCACGCGTTGATTTATACTTGACCACGAAAATGTCAAAAAAATATAAAAAACTCAAAATCTAATTACCTTAAGATCCACGTAGGTCCTGTGCTCCGCATCATCGAAGGCCCTTATTTTAACATCCCTCCACCTACATAAACATAAATTTCATACAATTTTAATTTAAACCAATTAAACAATAAATAAACAGTTAGTTTCAATTTTGTTATTACCGTCCAGTGCCTAATTTCTCGACGGCTCGAACTAGAGCTTCAACCTCGCCAACAGAAAAAGGGCGACGAATCCTCCTCTGCACAACGGGTTCGACCCGCATCGATTTCCGCGCAGAAGGAATAACTGCCAAAGGCTCCTCCGTTTGCATCTGATTCACCACTATCGCCTTTGACAAGTTCGCACAGATCGGTGACTGTTGTCTTAGCGGGTTCAGATTCGAGATCCTTAGCGGGTTCGGGTTTGGAGTCGGGAGCGGAACCGAGATTGGTTTCTCTACCGTGACGTGACTGTTGTCTCGGCTGGATTTGGACTTGTGTTCAAGCGAAAAAACCAAATCGTTTAATTTCTCAGCCTGAGCCAAGTTCAAATTTTCGTCTTGGAATTTCGTTCCTTGAAGTGTAACTCCAACATCAAGTTCTTTTCCAAGCATCACAATCATTGCTTCCAAAACCCTTTTCTGTTAAAACCCCAAAAAATATTCAAAATTTAAAACCACTAATAATAACACAAATTTGGAAATTAAGATTATTTCAATTAATTAATTAATTGATTGATTACCTTGAGAGAAGCTATAGTACTGGTTTCAGAAACTTCGAGGACCAGTTCAGGAATTTTGACCGATTTGATGCTCAATTTCACATTCTCTTTTTTAGCTTCCTTTTTAAACTGAGTCCTTTGGCGAGTGTAAACCAACTTGCTATCACAGAAAGCCCGTTTATTCTCCCCATCTAAAAATTAAAAAAAGTAATATTAAAAAAATTGAATAATTAAAGGATCAAATGGAATAATTCACACGTACAGGTGCTTTTTCCAGGAGAAACTTTCTTCGAATCAACCTTCTTAGAAACCCTAGAATTAGCTCTTCTGCAACTATCTCGATCCAACGGTTCTGGTTTGATCAAGTCTGGCTTTGGATTCTCGTTGATGAGAGCATCCTCTTCTAGGATCTCGCCAGCTATATCTGCGAGTACATGCATTGCGGACAAGTCGTCGTTACGAACATTCTGATAGATCCTCCTCCTTCTTGTAGACCGTTTTCCCTGAAAGATTATGAAAAAAATTGAGAATTTCTTATTGAATTTCAAAATGTGAAGAAATGGTGTTGATTGGTATGTGTACCTTGGTTATTTTCGGTACGGGCGTGGACGCTACACGGGTGGCAGAGGGTCCGTTAATACGTTTGCGAGGAGACATTGTAAAATCTGTAGAAAACCCCCCAAAGTTCGATCAAATTACGTCAAAAAAATGAAAACGAAAACCACAGGATCACAAAACCTAACGCAAATAAACCCCAATTATTCAAAATTGAGCAGGATGCACGAGACTAACCTTAAAATATCACGATCGCGATCCTTGCTCCAAAATCTAAGCTCAATTTCTTCAAATCAATTACCCAAATTCAATTGCTCGTCTCAAAAATCTCTTTGTATCGTTTTGTTACTCTCTTCCTCTCTTTATAAGATCGCCAAAACCCCACTCTTAACTAAACCATCATACGGTTTCTCCAACCTCTATACCCTCACCATCCGCCACGTGTCCGCGCTCTCACATCCAACGTCTCAGATCTTGCCAGTGATTTTTTTTTACGCTGTGCCAAGAGATAAATACTGGAGTTGTCTTAATTAAGTAAATTAGTTTTTTACGGTTAGAGACGGGACGCTAGACCGGTTCAGAAAATTTCCTCCCACCAATTTACACAGCGGGGATCTTGACCATTTGGTAGTTTCTATTATTAGTGTTTATAAGTTTATAACGAGTAAAATGTAGTTAAGGTCAAATACATGGATGACAAATATATTATTAGTAATACTGCGGTGATATGAATATTAAAAATAAAAAAGGTATATTTTTTGTTGTTGAGAAAAAGAATTGGGATGATTTTGCGGATTCGAATGGGTGAAAATGATGCGTAGATTCCTGTATTGAAGGCATCTCAGCCAGAGAAAATTGGATAAATAACTTGAAAGATTTTCTTAAACCACCCTAAATTATATATTATTTTTTCAAACAAATATATATTTTTCACAAAATTTCTCAAGAATTAAGAATTAGTTGTCCAATGATTTTGGAAGGAGATAATAATTATTATTTAAAAATATATATATCTGAGTACCTCACGGTGCCTATTGATCTCGGAGTCCTCGGCATCGTTGTGTTTTGTCGAGAGATTAGAAATATCTTGAAGAAATTTCTGCTTGAGCCCTTCAATTGGGTTGCAGATTATTATTATTATTATCATCATCATCTCCATATCTAATTTGCAATGCATTGCTCATAGCAACAGGATTTTGGGCGGGGCGTCGTATAAAGCTGCTTTGAGCGATATTTGCTTGACCTACATTAACTGACAAGAAATTAAATAAAATTGTATTGAAATAAATCAAAAGACAAAAAAGGGAAAATAACGGTGATAGAAATTAATTATCATAAATGCAGTCCTAATAGATAAGATAATTTGGCGTGTAGGACTTACCTTCGGCATATCCAGGAGGATATGATGCATGAGTGAGATTGGGATCCCAAGACCAGCGAGAATCTGACGGCCGAGATGATGCCGCGTAATTGTACGCATCACCTGATGTGACGTAATTGTTGTATTGTTGTTGCTGATTGTAGGGATCTGAATTATATGACCCTCCTCGTCTTCTCATCTTCATTTTTCCTGATCACAATCAATTTTAACTCTTTCATCGCTTGCCTATTCTACTCTGCTTGTACCAGTATTATTTAACTATTATGTATTTTAATCATACCATCAGGATGAGAGTGAATGGGTGGAATTGTTGTAAAAAGTAAATGATTGAAGTTTACTTACCTCTGTTACTTGGTATCTTAATTTCTGAAGTAAATTCTTAGGTGAAAACTGATACCACACACATCACCAAACACTGAGCAAAGAGAGAACACGCCATGACAACATTGACAAGATAATAACAATTGGAACAAAAGACAGAGAGCTTTGGTGGTTTAGATCTGATCTCAGAGAAGACCTAACAGAGGTCCAAACGACTGATAGAGGAGGCTTCAACAGATCAAGCATTCCAAGTGATGTATGAAAGGCTAACTGATTTCATATACTATGAAGAGCAAATACCGATTCGATCCGTCAAATCAAAGACAATAGGAAGAAAGTTCTAGAAGAATGTAATGATTTTTAAGTTTTTAGTAAAATTCAATAAAGTAGGGACCAATCTGCATAATTACCTGGAACTGGAGGGAAGAAGTTGAAGGGAGGAATTGGAATGAAGTGGGCTGATTATTGCAAATTGGATGTTTTAATTAGTTAAGTAGTTAATATGAGATTGGGCTGAGATTTAGGCCCAATAGAAAGAATAAAAAGGATCCGTACCAAAGCAGAAAGGTTGTTATATAGCATATTCGTACGGATGACGTGGCAAGAGATGAATGGAAGAGCTGGATGTATTTAGTTAGAGAGAGAAGAGAGTTTCATTAGTTTTTTCTTATGCTATGATTCCTGTATCTTTAGTTGAGGATTTTTAAGAGATTTGTAATGTTTAAACCTAGTTCTTAATACTATTTCGTTTTTGATCCTTGTTTTGAGTTGAGAACGTTTCAGTTGGTATCAGAGCGGACGATCCACGCTCGCTTTCACCATGGCTGGCGCAAAAACTCGATCCATGAATGATGACGAGATAAGAAGAATGGTTTTAGACAATCAAGCTCAAACCCAACAACTATCCCAAACTGTGGCATCCCTGCAAGCTAATGTTCAGAGAACCGAGGAAGGACAACGATCAACAGAAGCAAAGCTGGATCAACTCATGAGTTCAGTCAGTTTGTTGATTAGTCAGAGCAAGGCGAGAGTAGTCGAGGGGCCGGTGATCTCTGATCCACACCGATCTGGACCATCACAGTGTCCGGAGCCTAAGGGCAAAGATAAGATAGGAGAGGATACCGTTTCTGTTCGATCTGAAGACTTCGATGCCAGATCCGACATTTTTGCTCGCAAAAAGAATCCGGTAGAGTTTCACCATAAACTTAAAATGGAGATACCCAAATTCAAAGGGGAAGATCCCAAAGAGTGGATTCGACAGTGTGAGTCAATTTTCAGCATATGTACGATTCCGAAGGCTCAGCATGTTGAAATCGCGGCCTTATACTTGGAGAAGAAGGCCAAGGAATGGTATGTGGGTTTTGCGACTCACAAACCGAAACCAAGTTGGAAAATGTTTACACAAGAGCTGTGTAGAAGATTTGAAGATCAGTTGTTGATGGGGGCGGTGGGGGAATTTCACATTCTGAGGCATACGAGCACCGTAGAAGAGTATCAAACAGAGTTCGAAGTGATGAAGAATCGCTTGTGGCAGGAATATACCCAATTGGATGATAATTTCTTCAAACGGTGTTACATAGCTGGGTTAAGAGATGAGATGAGACCTCAAGTCCTAGTATCCCGTCCCAAGGATTTATACGATGCGTATGAAAACTCCCTTCATCTCGAAATGGCTGGCGGGTATAACAGATCGGTAAAATCCGGTAACAAGTCTCACGCAAGTCCGATAGGGTTACAAAAGAGTGGTAGTACGGAGAAGGAGAAAGCGGTGTACTTCCAGAAGAAGGATTGGGAACAGAGAAAGCGAGATGGGTTGTGTTTTTATTGCGATGAAAAATTCGTACCAGGGCACAATTGTAAGAATAAACCCAAGGGGAAGGTTTATTTAATTGAATGTGAGGAAGAAGAAAGAAGCAATCCGAGAGAGGACACAGCCGATTACGAGCAAGAGAAGGAGGAATGTCAGGAGGTCGAGCTGCACAAATTGACGATTTGTAGTATAAATGGTGGAGAGGAAAAGAATCAAACGATCAAACTAGTGGGGATCATTAATGAGAGATCGTTCTCGGTGTTAATCGATAGTGGAAGTTCTCACTCTTTTATCGATCCGAAGCTTACGAAACAATTCAAATTGACAGTCACCAAAGCCAACCCACTATTGGTAACTGTTGCTAATGGCGCGAAAATCTCAAGCGATGCTTATTGTGCTAAGATTAATTGGAGGATGAATGGGTTCCAATTCGAGCATGGAATGAGGTTGTTAGAATTGGGGTCCGTTGACGTGGTGCTAGGGACGGACTGGATGAAACTTCACAACCCGGTGGTGTTCGATTATGTGAGAAGAACAATTTCATTGCAGTATGAGGGTGAAAGAGTCGAGCTTCTAACCAACCAGAGTAGAAAGGCGGGAGTCGGTGAAGTTCGAATCATTGAAGAAGGAGAATTGCGAAGCCTGATTTTTGAAAACCAGGTTCTCTGGTTAGCACAATTGGGAAAATGGGAAATCAAATCCGAGACAACTCAATTAAAAACCGGGAAGTCAAATCCAGAAATTCAAGTAACGATCTTGGAAAACCCGGATTCGATGTGCATGAACGTGGAGTCTGAAGTTCGAGGATTGAATAAGAACTCGGAATTAAACTCTCTGCTCGAACATTACTCTTCTCTTTTTGCAGAACCAAAGGCTCTACCACCTAAGAGAGAGTGCGATCACCGGATTCGACTAGAAGAAGGGAGCAAACCGGTACAAATTAGGCCGTACCGCTATGCCCATTACCAAAAGGAGGAAATCGAGAAGATAATTCGGGAGATGCTAAGCAATGGCGTGATTCGACCGAGCCATAGCCCTTTTACCTCGCCGGCAATCCTGGTGGGCAAAAAGGACGGATCATGGAGGCTATGCATTGATTATCGGCAACTGAATGGTTTAACCATCAAAGATAAGTACCCTATACCGATAATTGATGATCTTTTGGATGAATTGAGTGGAGCCGAGATTTACACCAAATTAGATCTCAGGTCAGGCTATCACCAAGTGAGAATGGAAGAAGGGGATGTGTATAAGACGGCTTTTCGGACTCATTCCGGCCATTACGAGTTCCTGGTGATGCCGTTTGGGCTGACGAACGCGCCGGCCACATTCCAGGCACTGATGAATCGAATTTTTGAGTCGTATCTGAGGAAGATGGTGTTGGTGTTCTTCGACGACATACTCGTTTACAGCAAGAACATGGCAGAACACCTCGAGCACTTACAGATCGTGTTTGAGATACTAGAAAAGAATCAATTGCTACTGAAGAGATCCAAATGTGAATTTGGGGTTGCTCAATTGGAGTATTTGGGCCATATCGTGTCGAATCGAGGAGTAGCAACTGATCCACAGAAGGTGGAATGCATGATCAATTGGCCGCAACCCAGAACGTTAAAAGAATTGAGGGGCTTCTTGGGGTTAACCGGGTACTATCGCAAGTTTATTAGAGGATATGGAGTTTTAAGCAAACCCTTGACCGACTTGTTGAGAAAGAATGGGTTTCAGTGGAAGGAACAAGCTACTTTAGCTTTTCAGAGACTCAAAATTGCGATGAGCCAAGCTCCAGTGCTAGGATTACCGGATTTCTCGAAAGAATTCGTGCTGGAAACAGATGCAAGTGGAGAGGGTGTAGGTGCAGTGTTGATGCAGGAAGGCAGACCCCTGGCTTATTTCAGTCAAGCACTGGGACCAAAAAATTTAGGGAGGCCTACATACGAAAAGGAACTTTTAGCGGTGATTTTGGCAACAGAAAAATGGCGACACTACTTAATCGGGAGGAGGTTTGTCATTAAGACTGATCATGAGAGTCTTAAGGCATTATTAGGAGGAAGGGTCACTAATCAATTGCAACATCGAGGAGTGACCAAATTAATGGGGTTAGATTATTCCATTCAATACAAAAGGGGGGTGGAAAATAAGGCTGCCGATGCCTTATCGAGAAAAAGATCAGAAGAAATTGAAAACCTCAATCAAGCGGAATTAATGACGATTTCAGAGAGTAAACCTGAGTGGCAGGATGAAATAGAGAAAAGCTATTACAGTGATGAGAAAATGAAGGGAATTATTACTGCGATTATGATGGGGTCGTATGGAGATGAGGACTACAAACTGAGTAGTGGAATACTCAGGTTTAAAGGGAGGGTGTGTGTAGGAGGAGATGAGATCTTGAGAGAGAAGATAATTAAAGGAGTGCATGACTCATCAGAAGGTGGTCATTCAGGAATGTTAGGTACGTACCAGAGATTGAAGAGATATTTTTTCTGGTATGGAATGAAGAAAAGCACACTAGACTATGTGAGTCAGTGTGATATCTGCCAAAGAAGTAAAAACGAACATACTGCAAATCCAGGATTGCTGCAACCCCTCGAGATTCCAGATCAAGCTTGGCAGTGTGTAAGTATGGATTTTATTGAAGGTCTTCCAAAATCCAATGGAAAAGAAGTGATCTTAGTAGTAGTGGATAGGCTCACCAAATATGCCCATTTTATGGCATTATCTCACCCATTTACGGCACAAGGAGTAGCAAGGGTTTTTTTTGAGAATATATGCAAATTACATGGTGTTCCTAGCAGCATAGTAAGTGACCGAGATAAGATTTTTACCAGCTCCTTTTGGAAAGAATTATTTGCAAATTACGGGACCAAATTGAATCTCAGTACTTCTTACCATCCACAATCAGACGGACAAACGGAACGAGTGAACCAGTGTTTGGAGACCTATTTGAGGTGTATGGTGGTTAATCGACCTAAGAAATGGTGTGACTGGTTGAGCAATGCTGAATGGTGGTATAACACCAATTACCACAACTCTCTAAAGCATACCCCTTTTGAGGCTTTATATGGATATACCCCTCCTTCTATAGAATTTGGAATGCCTCCTAATGCCAGAAATGCATCAGTAGAAGAGTGGATCAAGGAGAAGCATTTGGCTCTTCAAATGATTAAGGAAAATCTGAGAAGAGCCCAAAATAGAATGAAGCACTATGCTGATCAGAAGAGATCAGATAGGGTTTTCGAAATGGGAGATCAAGTGTTCTTGAAATTACAACCTTATAGACAGACCTCAGTATCTCTCAATAAAGGCATGAAATTGAACTCCAAATATTATGGTCCATACCCCATTATTGAGAAGATTGGTTCAGTAGCTTACAAGCTAGATCTTCCTCAAGGATCACAGATTCATAATGTATTTCATGTTTCTCAACTCAAGAAGAAAATTGGTAAAAAGAAGACTGTGGTACCAGTATTACCAATTGTAGGGTCTGATGGACTAGTTAGGGTTTATCCTGTGGCAGTGCTTGATAGAAGGATGGTTAAGAGAAATAATGCCGCAGAAGTGCAGTTGCTAATTAGGTGGTCTAATCTGACAGATGAGGAAGCCACCTGGGAAGATTATGATACCATAACCAAACAATTTCCAGAATTTAAACCTTGAGCCAAGGTTTAATTGAGGAAGAGGTATTGTAATGATTTTTAAGTTTTTAGTAAAATTCAATAAAGTAGGGACCAATCTGCATAATTACCTGGAACTGGAGGGAAGAAGTTGAAGGGAGGAATTGGAATGAAGTGGGCTGATTATTGCAAATTGGGTGTTTTAATTAGTTAAGTAGTTAATATGAGATTGGGCTGAGATTTAGGCCCAATAGAAAGAATAAAAAGGATCCGTACCAAAGCAGAAAGGTTGTTATATAGCATATTCGTACGGATGACGTGGCAAGAGATGAATGGAAGAGCTGGATGTATTTAGTTAGAGAGAGAAGAGAGTTTCATTAGTTTTTTCTTATGCTATGATTCCTGTATCTTTAGTTGAGGATTTTTAAGAGATTTGTAATGTTTAAACCTAGTTCTTAATACTATTTCGTTTTTGATCCTTGTTTTGAGTTGAGAACGTTTCAAAGAAATGCGATAGGAGAAGTGGGAATCTCACAACCGAGAAATCAAGTCAGACCGCTCCTCGATAACACGAGCTTACAAGAAAACGCTGGAGAAGATGATGCGAGAGAGTGAAGGGATTAAGATTATGGAAGAGAGAAGCCATGGTGACTTCGCGTGTTAACCCTAGAAAAATCATGGCGAGATGAGGAAGAAGAAAAAGAGGAAGGCGGAGTTCTTTCACATTCCGATGAAGAGACTGACGAAGAGAGAAATGTATTCGTGGCTCTGTGAAGATAGAAAGGTTTATATACCTTGGGGTTTTTCAGGCTAAAACCAGGAACTGGTTTCCAAATTATGCATTTATGTTTCAAGTCATTTCCCTTTTCTAACTAGAGCAATAGCTCGCGCTTCGCTGCGAGATATTTTGATGTAGTTGTTTTAATCAATGTTGCAAATAACGTTTAACGAAACGGAACGGTCTGGTATTGTTAACCTGAATTACCATTTAACGATGTTATAACGATATTATAACGGTCACTCTAATCTACAATAATATATCATATATCATATTAATTTTTTAAAATTGTAATAACCATAATTCAAAGTGAACTACCATTTATGTTTGTTTACGTTGCGGAAGAAGAAATATTTCTACTTTTGATATTATAAGTCATTGATATGCTCGCATTAAGCGTCATGATTATATAAGTAATCCGAATACTTAATTTCAAATTAAGTAATTACTACAAACAGTCTTACTTAAACAAAAACAAAAATTAAACTGCTCAATTGTGACTATTAACAAAACTGAATTCAATTCAATATTAAAATCCTAAATGGATAAAATCGTCTTGTGACTATTAACAAAATTGATATCAAAATTGAATTTCAATTCATTTTAATTAATATGAAGGTGCATTTATATATTTGTAAATAGTTGAATGGATAAAATCATAAATAGGATCAACCATTCTACAGAAGATGAAGTCCAATTATACCACCGATAGTGCTCGTTTAGGCCAATAGTTGAATGGTTACAATCATAAATCACAAATATACATTCATTTATGATTTTATCCATTTTGGTATAAAAAATAACCACAGCCCAAATAATATTTTTTTTTGCCCCAAATTTTTGTGATGTAAAAAACGGTTTAATTAACACTATTAAAACGATTAACGGTATAAAAAACGGTCAAACACGGTCAAATAACGTTTGACCGTTTTTTCAAAACGTTAAGGCAAAAACGTAACGTTTACCCACCACCGTTAACCGTTTTTTGGACCATTAAAGACCGTTTTTTGCAACACTGGTTTTAATATAGATTAATACATGATTAATTATTCTTATGAGATATCGACTAATATATAACTTGTATTTCTCAAAAAGCTCATACATTAATAAACCCTAAACATAATGTATATGCAAGGAAAAATAACATAAGAATTAATGATTTAAGGTTACATTCTTAAGATGATAGACGTGGCAAACATGTTCATTACTATTTTACTGAAAAGAAATTAAGAACAAATAAACAAATAAAAATAAAAATAAAATTATATCATATATATCCATCAATTTCTTATTTCAAATCTATCCATTAATGCTATCCATTAATACAAAAATAAAAGTAATACCATACAAAACAAATATCCATGACTACTACATGATTTCTGCAAGGACATTCTGATGTAGAAATATAATATTACAAAATATTATTAAAAAAAAATAGGTACCATAGGAATAGTTTAGTGATGTGTGCAAAGGTACCATCAAAATAGTTATAAAAATAGATATGGCTATACATGATTTCTTCAATGACACTTTCATGTAGAAAAATATTATTTAAAAAATTAGTCAAAAAAAAAAAAAAAAACTACTTCCGTGAGTGAAGTGATGTGTGCAAAAGTTGATGTGTGCAAAAGTATCATAGAAATAGGTAATATAAATGAATATGGCTAATACATGATTAGAAAAAGAAGAAAAGTGCGAATTGTAAAGTGTGTGCAGAGAGTTACCACATGAATTGCTATGGCTGGTGTATGATTTCTTTTAAAAAAAGAAACATAGGACCAATCAAGATTTCTTATTTTAATATACAAAAATAAACCCTAATAAGATTAGCATAAACAAATATCAATATTTATATCAAAAACTATCTTTTTCAGACACTTGTTTTAATTTGTTAAAAAAAATTACTCTCGGGCATGAAGAAAATGTGAAGGTTTGTAGCATGTTTTGAAGTTACAACTATATAATGTGAAGTTCTAGCTTTACTAAACTACAAAGGTTTAGAAATTACTACTATAATAACTATATTAGAAATTACAACTATAATAACTATATGAATCGCTCGAATACCGTACTGAGTTAATTATAAGATGATGGAGTAAACCAAAATATAATTTTTATTGAAAAGAGAAAAGTTCTTGCCTCGAGTTGATTGAAAAGCTGTGTAGAATCCTCCATTTTATTGAAAATAGATAAGTTCTTGGGTAATGTATAAATGACAACACCCAAAAGGTACATATCAATAATAGATACATACAAAGCACCAAACACCAGTAATAACTAATAAGACACTGTTACCTGGGGCAAAATTCGCAAATTCTTGTATATATCAAATGATGACTAAATAAATAAGCACAAGTTATATTCACAAGAGAAATCCAACAGAGAAATGTTATCATAAAAATAATCAGAGTTCATTTATTTCTTAGAAAAGACAAAAAGATAATAGACAAAAATCAGACTTCATTTATTTCTCGCCACGGCAAATCCAAAACTTTTTGAATATTGCCCGTAATATCGAAATACTCATCGTGCGTGTCAAATAGCATATCCTCTTTCGGTTCTTTGACAGATCGTGTGCTTCACCTTCATTAATTTCTAAAGGATTATCATTTTCATTTCTATTAAATAAAAATAAAAATAATAAAAATTATTATAAAACGGTAACATTTTTCAGATGAAAAGAAAAATAATGTTTCATCTCTACAGAGTTTATCATTTTCATGTCAAGAAATATATCATCGCGGTAGAACATAAGTAACACAATACAATTTTCAAATTATGGGAAGAAAGAAAGAAAAAAAAATAAAGTAACCTACGTAGAACAGAGTGGGCTAGCAGTAAACAAGGAACAACTAATTACCGTGAAGAAGGAAAACAATGTAGAGCGAGAACGACGACTACGACGACTTGAGTGGCGACGCTGCAATAGAGAAACCCTCGAGAGGACAAATCGAAGGAAAACGAGCCAGCCCATACCTTCCTTTTTCTCTACGAGACGAGTGTTTCCCTTTTCTCTGAGATTCTTTTACACGGGCTCGGGTTCGCAAAAAAGATCATTTTTTTTTTTTATTTTCCATCCATTTGATGTGCTGACGTGGCAAAAACGTAAATGCCACGTCAGCACGGGTTCGAATTCTTCATATATAATTAATATATAATTATCATTTAATTAACATAGTAATCAACACAAGTTATATAATTAATAATTATTTTAATACATAGTAATTATTTATTTGAATTCATGAAATTTAAATCAATGTCACAAATTAATAATAATATGTTTTTTTTAATTATTATGTTAACTAAACATGTTGATTCAAATATAGAAAATTCGGCCGATAAATTTTGTGGAGTAATAAAAAATTTAATTGATCTTTATAATCTTGGGAATAGAAAAGCGATAATGTTACTTTGGCCCACTATTCCCTATGGTATTCTTTGTATTTGGATGAATACACTTAATTAACATAATAACTAATATATATATATCATTGAGATACTTATTTTAGAATTCAAATTTTATATTAATTAGCTTGATGATTAAAAATTATTTTCAAAATATAATAATTGATTAGTAATTATATAATATTTGATACTTAGTATGTTAATTAAATAAAATAATCAAAATCAAAATATATAAATGTGGGATAAAATTTGAGTATTCATATCAGCCATTTTTAAAAATTGTCATGGGATTTTATGAACCCGCTGTTTTTTTTTTATATTTCTACTACCTGTTATTAACATATGTTTAATCCAACTAATTAGTGGAGTTTTTAAAATCAGTTAGTTTCGAGATTTCAATTTCGGTATATGTTAATTTTGAAATATTTTTCCAAATCGGATTATTTTTGAAAAGTTACCAGAGAAAGAAAATGTCGTGCTGGAGAGAGAAAGTCTCTGGATAGATCAGATACAAAGCACCCACAAGAAGACACCTTTACGTGACCCTTAATCTTGTATCCATTAGATTTAGCACACACCCCTTCGGCACTAAACTATTTAGTAAGAGCTCTTCCAGTTTCATTCTCTCGTCTCTCTTCCTCTTCCTCTTCCTCTTCCTCAAATCCCACAGAAAAGAGAAAAGTATCTGGAGTTTGCGCCATTGTTAGAGCAAGATGGATGCTTCTACAGTGTTGTTCAATCATCTCAAGGTACGGATTTCTTTCGCGATCCAATTCGGTTTGCTTGCTTTTGGTGCATGCCTTATCGTTCAGGATCATTTTCTCAAACACCTTTCGTGCATACAAATCACTGCCTACTTTCTTTCGTCCAAACTGTAAAATTTTCCCATGTTAACATATTCCAATCATTGTATCTCCCCAAGTATGGATGTGCCTTTTGAATTTCATCCAACTGGGATTTGATTTGATTCGATTTGATTTTATCTTTTATTTACTGTTTTTTTTGTGAGAATTTAAACAGGCTGCTGAACCGTTCTTCTTAATCGCGGGGACTAATGTGATCGAATCGGAGCAACACGTTCTTAAAATAGCTGACCATGTCAAGCGTGTCGCAACCAAGTCAGTATATAAATATATATTCATCTATAATTATCTTCTTTAAGAATTTTAATTAAATAAAAACATAAATAAGTCTTAATTGCATATTTGAGGCTTAATTTCATAATTTTAAATTGTTTACAGTCTAGGTTTGCCACTTATTTTCAAGGCTAGTTTTGATAAAGCAAATCGTACCTCTTCTCAATCATTCCGGGGCCCTGGTATCGAAGAAGGCCTGAAGGCATGTGTCTTTTTTGCATTCATAACCCTTAAAATATTATATTTTTATAATTTCATTGAGAACGTAATGTGAGATTTTATTTGCAGATCCTTGAAAAAGTGAAAATTATGCATAACCTTCTCATAATTAACGACGTTCATGAAAGCTGGCAGGTCAGTTATTTGTAATTTATCATTTCCCTTTTTTTTGTAGTTTGGTCCTATGTTTTGTATACATTTGCATTTTGCAGTGTGAGCCAGTTGGAAGAATTGCTGACATCATCCAAATTCCAGCTTTCTTGTGCCGCCAGGTTCAACAAAATTACATTTAAAATTAATAAATCTTTAGTTAATTTGCTATTTTTTCTTCCCATTTTATTGCTTTAAAGATAGTAATTTATTTATGGTGGTCTGATTTTAGTTTGTCTAATTACAGACCGATCTATTAATTGCTGCTGCTAATACTGGAAAAATAATTAATATAAAAAAAGGACAATTCTGTGCAGCATCTGTAAGTTGTACTTGAAATATTGTAATTTGGGACTAAACTATTGATTTCAACATTATTTTTTTTTTTTTTTTTTTTTCAGGTAATGAGCAATGCCGCTGAGAAAATTAGGGCAGCTGGAAACCCTAATGTGATGGTCTGTGAGCGCGGTACCATGTTTGGATATAGTAAGATCTTCTTTAGTCACTTTTACCGGTACCATATCGTTACCATTTTTGGTACCAAAATCTTAAAATTAACTCATAATCTTCTTATCTATGTAGATGATTTGATCGTTGATCCAAGGAACTTTGAGTGGCTTAGAGAATCCAATTGCCCAGTTGTAAGTATATTTTGTCATTTTATACCCCTGTAAAAATCAAAATATCATGGATGCCCCTACATTTTTTTTGCAATTTAATTTTTTTTTTTTTTAATTTCAGGTTGCTGACATCACTCATTCTCTTCAACAACCTGCTGGACGACAAGTTAGTTAATTCAGTTCTTTTATTTTTTTGCACGATTTCTATACTAATCTTAGGTTTCAAATATTTTATAATTTTTATACATAGCTTGAAGGAGGAGGCGTTGCGAGTGGAGGTTTAAGAGAATTGATTCCATGTATAGCACGTACCGCCGTTGCCGTTGGTGTCGACGGCATCTTCGTCGAGGTATATTTTCATGCAAAACCTCAAATTATCACAAATATCCCTATAATTTTGGTAAATAATGTAGGTACACGATGATCCGCTAAATGCGCCGGTTGATGGACCAACGCAATGGGTGAGATTTCTTTAATCCAAACAAATGTCGATGTGTTTATTTATTTGTTTATTTATTTATTTTGTAGCCACTTAGAAATCTTGAGGAGCTGTTGGCTGAGCTGGTCGACATTGCGGTAAGTTTTTCATGTTTTATGATTTCGTTTTTTGTTGTGTATAATTTGATTTTTGTTTAGGGTAAATTAATTGTGGTAAATTAAAGCCTAGTTAACTAAATTTTTGTCTTTTTTGTTTTTGTTTACAGAAGGTTTGCAAGGGAAGGAGGCCATTTAATATCGATCTTTCTCCTTTTCAGTTTTAAGTGTTGAGTTTGTTAGTCTAATAATAAATTGAGTTATGTAAAACTATATTTGTGTTGTGAAAACTTCAATAGTTAATTGTAAGTATTTTTAGAATATTAAATGTCATGTTTCTTTTGCAAAATCTCAAAACAACTTACATCCATACAGAATGCATATATTATTTTACCCTTTTATGTATCCTCGAATAAATCATTTTGATTTTGTTAGCATTGTTCGGTACATAGGATTTCCACGAGCCAATGTATGTTGTTCCCAATCAGAGCGCACACTTTAGGGGATGTTTGGAAATTTGAAAGGTGTAATATGTTTCTGATAGTGGACACCAATACGTTCTTATATTATATTATACTAGTCTCGACTCTCGAGTACGTGCCTTGCACGTGTATTAAGCAACAATTTTTTTCTAATTTAGGATACATATAAATGAAAAAGAGTGATATGTAATTAAGATTCATCCAAATTATTATTATTAATTAATAATAATATTCAGAAGTTATTTACATATTATTTTTTAGTTACCGTGCTAATTAGAAGTGTTTATTTATTATAAATGTGAAAATATCTGGACGAAAAGTAAAACTTACCTATCATAAAAAAAATACATAAATACTACAAGGCAAATATAATAATTATATTTTTCATTTTAGTACTAATTCATTTCACAATAAAATTATTTTACATTATATTAATCTCGTAATTTTGTTTGAACTCGTTTATGTATCCCCAAATATATGTTGTGCGATTGTTTTACGTTAAGATAGCATATGCATTTTTTTTCTTTTAAATGGTAATACACATATTAGTGTCATTGTATAATATTATCTGAAATATAAGACGATTTTACGAAAAAGCATAACAAATATTACAAAATTTATTTAAGAGGTACATACGACATATGTACTTTCACACATCATTAATTAAATAGTACTGATATACATTTATTGATTTAAAATACATCTTAAATATTACAAAATATCACATCCAGTAGTGAAATAATTAATAAAATAGTATCGAAATATCATGAAGAAAAAATACAATTAAAATTATTATAAGATTATATAATACTTCTTTAATTTACCCCTTTTAAAATAATAAAAATATCATATTTTATAAGTTTAAGATATTTGTGCTTTTATAGGCAAACTATTCTTTTTTGTTTTTACTAATTATTTTTGAAAATTTTAAGATTCAAATTTTTGACCAAAAACACAAATACAACCCACTTTGTATTATCTAGAATTTTAGTTTCAAAAGTTATGATAATGCTTAAAAGTTAATTGTGTAAATATATTTTTTTTAAATTTTTTCTTACGTAATATTTTCATAAATTAAAATAAGAGAAAATATAGTTGAATTTATGTTTGAAGGATTTTTAAAAAATTGCTAATATGAGTGTTAAAATAAAGATAATTCAAGTAATATATTTGAAGGATTTTTAAAATTAAAGTTCAAAAACTCTATTAATATATTATTTGAAATTATAAAAAATTGAATATATTTTGTTTTACGTGAATCGAGCGAATGATAACAATTCACCTTGTTAATGTAAGATGATGTGATTTTCTAGAAATGTATAAAGTTGGTTGTAAATTAATGAAACACATAAACATCATTGGTCTAAGTAGATTGTACCATATAAATTTAATGATTAAATTATTATAATGATGTGGCAATCCATGCTTAACCTAGAAAATGATAGCAACACGCTGTTAATGTAAAATGGTGTGGATTTCTAAAATACACAAAGTTGACGATAAAATGCTACACAATGTTTTAAAAAATCATGATGATAAAAAATCAACGATTAATATTGAAATTGTACCACATAGTATAATTTCATAATTGAAATGGTTACAAAAGTGTGTTAAATTTTTTTGAAAAGTTAACTGAAAATAAAGTTACAGGTAAATAACAAATTTTTAATTTGAGGGGTCGTTAATTATATCACAAGTCAATTAATTATGCGCACATATTAATTAAAAATGTTTCTTAAAATATAGAAGGCGTTTGTGGTGAAATTTGAGGACATTATAAATGGCGTCAATATATTGTATGTTCCTTAAAACCTTTTCTTCATTATTTTTGTTAATTATTTTAACTTGAATGAGAGATAACTAAGTAGGAGAACAACATTTTCGGAGAAATAATAAGAGGATAGGTGTTCGTAATATTGGCATTTTTGTTAATTTATTTGTTCAAACTGAATTTCAATTATATATTTAATTAAGTATTGTTAAATCGCATATGTTGTTTTAAATTTACGTAGACACATACTTATAATTTAATTTTTGTAGAAAAAAAAAAGAAAATTCGATAACTTATGATAACGGTGGGGTTCAATGCACAATACTCTTGTATTCGCAATGCGGCCAACGATACTTATTTTTCAAAATCGAAGTATCAATAATAAATTTCAACTGTATATATATATATATATATATATATATATATATATATATATATATATATATATATATATATATATATATATATATATATATATATATATATATATATATATATATATATATTGTATAATGCATTTTTTTCTATCTAATAAAATCGATAACCTATTTTCATAACAGTTCATTTCGAAATTTGATTTCTCAAAATAGTTACAATAATTAGAATTTGAACACCAACACGTTTCATAGATACATTACAAAAATATTTACATCAAACATTCAAGTTTAGATTATTTTCATGTATGAACAAAATAGTTATAATAATTTTGAAAAGAATATATTCGGTTTGCAAATGTCGTCAATTTGCATAGATTGGATCATAGGTAAATAACGAAATATAACCCTCATAAATCTGTTTCAAATATACCCGCCTAGAATATATTTCGAATATACACCTTCAAACAAACAAAAAAAACTTAGCAAGAACCCCTCGAAAATGGTTATGGAAGAAAACACAAAAAAAATATTTATCTTGCAAATAGAAACCTGATATGCAAAAAATTGCGCACAAAAATCTATTGCGGATATATCATTTTTCTAAACCCGCTACAAAATGTTAAAAATTTCAAAAATAAAGAAAAAGTAACAAATGTTATTTTGTGAAAAATACCCCAAGACAGAAAATTTCCCTCTAAAATTTATTTCATTGATACCCCTCCTGAATGTTTTTTGGAATATCCCTCCAAAGACACCGAAAATTATAAAAAACCCTCCAAACTCTTAAAAATTGCAAAAAGACTCTACAAAATGTTATTTGTTGAGAAAAAACCCTAATGATTGCTGAAATTATGTTCACTTCCTGATGTATGAAATTTACAATAACCGCCTTCGTTACTGAAAAATAAATTGATGGTCCATGCGGAAAAAAATGGACTATCTTGTAATAATCTTACTTATTTGTGATCATTGTGCAAGATAGCCCATCTATTCTTTTTCCTTTATAAATCGCATAATCTGAAGAAACTGCCATCTTAAGTTCTTAACCATTTGATCGGCGAAATAAGCGCTTGAGATGAAGCCTTGTCCCTATCCAAAAATTATTCAAAAATAAGTTATTTATTAAATGAAAATATTAAATACTATAGAACAATTTGTAAAGAATAAACGTACCGAATTACCTCAGCAGAGATTACAATTGAAGAGAGCAATAAAAGTCCCAACATATCCATTTGAGAAACTCGAGTGAGAATCTTGGATAAAAAGACCGGCCAATCAAATTCATCGAAGCACCCACAATTTTCAGATACTACATGATTTTCCTGCAAAGCTCGGTCTTCATGCGTCTTCATGGCCCGGCAGCCCGCAAGTTGAGTTGAAAAAAACAATTGAGAGAAAATTACTTGATTAAAAATTGGGAAGCGCTATTTCTAGAGCTAATATTTCTGAATATAGAGCCACTATATCAAAATTCCCAAAATACCCTTTTCTAATCATGGAACGTATTGATAAGACTCTCATATATTAATTTGTTAACTATTTATATCTTAATTAATCTCTTAAAAATAAAAACTAACATCAACTTAATAATTAAAAATTTATCTTGGTCCATCATATTCTCTATATTTGACTTAACAACAATGTACATAACATACCTTCATTTAAGATTATAAGTATATAATTACAAGTTTTATTAGTATATAAATTATTTTGAATCGAATAATACCTCTTAAATTTGAAGTATTATTATTTATGTAAAATCATAAATTACAAGTCTAAATAATGTGAAGATGTTAAATTATAAGTATATAAACTAGTCTGGAATTGTATTTTCTAAATAATTACAAGTTAGATTTTATTTGTTTCATTATAATTTTATAATGCGGATTCTCATTATTGGACATCAAAGACGCGAGTAAGATTATCTTTGGGTCAAAGAAGATCATTGGACTTTTTTTATATGGAGTTAATTTAATTAGTTTTAGTAGATTTAGATTTGAGAAAGATGTTATTTTGTATGTATGAATATTTTTATTGGTTCCAATATTATTATTGTTTTGATTTTTTTTTTCATTCATCTAAATGAAGGTATGTTATGTACATTGATGTTAAGTCAAATATAGAGAATATGATGGACCAAGATAAATCTTTAATTGTTTTAGTTGATGTTAGTTTTTATTTTTAACCAATTAATTAGGATATATATATATATAGTTAACAAATTAATATATGAGAGTCTTATCAATACATTCCATGATTAGAAAAGGGTATTTTGGAGATTTTGATGTAATTGCTCTAGATTCAGAAATACCAGCTCTAGAAATAGCGTTTCCCTTAAAAATTTAGGACTAAATGCAAAATTTGGAAACATAGCCAAAAATAGAATGGTATCAAGATAAATGAATGGCTCGAGATATCTCGGATAAAAAGACGGAGGTTAAATTAAATTCCATCGCCATATATCATCATAAAATCGAATGGCTCAAGATATGCTTGGATAAGATCAATGTTCCAGAAATCGGTTTTGGCGGCCGATTAATCGGTAGTCGAGGGTCCACCGTCTCGATAAATCCTTGGCATTTTGTGCTTGGCGGATTTCCGCCAAGGGTCCGCCAAGACAGCCAAACCAACGCCGAGCCGATTTTTGGAAGTGTTTTTTTTTTTTTTTTTTTTTTTTTTGAATTGCCAACGGGTCCATAGCCTAGTTGGTTGAATGTGAAGCACAAAAAATCATATATTATGAGAGGTTGTGGGATACTATTCAAAATAACGATTGTTTTCGTTATGGATTGCCAATGGATTCCCATTGACATCAAAAAAATTAGGCATCAATAATGCAAACGATCGTTTGTCGGATACTATTCAAAAAAATATATTTGGACTAAATTTTTTCATATTTTTAATATTATATATATATATATATATATATATATATATATATATATATATATATATATATATATATATATATATATATATTATTATTATTATTTGAGTTTATGTTAGTTTAGTGACGTAGTGTACTTTGTTACTTAAATTATTCAAAACTTATTAAAAAAACTGTGATTTGTAATTTTGTTTAATTAATTTAAATATTAAATACAAAAAAATAAAAATCCGCCGAGATCCGCCGAGATTCCCGATTAATCCCGATTAATCATTCTCGGCGCTTGATGGTCGTCTGCCGACCAGCGAGCGCCGAGCGATTTCTGGAACATTGATAAGATTCCGTAGGTGGGCATTGGACATGCTCCGGACCCTCCGTAGAGTTGGTTTATAAAAATGGGAGATTTACATATATACCCTTTGTTAAATTTAAAATTACATATTTGCCCTTCTTAAAATTAAAATATCATATTTACCCTTTCATAAATCTAAAATATCATATTTACCCAAATATTAAAAACCATCCAATTTCTCCGTTAAACTTAACGGTCAACATTTGATAATACTATTTTACCCTTCTACAAATCCAAAATATTATATTTACCCCTTTAAAAATAAAAATATCATATTTACTCTCTCAATAAGAAAAGTAACATACGTATGCTTACTCACTCGTCAAGAAGAAATCACGTCCTACAATTTAATAATATTTTTAGTTATGGTTATTTTTTTGCAATGAAATTTCAGTTTTAACATTTTTGTTTTTGTTATTTGCGATTTGTAGAATGATTATCTATGAGATTACATTGTTATATTTTTTTGGGTAAATATGATATTTTTATTTTTAAAAAGGTAAATATGATAATTTGGATTTTAGAAGGGTAAATATGTGAAGGATAAAATAGTTGACCGTTAATTTTAACGGAAAAATTGTATGGTATTTAATTTTTGGGTAAATATGATATTTTAGATTTATGAAAAGGTAAATATGATATTTTAATTTTAAGAAGGTTAAATATGTAATTTTAAATTTAACAAAGGGTAAATATGTAAATCCCCCTATAAAAATAATCTGATCTTATACATGTTTATACATGGTATCTTGTATGTACTTTCTCTTGTAAACTTGCAAATCTAATCCAATTTTAGAAAGTTGAAACTTTACATATAATTAGTTTTATCCCCGTGCAATGGCGCGGGATGTTTTTTATATAATTATTTAAATAAAATTAACGCGTGTGCGAATTAACGCGCATGCGTTTGAACTAAATTAATCTAATCATGACATATTTGCAAATATCATGATGTCAATATATGCATAAGGTTCATGAAATGAGTCTATCACGGATATTATTTTCTAACATAATTTGTATAAATAGCATTTGTTCAGATGCTTCTAAAATCGGAAAAAAGACCAAATTTTAAATATGTATGTAAAATAGGAAAAAAAAACCAAATGTAAAATAAGGAAAAATGATCAAAATGTAAAAAAGTACCGAAATATAAATAAAAAGGACCAAAATGTAAATTAAAAATAAAAAGGACCAAAATGTAAGTTTAAAATGTAAAAAAGGACCGAAATGTAAATAAGAAAGGACCAAAATGTAAACTAAAACAAAAAAGGACCAAAATATAAATAAAAGGACAAAAATATAAATTAAAAATGTAAAAAAAACCGAAATGTAAAGAAAGAAGGACCAAAATGTAAATAAAAAGGATCAAAATGTAAATTAAAACTAAAAAGGATCAAAATATAAATTAAAAAATATTTTTTTTACACAAAAGTCCTTGATGACGTGGAAATTAGAATTGCAAGAAATTTGTCTACTTTATACATAAGATATAATTACACAAACAAGTATAACATTGTTCTTAAGACAAACCTTTTTATTTTTGAAGTTAATTATTAATATATAAATGAATACTATTATTGGGTTTTGAAATTGTCTACAAGTTTTTTGTTAACTCAGATAAACATAAAAGGAAATTGAAAAATCAAAACAGAAGCAATTATGAATAAAAAACAATCTTACTTGCTGCAAAAAAAAAAAATGAAGAACTAAAACCCTAATCGGCTTTCAAACTGTCAATCTATGCTTGAACCAGAAAAAGATCTGTCAGCAAGAAGTTTCGAACAAAAACCGAAACAAAATCAAACCTAATGGACTTTTGAACTTCAAACCTCAGCTTGAATTTGGATAAAAGACGACTAGAAAGCAAAAGATTTAAGCCCAGAAATGATGATCAGAAAAGAAGAGAAGATTGGAGCAAAAAAAGAAGAAAAAAAATGAATTTTTTTTTGGACCATTTCTCGATTTGTGCGTGTCATCGGGTCATTCTAATCTTCTATGTATCGTTCAAATTTTAACGGATGTCGCGAAGAAACAATATTTAAAAATACATCTTGCTCTTTTCAAAAAAAAAAAAATACATCTTGCTATATTAAGAATTTTTGTTTCAACTAATTTAGCTCTCGTGCGATTAATACTAAGTATGTACCGGTTCAATTTTCTCTTAACCGTGTGTGCATTTCTCTTGGCCTGCTTTGAAGTTTAAACCATTTGGCCCAAATTAATATCCAACTACTATATGATATCACAGGTATATATTATACTGTACACCTGAGAAGTTAATAAATAGAGTATCTAAAATATTAAAATTCAAAGCAAAAGCTAGCTTAAAATCATTTAAAAATAGCGTTTAAATAATGTAAATTCATTTCCATTTCAGATAAAATTATGTTACTTGATTTTGAAATAAAATTAGTTTTATAATTTCATTAAATATGTAATATGTTTATTATATAATAATAAACTAGTAACTGATATTTAGTACGAGTACACAAAATAAATAGTTATATAGAGAACTAATTGATACCTCTCTGCATTCTAAGGACTCGTTGGTTTCAGATTTTTTTTTTAAAAATTCACAAAACTTTCTATTAATTTGGTCCAAATTAATAGAAACTTTTCTTTTACCAAATTTTAGTGGGTTTCAGTTGATATTTAAACCACTTTTAAGTATTAATATTATGTTTGAAAAAAGCAATTTATGAAAAATGAAGTATAAAAACTTACCTATTTGATGAAAAAATATGTACGGATTGGAAAAATAAAACCAGACCCTAAAAAATGAAGGAACTACGATGTTTAACGTCACAAATTAGTACATAAAAAAAGTTCCAAATTCAAATCATATATAATTAACAATTTGAAAAAAAAAAAAAATACTCTTTCACATATTTAAGAAAGAAATTATGATAGTGAAAATTACAAATTATTATGTAATTTTTTTCAAACTAAAAGCATGCAAGTTTAACAAGTTGTGCATTATATCATCAACCATTTAAACATTGAAACTCAATTATCTGTTAAAACTAAAAATAATAACATTTAACGTTATTTGTTATTATGTGTTCATCTTTGAAGGACCATTTTGCGGTAATGTACAAAAGTTTGACTCGTCCAATATAGTTTGTTATTTCATAACCAACATTGGTCTTGAGTACATAAAAATACATGGCAATTAAATACTAAATAAATATGAAATAATAATGTTATATAAAATTCTAATTTACTATCATATAGTTTTTCTCGTAAAGTCATAATCTTATTCACATCATATCAACTGAATCTAGAGTGAACATTGTAAACTACAATTCATACATTCTATGAACTTAATGAGATTCAATGAAATTATTTTAGACAAATTTTGTTGTTCTTTTAATAAACACCAAAACAAAACAAGAATCAAAAGAAATTTATTTGTGATTTATTGAGGCAAATAAAGATTTTTATGTTTTCAACACTTGACTCTTGTTGTTATATTAACTTAAAATCTTATTCATAGATTTACTCCTAATCTTTGTATTGTCGTGTGAAACAGAGAGGTAAATTTTTTTGATTTTTAACAATACGTGAGTGGGTAAAAATTGAAAAAAAGAAAAATATTGATTTTCTCTCGTATCTCAAATACAAGCACTTCAAGAAAATCGAGCATAACTAATTTCTAAAGACGTTAAATTGAACTTTCTATCTTAACATTTAATTACGATAAGGAATACCAATGTTCCATAACAATTCGGACACTACACAACGTTCAAAATGCCTAGGAAAAAACACAAATTGCGAGTAACCTCTGATCATATTTTTTTGCAGGATCTAAAAATCTTATTATCGATGTACGAATCACTTAAACTTGGACCGCCCAACGGGAGACTAAACCCGAGTGTGGCCGCAAACAATACCGAAATCCCTCGGTATTGCACGGCTTCGACATATGCACGAATATCCCATACAGGTAGGGAGTGTTATTGAATGACGAGCCTTCTCAAGATCAAAGCCCCGCTAAAGGTGAAAATCTTCGAATGGTTGGCGTTAAACAATCGAATCCTAATGGCCGACAATCTTGTAAAACGTGGATGACCTCACAACCCCGCTTTGCGCCCTATGCTCTAATACTTTAGAAACGGGAGATCATCTCTTCGTAGGGTGCCCATTCACTACCGAATTATGATACATTTTAGAACCGCGAGCTTCTACCTTATCGGTCTCCACAATGTCCTTTTGGTGGAATTACCGAATGACGAAGAGAACTATTGAAGCGAAATCTTGGGATACCAAATGGTTGGTTATTATTTGGACTATATGGCGGAAACGAAACAACCGAATATTCCAATGCAAAGGTAGAATGTAAGAGTTAATAAAAAAAACGATACAAGACTTAGTATTAAAATGGAATTAGCATTGTTAAATCATAGGCATAGTGTCTTAATTACGAGAAATTTAAGGATTTATGATTGCTCGTTGGTTTGTAATTATTTTTAATTTAATGAAAATGATCGGATCGGGCGCGAATCGCGATTGCCTTTCTTTCAAAAAAAAAAAAATTTAATTATATAGTGAGGATATCCTAGCATTTCTTGCATGATGCAGGTACATTTCGTCCTGCATGTTTTGAAGAAATAATATAAATATTTTATCATGCACTTTTTGAACATTTTTTTTTTTGCATGAATTGAACAAAAAACTTGCATGATATATTCAAGAACGGGAAATTCTACTTTGCCCCCAGATTTCAACACAACATCCTCAATTTCTTAATTAATCCACTTAATTAACATCCCAATTAACAAGAAATATTGGATTAATAATTTTTAAATATTAATTATCATTTATTAATCCAGGTAGATGTTAATTATCACGTTAAATGGATTAAATTAATTCACATGTATTAATCCATAAGTTAATTAAGTGGATTAATTAGAGAATTGAGGATGTTTTGTTGAAATCTGGTGGCACAGTATATGCCCTCTTCAAGAACTAACTGTGATAGCTTCGTGAAATTATATGCATGATAAACATGTCGCATCACGGTAGAAAATGAAATATCATTCTCACCACGCAAAATAACAATTTGAGCTTAAATATAATGATATGATTTTAAAAATATTATTATTAATCAAGTATTTTTTTAGGACACTTTAATAAAATAGTTTAAAGTAAAAAAAAAATAGAGAAAATGATTAGGTATCGCTTAAATAAAATTAAAGAAAAAGTTCAAATCCAGGGACAGATTTTTTTTTACATCTAGCTCTGCAGAAAAATTATCAATAATCATCGTAATTCGTCGTCTATAACTGTGATGTGTGTGTGTGTGTGTATATATATATATATATATATATATATATATATATATATATATATATATATATATCACTCTGTCATTTGATCTCTGTCTTATAGCTTTGATTGCACATTCTTATTTTTATTTATATTATATTAACTAAAAATAGACTCAAAATTACAAAATAACATCAAAGCCGATCCCGTCAAAACTTACTAGCTCAAACAATTTGGCACCACTATTATAAATAAAGAAATCATGAATTCGAAAATAGGCGACAGAAAACAAAATTCCACCTATATAAAACATGCCCCAAAAATCAGGTCCTAAGAACCAATAATGGAAAAGTTGCTCTTTTAATATTCCTTAAAAATATAAATAATAATAATAAGAGCCCGAGTCCACTGTTTTTTCACATAATATTTTATTTGTAAATTGTAATATAAAATGTTGGTAAGTGGCCCATTTTATATTCTTGATTAGTCTCGAATTTATAGTAACGTCACTAAATACAAAATACTCGAATGACTTATTTTATTTGCTGTTTTTATGTTTGTTTGCTGATTTTTTTTTTTTCAATGGTATTCGACAAGCGATCGCTTTCGTTACTGATACCTAATATTTTTGATGCCAATGGGGATCGAACCCACAACATCTCACAATACATGATTTTTTTGTGATTCACACTCAACCATTTCGATACCTAATATTTTTTTTGTGAACCCACAACCTCTCATAATATTTTAGTGTGCATATTTTTTTTATGTTGATTTCGTGATTTTTGTGTGCTGATTTTGGGGGTTCTCAGATTTGAGAATTTTAATGTTGATTTTGCTGATTTTTGGCCTGACTTTAGGGTTTTAACGATATTTGACATGCTTTTAGGGTTTTACTGATTTTTGGCCTGATTTTAGGTTTGTACTGATTTTTGGCCTGATTTTAGTATTTTACTGATTTTTGGCCTAATTTTTGTGTGCTGATTTTGGAAATGACAACACTTGCTCATCAATGCAGAAGGTTTGTTTTTATGTTTGAATTAACGAGCAATTTCGGGTGTAAATCAAATTGGTACCGATTAATTAATGAGGAAGGTTCATTTATTTGTTTAATTTCAGGTTTTGCTGGATTAACGATTAATGGAGGTGTCCATTACTGGTTCGATTGCTTGATTGACGATTAATGGACATGCTTCGATTAACAGGTTGGATTGACGGTTAATTTGTGTAATTCCTCTCCAGTAAATTTCGTAATTCTTCTCGTACGGCTTCGATTAATGATACGGTTTCAGGTATTGACGAGGAATTTAAGCTTGAAGACGACGATTAATGGGAGGCGGTGGTGGATTAATGGAGGCTTGTGTTAATTGGAGGCGACAATTTGCTGGGGTTAATTGGACGCAATTAACTAGTAATATAATTTTGCCGAGATTTTTTTTATATAATTACATTTATGCCCCTGGAATGAACTAATATATTTAATTGCTTTTTTGTGCAGTTTTGATGGTTTGATTTGTCTCGTTGCCTCTTTGTCGTGTCGAAGAAGGTGGGTAGACTCCTCTCTCATTGTCTCTCTCGTGGCATCTATGTCGTGTCGAAGAAGGTGGGGAGGCTTTGTACTAACCGTTAATTATGATTTTGGATGGTTTGTATTACTATTTTGATGTGGTTTGTAATAAATTTTTTTTGGCTAATTAACTGTTAATTACGCTTTGTTGTGTTTTATATTATTATTTTGTGTTGTTTGTACACCTGAACAGTGAATTAATCGTTAATTAAATTTTTGGTGCTTCGCATTAACTGTCAATTGGTATTTGGTTTTTCATATTTTTTGTGCTAATTAACCGTTAACTAATTATTATGTAAATATGGACTTTGTTAATTATGTTAATTATGTTGTTAATTTTGTTAATCCAAAAATATTGCACAATAATTAATTTTGTTATTTATGTTGTTAATTATGTTAATCCAAAAATATTGCAGAATATTTAATTTTCTTAATTATGTTGTTAATTATGTTAATCCAAAAAAATTTCAGAATAATTAATTATGTTAATTATGTTGTTAGTTATGATATATATAATTGTTAATTACGTTACTAAGTGATATTATTATTAATTGTTATTATTAACTGTTAATTGAAATGTTTTGATCGGACTGTTAATTACATTATAATATACGGTTAATTCAAAGCTTCATCAATTCAATGGGGACTTGGCTGTAAAATTTGGCACATCAATCACTACTATGCCCATGATGATGTATGCTGATTCAATCACGAGGCGTAGGAGAAATTTCAGGGGCATAGTATAATTATCCTTTTTAATTTAGCATCGGATTCCCAAAAATAACTTGGGGCGGGGATGAACAAAGTGCATACATTCAATGAAATTCAACAACCTCGGTTAAATTATCTTAAGACAAATTTTGTTGTTCTTTTAATAAACAACAAAAATAAAACAAGAATCAAAATAAATTTATTTGTGATGTATTGAGGCAATTAAAAGGTTTTATGTTTTCAACGCTTGACTCTTGTTGTTATATTATCTTAAAATCCTTTCATAGATGGGGGAATTTCACATATAACCTCACAAAGAACTTAAATATCAAATTTGTCCTTTAAAAAGTTCAAATATCAGATTTAACCCCCTAAAACAATAAACATATCGAATTTGTTCATTTGTTAACTTTTCCATCAAAACTAACTTATTCAAGTATGAAATTACCCTATTACCCCCGTCTTTTGTCCTCTTCAATTAAATTAAAGAAACAACTAAAAATCTGGATAGTCTTACATTCCCTTTTTATTTTTGCTAACTCTTAATTTTGTTCTTGAAATATTGAAATCGGATATCAATTAATGTTGTTTTTATATACCCATAGTAAATTTAATCTGCTCTCTCTCTCTCTCTCTCTCTCTCTCTCTCTCTCTCTCTCTCTCTCTCTCTCTCGTTAATTCCACCATCACTCACTCTCGAATTCATTTTTTTTGTGGAAGCTTGCTAAGTGGGGTGGATGATTTTATCAATTTTCTTTTGTAAAAGATTGTTTTTTTTTTTGAGAAAAAAGGCGAAGCCTTTTGATATATTGAAAAAAAAAATTATGTACAATAATCATGAACGTGATGTTCATGTATGAAAATAAAGGAAAACAAACAAAAAGGAAAGGAAAATATTCCATTCCTAACTCGATCTTCTAGCTCAACACCATTTTTGCCAACTTTTCGCTTCTTCCACCGCTCTTGGCGCTACGATCATTCGTGGGACTTTTTTCTTTTGGAAAATTCTCTTATTTCGTTCTTTCCATATAGTAAGCTTGCCCATCTAGCGGTCCATTTCTTCCTATTTTTCGGTAGTTGTTTTTTCCTATTCGATTTGAGGGTGTTTGATAGGCTTCCTTGCATTATTGTCGGATGGTTACTATTTGATAGTCTATCGGCTAATTTTCAGACGGCCCGAGTATACGTGCATGAGACCAGTAGATGGTGTCGTGTTTCAGGTTTAGCTTCACACAGAGTGCATTTGTCTATGTATGGCCAACCCCTTTTTGCCAATCTATCCGCCGTATTTAGTTTGTTCTGCATCGCTAGCCATAAGAAAAATTTGACTTTTGTCGGGGCCTTAATTTTCCAGGTGATTCTTTGCCAGGGGATGACTATTCCGGGATTTATCATGAAGGCGTAAGCCGATTTTGCCGAGAATTTTCCTGATGGATCTCATTTCCATTCGGTGGTTCCATTTGTATTAGTCTTTGTTGCCATTTTATAGATTGGAATTAAATCTTGTAATTGCCGGAGAAAGAATGAGGTTACCCCTTGTTTTTCCTCAAGGTCTTTCACCGAGTTTATGTTATGAATTTCCGCTAACGTTCTCGCCCATATGTTACCGTTGTGTTCATCTAACCTCCATAACCATTTTAAGAGTAGAGCGTTATTTTTTGTCTCTAAGTCTTGTATTCCTAGTCCTCCATGATTCATAAGATTGTTAAGTAAGGTGGATGATTCTATCATGATTCATATCAACCATGTGGGATATAAATTATTAACTAATCGGAAAAGTCCATATTTAAATTTTCAAAAAAAATTAGAAAAACATCTAGAGTGGGCAAACAAGAGGAGAAGAATGAATAGTCGAAAAAAGTTTATGGATTATAATCTCTAAATTCTACAAGGAGAAACTGAAGGAGGGTAGGTATGAGTAAGCACGATAATGGAGAATAAGAGTATTTTTGTCATATGCTATATTCAACTACAATTTTTGAAATCAAAATCTCGGTTTTCTCCCATATCTCAAATAAGGGTACTAGTCCCGCTCGAAATATGTAAATGTAGGCATGCATGTCCGTTAAAACACATTGGACGTGTGGAATAGAGAAGGGAATGCTATTGATTTTCTCCCATATCTCAAATACAAGCATTGAAAGAAAACAAACAAACTAATTTATAAAGAAGAAGTGAACCGGAACTTGTATCATGTTATTTCATTATATATAATTATCTTCTTATAAATGATATAAATATTTTGTCATGCACTTTTTGAACCATTTTCATGAAGATGAGTACATACACACATACATTTTGAAATAAATTATCGATACGAATACGAATCCGAATACGAACACGAATACGACTATGAACTAAAGAAAAACACAAATACTTACACCAAATACAAATACCAAATACAAATACGAAACATACATACGGATACGAAAAACAAACACAAGTACGAAATAAGAAAATGAAATACAAATATTAATAAGAATACGAACACAAACACAAAAATGAATACGAACACAAATATGAATATAATTAGGCAGTACAAAATACGAAATTCGAAATATGAATACAAATACACATACAAATATAAAAACAAATACGAAATACGAATAAAAATAGAAAAGCAAATACAAATACAAATACAAATACGAAATACAAATACAATCGAAATAAAAATATAACTACAAATAAACAGAATCAAACGATTTCATGATAACATTTTGGCTCATGTTCTTGATTTATTCGATGATGTGTAAGACAATAAAGAAATTTTATAGAAAAAATCGTTTGAACTGTTCGAGAAAAACGACTTTGAAAAAAAAAGATTGTTGCTCAATTTTATTTGAAAATCATGATTTACTGAGGCGAACGCATCTTAAATCATGAATACAAAATACGAAATAAGAAATACGAAAAAAGCACAATCACATATACATTTACAAATACGAATTATCAATACTAACACGAATATAAATACGAATCCGAACACGAATACAATTATGTACAAGAAATTATCAGTTGTGCACTACGAATGACAAAACACGAAATACGAATTGCGAATTATGAAATACAAAAAACTAAATACGAATAAGAACAAGAATAAGAATAGGAACTAGAATAGGAACTAGAATACAAATACGAGTACGAAAAAGAAAAAGAAATGCCAATATCATGAATTGTGCAATACAAAATAAATTACGAGCACATATATGAAAAATACAAGTGCGGGATATGAATATCTTTTGGCTTATTTTAATGACTTTGACGATGATGTATAAAAAAATAAAAAAGTCTTAAAACAAGAACCGTTTGAATTGTTTGAGAAAGTTGGCTCTTAAACAATTCAAACGGGTCTTGCTTTAAAATTTATAAAATCATGATTTGCTGAGGCAAACGCAACGTCCGTACATATTTTATATCCAAATGAAATTGTTCTTGTTCTCTCTTTTGAAATGCATCTCATTACGTGTTGTTTGTTATGAAATGTTCATATATTTTGTATTTTTTTTTACATGTCAATTAAATTGTATCCATAATTCGTTCATATCATGCACGCAATCAACATATACCGTAAAGTTTTTTGGATTCAAGATAAATTGTGTCTTCGTTCATAACACAGATAACACAATAATTTTGTTATAAATAATTTTTGAAACGATTTGTGTCTGCCGAAACATTTTTGTACTTACAAGCATTACAAAATTAAGATTTCCAGAAGAAGGAAAAAACCCGTGCAATCACGCGGTCGTAGCGCTAGTAATCTCTAAATTCTACAAGGAGGAGCTGAAGGAGGGTAGGTATGAGGTAAGCAAAATCACGGTTTTGATAGAAAAGTAATGATTTTTATGAAAATTGATATTTTGCAAGTTTTCTATGCATGTATTTGATACCATTAAAGATTTGAAAGGTTAAATATGATGTTTGTAGTTTTAGAAGGACAAATTTGATATTTTAGTTCTTTTTAGGTTATATGTGAAATTCCCCCTTCATAAATTTATTTATAATATTTGTATTGTGGTGTGAAATAGATAACTCAAAATATTAATTTTCGCCCGTATCTCAAATTATCTTATGTATAATTTTAACGGAATTGATGTAATTTCGTGCTTCCGCGTCATTGGATCGTTGTGGATCGTTCGATCAAAGCATAAAATCATCAAATGTCGATAATTGGATGTCCAGTCATAAATATAAATAATCAAAAAAATAAAATAAAATGACATTCACACTATCAATATTTTTGAAAAAAAATACTAGAAGATGTACATCACTATTCAAAGTTATATTACCATTGTCATTTATTTTACATAACCATGTACATAAAATCATTAAAATAGAAACATTTCTCATTTGGGACCAAGTTTTATCCTACTGATAGTTATATATTTGATTCCGGTAAAAAAAATATATTCACATGGTAATGGACGATATTGTGCAATTCAAACTCAAAATCATTGAAGTAGGAAAGGTCATATGGCATAAGAGTAGTGATACACACCCTCTAGTACTCTCTAGTTTATTTTAGCATCTTCGATGATGTAGATATAACTTAACATTTTTAAAATTAATACACAAAAATATGATTTAACATTTTAATTTTGTGATTTGGTAGATTGAACATGTAATTAAGATGTTAAATCAAAAATTAAAATATTAATTCTTAAGATTATAAATTATATTCAGTTCATAAAAAATGTGCAAGAAGAGGTAGAATATGTTCAACATTTTCCAGGGCATGTAACACATTGTCGTTCTAAATAGAGAAATGAATGATATTGCAGCACGACAAAAAAAAATTATGCACATTTTATGCATACAAAATTTAAGTATTTTATCTTCATGTTGAGGTATATCAAATAATCATAACTTCTGGTATATTTTCCATACCTCCTGAGATTTGAACCTAATCTAGAAGACACAAAATTATCCGTTTACTCAAATTTCTAAATCCTAATCCTTTCTTATCCGCGATTTATTCTAATCATTTTACACCATTAGTGTGGTGCTGGACGATGTACTAGCCCCGCTCGAAATATGTAAATGAAGGCATGCATGTCCGTTAAAGCACATTGGACGTATGAAATAGAGAAGGGAATGCTATTGATTTTCTCCCATATCTCAAATAGAAGCATTGAAAGAAAACAATCAAACTAGTTTATAAAGAAGAAGTGAACCGGAACTTGTATCATGTTATTTCATTATATATAATTATCTTCTTATAAATGATATAAATATTTTGTCATGCACTTTTTGAACCATTTTCATGAATTAATTGTGACATTTTCATGAATTCTGATTGTATGCGTGATATACTCATGGAAACATGATGCATATCACGTGAAAAGAAAACTTAAACATGAAAAAGTTGTTTTATAATCTATGTTGTTTTATAATCTGTGTGTGGATATTACATTTGAAATGATAGTCTATATAATGTTATGTGGCAAGTGCATCATAATGATCTGATAATTGTATTTGAAGTTGTAACTGAAATACTTTTGGGGGTAATTTAAATAAGGACAATTATACTCGTCCCCACAAAAATGGGATAAATATCCTCGATGATGTCATCGAGTGTGTGTTAATTTTTTGTTAACCGGCTCGTATTTATCGTAATCTTAATTAAAATTAATTATTTGTTCATTTGTGTGTTTGTTAATTGATATGTACCCATTGCATTCTATTAAAATTAAATTTTCAACTCAATTAACAATTAATTTAATTAACAATATGATGTCATCGAGAAAAAAAATTTCACTTTTGTGAGGCACCATATATGCTCTTTTTAAATAAGGAAAATTTTACTGTACAGACAAAAAAAGTTTTGTATTACCAAGAATGGACCAAGAAGTTTGAAAATACCAGAAATAACACTCTCGACCTTTGAAAAGTCGAGAGTTTGCTAAAATGCTCGACCTTTCAAAAGTCGATCGATTTTATACCTTAATCACCTGGTCAACAGAAATAATTAATACCCCAAATCGTTCGACCTTTCAAAGGTCGATCACTTTTGCCATTTTCTCGGGAACCGTACCATTCGACGTTTGAAAAGTCGGTCGAATTTAATTCATCCCCCAACCCCCAACAGTCCCCCACCCGTGTTAAATTCCCTTCGACCTTTCAAAGGTCGGTCATTTCCCCCTATTTAAACCCTCCCTCTCGCTATCACCCACAATCACTCTCTCACTCACTCTCTCTCTCTCTCTCTCTCTCTCTCTCTCAAAATTCTGTCCCTCTCTCCCCTATTTTTCCTACTCGTCCCCATTCTCTCCCCCACCTTTCCCACTCTCTCTCTCACATATTTTTTCTAATTGGTCCCACACTATTTCTCTCTCTAACGTTTAATTATGTCATTTGATGATAGTGTATTATCGGGTCCGATCGAAACGGACGTGTTATTTTCGCAACAAAATCATCGTTCCGAAAAAATTCGACATGATAGAACGGCTATACGTTTCGAGCAAAAATCTACTTCTTGGAAAAAATGGAAAATTACGGACCAAAGAATGGTGAATCGGTTAAAACGATCGGGGTTTTATCCGATAATGCAATGTGCCGTTAACGATTTAAATCAATCATTACTCACGGCTTTAGTCGAAAGATGGCGTCCCGAGACTAATACATTTCACATGAGATGCGGTGAAATGACCGTCACCCTTCGAGATGTGGCGCTTCTTAGTGGATTATGCGTCGACGGTAATCCCGTTATCACTCCATACATTTCTCCCTCTAATTTAAAACAAGAAGTAATTAGATTATTAGGACAATGTCCGAATGAATGGGCGAAAGAAAAACCCCGTATAAAATTGAGTTGGTTGCTCCATAATTTCGAGGAAACGAGTCAAGGGAGAGATGAAGAATATTGTGACCAACGAACCCGGGCTTTTATATTGTATTTTTTGGGTTCTGTCTTGTTTCACGACTCGAGCACAGCTTCGATTCCCGCGAGATACATTTTGCTTTTAGAAGATTTTGATAGATGCAGGGAGTATGCATGGGGAGCAGCTGCATTGGCTCATTTGTACTCAGCGCTTTCATTTGCCGCTCAGATTGATCATGATCATGCATATGGATGGTTCTCTCTTCTTCAGGTATTTGTAAAATATATATTATTTTTTAAATTAAAAAGTAAATTAATTTTTGTCAATAAACAATATTATAGGTGTGGTCTTGGTATCATTTATTACCTGGGAGACCTCGGATTGTTTCGTATAAAAGAAGTGTTGATGAAGCGATGCCTCTTATGTGGAAATGGACTGCAGCAAACATCTCGTACAAAAAGAACAATCTTGCCACACAAATTAGTTATGTTGCGGGATGTTTCGACGATCTCGAAAAGACACAGGTACAATTTCTTTAATACATCTGCATTTATTTGTATTTATTTTTTATATTTTTGTTACAATTTGTTTATTTCTATTTAGGTGGATTGGGATCCGTATGATGACGATTTGGTTAACGGTCTCCCCTCTGCATTTACTGAGGGACATCGAGTGTGGAAGGCACGAGTCCCTTTAATTTGTTTTGATAAAATCGAGATGCATCATCCGGATCGAGTATTGGCTCAGTTCGGATTGAAGCAACACATACCGATAAATGCACATAGACTCGAGACAAAAAATGTTTGGCAAAGCAAAATTTGATGAATGTGTTCGAATCCGAGGTGACATGGTGGAATCATCGTCTCGATTATGTAGTTCATCAATCTGATGATATTATGGTACACACATACGACAGAGATCGAGACTACATGAGTTGGTACTGGCAAAAGACTCGAAGACGGATTTGTGGACCACCGGTTTTACCGATTACGGAATTTCAAGACACTGGACATCGTAGTCGTCAATTGGTAAAATATTTTTTATATGTTTTTTTCATAATTTTTTTTGGTAAAAATATGATTCATTTTTTATTTTTACAGCAAGGCGTCATACGAGCGATGATGCGACAAATGGCTCAGATGGAGGAGGTGTGCAGAGAGAGAGATATTGACAAAATAGGAGAGATGTTGAAGGATACTCAGGAATTCTGCAGGTTACAGTTTGAGGAGATATATGAGGATCCGTGTTATGACACTCAGCCTTCTATTTATCCTTCTCAGCCTCCACCTCCACCTCCGCCTCCATCTCCTTTTTATCCTTCTCAGTCTCCACACTATCAGTCTCCACACTATCAGTCTCCTCACGACACTCAGCCTGAGCCTAATGTTTTCGATACACAGGCTCCTATTTATCCTTCTCAATCTCCACACTATCAGTCTCCTCACGACTATCAGCCTCCACCTCCACCTCCACCATATACATCTGAGCCTTCTCAGCCTCTACCTCGGGATTATTCATATACGTATCCTTCTCAGCCTCCACCTCCACCTCCACCATATACATCTGAGCCTTCTCTCTTGGATTTGTTGAGCACTGATCAGTTTCAGTACTATCAGAATACGCAAAATGCTCCATCTACTTCTCAGAATACGCAAAATGCACCTAATTTTTGGGATTTTATGTGATGTAGTATTTTAGTATTTTCTGAATTTTATGTGATGTAGTACTTTATTATTTTCTGAATTTTATGATTTTTTCTGAATTTTATGACCTCTATTATTATTTTCTGAAAAAACATATAAAATAAAAAACATCTAAAATTACAATATTATGAAAAAACATCGAAAATTACAATATTAAGAAAAAACATCCAAAATTACAATATTAAGAAAAAACATCTAAAACATCACATAAACATCACATAAACATCTAAAATATTAAGAAAAACAATATAAAAAACATCTAAAAAAACATACACAATAACTAGTTATTTGCATCTCTCCTTGCATGAAGAGCCGGACACGTGCGTTTCTTATGACCTCTCTCACCGCAAAAACTACATTTGTTCGCTCTTCTACCTTGAGGGTCCATTTCCGTTGTTTCTCGTTTTTTACTAGGACGACCTGCTTTTTCCTGACTTTGGGAGGTAACACCGGTACGCCCGAAATAACTGGCCAAAATCGTCGATCGGGAATAACTCGAAATACTTCTTCGTACGTACGTTTGTACATCCGAACTCGATAATATTCCGCACAATAACGATAAATATTAGGTTCACGCAACAAACCACACACTGCTAATACATGTGTGCACACAATCCCTTCTAATTGAGGAACATTGCATGTACAACGACAATTTGGTTCGTCAAGCGAAACTTCATATGTTTCGTTTTCTTGATGGTTCACTTTAATTACCTCGAAATACACTCGAGAATGTGGTCGAACCGTCATATTTCGAGAGTCACTGAGCGCCTTTGCTATTATACTCTCATATTTAATGCAAAGAGTAGTTCCCCAACTTTCCGCATCAATTTGACGTTTATAAAAAATACGTGTTCAAACGATTGCATATTTGAGATACTATCATTCGAACAGGTAGGCCACGCGTTTCTTTTAAAACTCCATTAAAACATTCTGAAATATTTGTTGTCGCAACACCCCATCTACGACCACCATCGTGGGATAATGCCCACAAACTTTTATCCCCAACCTGTGTATTCAAATATTCTTCTATTTGAGGATGCATTATTTTAAGCCGCTCAAAATATCTATCAAATGCGTAAATTGTTTTTTGAGTGGCTGTGGTCCAAAAAATTTCTCCCATTGCTTTCCCTCCTAATTTTGCTACGATATTTGATTGCACGTGACGTATACAATACCTATACACGTGCCCTTCTTCACTAGGAAATACACGATTCAACACATTTTTGTGTCCAGACCAACGATCCGTAATAATACACACATATCGTTCTTTCGTAACGTAATATTTTAACCGATCGAGAAACCACTCCCATGACGATGCATTCTCCTGCTCTACTATAGCAAAAGCAACCGGAAATATCCCTCTGTTTCCGTCTACACTTGTTGCGATAAGAAGAGTACCGAGATACAATCCATACAAAGAAGTACCGTCAATACTAACAACCGGTCTACAATAACGAAAACCACTTATTAAGGAACCTAACGCCCAAAAAAGACGTTTGAATTTATTACCTAAACCACGATTCCGTGATCTTACCCCTAAACCTTCTAATTGAAGGTCGACAGCAGCATTTCTATCCGCATTAACAATCGCTTGTGTGTATGCAGGCAATTCAGCGTATGATTGCTCCCAACTTCCATAAATCAATTCCATTGCTTTGCATCGAGCTTGCCAAGCTCTTCGATAAGAAATTTCAATTACATACACGTTTTTTATTATATCAATAATATTTTTTGGAGATAGCGATATAGTTCCTCTCAAATGAGGCATTATAATCCTACGTATGTGTTTGGTAGTTAGTTGTCTACTATCACTGCTACCGCTCTCATTTCTACAAGTGTGAGGACCGTTATATTTTGATATTTTCCAATAATCCGTATTTTTAGGGTTAAAGGCAGGCATTCTCCATGAACAATCATTGTTTTTGCATGCGACATCCCATTCTCTTGGTCTACTTCTTTTAACGAAAAAACTAACAAAATTTTTAATCGTCCATTCTTGTACCGCAAATTGTAATGATTCTTTATCCGAAAAAATCATTCCAACCCAAGATTTATTTGTCGAAAGTTCCATACAAGGATTGTTAATATCGTTTCCATATTCTTCACATACCATTTCTTCTACCCATTCATCATTTTCAAAAACATCCGGCAACCCTTCACCCATATTCATTTCATCTAAATTAGTATTTATTGCATTCAATACCTCATCGATATCGGCTTCAGGACCTTCGGTTTGCTCGTCATCATCGTCTGATTCCGACTCTTCGCTTGTTTCATCAGTATCTTCATTACACTCATCATTAGATTGAGTAACAATTGGTTCATTTGAATCAGTCTGATTTTCGGTCGTTTCGTACGATGATTGTGAAGGACCCGCCATGTGTGGTTGAATATTATTTTGGTAAGGATTATAATTACCATCATGAAAGGAAGTTGGATTTGGATAATAATTAGAGGGAACGAGTTTCACAAACAATTTAATCGTTCTATTTTGAAGATTGCTCATCATCATAGAAAGACTGTGATCATCAGTGATATCGATAATATCACCGGTTCCATCACCAAAAGTCCAATTACATTTTATCGATAAATCGTAAATTTGCGGATTTATTCCAATAGTTTGAGAAATTTAATATTTTAGATCGTTATATGTAATATAAACTGGCACGTTTATCATTTTTCGATTACCACCTTCGCAACGGGGAATTGGACCATTCAAATTAACGGTCCCGTTCCAATAAACAACTAAATTTTGCATATTGCTACATCGTATAAAAAATATAAATCAATACAAACTATAAATACAAAATTATTTAATAAACAATAATATTAATTAAAAAATTACTTTGAGAATAGAGGAAAATGAGATCCACCTTGTATAGAAAGAGCTCAGATGAAGAAGTGAAGGAGGCTTCGGGGGTGTTTAAATAGATAAATTGATCGACTTTTCAAATGTAGGGGGGTACAAAAAATCTTTCAAATCCTTCGACTTTTGAAAGGTTGAGAAATCCACCGATTTTTGATAGGGAAATTTTCAAATATCCCCCTAATTTTTCTTGAATTTACAAAAAACCTCCTTACTTTTGAGAATTGCAATTAACCCCCTCTAAGGGTATTTCATGAAATTGCTATTTTTTTGGACCAAAATACCCCTCTATTTTTTCATCTTTAAATTTAATAAACATATTTTTGTATTATTTTATTAATTTATTAATTTTAAATCACTATAAATATTTTTTAACATATATTAATTATAAAAATAATATAAAAAAATAAAATTAAATAGAGGGGTATTTTGGTCCAAAGAAAATAACAATTTCATGAAATACCCCTAGAGGGGTTTAATTGCAAATTCAAGAAAAGTTAGGGGGTTTTTTGTAAATGCAACAAAAGTTAGGGGCTATTTCAAAATTTGCGTGTATGATACCCTTCGACGTTTGAAAGGTCGAGCCAAATTGGCCGACTTTTGAAAAGTCGAACAATTAGGAGTAAATAATTGGTGATTGATTTCCTTTCGACCTTTCAAAGGTCGAGCCAAATTGGCCGACTTTTGAAAAGTCGAGCAAGATAGGGATTAGCAGTTAATTGGTCTGGGAATGATGGTTAAGGTATAAAATCGATCGACTTTTGAAAGGTCGAGTATTTTAGCAAACTCTCGACTTTTCAAAGGTCGAGAGTGTTATTTCTGGTATTTTCAAACTTCTTGGTCTATTCTTGGTAATACAAAAAAAATTTTGTCTGTACAATAAAATTTTCCTTTAAATAATTGTATATGGTAAAGGACGCATGCTTGAGTATCCAATGAAAAGAAAAGCTTGCGATACCTCAAAACAGAATTATTTCTAAGCAAATTTGAAACTTTATTGGTTGATTTTATCGTAATTTGAAAATACGATTAATCAATAAAGCAGTTAACAGTAACAAATTTTTTAAATTGGATATGTATATATGTATTAATTTGGTAAAACAAATGCTAAAACATTCAACTATATTTGGTATTTTGTGTTCGTCTTTGAAGGACCATTTTGCGGTGAAGTACCAGCTCTTACTCGGGCCATAGGCCCATACAAAGTTTGACTCGTAGGTCCAATATAGTTTGTTATTTTATAACTAACATGGGTCTCGAATACATAAAAAAACATGGGTATTAAACGCTGAATAATAACCTTGCATAAAAATGTAAGTTATTATCGTATAGTAAATCTCATAAGTCATAGGCTGATACGGAAGGATGAACCACGACGGAATAATAAGAGGGTCGGAATGATTGGGGGGGAGAGGAGAGGAGAGGAGGAGAACGAGTAATTTAATACAATTTTTTATTTACAAATTATAATAATATATATGATTTTTTCTATATATACATGCATGTGTGTGTAATTTCGTGTGTGTGTGTGTGGTGTGTTGGGGGGGAGGAGGAGGGAGGAGGGGGTGAAATTATTTTATTTAGTAAATAAATATCTTTAATTATTTTATTTTTTTAAGATTAATATGAATTGTTTTAAGTAAAAATACAAATATAACATAATTGTTTTAAAAATAATAATAATTATTATGATGTGAAATTTTTTTCAATTATATTTTTTAAAATAATAATAATAAGGATTACAAATTATTAATGCAATTATATTTATTTTTACATTTTACATAATTATTTTAATAATTTTAAGTTAAAGAAAAATATTGAATACATGATAATAACATACTTACTAGTATGTGCATTTTTTTTCAATTATAGTTTTAAAAATAATAATACTTAGGCTTACAAGTCATTAATGTTATTAAATTTATTTTTTATATCTTTTTTTACATAATTATTTTCATAATTTTAAGTTAGAGAAAATATTAAATATATGATAATATGGATCTCAAAATAAAGATAAAATTAAAGCGAATATATTTCTTAATTTTTTTAAATCATATTATGAAAATACTAACAATATTTGATGTATGTTTTATGATATTATATATTAATTTATTAATATTAGATATTTAAACTCTTCACATTTTATTTGTATTCACAATTCATCATGTAACATATTGAGCAAAAAAATTCAAAATCAAATACAACTGGTCCAACATGAACCTAACGAATAAGATTTTGACACGTCATCAGTGTAAAGTGATGTGGCCTTCTAAAATGGCTTAAAACTATGTGTAAAATAAGTGACACATAAATATCTACAAATAAAACATAATCACACAAAATCAAAAATTAATCTATGGTCCTTGCCACATATCATAATCTAATGGTTGAAATAATTGTGATGATGTGGCATGAGTTGTAATGAGGTGGCATGAGGAGATTGCATAAATATGAGTCCAAAATAAGGGAGTTGGTAAATTAGTTTTATAATTTCATTAAATTTATAATATGTTCATTATATAATAATAAACTAGTAACTGATATTTAGTACAAGTACACAAAATAAATAGTTATAGAGAACTAATTGATACCTCTCTGCATTCTAAGGACTCGTTGGTTTCAGAATTTTTTTTGAAAAATTCACAAAACTTTCTTCGATCGTGACCTTGATCGCTTTGGACATTTGGTTCTTTCGAAGATTACCGAAGGACATGAACATCGCTAGTTCCAAAATAATGGCGTTTCAAGAGACCGAGCTACCGAGATTGTATATGTGCCGGCACCCTGGGTGTAAGTCGACTAAAGTCAGTCCACCCTTTAATGGCGTTTAGTAAGCCAGTACATTTTTTTTCTAAATTAGTAGAAACTTTTCTTTTACAAAATTTTAGTGGGTTTCAGTCGATATTTAAACCACTTTTAAGTATTTGTATTATGTTTGAAAAAAGCAATTTATGAAAAATGAAGTATACAAACTTACCTATTTGATGAAAAAATATGTACGGATTGGAAAAATAAAACCAGACCCTAAAAAATGAAGGCACTACGATGTTTAACGTCACAAATTAGTACATAAAAAAAGTTCCAAATTCAAACCATATATAATTAACAATTTGAAAAGAAAAAAAAAATACTCTTTCACATATTTAAGAAAGAAATTATGATAGTGAAAATTACAAATTATTATGTAACTTTTTCAAACTAAAAGCATGCAAGTTTAGCAAGTTGTGCATTATATCATCAACCATTTAAACATTGAAACTCAATTATCTGTTAAAACTAAAAATAATAACATTTAACGTTATTTGTTATCATATGTTCATCTTTGAAGGACCATTTTGCGGTAATGTACAAAAGTTTGACTCATCCAATATAGTTTGTTATTTCATAGCCAACATGGGTCTTACATAAAAATACATGGCAATTAAATACTAAATAAATATGAAATAATAATGTTATACAAAATTCTAATTTACTATCATATAATTATTCTCGTAAAGTCATAATCTTATTCACATCATATCAACTGAATCTAGAGTGAACATTGTAAACTACAGTTCATACATTCTATGAAATTAATGAGATTCAATGAAATTATTTTAGACAAATTTTGTTGTTCTTTCAATGAACACCAAAACAAAACTAGAATCAAACGGAATTTATTTGTGATTTATCGAGGCAAATGAAGATTTTTATGTTTTCAACACTTGACTCTTGTTGTTATATTAACTTAAAATCTTATTCATAGATTTACTCCTAATCTTTGTATTGTCGTGTGAAACAGAGAGGTGAATTTTTTTTATTTTTAACAATATGCGAGTGGGTAAAAATTGAAAAAAAAGAAAAATATTGATTTTCTCTCGTATCTCAAATACAAGCACTTCAAGAAAATCAAGCATAACTAATTTCTAAAGACGTTAGATTGAACTTTCTATCTTAACATTTAATTATATAGTGAGGATATCCTAGCATTTCTTGCATGATACCGGTACATTTCGTCCTGCATGTTTTGAACAAATAATATAAATATTTTATCATGCACTTTTTGAACAATTTTTTTTTTGCATGAATTGAACAAAAAACTTGCATGATATATTCATGAATTAACTGTGATAGCTTCGTGAAATTATATCATGATAAACATGTAGCATCACGGTAAAAAATATCATTCTCACCACGCAAAATAACAATTTAAGCTTAAACATAATGATATATTTTTAAAAATATTATTATTAATCAAGTATTTTTTTTAGGTCATGTTAACAAAATAGTTTAAAGTAAAAAAAAAAAATAGAGAAAATGATTACGTATAGCTTAAATAGAATTAAAGAAAAAGTTCAAATCCAGGATATATATACAAAAATTACGCGTGGCAGTTGCCTGCATCTTGTTCAAGATTAGAACTATAGAATAAGAATAATAATAATAATCATAACTTCTAGTATGCTCCACAAACCTCCTGAGATTTAGACCTAATCTAGAAGATAAAAAAATGTTATTTTAACCTAAACTCTAAACTATTTTTCCTAAACATTATTATTCGCAACTTCTTCTAACTATTTTATATATCTCTAGTGTGGTGCTGGACGATTTACAATTCAAACTGGAAACCATTAAAATGAGGAATCCCAACAGGTTAAAACACATTGTACGTGCGAAATAGAGAAGGGAATGCTAATGATTTTCTCCCGTATCTCAAATACAAACATTGAAAGAAAACATATAGTCAAGAGTATGAAATAGAGAAGAAGTGGACCGGAATTTTTATCATGTTATTTCGTTATACAAAATTATCTTTTTATAAATGATATAAATAATTTGTCATGCACTTTTTGAATGGAATTATTTATATGAATTTCACACAAGACTTGCACGATGCATGCATGAATTCATCGTAATATTTTGATGAATTGATTTTATGCATGATATAGTCATGGAAACATGATGCATCACGTGCATTTTCCGTCACGTTGAATTATAAAGTAAACTTAAACATGATAATGTTGTTTTATAATCTATGTGTGAATATTGAATTTGAATTGATAATCCATCCTATGTTATGTGGCAAGTGCAGCATAATGATCTAATATAATTGCATTTGAAGTGGTAATCGGAATACTTTTTTGGGTAATTTGAATGAGGAAAAATATATCGTGTCTCCCTAAACTCATTTCAAGATCATTGACGAAGTGTCAAAAAAGAGTTAGATGAATTAATTAGCATTTCTAATTCGCCGACTTAGACGTTAATTAACATGTTTAATTGACACGTCAATAATTTATAATATGTTAATAGTAATTAATATTTTTAATTTCTAATTGAGTCAATTAACGATACTAATCAACCCACTTAATCCATTTTTGTCACTCATCAAGGATATTTTTTTGAATTTGAAGGACACCATATCAAAGGGTTTGGGGACGGTATTATGCGCAAAATACTGAAATTGGTGTTTTTGGCATCTCAACCGTTCATACAAAAAATATCAAATATATGATGAATAGACATTACCTTCGGTGTTTGACTACAAATGAAAATAAGTCCATTATCTAATTTCTTGCCTTAAATTATTCCACACTACTACTTTTTTTCATTGGAAGTCTATTCATAAAAAACAATTGAAAGTTAAAATATTATGTTATCTCAAAATAAATAAAATGTTACAGATGTTCTGAACTCTCACTCAGACAAAGTAAAGGCATAATTATCATCCATGCACATAAATAATATGATTTATCATGTACATATTTATGTTTTATACTCTAAAATAATAAATCTATTGGTTCAAATATATATATATATATATATGTATATATATATAGAGAGAGTAACTATATAACTTGTACAAGTTGTACCTATTTTTTGCAATAAGTTTAGACAGCACGCACAATATATCCCGCAGGCAACCCGCGGCTGACGTGGCATGTGTGTGTTTGACACGTCATCTGAACAAACAGATGGAGGAAAACATTTTTACCCGACCCGTTAAGAAAGAAACCATCTATCACGTTTTTTGTCTCTTGTCTGATTTGCTTTTATCAATTTTCTGGCTCCGGCAAGAAAAACTGCAAATCTCACCGTCGCCCCGGAGTCATTTATTTCCGTTCTCCGGTGATCGTTTTCATCCAAACAATCCAACCAGCATCTATCGTCTTCAGCCACTTCTCTCTCTCTCTCTCTCTCTCTCTCTCTCTCTCTCTCTCTCTCTCTCTCTCTCTCTCTCTCTCTCTCTCTCTGTATACTGTAAGCATTCTCTCTCTCTCTCTCTCTCTCTCTCTCTCTCTCTCTCTCTCTCTCTCTCTGCATGTTTTATATTTTGTCTTTGACTATATTGGACTTAATTGCTCGATTTAGAGTAAATTGAATCAAAATGAGTAAACTTGGAGATTTCAATCAATTAATTTAGGGTAACTAACTCAAAATTGGGCAAATCGAAGATTATTATTAGTGCTGAAAATTTGAAGATACCTTCAGATTATTCTGAAGTAAGTTTTAAGGTATCCTCCCAAGATTGATAATTGTCATATTTATCCTCTCAAAACACAACTTTTGTCAAATTTCATATTTGGATTTTGGAGCAATCCTGGTAGCTTTTCGATGATAATGCAAGTCCAAAACTCTTGTTTATTTTGTACTAATTAAGAATGCTCGAAACTATTTTATTTTCAGATCTCTAAGAAGCAGTTACGGCTGCGGAATTTGCAGGTAAAGTTTGTGGTTATCTTACTTTTTCTTATTTTTACATTTTGGTCCTTGTTGTTTTCTTTAATTACAACATTCATTTTTATGGAAAAATTAATCAATGGGTAAATTTGATAGAAATTATGTTCTGAACTGATAAATATGATATTGTTGTATTTGGGAAGGCAAATTTGATATTAAGACAGTATCAATTATTCAAAGAAAAATTAATACCGAGTCCCTTCAGATATATTAAGGATCTCTTTGATTCTAATACATTAATGCGAATTTGGTTTTATTTTTTTACAGCCTAACTGCATGAGGCCAAAGGATATCAAACTCGAGAACGAGGATAAAGTTGAAGAGAATCACATTGATGCCCAATATTGAATACTGGTCTGATAATATATTCCGCGTTCACAATGTTTCTGAACTGAACTCATGATGCACAATAGGTAGTTAATTAAATACGCACAAATTTCACATGTGGTCTACAAATCCTCAGAATAGTTACAATTGAGCCCCTAACAATATTTAAATTTTGGTTCGGGACATATTGTGCTGATATTACTCACAACGGTCGATGAGGAAGTACAAGAATATTGTTGAGCGTGCAGCTCAGCTCGATATTGTCATGGCCAACAAACTTGCAGGGCTTTGTAAAATTAGTTTTGTCTTTAAATTAAAGTACTTTGAGTTTATATGTACATTAAGATGGTTTACAGTGAGATTATATGTACTTTGAGATTATATCGTCGTGGCCCATGATTGAAATTATATTTACATTCAGAAACTTTGTATTGACGTATAAAATATAAATTATATTCTTTGAAATGTTATGAGAAAATATAAATTATATTTACATTCATGCGTATCTTGTAGACAATTCCTTACAATCTTTTCGTCCATGATTTACCTTTTCGACACAAGGATCATGGATCAAGAATGATCATATCCTTGACAGAAGGAATGTCTCAAACAATTCCATAACCTAGAGAGAGTTTTCTTCAATATTTTCGCCAAACAGGCTCCCTCGTCAGTTCTGTTGCAATGTTGTCGTATCGAATTGCTTTAGATGGCTTTGAAGAATTAACATAATTGATGCAGACACCAAATTTGATGTGAATTCTTTTCATCTTTATTAAAAAATGTTTTTTTTTATCAATTTAGCGGACGTAATACAACTGAATTCTATAATTCGATTAAGAAGTTTTTAGATAAGAAACGAACAAAAAGAACAGAGTATTTCTTACCTCTGCAGCGAAATACTCTGTTTTGGAAACAAAACATAGTTACGGAGCAAATAAAGCGGCCACAGTGGAGAGAGGCGGCGAGCTGGAGCAACGTAGAACGCAGAGAGAGAGAGGAACCGTCAGGATAAGAGGGAGAGGCCCGATTCATTCCTTTTTTCGCCGACAATTAATTACTTTTTAGTTTTTGTCCCAAAGAACCATTAGCGTGCTAGACGGGTTCTTTCCTACGGTTAACGGGTTAAGATGATTCGGGTCGCAGAAACTTGTTTTCTCCATCCGTTAGCTCTGCTGATTTGGCATGAACGCACGTGCCACGTCATCATGCGGGATGCGTGCGGGTTGTATAGTGCGGGATGCCTAATTTTGTTGTATTTTTTGCTTGTGATTTTTAAACCACTAGATCCTCGTCAAGATCTGTGCAAATTATTATTTGACATCCTCCCGTTACATAGTTATTTCCGTCAAAAATTAGCCACTCTTCTCTCTCTCCAGCGAATCTCAAAAGAGAGGTTGTTTTCCATGGCTACTGCCGATGGCTCTTCTCTCTCCGTGGCGATTTTCCATGGCTATTATTGAGCGAGCTCCAAGCCAGAATCACGGCTGCTCTTCTTTGTTGTCGGACGAAGAGGGCTCTATCTTGGACAGTTTTAAGGTCGCGTGAAGAGGCTCTAGCGAAGTGGATTTTCTCTTGGAAAGTATATAGGACGATGGACGACTCTCTTCGACGAAAACCTGTTCTAGTCGCCCAAAATCTGTTCTAAGAGGTGAGTTTCACACTTTTTGGGGTTTAGGTTTTGTGAATTTGGGGGTGGAGTTTTCGTAATTGTAAGCAATTGAATATTAATTGGGAATTAGTTCTGTATTGATCTGAAATTGGAATAATTGTGAACTTTTCTGGAATTGTTTTTATTCATCTCAAATACTGAAATTAATTAAGTATTTATATGAAATTAGTTTGTATCTTCAGCGACACTAAAGATTGTTGATACTAATTTCTAATCGAGTATTAATTGGTTTGTATTAAAATATTCCTCAAATGATTGTTGATCCTAGTTTTTTTCGGGAATTTATCTAATTTTTTCTGAAATTTTGAACCCATTTTCAGATTAGGAGTTTGATATACTCGGAATTGGATGTGATAATGGATTTTGAAGTCGGAACCAAGTTGGGTAGTGTATTCATATACCGTACCGGACTTGTGATCAATGATTTGGTATTTCTCAAGTATTCTCGAAGATTTATTTATGTTTTGTCATTTCTATTGTTTTTAGTTTTTTTTAGTGATTTCATGAACGTTTAGGAGCATGAACCTTGGACATAGACTGTACAGGCAATAATGTCAAGACCTTCGAGAGATTCGAAAGAATTATTTGAATGAAGGTTATTTCAAAAAGGTCGATCAAGATAGCCGAGTGCTTGGAGAGCTTGAATGTGTATGTGTATCAAATGTCAACATTTTGGAACCGGGTTTGCCCGAAATAAGTATTGTCTTCCAAATTCATGTGTTTCTTGTAATTGTGTATGTCAAAGTTTATACATGTGTGCACCAGGTTATGTGTGTACCGGTTCATGTATGGTCTTACATTTTGTGTATTTAAATGTATGTGTGCACCAGGTTATGTGTGTCAACATTTTGGAACCGGTTCATGTATTGAAATGCAAATATATATTGAATGTGTATTGTGTATTTAAATGTAAATGTGTATTTAAAAATGAGTATCGAATGTGTATTGAAATATGAGATCGTAAATCAGGTCGAGCTAACTATTTCAAATTTATGATCGCATTAAGTAAATTTAAATTTATTAAAAATACCACTGATTGGAAATTTAAATTTAATAACAATAGAAGACATGATGGGTACCAATACATATTCCTGTAATCTTATATTACACATATATGTTATCCATTTTACTTCAATACACTTCAACACACATTAACACATGCACATTCAAACTAACGCCAACCATAAACTACATTAAACCCTAAAAATTCAAACTTAAGCTTTCAACCCTAATCTTAACATTAATAAAAAAAGCTAAACTTAAAAACTCAAATTTAAACATTCATGAAAAAACTAAAACACATTTACAAACATTCAATCCATTGATTTCGTTTAGTCATCTAGCATACAACCATCTCCACAAAATGTCTACAAATATTGGAGATCACTCGAGTTATAGCATACCATCTCCTACATCGTCAAGTCCATACTAGCATCTATGAAATTGAAATTTGCAACTCATTCGAAGCATGCACACACCAATAAAATTGATGTGATTTAGGCATCAATTGGAAACCAAGATTATTACTATTTTGCATTACAGAATAATTAAGAAGGATCCAATAACTAAAGTCGAGAAAATATATAAAAAAGAACATATTGATGCCTAATTGCATAATTTGATACAATATAAGTCTAATTAGGGGTAATTGAAAAGTTGCCCAATAAATATGGATAATAAAATGGATGAAACAAATGGGATCATATTACAGAATTGGCCTAATTAAGGGTAATTGACGAAATGCAAACTTACATGGTAAAGAATGAGAAAATAATTAACAAAATAGTGACAATTAATTAAAAAGAACTGTAAAATTAGTAGAGACTCGCCTAAAAGATGAGATTCGGTACTTGTGAATAACCTCTCCGTGTCCTTTGGATTTCTCATTAGCTCCGACTGGCAGGATTTGGACTGTCGACTGGTAAGAGAGTGGCATCGATTGAGAGAGCTCGTCTGGATTTAGGATACGAAACTCATCCTTTTAATTATGCGTTGGGAGCACACAATCTGGAGAGGAGTCGAGAGAGAGGGGCACGCGATCTGGAGCTTTGAAGAGGGATCGAGAGGGACCATCTGGAGCAGCTCTACAAGGTCGAGAGAGAATGAGAGGTCTGGAGCAGCTCTTGAGAGGGGAAGTTTGGTTTTCACGGACCTCTCAACTTTTGACGGACGGAGTTATCTTTAATTAACGACAACACATGTTTACACAAATCTTGAAGCGATCTGAGGGTTAAAAAGTCTCAAGCAAAAAATAGAGAGAACTTTTACAAATTTTTTAGTTACTCTCTCTATATATATATATATTGATCCTCAAGAAATATTAGTATTAAATATCATTCTCACCACACATCTCACTCTGTCATTTGATCTCTGTCTCCTAGTGAAGTGACCACCCAGACTGCTCTTTCATGAAAATCGAGCCGGAGAGTAAAAACTAAAAACCTAGCCCGCGAGAGACGAGAAACGAGAGAGAGAGAGAGAGAGAGAGAGAAGAGGAGGTGCCAAAATCTGGTGGCTTGGGCGAAGCCTCGACGAAAATGCTCGGCAATCCTTGCATATCAATTGCTCGACGAAATGTCTCGGCGAATGTTTCAAGTACCAAGACGAATTCCAATATCACACCATTCGAATTGGTGATTGCAGATTCCGCACCATTTTAAATCTGAGGTGCCTCCTCGAATCAGATTTCTGCCTTTTTCAGGTATAATTACACTTTCTTCTGTTTAAATAGGGACACGATGTGCTTAATTTCATCATTCATTTTATCAATTCTTTTTTGTGAACAAGTTTGTGCCTTTGGTTATGTTAACTTGCTGGTATAAGAAAATCAAAACAGTAATTATTATTGATAATTATTATATCTAATTTGATTTTGTGTGCATTTGATTTGGATAGGTACCGCCACTTCCGGTTCGGAAAGGAAAACTGGTACGGTGAGGAAAAATCCTAGTAAATGCTTCCTCAGGGACAATCCCGTGCAAACGATAAGTATTCTTAGTGCTAATACTGATGAATACTGAGTGTAACAATCATGCCAATATTTTGTTTCCCAATATTTAATTTAATCAATTTATTTCTTTTCATCGAAATCATCTAACTTATTTGTGGTACTCTTTGAATTAATTAATTCATTTTTTGTTTCGGCAGAATGAGGGTGAAGTGGAGTTGCAAGCGAAGGAAGATGGACGAAATGGAGAGAAGGCAGGAAATGGAGAGAATACACGAAAGCATACACCCTCTCAAGAAAAGGCAGAGAAAATCTTATTACGGGGAAGGCGTCGCCACATCCGAGACATGATAAAAGTATAACAAGAGTATTTTTGTAATTATGAGATATATGAAGGGCTTTTATTATTATTATTATTATTATTATGGTTTAAGTCTATACCTTATGTTCCACTTCTATACAAAATCCTCTCCATTTATTAAATCTACTGGAGATCTCCAATACACCAAACTTTTACTGTATATTTATTTTTATTCTTAAAGGCGTCCATGATATATCTTATTATGCAGGGTATACATGATATTAAGAGTTTTTGTAGGGTTATAACTTATACATGATACTAAGTATATATTTTTTTCTATTTTGTGGAACTGTATTGGTATTTTTTTATTTCCATCTATTTTTAATTTTGAAAAGAAGATTAATTCTTTCATTAACTTTTTGAGATACTCTTTTTTAATATGTTATTGTGATATTGATTATTGATTCATAATATAAAAAAAAAACAACAAAAGGTTTAAATTGTACTTTGTTTATTTATTAAGGATGCTAAGGCAAATGACATAGAAGATATATTGTTGACAATGAATAATACTTTTATTGATTATAATAATCTCATTTGCAATTTATGCAATTTATACTAATCTCATTTGCAATTTATTGACTATACTAAACTCATTTGCAATTTATGCAATTTATACTAATCTCATTTGTAATTTATTGATTATAATAATCTCATTTGCAATTTATGCAATTTATACCAATCTCATTTGCAATTTATTGACTATACTATCTCATTTGCAATTTATGCAATTTATACTAATATCATTTGACATTTATTGACTATACTAAACTCATTTGCAATTTATGCAATTTATACTAAACTCATTTGCAATTTATGCAATTTATACTAATCTCATTTGCAATTTATTGACTATGCTAATCTCATTTGTCGAATAAAGATATATTTTTTTGTAATACTTCTCTGTCATTTGAATAAGAGATAAAAATGTATTGTAGACAATTCAATATATTCAATATAAAGTTAATTGATCGAACATGTTGTTTTTATCAAAATTATATGAGAGTAATTAATTAAATATTTTAGGGGTACACAAAAACTGTATCACACTAATTATTGCAAAAATCATGTAATTATTTCAAAAACTATGTATCAAAGTAACACTCTTTCCATTTCCAAAAAAATTAATTTTGTGACATTATTCCACATGACTTATTTCTTTCTTGTTATTTCTCACTTTGTGAGGTACATGAAGTACGATGGGATTTTTTCAAGATCCCACAAAAATAGGTACTATCTTTACATGTAATATAGAGTTTTATTTGTAAATATTATTTTTTGTGAAAATTTGAAGAGGACTGTAGTCTCTTAAGTCCCAAACAGTTATTTGTAAATATTAATACTAAACTTAAAAAATATTATTTGCAATGCTGGCTACCTAACAAAACTGTGTATATGGCTCTATTGAAAATGTAATGCATTTTTACAAAGTTATTTGACATTAAATATTAGCATCCAAAATCGAATATAAACAAAATTAAATTAAATTATATTGTAAAAATCCTACATGTCGAAGTCTTGATATTTGAATTCCGAATCAGAGTAAATTAAAATCAATGAAATATGCATGGAAACAAAAAATATCATTGATCAATTATACTTATGCATATAATAATTAATGTTTTTAGACATTTTCATTTTTTTTAAGATTGTATATATAATATATGTGAAAATATATATTCTATTTTTAGAAAAATAAAACAAAGCAATGATTATTTTTATTTGTACTTAGAATAATTAATTATCCAACATATTGTTTATAGCAAATTTATATGACAAATCGAATTATCTAACATAATCTCACTTCCAACGGTCATAAATTTTTAAAATATCTTAATCCCCAACGTTAAGATAATATAATCCAACGTTAATATTTCAATGTTATACAAAATGAACTCGGTGCATAGTTTAATGATAGATCCTTAGTATGTCAAAAAGAGATGGCGTATAATTTAAATTTTAAACCGAGTTTAGGGAATACGTTACCTGGCAATAAGATGTGTTGTATAATTTATCTATTAATACTCCTCTACCAGAAATCTCTCAAAAGTCTCAACAGATCCATTCCTCCTCTACAACAAATCTCGTTCTTCTCTCATCTCTCCCTTTTTCTCTATTATCTCCCACCACGAAACCCTGCATCCATATACTCGAGAACCAACACACAACTTCTATTCCGTACTCAGATTGTTCGATTGGGAGACGAGATGTGAAATCGGCGAGCTCTAACTCGCGGACTGAGATCTATTCAATGGACAATTTCTTTGGTTGACGTGGGATTCGTTACTGGACAGACACGAAAACGTAAGTGTTTCTTCTCCATTTGTTTGTATTTTACAGGAATTAGTGATTTTTCGATTACCCCCAAATCAAGACAGCAAATGGCTGGATTTGTTTTTCAATTCGATTTTCTTTGGTATTTAGTGTCTTTTTAACTCGTTCTTGATCATAATTATTGATTATGTTTGTGATTGATTGTAGTTTACAAGATTCCTATGAGTGAGAGTTGCACATGAATTCGATTACCCTAGTACAAGAATTTCTTCTCTTCGAATTGGATGAGAACGAGATGAAGAAGCAGAGAAGGATTTGCCTACTGTACAAGGTTATTTTCAATTTTATCTCTTTCTAAATTAATCCAATCTATTTTGGTAATTATTTGATCTAATTGATTTTCACAATTGGTGCATAGATTTGGTGAGTTCCTTCGAGAACAGCCTCGAAGAGGTCATTTCAGGCCAAAAGATTTCATCTCGATGCAACAGAGCTTTAGAGCGTCACAAAATTCAACTCCATGCACTTCTTGGCAATAGGTTATTTTTTTTAATCTTCTCTTTTTTCCTTTCTGTTCTTTTCTTCTATGTATTGAAGAAGAGGATTTTTTGCTGATGTACATGATTTTTTGTTACTAAATTAGAGGGAATTTCTGTACATGTACATTATTGATTTCATTATGTGTTTTCAGGGTTATAATCAATGGTGGCCAATTCTCTTAAACGAGTTCGAATCGAGACATTCGATTAAGCTCTCCAAGAATGTTACTCAAAAATCAGAAGACAACAATCAGATTTTAAAGGAGGAATAGTGATGCAGGAAACTAAACAACAAATCAAACTCGATCAGGTTCAAAACAAAACCAATTAATAATTTATTTATTTTCTACAAAATATTAATTATCTTCATATTGGTTCAGGAGAATAGGGCAAATTAATCAATTACAAACTCGATGACTTAGGTTATTTGAGTTTAATCAATTGCAAACCCCTGTACAAGAGGTAAATTTCAATCTTATTCCTTTCTAAACAATTCCAATACATTTTTTTATTATTCAATATAATTTATTTTCTCTCAATGTGCAGCGATGAAAAAAAATGGATGATCGAATCGTTTAACATAAAACCGGGGCATCTCAATACAAGAAATTTCAGAGAGTGTCGAAAAAGAAGGCTTCATGTGCAAAATGGACGAGGAGAGATGTGTGTTTTTGTGTTGTCTATATATATGTGCATGTGCATGTGCATGTGGTGTGTATTTGCTTGTTTTGTGTGTGTGTGTGTGTGTGTGTGTCTTTGTGCGCGTCTATGTAAGTGTGTTTATGTTTGTGTGTAGTGTATAGTGGGTAGTATGTGTCTGCCCAAAGTGGGGCCAGGCAAGTCAGGTCCGATCCAAGTGGCGTCGGGCCAGCAGGAAGGGGGCGGGCTTGGTCCGAGTGGGGCCGGGCCCGCGGTGGAGAGGACGGCTCTGGTCCGAATTGGGCCGGGCCCGCGGTGGAGAGGACGGCTCTGGTCCGAATTGGGCCGGGCCCGCAAGAGGAGGGGTGTCGGGCTCACGTGGGCCTGGCCCGGGGGGGAGGGGGGTCGGGCCCACGCGGGCCTGACCTAGGGGGGTGGGGTCGGGCCTACGCGGGCCTGGCCCTGGGGGGTGGGGGTTGGGCCCGCGCGGGCCTGGCCCGGGGGTAGGGGTCGGGCCCGCGCGGGCCTGGCCCGGTGGGTGGGGGTCGGGCCCGCGCGGGCCTTGCCCGGGGGGTGGGGGTCGGGCCCGCGCGGGCCTTGCCCGGGGGGTGGGGGCCTGGCCCGGGGGATGGCGGGCCCGCGCGGGCCTGGCCCGGGAGGTGGGGGTCGGGCCCGCACGGGCCTGGCCCGCTGGGTGGGGGTCGGGCCCGCGCGGGCCTGGCCCACGGGGTGGTGGTCGGGCCCGCGCGGGCCTGGCCCGGGGGTTGGGGGTCGGGCCCGCGCGGGCCTGGCCCGGGGGTTGGGGGTCGGGCCCGCGCGGGCCTGGCCCGGGGGTTGGGGGTCGGGCCCACGCCGGCCTGGCCCGGGGGTTGGGTGTGGGGGTCGGGCCCACGCGGGCCTGGCCAGGGGGGGTGGGGTTCGGGCCCACGCGGGCCTGGCCAGGGGAGTGGGGTTCGGGCCCACGCGGGCCTGGCCCGGGGGGTGGTCGGGCCCACGCGTGTCTGGCCCTGGGGGCGGTCGGGCCCACGCTGTTCTAAAAGATCATATATATTTCACAATTTTTCTTTTTTGGTGAAGACCAATAAAAGAGAAGGCTCCATATAAATTGAGCTGCATATGATCATGTTCCAACTACTTTGTATCCATGGTATTATATATTGTGGGCATCATCCATGTTATTGCATAGGGACCCATGGTATTGTGTAGACTATAAATAACCCCCCATTCTCATTGTAATATGGTATGAGTTAAATGAAATATAATAGAAAAGATTCATTCTTTTATCTCTCTTTCTTGAGTATTCTCTGCTGTTTAGAAGTGTTGCTTCTAGTTTTACAAGAAAAAGGTGCACTTTTCAATATTCTCTCTTCAAGCCTTAAAAATAAAACAATTAAAATAAAATAAAATTATAACAAGAACCCGAGTCAACTTTTTTTTACATATTTTTTTTTCTTTGTAATATAAAAAGTTGGTAATTGGCCCATTTTATATTCTTGATTAGTCCGGAATTTACAGTGACGTTGCTAATACCCGAATGACTTATTTTATTTTTACTTTTTTGGCAAAAAACAGTTGCACTCGGATAAATGGAAAATATTGCTTCAAAATATATAAATATAATTAGGGGAAGATCCATTTGAAAAGAATAATTTAAGTATATTTTCAATTGATTGTACATTTTTTTTATATGTATGATATATATTTTCTATTCTTTCTAACGTTAACTAATAAAAATATATTTCAAATTTTATCATTAAATATTTATTAATTGACAACTGTTCAAAATAACTTTTTAAAACTGATCTACTGTAAGAAAAATGATCTATCATAAAATTCTACATATAATTATCAACTGGATGTCGTTCTAATAAGAAATTAGTAGATCCGTCTGTATTTGTCAACAAGATGATATATTATATTTTCTTATTTCGGCAAAACAGAATATATACAATATATTTGTATTACTAAATCTAAAATATTTATTTTTTGAAAAGAATTATTTTAGAACCATTTTCAATGAAAATCAACAACCTCGTTAAATTATCTTAAAGATAAATTTTCTTATTCTTTTAATAAACAACAAAACAAAACAAGAATCAAAAGAAATTTATTTGTGATGTATTGAGGCAATTAAAAAGTTTTTTGTTTTCAACGCTCGACTCTTGTTGTCATATTATCTTAAAATCTTTTCATAAATTTATTTATAATATTTGTATTGTCGTGTTCAATAGATAATTCAAAATATTGATTTTCCCCCATATCGGAAATTATAACTTATGTATAATTTTAATGAAAATGATGTAATTCAGTGCTTCGACGTCATCGAATCGTTGTGGACCGTTCGACCAAAGCATAAAACTATGAAGTATAGATAATTGGATGTTTAGTCATAAATATAGATAATTAAAAAATAAAATATGATGTTAAATCATATTCGAATCACCAAGATTTTTTAAATAAATACTAGGAAATTTACATCACTACTCAAAGTTGTATTACCATTATAAAATCATCAAAATGGAAACAATTCTCATTTGGGACCAAGATTTATCTTACTTATAATAATTATATATTGGATTTCCGTAAAAAAAAACCATATTCAACCATTCTATGTATCACTAGTATGGTAATGGACGATATTGTTCAATTCAAACTCAAAATCATTGAAGTACGGAAGGGCATATGGCATAAAACACATTGTCGTACTAAATAGAGAAGTGGATGATACATTTTATACAAAATTGATGATACAGCAACACGATAAGAGATTTTGATGCACATTTTATACATACAAAATTGAAGTATTTCATTTTGAGTTTTTTTACTATGTCCTCATATTTTATCATCAAAATCCTGATGTCATCATGACATCACGATTTTGGTTTGGAAAAAATTGATCTCCAATTTGTATCAAAAATCTTCTTTCAATTAACAATGACTCTATCATAGAACCCCTTTAAAAATTCACGCATTCGACATAAAATTAGATAAAATTGAAAATCCTTTTGGTTATTATGTCCATGCAATCAATCAGTCTACCAAGAAAATTGCGACTACCATCTGGAATTGCTACTCTACAATCATAGTACCAATCAAACAAAATCAGAAATCTAAACATCAACATGACCAATTTAGGTCTAAACCATCAGCAAATATACAGCACACAAGTTAAAAAGGTTGCAGAAATCAAATACATACTAGAAGAGAGAAATCAGAAATTGGAGAGAGAATACCTATTGTAATCGCATTGGAGAGTTTCCCATGATGGCCGGTCCAATTTGTCCAAGTTCAAATACAAATGAGTTTCACCAAGGCCCGTCAATCATAGACTTTTGCTCGGTTCATAAGAGTTTTGACGGGTACTGTTCGCCATGGAGGAGAACAAATGAAGGTCGCTAGAGGAGGAAGAGGTGGAAAAGGGTTTCGGGTCAGGAATGATATGTTATCGCTCAGGGGTACATTAGTAATTCTACTAATGTTCTGTTAAGTTTAACATACTCGTTAGTTTCAGACCATTTTGATATAAATTGAGTTACGAAGGGATGTATTTGATACTAATAATTTTATAAGGACAAAAAAGAATGGGAAGGCAGTTTCCTCTTCAACTCACTGGCAAACTCTTCCAACAGATAAAGGAAAGAAGACTGAGTATGGGATAGTTTCTCAGGAGGGGCCGCATCCTGCCAAGGCAACAAAAGATAAAGCTGTAGTTAATGACGGAGATATAAATACATACTCTCGGTCCACTCGAGCTTCCAAAAACCGAAACAAAGCTGCAGCTATGCTCCAAAAAACCCAGCCCAAAAATCAGCAGCCCAAGAAGAAATTAAACCCCGAACAAACCACCAATCAGGCCCATATAGATCCGAACAGCGCATCCAAATCAAGCACTATCAACCCGATCAATGCGCTACCTCAAAATGCGATAGAAGCCGCAGCGACGACCACACCCGAGATGTGAGAAAGTGATGCAGAGAGGCTGATAACTCAAGCGAAGGGTGCCCTGGCGATGGAGGCAGGAAGCAGTGGCGCTCGAGGGAAAGAAACGGGAGTTCATTCGGGGGAGGAAGCACTGGAGAAGGAGGCAGCGGTGGATCCAGTAGCACACACGCAACAAGAAGAAATGGAGGAAAGCGGGGCTGCTGCCACTGTCGGGGGTAACATGGCTTCTCGAGGATCTATTCTATCATCCGCTGACTTAGATAAGATGGATACGGCTCAACTTCGCGCCGCATATGAAGGTACTAAAGTAACTCTCTCCTCTAATTTAAAATTACCTAATAAGGGAACATTCTTCTTGAAAGAACAAACAATTAAGAATGCCGTTTTTAATAGCAAAAAATCAAATAGACTAAAAATTAGGCCAAAAGCGGGAGATGGTTCCCTAATTACATTACCATCAAAAAAATCGAGAGGGAAAGGATTATCTAAAACGGTTAAAAAGACGATTAATAGGATAAAAATTTTGGATGCTCTCAATGATGAGATGCTAGACTCGAGTGGTTTATCAGAAGAAACTTGTAACCAAATAGAATTGTTATGTCACATAACAAGTAACCCTTCCTCCAGTACTCGTCATATAGAGGAATTGGAGAATGCAATATTATTCGAAGCAATAGATCACTCATTACAAAAAGAAAATATAATCAAAGAAATTAACATGACAAATATAATTACAAATAAGATATCACGCTCCAAATCTAACAATGATTTACATGTAGCGGCTTATGGACCTTTCAAGGATCAAGTCGAGGCAAGTGATATCGAGGACGCACAAGAGGGGATGGCTAAGATTGGCTAGATGACAAGTCAGTTAGGATGTCCATACATGGCTCGACTTTTTTGGGTAATGGTAGCGAGCCATGAGGACAAGATGTATCTTTCTTTTTATTTTGTTTAAGTTAAATTATGTCGTTTAAAAAACTTTCGATTATGTGTTGGAATGTGAGGGGACTCGGATCAAGCGAGAAGTGTAACTTAGTTAAAGACCAAATTCGAGACTCGTTGTGTGATGTAGTGTGTCTTCAAGAGACCAAATGGTGTAATCCAACCAAATTTAACATTCGTTTGGCTTGTTCCGCTAAATTTAAAAATGCTAAATTCTTACATGCTAATGGTACCAAAGGAGGGCTCATGACGGCATGGTCGGACAAGTTTAAGTTGCTTGATTACAATATAGGTCAATTCACTCTCTCATGTACTTTTAACTGAAAGAAATACAGTTTCGGATCAACCGTAAAAGTGTACACAAGGATAAACGAATGTAGTCGTACATTCGTGGCCATAACTTTCAGTGGGAAAATCCAATTAGAATGGTTCAAATTGGGTTAGATAGATAATGAAATTATCTACAACCTTCATATAGAAATATATTTCATATGAACGAAGTATAAGTGTCGTTTCTGTGAAATACCGAAAGGGTGCAACAGTATGACATACAGTTAGTAAAACAGTCATAACTTTTGCATACGAACTCCAATTGGACTGGGCCAAATTGGGTTGAGTAGATAATAAGATTATCTACAACTTTCGTGTTGGTTGATTTTCTGTCAGAGAAATTTATCAATTTCGTCTGGACAGAATACTGAACAGGTTCATACAGTTTTCTGTGTGAAAGGGTGTATATTGGATATACATGCCTTTTGGCTAATCCTTATCCTATTAGGTATAAATAGGATTTTCTCTCTCATCTTCACTAAGGGAATTCAGAAGTAATTCAAAGCAATATTCTGCCCAAGACACAAGAAAAAGAGCAAATTCAGATTTGATCTTTTGTGAGTGAAAAGGCACGAAGAGAGATTAATAGAGAATCGATCGAGATCAAGCAAGTGCACCGATACATCGTCTAGGCAGGTGTATCCGTGTCCGGCGTCTTCCGACTCAAGGTGGATACGTGTGGAGGAGCAACACTTGGGGCTCTCCGTTGTGATCGAACCGAAGGATCGAAGAACGGGAACGAACGGTGAAGGACGCACGGTGTGGGACGCGCGTAAAGTCACCAACGTGACCGGAAGAATAGGAGGCAGCGATCAACCCTTCGTGTTCCATCAATTTGGAACTGGTATGGATCTAACCTTCTATTTGCATCGTACCCTCGAAGTCGTGGCGTGATCTCGGGAATCGGGGAATCGGACCGGGCCTACATATCCGCTGCGCGGGCCCGGGGCCGGGGATATTCCCAACAGTGGTATCAGAGCGATCGCCATCGATTCGAGGGTCGAATCATAGTCGTATATTAGATATACGCACGGGTTATCAAAGTTCGTACCCGTTTGCATGATGTTACATATTTAGAATGTCAAATTACATTAAAATCACAAGTGAAATTCGCTAGAGATCGATCAATAGTTGATTGAGAGTATCTAGGAATAATCGTGAAAAGATTTCATGATTGATCGTTTTGGAAACGAGCGAAAACAGCAGTGCAAAAATCGCATAGTCCGTTATAACGGACCCTGTATAGGATGCGGGGATATGAGGAGGACCGTGAAAACTGCATATTCCGTTGTAACGGACTTGGAGTCCGTTGTAACGGACCTTGTATCTGATACGAGGTTGCGGGGATGCCTAGGGTGTCTATTGGAGTCCGTTGTAACGGACTGGGTCCGTTGTAACGGAGCTCTACACAGTTGGTCCGTTGTAACGGACTGTATGTTGCGTTGTAACGGACTGGTCTCTGGAAATTTGGACGAAAGTTTGCAGAAAATAGCGTTGTAACGGACCTAGGTTGCGTTGTAACGGACATGTTTCTGGCAAAATTTGGCCAAACTCCGAAATAAATAGCGTTGCAACGGACTGGACTTCCGTTGTAACGGAGTGCCAAGTATACTGGAGGTCCGTTGTAACGGACTATGTTGCGTTACAACGGACTGGTTTCTGGTTGCTGATTTTGTTTTCGTGATAACTTTGGCTACACAACTTGGAATTTTGAGTTCTTTATATCGATTTGATCGGCATCAATCATACTAGCATATAATTAGATAATTATTTAGAATAATTAGACTCCCAAATAAATACATATGCATTTATGAAAATCTTGTGATAGTGATATAATTGGATTATGTCACGGATTTAGAAACATGCAATGGCATGATCCCTCATAATATTTAAGTCATGGAAATGCCTTCCATATCCACAACCATCGAGATTGATATGACATATTGCGTGGTTTCAGGCCATAGTCGGGCACGTACTATTGTATATATTGGTGCGGGTGGTAAGCGTTAATTGGGGACTCACGTGGTTTCAGGCCATAGTCGGGCACGTGAGTAGTTCAATTGAACGATACGATGGATATGGTTATGACTTAACCGTCCAAGCCAATCCGATTGGAGTTCGGGGCATAGATAGGATGCACACACGGAACTGGGATTGTATTGGATACGATCCATCACCGAAATCCTATAAAGGTTCAAGAGTCGTATTGGATACGATTGGATTTAATCCTACCTAAAATATCGAGATCTCATTTGTCGGCCATAGTCACTTATGGGAGGATCGTAAAATATGGGTCTTGAGTGTTATGGACTTGGAGTCCCGTATCGGTATGAGGGTTATCGATTCGATAAAATAATACTATCATATAATCATCATATAAGCCCTATAAGATAAGTACGCAACGTTAGTAATCAATCTTTCACTTCATTTGTAGATCATGTCTTCTAGTAACACCAACACCATGTCGATTAGATCGACTTTAGAAAAGGATAAGCTAGTGGGTCGGAACTACTTTGACTGGCACCGAAACCTGAGAATAGTTCTCAGGCAAGAGGGCAAGAGTCACGTATTGGATACGGAACTAGTGGAACCGGGCCCCGATGCTACGGCCGAAGAAAAGGCCGCGTTTGAGAAACTTAAGAAGGACTCAAATGATGTTACGTGCCTCATGTTGGCATGTATGGACGCTAGTCTTCAAAAGCAGTTTGAGGACTCGGATGCGCACATCATAGACGTTGTGCTCAAGGAAATGTTCCAAGAGCAGGAGCGTATTGAACGGTTCAGTACGCTCAAAGAGTTGGTAAACTGCAAGATGCCTTCGGGGTCTTCGGTTAGCTCTCACGTTTTGAAGGTGCAAGCTCTCATAGACCGTCTTGAGAAGCTAGGAGAGAAATTGTCGAAGATTATGCAACAAGATTTGATCTTGTGTGCACTTCCTCCAATGTTTTCTCCGTTCGTGACTAACTATCACATGCATTCGATGGATAAGACGATCCCTGAGCTTCACGGAATGCTCAAGAATTTTGAATCGGAGACGTTAAAGTCGTCCGGAGAGAACAGGGCAAGAGTTGCCGGAAATGTTCTCACAATTCAGAATAAGGATCGTAATAGATCAAAGTCCAAGGGCGGATCGGCTAAGAAACGTTCGAAGCCGAATAAAAGGGGAAAGGAGAAATCCAAGGATGAGACGTGCTTTCATTGTCACAAGGCTGGACATTGGAAGCGCGATTGCAAGTCTTACCTCGAGGAGGTGAAGAAGGGCAAGACGGTTTCAGCGACCGGTCTCTCAGGTATTAACGTTATTGAAGTTAATATTTCAACTATGACTAATTGGGTATTGGATACCGGTTGTGGGACTCATATTTGTCGAAATATGCAGGTTCTTCAAAATAGTCGAAGGTTGGAAAAGGGTGAAGTCGATCTACGCGTCGGGAATGGAGCAAGAGTTGCTGCGTTTGCCGTAGGAGTAGTTAATTTGACTTTACCTAGTGGACTTATTTTAGTACTAAATAATTGTTATTATGTACCGACATTATGTAAGAACATAATAAGTGTGTCGAAACTGGCCAATGATGGCTATGAATTCGTTATTAGGAATAATGAGTTTTCGATATGTAAGGATTCTATTATCTATGGAAATGTTCTGTTAGAAAATGGTCTTTATGTGTTGGATTTCGATCACGGAAATAATAAGTCTATATATAACGTTAATGCAAAAAGGATTAACTCTAAAGTTGATAATCGGACTTTCTTTTGGCATTGTCGTCTCGGTCATGTGAATGAGAAACGCATTGCTAGACTCCATAAAGATGGAATGCTAGACTCATTTGAATTGGATTCATTTGGGAATTGCGAATCTTGTTTACTTGGCAAGATGACTAAGGCGCCGTTCTCCAAGGTCGGAGAGCGGTCCAACGATCTATTGGAACTCATACATTCCGATGTGTGTGGACCGATGAGCATCGAGGCAAGAGGAGGCTATCGATACTTTGTTACGTTTACGGACGATCATAGTAGATATGGATATATCTATTTGATGCGTACTAAAGCGGAGACCTTTGAAAAGTTCAAAGAGTTTCAAAACGAAGTTGAAAATCAACTTGGCAAGAAAATTAAAGCCATTCGATCGGATCGAGGTGGCGAATATTTGAGCTATGAGTTTGAAGATCATCTAAAAGATTGTGGAATAGTTCCACAATGGACTCCGGCAGGAACGCCACAATGGAATGGCGTGTCCGAGAGGAGGAATCGGACCTTGTTGGACATGGTTCGCTCTATGATGAGTCAAACTTCCCTTCCAAAATCGTTTTGGGGATTTGCCCTTGAGACAGCGGCTTTCTTGTTGAACCGCATACCTTCTAAATCGGTACATAAGACGCCATATGAGATGTGGTTTGGAAATTCTCCAAAGTTGTCTTTTGTTAAGATTTGGGGTTGTGAAGCATATGTTCGAAAATTGATTTCGGATAAGCTCGAACCCAAATCTGAAAAATGTTTATTTGTCGGGTATCCTAAGGAAACAAAAGGATATTATTTCTATCTTCCAATCGAAAATAAAGTTTTCGTAGCTCGAAGAGGAGTCTTCCTTGAGGAGGATTTTATCTCTAGGCGAGTGAATGGGACTGAAATAGATCTTGAAGAAATTCGAGACCCGCAAACGAATGTTGAACCGATGAACGCTGATCCGATTTCCTCAAATGTTGAGGATCCGGAGTCAAGTGCACAAGGCGCAGTTCGTAGATCGGGTAGGATTCGTCAAGAGCCTATACGATATGGTTTTATCGTGGCAAATGACGATGGAGTCGAATTCATAGATGATGAACCGACATCTTATCGCGAGGCTATGAAAAGCGAAGATTCCGATAAGTGGCAAACAGCCATGAAATCCGAGATTCAATCCATGTACGATAATCAAGTTTGGAACTTGATTGATCCACCTCCCGGGGTTAAACCAGTGGGATGTAAATGGGTCTTCAAGAAGAAGACCGACATGGATGGGAATGTAAACACTTATAAAGCACGACTTGTGGCGAAAGGTTTCAAACAAATTCATGGTGTAGACTATGAAGAAACGTTTTCTCCAGTAGCAATGCTTAAATCCATACGGATCTTACTTGCTATTTCTGCGTATTATGATTACGAGATTTGGCAAATGGATGTCAAAACCGCATTCCTTAACGGGAACTTAGAAGAGGATGTGTACATGACACAGCCCGAGGGTTTTGTCGATTCGAAGAGTCCGAATAAAGTGTGCAAGTTGCAACGATCCATTTATGGATTGAAGCAAGCTTCTCGGAGTTGGAATATACGTTTCGATGAAGTTATACGAGAATATAATTTCGTGAAAAACGTAGAAGAACCTTGTGTATACAAGAATGTTAGTGGGAGCCGCGTAGTATTTCTTGTACTATATGTAGACGACATCTTGATCATAGGAAACGACATTCCGATGCTTACGGATGTTAAGAAGTATTTAAATACTCGTTTCGCTATGAAAGATTTGGGCGAGGCCGCTTATATATTAGGCGTGAGGATTTATAGAGATAGATCCAAGAAATTACTCGGCTTGAGTCAAAGCACGTACATCGACAAAGTGTTGAAACGGTTTTCAATGCAAAATTCGAAGAAAGGACTTCTTCCAATGTCGAGTGGCATATCGTATTCTAAAGCTCAATGTCCGACATCGAGCGAAGATAAGAATGCGATGAGTATTGTTCCATACGCTTCGGCGGTTGGATCAATTATGTATGCCATGATTTGTACGCGTCCCGATGTGTCGTATGCATTGAGCGTCGTTTCGCGTTACCAATCTAATCCAGGGGATATGCATTGGATCGCGGTTAAGAACATCCTTAAGTACTTACGAAGAACTAAGGATCAATTTCTAATTTATGGTGGAAAGACATCCGGGTTGGTCATCAATGGATATACCGACGCCAGTTTCCAAACATGTGTCGATGACTTTCGATCACAAAGCGGATACGTGTTTTGTCTAAATGGTGGAGCGGTAGTTTGGAAAAGTTCCAAACAACCCACGATAGCAGACTCTACAACTGAATCGGAGTATATTGCGGCTTCCGAAGCGGCAAAGGAGGCGGTTTGGATCAAGAAGTTTGTGTCGGAGCTTGGTGTAGTCCCGAGCATCTCGGAACCTGTAGTTGTGTATTGCGACAATACGGGCGCAATAGCACAGTCCAAGGAACCGAGGGCACATCACCGCTCCAAGCACATACTCAGAAAATTTCACTTGATCCGTGAGATTTTGCAAAGGAAGGATGTGATCATTGAGAAGATTGATACTGACAGGAATGTTGCGGACCCGTTTACTAAGCCACTCTCGCAAGCTAAGCACGATTATCATGCGAAAGCTATAGGTTTGAGATACCTAGAGGAGGAAGAGAGTAGTTAGTTATCTAAAACGATAATTTCGTAGGACGAGATTAGTCTAATAGATTAGTAAACGTTGTATCACCCCAAACTTATCTTATAGTAATGCAATTTCAGAATTTTAAAAATTTTCATTTTTGCATCTATCTTATATGCAAATTGTGTGCTGGGTTGTGTAATATGATTGTTACATGAACCTTGATTTGAACTTGTGTGGACGTCGACATGGTTGAGGACCATGTGCAGCGAAACCGTCACACTTAAAGTGTCATTTCTAAGCATCCCTAGTCGCGGATCAGCTTGCTTAAGAGAGAAGCATTTCTATTATTAGATAATAGACTGAACGCGTACACTAGTACGTTTGCCGAGGAGATGATTATGTTTTGCTAATCATGGGACAAAGGAGTTTGTCGAATCGGGAACGTAGATATATGTTAGGTTACATGTATTGGATATGACCGAAGCCGCGAGACCATGACATGGTTTAGTCATTATAGATGGACTTGCGACGGATGGGGTTTTAGATTCTTCATACTTGAGGGGATCATTGATTGCGTTACGTGCGTAACACAATGCTTTGATATGATCTTACGCTCACCGTAACAGGGAGTTAAAAGGGTCATCATTGGGTATTGTCCGAAACACGGAATTCAATGTGAGTCTCCAAGATAGGAATTGTTTATTCCGAAAGGAAGAGATATCTCTTAGGCGCCGCTCGATGAGTCGATTAACGAAAACTGTGGCCACAGTCAATGATATTAATGGTTAATATCGATTGAAATTTGTTAACTCAACTCGGAATCGGGGAATAAGTGTAGTTAATCAAATTATAAGGATGACTATTACCATGCCTTTTGATTAACGGATATCGTAAACAAGAGAACTAGTAACCGCTATTCGAGATAGGCACAATGATCACAATCATTTTTCGTTTAACATGGGTAGCTATGATGGAGTGACTAGATCCCGCTCATGAGCTTGTAGGCATTGGAAACAACCTACTGCCATCGTTAAGTCGAACCTACATGGTCACACAACGAGTCGTACTAAGTCGGGCTTGATCATAAAATCGGCACATTGGATGTGCATAGCTTGGTATTTGATACGCGAGCTATATTCTCTAAAATCGTGCGTATTGGATATGCATGAGTACCTTTTAGGTAGATCTGAAATTGAGTGGGAGACTGAAAGAAATACAGTTTCGGATCAACCGTAAAAGTGTACACAAGGATAAACGAATGTAGTCGTACATTCGTGGCCATAACTTTCAGTGGGAAAATCCAATTAGAATGGTTCAAATTGGGTTAGATAGATAATGAAATTATCTACAACCTTCATATAGAAATATATTTCATATGAACGAAGTATAAGTGTCGTTTCTGTGAAATACCGAAAGGGTGCAACAGTATGACATACAGTTAGTAAAACAGTCATAACTTTTGCATACGAACTCCAATTGGACTGGGCCAAATTGGGTTGAGTAGATAATAAGATTATCTACAACTTTCGTGTTGGTTGATTTTCTGTCAGAGAAATTTATCAATTTCGTCTGGACAGAATACTGAACAGGTTCATACAGTTTTCTGTGTGAAAGGGTGTATATTGGATATACATGCCTTTTGGCTAATCCTTATCCTATTAGGTATAAATAGGATTTTCTCTCTCATCTTCACTAAGGGAATTCAGAAGTAATTCAAAGCAATATTCTGCCCAAGACACAAGAAAAAGAGCAAATTCAGATTTGATCTTTTGTGAGTGAAAAGGCACGAAGAGAGATTAATAGAGAATCGATCGAGATCAAGCAAGTGCACCGATACATCGTCTAGGCAGGTGTATCCGTGTCCGGCGTCTTCCGACTCAAGGTGGATACGTGTGGAGGAGCAACACTTGGGGCTCTCCGTTGTGATCGAACCGAAGGATCGAAGAACGGGAACGAACGGTGAAGGACGCACGGTGTGGGACGCGCGTAAAGTCACCAACGTGACCGGAAGAATAGGAGGCAGCGATCAACCCTTCGTGTTCCATCAATTTGGAACTGGTATGGATCTAACCTTCTATTTGCATCGTACCCTCGAAGTCGTGGCGTGATCTCGGGAATCGGGGAATCGGACCGGGCCTACATATCCGCTGCGTGGGCCCGGGGCCGGGGATATTCCCAACATTAACTTGGGTAGTGATTATACATTGCGAGTGTGTAACACTTACGGTCCAACGGATACCGAAATAAATAAGACACTCTACTTGGAGGAATTAACACTTCTTATGCAATCTAACACGCCAACGATTTTACTAGGAGATTTTAACCTTATAAGAGATGTGAGTGACACAACCGGGGATGGTCACTCTCCTAGTTCTATTATAGCGTTCAACGATTTCATTGATCATGCCTCACTAACCGAAATCAACTTGCAAAATAGACTCTACACTTGGTCGAGTCATAGGCTCGTGCCAACACTATCGAAGTTAGATAGAGTATTTATAACATCATCTCTTCTTACACTTCAAAATAATATAACCCTCGAGGACCTCTCAAACACTACTTCGGATCATCTCCCCCTCAAATTATCTATCAAAAATAGAATTCGTGTGCCTTACCACTTTAAATTTGAGAGGTATTGGTTACGCTACGAGGATGCAACGCAAATAGTGAATGAAAGTTGGATACAACCCGAGGAGGATGATAGGCCTTTGGGTACGGATTTCATCTCTCAATTTAATAGAAAATTACACTCCACAAAAAATGCTCTCACGAGATGGTCTAAAGAGAAATTCAAATCACCTAATAAAGTCACTGAAATTTGCAAAAAGGTGCTCATTACATTAGATAGGAGGGAGGAGGTGAGACCTCTAAAGGAGATGGAATTTTTACTAAGAATTAAATTGAGAGAGAAATTGCGCGAACTTGTTAATATAAAAGAAGTTAAGTGGCAACAACGTACTTCCGTAAATTGGCTCAAACTAGGAGATAATAGTACCGCTTACTTCCATGCCTTTGCTTCGAACCGTCACCACAATAACACAATCTCTAAAATAACGTTGCCAAATGGAGATACATTAGACGAAGGAGAAATTAACACGGCCTTTACTAACTTTTACAAAACCTCGCTTGGACATCCTTCTAACAACTCTACTACGGTCAATGTAACGCTACTCTACAATAACAATTCAAACCTAGACCTTTCCATTTTAGCGGCAACTTTTTTATAAGACGAAATAAAAAGCGCATTAGATACGTTAAAAAAAGGCAAAAGTTGTGGTCCGGAGGGGTTTCCAAGTGAATTTTACCAAAAGTTTTGGCACTTAATGAAAGATGATCTAATTCAAATGCTAAAACTTTTGTATGACAATAACCTAGACTTACAAAAAATTAACAAAGCCGTCATACAACTACTCCCAAAAAAGGAGGGGGCGACAAGTCTTAATGATTATAGACCAATAAGTATAATATCCACTCCGTTAAAATTAATTACAAAAATTCTTGCTATGAGATTACAACCGTACATGCCCTTCCTAATTAACCGGTGTCAAGCGGCTTTCATCAAAGGACGCACAATCACCGAACTTTACCTATCGGCAAGAGAGATGTTAAATGTTTACAACAAAGCAAAAATCCCAATGATAATGCTCAAGCTCGATTTCAAAAAAGCCTTTGACAATGTTTCGTGGCAATTCCTTGAGGATACATTGAAGGCGAGAGGGTTCCCATTGAGATGGATAAATTGGATCAAAACAATTCTAGTTACCTCATCATCATCAATTTGCACAAATGGTACACGGGGGCCATACTTTAATCACAAGAGAGGATTACGGCAAGGTGATCCCTTATCACCGCTACTTTTTACCATTATCGTGGATGCATTACAAATGATGATGGGAAAAGTAAATGAGGTACTCACCAACCCGATAATTTTTGCTCCAACTACTTTACAATATGCGGATGACACATTATTCTTTATGGAAGCCGATCCTAGGAATCTAAAAATAGTCATGCATGTTATCGATCTCTTCTCCAAAGCGTCGGGTTTGGAGATTAATTGGGAAAAAAGTGGCTATGTGCCCATTTCCATACCCGAGGAATATTACACCACTCTCGATAACATATTACATTGCTCCAAGATGTCTTTACCGATAAAATATTTAGGCCTACCTCTTTCATACAAAAAACCGAAAAAGCTAACTTTCCAACCATTGATTAACAAGTTGAGAAATAAGATCAATAATTGGAAAAATAGATCATTAACTCTAGGAGGAAGAACGACTTTAATTAAATCGGTACTAGGAGCGATGCCCAATTTTATGATGCAAACATACACTTTACCAAAAGGAACGTTACATGAAATTAATCGTTTAATGCGCGCGTTCTTTTGGAAGGGAGAGGAAAAAATATTGGGGGGCCATTGTTTGGTCAATTGGAACCGAATATGCCTACCACAATTACACGGGGGTCTAGGAGTTATTAATCTCGAAAGACAAAACCAAGCATTATTAATCAAATGGCTTTACAAGTTAGATAATGACAAAGAATCTTATTGGTCCGTTACGCTAAGAACAATTTACAACATCCATAATGCGGCGGACTTGACGGAAATACCAAATAACACCGCCTCCTTCTTTATAACGGATCTCATAAAGTTAATACCACTTTACAACTCGATAAAAGGCTCACTCAACATCGTAATTCCGACTCAAATATCACCATTATTAACCGAAGTCTACAAGTACCCCACAAATAAAGTTTATGCCGCAATATCACACCCGGGGGTGATTTGTGAATGGACGAAACCAATGCTAAAAATAAAAGCCCCCAAAAAAGTTTGCATTTTTGGATGGTTGGTACTTTATAACCGAATATTGACGGCGGAAAACTTAAATAAACGAGGATGGCCTCACGACCCGGCTTGTTCGCTTTGTATGGGTCCAATTGAAACGGTCAACCACCTATTTCTTCAATGCTCTTTTTCGAAGGAAGTATGGACGAATCTCGAACCTAGAGTACTCCTCAACTCAAGTTCCATACAAGAATTTTGGTGGAATGAACGTAAGCGTAAGTCCAAGGAAGAAGCCGTAAAATGGGACACCTTGTGGCTAGCAACGGTATGGACCATTTGGAGGGAGAGAAATAATCGTATTTTTCAACGAAAAGGCCGAATGCACTTGCTTGTCATCAACGCAATTAAAGATCTCCAAAATCAATGGCTATTGTCGTGTTAGTCAAACACAATAGGGCTATATGAAATTAGATATATTATGTGGTCACATTTGTAAGCTTATTTGTAACCCCTTAACAAACCTTGTATTTTTGTTTCTTTTATTTATATGATAAAGATCGGATCGAGCGCGTATCGCGCTTGCCTTTCCTTCAAAAAAAAAAAAAAAAATTTATAAGGACAAATTTGATATTTTTAATTTTTGGAGGGATATTTAAAAATTTTCCCCTTAAATAAACAAAATAAAATCAACTAGTTTATATTAAAAGTGTCATTGAAAATTGGGGGCGCCAAGTTTCTCCTCTCAAGACAGCCGTTATTTTTTTCTTTTTTCGAGTTGTGGGATCCACACATTTGGAATCACACAATATAAATATATTAAAATAATAATTATATAGCTGTATTCGTATCCGTAGTTTTTTTAAAAATTCTCGTATCGCCATATCCGTATCGTATCGGATACGATATCCGTATCATATCGGATACGATATCCGTATCCGTATTCGTGCAACATAACTTTTCATTCATACTAATTAAACCAAATTACCGTTAAAAATACCAAAATACGGTAGCAGCTTTGATGTCATAAATATAATCTTATGTATCATTGTTACGCTAATACACAAGATTATTTGTGAATTGCCACAATTTTTTTTATATTTTGCAATTGAATGGGACAAAAATGAACTAGTATAATTTTTCGGTGACAATGAATAAATTATATTTATGACATCTTATATGAGTGCATATGGTAATTATAATTTTTTTTTGTTTTGCCAGCTCTAACTATTTCAAGTATACTCATTTTTTAGCACTAAATGTACTTATAATTTTTTTCTCAAGTATACTTATTTAGTAATATAAATTACAAGAAGTAAAGTAATATAAAATAATTGTTAAGAGTCTGTTGGTTCCTCCCCATGACCTTGGTTCAACACAACATGAGTTGGAGTCCCTTTCTTCTAACAATGAAATGTTTTTATATTCTCAAATGTACGAAAAATTCATAATCTTCCGACGAGTTCCATATTTGCATTAACTATTTATAAGAAAGAACAAATATCTTATTTTCTGGTAAAATATTAGTCTTAAGTTTGTCATAATTATTTTTATTTTGAATATACATCGTTTCCAATTTTACTATACGGTATAGAAGTTTTTTCACAATTCTATTGTTGAAGGAGAGATAAATTGAGGAAGATGAGGACTAAGGAGCGCCATATTTATGAATATTGATAAATTGATATATCCTTACTTAGACAGAAGAAAGGAATTATAAAGTTATAGAAAAATTGTTGGATATATTTCCACTAAAAGTCTTGATAATTTGTATATGATTTAATATTTTAAAAATTAATATATAAATAATTTCATCAAAATGAAAACCGTTCTCACTTGGGACCAAGATTTCTCCTTCTAGTAATTATATAGTGATTTCCGTGAAAAAAAGTATATATTCAACCATTCTACGTATCACTAGTATGGTCCAATTTGGGAAAAAAATATGTATTAAAATCGTGATGTCATCATCATGACATCACGATTTTAGTTTGGGAAAAATTGATCTTCAATTTACATTCGAAATATTTTTTCAATTAATCATGAGTTTAATTAATTTCCAATTAAATATTTTTTAATTGAACTAATCATTTTGTAATAAATTAAATTTCAATTAAAATTATCAAATTTTGATTTAAAAATTAATTGAAAAAAAAACTGAGCGTAAATTGGGACATATTTAAATAAAAAAGAGAATCCTGATGCATCACAATCCCCTAGTGGAAAGCGGGGCAAAGTGAAGACAAAAAATAATCATAACTTTTAGTATACTTCGATACCAAATTTACCTTTCATTTTCATGACAAAGTATATTAAATAATCATAACTTTTAATATACTTCCCATACCTCCCTGGTCAAAAGCAAAGACACAAATTTGTCTTTAACTCAAAGTTTTATATCCTAATCTCTGAACTTTCTTATCCACCACTTATTCTAACCATTTTACAAATCACTAATTTAGTGCGGGACAATGTACAAGTCATGCTCGAAATTTTTGAATGTCGGTGGGCATGTTGGTTAATACACATTGGACGTATGAAATAGAGAAAGGGATGCTATTGATTTTCTTCGATATCTCAAATACAAGCATTAAAAGAAAACAATCAAATTTAATTTATAAAGATAGTCAAGAGTATGAAATAGAGAAGAAATGAACCGCAATTTGTATCATGTTATTTTATTATATAGAAGTATCTCCTTATAAATGATATAAATAGTTTGTCATGCACTTTTTGAACGAAATTTTTTGTATGAATTCCAAAAAAACTCGCATGATACATACATGAATTAATTGTGACATTTTCATGAATTGATTGTATGCAAGATATATTCGATACATACATGAATTAATTGTGACATTTTCATGAATTGATTGTATGCAAGATATATTCATGGAAACATAATGCTTCACGTGAAAATGTAACATTTTCGTCACGTTAATTATATTATAATATAGGTGTGAATAATGCATTTGAATGTTATATATGGCAAGTGCAACATAATGATCTGATAATTGCATTTGACGTGGTGATTGAAATACTTTTTGTCGTAATTTAAATAATCGTATATGGTAAATGACCCATGTTTGAGTATCCAATGAAAAGAATAGCTTGCAATACCCAACGTTACAGATATTGTATATCGTTTACAGATCGGTCAGTCACCGATAAAAAATATGACTCACATAACGGTTTCATAACAGAAAATATCAGTGGTATATCGATGTTGTACTTTTTAATATTAATATATTAAATTGATTATTATAACATTAATTTATATTGTGTTTCATATTTGGAGTTAAACTAAAGGCACATTTAAAATTATAACACAAAATTTACAAATAATACAATAAACTAAATCACGAAATCTTGTTTAAGCATTGGTGTAGATGCGGATGTCTCCAATGAAAATCTAAGCTCGTCCGGATCAAAATCGATTTCATTTCCGACAAAAAATATTAGATAAACAAAGAAAGAGATGAAAATAATTGGGTCAAAAATAATAATGAAAAATTATTGTTACAAAATGGGTCAATCCAAAATAATATTGAAAAAAAATTATGTTTAAATCCAAATCGGTTCAAATCGGTACAAATATCGGCCCTATGGCCCATATCGGCCCTCCGTGTATCGGTCGACCGATTTACTCAACCGATACGGGACATATCGTAACGGAGAAACACTGATTAAAAATATGAAACCGACATACCGATTCATATCAGTGATATTTATAACAGTGGCAATACCTCAAAACAGCTAACAGTTTTTTCTCAAAAAATAAAACAGTTAACAGTAACAAAAATTTTAAATTGGATATGGGTTCGACTTTGAAGGACCATTTAGGGGTGAAGTACCAGCTCTTACTCGGGCCATAGGCCCATACAAAGTTTAACTCGTAGGTTCAATATAGTTTGTTATTTCATAACTAACATGGGTCTCGAATACATACAAAAATATGGGTATTAAACGCTGAATATTATTATTATTATTAATTATTAATTAATAATATATATAATTTCAGAAAAATTGAAACCTCCACCAGAAGTCATATCAACCGTGGATCACTTGATCTTTCAATAAAAAATATATAAAATATTTGATTTTTCATTTTAACATGGTCTATATAAACCAATTAATTCAAAAATTACATGAATCTTGATCCATCGTGGACAAAATCATTCATTTTTTGTCTCAATTATTTTCAAAAAACTGCTTACATGATTTGATATTGTAAAAACCCATTAAATTTACGTATGTAATAATTGAAAAAAATATTATTTTCAATTAATTTTAGAAAAATCTTAATTTCTTTAATCTCCCCTCCCATTAATTTTCTGATACCAGAGCTAGCAACATGCCACGTTTGTAACCATCTAACCGTTCATTTTAATACATCTACTGATCTACACCGTTCATCTAAATACATCCAAACAAATGCTAAACCTAGATTTTTTTTCCTCCTGTCACGCATCTCTCTCTCTCTCTCTCTCTCTCTCTCTCTCTCTCTCTCTCTCTCTCTCTCTCTCTCTCTCTCTCTCTCTCTCTCTCCTCTCTCTCTCATCCCCCTCGCCGTCGATCGCTCGCGAGCTCGCCGTGGAACCCTGAGCTTAAACTCTGCTCCTCCCTCATGCCCTCTCTCCCTTGCCGCAACCCACCTTCTCGGAGGCTTCTTCGGAGCCTAGCCTTAGACCTAGCGCAAGTGATCTTTCAAGAGATCTATGGCCGGTTCAAAGGGCTTCCTCTCCTATCTGACGTGTCGAGATTTTTAAGGTTAGTGATTCCCCTGCTTTCGTATACTCGTGTCAAAAGAGTTTTGACTGAAAAAGTTTGTCAAAATTTATTAATAGTAACTCTTTTTCGTTGTGTACCAACTGTTCGAGGAAATGATGGAAGATTTTTTTTTTCCAGAAAACATTATTTCGTAGTAGCAGGATTTTATTTGAGATGTCCTATCTAATTATCGAGGGCCTCGAGGTTCTCCCTTCCTCCCCTCTCTCCAAGCTGAATGTATTTCTGATGGCTAGAGTGGAACATGGAAGCGTTAAAGAAAACAGGATTATGATGAATTGTTAAAGAAAATATCACTTAGACTATCAAGTTGGAAACAAAATTTTCTAAATTTCTCAGGGAGATTAGTACTTGTCCAGGCAGTACTCATGGCAATGCCCATCTACTTCATGTCAATTTTCAAGCTACCGAGCTGGGTAATCAAGAAAATGGAAAAAAATATGAGAAATTTCTTGTGGAAAGGTGGTAATCCAGAGGCAAAAGGTTTGGCCCTGGTATCTTGGGATAAATTATGCAGACCGAAAAGCATAGGGGGATTCTCCATATTACATATAAAAACCTTTAATGAGGCCCTATTAGCGAAATGGAACTGGAAACTCATGCAAACAAACGACAATATATGGAGAGAACTTATCCACAACATCTATGGGGAAAGAATATATACAATGATGGGATCTGCGAACAATATCAAGGATCCGATCTTACAAGAATGCGGTAGGATTTATGCCCCTTTCAACACATCGATAAGCATGAATAGAGGAAGAGGAAACAAAACACTATTCTGGGAACACAAATGGCCCCTCCCATTAATTTTCTGATACCAGAGCTAGCAACATGCCACGTTTGTAACCATCTAACCGTTCATTTTAATACATCTACTGATCTACACCGTTCATCTAAATACATCCAAACAAATGCTAAACCTAGATTTTTTTCCTCCTGTCACGCATCTCTCTCTCTCTCTCTCCCTCTCTCTCTCATCCCCCTCGCCGTCGATCGCTCGCGAGCTCGCCGTGGAACCCTGAGCTTAAACTCTGCTCCTCCCTCATGCCCTCTCTCCCTTGCCGCAACCCACCTTCTCGGAGGCTTCTTCGGAGCCTAGCCTTAGACCTAGCGCAAGTGATCTTTCAAGAGATCTATGGCCGGTTCAAAGGGCTTCCTCTCCTATCTGACGTGTCGAGATTTTTAAGGTTAGTGATTCCCCTGCTTTCGTATACTCGTGTCAAAAGAGTTTTGACTGAAAAAGTTTGTCAAAATTTATTAATAGTAACTCTTTTTCGTTGTGTACCAACTGTTCGAGGAAATGATGGAAGATTTTTTTTTCCAGAAAACATTATTTCGTAGTAGCAGGATTTTATTTGAGATGTCCTATCTAATTATCGAGGGCCTCGAGGTTCTCCCTTCCTCCCCTCTCTCCAAGCTGAATGTATTTCTGATGGCTAGAGTGGAACATGGAAGCGTTAAAGAAAACATGATTATGATGAATTGTTAAAGAAAATATCACTTAGACTATCAAGTTGGAAACAAAATTTTCTAAATTTCTCAGGGAGATTAGTACTTGTCCAGGAAGTACTCATGGCAATGCCCATCTACTTCATGTCAATTTTCAAGCTACCGAGCTGGGTAATCAAGAAAATGGAAAAAAATATGAGAAATTTCTTGTGGAAAGGTGGTAATCCAGAGGCAAAAGGTTTGGCCCTGGTATCTTGGGATAAATTATGCAGACCGAAAAGCATAGGGGGATTCTCCATATTACATATAAAAACCTTTAATGAGGCCCTATTAGCGAAATGGAACTGGAAACTCATGCAAACAAACGACAATATATGGAGAGAACTTATCCACAACATCTATGGGGAAAGAATATATACAATGATGGGATCTGCGAACAATATCAAGGATCCGATCTTACAAGAATGCGGTAGGATTTATGCCCCTTTCAACACATCGATAAGCATGAATAGAGGAAGAGGAAACAAAACACTATTCTGGGAACACAAATGGTTAGGAATTGCGCTCAAATACCAGTATCCGTGTTTATACACGTACAAGGAGGATGGTTTCAATCTCCTAAATCAAATATGGATAAATGATTCTATCCAAGGGCTCAAAGGTCCACTTTCGGATCAGACGCAATCAGAGTTGCAAGCTCTCACAGATCGATTGAGGTACATAGGGAATTTTGGAAATCAGGAAGATGAACCTCTTTGGCAATGGACTACTGATAACAACTTCACATAACAACTTCACGACAAAAAGTATGTATACCTTCTTAATCAAAGGAGTACATATACACAAAAATTATGATCCAATATGGAAGACTAAGGTACCTCCTAAGATCAAGAATTTTATATGGCTAACTTGGCGGAAAGCTATTTTAACAACGGACAATTTGATAAAGAAAGGATGGAACCTACCGAATCGCTGCATATTATGCAAAAGACACGAAGAAACCATCCATCACATGATAAATAAATGTCCATATTCCATAGCCATATGGACACACCTATATGCTATCTTCAACCTCGACATATTGAGCGCAGAGGAGGTCCTCTCGGGATTAATGGATGGTAAATTCAATAAAGAAGAGAGAATAATTATCATGTATGCCACATTCGCGATTTGGAAAGAAAGGTGTACTCGAATCTTCCAAGAAAAGGCAACAACGAGTGCAAATCTAAAAGTAATTAGCGAGGAAATATCCACATGGATGCTAAGTAGAAGAGTAGGAATAGGAACAACTAGTTAAAAGCTTTATATCGTACGGGGAACTCGGTATCATGTAAATAAAATTTTTACTTCTATATCATATCAATATAGATATGGGTGCGGGACTTAGAGCCCGCCTCATTTAATAAAAAAAAATAAAAATAATAATAATAATAATAATAATAATAATTACATTTTAAAAATATCATAAATGAAGTCATTTTTATGAAAAATTGATAAAATAGTTTACAATAACAAAATAAAAATAAAAAAGTTGTAATCCAGGGACATATTTTTTTATAACTAGTTCATATTTTTTTAGTACGGTGAAATTCATTATATAAGAATGAAGTTATTTGAATCTAGTTTCATAATATCGTAATAAGTCTATCAGGAACAAATTTTGTCGCGGAAAAAGTAATGAAAACAATGAAGTTATTTGAGATCAGATTTCCTGGTCCAAAAAATGTGATTTATAGACAAAAAATTGATAATTTGGTCGCCAATTAATTTTTGCGAGATGGATATTATGACCAATATTAATATCGTCAACTTAAGTGCCGTTTTTTACCGGACCATATAATCAAGTGTATGAAAATATTTGTTGCGAGGATACTTCAAAAACCTGGTTGTGTACGAATCGTCGTATCCAAATTATTTTAGGCAATTTTTTTTTGTTTTTTGTAATAAACAACAAAACAAACCAAGAATTAAACAAAATTTATTCGTGATATATCAAGGCAAATGAAGATTTTTATGTTTTAACTCTTCATTCTTGTTGTTATATTATCTTAACATCTTATTCTTGGATTTACTCCTAATATTTGTATTGTCGTATGAAATAGAGAAGTGAAAACTATTGATTTTCTCCCATATCTAAAATACGAACATCTTAAGAAAATAAACCATCCCTATTTTCTAAAGACGATAAGACTAAAATTTCAATCTTAATATTTCATTATATAGTCAAGATATCATATTATTTCTTGAATGATACATGTACATTTCGTCATGCATAACAAGTTATATAAATATTTTGTCATGCACTTTTTGAACCTTTTTTTTGGGTACGAATTCAACATAAAACTTGCGTGATATATTCATGACTTAATTGTGGTGGCTTCATGAAATTATATGCTTGATAATCATTGTCGCATGACTAAAAAATACATCATTCTCACCATGCAAAATTACAATGTAAACTTAAACATAATAATATGATAAAATATTATTAATCAAGTCTTCTTGTATGACAAGTTAAGAAAATAGTTTACAGTAACAAAAGTAAAAAAAAAACAATTGAAATCAAGGGAAAGATTTTTTTTTGCATCTAGCACGACTTTTTTTTCTACAAAAAATTATCACTAATTGTTATATTTCCTCTTCTATAAAAGTACATTATTATATATAAACATAATTTTTTTGGACATATATTTCTCACTCATCATTTGATCCATGTCTCCTAGTTTTGATTTCATGATCTTATTCATATTCACGTTATATCAACTAAAAGGAGACTCAAAATTACAAAATTACAAAATAAAAGCAAGACCGGTTCTAGTCAAAATTTACTAGCTCAAGCAATCAGGCACCGCCATTCTAAATCTTAAAGAGATCATGAATTCAAAATTCGACGAAACTGATTTCTCGAAAATAGGTGACAGACAAAATTCTACCTATATAAATCGAAAAAACATCAAGGCAGAACCATATAAGTAACTGTTATAAATATATCGTAATATATTAATGTGAATGTATTTATTAAATTTAACACTTTAAAATTAATATGTACATAAAATTATCAAAATGGAAACGTTTTTCATTTCGGACCAATATTTCTCCTACTGATAATTATATATTGGATTATCATAAGAAAAGCATATTCAACCATTCTATATATGTACGATTTGTGCAATTCAAACTGAAAATCATTGAAGTGTGAAATTGAGAAGAAGTGAAAATTATTGCAACAAGACAAGAGATTTTTATACACATTTCATACATACGAAATTTAAGTATTTATTTTCATGTTAAATATTCCAAATAAACCTTAACTTCTAGTATACTCCATATATGACATACCTGCAAGATTTGGACCTAATCTAGAAGACAAAAACATATCTTTTACCCGAAGCTAAATATCATACTCCATATATGACATGCCGCAAATTTTTAAACGAATGAGGCATGTCGATTAAAACACATTGTACGTATGAAATAGAGATGGGAATGATATAGATTTTCTCCCATATCTCAAATACAAACATTGAAAGAAAACAATCATATAATTTATAAGTATAGTCAAGAGTATTGAAATAGAGAAGAAATGAACCGGAATTTGTATCATGTTATTTCATTATATAGAATTATTTTCCTATAAATGATATAAATAGTTTGTCATGCACTTTTTGAACGGAATTATTTGTATGAATTCCACACGAAACTCACATGATACATACATGAATTAATTGTGATATTTTTATGAATTGATTGTATGCATGATAAACTCATGGAAACATGATGCATCACGTTACAACATTTTGTATAATCAATGTGTGAATATTGCATTTGAATTGATAATTTATATAATGTTACGTGGCAAGTGCAGCATAATGATCTGATAATTGCATTTGAAGTGGTAACTGAAATACTTTTTGGGTTTTAATTAAATAATCGTATATGGTAAACGACGCATGCTTGAGTATCCAATGAAAAAAAGAAGCTTGCGATACCTCAAAACATAATTATTTCTAAGCTTTGAAACTTTATTGATTGAATTTTTCATAATACGAAAATACGTATTAATCAATAAAACAGTTAACAGTAACAATTTTTTTAAATTGGATATGTGTTGGTCTTTGAAGGACCATTTTGCGGTGAAATACCAACTCTAACTCGGGCCATAGGCCCATACAAAGTTTGACTCGTAGGTCCAATATAGTTTGTTATTTCATAACTAACATGGGTCTCGAATACATAAAAATCCATGGGTATTAAACGCTGAATATAAAATAATAATCTTACATAAAAAAATCTAATTTTAGTAGATCTTATAAAGTCATAGACTGATCTGGACATAGACATCTCACGTTGTCATTTGGTCTGTCTAGACATCTCATAAAATCTAATTATATAATATTATATGATATTGTTTTACATGATATTATGCGATATTGTTCTATATTATTTCATATTGTTTTATACTGTTTTATGTTGTATTATATTAATTTTTTTCTCATTATACATTATATTGTATGGTATATTATATTATAATTATTTTATAGTATTTTATATTATATTAATTTTACTGTTACATATTATATTATATTGTTTTGTATAATACTATATTATATTATTTTGTATAATATTATGTTATATTATATTGTATTGTATTGAAAATCAGGAAAAAAAAATTTTAAAATATTTGGAGAATAAAACAAGTATATGTACAAAAGTAAAGAAAAAGTTGAAATCAAGGGGAAACAAAATAATGTTTTGATTTCCAAAACATTATATTATAATATATTGTAAATAATAATACATTATATTATTATATGTCCAAAATATTTTTTATTCACGCCCTACAATAAAAACAAGTTTTAAAAAATAATATAATAATAAAAGTTAGTCCACTATTTTTTTACATAAATTCTTTTGTAACATACAATGTTGGTTCATGGAATGAAACGCTATGGAAAACGAAACTCCCATCAAAAGTAAAATTTTTTGCGTGGTTATGGTTCCAAAATCGATTACTTACGGCCGATAATCTACAAAAAAGAGGTTGGCCTAATAACAACCATTGCCCCAATTGCACGGGATTTACGGAGACTTCAAAACACCTTCTAGGCAGTTGCCGGTACATATCGACTATGTGGACCAAATTGTTCTCGGATTTTGGGTAAACCCGACCCAGTAGCCTATCGTACCCAAGCAATATGTGGAGAGATACAAGAAATTCTCTAAACAAGGATAAAAGGCGGCAATGGGATGCAAAATTCTTTGCGATAGCATGGAACGTGTGGAAGGAGCGAAACTCAAGGATATTCAACAACCAAAATACCCCGCGATATATAACATCCAACAAGGCGAACATGGAATCGATGGCGTGGCTCCGAGCAGGCACCTAACGAGGCAACTTGGGAATACACTTAACATCCTTCTTCCTGCGATAAAACACGGCAACTAGGACAGCGCCAGGGATACTTACTGGACACTTAATACCACACTTCATTTGAACTCTTTTTCTTTTCTTTTATCTAAAGATATGGATCCCCTAAATGTAATACACTCTGTAATTTGATCTTTCTTTTAAATTCCATTCATTGAGCTCGGCAATCGCCGACCTCTCTCAAAAAAAAAAAACATACAATGTTGGTAAGTAGCCCGTTTTATTTTCTTGATTAGCTTGGAATTTACAATGAGTCGTTAAATACCTGAATGTCTTATTTTATTTTTACTTTTTTGCAAAAACAATTGCACTGGGACGAATTGAAAATATTGCTTCAATTAAATACAAAGAGTAATATAATTATCAACTAGATGTCATTCTAGAAAGAGATTGTCATTGCTAAAATCCGGTCGAAATTTAATTGATCATTTTTTATTTTATTATATGTTAGATCCGCATGTATCTAACAACTATATGATATTTTATTTTATTTTATTTCTGGAAAATTTGAACATAATATATTTTTATTATTAAATTCACAATATTTATTTTTTAAAAATAACTATCGTAACGACCATTTTTAAATTAGCTTCGGTTTCCTAAAACACTTGGGGCCGGTGGAATAGTTCTATGTTTACAACGCTTGAATCTTGTAATTATATTAATTTATCTTGTAGTTATATTATCTTGTTTTGTCGTTCGAAATAGATAACTGGAAATTTTGATTTTCTCCCATATCTCAAATATAATATAAGCTTTTCAAGAAAATCAACCATAACTAATTTCTAGAAACGTTAAATTGGCATTCCCATCTTAGTTTTCATAACATCGGGTCATCTTTTCATCAGCTTAGTTCGTCCTCTTTGTATTTATTTTTTCATGTCCGAAAATTCTTTTGTTCTTTGATCTTCAATTAATATGTGGTCTTCCAGAAATTCTTATATAGTCATGATATCTTGTCATTAGCTATTATAATTGATATAAACATATTATATTGTCATGCACTTTTGCAACATTTTTTGCGTACTAATTCAACATAAAACTTGGATGATATATGCATGAATTAAGTGTGATGTCTTCACGAATTAAAAGCATGATATATTCCTCGGGCATATGTGCCATCACGAGGACTATAACACTTTGGTATCCAAAAATTATGTATAAAATTATCATACCGTCGTATACGTTTCATATCGAATACGTTATTTGTAATCGTGCCTATCAACATATATGATTGAATGTTATATTGGTTTGACGACTACGAGGTTGCTTGCACGACACGGAGGAAAAGAGATCTATGGTCATTTGCTTGAATTGAGCGACGATGTGGCTTGCACGACACGACAAGACACGGAGAAGGGAGAGGGTGGTCGACGGAGTGGGTGCGGAGGAGGGCAATCAGGCGAGATGCAAATAAGAATTTTGGTTGTTTCGTTTCTTCCGCCAAACTTTTCAATTTTTGCTATCGCGATTCTTGTAATATGAAGCTGTGATAGAACTGCGATAATAAGAAACATTAAGTAAATACAAAATGCAAGAGGTTGATAAACCACATCATACTAAACATTAGGATTTGAACAATTACGTACAGAAAAAGCACTACATAGTATCACGTACAAAACATATTACATTACTTGTCCTACTATAATGAGTGACGTTATTACAAGAGCTAATATTGCTAAATTGAGAGCGATTTTAATTTTTTTTAATTAAATGACCAGTATGCTCTATTTATGATGATTGATATTTGTTGTACTTATATACTATTATTTATATATTACAAAATATGAAAAGAACAAAATCTATTTGTTGTACTTATAATACAAAAATATTTTCCCCAATAATATGAAAAGAACAAAATCTAACCCATATATATTGATTTTCATATTTAAATATAAATGATATGTTACTATTTAATTATTTTTTAATGATGAAAAAATTAAGAATAAAAAAATATTATATATGAATGTTTTTTATTTGCATGATTTATGAAAAGTGATAAATTAATAGATATATGTAAGAAATATCAATCATCAATTTATCATTAACAGAGATATAACGGTCATTTGGTAAAACAAAATTGAAATCGCTCTAAAATTAATCATGTTGGTTCTTGCAATAGTGTCATCCTAATTTTATCATGTGTTATTTTTGAAGGAGAGATAAATGAGGAATATAATGATCATGTTTCTTGTAGTGATAACTATATAATGGATCCCGGTAGCAAAGTCATATTCAACCATTTTACATACGAGGCCATCAACTGTACCCTTCAATTTTTTCACAACATTTTCTATATTTTTAACTAATGATTAATTAACATGATATTTAATCAAGTGACATTATATTAACAATATATATATATATATATATATATATATATATATATATATATATATATATATATAAAATATAAAAATTTAAGTATCTTATTTCATGTTAAATTATACATAATAACTATAATTGTCGGTTTCCTCCATCAATCGTCTGAGAATTGGACCCAATTTAAAAGACAAAAATGTCTTTTCTTAAACCTAACCTCAAAATTCACCTAACCTCTAAATTCTAATCCCTAAACTTTCGTAAGCTATTCATTTTCTCCGGCATCTCATATACAAGCACCGAAAGAAAACAATCATATAATTTGTGAAGATAGTCAAGAGTGTGAAATATAGAAGAAGTGAACCGGAATTTTGATCTTGTTATTTCATTATAAAGTCCGAGTATCCTATATTATTTTTCTTATAAATTATATAAATAGTTTGTCAAGTATTTTTTGAACGGAATTATTTGTACGAATTCTACACAAAACTTGCATGATACATACATCAATTAACCGTGACATCTTGATGAATTGATTGTATGCACGATATATTCATGGAAACATGATGCATCTCGTGAAAATATAGCATTTCCGTGGCTTTGAATTATAAAGTAAACTTAAACATTAAAATATTATTTTATAATTTATGTGAGAATATTGCATTTGAATTGATAACCCAAATAATTTTATGTTGAAAATGCAGCATGATTATGTGATAAATTACATTTGAAGTGGTAATCGAAATACTTTTTGGGGTAATTTAAATAATTGTATATGGCAAACGACGGATGCTTGTGTTCTAAATGCTTGGGAAGTGAAAATGTGACATGTTCGTGTGATAATTTTAGGAATGTCAACGGGTCGGGTTCGGGTAAGTCTCCGCCATATCTGAATCTGAATTTTCGGATATTACCTGAACCCGAGCCAAAAAATACCCGAAGGTAAAAAATCATATCCGAATTCGAATACGCGGGTAACGGATATATCCGAATTCGAATCCGTTATCCGAAATTATTAATAAAAAAAAAATTATTATACAAATATGCAAAATTAGCAACAATTTCGAATACATAAAACAAGAAACTTATACAAATACATTAAAAATCCAAATATTACAAATAATAAATCATAAAACATTCAAAATTTTCATATCATGGAATATTTTCGGTTATTTTTAGTGGATTTTTCGGGTTCGGGTTCGGGTTCGGGTTCGGGTTCGGGTTCGGATAACGGGTATACCCACGGATAAAAAATTTCTCCGAACCCGGAGCGGGTATTTTTTCGGGTATTACCCGACCCGCGGGTAATTTTTTCGGGTACTATCCGTCCCGTTCGTGTCGGATATCCGCGGGTTCAGGTTTCTACCCGATCCATTGACAACCCTATATAATTTCATTGAAAGAGTAATTGAAATATATTTTAGTGCAAATTTTAACAATTTAAAGTCGTAAATAATTGCACATGATTGTGTGACAATTATCATCTTAAAAGAATTTTTTTTTCTTCTGATGAAATTAAGGGAGGCTAACCTACTTAATTAAGTATCAAAAGTTTGGTATTTAATTCTTTTCCCCATTGAATTTTCATTGAAATTTATGTTTTGTCATGATGATAATGAAATTTTGTGCATATTTTTAAATAGAAAAATCTCAATGCAAATTAATATTAAGTAACAAACTTTTTGTATTTAAGTATGTTAGCCTCCCTTATATAGGAACATTTTATATTTTTATTATTAAATCTAAAATATTTATTTTTAAGAATAAGTATTGTAAGGACCATTTTAAAATTAGCTCCAGTTTCCTATAAAAAACTTGGGAAGGAGCTGAAAATAATTATTGCGAGTGGAATTTTTTTCTGTTTACAACGCTTGAATCTTGTAGTAATATTATCTTAAAATTTTATTCATGAATTTATTCCTAATTTTTGCATTGTGATGCGAAATAGATAACAGAAAATATTGATTTTCTCCCATATCTGAAATATAATATAAGCTTTTGAAGAAAATCAACCATAACTAATTTCTAAAAACGTTAAATTGAAATTTCCGTCCCAGTATTTCATTATATAGTCATGATATCTTATCATTATCTATTATAATTAATATAAACATATTATATTGCCATGCACTTTTGCAATAATTTTGCGTACTAATTCAACATACAACTTAGATGATATATTCATGAATTAACTGTGATGTCATCACGAAGACTATGGTACCGTCGTATTCGTTTCATATTGAATACGTTATTTGTAATCATGCCTATCAACATAGATGATTGAATGATATATTGGTTTGACGACTACGAGGTGGTTTGCACAACACGGAGGAAGAGAGATCTATGGTTATTTGCTTGAATTGAGCGACGATATGGCTTGCACGACACGACACGGAGAAGGGAGAGGGTGGTCGGCGGAGTGGGTGCGGAGGAAGGCAATGAGGTGAGATGCAAATAAGAAATGTTGGTTGTTTCGTTTCTTCCGTCAAACTTTTCAATTTTTTGCTCTCACGATTCTTGTAATATGAAGTTGTGATAGAACCAATGTTACATATATCGCATATCGTTTACATATCGGTCAGTCACATATAAGAGATATGACCGAATTCATACACTCAATGAATATCAACAACCTCGTTAAATTATCTTAAGACAAATTTCGTTGTTCTTTTAGCAGACAACAAAATAAAAAAAAGAATAAAAGAAATTTTATTTTGTGATGTATTGAGGCAATTAAAAGGTTTTCTGTTTTTCAACGCTTTACTCTTGTTGTATATTATTTTAAAATCTCTTCATAAATTTATTACTAATATTTGTATTGTCGTGTGAAATAGACAAGTCAAAATATTAATTTTCTCCCATATATCAAATTATAACTTATGTATAATTTTAACGAAATTGATGTAATTCCGTGCTTCCGCGTCATCGGATCGTTGTGGACCGTTCGATCAAAACATAAAATCATCAAATATAGATAATCGGATGTTCAGTCATAAATATAAATAACTAAGCCATAAAAAAACATTAAAACATATCCACATCATCGAAATTTTTGAAAAAAATACTAGATCATGTACATCACTACTTAAAGTGGTATTACTATTACCATTCTCACTTATTTTATGAACCATGTACATAAAATCATCAAAATAGAAACAGTTCTCATTTGAGACCAAGATTTCTCCTACTGATAATAATTATATATTGGATTACTTAAAAAATAAATCATATTCAACCATTATATGTATCACTCGCCAGTATGGTACTGAACGATAATGTGCAATTCAAACTTAAATGACTGAAGTACGGAAGGACATATGACACAAAAACACATTGTCGTACAGGATCGAGAAGTGAATGATATTGCAACACGACAAGAGATTTTTATGCATATTTTATACATACATATTTTATTTTCATGTTAAAGTATACCAAATAAACCTAATTCTAGTATATTCCGCATACATCCTCAGATTTGGACCTAATCAAAAAGACAAAAAAATGTATGTTACCCAAATTGAAAAATCCTAATCCCTAAACTTTTTTTACCACGACTTATTCTAATCGTTTTACACATCATTAGTGTGGTGCTGGACGATGTTCAAGTCACACACGAGATTTTTAAATGAAGATAGGCACAACGGCTAAAACACATTGTACGTATGAAATAGAGTAGGGAATGATATATATTTTCTCCCATATCTCAAATCGCAAATATAAAGCATTAAAAGAAAACAATCAAACTAATTTATAAAGATAGTCGAGTATGAAATAGAGAAGAAGTGAACCGGAATTTGTATGATGTTATTTCTTTATAAATGATATAAATAGTTTCTCATGCACTTTTTGAACCGAATTTTTTGTATGAATTCCACACGAAACTCACATGATACATACATGAATTAATTGTGACATTTTCATAAATTCATTATATGCATGATATACTCACGGAAACATGACGCATCACGTTACAACATTTTCGTATAATTAATGTGTGAATATTGCATTTGAATTGATAATTCCTCCTCCCATTAATTTTAGAATACAAGAGATATGGTGAGGCCACGTCGGCGGTTACTGTTTCACCCGACACTGTTCATACTGTACATCGGATACTGTTCACTCGACACTGTTCAACCGAGAACTGTTCATGCATTTTTTTTTTTTTAATTTTATTTTATTTGACATATATCTTGTGTTCTAAATAAAATATTTGAATTTTTCATCGTATTAATAAATATAATTGACATATATCTTGTGTTCTAAATAAAATATTTGAATTTAATAAAATACTATTCACACAAATACTTTTTGTTAGCCTCAGCTGGTATTTTTTTTTTTTTTGCTTATTATAACAATTTTGATTGGTACCAAGCTGCGTTTTTTTGTGCTTATTATAATATTTTTTATTGGTATCAAGCTGCGTCTTTTATGTTTTTTTGTTTGTCTTTTTCCGAATTTTATTTTATTTGACTTGTTTTGTATTCTAAATAAAACATTTGAATTTTTCTTTTGGAATATACGATATGTTTTGAGGAGGAAAAAAATTTGCATTTATTGCATAATACTTGTGACACTATTTAATATCAGATTTTTTTTTTTAAATTAACATTTATGAAAATTACCTTTGTTTTATACTTGTAACATTTTAGATAAAATTATTATTTTATGATCATAACACATTTTGAAAAATCGCAGCGAAGCACGAGAAATATTTCTATTTTCTTATCAAATAATATATCAAATAATATATCAAATAATATATAAAATTATTATTTTTGCTAATTATATTATTTCTTATCAAATAATATATCCCGCAGCGAAGCGCGGGCTATATTCCTAGTCTATATAATGTTACGTGGCAAGTGCAGCATAATGATATGATAATTTCATTTGAAGTGGTAATTGAAATACTTTTTGGGTTTTAATTAAATAATCGTATATGGTTAACGACGCATGTTTGAGTATCCAATGAAAAGAAAAGCTTGCGATACCTCAAAACAGAATTATTTCTCAGCTTTGAAAATTTATTGATTGAATTTTTCGTAATACGAAAATACGATTAATCAATAAAACAGTTAACAATTTTTCTCAAAAAATAAAACAGTTAACATTAACAAAAATTTTTAATTCGATATGAGTTCAATATGAGTTACTCAAATTTCTAAATCCTAATCCTAAACTTTCTTATCCACGACTTATTCTATTCATTTTAAAAATCACTACTATGGTGCTCGACGATGTAGTCATGCTCGAAATCTTTAAATGTGGGCAGGCATGTCCCTTAAAACACATTGGACGTATGAAATAGAGAAAGGGATGCTATTGATTTTCTCCCATATCTCAAATACAAGCATTGAAAGAAAACAATCAAACTAATGATATAAAGAAAGAAGTGAACCGGAACTTTTATCATGTTATTTCATTATATAGAATTATCTTCTTATAAATGATATAAATAGTTTGTCATGCTCTTTTTGAACCATTTTCATGAATTAATTGTGACATTTTCATGAATTGTGATTGTATGCATGATGTACTCATGGAAACATGATGCATATCACGTGAAAAGAAAACTCAAACATGAAAATGTTGTTTTATAATCTAAGTGTGGATATTACATTTGAATTGATAATCTATATAATTGTATTTTCCTATAAATGATATAAATAGTTTGGCATGCACTTTTTGAACGGAATTATTTGTATGAATTCCACACGAAACTCACATGATACGCACATGAATTAATTGTGATATTTTTATGAATTGATTGTATGCATGCTATACTCACGGAAACATGATGCATCACGTTACAACATTTTCGTATAATCGACGTGTGAATATTGCATTTGAATTGACAATCTATATAATGTTATGTGGCAAGTGCAGCATAATGATCTGATAATTGCATCTGAAGTGGTAATTGAAATACTTTTTGGGTTTTAATTTAAATAAACGTATATGGTATCCAATGGAGTAGTGATGTACATTCCCTAATACCCCCCTCCCCCAACACACACACACACACACACACACACACACACACACATTCTTGATGATATATGATTTAACACCTTCAAAATTAACACACAAAAATATAATTTAACATCTTAACTTATGGTTTAATTATTTCAATTTATGATTGAACATACAATTACGATGCTAAATCATGAATTAAAATGTTAATTTTTAAGGTGTTAAATTATATCCACCTCATCAAAGGTGTGCAGGGAGAGATGGGGGTATGTCCAACATTTTCCTATCCAATGAAAAGAAAAGCTTGCGATACCTCAAAACAGAATTATTTCTAACCTAATTTGAAACTTTATCGATTAAATTTTTCGTTATTTGCAAATACTATTAATCAACAAAATAGTTTACGGTAACAAAAAACTTAAATTCGATATGTGTAGGTATTATTTTAGCAAATATTATTAATCAATAAAATAATTTAAAAAAAGTTGAAAATAGACTATATAGCAGGTATTATTTTAGAAAGTTGAAATTTCTCATATAATTACACAAATTAAGTATACAGATTCGAATGAGTGAAATCGTCACACGCTAAAAAAGTTCAACCATTATGTTTTATCTCGAAATAATGATTTTAGCAGATTATTGTAAATTGTTTTTATTGATGAAGTTCGTTATTCATATATAAATGAATATTATTATTGCGTTATAAAATTGTCTAATAGTGTTACAATTGGATTTTGATGCATTTACATAAGAGACAATTTCGGTTTTTTAAATGATAAATTAAAAATATATGGTAAACAAACTATTTTTTTCATATTTAATTATTTAATTTTAATTATCAATCGACTATTTTTTCTGGTGATATACATCTTTACTAATACATAAAAACATATCATATTGTTGATTTATGTACAATACAATATTTTTTTTTAAATGAAACATAATTTCATGAATCATGAATATTTTTTATATCAGTTTTTATTTGTGATACCAATACGACTTGAATCATTGATTTTTGATATTTTATTATAAACAATTAACTACTAGACTAAGGGACCATTGATAAGATCCTTCAGTTATATATGAAACAATTCATGTAATTAATTAATTATAATTAAAAATTTCAAATGATTACGTTTATTTTAAACAATATAGCAATAAGAAGTAATGCGATTCTATTTAATTCACCCGCAAAACCCTGAAGTTTCGACTTCCAATTTAACAACAATGGATAAGTCAACAAGATTATTTTTCGGGACTAATATCAGCTGAACAATCAATATACCAAATTATATAAATATTCTCCAACATCTCAATAAAAACATTTATTTTGTTTCATCATGTCTTAATAACTAATAACAAATTCTATTGTGCTTTCCCAAGGAAATTCGTATAAAATATCCAATAATTTAAGGAGTTTTTTTGAAAATTTTCCATATTTAATTGAGACAAAAAAATATGAATGAACTTGGTCCACAATGGACCAAGGTTCATGTAATTTTTCAATTAGTTGATTTATATAGACCATGTTCAAATGAAATCAAATATTTTACACCTTTTGATCAAGATCAAGTGATCCACATTAAAGGGATGATGTGGCCTCTTGAGAAGGCTTCAATTTCCCTAAAATTATATATATTAATAATAAGAAAATTGATAATGCATGATTTCCTTGTGATATTTTGTCACTTGAATTGCGTTTTAACTCATGCCAAGCATGTTGATTTACTCCTTCCAAGAATCCTTAAGTTTGCTCCTTTGAAAAATTAAATATCACAAAATAAAATCACGAAAAAACCAACTAATCAACTATTATACACTTTTCATAATTTCAGATATTTGAATATGTAAACAAAAATGGAAAATATTAACTGTATCCAATTTTCTTTTAGAAAATAACAAAAGTATCAAACTTTGGGAAATCTTATTTACTTCTTTATCTCGCTTCATAATGGCATATAACCGGTTAGCTACAACAACAAAAAAAATTTACTTCTTTATCTCACTTCACATGTTCTCGTTGCAGTTGCACACAAAAAGTATATTATTTTACAAAAAATATGTTTCAAAATTACAATTCAAAATCAAATATTCTGCTCTTTTTTTAATTCAAAATTTTCATAAAATTATTAGAAAGGTAGTCCGGGCGTGAGGCAGCTCAAGGTGGTCCACACGCGATGCAGTTCAAGCGCGAACCAATAGTGGTGCGAGGCGGAGCATGTGCTGTCGAGTCGAGGTATTTCGAGTGACGCCGTTATATAACAAAACATTTCAAAGCGCGGACCAATAGTGAGTACACATTTTTTTGCCATGTTGCGTAATGTATATGTGTTTACGAGCTACGAGATGAATGAGGCACCTATTCTTACACTCAAATATGCGAAACAAATATAAAATACAAAAATAATTACAAATACAATTACAATCTCAAATATGGGAATACGGATAAAAATATACAAAATATAAAATAGTCAATACGATCACGAATAATAAGAAGAATAAGGAAAAAATGAGTACAAATACAAGATACAACTAGGACTATGAATTTGGAAACGAGAAGCAAATAACTCGTGCTTATTAATGACAAGAAAAAATTCACAAGATGAAAAAAAAATATTGGCAAAAACAAGAATAAAAACCTAGAAATGCCCAACTTACTCTCGAAATAACAAGATAGAAAATACTAAATATCTGAGTTTTATCGAGGCGAACACGAATTTGAGTCGTTTTTGACTGACCCCTCCCCCCAGCTCACCCTCCCCGGCCAAGCCCCTGCGTTGACCCGACTCGCCCTCCCAGAACACGAATATGAGTCGTTTTCTCGATATAGCCGTTAGATAGAAAATTTGTAGATCTTGACGGAAGAAAACAAAAGAGAAGAATTCGTTTGCAAATAAAGATCAACAAAACAGAGTTTTCTTTATTTGGTGCAAATAATGTATAGACAGAAATTTCTCGACGAATAATTAATTCCTTAATTAAATAAAGTAAATGGGGCAATTTCAACTATGTCCCTCGAAATTTAAAATATCAAGTATGTCCCTTTAAAGTTGTTAATATCAAATATGTCCTTTAAAAATTAAAAAACTTACACATTTATCCTTCTAAAATTGAAAATTATCAAATATGTCCATTTAAAAATAATATAATATCAAATATGTGCAATCCGTTAATTTACCATCCAATTCATCACAATTTATAATTATTAATTCTAACTAAATCATTAATTACTAATATATACGCTAATATATATGACCAAAATACCCGCGCTATTCTAACATGAACATTCTCTCATACATCATTTTAAAAATATATTTTGGGTATTTAAAAAATTAATTATATTTGTAAAATTATGTATCATAAAATTTAAAAAGATATTTTGGGTATTTAAAAAATTAATTATATTTGTAAAATGATGTATCATAAAATTTATCTTTTATGAAAAAAAAAAATTATTTAAATGAACAACAACAAAAAATTTAATTTAGTCAAACATTAATTAATAAATATACTTGATATAGTACCTTAAATATCCATACATTGATAATTACTCAAAAAATCCATGAAAATAAAATTGTCATAAGGAAAAGTGTGTATTTATCATAATATTTCCCCAACAAATATTTCCCCTCAAATATAAATATGAAAATTGATTTATTATAAGTAAAATATTACATCAGATAATCTATTTGCAATCCGTTTGCATAAATTATCTATCAATTTGTTTTTGAATAGTTTACATCTAGTTGTGTGTTGATTTTTGAATAGTTTGCAAAAAATTACGAAAATTAAAAAAAAACCTTACATTACCTGAATTAATTTTATGAAAACAAAATCTTTGGTGTTTTTTGAAAAATCTTATATAATTTGGGGAAATTACGACTGTTATTCGGAAAAGAAACGCAAGAAAAATTAACAAAATACCTTTTTGCCAAATTTGAGGCTTCTCCCCTTTAGCTTCCTAGTTAAGTCGCACAATTTGAGGCTTCTCCCAACTTTCTATTTCAGTTCTTTAGCAAATGAGAGCTCTGGTAATTGGAATTAAACTGCAGTAAATAAATTTGAATAATGGAGAATTTGCTGAAGTCCTGCAGTATTGAAAATTTGAATTAAAATTTGAAAACCTTGATCTTGAAAAATATTGGAAAGTCAAAGATTACCTTTCAAAATCGCTGAAATTGCTGAGAATTGATAGAAAAATCGCTCAAAATCTCGAAACTCGATGAGATGGCTGATTAAGAAACAACAGAAAAATGAAATTCAAGGCAAAAAAAAAGTGAACCTTCGCTGCAGCAAGAATCGAATAAGCGAAATAATCGATCGAATGTTTCTGCAAGGTGCGTGCAAACTCAATTTTCCATACCTGCGAACCATAACAAATACAATAAGCAGAAAAACAAAAACGAAATTATAACGAAGCATAAAGAGAAAAAGAGAAATTGGCTAACCAAATCGAAAAATACAACCAGAAGAGAAGAAGAGAAATTGGCCATCAGATGCTTATTAGGCATGCAAAGGAAAATGATTTTGTCTTGTTTTCTCCATAACCTGCAATTTAGACATTTATACGAAGTCAATGTTTTAAATAGCGTGCAGCGGCATGCAGCGTTTTGACGTTTAATTTAGCGTTTAGCGTTAGCGGACGATATAGCGCCGCTTCACCATCACAGCGGATTTTTGATCGAAATTATTATTTTTATAATACTACAATACAAATATAAATATAAATTAGCGGTCCAATATTATAAATAAAATTATGTTGAATGCATATTTATATCAACCTCGCAAACTAACATAAATTAAAATTCATCTCTAAGAAAAATATATTATTATTACTTTTGTTTTTCTTTTTATTATTGTAATTATTGTAATTATAATAAGGCTATTAATAGTTGTTGTTGATGTTGTTATTATCTTATTTTTCCTATAATAATAATAATAATAATAATAATAATAATAATAATAATAGTAAGTATGCTTATTATTATTATTACTATTATTATTATTATTTATTATTATTATTATTATTATTATTATTATTATTATTATTATTATTATTATTAAATAACAATAATTATTATTTTATACTAATAATATTAATTATTATTATTATTGTTATTATTATTTAGTACCAATAATAATAATTATAATAATAATTATTATTAATATTATTACTATTATTTAATAACAATTATTATTATTGTGTAATGATAATAGTGATTATTATTTAATAACAACAACAACAACACCAATAATAATAATCATCATCATCATCACGCTATAGCGCCGCTACGGACGCTATAATTGAACGCTTCAACGCTATAGCGGTCCGCTATAGCGTTGCAGCGGAACAAAACGCTACAGTGCTATATTCCGAAGCGATGCAGCGTTTGTCTTCCAAAACCCGCTATAGCGCGCTATAGCGGCGCTACAGCGCCGCTATTTAAAACACTGATACGAACACTTGTCAGGCATGATAAGCAACCCGATATTGCTTAAAAAAATGATAATTAAAAAATCAGTTAAATTCGAGATTGCAAAACCTGAATAAATATTAATACATAATTTATTCAATCATTTGTTTCTATTAAATTATTTGAAAATTCCAAAAGCAAAGTACTGACTTTGACACTTCTATTGTCTGTAGACCATCCAGGCGCAAATCGTGAGATTCCAACAGAAACAATTCCTTCTGAAAAATAAGAACAAATTTAAATATAATATTTTTACGTAAAACCCCCTGAATATATATATAATTAATAAATTTCATTACCAAGCCGTACATCCTGCACGGGCTCTAACAATCTTGAGATTGAGAGAACCAGAAATAATCAAAATAAAAAATGCACCAAAGAAAATGCAATATTTGAAGAACATACTTACGCAAGAATTTTGCACGGAAATACGTGTATGCAACAATTTTGTACGGAAATGCATATAGCAGCAAATCCGGCTCTGACGACTGGCGAATTTAATCCTCCATTGTGTACCCCTGATTTACTTGCTTGAAAATGCCCAAACGATCCTAAACACAAAAATAATTAAATATTATTCTCTTGCAGTTGAGAAATAGAATAACTTGAAACAAACCATTTTGAACACCAACTTTCAGAACAGCATAAGCATAATTGAGCTCCAAATGCTGAATTCACCTCAAGAATTGTTACAATCAGGCAATGAATAATTTGAACCCTAAATTTTAGAAAATGAAATGGAAATTAAACTCAAAACTCAGAGACTACCTCAACAATAACCAGACGACTACTAAATTTCAGGGAAAAAACGACATTCAAAACCGAAATCTGAAATTAGACGAAGAAAATCACCAATTTGCCGTGCATCACCAATATCGGCAAGAGAACCCCAAAAAATGGAAATAGAACAGAAAATATGCTAGATCGGAAAAACGTACCTCATCCTCAAGCTTTGAATCGATTTCGAAACTGAAGCGGCCGCCTCCAACCTGCGGCGGCTTCGACAGAGTAACGGCGTGGGGTGGCCTTTTCTTCGTCGCTCGTTGTCTGGGCAAATCGCCTTGCTCGTCGCTGCGCAAACCCTAGAAATTCGTTTATTTTTTCGTCACGGAAAGGATTTGTTGAGATGAGGAAAGAAAATGAGGAGAGAGAGAAAGGATTAGTTTTTTATACATGCTCCGCCTCGCGCATAGCCTGCACTGCGTCGCTCCATCACCTCCTCTGCGCCGCTCCATCACCATCTCTGCGCCACGTCACCGCCTTCTTCTCTTTTCTCTCTCGCGACGTCGCCAGCGCCTCGCCTCTCCGTGGCGAGCCTTCCGCTAGGGTTTCGGCAACCGGGTTTTTTCTGGGGGCGGGGCTTTTTTTCCTTTTCTTCTTGGTCGTGAAATAATGAGACAAAAAAAGGAGAGCATGAAGTTATTTTAAGAGAGAACCAACAGTAAAAGGAGACGTGGAAGCAGGATAAAAAGACCCATTGTTAAACTTTAGAACTAACTTTAGATATTTACTAGTTTCTTTTTCTCATCTAGTTTCAGCTGCGGGTACGTCCTTGCATACTATCGAAACTGGATATCTGCAAAATCAGCAACTCTAATTGTTAGTTTTGTGTTGTTTTCATGAAATTTGTAGGGAAGTAAAAAGAAAGAGAATTGTTATATGGTATTTAAAACTTGTACATGAAAATTAGAAATCTATCAAACTTGTACATGAAAATAGTTTGCTTATCAATTATATCCCTTTAAAACTTATATACTACCAAATATATCCAATCCGTTAATTTACAATCTAATTTTAACCATAAACTTAAATTTTTAACTCTAATTAAATTATTTAAATATATTTATAACTCCAACCAAAATCTCTCGCACAAACACTTGATTTTGCCTAATCAGTTGCATGATCCATTGCATCATTATGAATGAAAAAGAAAGTCATATTTGTAATTCTTCATACTTACAAGCCAAAATTATAATTAACTGTAACATGTCATTTTCTCTAGTCCTAGTTCACTCCCTAATCCAAATTCAGTACAATTAAACCTATTATGTCCCTCACACTAATTTAGTTATCATAGACTCTAATCTAACGCCAGCTGATAGCACTAATTTAGTATGTTAATCTGAATTGAGTCCAAATTAACCACAAACACACAGTAAATGAAATTTATAAAGTAATTCTCGAACCTATAGTTCCGAAACGAGTCAGATAAGAGATATGAACATCATAACCTCCAGAACGAGGGGAAGAAAATTGGCATTATTAGTTTAATTAACCAGAATGAAAGAGGGCAATTTGAGAGGGAAATAAAACACTACTAATAAGAGCCTCCTATTTCTCGTAGATAGTTGCTCCTAGTCCAGAAATGCAAGACCAGAGGAAGGTCATTAATTCTTTGTCAATTATACAGTCAAGTTTTTCTTTGGAATATTAATTTAAAATCCTTAAAACTATTATCATATAAAATTGTCTATCCCAAAAAAAAAAACTGTGGCCCTTCCGGTTGTTTAGGCTTTAAAAACAAGCTTCAATGACAAAGGTAGAGCAGTACAGCGGAAATATTATTAAAGAGTGGTTTTTGTTACAAGAGTTGTAGAGAAATGAGAGTGGGAGAGATGATCCTTCCCAAGTGATCTTCTCTTCCTTATATAGACTACTAAGGAACACTCCCGAAGAAGCTCAATAATTCAGTGCGGGTGCTCACTGGGCCCCATCGTCCACTAAACTAAAGGCTGTCCACAAGTGGGATGTCCTTTACACACCAAATTCACAAAGTGGGCATCTAGTACAAATAATTGTCCAAAGAAAAGAATAAATTGAGCTGCACCCATGTGCACTACTCAAAAAGGAATCTAAATTGTTCGAGCTTTAATAATAGGGACTCTGCTCAATGCTTTTGAGCTTTTGGTGACATTCTTCTAGAAGCTGGATATTTCTGGATACTGGGCCTAAAGCATCCCTAGCCCAATTGTCCTTGGAGGCCTGGCCTTCGAGTCTGGTCTTTTGGAGATAACAGAGGGAAAGGAGTACTTCACAGTCCATGCAGGTTTTTACTGCCTGCTCCCTATGTATCTCTGCGGCCCTTCTTCTCTGGTCCATCTCCTCTTGCATTGGTCTAGGGTAGTTGAATATCAGCTCCTCAGTAATCGTTATTGTTTCCTCCAGTCCTTCATGTGGTGCCCCTAGAGTTCCCCATAGTTCTGCCCGTCGGAGGGCCATGCGAGCTTCCCTTCTTAACGCACCAGGGGTTCGATTGTTTTGTTCCATGCGTGCTCGAATTAAATTAAACATCCTTAAAGTAAAACATAATTTACATATTAGATAATGTGGCTATTTATTATTGCGGTCCACCACTTCCGCATTTTTAAAGTTATTTGTTAAGCGCGGTCACTTCTTCCGCCAAGGGCTTTTGACATACGGTACCCTCTTTCCGTCGATCGTTGGTAAGGCGGGCCATCTCCGCCATCCAGTTCTCTAATGATACTATCGATAATAGCAGAGACTGTGTTGATGATGTCCGTTGGAGCATGTTGTACCTCGTCTAACACTTGTTCCAATTTTTCGATTTTCTCCGGGCTCTGATAGTCTGTTTTAATTACTATCATTTTTGCTGCCAGCCTGGATAATGAATCAGCGAGTACATTATTTTTACCCTCAATATGCTCGAAATTAATATGTACCCCTGTTCCTGTAATGAAATCCACAAAATTTATCCACCTCACTCTTGAGGGTTTATTTACGGCTGTTTTGTTGTAGAAGCTGATGATGGCTTGGCAATCAGTTCGGAGTATTATCTCCTTCTGATCTAGATAGTGGATTTTTAATGCCTTTAATGTTTCCATGCAGGCATATATCTCAGCGTCTATTGTGGATTTTATAACCGGGAATTTTCCCGAAGCATATGCACAGACCCTTTCTGTATTTCGTGGGTCATTCTTCTGTAGTTTCCATTTGCAAACCCCCCCCCCCCATCCTTCCATACATCCATCTGTCTCCAGGATAATATAGGCGTTTGTAGGTGGTAGTTCTAGGTCGGGAAGGTTCTGAACTTCTTTCTTGATCTTTTGGATAAGTTCTAAATCTGAACTTTTCAGGCGTTTGTCTCCGTGTGGGCTGGTTTTTGAGTATAGGGGACCCAAGAGAGTCCCTAACTTGGGTATGTAAGACCTTGCATAATTGAGAATGCCCAACCATGCCCGTAGCCCTGCTTTCTCCTTTAATTTTTCCTCGTCAAACGTGATGATTTTCTTGATCACATGAGGTTGGAGCTTAATTCGTCTGTTGCCAATTATGGCTCCAAGGAATTCGACTTCTTGGACTGCGATCTTCATTTTCGTTGGGGAGAGTACAAGACCCTCTTTTTCGCATATTCCCAGCATCTTGGTAAGATGATCTGCATGTTCCCGTTCGTTTTCCGAAAAAACCAGTATATCATCGATATATACGGCTATAAATTCTTCTGTTCCTCGGAAGCAATTATCCATTTTTCTCTGGAATATTGCTGGGGCATTCTTTAATCCGAACGGCATTACTAGCCATTCGTATAATCCTCCTGGGACGACGAAAGCTGTCCAGGGTATTGATTTTGGGTCCATTGCTACCTGATGGAACCCACTCTTGAGGTCAAACTTTGAGTAGATTTTGCTCTTTCCGATTTTCTTCAAGATTGTATTAATTCCAGGCAAGCTATATTGATCTTTATGCGTGTTATCATTTAGTGTCCTATAATTGAACACCATTCTTTCTTTGCCTTTAACCTCCTTTTTTGTTATTGGGTCGATTGAGGTGCCTGAGCTGACCATTATCGCCATTGTTCTATGGCGGCTTGTACTTGGTCGTATCACACCAAATTTGAGCAAGGCCTGTGTATGCCTGTCGAATTGCTCCTTCATTGCCGGAGTGACATGTTTTAATGGTTTGTCTTGAACTGAGAGGTCTGGGTTTATAATTTCCAATTTGCACGTGACTTTATTGTTGACCCAATGTTTTACCGGGTTATCCCCGATATAGCCTAGGTTCTTTAGTCGCGCAAAGACCTGGCTAAACCTTCGTTTGAATCCTTCGGACTCTTCTCCACAGTTATATGCCACTAGTTGCTGGATCTCTATTAATTCAAGATCTGTTAAATCGGTATCCATTAAATTGGCAAGTCTATCTTCTCTTGTGTTTATAGTGGTCACGTTTTTGTAAAATGTAACCACTTGTCCTTCTATCCTTAGTCCGCCTTGCATTGCTCGAATGAAATTACATCCGATTAACATTTGGATACCTTCCCTTTTTCCCATGGGAAACGCGTATGTGAACGGAATTCTGAACCGGTTTTCTTCTATCGCCATATTTCCTCCCTTCAGCTTTTTATTCACAATTTGTTGTGAATTTACCCCATTGATCTGTATCGGGTAAGCACTTGGTTCTAATGCTTCCTTAGGGATCACTTCTTCGTTGACGCAACATACCGTTGCGCCAGTGTCGAGTATTGCTTGTACTTTATATCTTGTTAGCCGATTATTAGCAAAAATGCATGACCAAATTTGGCGAAGCTAAAATGTTTAGATCGTGATGGCACCAAACTATGTGACACGATCAAATTTGATATCTTCCAATATTTTAAATGTTTTGCATTGACTGAAAAATATATTTATGTTTTAGAATTTTTTTTCATCTTTAATGTATCAATGTTTCATTGGAAAAAAACTCAAAATGAAGATGTATTTATATCTACTCCATCAAAAAAAAGATGTATTTATATCATATTCTGTGAGGAAGTTGTATTTTTTGTGTGAAAATCTCATGCAATATTTGCTCACAAATACATATATTGTGAACCTTTGCCATGTGTACTATAGCAAGCATCTCTTTTCAAATTTATACTTCCATTTATAAGCGACTATCTACGAGAGCAGAGGAAGGTCGAGCTAGGGAAATCGATTGTCTGAAATGGATATTGTGCCATTCAAGCTCCAAATCGATGGTCCGGGAGATTGAGAGAAGGGGTGGGAGGAGAACATTATAAGCGAGGGTAGGATGGTAAATCCACATTTTATTCTGTTAATTTTAGCAGAAAATTAATGATAGATATATACGATAAAAATTGAAATTAGTGAGGATAAATTTGATATTAACATTTTTTTTTTGAAGATAGTAAGCATTGCTTACTATATTTTTCATTAAACAAAAAAAGAAAAAAAGAAAAAGTTACATCTTTGGAAAGAAAAAGAAATTACGTTCCATAAAAGAACAAATCAAAACCCTAATACAAATCTAGGATTTGTGGCCGTCGATGCCATTAACGTCGTCTTATGTCTTGTTTATTCCAAAGAACTTCTCTGTCATTCAATTGGTATATAGATGTGCCGTAACGATCTAAACATTTCTTTGCACATCAATCAATTTCTTTCACATTGATCGAGAAACTTCAATCATGCCGAACCATGGTCGAATCAGAAGTCTGTCTCCAATCGATCGAGGATTCTTTGCCTTGACGATCCGCCTTCAAGATGCGTGGCCATCATTGCCGTTGAAGCTTGAAAACGAGACCGTCATCGTCATGGCCGTAGTCTCGTCGTGACCATGATCATCACTGTTGTGGCTGTAGTCTTTGCATAAACATCGCTATTGAAGAAATCAGACATGATTTCCTTGATTCGGTCCACGATTTGCAGAGATTAAGATCTCAATTGCTTTCTCAAATCATGCCTCAATGCTGCATCGACTTATCTCACTCGGGTTCCTCAATTTCTGACCCGGTTCTTTGACCAAAGCCAATCACGAAGCTACTCGCTGCGAACAGTGCTGCTGACTGTTCGTTGCGATCGATCGACGCTGCTCCCTACAATCGATCGACCCACATTGCTCACTACGATCAACACTTCTTTCTGCTCGCTACGATACACACTGCTCGCTGCGATCGGAGCTAACTGTGAGAGCCCAACAGAGGGGGAGCGGGGAGGGGGATTGGTCTCAGAGAAGGAGATTAAGTGTCGTGGCCAGTGGCCATCTCTCCTTGGCGCCGAGTTGCCGGTTTGTCGTCGGACTTTGCTGTCTCAACGCTTTCATGTGTGTGGAGGCAGAGGTGGGGTTAGGGTTTGAGCGAAGGTTAGTGGGTTAGGAGATGGGGACAGGGGTAGGGAGGCGGGAGGGAGGAGGTGGAGGTGAGGTGGAGGTGGAGGTGGAGTTAGCAGGGGTCAGGGTGGGGGTGGAGGTGGAGGCGCCGCCTCCACCCCAGTTTGAACAATTTTGTTTTCCTTCGCTCTTTTAGGGTTTTGGAGGAGAGAGAACCCGATCGATATTAACATTTTTAGAGGGACAAATATGACATTTATAACTTTTGGAAGGATATACATGAAATTAGTCCAATAATTATAGTATGCATGTAGTGTAAATTAATGGTCTAACAAAAATTAAATGAATTAGCAAATATATCAATTGAAAATAATTTTATCGAAGATCAAAATTATTCAAATTTAATTGATGTATTGACCTCAAAAAATATATAAAAAAAATATTTAAATGGTAATTGTTAGTCATGTGATAATTTTTACTATATTTATATTAATTTCGTATTTGAGAATTTTTGTGATTAAATTAATTTAATATTAAAATTTAATTAATTTCTATGTCTAAAGCCTCCAAAAATGTCGGACCGGTCCTGAAAGTAACTAGGATGTAAAATAGATTAAAACTATACAAACATCAAATTTAGAATGGTACATTATGAAATAAAATGATATAGTCGAATCAGACTTTGATACGCATATATGAAATATGGCAATATATGCGCAAAATCCATGACTTCAAATGTGAATTTTGTGGGTCCAGTCACGTCGCGATCATATTTTTCTGTCCTATTTCTCTTCGTGTCAAATTTGGATGTTGAATCCTGTTTTTAAAAAATCATAAAAAAGATATATTAGGGTTTTACTAATTACTGTTGAAAAAAATCCCGATCCTGTTGAAAGACTGTCAAAAACCCTAATTCGAAAAAAAACTGTCAAATTGATAGAACCTGATAAACTTAATTAACATAATTAGGCAAAATAATGGAAATTTCAAACTTTGCAGTCGATATTTAAAATTGACAATTTCGCAAGAAGCATGCAAATCGAAGGAGGAGAATGTGCTCCTGGTTAATTTAGTAAATAAACAGTAAAAGAAATCCTAATTAACTTAAAAAAAAATACTAATTTCATTTAAAAAATACTAATTTCAGTGGAAAAAATATGAATTTCATAGAAAAGCACCATTTGACGAAGAATTATGGTGGCTTCGAGTTGATTTTCCAGAAATCTCCATTGATTTGTTGTATTCTCGAGCAATCCGGCTTCTTGGCTGTTCTTTCGCGAAGATCGTGCTAATGCTTCTCGATCCAGTGGCCGGTGAGAAGAGACCCGATCTGGCACGATCCCTTTCTCTAGCTCTCGATCTGCAACTCTCTCGCTGTCGATCCATTGACCATGGCAGTGACGATCAGTTTCTCCTTCTCTTTCTCTTTCTCTTTCTCTCCCTCGATTTTATGAGACCTACTAAATTGAATGAGTTTAGTTTAACTGACGATTCGGGAAAAAATTTGGGGGAATATGGTATGGTTTGCATCATTACTGTTCCCACTATCGCTTTTCTGTAAATTGGAAAGTCTGTCCATCGCGAGCTTTTTAACTGTTTGTATTATTCTATCGGTTTCACCTGTCGCAATTAGTAATGGTATTCCTGCCTATGGTAGGTTTTTGCCTTTACGGTGTGGATTTGCTTAGAAAAGCCCACAAGGGGTTCTTCAATTGCTTTCCTTAATATGCGTCAACAAAAGCAAAGCACTGACTCGCAAGTTCAAAGGCTACGGTTAGCCTTGTCTTATGTGAACTTAGTTTGGAAAATCAAGAAATCTCTGTTGACTAGGAAGGATCATGAGTTGAAGCAGCAACAAAGGACTTCCGCACAAGCTACTTTCGAGATTAGTTCTCCGTGGGTATTGGTCTCTTCCGTTAGCATGAATATTCGTTAGGTTATTGTCAATTTTGACTAAGTAATCGTTGTTGTTCATTGGATTCTGGAGTAACTTCTTTTCGGATTGAGGAATGCTCTGTAGCATAAATGGTAACAATGTCAGAGGATTTCATTAAAATAGTTTATAGTAACAAAATTAAAGAAAAAGTTAAAAATCAAGGGGCAGACTTTTTTTTGCATCCATCACACATTTTTTTTCTAGAAAAAATTATCATTAATCGTTATATTCCGTCGTCTATAAAGTACATTATTATAAACACAATTTTTCCGGACATGACATCTAACTCTGTCATCTGCTCCGTGAACTGTGTCTCTTAGTTTTAATTCATGATCTTATGCTTATTCACATTATATCAACTAAAACGAGACTCAAAATTACAAAATAAAATCAGGGCGGTCCGTCAAAATTTGCTAGCACAAGCGGTTAGACATCACTATCTCAAACCTCAAAGAGAAACTTAAAATCGGGCAAAATTGGTTTCTCGAAAGTACACGAGGAACAAAAAAACAATTCTATATAAATCGAAAAAAATTGGACCAGTTCTTAGCAAATGCCCAAAAAACTCGGGCCTAGGATCCAATACTAGAAAGGGTTCATTCTTAAATATTCTCTCTTAAAGCCTTAAAAATAAAACAAGTGTTTGAAATAATAAGAGCCCGAGTCCACTATTTTTTAACACAAATTTCTTTCTAATACAAAACGCTGGTAAGTGGCCCATTTTATTTTCTTGATTAGTTTGAATTTTACAGTGACTTTGCAAAATACCCGAGTGACTTATTTTATTTTACTTTTACTTTTTTGCAAAAACAATTGCACTCAGATCAATCGAAAATGTATATGCTTCAATTAAAACAAGATAATATAATTATCACCTATATGTCATTCTAAAAAAAGAGTGCCATTACAAAAAGATAACTCATACTCTCGAAATTTAATTGATTAATTTTTATTTTATTATATAGCAGATCCACAAGTATTTCGCAACTAGATAATATATATATATTTTTTTTATTTATGGAAAACAGAAAATAATATATTTGTGTTACTAAATATAAAATATATATATATTTTAAAAGAATAAGTTTAGGGACCATTTTGTAAAATTAGCCTCGGGTCTCCAAATACTTCGGGCGGACCTAAATAAAACTCATACATTCTATGAAAATTTGAGAACGCTCATCATGAAATTATTTTAGGCAAATATTGTTGTTCTTTTAATTATCAAGGCAAATGAAGATTTTTATGTTTTCAACACTCGACTCTTGTTGTTGTATTATCTTTAAATCTTATTCATGGATTTACTCCTAATTTTTGCATTGTCGTGTGAAATAGAGAAATGAAAATATTGATTTTCTCCCATATCTGAAATATAAGCATTTCAAGAAAATCAACCATAACTAATTTCTAAAGACATTATATTGAAATTTGTAATCTTAATTTCATTATATAGTCATGATATCTCACATTATCTATTATAAATAATATAAACATTTTGTCATGTACTTTTTGAACATTTGTTTTGTACGAATTCAACATAAAACTTGCATGATATATTCATGAAATTATAGGCATGATGCATTCGTGGGAACATATGTCGCATCAGGGAAATTATAATATTCTCTTCGCTTAAAATTACAATGTAAACTTAAACATAATAATAAGATTTTAAAAATATCATAAATCAAGTCATTTTTTATGACAAGTTCATAAAATAGTTTGCAATAACAAAAAAAAAAGTTGAAATCAAGGGACAGATTTCTTTTGACATCTAGCACACATTTTATTTCTAGAAAAAGTTTATCACTAATCGTTATATTTTCTTGTCAACAGAAATATATTATTATAAACATATTTTTATAGTATGGTGAAATCCATTAGTATTATTTTTATTTTATTTTTTATTATGTATACAATAATTATGCACTGCTTCTTTCTTTGACACGTGTTCTTTTGTAGGATCTTTTGTGCTTAAATCTGTGTAATATTTCTATAAAACATATAATACAAAAATATTTCATAACATAAGATCCGTAACAACATGAATCAGATGACCATAAAATGACATCACTTCTTCTATTATAAAATGAATCAGATGACCATAAAATAAATGACAATAATTATATACATGATCAGTTTTTTAAAATGTAGTTCTATTAAAAAATATTTCTCATATTATATCACTAAATTGTCCATTACATTAGGATTTAAATGATATTTTTATGTGAATAAGTTTCAGAGGACAAATTTAGAAATCGGAAATCGAGAAGATTAGAAGACGAAGATGCTATGCAAATGAAAATGTTAGATTTTTTGAACCTTAAAACAATAAAAATGATAATTATTTGCTTACTTTTGTATTTTTGGTATTTTTTAGGACAAAAAGAATTTGTCGACCCATGAAAAGGAGAGGAACAAATGGAGAAAAATAGATTGGAGACCAACACACTGACCGTGCAAGGAGAGGTAACATAGATATCTTTATTTTAAATATAAATAAAATAAATAAACAAATAGAAAGTTATATTTAAACTGTAATTTGCTTTGCATTATAATATATAGTAAGTACAGTGAAAAGGTCTAAAAATAATACATTGGAAGTGACTTTAAATTTATAACACAATATGAGACATGTACTGATTATCTTCGTAGATGTTACCGTCTGTCTTGAACAAATAATTAAAAAGTGCATCATTGACGTATTTGTTAATTATTATTTTTTATTTTCCACACAAATATGTCAAGTATATCTAACAGTTTTTTTTTCGTTTCAGCCAAAAATTGATCATGTGGAAAGAGATGCGGCTTTACCTTTAAAGGCACCAAGAGAGCTCAACAAAATGTAGCGTGTCTTTTTTTCTTTTTTCTTTTTTTTTTGGAAAATTAATTGTTTTTATCCTTACATTAATCTTTGATCACTATGGGTATAATTCATTTTTTACATGTCATGAAAATTCATTAATGTTGCTTCTAAAGCTAAATTAGCCATTTATGTATTGTATCATCCCATATTAATTTACTTCTTATGTGACTTATATGTTTTATTTTTTAATATGGTTCCAAATCAACATTTTAAATCTTTATGATGTTTCTTCAATGCTAATATTTGAACTTACGTGATGTTTAATTTTGCTTACAGCAATAATTATGAAGAATGACGGTTATTAATGGTATATATTAGTCTAAAATGCAAAATGTGCAAGTGGTTCAATTCGAAACCAAGTTGCAAATGACTCGTGCATGTGTCCGATGATTTCGCTACTGTATACAATTAATTATGCATGGCTTCTTTTTTTATAGGATCTCTGACCGATTTCTTTTGACATCTAGCACGTATATTTTTCTAGACAAAGTCACTAATCGCCATATTTTATTATCAACAGAAATATATATTTATTATAAACATATTTTTATAGTATGGTGAAATCCATTAGTATTATGTATACAATAATTTTTTTTTGAAAATATATACAATAATTATGCATGGCTTCTTTCTTTGTCAGTTCTTTTATAGGATCTTGTGTGCTTAAATCTGTGTAATATTTCTATAAAACATATAATACAAAAATATTTCATAACATAAGATCCGTAACAACAAGAATCATTGACCATATAAAATGACATCACTTCATCTTATTTTTACATCTGGTTCATGAAATTTATATATGCATCTGGTTCATGAAAATCATGTCAATAGAAAAGTAGTGTTCAAATGAACCATGTTCATTATTAGGAAAAAACTTCTTAGTAGACAAAGCTCAACTTCTTTGCACACAAAATAATTAATTATACCTGGCCAGTCAGACTTCAATCCTAAAAAATTCCATGGCCCTAAAAAACTCCAGTCCCCTTTATAAATCCAAACTCCGAAGTATCTTTCACAACATTTCACTTCACTTTTCTTCAAAAGAAAAAAAAAACAATTCCCTCCAATTTAAGCTTTCAGAAGTCCCAACAATGGCTAACGATAACATCGCAGTCAACCAAGAGCTACCAGCTAATGCTCTCAATCTCAACCCTCGGCAACAAGCTGATCCAGAAGGACTACCTGTGAACTTAGCCCGCGTCGGAAGATCCATTGCCATATCGGCACTTGTGGCTGCACTGATGCCACTGCCAGAAGTCCTTACTTCTCAAATCATCTATTTTCGATGCGCTTTTTACACGGCTCTTCTCGTCCTCTTTTTCTTTGGACTTGGGATGATAGTTCTCAGCTGGTTGGTATTGGATGATCCGGTGTATTATGGTATTGTGGGAAGAGCCGTGATGCGAGCATCTCAAATAATGCTCGTTTTTTCTGGTGCGTTGAATGAACTCTTGAACATCAACTAAAGGAGGATGGTCTGGACTGCCTTGGTTACAATCAACATATAATGATATATGTATGTGTTGTGTGACTATGGCTATCATATATATTTTTGCTTTGATTTGGTTGATCTGTAATTTTGTTACACATTGTTTGATAGTTCAATTCTTCTTGATCTTGAATAAGATGTATTGTAATGTACGTTCTTTTTTTATGTAAAATCTATTGCATCAACTAAAGAAGGATGATCCGTATATTATTGTAACTATGATATTATTTATATGGTGCTTTGATTTAGGTAACCCTTTTAAATCCAAGAACACAATTATTTAATGTCATATCTCGACTCTCGAGTTCCTATGATCCGGTTGATAAATCATAGGTGTTTAAGACATGAGAATTTCCTTTTAGAATACTAAAATAAATTTTTGTATTTTCTTTTACAAATTTCAAGCTTACTAATCTATTTTTTGCCATCTTAACAACACTAAATAAAACATGCTCAGCATGCTTACTTATTATTAACTTACCTCCTAGTTATAATCAATTGCCAGTGAAGTTCCACGAATCTAGTGTCGTTTAATAAGTCTGTATTAGCGACTAATTTCAGTCCTTAATAATTTCGTATCAGGAACAAACATTAGTCTCTCATAAGTCATAAGTATGTAGTCAATAAATTCATAATTCAATTGGTCGAGTGTGAGACATAAAAAATAACATGTTATATGTTACGACTTATGAGAGGTTATGAGTTGAAATGAGAAAATAAAATAAATAAAAAGAAAATACAACGCCAAGTACACGAAGATGGAGTGAAAAAGAGTTCAGAGCAATCGAGAATGAATGTGAAATGGGCCTTGTTTACTGTTACGGGCCGGAGAGACCATTCCCAATTTTGTAAATTGTATTAAGATATTTAATTGTAGTGGGCTGAGTTGTTAATAGATTAAAAAAAGTCCAAAGTTAGATTTCCTTTTATAGAGAGAAATTGATTCGTTTCGTAAATAGATAGGTTAGGAAAAATACTATAAAGAGAATTATTGTAAAAGAACACCGAATAAGATCATATTTGGATGGAGGATATTCGTAGCCTCCTCCATAATTCTTTAAGAAAAAATAAATAGAAAATAAAATTTTGGGTTACATGCTTCTTATTTTAAACCAACTTTTAAGTATTAATATTATGTTTGAAAAAAAACAATTTATTTTCATTACATATATGCCGGATGATGGTGGTTCAAGAAATTGATTAAACAAATAAGTTTTAGGAGGTTACAAAATAGAATACTAGCCAAATATATCATCCCCATTTATAATAACTAGCAAAAGCCCGCGCAATTGCGCGAGACTTCATACCATTTATTTTTACATATTTTTGTATAATTTGTTTAAATAGAATTTGCGCGGGTGCGTTTAAACTCAATTAATATAATCATGATATGTTTGCAAATATATTGATGTCAATAAATACATTATAATTAATAAAAATTCATGAAATTTGTATATCATGAATGTATACATTATAATTAATTATGGTATGTGAAATTGATCCATCATTATAAATCCACACAAACTAAATCATATCTAACATGTTATATTTCAAACAAAATTAAAGTTTCAAAATAAATAAAAGAAAACCGTCAATAATACACATAAAACCAAAAAATATATTTGAAATTTCATCCATTAACAGAAAAAATGTAAAATATATTATAATTAAAAAAGATTCATGAAATTGGTATATCATGAATGTATACATTATAATTAATTATGGTCTGTGGAATTGGTCCATCATTATAAATCCACACAAAATAAATCAAATATAACATGTTATATTTCAAACAAAATTAAAGTTTTAAAATAAATCAAAGAAAATCGTGAATAATACACATAAAACCGAAATATATATTTGAAATTTCATCAATTAACAAAGAAAATGTCATTTAAAAAAAGAAAAAAAGAACACAACTATAAATTATACCATAAAAAATTAACAATTGAGCCATAGTTTCATACGGAAATTATATACGGAGGCCCCATAACACAAAAATAACATCCTTGATGAGGCGGAAAAAGATGATTAAGTAGGTTGATTAGTATTATTAAGGAGCATTTCTGCATGTAACCTTGTTTGGATTGGAAATTCGAAAAATAACCAGAATTTTGAAAATATTCCAAAAATAATCTGGAACGGGTTTTAAAAACCCGGTGGTACCGGATTTTAAATCTCAGTCAATCAAATTAATTAACAAACCAAATTTAGTCATTATTTCTTTTCTGATAAAAAGTACCGGGTTTATAAATTCCGTTGGAATTTTCAAATGAAAAATTGATAATTTCCCCCAAATTTTACCATAACATGCTCTATGTTCTAAGTTAATATATTTAATTAACATGATAACTAACACATGTTAGCTATTAATTTAATACGTAATTAACATTAGTTCGAATTCATAAATTTGAGTCAATATTAATGAATATTTAATGATATGTTCTAATTATCACGTTAATTAAATGCAATAGTACAAATATGGAGAATACGACAGGTACATTTTGGAGTTTCATAAAATTTTATATCTTTTTTCACGCGTGAACAGCAGAGTTGATATTAAAAAAAATTACTTTGCTCCAAAATGTACCATAACATTCTCTATGTTCTAAGTTAATATATTTAATTAACATGATAACTAACACATGTTAGCTATTAATTTAGTACGTAATTAACATTAGTTCGAATTCATAAATTTGAATCAATATTAATGAATATTTAATGATATGTTCTAATTTATCACGTTAATTAAATGCAATAGTACAAATATGGAGAATACATCAGGTACATTTTGGAGTTTCATAAAATTTTATATCTTGTTTCACGCGTGAACAGCAGAGCTGATATTAAAAAAAAAATTAGTTTGCTCCAAAATGTACCATAACATGCTCTATGTTTTAAGTTAATATATGTAATTAACATTATAGCTAACACATGTTAGCTATTAATTTAATATGTAATTAACATTAGTTCGAATTCATAAATTTGAATCAATATTGATGAATATTTAATGATAAGTTCTAATTATCACGTTAATTAAATGCAATAGTGCAAATATGGAGAATATGGCAGGTACATTTTGGAGTTTCGTAAGATTTTATATTTTTTTTCATGCGTGAACAGGAGAGCTGAAATTAAACGACAAAAATAACATTCTTGATGACGCATCAAGAGATGATTAAGTAGGTTGATTAATATTGTTGATTGAGTCAATTAACGATTTAATTGAATTGACACGTCATTTAACATTTACTAATATTAGCATATTATAATTATTAATGTGTTAATTATACGTGTCGATAATTGAGTCCATTAGAAATGCTAATAAATTTACTTTGTCACCTCATCAAGGATATTGTGATGAGTTTGGGTGCTAATTATATTTTTCTTCCATACATATGTATAATTTGGGTTGCAATAGAAACAACAACAACAAAAAAAAAAAAAGTGTCACAATTTCCCCATCTGTTCTCGATTAGAGCTATGTATAATAAATGTGAAACCAGATATCTTCCCCATTTAGTAATAAAATATTATACTATACATTAAAAGAAAAATGAAGTATAAAAAACTTACCTATTTGATGAAAAAATATGTACAGATTGGAAAAATAAAACTAAACCCCTAAAAATTGAAGGAACTACGATGTTTAACGTCACGAATTAATACATAAAAAAAGTTCCAAATTCAAATCATATATAATTAACAATTTGAAAAAAAATACTCTTTCACATATTTAAGAAAGAAATTTTGATAGTGAAAATTACAAATTAGTATATAATTTTTTTTAAACTAAAAGCATGCAAGTTTAACAAGTTGTACATTATATCTTCAACCATTTAAACATTGAAACTCAATTATCTATTAAAACTAAAAATAATAACAGTTAACGTTATTTTTTATTATGTGTTCATCTTTGAAGGACCACTACCGTGGTACTCGATCAATTGCGCGGGTTCGTTGTAAAAAAAATTCCTACTTTTTCTGATTTTTATGTTTTTTATGAGTATTTCTTATATGAATCGCAACATGTTTTATGATATAATTCGTACAGCTAAAAAACAACATATTTTACGAACGTCAAAGATTTATATTAAAAAAATATTTTCCTACATTGTGTATAACATATATATCAATGAATTATAGATGCATTGTATGCATTATGCAAATAAACAACTAAAAAATGTGAATATTTAACAAAAAAAATACATCACTTTTCCCAACTTTTAATAATGAGTTCAATTACAATAATTACAATAATATCTAGTTTTAATTAATTCAATTATTAGAAACTAAGACAGTCAAATGCGTTCGAAAGAACAAATACTTTTACTATGACATAAAATGTGCTACGACGGTGTATTTGTCTCAGTATATCATGATTTTTATAAAATTTAAAGGGTTCCTACTTTAAAAAATTTATTTGCTATACATCATTGGCAATTTTGTTCCTGTATTCGTATTTTTGCTCGTGCTTGTATTTGTATTTGTATTCATATCAGTCTTTCGTATATTTTTACTTTGTATCTCATATTTCGCATTTGTATTTGTGCTTGTATTGGTGTTTCGTAAATTCTCGCTTCGTATTTCATATTTTGTATTTCATATTTAGGGTTTAGGATTTAGAGTTTATGGTTTAGATCTAGGGTTTGAACTTTACATCGTAGGCTTTAGGCTTTGGGTTCAAGGGTTTGAGGTTTAGTTTTTAGGATTTAGGGGTAATTCCTAATTCCTAATTCATAATCGTGTTCATATTCGTGTTTTCTTATTCGTGTTCTTATTTTGTATTCATAATTCATATTTGTATTGGTTTTTCATTTTCTCATTCGTATTTCGTATTTGTCTTCGTACTCACATTTTTTATTTCGTATTTGTATTTTAATTTATGTGTATTTATATTTTTAATTTTAATCTTGGTATTTGATATTCGTGTTTCGTATTCCAATTAACATTCTTGTATGTGGATTCATATTCACGTACTCGTGTATTATTCGTGTATTCGTATTTGTATTTCAATTTATGGGTATTTGTATTTGTATTTTTATTTGTAAATTATTAGTATTTTGTAGTCGTGAAATCTTTTTGTTTCTTTGTAATTATTGTGTTTGGAAATGAGTATCGTCGTTTAATAATGCATGTAATTTTTTTTTAATTGTATTTGTAGTTGTATTTTGTATTCGTATTTCCTATTCATATTTGCAATCGTATCCATATATTCGTATTCGTGTATTTGTATTCGTGCATTTTTTTTTGTTCGTGTATTCTTATTAGTATTCGTATTTGTATTCATGTGATTTCGTATTTCGTTATTTGTTATTCTTTGTTCGTAATTCTTAATTCCTAGTCGTATTAGTATTTGTGTTTGTGCTTACGTTCGTGTGTGTATACGTGTCGTATTTCATTTTCGTATATTGTACTTGTGTATGTATTTCGTAATTGTATTTGGCAGTTGTAATTGTATTTGTATTTTGTGTTTATTTGTATTTGTTTTTTCCGCTGTATGTGTTTTGTATTATGTATCCGCAGCTAGATGATAATAATGACGGTGATGATGATGATGACGATGATTAACATGTTTCCGTTTCTGAAATATTTGGAACTGTTCATTTTTTTTTACTTGTATGTATATTTGTATTTCGTATACGTCTTTTGTATTCGTATTCATATTCGTATTCGTGTCTGCATATTTGTATTCTTGTACTTGTATTTGTGTAATATTCTTATTCGCGTATTCATATTCACATTTGTATTTGTGTGATTTCGTATTTCGTAATCGTTATTTGTTATTCATAATTCTTAATTCATGTCCGTATTAGTATTCTTTTCCGTGCCTATGTTCGTGTTCGTATTCGTACACATATTTGTGTTTCATTTTCGTATTTTGTACTCGTGTTGGTATTTCATATTTGTATATGTATTTCGTATTTGTATTCCATAATTGTATTGGATATTCGTGTTCGTATTTGTATTTTTTGAAGTGTATTTTTATTTGTGTTTTCGTGTTTTTTAATTTGTATCCGCATTTTTATGATAATAATGATGATAATGACGGCAACGACGATGATGGTGATGATGATGATTAGCATGACCTCATTTATTAAATATATCGAATTGGTCGTGTTTTTACTTGTATTTATATTTATATTTTGTATTTGTATTTTATTTCCACTTGTGTATATATGTATCCGTGTATTATTCTTATTCACATATTTTTATTAGTATGCGTAGTTCATATTTGTATTTGTGTGATCTCGTATTTCGTAATTCGTTATTTGTTATTCATAATTCTTAATTCCTAATCGTATTTATGTTCGTGCTTATGTTCGTATTCATATTCAAATACATATTCGTATTTCATTTTCGGTTTTCGTACTCGTAATGATATTTCGTATTTGTATATGTATTTCGTGTTTGTATTACGAAATTGTATTAGGTGATTGTACACATTAGTTTTTTTTGTGTGTAATTGTATTTTTTTAAGTTGTTCGTGTTTTGTTTTTAGTATCCGCATTTTTATGATGATGATGAGGGTGACGATGATGATGATGATGATGATGATGATGATGATGATGTAGATGATGACGATGATGATGTGATGATGATGATGATGATGATGATGATGATGATGATGATGAAAATGATGATATTATGGTGATGTTGTGATGATAATGATGCATATTTTGTATATGTATCCCGTATTTGCATTATCTCGTATTTCATAGTTTACGTTGGTATTAGTAACAAAATTGGTGTTTGTTCGTGTTCGTATTCGTATACGTGCTTATATTTTGTATATTCTATTTAGTTAACATTGGTTGGTATTTTTGTATTCGTATTCGTTATCGAACACATACTCATATATATATATATATATATATATATATATATATAGAGAGAGAGAGAGAGAGAGAGAGAGAGAGAGAGAGAGAGAGAGAGAGAGAGAGAGAGAGAGAGAGAGAGAGATGATGGCTAAGATACTCAATTAAGTATCATGGGTTTGGTACTTAGGACTTTTTGGCCATTATATTTGCTTTGAGATTTGTGTTTTTTAATGCTATATATACTCATCATTAATGATTACCATATCAGTTCTTGCTAATCACTAAATGCACAAATCTCAAAGCAAATCTAATGGTCAAAAAGTCTTAAGTACCAAACTCAAGATACTTAATTAAGTATCTTAGTCATCCTCATATATATATATATATATATATATATATATATAGAGAGAGAGAGAGAGAGAGAGAGAGAGAGAGAAAGGATAGCTAAGATACTCAATTAAGTATCATGAGTTTGGTACTTCGGACTTTTTGGCCATTATATTTGCTGATTTGTGTTTTTTAATACTATATATACTCATCATTAATGATTACCATATCAGTTCTTGCTAATCACTAAATGCACAAATCTCAAAGAAAATCTAATGGTCAAAAAGTCTTAAGTACCAAACTCATGATACTTAATTGAGTATCTTAGCCATCCTCATATATATATATATATATATATATATATATATATATATGGGGAAGGATCCCTTGACATCAATATGGGACTTCCATTTTAGACTCCATAATTTGGACCGTTGATTTATTGACGAAGGGTTGAGATCAACCAAAAATTACACACATGGAACTCTCTTGCCCGTGAATTTCCTTCTATTTCCTTTTCTCTCTCTCTCTCTCTCTCTCTCTCTTCGTTGGAACCAGAGAGTTTTCCTCTCTCTCTCTTCGTTGCATCACATCCTTCATCTCTTCGATAATGATAATGGAGTCGCAAATGGAGGGCTGAAACTCGGCGACACCCACTCTCCTCTCTGGCGATGGATGGTACCTGGCGAAAACCCCCCTTCTCTCGCGGCGACCATTGCAGGTTACTTTTTTTTATTTCGTTTATTTACAGTTGTTTTTTGTGCTAAATTGTTGAATTAGGATTCGAATTGTGATAAAATGTTAAATTAGGGTAGCAATTGGGTTCTAATATACTGTTTTTTGCAAGTAAGGTTTCAATTAGGGTTCCAATTAGGGCAATTAGGATTCCAATTTTTTTTTTCTGTGTGCTTTTATGTTTTTGTCATTTTGTTTTGCAGGTTTTTTAGCCGCAGTTTTTTAGATTTTCCAGCAGGGACTACTTTCTGTCGAGGAGGAGGAGGAGAGGGTGTTGGACTAGTCGTTTTTGTTCTCTCTGGTCGAGAATCGCCCAAGCACACGATGGTACAAAAAAGATGCCAGTAAACCCTTCCCCCCTAATTGCCCTAATTGACTTGTTTTGTACTTATTGGTGTATTATTCATGTCTAGTTTAAATTTCAGGAATGCTAACCTCAAACTTTCACGTATGTAGTCGCATTGTTCGACAAAATGCCTAAAGTGAGATGCATGAGATGATTTCTTTGGAAACTAGGGTTAATTTGGCAAATTGGGGATGAACGAGGGATTAGTATGGCTGAATTTTGGTTTAATATGGCTGAAATATGATTAAATTGAACTAGATTAGGATTTGATTTGATTACTTATGGCTTGATTTGGGTTTAATTTGGTTACTTTAGTTTATAAATTGCAAATACTTATTTGATGTTTGTTAGGTCATATGAATGAGGTGGGAGGAAGTCATGGAAAAGCGTTGAAATGATATGCAATGAAGAGAAACAGAGAATATTGGATTGGAGATGAGGTTATGGCTTGTTTTTGCGAGAGGCACAATTGGCGCAGACAATTATTTATCGAGAAGTCTGGATTAGGGTTTGTATTAAGATTGGTTGTGTGTATGGATATGCACTTGGAGATAAAATTTGTGTCGAGATTAGAGTTTGGAATTGTAATGAATTGATGTTTACAAGTTCAATCGAGTTGATATCTATCTATATACTAATGCAAGGGGATTTGCTGTCTCCTGGTGCAGCCACGTCACCAGGGGTCTATTCGTAAATTTTTTTTTTTTTTATATTTTGGTCCTTTTTTATTTACAAATTAGTCCTTTTTTTATAAAAAAAATTACATTTTGGTCCTTTTTTTTTACATTTTGGTCCTTTATATTTGCATTTTGGTCCTTCGAAGTTTTAATATTCACATTTTGGTCCAGGGGCCTAAAATTGGTCCTGTTTTTTAAAAAAAATTACATTTTGGTCCTTCTTTATCACATTTCGGTCCTTTATATTTGCATTTTGGTCCTTTTTTCGAAAAAAAATTACATTTTGATCCTTTTTTTTACATTTTGGTCGTTTTTTTTTTGCATTTTGGCCCTTCAAAGTTTTGAAATTTACATTTTAGTCCAGGCAGCCACGTCACCAGGGGTCTATTTGTAAAAACAAAATATTTTTTTTACATTTTGGTCCTTTTTGATTTACAAATTGGTCCTTTTTTAAAAAAAAAAATTATATTTTGGTCCTTCTTTTTTACATTTTGGTCCTTTATATTTGCATTTTGGTCCTTCGAAATTTTAATATTCACATTTTTGTCCAGGGGCCTCAAATTGGTCCTGTTTTTAAAAACAAATTACATTTTGGTCCTTTTTTATCACATTTCGGTCCATTATATTTGCATTTTGGTCCTTCGAAGTTTTAAAATTTACATTTTGGTCCTTTATTATTTTTCTTGACTGGTGCAGCCACGTCACCAGGGGCCTATTTGTAAAAAAAAAAAAAATTTTATATTTTGGTCCTTTTTTATTTACAAATTGGTCCTTTTTTCGAAAAAAATTTACATTTTGGTCCTTTTTTATTTACAAATTGGTCCTTTTTTCGAAAAAAATTTACATTTTGGTCCTTTTTTTTCTCATTTTGGTCCTTTATATTTGCATTTTGGCCCTTCGAAGTTTTGAAATTTACATTTTAGTCCAGGGGCCTCAAATTGCTCATATTTTTTAAAAAAAATTATATTTTTGTCCTTTTTTCACATTTTGGTCCTTTATATTTGCATTTTTGTCCTCCGAAGTTTTAAAATTTACATTTTGGTCCTTTATTATTTTTCTTGAAAAACTAAAATAAAATTATAATAAGTTGAACAATATTAATAAAAGAACATCTTGCAAATATTTAAAAATAAAATATCACAAAACTATTAAAAAATACATAAAAAGAAAACTAAAATAAAAAATAGATGTTTAAATAGATATTTTCTATGAATATATTTGCAAGGTGTTTATTTATTATCATTTAATGTTAGTTTTTTTATGAATAAAGAATGTAATATTAAAATTATATAAACAAAATATGTAATAATTTAAATTTTTTTAAATCACTACGTGTTAAGAAGTGTTTATGAATTTTCTTAAAATTAATAAAAAATAACAAAAATAAGTTTTAATTATTACATATGAGATTTGGAGGGTATTTTGGAAAAAAAAAAATTAATATCATCCATAAGGAGTATTTTAAAATAAAAGTTTGGTAAAGAGTTTTTTTTTTTGGGAGTTTACGAAAAGATAGAGAATTTTTTATAATATCCAAAAAAAATTAGGGGGTTAAAAATATACCAAATCATGGATGTGCGAATAATCATGACATAATTTAAATTAAAGATTCGAACGAAGAGAGATGTGTAGTGTGGTTCCAACGAAGAGAGAGAGAGAAGATAAGGGTTTCATTCACGGGCAGGAAGAGGCATGCGGGCATGTGTGTAATTTTTGAGTTGATCTCAACCTTTCATCTAATAGATCAATGGTCCATATTAGGGAGTCCAAAATGGAAGTTCAAATTGGATGTCAAGGGATCCTCCCCCTATATATATATATATATATATATATATATATATATATATATATATATATATATATATATATATATATGTATATATATATGGGCTAGGCTCAATGGCCAACATCATTATTTGGCCAACGCGGCCAACAATGATTATTTCTCACAATATATGAATGAAAATTAAATTTGAACCGCATTGATGTAATCAATATCATTTGGGAATGTTATAGATTCAATTTTATGAAAAATAAAAAAATCTATCATCTTCATCATGATACGTAAAAATATTAACGGTCAATAACATTTACGACATGATTCTTCATGAAATAAATTTGAAAATTCGAATTTTTTTGCGTTGGATTTTATTTAACTTATATAGATAGGGTTAAGATAAATTTTTGCTATGTTTCGAGTTTTTCTTCATGGAAATATAATATTTTATCGAAATGGACGGTTGTGAAAATTTGTTATTGGTTTTGTTAGATAGAAAAATTCAAATGATACAAAATTTATTTTACAACATATCTAGATGATATAGATAACATCTATACGGTTAAGATTTAATTTTCATATATATATTTTGAAAAATAAATGTTGTTGGCCAATGTTGGCCAAGTAAGGATGTTGGCCATTGAGCCTAGCCCTATATATATATATATATATGGAGGCTAACCTACTTAATTAAGTACTAAAGTTTTGGTACTTAATGCTTCTTAACCATTGGATTTGCATTGAGATTTGTATTTTTTCATGATGATCATGAAATTTTGTGCACATCACTAAATGCACAAATCTCAAAGTCATAGAAAAATGGTACATCGCTACATCGAAGGACCAAGTCATAGAAAAATGGTACATCCACAGCCGCCCATGGCTGATGAGGTAGATTCATCTGTCCGGGGACTAGCCAATCCAGTGGGGACAACCAAGTGCTTCAAACTCCGGCCGTGGATAGGAGACGTCCTTTTTTTGCTCCTTCCCTCCCCTTTTTTAGCTTTTTGAATTCCTACTAGGTGGCAGAAATTGGAATGGAGTCAGAGACGAAGGAATAGGCCGGGTGATCATGAAATAGATGACTCCTTTGATTAGACAGGACCCCCGATAGCGCGATGTAGTTGTGCCCCTGGCTCGAGGTGTGCTTTAATGAGAGCCGGCTTTCTCCACCTTTCTTCCACTCACGTACCGCTGTAATTAGCCATGGGACCTTCAAAGCTAAATGAACTAAGTTCAGGCTCAGTCCATTCCTTTTGACAAGGTTTGGTGTGATTCAAAGGAGAGGTCACGTTTTGTCTACCCGAAGGAAAGTCAAGGGGCGCGCAGCGGGGGCTTGGTAGCTGTCCATGCAAGGAAGCAAGCGAAGCAAATGCTCAAAGAGGGCTTGATGTCAAGGGGCGCGCAGATATATATATATATATATATATATATATATATATATATATATATATATATATATATATATATATATTGATGATGAACCCTCCATGCTAAATCGCTGAAAATCCTGAAATCGCTGAAAATTCCTGAAAATAGCCCTGAAATTCGACAAAAAAAATCCTAATTTGCTGAAATTGGACAAAAAAAATGCTAATTTGCTGAAAATGGCTGAAATTAACCCTAATTTGCTGTTTTTTTTGCTGAAATTAGTTTTTTTGCTGAAATTAACCCTAATTTGCTGAAAAAACCCTAATTTGCTGAAAATCGCTGTTTTTGGCTAAAATGAACCCTAAAATTCCACTCGAAACCCTAATTTCAGAATATTGGGGAAAAAAAAACTAAATCGAGAGAAAGAGAGATGAATCCAATTAAAATTGAGAAAGAAAGCAACTAAATCGAGAGAAAAAGCAACTAATTTCAGAAATTTGCGAGAAAGAGAAAGAGAGAGAAAGAGAGAGAAAGGGAAAGGGAAAGAAAAAGAGACGAGCTAACCGGCGACGGAGAGAAGAGAGAGCTTGGCGATTCTGGACGGACCTTCTTTAATGGCGAGTGAGAGAGAAGAGAGAGCTCGAGCGTGTTCAAATGGGCGTAAGAGAGGTCCTGGGTGAGTGAGAGAGAGGGTTCAAATGGGTTTGATTAAATTGGTTATTGGATATATAATTTTATATTATAAATTTTGCCACGTCATCAGTACAATCATCAAAAAAATTGCCACGTCACACTTCCACGTCATAACTTAACTGCTGACTGGACAGTTAACTGATGGAAGGGACAAAAGTGAGCAAAATCAAGAATTCAGAGGGCAAAATGAACAAAATTAAAGTTTGGGAGGCAAGTTGCACTTTTTGGTATAGTTCGGGAGGCAAAAGTGAGGTTTTTTTCAAAATAAAACTCAAAAGTTATGAAAAAAAGTCATTATTATTATTATAATGAAAAAAAAGTATAATAACCTCAGGATCGATTTCACGCATGGCTCTATCAAATAATCATAATTTTTAATATATACTTCCCATACCTCCCTGGCGAAAAGCGGAGACACAAATTTATCTTTTACCCAAAGTTTTTAAATCCTAATCCCAGAACTTTCTTATCCACCACTTATTCTAACCATTTTACATATCACTAATGTAATGTGGGACAATGTACAAGTCACACTCGAAACTATTTAATGTCGGCCGGCATATCCGTTAAAGCACATTGTACGTATGAAACAAAGAAGGGAATGCTATTGATTTTCTCCGATATCTCAAATACAAGCATTAAAAGAAAACAATCAAACTTAATTTATAAAGATAGTCAAGAGTATGAAATAGAGAAGAAGTAGGGATGTCAACGGGGCGGGACGGGTTCAGGTAAGCCTCCCCCATACCCGAACCCGAAATTTCGGGTATTACTCGAACCCGAACCCAAAATACCAGCGGATAAAAATCCATACCCGAACCCGCGGGTAACAGGTATATCCGAACCTGAACCCGTTACCCGAAAATTATTAATAAATAATCTAAAAAAATTAAAAAATTAAAAATTATTATACAAATACGTAAAATTATCAATAATTTTAAATACATAAAACAAACAACTTGTACAAATACATCAAAAATTCAAATATTACAAATAATTAATCCATAAAACATCCAAAATTTTCTTATTATGGGTAATTTTCTAGTAATTTTCGGATATTTTTCGGGTATGGGTTCGGGTTCGGGTAACGGGTATACCCGCGGGTAAAAAAATTTCCCCGTACCCAAATCCGAACCCGGAGCTGGTATTTTTTTCGGATATTACCCGACCCGCGGGTATTTTTTTCGGGTATTACCCGCCCCGTTCGGGTCGGGTACCCGCGGGTTCGGGTTTCTACCCGGCCCATTGACATCCCTAAGAAGAACTGAACCGGATTTTGTATCATGTTATTTTATTATATAGAAGTATCTCTTTATAAATGATATAAATAGTTGGTCATGCACTTTTTGAACGGAATTTTTTTTGTATGAATTCCACAAAAAGTCGCATGATACATACATGAATTTTTATTTTTTTGAATTTTAAGAAGCATTGCTTCGTTGATATATTAAAGCCAGTTCAATACATCGTTTTTCAATTTTACATGAATATGTAAAAAGATGTAAACCAAAAAGGAAAAGATAAGAGAAAAAAAAGAACAACGTGTAGTAGAATTGAGATACGTGCTACCCGAGGAGAGTTAGATGCGCGGCGTTTCCTTAACAATGATTGGTCCAATTTGAGCCTTCGTTGATCGCCTTTGTTATCGTTATCGAAGGTGTTGCTTTCTTCCCTTCGAATTGTCGTGAATTTCTTTCTTTCCAAATGGTCCAAATCGTTGCGAAGAAGAGAGTATCGAAGATACCTTTTTCCTTGTCGACTCGGGTGGCTCTATTGTTGAGCCACGAATCAACTATTGTGGCCTTCCCGTGGAAGGTGAATCCGAGATGACCCGAGATCCCTCCCCAATCCCTTCGGGCATAAGGACAATCGATCAAAAGGTGGTGGCCCGTTTCCTCCGTAGCATTGCAATTTTTGCAACCTTGTACATTTGGGAAATTCATCTTCGATAGATTGTCACCGGTTAAAATTCTTCCTAGGATCGCTAACCATCCAAAAAATTTCACTTTTAGTGGCGTTTTTATTTTCCAAAGTTTTGTATTCCAATTGCACATAATCCCCGGATTTATGGTGATCGCATAGCTCGCGGATGTGGAGAAGGTCTCCTTCCCGAGCCAAGATGGTGAAGAGGTGGTCGGGTCCGAGGTGAATGCTATGTTGAAGAGGGGTATTAGAGCCATTAGGTCCTTTACGAAATATGATATGTGATGTGCGGGTATGGAGGGAAGGTTTGCGGCATGATTAATGCCGTATATTTGGGACATTGTTGTGCCCCACATTCCTTGATGTTCCACCGATATTTTCCAAAGCCATTTGAGGAGAAGTGCGTTGTTATGCGTCTCTAGGTCAATCAACCCCAAACCTCCGTTTTGTCTCGGGAGGCAAACATTTTTCCAATTGACGAGACAATTCGCGCCAACGCAATTTTGATCTCCTCGCCATAGGAATTTCCTTGTTATTTTGTTCATTTCCTTTATTAACCAACTCGGTAGTTTGAAACATTGCATGAAGTAGGTTGGGATCGAGTTTAGTACCGATTTCACGAGGGTTAGTCGGCCACCAAGTGACAAGTATTTTCCTTTCCAACCCGATAGCCTCGATTGCATTTTTTTGATAAGCGGTACGAAGTCTATTTTCCTTGGTTTTTTATGGTTTAGAGGCATCCCTAGGTATAAGATTGGTAGTTCTTTTTGTGTGCAATTGAGGATTCTCTTGATCGTGGGGTGCAAGTCGGTCGGAACCGCAATTGGAACGAAGGCGGTTTTTTCCCAATTAATTTTAATCCCGGTGATAGCTTGAAATATTTGTAGGGCGTATGTTAGAATTTTTAAATTTTTTGGGTGTGCTTCTACGAAGATGATCGTGTCATCCGCATATTGGAGAGCCCTTGAGGCGTATCGAACCGGCGTTGTCATAAGTCCTCTTATTTTAAGAAGAAAGCCTTGAAGAGAGTCGGCGACAAGGTTAAAAATCATCGGTGAGAGAGGGTCGCCTTGACGTACGCCCCTTTTATGCCGAAATTTCTTCCCTAGTGAGCCGTTAATTTTAACCCTTGAGGAGGCCGAAGAAAGAAGGTCGGATATCCATGTGATCCATCTTGGGGGGAATTTCCTTGTTTCCAATAGTTTGGTTATGTATTCCCACGATATTGTGTCGAAGGCTTTATGAAAGTCTATTTTAATCATCACCGTCGGAATTCTTTTCTTTGTTATTGAGCTAAGCAGCTCCCTAGCGGAGAGAAATACCTCGGCAATCGAGCGTTTTTGAATGAACGCTCCTTGATCTCGATGGATAAGCATTTCCATTTTTGGTTGGAGTCTTGAGGCTAGTGTTTTAGTGAGCATTTTCCCTATGGTATTGATGACGCTAATTGGCCGAAAATCCTTCAATTCCTTGGCCGATTCTTTTTTTGGTATTAGCGTTATCGTAGCATCATTGATGGGACCGAGATATATTGTATGGTGGAAAAAATCCTCAAAAACGCCAATTAGTAACGGTTTAAGTGTTTGTATGAAGTGTTGGTAAAATTCTATTGGAAACCCCTCGGGTCCTACTGTTTTTCCTTTTTTCATATTCATTATCGTGGAGATGATTTCGTTTTCGGAGAATGGGGAAGCTAGGTCGGAGAGGAAAATGTTCATATCGGCTTCGGTTTCGGGTCGGAGACAACCGGAAAGGTCGATGGTCGTTGTCGTTGGTGCCGAACCGAGGATATCTTCATAGTAGCTATCGAATTTTTGTATTATAGTGGAGGGGTCCGTAATTGTTTCATCTCCTAATTTTAATTCCGATATTTGGTTTCCCTTGTTTCTTGCGGATGCAATCGCGTGGAAGTATTTCGTGTTTGCATCACCTAGTTGGAGCCAAGTACATGAGCTTCGTTGTTGCCATATGGCCTCTTTGTAATTTATTAGATCGTGAATTTTTTCCTTTGTTTTGATTCGGAGGCGTAATTCATCGTTAGAGAGTGGTCGAGATTCTTCGGCCAAATCTAAGATTTTAATTATCAATTTGCCATCATCCAAGGTTGTGTCGGATGATTTGAAAAAAGACTTTGCCCATTCCTTTAGTTTTTTTCTTGTTTTGTTTAGCCCCCGATTGAGAATTTCAATGTTGTTCGAGCTATTTGGTGTGGTTTCGGTCCAACAAGCAATTGTTAATTGGTTTGCTTCATTAAATTTAAGCCATGCCCTTTCGAATCGGAACAATTTTGTTGTAGGAATTCTTGAGGATTTGAGGGATAGCATTATTGGGGAGTGGTCCGAGGTGATCATTGGAAGATCATGGAGCAAGATCGAATCTTGCGGGTTTAAGATTTCTTGCGAAACAAAGGCCCTATCTAGTCGTGCTAGTGTTGGTATGCCTCGCTTGTTGGACCATGTGAATTTCCTCCCTCTTAGCGGGATTTCGGTTATTAGAGCCGAATTTATTGCCTCATTGAATTTTAAAATTTGGTTGAGATTAAGCGAGGTTGCGGTTGTGTCGGAGCTTGTTCGTATAAGGTTGAAATCGCCAATTATGATCCATGGGAGTTTGGCGACAACATTTAGATTTTTTATTTCCTCGATGTATTCATCTTTTCCTAGGCTAGTGGAAGGGCCGTATGTGTTTGAGAGTAAGAAATGGTTTCGTTTAGAATCCCGAAGGATTACGTTTAGACATGAATTTGATTGAAAAGAGGAGATTAGCTCGAAATTTTTGTCCCACGCCACTAAGAGTCCTCCTTTTGTGCCGATTGCCTCTTTTGTGACGACGTTGCCGTGTTTACGAGTTAGTATCCTTTTGTTTTGGAAAGGGTTGGCCGTGCCCCATTTGGTCTCTTGGAGACAAACGATGTTTGCTTTTGAATTGAGTATCATTTCCTTAACGATGTTACATTTTCCTTTTAGTCCTAGACCACGCACATTCCAAGATAGAATATTTAAGTTCGTACACATAATAAAATATAATTTAGTCCTTACAAAACTAAAATCAAAAGAGCCTACAAAAGATGTCTCGATTACACATCTTCGTGGCCGAGAGGCTCATCCTCATAGTCGACCTCATCCATGTAGTCGTCATTGAGTTGTTCCTCATCCTCTCCCTCCCTTGTGGCTTTTTCCTCGGCTTCTTCCATAGCCTCCTCGAAATACTCTTCCTCTCCTTCTTCTCCTTCTTCTATTTCCTCTTCGTGTCCTTGGATCGGTGATTGCGCAACCACTTTTCCTTTTGTTTTTCCTTGAGAAGTGCGAGAAGAAGAGTTGATTAGTATATCTCTTTTTTCTTTTTCTTTTTTCTTTTTTTTAAGTTTCGTTTTCTTTTTTGTCTTTGCTAGTTGTAAGAAGGAGGCGATTTTATTTTTTAATTTAAGGGGTTTCAATTTTAGTGTCGTTGCAAGGGGACCATTAGTGGGAGTTTGATCATTTGGTGAGTTTTTTGGTACGGTGGGCGAGTAATTAATGTCTAAACCGAGAGCGTCATGGATTTCGGCGATTTGTGTGGGGGTAAGAGGGGTTTGGTTTATTTATTCCTCTCTTAATTTTTTAATTAGAGTTTTCGCTCTCGGTTTGGGATTTGTTTTAGTATTTTTAGATTTCTCGGTTATTTTATTTTGGTTCGACGTTTCCTCAAATTTTTTGGAGGGTGTCTTGACCCTCGAGGTTGTCCTTGCAACTATGGTTGCGTAATTTCCTCGATCTTTTGACTTTATTGAATTAGCTTTTTCAATCTCTTCTTTTTTTTTCTTATTTCCTTGTGAATTGAGGAGAGAAGGACATTCATACCTTCTTCCACATTTGGAATGGAGATCTCCTTCGGTACCGGTTTGGATGTGCTAATCGGATCCGTAGTGTGCGCCCGACCCGTTATCAATTTCGGATCCACCTTCTTTCCTGCCACAGCACCGATCGCTGCTAGAGCTGCTACCTCCCGCGCAGACCCCCCTGCAGTGGCTGGTACCGTGCCAGCAACAGTCGCAGCTACAGGAGCTGCTGCAGTAGTTGTAGCTACAGGAGCTGCTACAGTAGTTGTCACTACAGGGTTTTCTACAGTGCCGCGAGGTAACTTTGGCCCCTGGTTCAGCTCCATTTTTTTTTTCCTTTTTTCGGCCCTGTGTCGGTCGCTGTTGGTGGAGGCTCCTGCATGGATTTGGAGGGGATGATTTTCCTTTTTTTCGGCTCGGATTTATTATTTGTTGGTTTGTCGGGAGTGGGGGCGGTTTGTTGGCCGATTTCCGTTATGATGCCGGAATCACGGAGTGCTTTTTGACCGATTGCTCCTACTAACAATGGCGACGAATCCGGATTTATTTTCAATCCTTCCCCCGCAAGACTCCAAAGTTGGTGGAACCAAGCTCTATCAATAGTTATTTTGCCCGTGAGAGGATTGTTCCCCTCCCTCTCCGAGGAATCGGCCACGTCGGATTTTGGGGCGTTTTCGATATCTCTTGCGATGAGACCGCGTTCAATATCTTGTTGTATGCGATTTTGGATATCTTCGAAAATTTCATTCGGCGGTTCCGGGTTAGGAGCGTTAAAAAAGACTAGAGGTTCGGCTAGAGTCTTTTTCTCGGCCACCTTTATGCGCCAAGTGGCTCCCGCGTGTGTGTATTCTATGACGGTCGGGATGGACGTACTTTCCGTTATGCCTACTAAAACGTCTAGAGATTCCATCGAGGTGAGATTGCCGAGGGGACCGTGGTCAATTAAGATGCCAAAGGAGCCCGCGATTTTGTTGAGCTCTTCCACGCACCATGCGGGGGGCGGTGGATTATGGAGGGTGACCCAAACACGGTTTGGGAAGTTGGTTCGTTCCCCCCCTAGCGCTAGTTCCCAAGGAAAATTGACGTAATTTGCTCGGCGGAGGGGTAAAAGATCGTTGGCAATGAATTCCTCACGATCGATCCCTTCCGGTAATATTAAAACATATCGGTCCTTTGCGAGGTGTGAGATGTCGTATTTCTCTCGCCTATTCCAATTTTCTTGAATTAGGATATGGAGACTTCGTTGGTTATGGTTCGGTACCATTCGGGCGTCAATTATGACCCCTCTTCTCCACCGAATTAGCTCGTTTTCTTGCTTGAGTGTTTGTCTCGAAAAGACCTTCGGAATTCTTTCACCCGGTATATTTTTCTTGCTCTCGGTTTGTTTATTAGTCTCCGGGAATGGCACTCCATGTCGGGTTTGAGGATGGATTTGGATTCGGGTCGGTTTCTTAGCGGGTTGGGTTTGAATAACCGCGGAGTATCGGTTGGATCCGACTTTTGAATTTTTCTCCTTTTCTAAATCCTTAGGGAGGTTTATAAAAGTCGTTGAGGAACCCTTGTGCACCGGAGGTATTTTATGATGCGTCTCTTCATTCATTTCTTTTCCCTTTCCGACCACGCAACCGTGTCCGAGGATGACCGTCGCGTTGCGTTGGATCGAAGGCTTCGAATTTTGGCCCGCTTCTTGGACCCGTGTCCACACCGAGATTTTCCTAGCAAGCTTCTTCGGGCAATATTTTGCGATGTGGCCGGGAAGACGGCAATTCACACATGCCCTCGGTTTGCGACATTGTTCGGTTGGGTGTCCCGTGACCAAACATTTGTGGCACATGTCTTGCCATTCGGGTTTGTTACTCGGCGGCCACGAAAGACGCTCCGGGGATGAATCCGAGGAATTCCCTTGTTCCGGTGCCGGCCTTTTCCTTGTGTTGGCATACTCGAGAGATTCCGTCATGAGTGTACCGAGGTTTGCTCTTTCCTTGCGAGCGTCCGCCATGAAACTCGCGGGTGCCGGATCCCGTAAAACTCACGCGTATGACCGGTTGCGGTTGTCCTCCTCATCCGAGAAGGTCATAATTTGCTTGCCTTTAGCCATTAATGGAGCTTGTATGGAAGAGAGGAGGGGGGTGAAGGGGGGTGGGAGAAAGGATTGAGAGTGAGGGGAGGAGGATGATGCTGGGGGAGGGTTGAGTGTTTGATCAGAGAGAGAATGGCGTGGGGAAGAGGGATTTGGGGCTATCGAGGTGGTAGAGGTGCAGGAGTGTACTGCTGTGTGTTGTCTCGTCAACAAGTACCATCCGTCTCCACTCGGTACCGTACGGAGGCGCCCTCTGTTCGGTGAGGTGGATGCCGCTAGGTTAGGGTTGGGTGGATACCGTACGGAGGTCGCTGTCTTCTCGCCTGGAGGTCGCCATGGAGTCGCCGGTTGGCCACGAGGTCGCCAAACTGTCGCCGTGCGCTCGTTGTGAGGTCGCCAGGGAGTCGCGCAGAGGGGGCCTCAGAATCGCCAAATCGCCTTTCGTCATTACTGTAGCACTAGTAGGAAATGGAAACTTCAAAAACATGATGCATCGCGTTAACATTTTCATCACGTTAATTATTTTATAATTATAATTATAATATATGTGTGAATAATGCATTTGAATGTTATATATGATCTGATAATTGCATTTGAAGTGGTAATTGAAATACTTTTTGTCGTAATTTAAGTAATCGTATATGGTAAACGACCCATGTTTGAGTATCCAATGAAAAAGAAAAGCTTGCAATACCCAATGTTACATATATCGTATATCGTTTACAGATCGACCAGTCACCGATAAAAAATATGACTGACATAACGGTTTCATAACAAAAAATATTAGTGGTCTAGAGATGTTGTACTTTTTTAATATTAATATATTAAATTGATTATTATAACATTTATTTATAGTGTTTCTTAAACTAATTTAAATTTTACACGATTAATATTCAAAATTCAACAATACACATAAATTTGGAGTTAAACTAAAGACACATTTAAAATTATAACATAAAATTTACAAATAATACAATAAACTAAATCACGGAATCGTGTTTAAGCATCGGTGTAGATGCGGGTGTCCCCAATGAAAATCTAAGCTCGTCCGGATCAAAATCGATTTCATTTCTGATAAAAAAATATTAGATAAAGAAAGAAAGAAATGAAAATAATTGGGTCAACAATAATAATGAAAAACTATTGTTAAAAAATGGACCAGTCCAAAATAATATTCAAAATAAATTATGTTTAAATCCAAATGGTTCAAATCGGTACAAATATCGGTCCATATGGACCCATATCGGCCCATATCGGTCCATGTATCGGTCGACCAATTTACTCAACCGAACGAGACATATCGTAACAGAGGAACACTGATTAGAAATTTGAAACCGACATACCGATTCATATTAGTAATATTTATAACAGTGGCAATATCTCAAAACAGAACTATTTCTAACCTTTGAAAATTTATTGATTGAATATTCGTAATTTGACTACGATTCATATCAGTAATATTTATAACAGTGGCAATATCTCAAAACATAATTATTTCTAACCAACATACAAAGTTTGACTCGTAGGTCCAATATAGTTTGCTGAATATTATTATTATTAATTATTAATATATATAATTTTAGAAAAATTGAAATCTCTACCAGAGACCATATCAACCGTGGATCACTTGATCTTAATAAAAAAATATAAAATATTTGATTTTTCATTTCAACCTGGTCTATATAAACCAACTAATTCAAAAATTACATGAATCTTGGTCCATCGTGGACCAAATCAATTCATTTTTTTTTGTCTCAATTATTTTCAAAAAACTCCTCAAATGATTTGATATTGTAAAAACCCCTTAAATTTACAAATGTAATAATTGAAAAAATAATATTATTTTCAATTAATTTTAAAATAATCTTAATTTCTTTAATATATATAATTTTAGGGAAATTGAAACCTTCACAAGAGGCCACATCATCTATTTAATGTGGAACACTTGAATCAAAAAGTGTAAAATATTTGATTTTTCATTTGAACGTAGTCTATATAAACCAACTAATTCGAAAATGACATGAACATTGGTACATCGTGGACCAAGCTCATTCATATTTTTTTTGTCTCAATTATTTTCAAAAAACTCCTTAAATTATTGGATATTTTAAAAACTCCTTAAATTTACATATATAGTAATTGACAAAAATATTATTTTCGATTAATTTAAATCAAATCTTAATTTTATTGGAGCATATAATAATTAAATAATATATTATATGTTATACATTTATATAATTTTAATATTTCATACATTATATAAATTTGACTTCTATGTCTTTTTCCTGAAAAACTAACACAAAATAATAATAATAAGAAGAACTCAATACTATAAAAACACGTTGCAAATATTTTAAAAATAGAAAATCATGAAACTATGACAACAATTAAAGGACAACGAAAAAATGATGTTTAAATAGATATTCTTCTGCAATCTATTTTCAATGTGTTTATGTATTATTGTATATTTTATTATTATTGTTTCCGAATTTTCTTTAAATTAATAATAAATAACAAAAAAATTAATCATTACATATGTAGATTGAAGGGTATTTGGTTAAAAAAAATGTACATCATCCATAAGGGAGTATTTGGAAACAAAATTTTGGTAGAGGTTTTTTTTTTAATGTTTACAAAAGCATAAATTATTTTTACAATATCCAAAAAAAATAGGAAGTTAAAAATACACCAAAACACAGACGTGTGAACAATCAAGAAATAAAACGTACAATTCAGTAACGTATTAGAAAAAAACTAAATCATAACAAACTCTAAAATTCTTGCGGAATTACGCAAGAAAAAAAGTAGTAAAATAATAATGTTACATAAAAATCTAATTTACCCTCCGAGTGCCTCTCGCTTTTCAGTTCCTACTAGGAGCATACTCACGCTACGGGACGAGAATGTTAATTATATTTTTTTATTGTAATACAAATTACATATAAATATGACAACTAATGTAATTGTATATGCATTAGAACATAGAGAATGATATGATAACTAATGTTAGACATAGTTGATTATCATATAGTAAATCTCCTAAAGTCATAGACTGATCTAGACTTAGACATCTCAGTGTCTCACTCTGTCATTTGATTTAGGACATCTCATAAAATTAATAATAAATAACAAAAAAATTAATCATTACATATGAAGATTGAAGGATATTTGGTTAAAAAAAATGTACATCATCCATAAGGGAGTATTTGGAAACAAAATTTTGGTAGAGGTTTTTTTTTAGTGTTTACAAAAGCATAAATTTTTTTTACAATATCCAAAAAAAATAGGAAGTTAAAAATACACCAAAACACAGACGTGTGAACAATCAAGAAATAAAACGTACAATTCAGTAACGTATTAGAAAAAAACTAAATCATAACAAACTCTAAAATTCTTGCGGAATTACGCAAGAAAAAAACTAGTAAAATAATAATGTTACATAAAAATCTAATTTACCCTCCGAGTGCCTCTCACTTTTCAGTTCATACTAGGAGCATACTCACGCTACAGGACGAGAATGTTAATTATATTTTTTTATTGTAATATAAAGTACATAAAGATGATCTCACTCTGTCATTTGGTATGTCTGGACATCTCATAAAATCTAATTATGCGATGTTATATGATATTATTTTGTCTGAGTTTCATATTATATTATAATTTTTTATATTGATTTATATTATATTATATTAATTTTTTATCGTTATACATTATATTGTATTGTATATTATATTATATTTTATTATATTGTTTTGTATAATATTATTGAAGGAAATACAGTTTCAGGATCAACCGTAAAAGTGTACACAAGGATAAACGAATGTAAGCGTATATTCGTGGTCATATCTTTCAGTAGGAAAATCCAATTTGAATGGTTCAAATTGGGTTAGATAGATAATAAGATTATCTACAACCTTCATATAGAAATATATTTCATATGAACGAAGTATCAGTGTCGTTTCTATGAAATACCGAAAGGCTGCAACAGTATGACATACAGTTAGTAAAACAGTCATAACTTTTGCATACGAACTCCAATTGGGCCAGGCCAAATTGGGTCGTGTAGATAATAAGATTATCTACAACTTTAGTGTTAGGTGGTTTTCTGTCAGAGGAATTTACCAATTTCGTATGGACAGAATACTGGACAGATACATGCAACTTTCTGTGTGAAAGAGTGTATATTGGATATACATGTCTTTTGGCCAATCCTAATCCTATATGATATAAATAGGATTTTTCTCTCTCATCTGGTGTGGTTCATTCAGTTAATTAATTCAGAATATTCCAGAGAATTGTGAGACAACTTTCTAGAGAGAGAAAGGGTGTAAAGAGAGAGAAACCGTGAAAAGGTGTTTTCCGGTATAGAGAATCAATCAATCGAGCAAGTTCGCCGGTGCATCGTCTAGGCAGTTGTATCCGCGACCGACGTCTTACGAGTCAAGGTGGATACAAGTAGAGGAGCAACATCTGGGGCTCTTTCGGTTGTGATCGATTCGGAGGAACGAAATCTGCCGGAGACGGAAACGAGCGAATCGAGTAACGGGCTGTGGAAGCATGCGGGCATGGAACGCACGAAGACAACCCGAGGTGTGTCAAGATGGTGGGAGACGTGCGGTATGGGACGTACGGACTAGTCACCAACGTGACACCGAAGGAAAAGAAGGATGCGAGCGATCAACCCGTCGTGCGTGATCAATTTCACGCTGGTAATCGTCTATCCTACTTTGCATCGTACCCTCGAAGTCATGGCGTGATCTTGGATTTAGGGAACCGGACCGGGCCTTCATATCCGCTGCGCGGGCCCGGGGATGGGTGAATTCCCAACAGTGGTATCAGAGCGATCGCCATCGATTCGAGGGTCGAATCATAGTCGTATATTCGATATACGCACGGGTTATCAAAGTTCGTACCCGTTTGCATGATGATAGATATAGAGATTCAAATTTCGTTAAAAATCACAAGTAGAATTCACTAGAGATCAATCAAAAGTTGATTGAGAGTATCTAGGAATGATCGTGAAAAGGTTTCATGATTTATAGTTTCAGAAACGAGCGAAAACGGAAGAAACGGCAAAATCTGCAGAAAATTAGAATACGAAACAGTGAGTAAAACTAAGATAATTTTCAGTGGGAAACTCCAAATTGATTGGATCAATTTGGCGTAGTTAGATAATGAGATTATCTATGACTTTGATACAGAAATTTTTTTCATTTGAACGAATTATCAGTGTCGTTTTTATGGAATAACGAAAGGTTTCGACTGTTTGACATACAGAGACTAAAACGTCCGTAACTGTCGCATCGAAACTCCAATTGAGTCCAATCCAATTTGGTTAGTTAGATAATAAGATTATCTAGAACTTTCGTTCATGTTCAAAGTCGGTTGGAACAATGTAATATTTTCGTTTCGACAGAATACTGAAAAGGTGTCTGTAGTTTTCTGGTTGAAAAGGTGTCTATTGGATATACTTACCTTTTCGTTTGTCCGTATTTTATTAAAACTGGTATAACTTTCAGTAGGAAACTCCGATTTGAATGGTTCAAATTGGGTTAGTTAGATAATGAAATTATCTAGAACTTTCATGTTGTAATACATTTCATTTGAGCGAAGTATCAGTGTCGTTCTAATGACATACCGAAAGGGTGCGACAGTTTGACATAGAGTCAGTAAAACTGCCGTAACTTTCGGGTCCGAACTCCAATTGGGCTGGGCCAAATTGGGTTGGAAAGATAATAAGATTATCTACAATTTTCGTGCTAGTTGATGTTCTGTCAGAGGAATTTACCATTTTCGTTCTGACAGATTACTGAAAGGGTGTATGCAGTTTTCTGTTTGAAAAGGTGTATATGAGATATACATACATTTAGGCATATCTTTATCTCTAATCAATTAATTCAATCATACTAGCATATTAGATAATTAATTTTATAGAATAATTAGTCTCCCTAAATAATTCATATGCATTTAGAAATCTTGTGATAGTGATATAATATGATTATATCACGAATTATTTAAACATGAATGTCATGATCCCTCATAATATTTAAGTCGTGGAAATGCCTTCCATATCATCAACCATCGAAATTGGTATCACAATATGTGTGTTTCTAGGCCTTCGTCATGCACACATGTTGATGGTATTAATGGCTGGCAAGCGTTAAATGGGGACTTACGTGTTTCTAGGCCTTCGTCATGCACGTGAGTAGTTCATTTGAACGATACGTTTGATATGGTTATGACTTAACCGTCCAAGCCAATCCGATTGGAGTTCGGGGCATAGTTAGAATGCACACACGGAACTGGAATTGTATGTGATACGATCCATCACCGAAATTCTAAAAGGTTCGAGAGTCGCATATGATGCGATTGGATTATATCCTACCTAAATAAGCGAGATCCCACTCGATAGGCCTTCGTCACTTGTGGGAGGATTGCGAAATATGGATCTCGGGTGTTATAGACTTGGAGTCCCGTATCGGTATGAGGGTTATCGATTCGATAAAATAACACTATCATATAATCATCATATAAGCATATAGATTAAGTACGCACGGTTAGGAGCTTAATCTTCATCATCCGTTTAGAATTATGTTTTCAAGCAAACACCAAATATATATCGATGAGATCGATATGATAGATGGCTTTTGGGTCGGAATTACCGTAATTAACCTTGATAGTCAAAGAATAGTTCTTAGACTTAAAGGAACGTGTTGGACACGGATATGGTAGATTCGGGGCTCGAGGCTTTGGCTTTAGATAAAGCCGGGTTCGATACACTTTAAGAAGGAATCGAACAATATTACGTGCCTTGTGGTGGCATGTATAGACGCAGATTTCTCAAAATTGTTTTGAGAATTCGGGTGTATATGAAAGTAAAACGCAACGCTCAAGAAATAGGTTCAAGAGCTAGAGCGCATTGAATGGTTCAATGCAGCTCAAAGCGTAGATTAATTCTGAGACGCCTTATGGGTCTTTGATTAACACTCGTGTGTTGATGGTACGAGATTTGATCTTCGTGACCGAATATCATATGCATTCGATAGATAAGTCGATCCCGAAATTGCATGTGATGCGATGTAAATTTGAATAGGAGATGCTTAGAGTGTCCGGGGAATCCAAAGCATAGAGATGCGTGGATGTCCTTGTAATTCAAGGATGGGATCGAAAGAAATAAATGTCTTAGGGTATTCTGGAAAAAAAAAAAAAATTCCAAACAGAAAGTTCGGACAAGGAGTTGTCCAAAATAATGACTCAAAGAACGGTGAAATCAGAAGAGGATTAAACCTAGAAGTTGATTGCTTCTTTTGGCGTTGCCGTCATGGCCATATAAACGAGATACGCGTATCTAGATTCCATATGATGGATTGCTATAATCAATCGAATTAGATTCAATTGATTAAATGCGATACTTATTTATTAGGCAAGACGACAAAGGGCATCATTCTCCAAAGGTTGGAGAAAGATCCAACGAATTATTGGAAATTACATTTAGATGTAAATGTTCCGATAAGTTCCAAGACAAGAGGAGGCTATCGGTATTTTGTTACGTTTACGGACGGTTAAAGTAGATGCGGTAATATCTGTTTAATGCGTGCCGAAGCTGATACTTTTGAAAGGTTCAATGAGTTTCAAAACGAAATACAAAATCGACTTAGCAAGAAAATCAAAGCCCTTTGATAGGATCGAGGAGGCAAGTATTTGAGCTACGCAATTCGATAGGATCGAAGATGCGATATTTGAGTTATAAATATTGATTATCATTCATGATTGTGAAATCGTTTCACGATTATTTTCATTTCGGAACATTGAGATGTGTCCGAAAAGAGGAATTGAACGCATGTTGCACATGGTTCGATAAATGATATGTCAAACGGATCTCCCAAAAATGTTTTGGGGATACGCCCTTGAGACAGCGGCACTAATGAATGGTTGCATATATGATATTGACCATAAACCTTCTAATCGGTACAAAAGACGCCATATTAGATATGGATCGGAATGGTTCCGAAGTTGTCATTTGTACAGATTTGTGGATGTGAGTATATTTCGAAATTTGTTTCGGTTAAACTCAATCCCAAATCTGAAAATTGTTCGTTTATGACATATATCCTTAAGGAAACTAAAGGGTATTAGTTCTAACGTCCCGACGAAAATAAGATTTTCGTGGCTCGAAGAGATGCCTTCTTGGAGGAGGACTCGATGCGCACAAGTTTGAAACTTAATGTTGCTAATCTCTATGCGGGCTAGTGGGAGTAGAATAAATCTCGAAATAGTTCGAGATCTAAAAATGAACATTGTACCGATGAATGATGACACGACTTCATCAAGAGTTGATGAATACGAGTCGAACACACAAAGGAATTATTTGTAGATCAAGTAGGCTATATCATAAGCTGGTAAATACGGATTTACCGTGGCTAATGATGATAGATCGAAATCATATGATGATTCGATATCCTACAGGGATGCTATGAAAGGTTGATTCCACATGATCACATGATGTCATGAATTTTGAGATTCGATCCGTGTAAAATTATCAAGTTTAGAACTTGATTTCATTACTTTCCGGGTTAGACCCGCGAAAATACAATGGGTTTTCAAGATGAGAACCGACACGGATAGGAATACGCATATATGCAAAGCGAGGCTCGTAGCGAAGAGTTTCAAGAATTTCATAGTCGGACTATGAAGAAACGTTTTCGCATGTTGCCATGCTTTCACATTCTCGAAATTCTGCTTGACATGGTCGCGTATTATGACTATGTGATGTGGCAAAATGGATGTCAAAACCGAATTTCTTGACAGAAATTTTATGAAAGGATGTGTACTTGACACAACCTTACGGTTTTGTCGATTCATAAGAATCGGGGATAAGATATGCACGCTTCAATGATCCATATGATGGATTAGAGAAAGCTTCTCGGAATTGGAATATTCGTTTTGATGAAGTTATAAACTGCTATAACATTGTCGGAATGAATGGAAACTTTGTGTACACATGAAGGTTAGTGGGAGCCGCGTTATATTTCTTGTAACGACACAAAATTTAGGCGAGACCGCTTATGAATTAAGCGTGAAGATCTATAGGATAGATCTAAGAAGTTCCTCGTTCTATATTATAGCACGTATATCGACATATTGTTGAAAAATGTTTTCAACATATAACTCCTTGGCGGAGTTAAATAGATATGTCGAATGGCAGAAATTTTCTACGGCTCGATGTGAGACATCCAGCAGGGCGAAAATAAAAATATGATGCTTTACATTCGATGTGAGGATCTATTATATCTGTCATGATATGTATGTGGCTATATGTCGTATAGATGAAGCGTCTAATTCACCGTCAATAAAATCCAAGGAATCACACGAGTTTGAATGTAATGCGATTACATGAGACTAACTCTTGTGAATGAATAATGGTTATACATATATATATATACATAATGGTTATGTATATTTAAATTCATCGGGATTTGTATTGATAGCGGTGAATGTTATCCTGGAATACTTTACAAAAGAATTTAGGATTTTATTTTATCTATAATGGTATGGAGGACGTGTTGGTTATAAAGAGTTATAACAACGACAGTTTCCAAAGATTTAGCACGTCCAAATATGTAGCACGACTTTTGATCACAAAGTGTGCACATGATTTGCTTAAACGAAAACATGGTTATGTGGAAAGGTTCCACATGACCAATAATGATTCTATTTACGGGGGCGAGTATATTGTGGTTATGAATCATAAAAGGAAGCGGTATGGATCAAGGATACATGACCAAACTCGAGTAGTCACGAGTTATCGGATTTATGGTTGTATATTGCATGACACGCAATACTACAAGCCAAAAATGCCGAGGTCACAACCACTTCTAGCCAATACTCAGAAATTTCATTGATCCATGAAATTTTATGAAATGATGTGATCGTAGGTATTGGAAATGTTCCAAACCTGATGTTGATTAACACTAACGGCAACGTGCGGACCCGTTTACAAAACCGCTCTCTCTAGTCGCGCGTGACTGTCATGCGATGACTATGGGTATGGAGATACCTAGAGGAGGAAGAAGAGAGTAGAGTGTAGTTATCTAATACGATAGTCCTCGCAGGTTGTGGGTATGGAGATACCCATAGGTAAACGTTGTATCACCCAAATACTTAATCCGTATGAATGCATCCCTTTTAAAAAATTTGTTTACTTAAATTTTCATGCATTCACCTTATATGAAAACTGTGTGCGAGGTTGTGTAATATGATTACATGAACCTTGATTTGAACTTGTGTGGACGTCGACATGGTTGAGGACCATGTGCAGCGAAACCGTCACACTTAAAGTTTCATTTCTAAACATCCCTAGTCGCGGGTCAGTTTGCTTAAGAGAGAAGCATTTCTATTACAAGGGAATAGACTGAACGCGTACACTAGTACGTTAGCCGAGGAGATGATTATGTTTTGCTAATCATAGGACAAAGGTGTTTGTCGAACCGGGAACGTAGATATATGCTAGGTGACATATATTGGATATGACCGAAGCCGCGAGACCATGACATGGTTTAGTCATTATAGATGGACTCGCGACGAGTAGGGTATTAGGTTCTTCATACTTGAGGGGACCATTGATTGCGTTACGTGCGTAACACAATGCTTTGATATGATCTTACGCTCACCGTAACAGGGAGTTAAAACGGTCATCATTGGGTATTGTCCGAAACACGGAATTCAATGTGAGTCTCCAAGATAGGAATTGTTTATTCCGAAATGAAGAGATATCTCTTTGGCCACTCGATGAATTGATTAACGAAAACTGTGGCCACAGTCAATGATATTAACGGTTAATATCGATTGAAATTTGTTAACTCAATTCGGACTCGAGGAATAAGTACAGTTAATCAAAATATAAGGAAGACTATAACCATGCCTTTTGATTAACGGATATCGCTAACAAGAGAACTAATAACCGCTATTCGAGATAGGCACAATGATCACAATCATTCTTCGTGTTAACATGGGTAGCCATGATGGAGTGACTAGATCCCGCTCATGGGCTTGTAGTGCTATGGAAACAGCCTACTGCCATCGTTAACCGAACCTACCTGGTCACACAACGAGTCGTACTAAGTCGGGCTTGATTATAAAATTGGCACATAAGATGTGCGTAGCTTGGTATTTGATACGCGAGCTATATTCTCTAAAATCGTGCATATTGGATATGCATGAGTACCTTTTAGGTAGATCTGAAATTGAGTGGGAGACTGGAGGAAATACAGTTTCAGGATCAACCGTAAAAGTGTACACAAGGATAAACGAATGTAAGCGTACATTCGTGGTCATATCTTTCAGTAGGAAAATCCAATTTGAATGGTTCAAATTGGGTTAGATATATAATAAGATTATCTACAACCTTCATATAGAAATATATTTCATATGAACGAAGTATCAGTGTCGTTTCTATGAAATACCGAAAGGCTGCAACAGTATGACATACAGTTAGTAAAACAGTCATAACTTTTGCATACGAACTCCAATTGGGCCAGGCCAAATTGGGTCGTGTAGATAATAAGATTATCTACAACTTTAGTGTTAGGTGGTTTTCTGTCAGAGGAATTTACCAATTTCGTATGGACAGAATACTGGAAAGATACATGCAACTTTCTGTGTGAAAGAGTGTATATTGGATATACATGTCTTTTGGCCAATCCTAATCCTATATGATATAAATAGGATTTTTCTCTCTCATCTGGTGTGGTTCATTCAGTTAATTAATTCAGAATATTCCAGAGAATTGTGAGACAACTTTCTAGAGAGAGAAAGGGTGTAAAGAGAGAGAAACCGTGAAAAGGTGTTTTCCGGTATAGAGAATCAATCAATCGAGCAAGTTCGCCGGTGCATCGTCTAGGCAGTTGTATCCGCGACCGACGTCTTACGAGTCAAGGTGGATACAAGTAGAGGAGCAACATCTGGGGCTCTTTCGGTTGTGATCGATTCGGAGGAACGAAATCTGCCGGAGACGGAAACGAGCGAATCGAGTAACGGGCTGTGGAAGCATGCGGGCATGGAACGCACGAAGACAACCCGAGGTGTGTCAAGATGGTGGGAGACGTGCGGTATGGGACGTACGGACTAGTCACCAACGTGACACCGAAGGAAAAGAAGGATGCGAGCGATCAACCCGTCGTGCGTGATCAATTTCACGCTGGTAATCGTCTATCCTACTTTGCATTGTACCCTCGAAGTCATGGCGTGATCTTGGATTTAGGGAACCGGACCGGGCCTTCATATCCGTTGCGCGGGCCCGGGGATGGGTGAATTCCCAACAATTATATTATATTATATTATATTGTTTTGTATAATATTGTATTGTATTATATTGAAAATGAAAGGACATATTTTTTTTAATATTTTGGAGAATAAAACAAGTATATGTACAAGACTAAAAAAAAAAAAGTTGAAATCAAGGGGAAAAAAATAATGTTTGATTTCCAAAACATTATATAACATTGTATTGTAAATAATAAAACATTATATTTTGTTATACTATTATATGTCCAAAATATTTTCTATTCCGGTCCTACAAATAAAACAAGTTTTAAAAACTAATATAATGATAAGATGGAGTCCCCTGTTTTCATTTACATAAATTCTTTTGTAACATACAATGTTGGTAAGAATTTCGTTTTATTCTCTTGATTAGGTATCTGTAACGAAAAGGTTGTCAGATACCATTCAAAAAAATAAATCTTGATTACCTTGGAATTTATAGTGAGTCGCTAAATACATGATTGACTTATTTTATTTTTATGTTTGTAAATATTACATTTTTTAGTCTTGTAGTTATATTACCGTAAAATTTCATTAATGAATTTATTCCTAATCTTTGTGTTGTCGGTGCGAAATAGATAACCGAAAATATTGATTTTGTCTCATATCTCAAATATAATATAAGCCTTTCAAGAAAATCAACCATAACTAATTTCCTAAGACGTTAAATTGAAATTTCCATCCAATATTTCATTATATAGTCATGATATATTATCATTATCTATTATAATTAATATAAACATATTGTCATGCATTTTTGCAATCGTTTTTCTTATTAATTCAACATAAAGTTTACATGATATATTTTTGAATTAACTGTGATGTCTTCACGAATTAAAAGCATGATCATGGGAGCATACGTGGCATCAGGAGACTACAACACTTTTGTCGCAAAATATTGCAATGCAGGCTTAAACATAATAATAATAATAATAATAATTATTATTATTATTATTATTATTATTATTATTATTATTATTATTATTATTATTATATTTTTAAAATATCATAAACGAAGTCATTTTTATGAAAAATTGATAAAATAGTTTACAATAACAAAATAAAAATTATAAAGTTGTAATCCAGGGACTGATTTTTTTTATAACTAGCTCATATTTTTTAGAACGGTGAAATTCATTATATAATAATGCAAATAATATAATTCCTATCAATTGTTAGTAAAATTCCACGAATCTAGTTTCATAATATTGTAATAAGTCTATCAGGAACAAATTTTAGTTGCGGAAAAAGTAACGAATACAATGAAGTTATTTGAGATCAGATTTCCTGGTCCAAAAAATGTGATTTATAGACAAAAAATAGACAATTTGGTCGCCAATTAATTTTTGCGAGATGGATATTATGACCAATATTAACATCGCCAACTTAAGTGCCGCTTTTTACCGGACCATATAATAAAGTGGGGGGCTTCTATCATACATCATTTTTCTTATCATACACCAATTTTCAAGGATATTTTAAGTAATTATTCATTTATGAATATTTAAGGTAAAATCTCAAATATATTTATCAATTAATGTTTGACTAAATTGGAATTTTTTGTTGTTCATTTAAACAAAAATGTTCATAAAAGATAAATTTTATGATACACCCTTTTACAAATATAATTAATTGCTAAAATACCATTGTAGAATGGTGTATAATAGAATTCCCCAATAAAGTGCATGAAAATCTTTGTGGCGAGGATATTTCAAAAACCTGATTGTGTACGGATCGTCGTATCCAAATTATTTTAGGCAAATTTTTTTGTTTTTGTAATAAACAACAAAGCAAACCAAGAATCAAACACAATTTATTCGTGATATATCAAGGCAAATGAAGATTTTTATGTTTCAATCAATGTTGCAAATGACGGAAAACGGTACGGTACGGTCGGTCATCGTTTTAATGTTTTACCGTAAAACGATAAAAAAAACGGTTACTTAAATCGGCAATATTTTATAGCAATTATAATAAAAATTTAAAAATAAACAAACAAAAATATAATAATTCAATTTTTATAAATCAACTTAAACATATACGAAATTCTAAAATTTTAAAAAACATACGAAGTACTAATAAAACATATCGAATAAATGTTCTTAGCTACCTAATTAGACCAAAAAATCAATTAATTAGATGCGTCAATCAAAATTAGACACAAAATAATTGACCATAATAAATTGGATCAGAGTCAACACCTTATTCATGTACGAATTAGACACAAAATTCTACTAATTACATCTATTATTTGGAATAGAGCCTTTGATATCTCTTCAAATTTACTATAAAACGCCTACGGGTTTTTAATGCAAAAAAAAAAAAAAAAAAAAAAAAAAAAAAAAAATTACTCAAAAAAAAATCATGAAAAAACGATTAAAAAACGGTTGACCGTTTTTTGAAATTTTCTTGTAAAAAATAGTTCGGTCTAGCACCGTTTTTTCTTTTTTTAATCGTTTTACACCGTTTTATATCGTTTTTTGCAACACTGGTTTCAACTCTTCATTCTTGTTGTTATATTATCTTAACATCTTATTCTTGGATTTACTCCTAATATTTGTATTGTCGTGTGAAATAGAGAAGTGAAAACTATTGTCTCATATCTCAAATACAAACATCTTAAGAAAATAAACCATAACTTTTTTCTAAAGATGATAGACTAAAATTTCAATCTTAATATTTCATTATATAGTCAATATATCATATTATTTCTTATTTCGTCATGCATTTTTTGGACAAATAATATAAATATTTTGTCATGCACTTTTTTAATAATCTTTTTTTGTTCGAATTCAACATAAAACTTGCATGATATATTCATGAATTAACTGTGATGGCTTCATGAAATTGTATGCTTGATAATCATGTCGCATCACTAAAAAATACATCATTGTCACCATGCAAAAGTACAATGTAAACTTAAACATGATAATATGATAAAACATTATCGAATTATTTTTTATGACAAATTAAGAAAATAGTTTACGGTAACAAAATAAAGTTAAAATCAAGGGAAAGATTTATTTTTTTCATATAGCACGAGTTTTTTTTCTACAAAAAATACCATTAATTGTTATATTTCTTCTTCTATAAAAATGCATTATTATATATAAACATAATTTTTTTGGACATGTACAAATACATATATTAAATCAACTAAAAGGAGACTCAAAATTATAAAATAAACTCAAGGTTAGCCTAGTCAAAACTTACTAGCTCAAGCAATTAGACACTGTCGTTCTAAATTTTAATGAGATCATGAATTCGAAATTGGACGAAATCGGTTTCTCGAAAATAGGTGACGGACAAAATTCCAACTATATAAAAAGTTGGTAAGTGGCCTGTTTTATTTTCTTGGTTAACTTGGAATTTGCAGGGACGTCCCAAAATACCCGAATGACTTAATTTTATTTTATTTTTATTTTTTTGCAAAAACAATTTTACTCGGATGAATTGAAAATATGGCTTCAATTAAATAAAAAAATAACATAATTATCAACTAGATGTCATTCTAAAAAGAAATTTGTCATTGCAAAAAGATAACTCATACGTCCATTCTAAATTTAATTGGTCAATTTTTACTTTATTATGTGTTAGATCCGCATGTATCTAACGACTACATGATATTTTATGTTATTTTATTTCTGGAAAATAGGAACATAATATATTTTTATTATTAAATCTAAAATATTTATTTTTTAAGAATAAATATAGTAAGGACCATTTTAAAATTAGCTCCAGTTTCCTAAAAAAAACTTGGGAGGGAGCTGAAAATAATTATTGCGAGTGGAATTTTTTTTTGTTTACAACGCTTGAATCTTGTAGTAATATTATCTTAAAATATTATTGATGAATTTATTCCTAATTTTTGTATTGTGATGCGAAATAGATAACAGAAAATATTGATTTTCTCCCATATCTGAAATATAATTATAAGCTTTTGAAGAAAATCAACCATAACTAATTTCTAAAAACGTTAAATTGAAATTGCCGTCCCCGTATTTCATTATATAGTCACGATATCTTACCATTATCTATTATAATTAATATAAACATATTATATTGTCATGCACTTTTGCAACAATTTTGCGTACTAATTCAACATAAAACTTAGATGATAAATTCATGAATTAACTGTGATGTCATCACGAAGACTATGGTACTGTCGTATTCGTTTCATATTGAATACGCACTACAACAATACTGGTATTTCGAAGCATTCGCATATGCTGCCGAATGCATGTATTAATGCTGTCATTTACATTTGACAGCATATGATGAAAATGCAATCCGGGCTGGTGCCCTCTATTCTTACAAAAGCATTTCACATAATGCTACGTAATTGTGAAATCAACGACATATTTTTGTGTCATCAATTATAATGCAAATCGAGGACATTTGGTAATGTCGTCAATACATAAAAAAATAATGTATTTACAAATGCTGCCAAATGCTCAAATGCATTGAATTCTCAAAAATAAAAACATTAACAAATATTTAATGACAACATTAAAAAATGCATCCGTTTGTGACAATAAAAGCATTTACAAATGCATTGGAATGGGCATGAGCATGAACAAATAGTAGCATTTTTGAATGATGATGAAAATTAATAGCATTTAAAAAAATGAATTGTATTGTATGAATAGGCAACACATCATAATGCTTTCAATGTTAAAATCAATAGCAATTAGAAATGCCTTCAATGTCCAATTGCCGATATTTATACAAATTATATATATTTCTAAAAGCATACCAAAAATATAAATATTTATTAAATATAAAATTTCATTTCACTTCAATACTAAATACAATAATTATTATAGAAAATATACATCAACAATAAATATGAAAGAATGATTAACATTAAAATAACCACAATCCAAAAAATATATACCCATTATCCATAACATAATTAAACATTTTTTTTTTTTTTGCAAAACAAATATGTTAAATAGCCCTCTAATTTTATATATACCCCCGAGATGTTCACCATCTAGGATTGTTCTCTTTATGGTGTAGTACTCCCTACACCATCTCCACTTCGCACATCACCCACCAATACCATTATGAACCATACATGCTAAATATGAAGAATAAAACATGGTACATAAATTAACTCATCGGAAATGCTCAGAATTGAAAGAATATCCAAGAAAAAAATTCAAGCAAATAGTTACATATTAGTCCTTGTATTTATGTAAAATAACCATATGGAATAATAGTGTTTTTTTTACCTGAAATATCGAAAGAGCCCCTCAAAATCTGAGAAATATATATCGCATATGTTCTCCATTCAATCAAAACAGCATATATACCCCTGAAAATGAGAAAAATGTCAAAATCAGCCTCGAAAAAAAAGATATTCCTAACATTCTACATTTAAAACGTAAAAATCAAGCCTTTAAGAAACAATCATCGAAAAAAAGAAATCCTTAGTAGCAGTCCATCTAATTCGTCCTGATGCGAAAACAAGCCTTGTCGTTATAACCATAAACAAATTACTTCACAAATAAGTCTTTTATTGGGTATTTAAAAAACAACCCTTCATTAATAAATATTTACAAATAAGTCTCTCATTACTGTATATATTCAAACATCCCTGTCCAGTCAATCTACTATCTTCTCTGTTCATTGTGGAGTATGAGTCTTAACTCTATATTTTGCTCAATCTTAACAAAATTACAAAAACTAATCCCAATAATTAATACAAGACAATTATGTGTTTTCAAGGCTCCAAGGTAATTTAGAAATTAATGAAATCATCCAGGAAAATTTAGGCTGCAACGCAATTATGAGTAATAACTACGCAAAAATCCTAAACAAAGCCCACATAACAAAGCCCACATAGAGTGTTTCAGTACACAAAATAATTGACAATTTTGACCAAAAATGAGAGGAGACCAAAAAAATGAATACAAATTACTAACCAGTTCTAAGAGGCAGAATCGAACATCAATTGGTTTCGTCCACTACAGCGGCTCGTTTTATAGAGGATATGGCTGTAATTCAACATTATCACTCTGTCAATTCGGAGCGTAATCCCTGGGCCTGCACGGAAAATAATAGATTTTAATTTCTGCTTTTCTCACTTCTTTACACACCTGCCCGAATAATTTCACCGATCTTCCTATTAAAAACAAAACTTAGGGATGGATGTGCAAAATGTACCCTTGTCATTATTGACATTGTAACTACCTACTTTGCCACGTTATGCCATGTCGAGATTGGGTCCTGGTGGTTCTGTAGCGTCGTAATTCACCCAACCTAATTATCTCTATTTCCATTTGCTTCGAGCAGCGATTTTTTTTTATCATATCATAATGCAATCTGTGAAATTAGATTAGTACATATATTTTCAAGCATGAAATTAGACGAATTACTTACTTAAATGTACAGATTTTATCCTGGTGTTTCTATAGCTGCAATTCACCCAGCCTCAATATCTCCTGCATACACGAATGTCCAGATTCCTACTAAGAATCAGTTTTTCAAAAGAAATTAAAGGAAAATTTTATACCAATATGTCTAACAACCATAATTAATCACTAATTAATTTAAGTAATCATCTCACATCTTTAATATTTAACCTTTACATGCCTTCAAATAGCATATGAGCTTCAATTTAGTACAAACTAGCCTTAATCATGCTCAAAATTGAGATTACCGTGGACCTGAGCCGTAGTAGTGCAAACAAGCCTTAATCATGCTCCAATTTTTTTGCTTGAGAGGGCTGAAGAGTCGCAGACAACAGTAGGAAGTGAGGCGTAGTAGTGAAGACTTGAAAAAAGAAAGTCGAGCGAGTGAAGGAACTCCATCGTCGACCAGTAAGAGAGTGAGGTAGCTTTCTTGGCTGAATCGTTTAATTTAGGTCTAGCTCTAGGGTTCAATTTACGTCTAGGGTTTTGATTTGTGAGATTTCAGAAAGGGGGCATTTTGGCAGTGGAGGGGAAGTAAGAGATTGAGAAGAAGAAAAAAAAAGGCGACTGCTGTATAGACTCCATGAGAGAGCAGAGAGTGAGAGAGAGAGAACTTGGGCAAGGTTCGAATGGAAATGAAAGGAGGATAGAGAAAGAAACTTCGTGTACTGTGTTCCCGCGTGCAAAATGAAAAATTTCAACAAGGAGGGAAACTGAAAAATGGGAGGGAAAATGAAAATTATTTTAGCAGATAGGAAAATAAATTGTGTATTGTATATTTTAATTTTAGTAATTATATAAAAAAAAACTCTGCAAACCGCAAAATTGGTTATAATATCCTTTTGTTAATATAAATATAATATAAATATATTTTTTTTATAAAACTGATTAATTTTGAAATATAATTAATTTTAGCAAAAGGGTGACCTAAACACAAGATTTTTTCAATAATCACTGAATGTATATCTTATGGGACGAAATTTTTTCATTGTGAATATAATTTTTTTGATGTCAATATAATTTTTTCAATAGTAATATATTTTTTCATAATTAATATATCATTCTCATTATTAATATATTATTTCAATGTGAATAATAAATTTCAAGGTTAATATACTTTTTCCAATATCGATATATTTTTTTCATAATATAATTTTTTCCAAAAATAATTAGTAACATTTACAAAGAAACCAAAAAAAAATCTGCGAATACGAACTACAAAAAATTTATGAATAAAAAATACGAATACACATAAATTAAAATACGAATACGAATAATATAAAATAAGAATTTCGAATTATCAAATACGAATACGAAGACAAATATGAAATACAAATGATAAAAATACAAATACACATAAATAATAATAATAATAATAATAATAATAATAATAATAATAATAATAATAATAATAACAACAACAACAACAACAACAACAACAACAACAACAACAACAACAACATTTCATCATTTATAATTGATATAATAATCACATTTCACTCATTTATGACATCCACATAAAACAATTGCCTATTATTATTTAGCAAAATTGCATGTTTGTACATGTTTTCTATTAATATCATTTAATAATTACAATAAAATACTTAAAAGATATATTATTTTATAAAAATAATATGATATTAATAGAAATATACACATATATTGTTTATAAGTATAATATCATTTTAATATTATGTTAAATATAAAGTAGTGTTATTTTACTTGTATAGTTGAATCATATCATATTCTTATACAAAATCTAATCTAATCTAATGACTACAAATACACAAGTATAAAAAAAATATTTTTCTACTTGTACAAATAAAATATCTTAAAATAATAATTTTAACTAAAAGAAAATTGTTTGGGGGTTGCAACTATCATTATATGTTTTAATAAAACGCAACAAAAATATCTTTTATCGTGTTGATATATATTTGTAGATACGTTAATAATACTTTTTTGACATGATACTTTGGATATGTAATTTTTCAAGGAATATATGTTTTATCAAAATATATGTTTTATTGAAGGTATTTTTGATAATGTCAATTATTTTTCACAGGTTTCGACACGACGACGAATTTGCAGAGTAACCGCTTTAAATCCTAACTAAGACTTCACTTTTTATACCGGTTAGATGTACTTACCGCAACTAAAAAAATAAAATACGCACAATGCAGAACATTTAAGCACTTCAACCCCTCAAAAGTAAACTTATTACAATTCATCATAACGGCAATTCACAAAAACAGAATTTCTTTAAAGCATCAAATCCATTGTCCCGGTCTGAGCCGATCCAATCCATTGCCCGTGCCTGTTTTCTGTCCATGCGCCTGGACTTGCACGCCACCAGGAAGCTTCGTCAAATAAAAAATATAATAATATCAGAAAAATTATGCCAAAGTTTCAAGTTCGAATATTACGGATAAATACAAAATAAGTATTTTTTATTAATTTTACCTTGTGTTGGAGGAGCAAAATAGTCGAAACCAGAAGCTTGTCTCCAACTATCTCACTCAGCCTCTTCAATAGCTCCATTTTGTTAATCGTTTTACTCTGCAGAACTTCCAAAAAAGGAAAGAGTATATAAATATTTCATACGCGCAAAGTAAACAAATATAATAAAAAAGAAGGGTATATTTAGAAAAATGACAAACCTTGTAATCATCATAGTGATTTAGAATCATACATGTTTTCTATTAAGATGGTGATGTGAATGCAAAATGACATTTCACCGAAACAAACTGGATCGATAATCACCTTAGAAGATCATCTAACTAATACCCCATTTTTATCAGAACCATTGCAAACTCTTTGCAAACTCTGAATTTTCATGTTAGCCCATGCAATCTTCAATTTTTCATATCATCCCCTGCGATCCCCAATTTTGCTTATCACCCCCTGCAATCTCCAATTAATTAATTAATTACAATAATAGAAGGGCAAATATGTAAATCTTCCCCTTTTCAGCAAATTCGCACAGAAGTCCCTGCGTTATCTGAAAATTGCCAAAAGTACCCTGAATTGAGTGTCGAGTTCTCCCTGCAATCCCCTTGCTTCGTCCAAAGTTCGTTTCTGGCTGCAATCATCTCTAAGTCGATCAAATATCTTCGAGACTCTGTGACGATGCGCTCTCTCAAACCGAACCTTGGAACCACAATAAAACAATCAGAAATTATTTTGTAAAAAGGACAGGCCATTTCTGAAATTGGGAAATTTTTTAAAATTGTAAAATACCAACGTATCAATCTCATATGTCCCTTCTCCCACAAATACCCCTGCAAATGAGATAATACAAAATACAAATCAGTGAAAAACAACAAAATTGGTGGAAAATGAAGAGAAATAATGGCCTAATTGGAAGAATCTTACCCAAGATTCATTTGAATAGGAGTTTATGCAGGAATCAAATAGGCATCATGATGAAATCCCTGGTAGCAAACGAAAAATACCAAAATCAATGGAAAAATCGAGAGAAATAAGGAACAGCATCAAGAGATCTTACCTAGCTTACCCTAGATTGTATGCTCATGCCAATTTTGTGAGAGCAATTAGAACGAGATGACAAATTAATCGGAATAGCAACTACTTACCTCAGAAATCGTCAATTTTGTGAGAGAAAAACGTCACAGGATTAATAAGCCTCTATTTAGTTTTCATAGATAAGAGATGGCGGTACTTGAAATTTTATGAGAGGGAAACGAGATAAGATTAATGAGTCTTTATTTCGTTTGCATAGACAAGAGATGGAGGTACTCGAAAATTTTTGGACGCGCCAAAATTTGGCCAATTTCGGATAGGCGCGAGTGTGCAGGGCGCGAAATTTTCATGAAACTTAGCTATTCCCGAAGCCGGCATTAAACTTCTGCCGCCGATAGGAAGGGGTACGAGGTACGTGCGTGAGGTCTGTGAGGGTCGACTGGTATGATGGGTGAGGGTTCAAGTTCGTGGGGGTGGCATATGTGTGGGGTTTGGGTCGGGGTTGGGTTATGACTTGTGTGGGGCTGTCAATATTTTGATACAAGTTCGTGGGGGTGAAAGGTTGGGTGGTGAATGGGCCAGAGGGGCTAGGTATGAATGGGGCCGTGGTATTGAGTTTTCATAAGTTTTAAAATGATATGAAATATGAAATATTATGCATATTTTTGATATGTAACAATGTATATTTTGACAAATATAATAATTTTTTTTTGTGAAACTATGTATATATATTTTACATAGATATGCAACAAAAGTAATTTTAGTGTGATATTGAATTATTTAAATATATTTTAATTAAGTGAACAATATATATTTTGTTATGAAACTATGATTTTTTATTATGTACATGGAATTATGTTTTTTTAGAGCAATAATTTTTGCTGTCTTTTAATTTTGACAACAGCATTAAACAGAAAATGCAGTTGTATGATGGTATTCCTGACATTTAAAGCAAAATGCTGTCTTTTATAATACAATAGCAGCATTAATCAGTTTATGCTGTTGTTTATACAAGTAATGGCAGCATATAGTCAAATGCTAAAACACAAGTGTCACTGTATGCATGTATTGTTGTAGTGACGTTATTTGTAATCGTGCCTATGAGCATAGATGATTGAATGATATATTGGTTTGACAACTACGAGGTGGCTTGCACAACACGGAGGAAGAGAGATCTAAGGTTATTTGCTTTAATTGAGCGACGATGTGGCTTGCACGACACGACACGAAGAAGGGAGAGGGTGGTCGACGGAGTGGGTGCGGAGGAAGGCAATGAGGTGAGATGCAAATAAGAAATTTTGGTTGTTTCGTTTCTTCCGTCAAACTTTTCAATTTTTTGCTCTCACGATTCTTGTAATTGAAAGAAAATATGGGTTAAGAATTAACTTGGAAAAATTTATATAGGCAAATCTGCAGTCAGAATTGGGCCAATTCATAAATCTGGGTCCGTTCAGAACTTAGGGTTTTAACCTAATAATTATGGTTTAAACTTTTCGGACCTATTCTGATAATTAGGTTTTTAACCTAATTTCGGCCTGTTAGGGTTTAACCTAATCCTGCCTATATATATATTCTGATTTTCATTTTTCTCTCTCTTGCTCTCCATTTTTCTGAAACCCTAATTCGGCCGCCGAATTTTTCTCTCTTTCACACAGAATAAAATTGAGATTTGGAGAGTTTTGAGTAGATAAATCTGAGCAAGTTCTTGAGAGAAATAATCGTGACGTCGACTAGAACGGCGTTGGCGGTTCCGATCAGATGAACATCAAGGTGAACACAAGTAGAGGGACTGCACGAGCAATCCTTGGAGAAGGTTCACGAATTTGGAGAAGAAGTCGACACGTACTAACTTGTACGAGGTAAAATTCTGAACAACTCTTTCTTTTTCATGGTTTTTCGAACGTGATCCAAGTAGAATTAGATTATACATGTGTAAATAATTCCGCTGCACACATAAATAATCATATGTATAACCCTACAGTAATATGAAGTTGTGATAGAACCAATGTTACATATATCACATATCGTTTACAGATCGGTCAGCACCTATAAGAGATATGACCGAATTCATACACTCAATGAATATCAACAACCTTGTTAAATTATCTTGAGACAAATTTTGTTGTTCTTTTAGTAAGACCAAAAAAAAAAAAAAAATTTATTTGTGATGCATTGAGGCAATTAAAAGGTTTTCTGTTTTTCAACGCTTGACTCTTGTTGTATATTATCCTAAAAACTTTTCATAAATTTATTACTAATATTTGAATTGTCGTGTGAAATAGATAACTCAAAATATTAATTTTCTCCCATATATCAAATTATAACTTATGTATAATTTTAACGAAATTGATATAATTCCGTGCTTCCGCGTCATCGGATCGTTGTGGACCGTTGGATCAAAACATAAAATCATAAAATATAGATAATTGGATGTTCAGTCATAAATATAAATAATCAAACCATAAAAAAAATTAAATCATATCCACATCAGTGAAATTTTTGAAAAAAAAATACTAAATCATGTACATCACTACTCAAAGTGGTATTACCATTCTCACTTATTTTATGAACCATGTACATAAAATCATCAAAATAGAAACAGTTCTCACTTGGGATCAATATTTCTCCTACTGATAATAATTATATATTGGTCTTCCCTAGGTCACTGAGAAACCTGCAAGTGGATTACTTAAAAAAAAAGATCATATTCAATTCAACCATTCTATGTATCACTCGCTAGTATGGTACTGGACGATATTGTGCAATTCCGGATGGATTCCATACGACCATTTCAAGCATCCTGCGCTGTCAAAAGAAGGAACTCCCCATCCTTTACTTAGGATTACCACTATCATACAAGAAACCTACGAAATTGATTTTCGCACCTCTACTGGAAAAATTAAAATCCCGTTTAAATCTCTGGCACGGCCGGATGCTATCATCGGGTGGACGCTACACCTTAATTCAGAGTGTCCTGTCTGCCTTACCATCATACTACATGCAAGTGTTCTCACTGCCGAGACACATTATCCATCAAATTACGGTCTTAATACGGACCTTCTTCTGGACCGGCTCGAACCAATCCATTAATGGCAAATGCCTCGCCAAATGGAATAACATTTGTTTACCAAGATGTCATGGCGGATTAGGCCTTAAAGATTTGGATACACAAAATAAAAGTCTTCTTCTCAAATGGTTATTCAAATTGGATTTTGACAAAGATTCACTATGGACCTCTTTTGTGAAAGATCTTTATGGCATTGATAATACTTCCTTACTTAACATCTCCGCACGCTCCTTTATTTCTTTTTTCCTAAAAGATCTTGTACGCTTACAACCTATCTATAACCTATTATTCCCTACAAACACGGTCCCAACAACTATCGTGCCTGCGGCCCAAAAAACTTTCAATACCAAGACATGCTACAACTTCATCATTCATCCAGGCATGGTACAACAGTGGCCGGTCCAAGTTTTCAATACGCGGGCCCCCCTTAAAATCAAGATCTTCGTATGGTTAGCTTTCAACAACCGGATACTCACGCAGCAAAACCTACAAAAAAGGAATTGGCCTACCGGCACCGCATGTGTGTTATGTGCCGGTCCGTTAGAAACAACGTCGCACCTGTTGGCTCAATGTCCTTATACCAAATCCATCTTCCACCAGATGGGATTTTTGTCCACGCTCCGAAATGATCCTCTATCTTCATGGCAAGCGCTAATGGAAAGCAACAAAATGAACACGAACAAGAAATTACAACAACAAAGGCAGCTCAAATGGGTAGCTATCCTTTGGATGATTTGGAAAGAACGGAATTCGCGAATATTTGAAAAAAAGGGAAGGATGCCTTCTCTACTAGTCCATAACATTAACGATTTGATCCATTCTTGGATTCTAGCAAAACCCTAGGTACTACTTAGCAAATGAGTCTATGATTATGAATTCTTGTAATTTGTTTTTTCTTTTTTCTTTTTTTTTCCCAAGGCAACTTTTGCCTCCACCTGTACAGTTCCGTCCATTTATAAAACATTGGGCCAACTATGAGCGCGTTTCGTGCTCTAGGACCAACTTCAAAAAAAAAGATATTGTGCAATTCAAACTCTAAATAACTGAAGTACGGAAGGACATATGACACAAAAACACATTGTCGTACAGGATCGAGAAGTCAATGATATTGCAACACGACAAGAGATTTTTATGCACATTTTATACATGCATATTTTATTTTCATGTTAAAGTATACCAAATAAACCTAAATTCTAGTATACTCCGCATACATCATCAGATTTGGACCTAATCAAAAAGACAAAAAAATGTCTGTTACCCAAATTGAAAAATCCTAATCCCTAAACTTTTTTTACCACGACTTATTCTAATAGTTTTACACATCATTAGTGTGATGCTGGACGATGTTCCAGACACACTCGAGATCTTTAAATGAAGGCAGGCACAACGGTTAAAACACATTGACGTATGAAATAGAGAAGGGAATGATATAGATTTTCTCCCATATCTCAAATCTCAAATACAAGCATTAAAAGAAAACAATCAAACTAATTTATAAAGATAGTCGAGTATGAAATAGAGAAGAAGTGAGCCGGAATTTGTATGATGTTATTTCTTTATATAGAATTGTCTTCTTATAAATGATATAAATAGTTTGTCATGCACTTTTTGAACGGAATTATTTGTATGAATTTCACAGGAAACTCACATGATACATACATGAATTAATTGTGACATTTTTCATGAATTATTTGTATGCATGATATACTCATGAAAACATGACGCATCACGTTACAACATTTTCGTATAATCAATGTGTGAATATTGCATTTGAATTGATAATCTATATAACGTTACGTGGCAAGTGCAGCATAATGATCTGATAATTGCATTTGAAGTGGTAATTGAAATACTTTTTGGGTTTTAATTAAGGAAAAAGTTGGACCTCCCCACTTACCCTCCCCCACACCTCTTGATGTGTTGGTATAAAGTTTAACACCTTCAAAAATAATTGCACTCGGACGAATTGAAAATATTGTTTCAATTAAATACAAAGAGTAATATAATTATCAACTAGATGTCATTCTAGAAAGAGATTGTCATTGCAAAAATCCGCTCGAAATTTAATTGATCAATTTTTATTTTATTATATGTTAGATCCGCATGTATCTAACAACTATATGATATTTTATGTTATTTTATTTCTGGAAAATAGGAACATAATATATTTTTATTATTAAATCCACAATATTTAGTTTTTAAAAATAATTATCGTAAGGACCCTTTTTAAATTAGCTTTGGTTTCCTAAAAAACTTGGGGCCGGTGTGAAAATAATTGCGGCAGTTGGAATAATTCTATGTCTATAACGCTTGAATCTTGTAATTATATTATCTCGTGGTTATATTATCTTGTTTTGTCGTGCGAAATAGATAACTGGAAATATTGATTTTCTCCCATATCTCAAATATAATATAAGCCTTTCAAGAAAATCAACCATAACTAATTTCCAAAGACGTTAAATTGAAATTTCCATCCAATATTTCATTATATGGTAATGGACGATATTGTGCAATTCAAACTCTAAATCACTGAGTACGAAAGGACATATGACACAAAAACACATTGTCGCACAGGATAGAGAAGTGAATGATATTACAACACGACGAGAGATTTTTATGCACATTTTATACATGCATATTTTATTTCATGTTAAAGTATACCAAATAAACCTAAATTCTAGTATACTCGGCATACATCATCAGATTTGGACCTAATCAAAAAGACAAGAAATTGTCTGTTACCCAATTAGAAAATCCTAATTCCTAAACTTTTTTACCACGACTTATTCTAATCGTTTTACACATCATTAGTGTGGTGCTGGACGATGTTCGAGTCACACACGAGATTTTTAAATGAAAGTACGCACAACAGCTAAAACACATTGTACGTATGAAATAAAGAAGGGAATGATATAGATTTTTTCCCATATCTCAAATCGCAAATATAAGCATTAAAAGAAAACAATCAAACTAATTTATAAACATAGTCGAGTATGAAATAGAGAAGAAGTGAGCCGGAATTTGTATGATGTTATTTCTTTATATAGAATTGTCTTCTTATAAATGATATAAATAGTTTGTCATGCACTTTTTGAATCGGAATTATTTGTATGAATTTCACAGGAAACTCACATGATACATACATGAATTAATTGTGACATTTTTCATGAATTATTTGTATGCATGATATACTCATGAAAACATGACGCATCACGTTACAACATTTTCGTATAATCAATGTGTGAATATTGCATTTGAATTGATAATCTATATAACGTTACGTGGCAAGTGCAGCATAATGATCTGATAATTGCATTTGAAGTGGTAATTGAAATACTTTTTGGGTTTTAATTAAATAATCGTATATGGTAAACGACGCATGCTTGAGTATCCAATGAAAAAAAGAAGCTTGCGATACCTCAAAACATAATTATTTCTAAGCTTTGAAACTTTATTGATTGAATTTTTCGTAATACGAAAATACGATTAATCAATAAAACAGTTAACACTAACAAAATATTTAAATTGGATATGTGTTGGTCTTTGAAGGACCATTTTGCGGTGAAATACCAACTCTTACTCGGGCCATAAACCCATACAAAGTTTGACTCATAGGTCCAATATAGTTTGTTATTTCATAACTAACATGGGTCTCGAATACATAAAAATTCATGGATATTAAACGCTGAATATAAAATAATAATCTTACATAAAAAAATCTGATTTATTATCGGATAGTAGATCTGGACATAGACATCTCACTTTGTCGTTTGGTCTGTCTAGACATCTCATAAAATCTAATTATATAATATTATATAATATTGTTTTACATGATATTATGCAATATTGTTTTATATTATTTTGTATTGTTTTATATTATTTTATGATGTATTATATTATTTTTTCTCATTACACATTATATTGTATTGCATATTATATTATAATTATTTTATATTATATTAATTTTATTGTTTCATATTATATTATATTGTTTTGTGTAATACTATATTATATTATTTTGTATAATATTATGTTATATTATATTATATTGTATTGAAAATCAGGGATTTTTTTTTTTTAAATATTTGGAGAATAAAACAAGTATATGTACAAAAGTAAATAAAAAGTTGAAATCAAGGGGAAACAAAATAATGTTTTGATTTCCAAAACATTATATTATAATGTATTGTAAATAATAAAACATTATATTATATTATATTATTATATGTCCAAAATATTTTTTATTCACGCCCTACAAAAAAAGCAAGTTTTAAAAAATAATATAATAATAAAAGCTAGTCCACTATTTTTTTACATAAATTCCTTTGTAACATACAATATTGGTAAGTAGTCCGTTTTATTTTCTTGATTAGCTTGGAATTTACAATGAGTCGTTAAATACCTGAATGACTTATTTTATTTTTACTTTTTTGCAAAAATAATTGCACTCGGACGAATTGAAAATATTGTTTCAATTAAATACAAAGAGTAATATAATTATCAACTAGATGTCATTCTAGAAAGAGATTGTCATTGCAAAAATCCGCTCGAAATTTAATTGATCAATTTTTATTTTATTATATGTTAGATCCGCATGTATCTAACAACTATATGATATTTTGTGTTATTTTATTTCTGGAAAATAGGAACATAATATATTTTTATTATTAAATCCACAATATTTAGTTTTTAAAAATAATTATCGTAAGGACCCTTTTTAAATTAGCTTTGGTTTCCTAAAAAACTTGGGGCCGGTGTGAAAATAATTGCGGCTGGTGGAATAATTCTATGTCTATAACGCTTGAATCTTGTAATTATATTATCTCGTGGTTATATTATCTTGTTTTGTCGTGCGAAATAGATAACTGGAAATATTGATTTTCTCCCATATCTCAAATATAATATAAGCTTTTCAAGAAAATCAACCATAAATAATTTCTAGAAACGTTAAATTGAAATTCCCGTCCCAGTTTTCATTATATAGTCATGATATCTTATCATTATCTATTATAATTAATATAAACATATTATATTGTCATGCACTTTTGCAACAGTTTTTGCATACTAATTCAACATAAAACTTAGATGTTATATTCATGAATTAACTGTGATGTCTTCACGAATTAAAAACATGATATTCATGGGAGCATACGTGCCATCACAAAGACTATAACACTTTGGTATCCAAAAATTATGTATAAAATTATCGTACCGTCGTATTCGTTTCATAACGAATACTTTATTTGTAACCGTGCCTATCAACATAGATGATTGAATGATATATTGGTTTGACGACTACGAGGTGGCTTGCACGACACGGAGGAAGAGAGATCTATAGCTATTTGCTTGAATTGAGTGACGAGGTGGCTTGCGCGACACGACACGGAAAAGGGAGAGGGTGGTCGACGGAGTGGATGCGGAGGAAGGCAATGAGGTGAGATGCAAATAAGAAATTTTGGTTGTCTCGTTTCTTCCGCCAAACTTTTCAATTTTCTGCTCTCACGATTCTTGTAATACGAAGCTGTGGTAGGATTGCGATAATAAGAAACATTAAGTAAATACAAAATGCAAGAGGTTAATAAAACACATCATACCAAAAAATTAGGATTTGAACTACTACAGAAATAACAGTACATAATATCATGTACAAAACGTATTACATTACTTGTCCTACTATAATTTGAGAGTTATGAAAAGACGGAAAAATTCTAAACTTTAATTAATAAGGTGGAATGATTAATACGTAATTAATAAAAAAAAAAATGCATAGTTATACATATAAGTTAATTCCGATGCACTATTTTTTTTAAATGCGTTTGAAAAAAATATGAATTTGCTTGCCGGTGCACTTCCAAATAAAAAACATTATAATCATGGGAAGTTCTATGATAGACCAATTTTCTTATCATGAACATTTTTTCAAAAAAATATTTTAAGAATTTTAGTTATTAATTAATTATACAAAATTTATGTTTTAGATAGCATTAAATGATAAATATACACTAGAATCTTGAAAAAAAAAATCATTATTTAACAAATATTTAATTTTTTTTTTTAAAAAAATGGGTCCATGATAAGAAAATGGGTCTATCATAAAACTCCCCTATAATCATATATTTTATATGCAATAAATATAAATTTTCTAATTACGATTATACAAAATACAATCATAATTATATAAAAAACGCACATAACGTGTAAATATAAGTTCATAACTATAACTGATTGCATATGGTACTATACATTATACATGACAATGAATAAATTATATTTATGACATCTTATTTGATAGTTGAATAAATGTAATTATAATTTTTTTATTTTGTAGCTCTAAATTATTTCAAGTATACTTGTTTAGTAATACAAAATGATCGGTTGGTCTGTTCATTCCTCCCCATGACCTTGGTTGAACACAACATGGGTTCGAGTCCCTTTCTTCTAAACAATGAAATGTTTAATAAACATAAATGTTTTTGTATTCTCAAATGTATGAAAAAGTTCATAATCTTCCTTTAAATTCATATGTGCATAAACTATTTATAAGATAAAATGAGGTTCTTTTTTTCTGGTAAAATATTTGTCTTAAGTTTGTCATAATTATTTTTATTTCGAATTTATATCGTTTTCATTTTTACTATACAGAATAGAAGTTTTTTCATAATTTTATCATGTGTTATTTTTGAAGGAGAGATAAATGAGGAATATAATGACCATATTTCTCCTACTGATAACTATATATTGAATCTCCGTAACAAAATCATATTCAACCATTTTACCCTCCAATTTTCTCACAACATTTTCTATATTCTTAATTAATGATTAATTAATGATTAATTAAGATGATAATTAATCAAGTGACATTATATTAACAGTTAATTAATATACAATTAAAATATATATATTTGTATGCACATTTGATAGCTATACAATAGAAAATTGAAGTATTTTATTTCATGTTAAATTATACAGAATAACTATAATTTCTAGTATGCTCCATCAATCGTCTGAGAATGGGACCTAAAATGGATGACAAAAATGTCTTTTTTTCGACCTAAGCTCTAAATTCTAATCCCTAAATTTTCTTATTGACAACTTCTAACCATTTTACATTTCACTAGTGTGGTGATGAGTGATGAACAATGTAAAATTCAAATTGGAAATCATTAAATAGAAGATTAAAACACATTGTCGTATGAAATAAAGAAGTGAATGCTATTGATTTTCTCCAATATCTCAAATACAAGCATTGAAAGAAAACAATCGTATAATTTATACAGATAGTCAGTGTGTGAAATAGAGAAGAAGTGAACCGGAATTTTAATCGTGTTATTTCATTATAAAGTCCCGAGTATCCTATAATTTAATTATTTTCTTATAAATTATATAAATTGTTTGTCAAGTACATTTTGAACGGAATTATTTGTATGAATTCAACACAAAACTTGCATGATACATACATACATGAATTAATCGTGACATTTCGATGAATTGATTTTATGCACGATATATTCATGGAAACATGATGCATCTCGTGAAAATATAACATTTGCGTCGCTTTGAATTATAAAGTAAACTTAAACATGAAAAATATTATTTTATAATCTATGTGAGAATATTGCATTTGAATTGATAATCCAAAAAAATTTATGTTGAAAATGCAGCATGATTATGAGATAAATTGCATTTGAAGTGGTAATCGAAATACTGTTTGGGGGTAATTTAAATAATTGTATATGGTAAACGACGGATGCTTGTGTTCTAAATGCATGGGAAGTGAAAATGTGACAGGCTCGTGTGATAATTTCATTGAAACAATAATTTAAGTGCGAATTTTAACAATTTAAGATGGTAAATAATTGCACATGATTGTGTGACAATTATATCTTAATAGACATTTTTTCCCCTAGAGAGACAGGTCAGCATTACTAATTGGACTTAATACTAATTGTATACATGTATCAAATTAAATTTCAAGCGTTTTCCATTTATCAAATATATATTGTCTACAATACAAAATTTATAACTCAAAACAATCTATAAAAGTCGCAGCAATTAAACTATACATCCTAGGAATCCTCTACAAAACAGAATTTTACAAACTTTTCAAAACCGTATCTAAAGTACTGGCCTCAATGCTCTCCATTACACTTGAACATAATAGCCAGAATCTACAGAAATGATACAGACCATACTTTATTCCCACGAATTGATCACGAATTGCCACGTGGCAGCCAGCTATTGGCTGCAGCTAAAGTGGTGGAAAGCTGCAGCCAATAGCTGGCTGCCACGTGGCAATTCGTGGTCAATTCGTGGGAATAAGATATGGTCTGTATCATCAGAATCTACGATCAATCTAAATACAACACATTTTCAAATAGAGGTTTGAATACAAATCCCAATTTATACGATTTTGATATTTCCGTCTTTTCAACTTCGAATATCTATCTGCACATATATACCAAATGAATGACATTATAATACTGCTATTTTCCTTGAGAAAATAAAATCATAAGAAAAACACTTGTATATACTAGTTCATACTAAAATCACTGACTGTACTTGTTCGTATTTGCAACCATATACCCTAACCTACAATTCATTGCTCATTGCAGTATTATTGTAATTGTAATTTTATATTTCAAATCAATGAGGCTTAATAGTTTCATTTTAAAGTTTGAAATGGTATATTGATAAATAAAACGTTATGTTGTGGGATGTGGATGCGAGCAAAAGACTGGGTGTGTGACCGTATGCTTACACTGCTCTAAAAAAACATCCTTTTCTGGAGGAATTGATTGGAAGAATATATGCAAAAGGAAAGGGGCTGGATAAAGAAAAGTGGTAATAAAATATTTGTGGTAAGAGAAAAAGAATTGAAGAACGGTGTACAAAAGAGAGAGGGATCTGATTTCCTGAATTCTCAACGCAGGAATTAGGTTTCTAAGAAATATCAAGCTCTCTGTTTTCCAGGACTTTGATATAACTAGAAGTAAAGAGTAAATTCAGGAAAAGCTTTTTGTGGGATTCGCTCTGATGGTGGTATTTAAATGAGGGAAATGCAATCTATCTCCAATTCTAAAGCTTTAGTTTCCTTTTTTCAGCTTTATTTTATGTATTTTGGTATTGTAATCTTTTTTTCTTTTCTTTGTTTATGGTTTAAGGGGGTTTTTAACACCCTTTTAGAGGCTGTATTCTATTTTGATCAAAAAAAAAAAGAATATATGCAAAATGATACCACCTAAACTCGCGATAGAATCTAACGTGAATTTTTCATATTTATCCCTCAATTAATATATTTTTTTGCTGTTTGTGTGAATCAGGATTAATATTTTTTTAGTCTGCGGGTTTTAGGAGAAGAGGAAGAGGAGACGGAAGAATCGGCTTGGAAACGTAGTCATGTTGGTAGTGCCGCTACCGGAAAGAAGAATGAATGAGCCGCCCTTCCATTTCCCCTGGCTCTAACATCGTCCGAGCTCACTTTACTCCCTATGCTCCCCCGACGCAGGCCTACCACGCTTCGCGCCTGCGGCGTTTTCGCAGGACAGTCTTTGCCAGTAGTGCCATCCTCCCCGCAGGCTGTCTTTATGGGTGGCTTGTCCTTTGCTGCTACGTGATCTTAGGCGTTATTAATTCAAGGAACAGTGATTGACTTGGACAGCAGGCGGGTTACCAAAGGGAATAGGCCACACCTAAAATCATCCCAAGCACTGTTAATGTGGCTACTAAGATATTTCTTTGGAAAGCTCCTACTGAGGTTGGAAATTCCCCGATAAAGCTGCTAGTGCCAGGTGACCTCATATTGGTCAAAGTGAAAGAGAAGGAAATGGTAGGGAGATTCAACTGGTACGGGTACTAGTAATGGTACCGCGTCCATTTTTCTGTTTGTGTCTATATAAGTTTCTTTATTTCGTAAATTGGTAAAGAATTTGGTTTGTGTTTGTGTCTATAGTGTAGTTAGTTCTAAAAATCTGATTTCTGCAGTTTTTTATTTGTTTATGCAAGAATTTGGTTGATCATTTCTACAATTTATGTTCAATAGGATTTTCGATTAATTAGAGTAGTTAATCAGGATTGTTAAACCTGATTGTAGGTTTTGGATTTTGGACCGAAATCTCTGAAGTAATTTTTGGATTCTGGAATATACTGGAATTTTTTTTCTTTTTTTTTTTGAAGGAATATAAGGGGTTATCCCTTAATTTTCATTGCTTAAAGACTGTTACCAAGTACATGGAGTATTTACAGGTGATAATAAAAGATAAGACAAAAGAAAGAAAAGAAAAGAAAATTGTCCCTGATATACTGGAATTTTATACATCCATCTTTTTTTTTAAACTTGGTACTGGTTTTTGGTACCAGTTTTCATACATCCATGAACTATATAAGACTGAGACTTTTTGTCGTGCACATTTTGTGCTCTGATGGATCATTATATTTTCGTGTTTGAATTTTCATGTAGAGACAGTGATTCCTTAATGGTTAATTTAAGGTGTTTGATCAATTACTATATCATAATACAAAGATTAATTTAATATATTGATGGAATTACAATTAATGGATAGTGTTGCAGAAATTATTTAAATTCTGAAGACCTTGAAGTGAGGAAGAGAATAAATTGAGCAGTATAGTTGTGCAACGAAATACCACCAAGATATAATTATCTGAAAACATGGAGATATTTGATGAACATGACAAGTTTGTCAATAACTGTGTAAATGTAATGCAAAATATTGAAATTGTAATGCAAGATACTCATGAAGATCAAATCAAACTAAGCATTCAAAAGACGATCTTATTACGAAAATAAAGACGCATCCACACCAGACTTGTTCTCTCTTCATTTCATAATTTACATACATTACAATTTGAATTGTGAGTGTTTAAGTTTACGAATGAACAAGCAATGAGTAGCTTCGTCTTTCGGCATAACAAGAAACATTTCATCGCATAGTTACTTGAAGCGCGCACCCGGCAATAATATTTCCTTGAATTTGACGTGGCCTTTCCATTCAGTACTCGTTATTATGTAGTTTGCCTTGTATCCTTTTTTTCATGGTTCTGAATATCGGACTCGGACTCGGACTCGGCCGGCTCTGGAGACTCGGGACTCGGTCGACTCGGACCAGACTCGGACGAGTAAAAAAAAAAAATCGGACGGTTACAAAAAAAATCGGAAAAAATAGAAAAAAAAATATTTTTTGTTTTTTAAAAATATATAAACATTTATAAACATGATACGCACTAATTGAACTCATTAAAAAAATACATTACATAACCAACATTACATAACAAAATTACTACATTAAAAACTTCTACTGCCAAAAACTGTGACGAACGGGTTGCATTGTGTAATCATCATCCTCATATTGATCATGAGGAGGAGGAAAATACATTTGTAAATTTGTATTGTCAAAAATATTCATCATTGAGTCGAAAAATATAAAAATAAAATTATTCTAAAAATCGATAAAAACAAATTGAACTAATAAAACATAAATTACTACATTGACAGACATGTTATTTGCAATAATACGATTATTTATTGTATGTACAATAATATAATATTATTATGTACAAAAATGTATTCTAGCAATAAATTCAGTTAAATACTAAAATTTAAGCAAAATGTTTAAATATAATTTTATCTTGTATAATTGATTGTATAATTATTATCCTTCCAATTTATATATATATATATATATATATATATATATATATATATATATATATATTCATAAAAAAAGAGTACAAATATAATTCTACGTAGGAAAGAGAGGAGCCATGACGTGATGCCTTTCATTTCAGCATACTTCAATATTTAACTTTATATGCACACACAAAAAATAGTGACAAATGTTCACAAAACCTCTGATGTGGCATGCTATAGTTCCTTCCAACTAATAATATACTATCATGAAAATTTGTGTAAATGTTCGTAGAAATTAAGAGTGGAGCAAAGAGATTGGATATATCATACTAAATAGAGAGAGAGAGAGAGAGAGAGAGAGAGAGAGAGAGGAAGCACGTGCTGTGAACAAAGAAAATAACACTTCTTCTTCCTCTTGCGAACTTAGCCATGCCGTAATGGCATTCAACAACTTAAAAACTCACTTCAAATGCTTATACTCGGATTGAATCATCTATTCTTTGTTTTTTCTTGTTTTTTGTTCTTAATACTGTAGATAGATCATCTTTCTCTTCATAAAAAAAAAAAAAAAAAAAAATTAGGTGACTCGGATCCGATTTTATCGGGGCAAAATCGGCTCGGTGGCCACCGAGTCCGAGAATATCGGCCGAGTTTTTTTTATCTCGGCCGATATTATGAACCATGCTTTTTTTCACTTTCTTTCTTGAGTGCTAGTAGACTCTGGATGTCGCTCTTTGCATTCCAGAGAAGACGTTCCGTTTCTATGCTCATTTCAACTATACATAAGACTTAGGAGACACAATCCGAAAAGAACGCCTGACAAAGATTTGTTTTGAAGATTGGTCGAATATTAAACAAATGAGTAAATGGAGAAGACTCGATGATCCTCTATTCATTGGTGTCAATGAGACTCGAACCCACAATCTCTGTCAACATATGATTTCTTGTGTCTCACACCCAATCACTAGAACATGAGCTCATTGGTTTGGTCGAATATTAAAAAAATGAGTAAATGGAGAAGACTCGGTGATCTCCATCCATTGATGTCAATGAGACTCGAACCCACAAACTCTCTCAACATATGATTTATTGTGTCTCACACTCAACCACTAGGCCACGAGCCCATTGGCTTGATCGAATATTAATTTTGGCATGTATTTTTTTTTTAGGATTGGTCGGCTATTCCGAAATCTAAAATTACCAAATACACAGTCATAATTCTCTGAAACTAATCACAATCATAACCAAATTTCTAAAATAATCATATCAACACATAACCATTACATAATGGTAATATTGAAAATTAGGATTGCAATTGACTTGAGTCTCGAGCATATTTAAGGCGGCAATTGCACACTATTGCTTTTCCAAATTTTCTTAATTAACTTTAATTTAAACTTTATTGAGCAATAAATGATCCTAAGTAAGCCCAATTAAGTTTGATTGAACTTGCTCCATCCTAATTAAGTCTAATTGAACTCAATTTAAACTAATTAAACCTTAATTATGTCTAGTTCAATGTAACTGAACTAAATTCAGCCAATATACGTGCTAAATCTGCAATGTGTTTCATGGGACGTATAGTAATAACAATAGCAATAGAACAAGTTATTTTTTTCAAACAGGAATTTGAAATGGATTTGAGATTTTTTTTTTTTTTAATAGTAGGCAAGTGCCTACTAAAGATGATATATTAAAAAATAAAAAAAAGTTATGTACAAAGGATTTAAGAACTATTACATGCTGAAATCGTAATTGAAGAGCTTGTTCTAAATATCACTGATATGGACCGGTATGTCGGTTTCATATTTCTAATCATTGTCGCTCCGTTACGATATGTCCCGTGTCGGTTGAGTAAATCGGTCATACAGACAGATATGGGCCGATATATGGACCGATTTGAACCGATTTGGATTTAAAACATAATTTATTTTGAATATTATTTTGGACTAGCCCATCTTTTAACAATATTTTCATTAATATTTTTGGCCCAATTATTTCCATCTCTTTCTTTCTTTATCTACTATTTTTTGTCGGAAATGAAATCGATTTTGATTCGGACGAGGTTAGATTTTCATTGGGCGCACCCTCATCTACACCGATGGTTAATGAAACAATTTCGTGATTTGGTTTATTGTATTATTTGTATATTTTATGTTATAATTTTAAACGTATCTTTAGTTTAACTTGAAATTTATGTGTAATGTTGAATTTTGAATATTAATCATGTAAAATTTAAATTAGTTTAAGAAACTCAATATAAATTAATGTTATAATAATCAATTTAATAAATTAATATTAAAAACTACAACACCGCTATACCACTGATATTTTTCGTTATGAATCCGCGATGTCGGTCATATCTCTTATCAGTAACTGACCGATTTGTAAACGATATGCGGTATCTATAACATTGGCTTTCAGTACAGTAGAGACTGGTTTGTTTACTCATGTCCTTCGCCATGTAACCGTGTTAGAGCGTGTTTAGGTCATGTCCAGAAGATTTTCGCCTAATGTCCACCATGAACTTGGCATTTGGTCCACATGAGCGTCGCCTTTGGTTCTCCACGAGCTTTGCCATTGAAGCACTTCGCCTCTTGTTCCCATGAGCTTCACCAGTCCCTTAAGGTTTGAAAGATCTTCTCCACAGTTCAAAAGACCATCGCTAGGAGCCTAGGAAAAGCTTCACCATTATCCAGAAAAGCTTTGCTACGGAGGTGAGAGAAGACCACGTAATGGGACCTTGTTTGGGTTATGAAGATGGGTTTAAGGGTAAATGAGTCATTACAATATTTTTCGGTTAAGTCTAATAAATTGGTTAACTTTACATCAATTTGAAATAAACTGATTTTTCGAGGATAAATTTGATATTAATCTTTCTTTTGGGACAAATTTGATATTTTTAATTTTTGGAGGGACATATCAGAAATTCCCCCTAATATTGTTGCCTATCAAAAATTCGTTAGGCAAAAAAGTATTTTTCCATAGTGTGTTGATGAATTATTGTATTTATTCGAGTGATCCGCAATCAACGAAAATTCCTTGTTTTACATTTCTGTTGAGTAGCCATTCGAGTATGCCTTGAATGAGCTCATCTAAATCCCAATATAACCTAACCGTCTCTAAGCTATTGGGAACATCAATCCAATGGTGACCGATCCGACTATTGTAACTCAATTTGGAGAATCTGTTGACAAACCAATAAACTACCGCCAAGCAACTTACACGACACTGAAGTAAGAAGACGAGAAGACATGATAGCAACCCTTTATTGTTTTTGAATCATTCAGATTGCAAGCATTTCATATTACAAACTAATCGAGCAGCAAATTATTTAGGTTATGGATTATTTGGATTTCGGTTCATTCGAATTTCGGATTCGGGTCATTTAATTTTGAATTCGAATTCGATTTCGGGTCGATGACATTTTAATATTTTTTGTTCGAACAAGTCAGGTCGGGATTTGCAGCCTCTTTAACACAGGTAATAAGTAATTTCTAGTTCTCATGTTTCCAAATTCCAAAATATTCATAAGAATGGACATTTCGTGGGTTAAAGGCTTAAAGCTCAAGAGAATGGTGGATTTATACTTTATCCTAAATAAATAAAAAATAGTCTGTGCATGAAAAGCCTACCAATAAAAGAAAAGAAGTTCACGAGCGAGCCAACACAATATTCGATCTAAGTTGAAGAGTCGTTACAATTGTCGGTTATTATTTGATAAAACAAATAGGCCGACACATCTCATTCGTCACCCTCCACTCAAACCCTAAAAACACACTATAAATAACAACGAACTCAACTCTGTTTTCCAAGTTATACCATACTTAATTTCTTTCTTCTTCTTCTTCTTCTTCTTCTTCTTCTTCAGACTGCAAATCCATGGCTGAGCAAGCATTTGTTTTTTCCTAATGATACTTCTCTCTAATTTTTTGATCTCCGAATGCCGGCTTCTGGAGAAGAGACCGGAGATTGGCACCGTGAACGGTGAAAAAGTTGGTGAAATGACCGTTTTCGCAAATGTTGCAAGTAGGGGAGAGGATATGTCTGATGGGAATTCGCACGAGTCGAAGCGATTGAGCCCTGGCCGACCTGATCCACAACACCATTAAAAATAATTCCTACTCTTTAAAAAATATACACCGAAGCTTCGTCTTTCCTCTCAATTATATCCTATTGAGTTTTTTTCGGTTTTACAAATTGTTCATGAAGCTTCATTTTGTTATGGTGCATATTTTTTAGAGAGTAGGAATTATTTTTAATGAACAATTGAGAGGAAAGACGAAGCTTCATGAACTTCATAGGATATAATTGAGAGGAAAGACGAAGCTTCGGTGCATATTTTTTAGAGAGTAGGAATTATTTTTAATGAACAAATTGAGAGGAAAGACGAAGCTTCATGAACTTCATAGGATATAATTGAGAGGAAAGACGAAGCTTCGGTGCATATTTTTTAGAGAGTAGGAATTATTTTTAATGAACAAATTGAGAGGAAAGATGAAGCTTCACGAACTTCATAGGATATAATTGAGAGGAAAGACGAAGCTTCGGTGCATATTTTTTAGAGAGTAGGAATTATTTTTAATGGTGTTGTGGATCAGGTCCGCCAGGGCTCAATCGCTTCGACTCGTGCGAATTTCCATCAGACATATCCTCTCCCCTACTTGCAACATTTGCGAAAACGGTCATTTCACCAACTTTTTCACCGTTCACGGTGCCAATCTCCGGTCTCTTCTCCAGAAGCCGGCATTCGGAGATCAAAAAATTAGAGAGAAGTATCATTAGGAAAAAACAAATGCTCGCTCTGAGAATCATAGCCATGGATTTGCAGTCTGAAGAAGAAGAAGAAGAAGAAGAAAGAAATTAAGTATGGTATAACTAGGAAAACAGAGTTGACTGTTGAGTTCGTTGTTATTTATAGAGAGTTTTTAGGGTTTGAGTGGAGGGTGACCAAGAATGAGAAGAATGAGATGTGTCGGTTAACAAGGCCCGTCTAATACAGTTTGACACACACAAAAAATGGCTATTGACGCCCCATGATATGCAAATTGGATACACAACGAAACATTAAAGTAAATTCGCTTATAAATCACGACGAATGGACATGGAATATACAAGCACTCTAAGGTCATACAAACACCACGAATGTCTTAAGCACCACCAAAATAAATCAAAGCACGCACCAAAGAAGAGATATACTTATATGAAAACCCGCAACAAATGGTAATTTTAATACAAAATCGGCTTGTATTAACATTACCAATTCAATAAATGGTACATACCAAAACCCAAAGAGAACATACACTGTGCCACCAGATTTCAACACAAAATTCCCAATTTCCTAATTAACTCACTTAATTAACTTATGGATTAATACATATGAATTGATTGACGTGATAATTAACATCTATATGGATTAACAAATGATAACTGATATTTGAAATTTATTAATTCAATATTTCTTGTTAATTGAGATGTTAGGTAAGTAGGTTAATTAGGGAATTAAGGATGTTGCGTTGACATCTGGTGGCAAGGTAGAATTTTCCAAACCCAAATCATCCAATTTGTGAAAATTTTTTGAAAGATAAAATAATAACGCCGCGGGTAGCTACTTTTTTATGGAGAGCTTGTCAAAATGCATTACCCACAAGCCCCAATTCCATAAACGAATAAACTATATCGACCCAATTTGCCATATATGCTCGAATGAAGAAGAAGACGTCAATCATATGGCCTTTGCCCTCTATTCAAAATTGTATGGTTCATCTTTCCTCTTGGAATAATTGTAGATAACCTACAAGGCGAATTCAAAAATATATTACTCAATTTGGCAAAAAAACCTAACTGAAAATCAATTTGGCATTTTATGAAACACCTTACGGACGATTTGGAAAGGAAAATGCGAATAAATCTTTAGTGCAGAAAAGTGTAACCCAAATGAAGCTATTAGAGTGGCTAATGTCATCACGCAAGCAAATAACCCTTTCGAAGATGTTTCCATAACCTCGCAAATAAATAATCAACCTAAGGACGAGAAATTCACTTGCCACATTGATGGATCATGGGTACCGGAAAAAGTCGAGTACAATTTCATTATAATGGAAGGGGCAACGCTAATATATTACGAGGGGAATCGAATCCCGGCACGATCCGATGTTTTAGCTTTGTCTAAAGGCATTACAAAAGCTAGAAAAATGAAAAATTAATTATTGTGCTATTTGGATGAAACAATTTAAGTTTTACTCCACATGGGAAAAAAAAGGTGGGAAAAAAAGGTTCAATATACTTTATAGAGCTCATTTACTGTGCCCCCAAGATTTTCCCATACATTCTCGATCTGGGAGGTTAGTAGTTAATTCATGTCTTAATTAACACAAACTTACTCGATTAATGATTAATTATTATTGAATTAAGGTGCACGTGGATTAACCATTAATAATTAATATTTATTAACTGTTAATAGAGTAGGTTTTGTTAATTAAGTGGGGATTAATTGCTAATCTCCCATATCGTCACTCCTAGAGTGGGTTTCAGGGGCGCGGTATAATTTTCCTACTTCATAGGGTTTCTTTGAAAGAATCTTAGAAATGAGGGGTTTTTAATATTCATAAAAGTTAGGGTTTTTTAGAAAAACGTTCTTATCCAAAACTATGGTTTATTTCAGTAAATAAAAAAGGAACAGGGTTATAAACGAAACTTTCCTGTATATGCCGCCAACTCAAATATTTTCGTTTTCGTTCCATTTTGGGCGCGTTACCCATTTCCATGGCGTCGAACGACCCTTCGAATCGTCCTAGAAGAAGACGGCGCAATCAGATTACTCCGCCGGAGGAGGAGCATGAGGAGGAAGAAGAAGAAACCAATACTGTATTCGCGACTACGGTCTTAGCGGTATCCGATTCGGACACCAATACAGATTCCGATTCGGACACCAATACAGACTCAGATTCGAACACTAGTGAAGAAGAATCAACTGATGATGACGGAGAAGATGTAGACAAAGGGGATAAGAAGACGAAAGAGAAGGGTAAAGAAGTCGAGGAGGATGTTATTGCTCGATTGACGGAGAATTTACTGCCTAGCTGTCCTGTTTGCATGGAGATATGGACTTCAGAGGGTACTCATCGTGTCTGGTATGAAAAACTCAAGATTTCTTTTATCCTTTCTAATTTAATTGCAACAATTTGGATCAATTTAGATCAATTTAGGTTGCATGAATTACTAATTTATATAAATTAACAATTTTACATGGCTGTGATGTAGTTGCGTTCCTTGTGGGCATGTATATGGAAGATCATGCCTTGAGAAATGGTTAAGAAAGTGCGGAAATAAAATAGCAAAAGTAAGCCTTGTAAAATCCCACTCTAAATATTCATAATATTTATTTTTTTACCTTATTTGAGATCTAATTTTTGTGCAGTGTCCACAATGCAATAGAAAATTTAAACTCAAAGAAATTATTAACTTGTACGCACCACAAATCATCGTGCCGAACGATGACTTGCAAAAGGTAATTAATTTTATTTATTTTTCATTTTTTTTACTTTCAAATTTCTGAATGTTTTTGGCTTTTGCAGGAAGTACATTGTTTGCGAGAAAAAAACGAATCTCTAAATTTGGAGGTTAGAAAAATATAATTTGAAACTTCAAATAATATTTATAATTATTTTAAAAAACATTAATATTGTTTTTCTTTTTACACTTTTATGCAGAAATCACGTTTGTTAGAACAAATACGCACGCAAAGAGAGCAATTGCAAGACGAATCAAGATTAAAGAGACAGGTAATAAAAGTCTAATTAACTAAATTTAATCGATTATTTATTTATTTATTTATTCCCATGAAGAAAATGTTGGCATCTGACTATCCAACGGGTCGAGAAAGACAAACAAGTATTTTCGAGTACTCTAAGCGAACACATAATTCTTCTACGAGATCCTTTTCAGGTTGGTTTTGAATATTTTCAATTTGATATATTTTTTATTAAATTATTATTCAAACTAATTTTCTTCTCGCAGATAATACCGCAACATCCTCTGGCAGATTTGTTTTAGAGGTGCCATATTATTTTTATGATCACACCTTATATATATATTTTTCATTTATTATTATTATTATTATTATTATTATTATTGATAGAATGAATTGCGTATAAGTGGAGCTAGAGTGATGTGTATAGACGCGACAAGCGAAATGTTAATAGTTTCTTCGAAAGCACCTGGTTTATCTACTGAATATATGCTTAATAAAGTTAGTCTAATATTAATTATAATTCTTTATGAATGAATCAAAGTTTAATGAGTTAATAATATATTTGTGTTTAATTTAGATTAGCTTGTTGGCTCCATGTGAAATAGGCAAAATTCAAGTACCTAAAAATATGAAAGCAATTAAAGATATGTGTATTCTTCCTAATGGACTAATTTCTCTCGCATCATTAGGCCGTAAATTAACTCTTTTCAGGTCCTTTTTACATTTATTTAATTAAAAATATTACTTTAATTTCTTTATTTGAAATACCCTAAACCCTAAAATTCTTCTTGCAGCATGACGAGCAACAACTTTGTCCTTCAATACGAATTACCAGTAAATTAAATTCTCTTATCTCATGATTTCGATACCATCCTGAAACCCTAAACCCTAAACCCTAATTTTTTTCCTGTAGGCTCCCTGCTGGTCTTGTTCAGGAGACGATAAAAATCCTCATCACATCTATGCCGGTTTGCAGGTTTTGCAAATAAATCCCTTTTAATTATTATTCACATTTTAAAATTTTCAATATTTTTTTAATAGAACGGGAAATTATTGGTGTTCGATATTCGTCAGACGGCTCGACCAATAGAAACTCTCGAAGGCTTATCCACTCACCCAATTCATACAATCCATTTGTTAAACACCACGACAAGAAATCTCGTCACCGCTTCTTCGCTGGGCCCGTGTTTGTGGGACCTCGATCACCCTTTAGAAAAGTCGGTACAAAACAAATATTCTCCATTTCTCGATAATTAATTATTTTCTTAAATATTTTCAAATTTTATTCCGTTTCAGGCCGAATTTGGTACCGGGTTTGGAGAGCCATGGAATATGCATTTCGCTCGCTTGTGGTGGGGATAATATGGTAGCTTCGTATCGCCCCAAAGTTGACCTTGGTCAACCTGATGCGTTATTATCTCAAATATCTCCTTCGTCTACTCTTTCCAATTCAGGAAAACTCGGGTCCCACGTCTCGATAAAAAAGAATAACGAAAATGAATCATTGTGTAAAGACCAAGTTTGTCATGGTCATGTAAGCGAGCTTCGAATGGCGAGATCTGCGATTGTACACCTGGACGGCTCTGATTCGTCATCGTTCTTTGCGTACGGTGACGAGTGGTTACGTGGAATTAGGATTTGGGGCTTGCCTTCTTTTGATGGATATGCGGATCTGAACCCGCATCGAGATCCAATTCTTGATTTGAGATTTGCGAGTGGATCTAGTGGACCCGGTTTTCTTGGATGTTTGAGTGAAGAAACGGTGCAAATATTTAGTTATCGCTAATTGTAAGATTATTCGCTCGTGGATTTTTAATAGATTTCCTACTTTGAAATTTAAATTGATGCGAATATGTTCAAAATATCGCTAATTCAATTCTTTTTGGATGTATCGTAGAAAGGAATTATTTTGAATCACATAAGTTACATATAATGAAAAGAAATTCTAAGTTAATTTTTTTTAAAAAAAATCTAAATTGAATCCAAGTGTGATGAATACATATTTTTTATTCAGACAAGTAACTATTCAGCATATTCAAATTCAAATTATCATAATATGCACTTATCACTTATCAGAGTTGAATTCTTGAAAATAGATTTCCTGTATAATTAATATAAGAAAATATTACCTCTTGTTTCGACTTTAAAATTAAGAGGTGCTTGCGAAAAATATTTTACGAATATTTTCAAATATTATGAAAATCCTACAAATGATAATATCATATATTGTATTTGTACCTTACTTTTTATCTTATCTAATCATGAAAAACACCAAAAAATATCACCTCATACGGCTGTGTAGCATGAGTATGATGTATATATGCACTTCAATTTTTTCTCAGAAAATAAATTATTATTATTGTATTATATTATTTATATCAAAAAATAGTCAAGATCATAGGAATTGCATTTACATCATTCGTGTAAATTTCTAATATATGTATTAAACTTGCGTTAATATATATCATAGAAGAAAAATAAATAATCAAGAAGTGTGCACTGTTTGAAAATCATTAGATAAAAATAACAATTATTATATTATATGTGAATTGACAAGCGATATAAAAAATATAACATTTCTAAAATTTCAACGATAAGACTATTCTTCCCGTTCACATTGATGAATTTATCCGGATTTGTTTTTTAATTTGTAAATAAATTTATCCATAACGGTCCACGGAGCAAGGTACATCCTAGTTTTATGTGAAGTTTAAGAAGTCCGTTTATTTTAGATAAATTTGAAATTAATAAAGGTTTAGTTGGATAAATATAATATTAGAAAGATTTGAAGGACGATTTGATATTTTTGTCTTTTTGAAAAGATATATCGGAAATTATATATAATTTTGTAGTCTTAAATTTGAAATAAATAATGGTTTAGGCGGATAAATATGATACTAGAAAGTTTGGAAGGATAAATTTGATATTTTTTTACTTCTGAAAAGATATATAAGAAATTATCCATTATTTTTAAATCTTAAGTTATTTATCACGTGCAATTTCGCATGTTTGTGTTTGTAATAAGAGAAAAATCCTAATTTGATTTCTCAACTATTGAGTTGATAAAAATTTTGCTTCTCAATTTTTACATGGTATATTTGTAGTTCCTCAATTATTATATTGACTCATACATAATCATTTCATCTGATTATGTGTTTGTTAATTTGACACGTAAGTAATGACATATCATCTATCGTACCATATAAACAGTGACGTGACATTTAAAAACACTTACAAATACTATTTTTATATAATGGTATCCTTATGAAAATTAAATATATATTCATTTATGATACCCCAATATTCAATAATACAAATATATAAAAATAATATATGATCTAAAATACTATTTTGACACGTAACAAGTTGAATGATCTAAAATATTCAAAATATATAAAAATAATATTATATATCTCATAATCTACAACTTATCCAAAAATACATCTTTTAAATAACATAATCACGTATTCAAAAATTCAATAAAATAAATTAAATAATCTAAATTCGAACCATTCTAAAAATACTATGCCACTAATTAAGCTACGAAATATTTGTCATGTCAATTTTTATACAATAAAAATATAATTAATGAATCTGAATGTTTTAGATCAGTGAACTTTCTAAAATTGTAGTATTTGTATTTTTGCGTAATTATTATTTTTATTTTCATTATTATTTTTTTGTTTGTTTTTTATGATAGTTTTATTCACGTATATATGTTTAACACATGTTAAATGATATATTAATTCAGTTCAATAACTTCTTTTTCTATATTTATAGATTTAAATTTGATTGATTATAGATGGTGGTAAACAAACTTGTTATAAATATTAAATGAATTAATGATGTGTGAAACGGTTGATTTTTTTTCCTCTTTTTCTATGTAGGATGTCAAAAATTAAATGATTTGAATTTATCACTAATATTTAATTCTATATCAACACATCAACTATTCTAATAGATTTTAAGAAAAGTATATCAACACCATAATGATAATTAACGGAGAAAAGAAATAAATCAGAAAAACACTTTTTAATTTTTTGGGTGCGCGTAGAGCGAGGATTAATAGGTGTGGGATGGATAGTATTATTGATTTAACGTCACGATTTAACCAAATAAGAAAATCCAAAACTAAAATCACATACTTTTAGCAATATGAACAATATCCCTTCATAAATTAAATAATTATATTCAAGAAAAACAATTATGGTAGTCAAAAATATAAATTATCAATGAAGAAATTTTTCATTTTTCAAACGAGAACCAAGAAAATTTAACAATTTGCACATTAACTATCTAAACGTGATAACTCTTAAATTATATGCTAAACAATTATGATATTCTACATTATTGTTCTTATCATATGTCTTGAGCTTTCAAGGAGAATTATGCCGTGAAGTACGAACCTGGCCCCGTAATAGTTTGATTTGTCTGATAAGTTTCTTGTTCCTGGACTAGTCTTAAAAAAAACAAAAACAAAAACGGCACTTAATTATTGAAAATATTATCAAATAATAACGTCATAATAAAAATCAAATTAATTAGCATATGTTAAATGACCTGGACGTATATATCATCCTCTCTGTTCTTCGATATGTGAGTTCTAGGTTCAGTTTCACCAACTCGTTCACACTATATCAGCTGAAACAGAGAAAAAGGTTACGCCCAGCATGAAAGAGTTGTTAATTCTTTTAATAAATGACAAAAAAAAGAAAAGAAAAAAAAGTTTAAAAAGAAATTTACTCGTGTTGTATCGATGCAAGTGAAAGTTTGTGTATGAACATCATCTGATTGATTTCGACACTTAAGTCCGATTGTAGTATCATCATAAGTATGAATCTACTCTCATTCTTCCTATTGTTATGCAAATAAAATATAGAACTGAATGATGTTGATTTTCTCCCATATCTCAGATACAATTTCTGAAGAGCAATCATAAACATGAAGCTACTCTCATTCTTTATATTGTTGTGTAAATAAAATATAGTACTGAATGATATTGATTTTCTCCCATATCTCACATACCATTTCTGAAGAGCATCAATCATAACAAATTTCTAAGTTGAATTGAAATGTTTGTCTTAAAATTTCAATATATAGCCAGAATATCCTATCATTATTCTTTATAAATTATATAAACATTGTGTAATGCCCTTTTTGAACAAAATTATTTGTGTGAATTGAACATAAAACTTGCATGATATATTCATGAATTGATTGTGATACTTTGTGAATAAATTATATGCGTAATATATTTATGAGAATGCGTCGCGTCACATAATGATATAGCACTTGCATGATATATTTATGAGAATGCGTACTTTGTGATACTATATAAGATTCTTACCATTATAGTTTATAAAAAAAACTTAAAAATTAAAATATGTACTAAATATTCATTGTATTTGTTTTTACATAATTCATTACATATTCAACTTAGAAAAAATATTATGTACGAACTATATTAATATAGATATAAAAAAATTAAGCAAATATATTCGGCAGACTTTTAAAATTAAAATTCTAAAAACACTTATATATGATATAGGTTTTATAATATTATATATTAATTTATTAGTATTATAAGTAAATAAATTTTTTTATCTTTTATTTGTATTCACATTTGATCATGTAATTTAATTTGAAAAAATAAACAATAAAAAATGAAAAAAAATTGGGGCAACTAAAAAGTTGGGAAAGAGCATTAAAAAGAGGGCGATTTTGAGTATAAAAAAAGCGACTTCTCCCTGAAGATGGCACCAAAACACTATCCTAGAAGATGAATTACCATCTCACGTGGAACTAACTAGCGCCGAAACCCTAATCTAGAATTTGACAAAAGTCCTTTTAATTATTTTCTTCATTTTTTTTCAATTTTGTTTCTGGCTGAATTTGGTACCAAATTTGGAGACCACGTCTCGATAAAAAAAAAAGAATAACAAAAATACATCGTTATGCAAAGACCAAATTTGAGCTTCCAATGGCAAGATCTGCTGCAATTGTACACCTGGACTGCTCTGATTTGTCGTTCTTGGATATTCGGATTTAAACCGACATCTAGATTCAATTCTTGATTTGAGATCTGTATATGGATCTGGTGGACCCGATTTTCTTAGGTGTTCCGCGTTCGAGTGAAGAAATGGTGCAAATAATAATTTGCTCATTATTTTTTATTAAATTTGACTAAATTCGAATTATGATGAAGATTTTCAAAATTCAAGTAAAAGTATTAAGAACATTCAAAATCTGCAATTCACCTAAAGAGAGAATAGAATCTATACACTTTAACACAAAACATACCAAAGCAAAAAAATATATATATTGAAATTTAAAAATATGCGAAACAATGGCAAAATATATGTATCGAAATTATGAGAACCAACCCTTGGTGGTTTTCGTGGATTTGAGTTTCATGACGAGCTCTTCGCGCTGAGCCTCCACCTCAGCATATTGGAGACTCATGTTAGTGTATCTCTCTTTCATGTCTCTAAGATCCGCTTCTAGGGCCTGTATTTTGGCATCGCTCTCCTCAGATATTTTTCCAGATACAATTCTGCGTAAACCCAATAAATTTCAGAAATTATAATTCAATTCTTTTTTTGTGTATCTTAGAAGCGAATGAATTTTACCTTTCGAGTTGCCCCTCTCCCGATCCTTGAGACTTCTTGTTGTTACTCTATAAAATAACCACGAATAATTGTTTCATATTCCAAATTACGAATCACATAATTAAAATAGGTCAAATTCCATATGTACCCCTATAAATCCCCACAATTTCACGTATACTCCTGCAAAACGTGAAATATCACGAATACCCCTACAAAAATATTATAATTCCGTGAATGCCTTTTTTTATTAGATTTTTGTTAACTATCCGTTAAGATTACCGCTAATTTTTGTTTTTCTGATTTTACTTCCTAAGTAAATAAGGAATTAAATTTATGTCGGGAAAATCGAAAAAACACAAATTTGCGGTAATTTTAAGGAATAGTTAACCGAAATCTATCAAAAATATGGCATTCGTGAAATTTTAGTAGTTTTGTAGGGGTATTCATGATATTTCACGTTTTACAATTGTCTACGTGAAATTGTGAGGTTTTGTGAGGGTATATATGAAATTTGGCCATTAAAATATAATTAATATGAGGAAATAATTACCTCTAGTTTTGACTTTAAAATATCGTTTTTCTCCTGCTCCAAGCTTTGAATTCTCCTTTGATACTCGCTATTCGTGCGTTTAATCCTACTAATTTCATTCTTAAGTTCAGTCTCAACCGTCCCAGAGGCTTCCTTGAGCGACAAGTCGCTCTGTAACCGAACCAATTTCGCTTCGAGTACAGTTTTATTCCTCTTCTCGTCCTCTCCAGTATTCAATTTCCTCTCCATTTCCCCCACTATCTCCTCCAATTCCTTCTTCTCTTCCTCCAATTCTTCGAATTCTCTACTTTTAGCCTTCAATTTCTCCTCCAATTTCCCCTTTTCGAACTTGATCTCGTCGAGAGACCCTTTCAAACCCAAAATTTCCTCTTGGAGTTGTGAAATCTTCTGAACTTGGATTTTCAATTCGGAAATCTCCTCCATTATTTGTTCCTTCTCATACTCTGAAGATTTAAGCTTCACTTCCAATTCGTTCGATTTATTATTCGATTTCTCTTGGTTGAATTTTTTCGTCTCCATTAACTCTCTCATGTGCTCTATATCCGCGATTAACATTTCCTCGCTTTGTTTCGACGCGTTTAACAAATCGCTCAAACCTTGTACCGTTTTTTTGGATTCCTTTTTTAGGGTTTCGAGCTTCGATTCATAAACCTTTATTTGCGAATTTGCATCGTTTAAACTCGATTCGAGTTTAACCTTCTCAGAACGAATACTATTAACCTCACGAATCGCGTCTAAATTCATCTTTTCGTGCTCGTTTTCATCGCTCGAAGAAATTCGCGCTGTCAAAGCCTCGATTTCTCTCTCTAAATTTCCAATTTCAACGTTCTTTTCATTTTCTAACTTCGTTAGCATCAAACGAGCATGACCCAATCTCTCCTCTTGGTCTTTATGCTCCTCGAATAATTTCTCCAATTCAGAAATCAACGATTGTTCCTTCGCCGAAGTATCCATTTGCAACGACGCGATTTTCGTCTCTAAATTTTCGACTCTCGAAGAAAACTCAACGCATTTCTTCTGCGAATCTTCGAGTTGTAATTTCAAACGAGTAACGCTCTCGTGCAACTCCACTTTTTGCCGTCTCAAATTCGAATTCAAATTTTGAAGCGAACTGCATTCTTCGATCAATCCCTCGACGGTAGATTGAATTTTCGAATTTGATCTTCGCAAAACTTCGGCCTCTTCTTCCGCGAGTAATAATTTTTCTTGAGATTCTTGCAATTTTTCTTTCTGATCAAGTTTCGCCCTTTCCACCTCGACTTGTTGTTTCGCGACTTTTTCTTTGAGTTCTTGAATTAGAGATCTGGAATCTTCTAATTCTACTCGACTCGATTCTTGACCGTCGGTCAAGTAACGCAATTGAGCCTCCAGTCCTGAAATTCGCTCAGATAATTGCAAGTTCTCTTGTTCGAGCTCGATTATATGCGATTCCAACTCGGTACTGCTGAGTTCGAGTTCTTTTTCGAGATCGATTTTATATTGGGACAGAGAGTTCATTTCCGATTTGCTTTCCTCTAATTTCTCGTTGAAATTAAATAATTCTCGATTCTTTTCTTTTATTTCCTCTTCGCTCAACCCTAATTTCTTCACCAATTTCTCATTTTCCTCCATGAAACCTTGGAGTTTTACCTCGAGTTCCGCGCATTTAGTCTCGAATTCGTTATCTTCTGATGGTACCGGTATGTCCCTGAACGAAACTTCGGTACCGCCCATGTCCTTCATCTTATATATCAAATCCAAATTTTCATCTGTTAATTCGGCACAATCTTTCTCCAACTCTTGAATTTTTCCCTTTAACGACTCGATTTCTCTCTCGAAATCAGAACTCTCCGACCCCGTACCATACAAATCGGTACCGTTAACAGGCTTAGACAACAAATCTTTCAACCGAGCGATTTCCTCGTCTTTCATTGCGAGTTTCGAGACCTCCATTTTTTGCGATTCAATGGCCTCCTCCATTTCTTGAACGATAGCAAGAAGCTCCACATTCGCATCTTGGGATTTTTTAAGCTGCAAATTCAAACTCGAATTTGATTCTTTCTGAAACCTAATTTCCTCCTCTAGCTCCTTGCGCATATCCGCCATGTCATCGTACTTTGGCGTTCCGAAACTATCCATGTCATCGAATTTAGGAGTGTCTGGTTTAGCATCGCGTAACTCCTCTAACGAGTTTTTCAACTGCTCGATTTCGTCCTTCAATAAATCTCTTTCCGAATTTGAACTGGAGAGCTCCAGTTGAACCTCGTCGAATTGTTTGGATTTCTCGGCGCTTTCCTTTTTCAATGTCTCGATCTCGAGCTTCACCTTGCGAGAATGACGCTCCCACATCTTCGCTTCGTCGCGTAATTCCTCGATGGTTTCTTCCGCAGCTTCTAGAAGGTCCTTTGCTGAGTCACCACCTCCAAACGATGATGTCAGCAGTGGAGGAGTGGCGTTACTTTGCAGAATGGAGGCTCGTGAGCTGAACGAAGACGAGTTGTTGCTCACGAACGAACCGGTCGAATCTTGTCGACCAATTTGGGACCCGTGTCCGTTTAAATTAGGATTTTTAGGAGAGAGAGGAATGTCTCCTGAATTCGAGCTTTCAGACGCTGAAAAACTCGTTTGCTGAAACATAGCGAACAATGTTTCATTTTAATCGAATTTGGGTTTGTTGAAAAGTTGAAAATATCAAAAATGTCCTTACTCGAGTTCGAGGTTCATCAGGAGTGCCAGACCCGTCAGATTTGTTGTCGTTGTTAGTTGCGTCGTGATGAGAATGAGACGAACCCTCTCTTGATTTTGAATCTCTGTGTAATTCAAGAAAATTTTATAATTTAGCAAATTAGGGTTTAACAAAAAGAGTGAGAAAATAATAATATTCGTATTACCTTGTCTTGGGCTTTGTAGAAAGACAATGAACATTAAACTGCATTATTATGGAGATAAATTTATATTAGAAAAATATGCGAAAATAAAATTTTGATGTGTAAAGATAAATTTTGAACGTACTTGTAATGATGTGTTGAAATTACACTTGCTCAAAGGAGAAGAAATAACACTTGGTTCAGTTGAGGTTAAATAATCGGTTAAATTGAATGAAATTTCTCCAAGAATAGCCGTTCTTGTTGAACCCTGCAAAACGAGAGAGAAACACCAGAAATAAGATGAGATTCGGTAATAATTATTGCCAAATCGGAGCTTACCATTAAAACGACAATTTTGTACTGGCACTCGTCATATTCCTTCGAGGTGACGTCTTGATAGAACCAAATCGATTCTGAAATGGACTCGGTCCATTGACACGTGCCGTTTCGCACATGTGACTTGCTTGATTTTGCAATTGATTTGCCACTATCGACAGAGACCAGCGAGATATAAATCTTGTCCCATCCTTTTGGAACCTGAAGAAAAACAAATGAGATTCGAAATCAAAGAAAGAACCTTTAAATTGGTATTATAATGATTGAATTAGATAAATCGACGAGTGAATAGTGTCAATTTATTATCTCAACCCCCTCTCTTCATCAATTGAACTAAAGAAAAATTGGTAAACATCACAATCAAACCGAATCTCAGAAAAAGAAGAACCCAAAAGCAATTTTAATACAATCCACTCACAATCATGGCAATTCAGCAAGTTGCGTCAATCAAAATAAACCCAGTAAGTAATCAAAACGAAGAAAATAGGGTTGAAATCAGACTAAATAAGCTACTAGAAACAAAACCCAAAAAGTCCAATTACCTGAGCAGCTCGCAAATTGGAGAATTTGAACTCGATCCTCTCCCCAGACCGATCAGGCCTATGCCTATGCAACTTATTAAACATCTCTCTTTCTCACTCTGATTCTTCCAATACAATCAAAACCCAAAACTAGAACACTCCCATTACTGCCAAAAAAAAGTCAAGAACAACGGATCGAAGTACAGTACAGGATTCGTTTGCTGAAAAGGAGTCGCGAGCACGAGAAGGGAGCTAGAAGAAAAAGAAAGGAGAATCGGGCCACTCGTGGGGTTTATTTTTTTTCTTGTTTATTAAAAAAATTGAGAAAAGATTATAAAGCTGGAACTGAACAGTTTTGTTGTTGTTTTGGGAACTTTTGTTTTTTTGTTAAGGGGTTTAATTTTTTTGGCGTTACTTTTTTTGTTGACTGAAGATTATTAGATTTAACAGTTTTTTTATTAATAACTTCTTTGGAGTTTCAAATTTGTGACAATCGGTACAAAGTTTACTATTTTAAACTAAAATCATGGCAAGTAGTAACATAGAACGAATACAAATACTTTATTGAAAATAACATGGAACTAAAAATGTTACAAGTAACCAATTTATTTTTCCAAAAACGACTAATAACATATTTGTAGTTTTTTTGTTTTTTTAATTTTGACTTGACATTTAATATCATATTTATGTGTCGATTATTTTCAAAGTACATGAAACGTTAAAAAAATTACATCATCTAAGATTAATGACATAACAATCATTCGTTAATTTTATATTAAATTAATCACATTTAATTATTTATTACTTCATGAAAAATTACGTGATTAAATGAAAACATAAATAAAGATGGATACTTCATGAAATATTAATAAATCAATGTATTAAAGCATACATCAAATATTAATATTATTAGAATTAGAATTTTAATTTTAAAATATGTTAAATATATCCATTTGAGTTTTCTTTTTATTTTCTTTAGTTTAAATTTGTAAATATATTATGTATGAAAATAAAATCTCCAAGAATGTATATTACGAAGATAAATTAATATTTTCTCTAATTAAAAAGTATGGCCTCAGCAATCCTTATAATACTAAGAATATTATATTTGAGATAAATTAATATTTCTGTAGTAAAGCATTATGATCATCAAATGATCGGTGATCATTTTCTAGCAAGATAGTTATATGACTTAATCCTTTTGTCTTACGATGCTTGCTAATCAAAAGACATGGTTATCATGTCAACTTTGATTTGATTAGCGTCATTTTCCCGATCAAAAATTAAACTGACAAAAGATAAAATGATATTACCAACAAATGTTAATATCATTTTGAGCATGCTCATGCATTTCTTCAGTCCCAATTCAACGGGTGGCCAAAGATATCTCCCTCTAAAGAGGGGAACAAATCTCGTCTTGGTTGCTCACATTTCTTGTTGTGATTCATTTCATACCCTACAACATCCTATTAATCATTTGTCACGGTGACATAGGAATATATCAAAGTGTGAAGTTTCACACACAAGAATCCATGACAACCTCATGTCGGAGGATTTACCAGATTATCTGTTATGAGAATATCCGATGACTGTGACCATGCATATACCCATGTGGTGGTCATTCCATTATGTGATCTCTATTACATACATAAGTTTCAAACATGATAACCAGTATCCATAATTAGTAAAACGTAACCATCAGTTTGCAAACATACTAGTGTGAGCACGACTTTCTTAGGCAAGTATATTTGTCTCTACAAACGTCATATGTACTAATAGAGATTACTTTCAGAATGACGTCTTATTTGTTTCATATTTTCAATATCAAACTCACGTACTTTTGTGGTATGATCGAAATTGTCATTCATGATTTATTCTTTTAAGATTAAAATAGAAACCAAATACTTTTAACAATAATTATGATAAGAAGTTTTCACTGAATAAATAATGTTGAATTGTACAATCATTCGTAACTATTACATAGTCCTAGAACACTACATCTTCAAATGTGACATTCCCATGCTATTAACGAAAATATCCTCTATTTATTATATTATTTGTTTTTTGGATCATTTGTTTGTTTATTTGTAAATTAAATATAATTACATAATTGTTGTTATAATTAAAATAATAATTATATTTATTTCAAGAAAAATATTATATAATTAGTAATTAATTGTAATATAATATAATTATTAAATAATTATAGTTATAATATAATTATTAATTAGAGTATAATAATTAATAAATATAATATAATATAATTATAATTATTTTAAGAAAAATAATATATTTGGGATTGATATCCTCCTTCTAACTCTTTCTAAATGTATAATTATAATTGATTAAATAGTTATATTGCTTACTTTTATTAATGATGTATCCTGAAATTATTAATTATTTAATTATCTTATAGGAAAGGATAATATTATCATTCATTCATTTTACCAAGTAATCATAATGTCAAAACAAACATGAACATATTTTTTGTGGAATCCAAAAAATTAACCAAACACAAATATTTTCGGGAATCCCATTCAGGCCCGGTCCTGAGTTTTTGGAGGCCTTTGACGACTATATTACGATATACCGAAGAAACTAAGACGAATATTATACGTGCCGAAATTTTGCTAAAACTGTCTTTTCCGAAATTTTGATGAAAAATCTTCGAATTTTACTCAAATTTTGTTGAAGAATCCTAGATTTTTAGTGAAAAAAACAATGAATATTCATAAAATCATGCCAGAAATCCTAAATTTTAGTGAAATTTTTAAAAAAATTCTCAAAAACAGCTCGATTTTGTTCAAATTTTGTCGCATACCCTATATTTTGGAGAAAAAAATCTTAATAAGTCTTAAATTTTGATGCAAACTCCTGAATTTTAATCAAATTATGCTGAAAATCCTGAATGTCAATGAAATAACCAACATAATTGTTGAAATTACAAACCTAAAATTTCTCAAATTGACCAAAATAATTGCTGAAATAACTAAGATAATTGTTGAAATACCTAAATCGAACAAATCTTAAATTACGAAAATTTAAATTTAAACTTAAATTGAACCTAAATTGAACATATATTTACTGAATTAAACCTAAAAACTGAAATCTATGAAAGGCGGGTCCTAAAAAAATGGAGGCCTATGAAAAATGGAGGCCTGTGACCTGGGCCAACTCGGCCAAAGCCCAGGTCCGGCCCTGATCCCATTCCAAAAAAATGTGATTATCTCAAATTACCGTGATCTATACGCACCCTAAAGTCTATAAGAAGTATTTAGACCCAAAATAATTTAAGGTTAGTAGCGTTATCAATTTTTTAAAAATTGAATGTTTCTTCATAATATATAAATATTTATTTGGTTTAATAACAATATTACCAACATGTTTCAAACAATTAGAAATTATCAGAAATTCTAGTACTTATGTTTTGTTGTATTAAGTAGAAAATTTCAAAAGAGGTTAGTAGCACAACTGGATAGATCATAAATGAAATCCTCGGATACAGATAGGGGTGTCAACGGTTCGGATCCGGTTCGGATAGTGGTCATACCAGATCCATATCCATATTTTTTTTCGGATACGGAATTACCCGGATCCGGATACGGTTCGGATAATAAACGGATACGGATACGGTTCGGATATTGTCGGATACGGATACGGATACGGTTCTCTTTCGGATATTAAAACGGATACTATGTTATCATAACATAACTTACTTTTTAGCTATAAATATATATAATTTGTGGCATTAACGATAAATATGATTATATTTAAACGTAATTTTACGATTGTGAGTTTAAATCACTCACAAATCATTAATTTGTATATGATTTTTCGACTAATATCAAATATAATACATAAAAATAATATATAATATGCGTATCCGGATCCGGTTCCGGATACTCGAATCTGGTTCCGAGTATCCGGATCCAAAAAATACCCGGATCCGGAACACGGATCCGGTCCCCGCACCAAAACCGAATATCGAATCCGGTTCCGGATCCTAAAATTAGCAACCAGATCCATATCCGGATCCACTCGGATCCGGATATTTTTTTCGAATCCGGATATTTCTTCGGATACGGTTCGGGTCGGTTCGGGCAATATCCACACCATTGACATCCCTAGATACAGAGCAGTGAACTGTCCCTGTGAATGACTAGGGTTCATCACAACCGTCTGATCTTGATCAGAAAAAATAACACATCTGAGCTCTGGAAATTACATTTTTTTTACTCAGCTCTAGAAATTACATTTTAGATTTTTATGTTGAGCAATCCATTTGGTTATGACATATTAAACACTATTAGTGAAAGCACTTCATTGTTCACACAAGAAACCCAAAATATAGGGGCCCAAGACTCATATCTTGTCTCCTCTTTTTGGGCTTAATCTGAGATAAGAATGGTCTTTTTTTTTCTTACTCTTGTTGTCTCTTCTACTGTCGGAAAGGAAAAAAAAAATTGCTTTTATTTCTCTCTTAATTCCATTTCTTATAAAAGAAAAATAAAACATATTAAAATAAAGGAAAATGCAAACAAAATAAAAAATTGCTTTTATTTCTCTCTTAATACCATTTCTTATAAAAAAAACATTTCAAAATAAAAGAAAACAAACAAAAAACTGTTTATTCATATAAACCCTTTATCCACCCGTTGTCAGCTTTCAAATAAACTTGATTGTTTTTAGAATAAATGGAGAAATCACGGTACGATGATCCTCCATCCGTTAATGTCAATGAGATTTGAATTCACAACCTCACAACATATGTTTTTAGTATCTCACACTAAACTAACTGGTATTTAGACTCATTGACATAAAATTTCATTGTTGAAATTGATGTATATGATTGCATTTGTTTCTAGATAAATATTTTTCTTTATGTGATTATGATATTGAAGTGCAAACAAAATGCATTCGAGATGTAAAACCTAAAAAATAGATACATGACAAATCTTGTGTAAGATGACATCAATCTATTGTTAGAGCAGTCGTTAAAAGATGTAGGGAAAATATATGGTGCCCACACACACTCTTTTGATTTCTCGAGAAAATTTAATTGGATTGATTATACCTATTAATTGAATCAATCCAACTAATTTTAATTTGATGACTAATCAATCAAATTAACCCCTACTAACCTCCCTCAATTGACGCATCAAGGCATCAATTGGGGAAACCGTGAGGTGCCAATAAACCCAAAGATGTATTGAGATGTATCTTGTATATCTTAAATACTCATTCATTAATAATTATTCAAAATATTCCTGAAAAAAAATGTATCCTAACAAAAATGATGGCCAATGATCTATAACTCAATTGGTTGATTGTTTGATGCAAAAAATCATAATATTGTGATTTGTGAGTTTAAGTCTCATTAATATCAATGAACGAATGACAAACAAATTTTTTTCATTTATTCTAAAAAAAAATGTATGTATCATTGAACTTTCTGTTAGTCATATATTTATTTTGATTAATTTACTTGATTAATTTTAGAAGTATAATAACAACAAATAGGTAACCTTAGTCTGAAATCCCAATATTTATTAAATAAAAAATAAATATCAATATTTATTTGTGAAATTCTAGTTTCTTTTTATTTTGGAGACATCCACGTGAAATTTTCTGGGTGTGCCCCATTCGGAAATTTGTTGCTTTAATTTCAAAAACTTAATCATGGAAACAATATGAAGACATCAATTTGCAATTGAAAATGAGAATCCATTTTATTTGAATGAGGACTCCTCGTCACCTGGTTGATGGGATATCACTTTCCTATGTATTATTACATGCCAATCTCATCCTCCATCAACACACATATTTTATCACTTACCAGTTACCAACTATGTTATCCGCGTACTTCAAAAATGCACAAGTATTCCGAAGATACGAGTATACGGACGCGATGCAGGCGGGATACATATCATATACGTCATGTGAAATATCTGATTATTTTAATATTTATTATTTAAGAATACGACTTGAATACTTTCACGGACGAAACTAGACATAAAAATTAAGGGAGGCCGAGATAAAAATAATTTTTTTATCTAATATTATTAAAACATGTCCTGCAAAATAACAAAAAATAAATAAATAATATTATTAAAACTTAAGTAAATTCTAAAAATATATATTCGTCTAAAATAATAAAACATCCAAAATAAATCTAATTTAAACATAGGGGCAGGCCCGGCCCCACATGTTAGAGGACCCAAGGCCAATATCAAAAATTTGACCCTATTAAATCATCATAATTTAGTACTTTGTAAACTAAATTATAGTTATAAAATTTGGATTTTAATAAAAAAAATCATGTTTATTGGAATGTGTTTTTGTATATATATATATATATATATATATATGGGCTAGGCTCAATGGTCAACGCTTTTGTATAGCCAACACGGCCAACGAAACTAATTTCTCTAAATTCAAATATCAAAATCAAATTTCAACCGTATGGATATTATCATTATCACTTACAAATGTTATAGATTTAATTTCATAAAAAATAAAAATTTGTATCATATCCATCATAACACGGAAAAGAATTGACGGCCGAAAATATTTATGACATGATTTATCATGAAATAAATTGAAAAATTCAATTTTTTTTTCAATGGATTCAATTAAAATTATATAGATTGGATTAAGATGAAATTTTACGAAGTTTTGAGTTTTCCTTCATGCAAATCGAAAAATTTACGAAAATAGACGGTTGTAAAAATATGTTGTGATTTTTATTACAAAAAATTATGAAAATCACACGAAATTTATACTACAATGTATCTATATGATATTGATCATATCCGTACGGTTGAAATTTTATTTTGATATTTAGATTTAGAGAAATTAACTCCATTGGCCGAAGTTGGCCACACAAGAATATTGGCCATTGAGCCTAACCATATATATATATATATATATATATATATATAATGCTAATTAGCATATTTCGACACAACATCCTTTTTATACCAATTAGCATAATATACCTAACTAATATATAGATTAAATTAATCAATCCTGTTAATTATTTTACAGATTAAATATATGATATATATTATTCCATTATGGGTCATGTGCTAATTAGTATGTAAATATTAAGTTAGAGCATGTTTTGGTGAAATGTCGAGGCAAAAAAATCTGGTAATTAATGATTAGGTGTGTTTTATTTGGAAAGGCAAAAAGGAAATGGGGCCATCACTTAGATCTTCTATGGTTCCTCTTTATAATAGATGTATGTATTGTGAAATTACTAAAAAGAACATAAGATATTATAATATTTTGTACACATAAGATCAAAGAATCATTTCTCATTTATTGTCTCATTAATTTTCGTATTAAATACTATGTGTTTTGCTCTTTCTTCCCAAATAGCTTTGTTCTCATTTGTTCTCCATTGTTAAGAGTTCAAGAAAAAAATCACACAAAACATATACATGCATATGAGAAAATGGGACCCCTCTATTTTTCAGACTCCAGACTCAGACCTTGCCGGCCTGTGCCTGGGCCGGTCCTGCATAGGGGCTGTTTGTTTTGCAGTAACTGTGACAGTTAGTAAGTGCACTTACATCATAAGTCTATTTTTCATTGTTTGGATTGATGTATTTTATCACTATCGCAACTCATAATTTATCGTAACTTGTTTGCTATAGCTTGATTTTATTTTATTTGTAGTTTGAAAAAAAATTTGAGTTGTTTTGAAAAAAAATGATGGTTCACAAGAAAAAAGAACATGAAATAAATAAGACGGAAGATATTTGTAAATTGTGAAATAAGCTATGTTGCACGGATACGGATACGGGTAGCGTATCCGATACGATACAGATACGGCGATACGGCAATTTTCAAAAAATCACGGATACGGATACGGCTATATAATTATTAGTTTAATATATTTATATTATATATAATTAATAAATAAGTAATAAATTAATAATATTTTTAAATTAAATATCGGGACAATAAATAATGTCAACCAAATAATACAAGTATCATTAAATTATCATAAACTTGTTCTAGAAATATTTTAGAACTAATTTAGAAGTATCCTAGAAGTATCATATATAATTTATTTAAAAATATTATGGACCAAAATATATAATGGGCCGAAGTATCCTAAATGGAGTATCCCAGCCGTATCCGAAAAAAATAAATATTAAAATATTCGGATACGCCATGTGACGTATCCGATACGTATCCGAGCCGTATCGCACCCGTATCCGTATCGGGGGGGGGGGGGGGGGGGGGGTTCCTCCTTAGTTCCGTCACTGGATACTTCGAGATGCGACTGAGATACATCATTTCAGATACATCGGTCCATTATATATTTCGGCTCGTAATATTTTTATGTAAAATTATTTAGGATATTTCTAAATTAATTTCATCGAATAAGTTCACGATATTTTTATTGTTTGGTTGATTTTATTTATTGTCATGTTATTTTCTTTAAAAATATTAGCAATTTATTATTTTATATAATACAAATATATTAAAATATTAATTATCTAGCCATCTTCGTATTTTAGAGTTTTTAAAAATTAGTGTATCGTCTTATCCGTGCAACCTAACTTACCACCAATAGGAGTTCACTGATGTATTTGCTCTTCAAGTTATATATGACACTAAGAAGATAGTTATATCACTTAACTAAGATAGAGCTACCTAATCCATTATTTCAAAAAAAGAAGAAGAAGATATATAGGCACCTAATCCATTCAATTATTATAATGGACTTACCAAAAAAGCATGCCGCACTGGCCGGTTGATTGATTAACATAATTATGAACTTACCAATTGTAAAAAAAAAAGTTATCTGGGAATTTTCCCTTTTTGGTCCACAAACTTTTTTGGAAATTTTATATTACTCCTTGGATTTGACTAATTTAGCCAATAATTTGTAAGAACTTCATCAAGTGCAGATAGAAATATATACTTAAGGATCAGCCTATTAGACGAATTCATTGAAAGAAAAAAGAATCAATACAAAATAGAACTTCAACTAGTTTATACTTGGACTCCAATATTCTGTGTATCATCACTTAACAATTAATTACCATGATAATTATCAAAAATAGAGTTAATAAGCATAATATATGTGGGTTTTGAAGGGTTTTTTCTCTCAGACAAGAAAGGCGGCTATGCCCTAGAAGATATTATTTGTTGGAAAGGGAAGTGAGAGAATGGTGATGTGTATTGGTAATCTTATATATGTGGTATTTGCTTGTCCAGTTTTTGCAATTTTTTTGCTTTCAATATCTGGTTATATTTTTTAGATTTTCATTCCTGGTTTTGGTTGAAAGGAATTGTTTTTCCTTTCTGGTGAAGATGGCTTATGTTTTGGGGAAATATTAGTTATTTGAACACATAACATAGGGTTAATAAGGCAATGTATGCTTTACTTAATCCTAATGGTGACTGTAATATTTCGTTTAATGAAATATATCAAATAGAAAGACTTACCGAGCCCTCTCTATTTTTCCTCAAAAAAAAAAATATATCAAAAATACATTTCATTAACAATTAATTAATATTAATTAAGAATTGTTAATTCATAAGTAATTTAATTATATATCAATTAATCTTTAATGTGATATATTTTTATTAATTATCATGCTAATTAATGCTAATTAATTGTTCATCCATGATATGGAGGATGTTGGGAGAAACTCAGGGCACCATATATGGACTCATATTTGTATATCCACTTCTCTTTCCTAAGGGTGTGATCCAACGAAAGACAAAGGGAAGAAGAAAAAATAATCAAAAGGAGGGTTGAAATTTCATCTTGTTTCATAGTTTTAAATTGACGAGAAGAGAATGGAGAGAAATTATTTTTTTGCTGAGAACCTGGAATACAAAGCGTGCTTTTGTGACTCTGTTATTTTATTAAATAAGTTTAACAGTACAACACATAGATCACATGACATAATTCATTGATCATACATAGCAAACAATTAACAGTACATCAAACATTTCATATTATCCATGATTTAATGGACCATCATGCTTGTCATTCTTCCCTTTTTATTGAAAATTATGTTTCGTTCTTTTCACAATCGTCCAGCATTTTTTCTTAATGATGATAAATCATTATTCTTCCTTCATGTATCGTGGAGGAATGTAAAGAGACAAATATAATTTTTTATTTTATTAAATGAAGAAGACTGTTCGTTCTCGATGACAATAATAATAGATCAATGACATATAATTTATTTTGTTATGTATTTAACCACTTGAGATATAGGGTCATTGACACCTTCACGTTATAACTTGTTTTGTTATCCTGAAATTTGTGGTGTAACGGAAGACACACATTATTAAAACAAATAAATGCCTAATATAATATTTTTTTATTTTTCCAACTAATGCCACGAAAATGAAAGAATTTGGCACCTCTTTCTAATTGTTTTATTTTATTTTATTCACCTCCGTTCTTTTTCGTTGAACATCGGGGTTTTTCTCTTCCTTTTCCATCCATTATCTTTCCTTTCAATATATTTTATTTCGTTAAAAACTCGAGAGCACACGCTAAATAAATGACGTGACACCAATTTTATTTAAGATTTGACATTCTAATTTATAATTTGATAATTAATAAAATATGTCAAATTATGAATTAGTGTATCAAAAATTAAAGTGTAAAATTGTAACCATGTGGTGGTGCCGCCTCCACCCCCACCTCCGCCCCTTCAATTCTTTTCCGGACAAAACCGCAGGTGCCACGACCCATGACTGGTTCCCCGATGATCTTTTTTTTGTCCCTTCAATCCTTTTCGTATTGGCGTTCAAGATTTCCTTTTTGTCTTCTTTTCTTGGATGTACGACGAAGGGACGACCAATTCTCTAGAAGATGGCCACGGTATAGGTCGGTTACTATTTTCGTTTTCTTTCGCGGCCGTGGACGACGTAATTGGATGACGACCAACCCTATATTTGGATGATTTTTTTTTTTTCTTCTTTACTCGTGACCTGTAATTTGTATCTTTTCCTTTCTGTTGAACTTGTAAATTATATGGAATTCATAGTAGACAACCTTAAAAAAAAAATGTAACCATGTCATAAGTGAAAAATATCCAACTTTATTTTTATATAATAAATCTTAACGTGATATGGCCTATGGGTCTGTTATTTGGGCACTATAAAACGGGAGCTTTGGCTAGTGGAATACTCGAACCTTTTTCCTTTCTAATTAACCATTATATGCCAAAGCAATTGAGTTGTGTTATTTCCTTTCCAATTTCAAAGTTATATATTAATTGGCTATCCACTTCAATGTACGTGTTTAGTATATTCACAGAAGTAATCTAGATCGAGAATTTTTGTTCATTGAAAACAGTTCATCACAGGACAAGTAAAAGAGCATAAGTCTCCTCAAGGTCAGTGTCTCTTACTCATTTAATTCACAGATTTTGTTGAAATTTGATACTTCGAATTTAATATATAAACCTTTGCTTTATTAATTGTAATGAGTTAATGCCGAATTTTTTTTATCTTTGGTTATTAATTATAATGAAACTTTGCAGTATTAAGATCATGACTTAATTAATAGCTCCATAAAGTACAGACGAAATTAACAAGCTTTTCTTGAATATCACCTTTATTGGCAACTTTAAGGACATAATACATGACTTTTTTGGTTGGTGTTTATACAAATTCTCAGTGTTTATATTTATCCGTACTGATTTCTGTTTTGTTTGATGTTTTGATTTTAGGCTCGCGACCCAAATTCTCTCAAATCTTCACCCGGATCGAACAAACCCTAAATTGCAAAAATGAAGCTAGCTCCGGTTCCGGAATTAGTACTCGGTTCGATTGCCTTTGCCATATTTTGGGTGCTTGCAGTATTTCCGGCGGTTCCTTTTCTTCCGATTGGGCGAACCGCTGGGTCCCTCCTAGGTGCAGTGCTCATGGTTGTATTTCAAGTGATAGGCCCTTCGCATGCCTACGCGGCGATTGACCTCCCTATTTTAGGCCTCCTTTTCGGTACCATGGTTGTTAGTATCTACCTCGAGAAAGCTAACATGTTCAAACACTTGGGTCGGCTCCTTTCATGGAAATGCCAGGGCGGTAAGGACCTGCTCTGTCGAATTTGCCTGATCTCGGCCTTCTCAAGTGCATTATTCACGAATGATACGTGTTGCATTGTCTTAACCGAGTTCGTTCTAAAGCTAGCAAGACAACATAACCTTCCACCTAAGCCATTTTTAATCGCCCTTGCATCTAGCGCTAATATCGGGTCTAGTGCAACCCCAATTGGTAACCCGCAAAACCTCGTTATAGCAGTTCAAAGCAAGATTTCTTTCATGAAGTTTTTTCTTGGCATCCTACCCGCGATGCTTATTGGTGTTGTGATCAACACAGCGATCATACTCTGCATGTTTTGGAATGATCTTTCTGCGAAGAAAACAGAAGTAGAGGTAATAGAAGAAGGGGTCATAGCTGTCGAAGAGGAGGATGTGAACTCCCATAAATTCTCTCCGGCGAGAATGTCACACATGAGCCCAGTGCACGATGAGGAATTTCCAGAGATGAGTGGAGGGGCCCACTCGAAGAAGAAGGGGCGAGGCGGGTCGATACAATGCTCTGACATGAAAAGTTGCTTGACCAAGAAAGCGTTGATTTTGAAGAGCTTCGTGTATATCATAACCGTGGGTATGCTCGCCGCTCTCCTCTTGGGTCTCAACATGTCGTGGAGTGCTATTGCTGCGGCCATCGCACTCGTGGTCGTTGATTTCAGAGATGCCGGACCTTGTCTCGATAAGGTTATTCTCATCAAAACTTTTCACCTTTTTATTTATTTTTGAATTGAACAATAATGTTGACAAGGTTTCACAAGTACTAACTACTCCATGATATTGAAATTTGGCTAGGTTTCATATTCTCTGTTGATATTTTTCTGTGGCATGTTCATAACGGTTGATGGATTCAACAATACTGGTATACCAAGTGCATTTTGGAACTACGTGGAGCCTTATGCAAGGGTTAACCATCCAAGTGGGATTGCAGTGCTGTCCTTAGTCATATTACTGCTCTCCAATCTGGCCTCCAACGTACCGACAGGTAAGTTATTACTAGGTTAGGTTGATTCTCGCGAGTTACTTCGAATATAAGTGTGGTGTTGATGCATAATTAGTATTCATTTGAATTAATATTAGTTCATTTTGAATTATGCATATTTTATTACGTACCGTGTTTATTAAGTGTGTTAATTAGGATATAGAGTATATATTATGGTGAAATCAGTATAGAGAATGTATATGATGAAATCTGAGGACACTCATAATTTTTCAGTTAGTTGAGTGACGTGGCCTCCTGAGAAGGTCCGAAAATGATGCACGATAATATATATCAGATCAGATTATAAATATACCCTTTCAATAAAAAGTATACCATTGAAAGTATTTAACATTGTGTGGAATTTGTAGTGCTACTTTTGGGAGCCCAAGTGGGGAAATCAGCCGCGGCGATATCGTCGACGGAGGAGATCACGGCGTGGCTTATCCTAGCCTGGGTGAGTACCGTGGCAGGCAACCTGTCACTACTTGGTTCCGCAGCCAACTTAATTGTATGTGAGCAAGCTCGGCGATCACAACAATACGGGTATGCACAAAAAGTTTTGAAAGATTTTTAAAATTAATAAAAACACAAATAGGTCAATGGGCTTGTGGCCTAGTGATTGAGTGTGAGATACAAAAAATCATATATTGTCAAAATTGTGGGTTCGAGTTTCATTGACATTAATGGATGAAGTACCACCGAGGCTTCTTCATTTACTCGTTTTTTTAATAGAAACACAAATATGAAATAATTATTTCGCAAAATAAATAAACAAATAAATAAACAAATATGAAATAATTGTTTTTTGAGGGGTACATAGTTCTATAATTAATTTATATTACTTTTTCTAGTTATTATTAAAATTTGTTATTGCCAATAACTCTTGTATATTATTATGTCTCAAAAGATACAACCTATCATTTTGGAGTCACATTGTGTTTGGTGTTCCCTCCACACTCATAGTTACTGCAGTTGGCTTGCCACTCATCAAAGGGCGTTAAGTTATGGTGGTTGAATATTGCTGTAAAAGATTTATAATTGTACTCATATTCAGTGTGATTATTGTGCTTCAAGTTAGTTTTTTTTTTTTTTTTTTTTTTTTTTCCATTTTAGCTGGGATAATTTAGTAAATTTTCGATAATTTGATGTACATTGAAAATAATGAAAGTTTACTAAATATATCGTGAGTTTTCAATAATTTTTTGAAGCAAAGTAAATATTTTGATGCTGTGATTATTGGAAGTTGGAGAGGCCAAAACCACAAGCACAGACAAATAACAGAAATTAAGAAGATCGTAATTTTTGCATTGAAGATCACAATTTATTATTTTGCTTCCACAATTTTTTTTTATCTCGAGAATATTGAATAAAGTGAATCTAACGTGAACTTATTAGAGGTTGCATGAAAAATAATAGTTATTTTTTTTGAGTGAGGTCGGCGAATTGCCGAGCTCTTTAATAGATTAATTAGATTAAGGGGGTTACAAAGAGACGAAAAGTCCTAATTAATTACAGAATTTAACAGCCTTGACAATTTTTTATGGGAGTGTATGGAGTGTAGGACCTATTCGATTAGCGCTAATCCATGACGTTGCTTCCTTGTAAGCTTTTTCGTAGATTATGTTCGTTGTCGCTTGCTTTCCTGTGAATATACGTGAGTTTCTCTCCTTCCATACGTTCCATGCGACCGCGAAGTAGAATGCGTCCCATTCGATTTTCTGAGTTTTGCTCATTGAGTTTCTGCCGCCCGCCCAGCCCTGGATTGGGTCGATATTCCTCGGTTTTGCTGTCCAGCCCCTGTCGTTAAGTATGGCGTTCCAAATGGTGGTTATGAAAGAACACACACCTAGCAAGTGCGAGGCCGTTTCTTGGCTCGAGTTGCAATTGGGACAGACCCCATTGTTCGGCCATCCCCTTTTCTGAAGATTGTCGGCCGTCAATAATCTATTGAGGAACCAAAGCCATCCAAAAAATTTAATTTTTTGAGGGCATTTCGTCTTCCAAAGTTTAACATTCGAAGGACACGTAATACCCGGGTCTCGCAAGAAATTGTAGGCCGAATTCGTCGAGAATGTTCCGTGCGTGGTCCATTTCCATTGGTGGCTATTGCCTTGACGTGTAATGGAGGCCTCGTAGAAGTCGAGACACTTAATTAGATCCTTAATAAAGAAAGATTTTTTGGCGCTACTAATGGACCTCAAATCAAGAGATGAGTCGGCACCATAAATCGTTGTTAGAGTTTCCGACCATAGGTCATTACGATCGGCATCAATTTTCCAAATCCATTTGGACAACAACGCATCGTTTTGGGTCGGTATATTGGTGAGGCCTATACCGCCATTTTTCTTAGGAAGACATGTCTTTTCCCAATTGACCAAGCAAGCACCCCCGCTACAAGAGTCACTACCTTTCCAAAGGAACGATCTTGTCGTTCTTTCGATTTGCGTAATCGTCGATTTCGGTAATTTAAAAGCTTGCATGAAGTATGTGGGTAAGGCGTTTAAAAATAATAGTTATTTCTTCCTCGGTTATTCTTGTTGACAATTATATGAATGCTAATAATCAAATACATTCTTATAATAGTAAAATCCAGATAAGAAGAATGAAATTTACTTATGACAGTAATGCCAGCCTATCTACAGTTCATCTTTCGGGAAAAAAATATTTATCAAAATTATCATATTTGTTATGTATATTATTAACTCTCAAAGAAATTGGCACATGAAAAACCGACACGTTTCAGCACAGGAGAACAAAGCTACGAGACGGCACACGATCCTATAAGGGGTGATAAGAAAGAAAATCTTCCGCAGCCTCCACCCGAACCTCGCACATTTGAAATATCTGTCACGTTCAAGGAATTCGTAGTGAGAAGCAAGCTGGCTAAATCTAATTCGTTGGGCAAACCTCTAAGATCACCGAGACTTGGTAAATCATTTACGAATGCCGAACAATACGACGTGCACAAGACCATTCCGACCCCGTCCAGCCCAGTTATCGGGACCACTTTTCTCATGTGTCGGTAAACGCAAAAACGAAACCAAGATTTCTTCAATAGAAGAGGAGGGATAAATATTATGATTTGAGGGTTTATATGGTACTGTCAGATTTCAACCGAACATTCTCATATTTTAATTAACTCATTTAATTAATATATGTTATGTTCTTAAATAATAATTAATAATTAATATTTTTCCCAATTAATAATTTTTAATTAATATTTAAAAGTTATTGATTATGTGTTTCTTGTGAATTGTCATGTTAATTGAAGGAAAATTTTCAAACCCAACCCCCCCCTAACTTTTTTGGATATTCTAAAAATTCCCCTATATTTTTAGAAACTCCAAAAAATCCTTCTATCAACCTTTTATTTTCAAATACCCCCCTATAAAGGTTAAAAATAATCATGGTTGGTGTTAAAATTTTCTTTTTGATCAAAATATCCTTCTATTTTCATATGTAGTCAACGATTGTTCCAGATCAACCGTTGGAATTTTTTAATTGAAGGTACATGTTGGGATTTTTTAATTGAAGGTACCTGCTGGGATCTTTCTCCATATATTAGTCAAAGATTGTTTAGTTCAACCGTTGAGTCCTTTTACGTTTTATCTCACAAAAACTCAAATCCAAAAATGAAGAAAATATTTTTCTCTTTTTTTTTTCTCTCCACTAAACATATCCTGGTGTAGAATGATTGGGTCCGAAAGAGAAACACGTTTTTGGGGATATATAAAAATATGATAAGATCTAGTGAAAGTACATCTTTTGAAACTGCCACCTTTCACTAGTTCGTAAAAACGAAAATGATAAATCATTCAAACAGGAAAAAGTTTTTGACGGAAGTTGTAGATAATCTAATTATCTATCCAACCCAGTTCGGCCCATCCCCGATTGGACTTCATATATGAACATTATGACAATTTTACTAACTATGTGTAAAATCGTCGCATCCTTTGGTATTACATTAGAAAAAAAATGATAGATCGTTCAGTCAGAAAAACTAAGGTGATCGAAGTGATATATCCGACCCAATTTGGCCCAATCCAATTGGAGTTTGTATGTGAATGTACACTTTTAAAACGAGTCTACACAGTCACAAAACAAATTTTGTCCGGATCGGGCGATATGTATTGGGTACACATATATCTCATATTACGTTTAGAAGTTATACGTGCTTACATTGGATATACATTTGAAGATATACATATGTATATTTCATAGATCTTAATCCAAGTGGGAGTATGAAAGGATACATATTTAAGGCGAACACGAAATTAATAATGTGTATATTAGATACACATACATATATTGAATATGCATAGTTAAATTGATAAGATAAACATTTGATGTTTATGAAAAGATCATAATGTTGCACCAGAAACAAATTTTAGTAAACTGTTATAACTTTCACATATTGATGATTTTTTCTTTGTCTTCATTTTATATTTTTATTTTTCTTTCTCATGACAATTTTTTTTATTAATTTAATGTCTTTTCTGATATTATAATTGTACAAAGTTTATGTCATTATTTCTGATTTTTTTGCCTACATAAATGATTTTGGATTATTAATTAATTTTTTTTTAACTTTTATCATGATAATATATTTTAACAGAGAGTACTATTATTTCTTATGTTTTTGTTAAAAATAATTAGTATATGTATGATTTTATTTTATATTTTGAATATTTAATGTTGTATTTTTGACAAGTTATATTGTTTATTGTTTATTAATCATTTATCGTGAAATTATTGATTATTTAATTTTTTTTATAAGAAAGGATAATATTGTCATTTCATTATTTTTATCATGTAACATTAAATGTTATCACAAACTTAGATATATTATTTTTTTTGGAATCTAAAAATTTAACCAAACACAAATATTATCATTGCATGGGGATGTCATTGTCGACAATCACATTTCAAAAAATGTGATTACCTTGATAATCCTACATTACATTTATCGCAATCCAAACACAACACACCCTTAAATCTAGAAGAAAAGAATTATGTAGGAAATCTTTCAATAGGTATAAAGTTAAACATTGGGCTTTTTTTACATTCTTCCACGTTTCTTTTCTTTTTACCGTTGGATTCATTCTTTTACGGTCCTTTGATGAGAGTTAAAAACACACCTCAATAAACCTAACGAGCTTCTTTTCTTTCTCATTCGCGCTGGACGAACAAAGAAGAAGAGAAAGAGTACTGACCGAACCTACGCGAATGGCTACGGTTCTGGCGATGGTGTTGCGACTGGCTACGGTTCTGGGGATGGTGATGCGACTGGTTACTGGCGATTTTTTTTGCGGCTGCTGACTCGCCAACAAGCCCTAGACGGAGGGCGACGAACCTCTCGGCTTTAGGTTCCATCTCCGCTACGCCAAAAAAACATAAAAACCCTAGAGGAGAGAAATTTCAGTCTAACCCTAGCCGCGGCAAGAGAACAAAGATGAAATACCTTAACAAAATCCACTTGGATACGAAAGATCCCAAAGATTCTCTAAATCGAGCTCGATTGAAGGTAAATCTCACTATTAGGCCTCTCAAATCGTGGTTTGATTTCCTTTTTGGTCGATTTTGTTCTTATTTCTAACAGATTTGTACATTTTACGATGAAATACCTCAACAAACGATGAATAAATCCCACTCGCATACGAAAGATACCAAAAAATCTCTGAATCGAGCTCTATTGAAGGTAAATCTCACTGTTAAGTCTCTCAAATGGTGGTCCGATTTTCTTTTTGGTAGATTTTGTTCGTATTTGTAACAGATTTTTTATTTTTTGGACGTAAAGAACTTTTCCCCAGTTTTTGGTATATATTACAACTCATTCTATCTCCTTTCGCCGTTTGATGTTCCAGCGAGAGTTAAGTCTTGATTGCGGACGACGAGGGATGCATGAAGCTGGCTGAGTTTGGCAGAAGCTGACCAGTTGATGCGGGCGGTTGGGATGGGCTACCGGTTCGCTTGAAGGCGTAAGTTGGCTCGGTTACTTTGTGGTTATATACCAGTGGAAAAAGAATGTCGGCATCGGGTGGTTGGCCACGGTACGGTGCAGGTAAATTAAGAAGGTATAATCAATCCCGCACAAATCATGAGTTTTCTTAATTACTGCCCTCGACAACATTATGCCATGTTAGGAAATAAATTCTTACTTCTAATGCTATATCAATTGAGTCCAATTAATTTCATAAATTTGCACATAATTTCACCAACTTTAGGTTCTTTTTTTGCAAAGAAATATGAAGTTTGGGTTCTTTTTGCATATGGGAGTGATTTTGAAAGCTTTTGCACATATTGTTCCTTTTTGCTCTTTTTCAGCAAAAATAGGTGATGGGTAATTTTGCAAATTTCTTTTCATTTTAGTTTTTGGTAAATTTCAGCATACTCTGGGTTTTTTTCGAAATTTTAGTTTTTTTTGTCATTTTTTTTTATTTCAGCTAAAAAAAATGTAAGGGGAATTTAAGAAATTTCGAGGGGTTCTGTACAATTTTCAGTTTGTTTAGGTATTCGTTTTGCAAACTTTAGCATTTTTAGCTGAAGAAATTTTCTCTACACATGAATATTTTATTAATTTGAGTCAATTGAAACAATAAGTTTTTTCGTTTGCTCAAAATAATATCTGAAATGAATTTTTTTATTTTGTTTTTATTTTGTTTAATAGTTTGATAAGAACCGTTTCGCGATATTGGGCCCCCTTTTCCGCTCAACAGCTAAGAAAATTTCTTCAGGTATTTTTTCACTTGAACCCAACAGTTTGTACTAATTACTCTCAATCGAATCCAACAGATAAGATTATTTATTTTCTAAATTAGTCATGCAGAAAGGACGAAAAAATGTGCCCCGTCAGCCTCGAAAAAAGAAGATATGGTAAACGGCACCAGAATCAAACTATAGCTGTCGGCAAACGGCCTGGGAATTGCAATAGTCTCAGGTATAACCCTAATTTTATTTATATCATTTCTTAAACATGTTAATTAAACGTTTTTCTTTTATTTAGTTTTTATTTTGTTTAATAGTTGGAAGAAATGAGAGAGAGGCATTGAGGGGCATTTTCGATATTTCTCTGAAATGATAAAAGTTCTGACATAAATATCTTATGCTTAGACGTGAAAATTTTCTATCAAAAGTAGATTTATTATTATTCGTTACTCATAAATGACACGAAAATATTTGCTATTCAAATTTAAAATTAACACGTTTGACAATTTTACATTTTGGTCCAAAAATTATTGGCGATTCAGCAACAAGGGTCTAGAGACTTTGGGTTTTTTCTTAGCTATGCCATGATTATCATTGTAAGACTAATAAATCACTTATTTTTAAAATGTATTATGTTAATGCCGAAAATATCCCTTTGAGTGAAGAAAAAAATAGGGGCAATTTCAGGTACGTCCCTCTAAAAACTCAAAATATCATATTGGTCCCTCTAAAAACATTAATATCAAATTTATCCTCCCAAATATCAATTCTTATCAAATTAAACCAATACTCAATCTTCTGTTAAATTTAATGGAAAATGAGTAAAAAGACTTATTTGCCCCTCTTTTCTTTTCCCGGCGAACACTAGCTAATCTTATTATTAGCTACAGCTCTTGCGGTTCTCTCTCTAGGCCATGGGTTCTCTAGCTTAATCCTCGTGACTTGCAGATCGTCTTTGGTTATACGTGCCATGGAAAAATCCATTCTGGCGGACCGCTCAAGACCTCTGCTTGGGAACTCGCACTTCATTCTGGCGAACTCGTGAACTACTTCTGGTGAACTAGAAAGTTCCATTATGGCGAACACGCAAGCTCCATTGTTGAATGAAAAAGTCGAAGGTATTTATTGTATTTCTGAATGTTGATCGATTTTGTAGTTAATTTGAATGAGTTAAAGATAATTGTGGTTTCATTGCATTGAATTAGTGTTAATGTAGGCTTTATTATGGTCTATTGGATTAAATATGATTATTTGAGAAGAAATTAAAGTGAAATAGGGTTAATTATGACTTAATTGGGGTCAATTATAGTGCATTATGTTGAATTAAGGTTAAGTGCTGCAACTGTTTGTAATTTTCATTTTGTTTTCACTAAAAAATATTAGATCACATTTGCAAATTAAAAGTTCACGCGCATAATATTTCTTAAGATGCTAAGGCCTCGAGAAAATTCAAAGCATAATCCCTCATATTTGTAATATAAGCATGCTGCAGGCTTTTTTGTTTGTTGCAAATTCCCCGTAAACTGAAATCCTTGACTAAATTACCTAAAAAATACGATGAAAATTGCATTAAAAGGTAGCTGTTGACAAATATAGGTGGTCATGGCCCATTTTATGTACTTATATGGTATTGATATTCGTTTTGATCACTTCATACATCACATTTTATGTACTTGACGGAACTGTGGTGGTGGTGGTGGTGGTGTGTAAGCCCCCCCCCCCCCCCCCCCCCCCATGAAATTACACACGAATGTATATATAGAGAAATTATATATGTTATTATAATTTATAGGTTAAAAATTATATTGAATTGCTCGCTCTCGGCCCCCCCTATCATTCCGGGCCCCCTTATTATTCCGGCCCCCCTCGTTCTCACTCATCTTTTCCTATGCTTTTAGGGTGTTGCTATTAAAACGAACTGACGAAGTCAATTAACATAATTGAATTGAAGTATTATTGGGAACAAAATTAGTGTATGAATAGATTATCTAATTAATTTATTTGTTTGCTTACTCTGTTGTTGAATAAATTAGTCAAGTTTCATTTTTCATTGTGCGAAGTATTTATTTATTTTTTGCAGAACAGAGTTATTATGATGATAGGAACTTTGTTGTCAATTTGAAGATTGTTTTATATGTGAAGTGATTAAATAGTAATATAAAATGTATGTTTTGTTTCATAATGGATTTCTTAGATCTTTCATTTTTTTTTGTATGATACATGCTATTTAAAACGAACGATGTATTGCATATTTTAATTTAATGTAATATTTTGTTTTCGATGTACTCACAATTCTTATGAAATCGAGGAAGAAATGAGTCAATAGTTGAGCGAAACATGGTTCGAATCGTGTTTAAATATGTGTGTTAACATTTAAGTTCTAATCTTCCAAAAAAATTACAATATTTAAAATATTATTTAAACTACATGCAAATAACTTTTTCTAATAATCAATCTCTCGCTAACATGACATTAAACGCTTCTTCGAGCCTTCTCTTCTCAATCTAGTACCTATATGGTACCAATAGTGCTTCACTTCATTCTCGGTACCAAACCAGTACCGAGCCTTCTTCCCCAGCAAAAGTACCAAAACTAGTACCGAGATCTAATCTTGTTCATACAAGGTGTCCCCAAAATCATATCACTCTACTCTATTCATTCTCCTCTACATATTCTGCTATATCATCTATTTCTAAATATCTCAAATTCTCGTGGATCCGATAACCCGTTGGGATAGCTCTTTTTCACATATAACCCTGAAAATCTAGAAATTAATTCTCTCTTTGTTTTTCAACCACAAACTCTCTCTTTCTCACCACAAATCTCTTCCAACTCTCTTCACATCCAAAATTACCTACATAACCCTATTCTTTTCCATACAAATTTGAAATTTCCACATGTAACCCTGAACATTCTCAAATTCTCAAAAACACATTCTCATCCACGATCAAATCTTTTTCCATTTTTTCTTCTGACAATGGCAACTCCGCCAAAGGGTTCTCGCCAAAGGGTTCTCAAAAACACATTCTCAAATTCTCAAATTTCCATCTTTTTCCATTTACACAATAGTTATATGTGTTCTCGTCGTGATGAAAAGCTATTCCGAACCTGTCAGTGAGGGACAAAAGGTCAACGAAGTAACGTGCTAATTGAACAAGAATATTAATGAGTCCACTTGGTCTTGATATTAAACATAACATATGTAAATTCATTTCGGTGTGATGGGTTAACTTCGCATTCCTCATCATATTAGACAACTAAAACAACTACGTTATATATCATTTACATTTTTACAATAGCATTTGGACCAATTGTATTTTCAGCAACTAGCCAATTACACAATAGATATATACAATTTATAATAGCGATTCAGACCAATTGTATTTTCAGCAAGCAAACCCGCTACTGAAACAAAATCGTGTTTGTCATTCAATTAAATGAGTAAACAGTAACAGATATAAGCAGAATTAATACCAAATAATTTCAGTTGTGAGTCGTGACCAAACAAGATATTATTTACCAAATAGTCTGATCACATCTCAGTAAAAAGGATCAATAAGCCTCCAAAAAATTAAAAGAAAGAGGCGATAAAGGCAGAGGCTCTCGCCTATCTTCTGGTCAATAGGCGACGAAAATGGAGAGATCTAACGTTTCGCCCGCTTGGCAACAGGTGAAGGCGATAGCGACTGGCAGGAGTCTAGCGAGTCAAAATAGAACAGGAGAGGAAGTGCAGTCGCAAATCCAGCTTGAGGGTTTAGGAAACAGATAGACAACCCATGGGTATTTTGGTCATATTAGTTTATATTTAATAATTTAATCAGAGTTAATCATTCTAAATCATGATTAACTAGATGATAAGTTAACGGAATGGACAATTTTGATATTATATTAATAACAGAGGGATTAATTTGATAAGTTTATAGTATTAGATGGATAAATTTGTTATTTTATTAGTTTTGGAAGGTTAAATTTGATATTATCATTTTTTGAAGGACAAATTTGATATTTTGAATTTATGGAGGGACATACAAGAAATTATCCCAAAAAATATATATATACTTTGGGGGCATCATGGACAAATGCGGCGGTTGTAAGAGGGGTTTAAGAGCTGGGAAATCAGAATTACTTTGAGGGCATCATGCCGAAAATAACCTTCCGAGAGTTCGAGAATTATTGTCAATGGTACATTTTTATAAAATAACCCTTATAAATATTTTATTCGCTTTAGTGAAATTTTTATTTGTTTTATTAGGTCAAGAATTTGATTGAGAAGCCATAATATGAATCTTTGCCTCAGGATCTAAATAAGCAACTCAAATCCTAAATTAATAAAAATATCGCATATGGCCCTTCTAATTTGAAAATATCATAATGTATTTTTTTCCAAATAGATCCCTCATCTTTTCAAAGATATCATCTTAAACATTGGGCCTTTTTGATAGGCTTCCCAGTTCCTATTTCAGCGTGACATGTGTCTTCTGTATGAGCAGCTCTTAAATATTGGTTCCTGCTTCTTGGGTTTTGATGTTTGTTCTTTCTCCCATTCCTCGTATTATATTTATGTAAAAAATATATATTTTACAATGCTGGCTAATTCTACCTTAAAAATATATATTTATGTAAAAAATGTAATCAAGTACTTGGACATTCAATATTAGCATCCCAATTTATTACGAATATAAACAATATAAAATTAAACTGTACATTTTGACTTGTTTTATAATTTATAATATTATAATGTAATACAAAATCCTACATGTTAAAATCATGATATTTGAATTCCGGCTCAAATAAATTAAAACTAATGAAATATGCACGGAAACAAAAATTATGATTGATCGATCAATTATACTTATACATACAATATTAATGATTTTTATACATTTTTTTTTTTAAGATTGTATATGTGTGAAAAAAATTATTCTATTTTTTACCATATTATTATAAAATAAGACAAAGTAATGATTTGTTTTATTTGTACTTAGAATAATTAATTATCCAACATATTATTTATACAAAAACTAATCTAATTCTAATCTTATTCTTAACGGTAACAATTTCTAATTCAAATCTAATTCCAACGTTAATATTTATTCATATTAAACGAAATACACATGGTCCACGATTTAATGACAGCAAAAAGTTTACCATTCTCAAACGGTGTATATATCGAACCTGTACGCCAAGTTTAGGAGCACTGTAAACAATTTTAACACGCCTCTACAGTTCATGAATAAATAAGCCCTCACCCAGCTGTTCTTCTCTGTCGTCCCAAAATATTCTTTCTTGTCTTGTCTCTTTTCTCCCTTCTCCGTTCTCCCTTGTCTATTCTCTCTCACAAGGCAATCGAGAAACCATGGATCTGGATACTTTACAATGCAATCGAGAAACCATGGATCCGGATACATAACAGAAAACTTCTTCTTCCTCTGTTTTTCGTCGATTGTGCTTCTTGCCCCCTGTTTTTTGTTCCTTGACCCAGCCGGAGTGGTGTCTGACTCGTAAACGGGAAGAGCACGACTAGGCACTCGAGAAGAACATTCTTCTTTCCTTGTGGACTCAGACCGCTCGAAACTACAAATTTCATGGCTGTGGACACACACACGAGGATGTAAGTGAATCTCGTACATGATTTACTTTTATTCTCTTTGATCTTGGTTCAAGGTTTTTTTTATTGACGAATCAAGCCAGTAATTGTTTCTCTTGGTCGTTTTTACTCTTGTTTCTTTGATTTTCGTTTTTGGTTAAAGCAGTTGTTGCCAATTTTGCATTAAATGGATATATTTGATAAAGTCCTCATGGATTATTGATCATCTGAGTACATGTTATGATTGATTTTATAGTTTGAACAGTTTTGTATATTTTTGAACGAAGGTTTTGCAATCACTAATTTAGGGACAAGTTTCCATTCTCATTTTCTTTCTGAATTTCTTAAATCCCTGTATGAGTACTTAGATCGGCCATTCACTTTGTTTAGTTTGAACCCCTCAATAAATTGTTTTTTGGACTTCAGCCTTTGAATCATTATAAGCATCTGTTTGTGATTAATTTTGTAGTTTGAAAAGTTTTGCGAGCACTAATTTAGGAACATGTTTGATTGATTTTCTAGTCCTAAAAATTGTTTTTTTGTGCTTTCAGGCTTGAAATCAAGATTTCAAGAAATTGGTGCTTGTGCTTCACGCTTGAACTCAAGTTCTTAGATTTCCCATCATGACTTCATGCGATTTTTTTGGGGCTGTGGAGGTGAAAGCTGACCGACCAGGTGAAATTTGAAATGAACTAATTTATTTTGTAAGTATCCAATCTAATTTATTTTCACTCAGTGTGCACAGATGGAAAAATTGGATGATCAAATCGATTTACGAAGACACAAAAATGCGACATATCAAGACAGGAGATTTCGAAGCGTCGAGAAAGAACCAACTGGTGTAATGTTGCATGTGTGTGCTTCTATGTTTTTGTGTTTGTATATGTGCATCTTTGTATGTGTGTGTCTGTCTCTGTGTGTTTATTTTTGTGTTTGTGTATGTATGTCTATTTGTGTGTGTGTGTGTGTGTGTGTCTAGTCTTGTATGTGTGTATTGTATGTGGTGTGTATGTGTGGTGTGTGTTAGGGGGGGTCCGGCTCAAGTGGGGCCGGGCCTGGGTAGGAGGGGTTGGGCTCATGCGGGGCCTGGCCCGGGGAAGGGGTCGGGCCCACGCGGGGCCTGGCCCGGGGAAGGGGGCGGGCCCACGCAGGGCCTGGCCCGGGGAAGGGGGCGGGCCCACGCAGGCCTGGCCCGGATGGGGGGTCGGGCCCACGCGGGGCCTGGCCCGGGGAGGGGGGTCGGGCCCACGCCGGGGCCTGGACCGGGGGGGGACGGTGGTCGGGCCACGCGGGGCCTGGCCCGGGGGAGGGGGGTCGGGCCGAAGGGGGGGCCTGGCCCGGGGGGAGGGGGGTGGAGGTCGGGCCCACGCGGGGCCTGGCCCGGGGGGGGGGGGGGTCGGGCCCACGCGGGGCCTGGCCCGGGGGGGGGGGGGGGGGGGTCGGGCCCACGCGGGGCCTGGCCCAGGGGGGGGGGTGTCGGGCCCACGCGGGGCCTGGCCCGGGGGGGGGGGGGGGGGTCGGGCCCACGCGGGGCCTGGCCCGGGGGGGGTCGGGCCCACGCGGGGCCTGGCCCGGGGGGGGTCGGGCCCACGCGGGGCCTGGCCCGGGGGGGGGTCGGGCCCACGCGGGGCCTGGCCCGGGGGGGGTCGGGCCCACGCGGGGCCTGGCCCGGGGAGGGGGGGTCGGGCCCACGCGGGGCCTGGCCCGGGGAGGGGGGGTCGGGCCCACGCGGGGCCTGGCCCGGGGAGGGGGGGGTCGGGCCCACGCGGGGCCTGGCCCGGGGAGGGGGGGTCGGGCCCACGCGGGGCCTGGCCCGGGGGGGGGGGGTCGGGCCCACGCGGGGCCTGGCCCGGGGGGGGTCGGGCCGAAGGGGGGCCTGGCCCGGGGGAGGGGGGGTCGGGCCCACGCGGGGCCTGGCCCGGGGGAGGGGGGGGTCGGGCCCACGCGGGGCCTGGCCCGGGGGAGGGGGGTCGGGCACACGCGGGGCCTGGCCCGGGGGAGGGGGGTCGGGCACACGCGGGGACTGGCCCGGGGGAGGGGGGTCGGGCACACGCGGGGACTGGCCCGGGGGAGGGGGGTCGGGCACATGGGGACCGGAAAAAACTCAATAAAAACTCCATTCCTTGTTTAATTTTATAAGGTGGGCCCCATTCCTCATTTTCATTGTTATTTTTCAAATTTCAAATATTTATTTTTTTTTCGAAAAAACACAACAAAAACTCGTAATATTATGTAGTATGATTGAAACTATGATAATAGTTGTCATACATTGTGGTATTTTAAAGGAAAATTATACACCTCCTATAAATTATTTTCAGACTTAACCAATGATTATGCATTAACAATTGACGACAAATAAAATAAATAAGATAAATAAATATGAAATTAGACAATTGACTATGCCGTTTTATTCTGTGTTTGTTCGGCAAAACTAATGGAATACATACATGGGTTAATATGATATAAAAACCGTAATGACAAAAATACCCTTATTTTTTAATCGATCGATTAACATTAAAATTAATAATCATCTGTATTGACTCAACCGAGCACACATGCTCATCTTTTAGCTTCAATTCATAATCCATTGCACAATTGACCCCTTTTCAGCTACAAATCTCGATTAATTGTAGAAGATCAGACAAGTTTTTTCAAATGGAAGATTATGCAAAAAATTCAAAATGAAAGATTATGCAAAAAATGTATAAATCCAAAATAAAAGATTATGCAAAAAGGCCCTCATAAAACATTACAAATGGAAAGATTATTTTGTAGCAAAATGGAGTAATTTGCTTTTAACTGCACAAAATTGATCAAATAGAAATGATTATAATTAATTCGAAACAATATGTAGTTTGATTTATTCCTTTTCCTTTTAATCATAATTATGAGAGATAATGAAATTAATTTCTTTTCTGAGTAAATGCCCCAGGTAAACCTTTATAATTTTCGGTTATTTTGTCATTATTCATTTTCTTAAATGTATTCGTTCACAAGAAACCGAAATAAAGGAGGCTACTTAGATTCTCTCTATTGTCATTCATAAAGGTGTGAATATAAATCAGCAAGGTTACCCTCAGAAATAAGATCTCTTTCCGAGATAGATTCCACCTTTTGAAAAAAGCAATAAAATCAATAAAATGTAATACACTTTCTCTCTTCCAAAATACTTCTAAAAGTATTAATTTAGAAACATAAAACTTGGTTCAAAATATTTGGTGCACGGCTTCATTTCTTTCGATGTGAAGAACTTGTTTTCGACTGTGTTACCGGAACGGATACGAGATGTGTTCTCGAGGTGTAAAACATTGGAGATAGATAAACGCAAATCCTGCACAAGAGATCGTCAATCGGCCTTTAGGCAGCAGTGACACGATCACGTGGATACGATCACGTGAATACTATTAGGCCGGTGAAATAATCGGTGGAATGGTTCTCGCCGGAGAAGGAACTAGTAGAGGAGTAATTTTCTCGATTCTTGTGTAAGAGAGGATGAGAAACGGGGCAAGAGAAATACGTTGTTTATTGCCACGTAATGGTTATTTGAAATAGCAAATATCACTTTCGTCAAGAAAAGTAGTCTATTCCACGGAATAATGCTATTCCATCTCAAATATGGAATAGAGCAAATCTAACTTTTGGTGATTTTATTCTGCAATATTCTATCTCTGGTCGGAATAGAGTGGATGAGACTACTTAATCCACTATCCCACTCTATTCCGGGGGGTCACCGAAGCACCGTTGTTATTTAACGATGATATTTATTGTATCATTTCAAAATAAAAGGTGCGAAACAATATTTCATAAGTTAAAACAGAACAAAAATATTTATATTTTGTGTCATATAAACATCACATGAAATATGAAACATCATTTTTTTAAGAGAATCATAAATCGTGAATCGTAATCATTATATGTCTTTATTTTTAAAGGCCTTCTATCATGTCCCTATATTTCATCATTGGAATCGTGACGAGTCATGATAATGAAATATTAGTTGGAAGCTCTTATCCAACTCCAAAAATCTCCTCCCGATTAATATTTAATATTAATTTAATTATTTTAATTGAAAATTAATTAATTGCGTCATCAATTAGTTTAATTAAAAGTTAATTAATTGGATTTTTAATTATATTTTATTGAGGTGTTAATTGAACGCTTAATTAATTTGGTACAAAATAGGTTCATGAGTTAATATTCACCTTACCGTGATGTCATGCTTACTCCATCATGATAGCGGAAGGAAAATTGGGAGGAATAATATAATTTTTCTTATTTTTATATTGATCTCGATAAGACTCGAACCTATAATATTTTCTCCAATATATATTTTTATTGTTCAAAACACTCAATCAACTGGATATAAGATCATTGACACGAAACTTCAGATTTTAATCCTGCAATTTAGAATTTGAAAACCAACAATGGCATAACTTAAAAATATTACATACACATTTTTGTAAGATAAGATAATGGTACTAAACATAAAAAAAAATATATCGTATAATTTAACAGTTACATTACAGCATACAAGCAAACTACATACAATAAATAAATTTAAACTACATACAATAAATAAGTTTTGAAGATCAAGTGTAAACCCAATGAATGGTTCATTGAGATACAAGAGGATAAAATAACAAGGAATATCATGTATAGTTCTTATTCTCTGAATATATATTTAAAGAAATTATAAGTTTATTAAATCCTTCATTTTCTATTTTAATCCGGTGGAATGATGACCAATTAAAAGTATAGAACAATAGAACTCCCTAAATATACAAGTGAAATTGGCTCATAAGTTTTTTTTTTTTTTTTTTTTTTTTTGAAAATAGGGCCAATGCCCGAAATTGACTCGCAAATTTCATAACTCATAAGTTTTATGAACTTGCAGGCCCATCCTTCTCCATCGCCAGCCTTTCTTCGTCGTCGAGAGTTCAACTTTTTGTTAGTATTATTTAGTTGTAGATAATACTTATACAAAGTTTAAAACTTGTATATTGCTTGATTAAAATATGGCCATTTATCTTTGATGATATACGTAGTTTGATTTATTCCTTTTAATCATAATTATGAGAGATAATGAAATTAATTTCCTTTATAATTTTCGGTTATTTTGTCATTATTCATTTTCTTAAATGGGAAACAAAGGAGGCTACTTAAATTCTCTCTATTGTCATTCATAAAGGTGTGTATATAAATCAGGAAGGTTACCCTCAGAAATAAGATCTCTTTCTGAGATAGATTCCACCTTTTGACAAAAACAATAAAATCAATAAAATGTAATAAACTTTCTCTCTTCCAAAATACTTCTAAAAGTATTAATGTAGAAACATAAAACTTGGTTAAAAAAATTCGATGCATGATTTCATTTCTTTCCATGTGAAGAACATCCGTTCTCGACTGTGCTACCGGAACGGATACGAGATGAGTTCTCGAGATGTCGAACCTCGGAAATGGACAAACGCAAATCCTGCACAAGAGAGCGTCAATTTGTCTTTAGAACAGTAGTAGCAAGATCACGCGGTTACATCCAGACTTGTTCTCAATTTATTTATTATTAATTTAATAAATTTGGTTATTTTATTGAAATATAACCAACACTTTCTCTCTCTCTCTCTCTCTCTCTCTCTCTCTCTCTCTCTCTCTCTCTCTCTCTCTCTCTCTCTCTCTCTCTCTCTCTCTCAGCATGCAATGACAACGATGGAGAAATGTAATTGAGGAATGGATTTCGTTAGAAAGAGGAAAACGAGATTAGTACGCCCAATCTATTAGATCGGTGAAATAATCGGTGAAATAAAACATCACATTAAATATGAAACATCTATTTATTTTAGGGATAATTTCTTGTATATCCTTACAAAAATCTAAAATATCAAATTTGTCCCTGCAAAACTGCTAATATCATATATATCCCTCTAAAACTCAACTTGACTTTTCTGTTTGATTTAACGGAAAAAAATATAAAATTACCATTTTGCCCTCTAATATCATTTCCCTCTCTCTTATTGACTCGAGATAATTTTGCTCTGTTTTTTTTTTGACCCACTGGCTTTCTCTCTCACAGTGGAAGAAGCCCTACTCTTCTCTCATAAACAGGTAAGGTACACGTAACTCTGGATCTAGTTTGTCCCAGACTTCACTCGTCCCTCTCTTTATTTTGCATCACGAAATAACTCAAAATTACATTGAAACGTGCATCGACACATTTAAACTATTATATACAAGATTTCAACATATATTAATAAAAAAAAATTAATAACCTTAGAAGTTGCAAGATCATAATATTAAAATCATGATACTTTCTTATCTTTCTTTTTCTTTCCATTTTTTCATTCAAAGCACAAGTATTTGGGTCTCATCTCATACAGTCATACTAAGCTTACTATGCTTGTGGCATTGGTGCCAGAACTAGTATTTGGGTTTTAATAAGGAGAAAAATGTGGATATTGAAAGATGAAGGCAAAATGAAATCGCCCAAAAAATTACAAAGAAAAAAGTAAAAAATTGGCCTAACTATAATGAAGCCAATTAAGCCTCAACATAGACACAAAAATCATCAACCAAAAATCGTGGCCATCAGAGAGATAAATCATCAAGTCCAACTTCTTGTACATTCTTCTCCACGGTTCTCCACGGTTGAGAGAGAGAGAGAGAGAGAGAGAGAGAGAGAGAGAGAGAGAGAGAGAGAGAGTTGAGAAAGTAACGTATCAAACTCGTGCATCAAGCTCACGAACTGAAAAAGAGGAAAGGAGAAAGGAAGGTATGAGTAGGAGGGTATTTTCGTCATTTATATTTATATGTATTGATACAACTATAGTTTACAATGTTAAATGATAGTTAATTTTAACGATTTTGATATATTTGATATTTTGTATGTTTTAAGTGGATGTAAATGATATATTTCAAGTTTTCAAAGGTTAAATTTGATAAATTTGTAGTTTTGAAAGGATAAATTTGATATTGATAATTTTGTAGGGACAAATTTGATATTTTGAGTTTTTTAGGAATATACAAGAAATTACCCCTTTATTTTAAGAGAAGCATAAACCGCGAATCATAATCATTGTATGTCTTTATTTTTATATTGATCTTGATGAGACTCGAACCGATAATATTTTTTCCAACACGTGTTTTTATTGTTCAAAACACTCGATCAACTGGATACATCATATATAAGACCATTGACACGGAACTACGGATTTTAATCGTGCAACTTAGAATTTGAAAAACAACAATGGCATAACTTAAACATATTACATACAAGTTTTTGTAAGATAAGATAATGGCACCTGCACGATAAACATAAAAAACATAACTATTAGAATATCAAACATATATTCAATGAATTAAATAAAAAAACATATCATATAATTTAACAGTTACCTTACAGCATACAAACAAACTACGTACAATAAATAAATTTTAAAGATCAAATGTAAAACCAATGAATGGTTCATTGAGATACAAGAGGTTAAAATAACAAGGAATATCATGTATAGTTCTTATTCTCTGAATATATATTTAAAGAAACTATAAGTTTATTAAATCCTTCATTTTCTATTTTAAACCGGTGAAATGATAACCAATTAAAAGTATAGAATAATAGAACTCTCTAAATATACAAGTGAAATTGGCTCATAAGTTTTTTTTTTTTTTTGTGAAAGTAGGGGCAATGCCGGAAATTGACTCATAAATTTCATAACTCATAAGATTCATTCATTGAATTTCTCCTATCCGAATCCTTAATTGGCTTTGGCTTCCCTCTTTCCACGCTTTCAGTTTCTCCATTTCCCTCCTTTTTATCTTTCTTTACACCTAACAACACACACACACACACACACACACACACACACACACACACACAGATGGAAGTACTCTCGACAAGCTCCATTGTTCTACGACCAGCATCCCGAGCTACCCACCATTACGAAAGCCAATCTCCTCTTCGCCTCTCTTTCTCTGTCCTAAGAAAAAGACCTTTCCACATTTGCGCCATTAATGGACATGACACTGCTAAACATGGAAGCAGCGTAGTAGAACCACCAAAGCAAGAAGATAGGAAGCAGAGAGACATTGTTATGTACTCGTTCGCCCCGTATCCACTTGTGCTCGGAACTGCCCTATTACCAGGAGGTATATTCAGTACTTCACTTTTTCGTGATTAGGGGAGGCGATAAAGTCAATTTTCGAGCCTTTCGTCGAGGTGGTGAAGACTCTGAGCCTTCCTGATTGGCTAGTTGTATACAATGTTGTTTTTTTTTTTTTTTTTTTTTTTTAACAATGCAAAATTAAGAATAGAACTAAGATTTGTTTTTTTTTTGTTTCCTTACGGAAATTAAGGAACATACTAATTTATACATTTTTATGCTATCTTAAAAAAATACAAACACACCAATCAAGAAAGAGAAAATAAGTATAACACAAATTAAAAATTCCTAAAAAAATTGATATTTTTGTTAAGTCTTCGTTTTTACAAAATTTACCGGCGCTCTTATTTTGAACCCAACTTTGTGCAATTTTTTGTGTCACATCATCATTTTTTCATCACTTTTTTTAATCATTAAATTATGATATGTGGTAAAATTTAGACCATTGATTAATCATTAGTTTTTTATAAACATTTTTCTTTATAGCCATTTAAGTGTCCCTTATTTTACACTATATTTTAATAATTCTTAAAAATCCACATCATCATAAATTAATGATGTGGATTATTATTATTGGTTAGGTTCATGTTAAACTAAGTTTATTCAATTGTTTACCATTTCACATAAGATTACAAGATCAAATGTGAATGCAATGGAAGATGAAAAATTTATATATGTAATACTAATAACTTAATATGTGATATTATAAACATAACACATATAGTTGTATTATTTTTAGAATTTTAATTTTAAAAATTCATCAAATATATTCGTTTTAATTTTACATCCATATTAACATAGTTCATACAATTCATTTTCCATAATTTTAATTTGTAAAAATAGAATGTAAAAAATGCAATGCAAAAAATGTTTTTTTACAAAATAAATTTTATTATTTATTTACATAATAGAATTTTAATATTAATTTTTATTTTTAAAAAATATAATCAAACAAATTTAATATTAATCCTTTTAAAAAATAATGGAAATAAAAAAGTTTATCCATCGAAATAATTTCTTAAATTTATAAACACTTATCAAATAATATAATAATGTTATTTTTAAAAATATAAAATTTTAAAAGATCATATGATATAAAATTATTTATGTTTATGCTGAATTATTTTTTATATTGTTTACTAAATTACTTTCACTATTGAGTTTGATATATTATTTATAATCTTCTTTACATTTTTAATCAATAACAAACTGTTAGTACTATATAATTAATGATATGTTACTACGTATGTTGTATGATTCATTAATTTTATATTTTATAGTGTATGAAATATTGTGAACAACAATGATATAATATTTGTTGTTATATTTTTTTTTTGTTTCTAAAATCGTGTTATACCTTATATATTATTATTATATAATGACATTAATATAAATGTTATTATTTGATTAAGAAAATGAATTTTTTTCATCAGAATGTAATATAATTGTAAATCATATACATAATCATAGATAAATTAGTTAAAATAATTATATTATGAAATGGTATTATCAATATTATTATATTTATATGTACTTTGTATTATTATGAAAAATATAATTAATATTCTCGCTGCGTAGCGCGAGTAATTTTCTAGTTTATATACAAAAGACCATTCAAACACATCATAATAATATGGGAAATTTTCAGAAAACCCCCTATCTTTTTTGGATATTCTAAAAACCCCCCTATCTTTTTGGAAACTCCAAAAAACCCCCTCTACCTAATTTTTATTTTCAAATACCCCCCTATAGGGGTTAAAACTAACCAAGGATGGTGTTATTTTTTTTTTACCAAAATACCCTTCTATTTTCATATGTATATTTTTTGTTATTTTTTCATTAATTTTATTAGTTTTAAAAAAAATTCATAAATAATTTTTAACATATAATGATTTCACAAAAATAAAATTATTAAATGTTGTGTTTGTATAATTTTAATATTTCATTTATTATTCATGAAAAACTAACATCAGATAATAATAATAAAATAAACAACTTAAAAATATACTGAAAGAAAAATATTTCTTTAAACATCTATTTTAATTTTATTTTCGTTCTTCTTTCATGTATGCTTTTAATAGATTCATGATATTTTATTTTTTAAATATTTGCAAGGTGTTCTTTTAATATTGTTGTTCATCTTATTATTATTTTATGTTATTTTTTCAATAAAAAGTTATGAAAGTCAAATATATGTAATGTATGAAATATTAAAATTATATATATATAACATATGACAATTATTTTTTTTAAATTATTATAAGCAAAAAAAAAATTAGGACTTTTTTAAAATTAATACAAATAACAAAAACATTATTTTAATTACTAAATATGTAAAATGAAGGGTATTTTGGTCATAAAAAAAATATTTAACACCATCCATAGTTAATTTTAACTCCATAGGGGGGTATTTGAAAATAAAAGTTTGGTAGAGGGGTTTTTTTGGAGTTTCCAAAAAGATAGGGGGTTTTTTAGAATATCCAAAAAAGATAGGGGGTTTTTTGAAAATTTCCCTAATAATATTTTGATATTTTTTTTCTTATCTTATAATAAACTAGCAATTACTTGCATATCCAAACAAGTATCTTTACTTGCATATTAAACTAGCGAAGTGACTATCAAAATTTATATTTAAAAAAATAAAAAATACTATGTTTCTCGTACACCTTACCTTGAATAATGGTAAGTACAAATAAATCAATTACAAATTTGACATAACTACGTAACTTGTGTTTAATTTGTAATTTAATCAATAACACGAGCTTATCTCTTTGGGCTTGTTCGGCAACATGAAATTAGAGTGGAATAGTGGAAGATAGTGGAAGAAATCATTTTATTCCGCCGAACAAGGTTGGAAGAAAATGGAATAACGTGGTTTAACTCTATTCCATAGGGGAGGTGGAAGAGTGGAAGAAGATGGAATAGAAGAATTTTTTTCTTCTTCTCTCTCATCCTTCCCAATAAAAAATATTAATTTAATTTTTACTTCCACTCTTCCACAATTAAATCTACCGAACAGCTTTGGAATAAAATAGAATTAGGTTTCTTCCACTCTTCCACTCTTCCATTATTCCATGTGTTGCCGAACGGGTACTTTGAGTCGAATTTGTGATTGATGTGTAAGACGAGTAACGAGACCAGTAAGAGTAAATATAAGTATCTTTACTCTTACTCGCTTTACCTTCCATTATTTTTAACATACTCATGAAATAAATTGTGTGATATCTTGGACGACCTTATCTTATAATTAATGTACAAATAAAATAAGATAATATTCATAATGGAACAAATTAAAATGAATGAACCAAAGGCATGCTTAATCGTGCCAAAAGTAAATTCTGAGTGATTCCTCGTTTTCTACATCCTTGAAACTGTCATGGCGACGACCTCTTCCCTTTCCAAGTCAATACTTTATCCACCCATTCAATCCATCCAACTTCGTCCTCCTTGAGGTAGAAGCGAGGCAAAACCTGTCGCAAAGCTAAGAAAGTTCTCTTCTTTGTACTTTTTCTTAGTCATTCCCGCCGTTGACTTTTGAGCCTCCATTATTCTTCTCAATTTGACCCTAATAATGGATCTTATGGATGAAGAATACGGAGAGATGGAGGATGGTATTTGGTTTGAATCGAGTGACGTAGATAGGAGGCCTTCGCCGGAGAACATCGTGGTTGTTTCTTTGCCCGAGAAATACGAGGAGGGGAAATCTACCTTGGATTGGGCTTTGAAGTACTTTTCAGGAAATGATTCAATTTGCTTCGCTGTTGTCCATGTTTGTGCTCCAATTCGAACGATCCCTTTAAGTATGTTCTTTCTTCTAGTTTCCAGTTACACAATCTCGAAGTTCTGGATTTTTGCTTGATTAAATGTTTGATTTAGCTAATTGCCCTATCCATTTTGATTGAGTATGTGGACTAGATACTAAAGTTTTTCATGTCTGAACACATTGGCACACAAAGTTGAATGTAGGAACTTGAGCCTGCTTCATACATTCATTAAAAAAGAGACCAACATTGGTAATTAAGCGTGTTAATTAGGATATAGAGGATGTAGTAGTGAAATTTGGGAGCATGTTAATTAAAAAAGAGACCAATTTCATAATTAATTGGGTTTATTTTTTCTCCAATTTATAGTGGGCATGGAGATTGAGGCAATTCATGTAGGGAGCGAGGTCGTTGAAGGATATAGGAAACTTGAGAAGGAGAGATTAAATGGGATTCTAAACAAGTACCTCTATAGATGCCAACAAACATTGAAGGTATGAATCTATGATTCATTCTTATATAATACATTTGTGCAATTAACCCTCAATTATAAAATTTAAAAATCGAAGATAATAGTTTTTTATTGGAAGTATATCTACCAAATGTATGTAAATGACAAGAACTCTCGCTTTTCCCCTTTTCTAGTTCAAGGCTTTCAAAGTATTAGTTGAGGCTGAAGATGTGTATGAGGGGCTTCTCGACATTGTTCGCACTCATGATATCTCAAAAATTGTCACAGGAACAATGCAAGAGAGGTACTATTACATCAAAATCCTTTTTTTTATATATTAATTATATAAATGTTCTATTCAAAATCTTTTGGTACTAAAATTCATCTTCGATTGCAGTCGAAGAGCTCCATCTGTGGGAGCGAAGAAACTAATGAAAGAGGCCAAATCATCATGCAAGATATGGTTCGTTTCGAATGGAAAATTGATCTTCACTAGGTATATTTTTTGTGACTTGTGCTCTGGTTTATTTTGTCTGTTTGTGTCCTTAAATTGTAACTTTTGATCCTTCAAACGGGTTCTCAGGATTTCAGTTAACACCGGGGATGCATCAAGCTCATCAAATGGTCGAAATGAGGAAGCCGAAGAAAATGGCGAGGAAAAAGAGGTGCTTTTTAAAAAAAAAAAAGAAATTGTGTGATATCATGTTTCATGTGTAATATATCTATTATAGCATATTTACTCATTTTTCTCTAATTAGAAGTGTTTCCTGTTTCTACATGGTCAATTGATATGCATCAGAAGTGCTTGATATCCTAATGTATTTATAGGGAGAAATGGAGCTAGACACTGACCCTCTTGAAAAGTTCAAGAAGAAGGCATATGAAGCATCGAGTAGGGGTGAAAATGCTGAGAAGGAAATGTTTTGGGTCTGGCAGAAATCCATGCTTTTAATGGTAATATAAATTTGCAACTAAAAAAAACAGTAATATACATTTCATTATCTCATTTACATATTGTAAATTTGCAATGCCCATAACCCTTCCCGCCTTCTAGTTTCTAAGTGAATGGTAAATGGTTGTCAAGTGGATAGTATGGAATACTCTTTGTGGTGGCCACATTGCCTAGTTTGGTTTATTTCAGTATTTATTAGGGTGTTACTTGCAGGCTAAAATGTCAAGTGAGTTACACTCAAGAGATGTACAATGGAGAGAAGACATTGACGAATTTCTGGAGAAGGAAGAAAAAAATATCGAGCAACTCAGGCTAGAGAACCAACGGTTGAAAAACCAACTGGCTCAAGTGCAGGGAATAATCGACCAAAAGGAAGAAATGGAAACAAGGCTTTCGGAAGCTCAGCTCTCAGTCAGGGACATTCAAGGCATCGCTGCAGCAGCGAGGGACCGCAACGAGTCGTTGGAATCTGAGAAAATCCAATTAGAGAAGAAACTAAACGATGCAAAAAAGATTATCGAAGAGTTGACAAAGAAAGCTAGCGAACAAGAAGAAAGTTCCAAAACATTGTTGCTCGAGCGGAATGTTGCAATGAGAGAGAATGAAGAGTTGCGTGACCCAAGAAACAGAGGAGATAGAAATTTCTGTTCAGGATCTCCGATTGTCACCGAGTTCTCACTCGAAGAGATAAATAAAGCAACCCACAATTTCAATTCTTCGCGGAAGATTGGAGAAGGTGGATTTGGACCTGTCTTCAAGGGTTTCCTTCGCAACACCACGGTTGCTATAAAGAAGTTGGACCCTAAAAGCTTACAAAGCAGAACAGAGTACGAACAAGAGGTATATTATAATTCGTTTATGTTTTCAACGTCTACTCTCCTTATATTATAATAGTCAAATTATTGCATTAATTTCTCCTTTATGTATTTATAGATTAATATCCTTAGTAAAGTGAGGCACCCAAACATTGTCACCCTTATGGGATCATGTCGAGAAGAATCAACTCTAGTATATGACTATTTATCTAATGGTAGCCTCGAAGATCGTCTTGAATGCAAAGGTAACACTCCGCCCCTCACATGGCAGCAACGAACCAGGATAATCGGCGAAGTTTGTTCTGCTCTGATCTTCCTTCATTCAGCTAAACCTCATCCAATCGTCCACGGCGACTTGAAACCTGCCAATATTCTGCTTGACGCCAACTTGGTGAGCAAGCTAGGAGACTTTGGCATTGCTCGCGTGTTAAGGCTCTCAACCCATATCACCACTCCAAAGGGAGAAGGCTGGTACATGGATCCCGAATTTGGGATAACCGGGGAAATAAATCCTAAATCTGATGTCTATTCGTTGGGCATCACTATCCTTCGTCTCTTGACAGGAAGGCCGGCCACGAATATTTCAAATATCGTGAAGGCGACTTCGTCTGAGGAGTTGAAGGCTATGATTGATCCCTCAGCTGGAGAATGGCCCTTTGTGCAGGCTAGAATATTGGCTTATGTTGGTGTGCAATGCAGTGAAATGAAGAGGATCAATCGTCCAGATCTTTTGGAGAACGTATGGCCTCAAGTTAAAGCCTTGGCCGGGGCAGTTTCCTTGCATGCATCACCTTGTTGTCGATCCATTCCGGACTACTTTATATGTCCTATTGTTCAGGTATTTTGACAACATTCTTCTTTATCGGTCTATTTAGATTATCAATTTATTTTTGTTAATAATTTCCAGGAGATCATGAAAGATCCTCATGTTGCGGCAGATGGATATACGTACGAGCTCACTGCTATTAGACAATGGTTTGGTACGCACAGTACATCTCCAATGACCAATGTACGACTTCCAAACTGTGATCTGCTACCAAATTATTCCCTTGGTTCTGCGATCAAAGAATGGACTGAGAAGCACCCGGAGCCATAATCAGTACAGTTTTTTCTTTATTACCGGACTTTTGAAGTCAATTGTTGTTGTGTTTATATTGTTCTCCATGAATGGCACTTATATTCGATTTATTTGTTTTCGTCTTGTCTCCTCGTGAGGTTGATGTCCTGTCGGTTGTACATGAGAAGTCGTGGAAGTTAGTTCGATTGTTTGGTCGGGCGGCAAGTAGATTCTCCGCAGCTTATATTTATTGGTGGATTCCCCATTTAGTTTCTCTTTAGTGCAATCTTTTTTTCCTAAAACAAGTAACGGAAAATGTATGTTTTTACTATTGAATTTGAACATGAAGACAGAGAGGATGAATGAATTTTGTGGACTACAAATGATGAAGAAAATATAATATTTGGACTTGCAAAAGCCTAAATTGATTGTTAAAACTCGCTCTTGAAAAACAAACTACCATTTGGTGCAAATTTGCATACTTAAACATATCGATATAAACGATCTCAAAAACACAATATTTGGAATTCCGAAAGTCCAAATAGATTGATAAAATAAACTATTGCGAAAAACAACATTTGATATTGTTTGTACAATTTGGTGAAAATTTGCGTACTAAAAAATTCGATCAAAACAATTTGAACAAACATAATATTTTTACTCTCCAAAGCCAAAATAAATTGCTAAAACAGCCTCTTGCGAAAAACAAATTTTCTAAATATTTGTACCATTTGGTGCAAATTTGTGTACTAAAACATTTGATACAAACCATCTCAAAAATACAATATTTGGGATCCCCAAAGTATAATTTGATTGCTAGAACTAACTATTGCGTAAATCAAACTTTCGTATTGTTTGTAAAATTTAATAAAAATTTGCGTACTAAAACATTTGAACAAAACGATCTAAAAAAACACAATATTTGGTCTCCCCAAAGCCTAAATTAATTGCTAAATCTGTCTCTTGAGAATTTATTTTTTCTTAATGTTTGTCCCGTTTGGTTCAAATTTCCGTACTAAACCTTTCGAACAAAATGATCTAAAAAACACAATATTTGGTCTCCCAAAAACCTAAATTAATTGCTAAAGTTGTCTCAAAGCGTAAAAAGATAGCATGAATCACAAACAAAAAATTTCTTACTGTTTGTACAATTTGGTGAAAAGTTACGTAGTCAAAGATTCGCTCCAAATAATCTCAAAACACGTTATTTGGACTCCTCATAGCGTTAAAATAATGTTATGAATCGAAAAACAAACTTTCTTGGTGTTTGTAAAATTTTATGAAAAATTATGTAGTAAAATATACGATACAAATGTTCTAAAATCACGTTATTTGAACTCCTCAAAGCGTAAAAAGATTGTTATGAATCAAGAAGGAAACTTTCTTAGTGTTTGTACAATTTGGTGAAAAGTTACATAGTAATAGATTCGATCCAAACCATCTCTTGGATTCCTTAGAGCGTTAAAAGAACATTATGATTCGAAAAACAACTTTTCTTAATGTTTGTAAAATTTCGTGAAAAGTTATGTAGTAAAAGATACGATACGAATGATATAAAAACACGTTATTTGAACTCCTCAAAGTGTAAAAAAATTGCTATGAATCGAAAAGAAAACTGTCTAAGTATTTGTACAATTTGGTTAAAAGTTACGTCGTAAAAAATTCGATCAAAACCATCTCAAAACATATAATATTTTCCAAGAATAAGTCTATACATAGTAAATATGATGTCCCTAGCTCTGTTGATGCTCTAGCCCGTGGGCATGCTGGGCTTTCCCACGGGCCGGCCCTGCGTTTGGCCTACGCAATAATAACCGATTCGGTGATGAGATGCGGTTGGCAAAAACAAGTATGAAAAACAATAGCTCATCTTATCTTTAAGAGTATTTTTGTGGCTAACCCTCCACAACCAGATAAAACCGTCAAACTTCTTGAAAGAAAAGGTTGGGATCACATCGAAAGGTGTGAACTATGCAAAAGAGAGAGGTAAACGACGCCCCTCCTATTAGTAAGTTGCTCATACACCAAACAGTTTGGACACCATATCAAGCTTTAAGCAACGCACCATCGGTTCCCGTAGGATGAATCTATTATGGAAGAATGTGACGGAGGAAGAAGAAGAGTCGGGAAGAACGAACTATGCAATTGGGATTCACTTTGGATGTCGGTAATGTGGCACGTATGGAAAGAAAGAAACCTGAGAATATTTCGCAACAATCCCAACCACCAGAGGCAAAAAAAATTTGTGAATATCATTAATTTCATATATATATATAATTCAAAAGGTAGCCAAGGGATTCCTACTTCAAAAAAATATTAACACGTTGATCCCATATTCTTTATTGGCCCCGGTGCAAATTAGAGATCACAAAAATTGATGAACTTTTTTATTTATCTCTCATGCCACCCTCTCGGCTACGAAGATTTCTACATAAAAATATGTTGATATAAATAAATATCTGTGGGAATCGGTTTATATTTATTTTAGAATGAACATTGTATGATTATTGTAATATTTGTAATATTTTATTAAGTAGAGAAACATGAACAAACATGCAATTTAAAAGATGATACATAGAAATTTTGATGTTAGTCAAGAATTGGCTTCAGAATGTTTTTTAAAGGCTGGCTAAGTTGTTCAACCAACTATCAGTCAAGAACTTTACACGTTTTTCTTTTCTTCGTCCGCATATAGCACATCACATTTCCCCTTATCTTATAATATCGTTTTGATGTACATTTGGCACTAGAAGACATTGGCACTAGAAGACAAAAAAAAAAATCGAAAATCTAACCAGCAAATTACAGGTAGAAACGTGGTCGTTCCAAAAAAAAGGTTTCTCTAAATTGCTAGAGGCTAATTCCACAATGCCGAAATTAAAAAGAATGTACCTCGTTTACGACCGCAAATGAAGCTTCTAGAAACTAATCAAAATCAACTAAATTTCTTCTTGACCTCATTTCATGGGCGCCACAATCAATGACTTTCAGGTAATCTATTGGAAAAAAAAAGAACAGGGAAAATCAGCAAAAAAAAATGCTGGGATTGTTAAGAAAATAGAAATTCCTACATTTATAAGAAATACTAAATATTTTCTTACAAAGAGATGAGTTTATGATTAATGTCATGAAAAAAACTTACCGCCAAGGGAATTCACTAGTGTCAATTCCAGATTTATGCAATTCATACACATTTTGCAGAGCATCTCTACACTCGTCCCTATCATCAAAGTATTTCTCTGTGTCACCTATAATCTGCACCGTCTTACTACCCTTGCCCGTAACGACCTAGAAATAAATCCATCGTCAAAACATGACAGAAAAAATTAAAAAAGAGGATAAATTTGAAAACTCACAACTATATCGCCCTCCTCGCCCATCGCAACAGCACAACGTACAGCAATGTTTCTGCAATCATGTAAAAAAAGCCGATGCCCATTTTTCAGAGGCGGGTAGTAATCTTGCATGCCGTATTTCAAATAATCTTGCATCGTCCATCCAACACCAACCAACATGTCGTCCAATATATCCACTACGCAAAATAAAAAAGAGACGAATCATTAATTTATCATTCACTAACCAATTTGAAAACGAGAGCATCATTACATGGGTCTTCGTTCCTCGGGTTGTCCGACGTCAGCATGACCACATCACTTTTGTCCGCCGCAATTTTGGTCATCAGCGGTCTTTTCCCTCTTTCTCCTTCACCACAACAACCAATGACTGCAATCACCAAAAAGATAAACCCATTCTTCAATTATATTACTGAACATATACAAAATTCTACGCAATTATGCAAAATTACAAACCAGTGATGATCCGTCGCGGACCGAGTTCTTTAACGGTATCAAGAAGTCTAGACAGAGCCTCTGGTGTACGAGCATGGTCCACTACCACTCCATAAGCCTGTTCCTCGTCTATAAGCTCCATCCTACCCGGCACCATGTCCACCTCTTCGATTCCCCTCACGATATCTTCCAACTGCACCCCGACTGCTATTCCTACGGCCACGGCTGCGAGAATGCTATACACATTTTCCCGCCCGAGCAAACCAGACGATATTTCGAGTATCCCGTGAGGCGTTTGTACTAACACCTCCGTTTCGAATAAGGAAAGCCTGTATTTAATAACATGTACATCCGCTTTATTGTTCTCCATGGAGTAGGTCACGACCGGCACTTCGGGACTTCCTTGAGATAAAAAATACATCACGTTGGGATCGTCTATATTGACCACTTTTTTATGACGATTCGGGTCGACCATATTAGAAAACACCCTTGCGTTCCTTCTCATATACTCTTCCTTTGACCCGTTATCGTCCACATCTCTTGAATTAGTGAAGACTGCAATGTCATAGTCGATCTCGTTACCGTTTCCATCAATGGAGGCGTCCACTGCGACCACTTGAGTCCCGTTATGCACCATCTTAGCCATGATTTTCTGTACCGAGGCTGCGTCGGGTATCGAGGGTTCCGTATCGAAGGATTCCAAACGATTGTCAGAATAAATAAAATGGCCCGTGACGGACAACATCCCGGTACGAAGCCCAGATGCCTCGTACATGGCCTTGATTAAATGAGTCGTACAAGTTATCCCACTTGACCCGACTACACCCACCACCGTCATGTTTTCTGATGGCCGCTTGTAAAATGCAGCAGCAAGTTTCGCAACTACTGCCTCTGTATCCTCCACTATCACAAGAGCCCTACAAGTTCAATCGGCACGTGTCCATTAGAAACAAAATTAAATCAATCAGGATCTTGTGGAAACAAACGTACTTGCAGGCCAGTGTCTCGTCTATGTTGATCTCCTTATCTGCCACGACGGCCACGGCACCTCTTTTATCGGCTTCTGTGAGTGGCGTGAGTCCGCTAGTGCTAGACTTGCTTGAGTTATGGCAACAAATGAATACGTCTCCAACATTAACTTCCCTATGGTCGTTTTGGATACCTACATGGTTTGGAATTATTTGAAGAAAGTGAGTAAGTAAGAAAATAAATAAAATAATGTTTTTACCAACTAGGCTGTGTTAATACCCGTAATTAGGACCTCTAAATCCCCGTTGACGGAGACGGGCACGACCTTGCTCTCGTCAAGAAGTTCGGCTAAGGTCATTCTTAACTTGGGTTCGAGAATTCGAACTCGCTCTTTGCCTATGCCGTATATATCCAAGTCAAAATCGAATTGGTTTGCTGATGTTGTTGATTGATTTTGTGCACTCTCGTCATTTTCACTTGTGTGATTTGAATTTAGAGCGTGGGCCTGGTGATGAAAGTGAAAGGGTTATCAATACTGATTTTCAAGAACAATGTAGACGATGACACGACAGATTAGTTGACTAATTTAGTACCAAAGACCCTAGTTTTTGTTAAATTAGCTGCATTGAGAATTTAATTTGGCCGAGATTTCTAGAATATTTTCGATAAAATTACTAAATGCACACGTCACCTCGAGGTCAGTAATCTCATCTACATCCCGCTCCTCCTCTTGAGAAAGTTCATCCACAGTCTCCAACTCCACCGGCTCTGGCTTCACGGGCACCACCGGAGGAGCAGCCTTTTCAAGCTCATGGTGATTTTCAGAAATCACTTCATCCGCGTCCACAAACAAGTCAGACGCAGGCTTAAAAGACGAACTGTTGTCAAGCTCAGAGTACGAGGAACTTCTGCGTTTCATCAGGTCAAGAGTCTGGGCTTCGAGGCGTCGGCGGGCCCGTTCGACTTGGCGACCCAAAATCTCTTCGTGGGTCAGGCCATGGGATTTATCTTCAGGAGCTTCCGGTGGGTCGTCGCCGGAGGGGACTGGTTGGTATCGACCGCCCCGGGAGAAAGAGGACAGGCTTGACGGACGACGAAGAGAGAAGGACAGAGGACGGGTGAATGCGGGGCGGGTGGAGGGGAGATGGAACGGAGCGGTGAGAGTCCTGAGGGACATGGATGGAGGTTTATGGGGTTTTGGACCAGTGAAGGGGTTGCTTTGCTTGTGGATAAATTAGGAAGCCGAGAGAGAGATGTACTATCATATCAAACTTCTTTTTATTTCATATATATACCCTTCCAAAATTTTAAAATATCAAAGTTAACCCTCTGAAAACTGTGAAAAGTCTCAAATGTTGTATTTTCTGAAAAAAAAAGTTTTTAAGAATCCTCAATTTTTTTTAGGGCGATCCTCAAATAACTCCTAGCTTTTCTCAATATTTTAAAAATTCTCATTTTTAAGGATACTCAAAAATATTCTCATTTTATATGGACAATATTTTTAGTAAATAATATAATTATGGTATAATAATTGTTTGATTATTCGAAATTAATTTATATCAATATTCGTATTCGATAATATCCGAACCGTATATGTATTCGTATAATATCCGCATCGGGTTACTATCCGTCTATCCGGATACATATACGGTTTGATCATTATCCGTCCATATACACATCGTTTACAATCTTACCCATTATATACACATGGACATGTACATAGCACACGTTACTTTCATCATTAATCTCTCTTTCTCATAGTAGGTAAACGTCATGGTTTTAAGCTTTAATTACATTGAAAAGAATTGATAAACTTCTCTAACCAAATATGTTTGTTAACATAACTACCATAAATTATTTTAAAACATTATTTCGTATGAATAAGATATGAATAAATTATGAATAAATTATTTTATTGTACGATGATTAAATCTGTATGGTTAACATAACTATAATAAATCATTATTTTATTATTTGTTAACATGAGTATAATGTGTATAAATAAAAGATATATTGTACATGTACAAAAATATTTTAGAAAGTATAAACCAAACAATATTGTATTTCAAAACGATATATCAAACATGTAAAAGACATAACACATAACCGAAAACTTATATCTTACATATAAAAATGTATATTTTAAAATGTTAATCAAATGTATTATTAAATGCACATCATTAAATGCACAAATCTCTTAAATATGACGAATCGTAGAACGACAAATCTTTGTGTTTGACACATCATTAAATTCATTTAATTGGTTAGAGAAATTAATGCACACAACTTCATCTTTTTCGAGATGTAACTTTTTCGCTCTAGAATTGTGCGACTAATCAAAACCGAGACAAATCGGAGGTGTAAAATCTTGAAGATGGAGAAACGAAATATCATGCACTAGAGAGCGTCATGTGTATTGATGGCAGTAGTGACATGATCACGCGGCTACACCAGACTTGTCTAATTCATTTTATTTTTTTAATAATTATTTCATTATTATTTTATTTATTTATTTGGCTATTTTATTGAAATATAACCAACATACCATACATCGAATTACTAATTAATTAATTATCATAATTATTGTGGCTTAATATTAATTCAACTGTATTCCTGCAACCAGAGTTCGGATGCTCATGGGAGAAGAATATATCGGCGAATCGTAGAACGCCAATTGCGACGTAATCCATTGTACAGTTTGTGTTGGATGAAACCAATCCCAGTAAAAGTAGTTACTTCTGTCAGTGCAAAATGTCGTGTTCGGTGTACCGCACTGCTTTTGCCCGTTCATAACTCCACCACCACAGCAAGCTTTGGTCTTTTCAGTTATCCCTGAAATAATTACACAAATTAAGTGTGCTAAGTAAGATATATACAGCTAAACTTGTGATATAAAACATTGTAACTTACCATATTGTATAAGATTATCCATTATGTGATATGTCATGCCGTAAATATCGGAGTAGGAAAATCTCATTTCGTGCAGTTTACCGCTCAATTTAGTAACTCGATCTAAAGCGACAGTATTGTACTGCACTGATAATTTATTCAATGTGCCGACACATGTACTTTTTGGATTTTTACTCGTCATGAACGGCACACAACCGAGCTGTCCAGTGCCGGCTATGTAGAAGTTCCTCGCGCCAAGATTGTAAAGATCCTGCAAAGAATAAGTACCATGGTTATTTCATTAGTGAAGATTTATTATGAAATGATGAGAATAATATATTACTTACTGTTATGTGTTGCGTAAACCTGTCAACGAGATTGGAGATGAACTGATGGTTGGAGGTTGAGTTCGTAGCTCCGGTTGCTAAGTAGTATTCGAACAAGTCATTGTTGATCTTGAAACGAAAAATTTCGCGTCATATTGGCCTAGATTTGTACTAAGAGCTTTAGTTACTTTTCGAAAGTTCCCGACTTGGGTCTTCATGTTGATAGTGCCTGGTCCCTGAAGTGAATTAGAGACATTAATTATGATGGTATAAAATGGATTAAATACAAACTATGTTTAATTAAAAATCTTAAAAAAATACTTAAAAAAAGGCTTACAGTTTTGTCTTGAATACCAGAGCCAGCAGAAGCAAAAGCCACTCCCCTTAACATTTGGTCGGCATTTTTAATCGAGAGATAGGATGGTGGCGCCATTGAAAACCCGAGAAGTTTGGCTGTGAATTTCACAAAAAAGACCAATGATTTATTACAATATCACAAATAAAAAAACCGTAAACACAATTAAGTGATTGTTAACAAAAAATAGTTTAATTGACTGTTAACAAAGATTTCACGAGGTAAGTAGAAGAATGTAATTTGTAGACGTACCGATATAGTCTGCGCTGTTGAAGCCATTACTGAACCTTCCGGTAGAGATCTTGCCGGGAAAGTCGATACCGTAATAGGGAAAGTTAGACCTGTCATTAAGTGGTACCGCGCGATTGTTATTGTTTCCATTATCGACCAATGAATCGCCAAACACAAATATGCCAGCAATGGCAGCCTTCACGTCGGTTACATTCAGGAGAAGGGTCACTAGAAAGAAGACGAATAATCTTAGAAAATTAGCCATTAATGATCTTATTCAAATGTGATTGATGAAGTTTTTGATGTTTCCTGTGATTTTTATAGTGTGATTATCACAACTTAAAAATGGGAAATTATGCCTAAATTGCAACAAAATAAAAATAAAATAGATCGACCCTCTTTGTTTAAAGATTACAAAAAACCAAATAACTACTGTTGAGTCCTTTTGTTAGAACAATTGTTTGTAAATATTGGATTGCAATTAAGAGGAAAAATAAATAAATAAATGATTTCCAGCTCTCATTAATTGTCTCACAAATGTCACCCACTAATTTGATATCACAATCCAGTATCTCAATGTTTTTTTTACCAACTTTATTGCAAGAGCTCATTCACATGAGTTAACTAAAAACAATTTTAATAAAATTCTAACATTGAAAGCAAAAAAAAAAAAAAAAAATCTAACAAATGACTAAGTTGCCCCTGCAATGATTTCTATTTAGTATTTTTTATTCACTAATATTGTTACGAGAGTATCTACCAATTACCATACCCCTTCATTTAATATCGATGAGAATTAAACTAATGAGACATGATTTATTATGCATAACTTGAGTTACGAGTTTATTGGTGTAATTAATTCATGTTAGTTTTTGCAACGACGTCATTCAAAAAACTTCATGAAAAATAAAGGCTCCAGCAAAAGTCAAATTCTTCGTGTGGCTAGCAATGAAAAATAAATTAAACTCGGCGGATAGATTGGCCAAAAGGGGATGGCCACACATAGATAAATGTATTCTTTGTACGGCAAGACCAGAAACGAGACACCACCTATTAGTGTCATGTTCGTACACCCAAGCCACATGGAAATTGGCCGACAGACTGGCACAAAGGAACCAACCATCGGTGATACAAGGGAGCCTCTCTAACACCCTCAAATCGAATAGGAAAAAACAAAGATCGGGGGACAAGAAAGAATGGACTTCGACGTGGGCATCCATAATGTGGGAAATTTGGAAAGAACGCAATAGAAGAATATTCCAAAACAAGAAAGCCCCTCCGATCACCATAGCACATCGAGCGATTGAGCAGGCCAAACTTTGGCAGAAATGGTGCTAGGAATAGAATAGGGGTTATGTTTCTCTGTTGTTTTGGTCTTTTGATTAATACATGGACAATATGTTCATGATTATTGTACAGAATTTTCTTTTATTTCAATATATCCAAAGGCAATGCCTTTTATTCAAAAAAAAAACTTCATGAATGCATTAAATAATTTAGTTCTATATTTGAATTAACAAACCTAATTAACATAAAAATTAAAAAATATATTATTAATAATTAACTAATATTCATTTAGAATTATTATTTCAAATGAGCGTTAATTATGTATTAAATTAATTGTTAATTATATAACACGTGTTGATTATTATATTAGAGGGAGACTAAACTACTTAATTAAGTACCAATATTTTGGTACTTAATGTTTTTTCACCATATGATTTGCATTGAGATTTGTGTTTTTTCATGATGATCACGGAAGTTTGTGCACATCATTAAATGCACAAATCTCAATGCAAATCCAATGATGAAAAATCATTAAGTACCAAAATGTTGGTACTTAATTAAGTAGTTTAGCCTCCATTGAAAATATAATAAATATGATGATAACATTTGGGGATGTATATTTGTTTTATGCAATTGAATTTGTCACCGGGTTTATACGGTTCATTTTTTATGCTTTTGAACGGGGCCAATTACAACGTTAATTAATGATTTTAATTTAATTAAACTAACTGATTTTAAAAATCAGTTGATACCAAATTTTTAAAATCATTTTTGTTTAGTTCTAGAATATTTTGAAAAAATAGGTTATTTTTTGAAAAAAAAATATTTATACAGAATTACATGCAGTTTGAGCATCAACAACGGTCTACTTTTCGACTTGCATAATTTAGCTCTAACCTAAGGTGCACTGGATCTATCCATTTAATTATATGAGGATAGTATTCTTCCCCCAATTCCAAAAAGAAAAATTATACTACTTTCCCAAATTCACCCACCAAATCATGATGGATAAGCATCACATCATTTTGTCATGCTTATCAATTCACCCACAAAATTTATACTCAATTAATTAAACATTCAATTAACACCTAAATAAAATTTAATTAAAAATTTAATTAATTAACTTCTAATTAAACTAATAGATGGTCCAATGAATTAATTTTCAATTAAAAGAATCAAATTAAAATTACAAAATTAATTGAGAAACATTGTGAGTGCAAATTGAAACTCCCATTTAATCGTGACGTTGGTGGGTGAAATATGAGAGCACACGGAAGGCCTCTTCCAAAAAAGACTTTATATCATGCCTTCATCATTTTCACACATTTTCATGGTGACATCATCATTCATTATTATTTCATTTATTATTTCTCTCAATTAATAATTAATTCATAATTATTAAATTTTGAATATTTCCAATTAATTTTTAATTAGTAGGAACTTTAATTATATATTGAATTTTTAATAATTATAAATTAATTATTAATTAATTTTGTTAATTGAGGATTTAATCTCATTTGGTGACTCATCACGAGTTGGTGGGGGGAAATGGAGAGGGGAATGAGTATAATTTTCCATTCCAAAAGGACACATGAAGCCAAGAGCGCTAAAAACAGATGAAGCCAAAAGTACTCTAACGGACGCCGAGAGTACTCGATAGATAAAGCCAAGAGTACTCACCGTCACCGAGAAAGACGGAGAGGGAGAGAGAGGAGGGGAGAAATGGAAAGAGTTATCAGCCATGGATCTTTGCTCGCTTCTTCTTCGAGCCGCTCACGTATAGGCACTTGCAGATTGCGTCACTTCCTCTCCTTTTCGGATGTATTGAAGGTTTGTCTCACTTTCTCGATTGATCTTTGTATTAAAATTTACCCACATTAATTAACGATCTTAATTGGAAAATTCCATCATGTGATCTGCAAATAGAGTTTAAATTGAAAATTTCGGGAATTGGGTACAGAATGTATGGCCTTTTTTGCTGGGTACTGCATTGTACTCTGCCAGTACTCTGTAATGCTGATATTTTTCTGTCAGGTCCAAAATCAACCTAATCCTGTGTTATCACTTTCACGCAAATCGTCAGGTTCGATTAGACTCGAAGCTTCTCTTTCAGAAATTATCGTGTAAGCACTCCTCCTTGCATTCTTCATATTAAATTCGAATTAACATAACATTAACGAAGAATTCTTGTTCAGGGAGACCGAAGAAACGTTTGAGGTAGATTGGGAGAAGCTCGGCTTCGAGCAGACAAAAACAGACTTAATGTATGCCACGAAATGTTCTTCTCCAGATGGGGTATTTACCGAAGGCGAATTGGTACCTTACGGGCCCATTCTGATGGACCCTTGTGCCGGAGTCCTTAACTATGGACAGGTTATTAAATATACTTACAGTTACTCTACTTGGTTCGAGCACTTTAATTACGATATTTTTTGTTTTTTGTTTGTTTCGATTAGGCAATTTTTGAAGGCAGTAAGGCGTACAGAAAAGAAGATGGATCGATACTGCTATTCCGTCCAGAGGAAAATGCGATTCGGATGAGAGAAGGCGCAGAGCGATTATGCATGCCGGTCCCTACTGTTTCGCAAATCGTCGATGCGATAAAACAAACTGTTTTGGCTAATAAACGATGGGTATGTCAATGTTAATTGAAGATTAAAGGAGATTAATATTTTGACGTTGTCAATGATTACGTTTCAGATACCGCCCAGAGGGAAAGGGTCGCTGTATATAAGACCCTTGCTTATCGGAACCGGACCGGTTCTCAGTCTCAAGCCGGCACCGGAGTTCACGTTCCTTATTTTCGTTACTCCTGTTGGAAATTACTTCAAGGTTGGGTTTATTTTTATTTTTATTTTTGGACTATTTATTTCTTAATATATTTTAATACATATAAATAAACAAATTGGCAGGAAGGCTTAGCTCCGATAAATCTCATGGTAGAAAAGGAATACCATCGCGCTACACTTGGGGGGACTGGAGGCATTAAATGTGGTGGAAATTATGCACCGGTAAATATGAATTTCCAATTCGAGTTTTTAAATTCTTAACATATTTATTTTGTGACAAATAGGTATTGAAGGCACAGAAAGAAGCGAGGGAGAAAGGCTATTCTGACGTTCTGTACTTGGATTGCGTTCACAACAAGTATCTCGAGGAAGTTTCTTCTTGTAATATATTTGTCGTGAAGGTAACGTTATCATTTAGTAATATGTTTTGGGTTTATTGTTTCGAAAAAAATAAACGTAATATCTGATTCGGGTTTATTGTCTTTTGACAGGACAATGTTATATCCACGCCCGTTTTAAAAGGAACCATATTACCAGGAATCACTCGCAAGAGCATAATCGATGTTGCGCGTAGCAAGGGATATCAGGTATTTATTTTTTTCTTTTATTAATCTTCATTTATTTGGTTTCATGTTAAAATTTGTCGTTTTAGGTGGAGGAACGACTTATACAAGTTGAAGAACTATTTGAGGCTGACGAAGTATTTTGTACCGGTACGGCCGTGGTGGTCTCGCCGGTGGGTAGTATCACGTACCTCGACAATAGGTATATAAAATGAATAAGTTAAGAGAAGAGTTTAATAAATAAATTATAAATTTTTCGATTCATGGTCTGTTTGGTGCAGAGTGGAATATGGAAACGAAGGAATCGGTTTGGTGGCCCAGCAACTGTATTCTTCGCTCACGAGTCTCCAGATGGGTCTTGTAGAGGACACCATGGGTTGGACCGTGGTATTGGATTAGATTTAGTTTTATGTATGGGTTTTAAATAAAGTTTCTATGTGTGTCCAATTTCATCATTAGTAAACAAAATTAAGGATCGACTTTTAAACATGCTGCTGAATAAACATCAACGATTTAAGGTAAAATTCCGATTCAAATGGGATTTAATTGTTTGAATTCCGAATTACGTCTCCAATTCCGATAGTTTATGAGAGCACACTTTGACTTGACACCGGGCTGCTAAATTACATAGTGCACATCATGCACTTGAACACACGGTTGTCATAATCGGAATTTTACCTTAAATCGTTTAGAAATAGAATCAAGCCGGATCGTAAAATATTTTGAATTATTCGATTATATGAAAAATGAACATCAACTAAAAAACTAAACTAACGAACACGATTTTCTAAATGGAAGGATATAATTTAATTGGTAGAGTATATTTTTTTTATTTGAATCATTGTTGTCGTCACGATTTTCGACACCCATTCTCTGACAAATGTGGACTGCAACATTGTTTTGAATTGTCGAGATTGCAATTCAAGGGCTGTAGGACTAATTTGTTTCGAACAATTTGTTGATATATGACCAGATTGCATGCAATTGATGCACCGAACCAGATCCAGAATGGCTTGGCGTTTTTTGTGAATGGTCATTGAATCCAAGTTGCCTCATCTTCTTCCATGTATATTTCGAAATAACATTTGTCCATCCTTCTTTTCCAGACTTGAATGCTTGCCCTCTCTTTTTGAGAATGCCATTCGGTTCTATCAAATTTTGGTTAGTTGCAGTAAGGACACGGGTTGGAGTCAGATGAGATTTTTATGGTTTGATAATATTTTTGATGAAGTGGGGTTGATTAAGGTTTTTCGATTTTAGAAGAGGCAGATACGTTTTGGATTGGTTTGGTGTTGGGGAGTGAGAGATCGGCTGAAGAAGAATCCCCTTTTTGCCATGGGTTTCACTATTCTTCTCTGCACATTTCTCCATTCAAAATACTTCTCCAACCAGAGAGAGAGAGAGAGAGAGAGAGAGAGAGAGAGAGAGAGATATTAGGGCTCAGCCATGGAGTCATCGTCTGAGAGAGAAATTAGGGCTCATCCATGGAGAAATCGCCCGAGAGAGAGAGAAATTAGGACTCAGCCATGGAGAAAAGAAAACAACTTGGATTTAGTTATCATTTTTTAATTTATTGTGTTCAGCGTGATTCATTTGATAGGTTTTTATGGTTATGTTCCCTGTGTTGTGAAGTTGTCCATTATCTTTTATAATCTGAAGTCTAAAGAATTTGTATTAAATTTTTCTCCTCTTGAAACCTTATTTAGCAAGGGAAATTCCGAAATTAAAAATTCTTGAAATATAACAATGTATCCTCGATATCACTATCAAGAATATATGGATAACAACCACGTAAACAATTTTATTGCAATAAAATTAACAAAAAAAGAAAAACACGATGGAGGGTATCTTAATTCTACAAGCATGCATGCCTCATTTCTCAATTCTCATGCATGCACGATAAATACCAAATTGCAACGTATTCATCCCCACACTCTCAAAACAAAAATAAAATAAAATAATCTACCTCTCAGTAAGGAAACAGAAAAAGGAAAAAAATAAATAAAGCAACATATTCATCCCACCCTAAGCAAGTCAATCCGACTTAGGGTGGACCACAAGTGGTTGGAATCGTTGGATCACAAGACGGAAGTGGGTTTTCAAAAGTAGCCAAAAGATCACCAACAACATGATCTGCAGAACTAGTACCCGCAATAAATTTACAACAATCTTTTTCCTGACCATTTACATCTGTACACTTAGTACCATATTCGACTTGCTGTTGACAAGGATCATTATTATTATCATCAGCCCGAACTTCTTCAGAGAGACACGAGAAAGCCACCACTATGAGGAAGAAGAACACAGTACAGTTGATGCGAAATAATGATTTTGCCATCCTCTTCAAAATTGTAATCGCTACTTGTTTTCTTCCAATTGACCAACTAGAGAGGCTCTTTTGGTTAATTTGGGTTTTATAAAAGATCAACAAGCTGCCCTTTATATAGAAGGAGCTTAATTGGCTGCTTTACCACATAGGTAACACTTTAATTATAGAATAAAATTCTGTAAGACCTTTTTTTCAAGGGAAAAATCGAAAATATGATATTTGACTTTCCAAAAATGAAGTATCATTTTTATCCTTTCTAGAAATCCAAAATAGTGGTTTTTCGAGAAATCCAAAAATCGAAAATATGATATTTGACCTTAATGGGCTGCAAATCTTATAATTAAAAAGCATTAAGTACCAAATATTTGGTATATATATATATATATATATATATATATATATATAGAGAGAGAGAGAGAGGGGGGGGTTAATCTACTTAATTAAGTATCATAATTTTGGTATTTAATGTTTTTTAACCATTGAATTTGCATTGAGATTTGTGTTTTCTCATGATGATCATGAAATTTTGTGCACTTCATTAAATTCATATATCTCAATATAAATCCAATGATTCGAAAATATTAAGTATCAAAACTTTGGTACTTAATTAAGTAAGTTAGTCTCTCATATATATATATATATATATATATATATATATATATATATATATATATATATATATTGGAAAGCAATATTGCGTGAACTCACCTCTCTCTTGATATTAAATAAATAAATGAGCAGACTGTTGGCGAGGTGACACAATTAATAGAGATTCTTTAGACTTTAGATTAGAATCGTGATGGAGACAATAATGGACAACTTCACATGGAACATAACCATAAAAAAATTTTTTATGGTTACACCTTTTCAAATAAGAAATGAAATCAACTAAGATTTATTAGTTATCATTTGTTAATTTATTGATTTATTGTCTCCATCACGATTCATTTCATATATTTTATGGTTATGTTCCATGTGGTGTGAAGTTGTCCATTATATCTTTTCTAATAATGAATCTCTATTAGTTTTGTTTTGTGGAATTAGCATAAACTGATATGGCAATCATTAATGATAAATATATTGATCATTAAAAAACACAAATCTCAAAGCAAATCTAATGGCTAAAAAATCATTAGTATCAAACACATGATATTTAATTGAGTATCTTAGTCATCCTCATATATATATATATATATTGGAAAACAATATTGCGTCAACTCACGTCTCTCTTGATATTAATAAATAAATGAGCAAAATGTTGGCGAGGTGACACAATTAATAGAGATTCTTTAGACTTCAGATTAGAAAAGATAATGGACAACTTCACACCACATGGAACATAACCATTAAAACTATGAAATGAATCGTGATGGAGACAATAAATTAAAAAATGATAACTAATAAATCTTAGTTGATTTCTTTTCTTATTTAAAAAGGTAACTAGAGACGTGAGTTCACGCAATATTGCTTACCAATATCATTCTTTTTGTTCTCAATATTGCTTTCCAATATCTTTTAAAATCTTATGTCAATAGGATTGTATTTTTTTTTAGAATAAATGGAGAAATCTGGGATTGTATTTTTTTTATTTTGTTATAAGTATAAAACTCATTATCAGGGACGGCTCAAGCGGCAAAAAAAAAAAATTACCGGGGCTTTTTGAATCCATAAAATCTAACAAATCTAAAATTTATATCATTAAATAGACTAACTAGCATAATTTTATAATTAAAAATAAATTTAATAACATTTGCGAATAAAACTCAAAAGAAAACATCATTATAACATAATATCATTTTAAATCAACACCGACATTCGAACAAAATCCTTTCACAACAACACATTACCATTCAAAGAAAAGACACATAAAAAAATGTTGTCAATTAAAATTCAAACATAATAAGAACACAAATTCAACATATATTTCCGAAAATAAAAAAGACACATACAAGTTCATACAACACAAATATCAAATCTGCATTCGTTAGTCAAACAGTAATTAAATCTTAAATTTGCACATGAAAAGAAAATAAAAATTTCCTATGTAAATTTATATTTAAAAGCTGTCAATTGAAAGATTGATTAATCAAATCTTACAATAGCAAATGAAGTAGTAATTGACTAATAACTGGAGAAAAAAAAAATTAAATAGATAAAAAATCTGAATCGAGTAATTAACTAGACAAGCTTCATTGAACCACATCAAATTCAAAGAAACCAAAATAGGTAGTAGTATATCTTTTTTCGAAACTTTAATTGCACTAAAATCAAATATCTACAAATTCAATGATAAATTGTATGGAGAAAAAGGGAGAATCCGTCAGTAGACAAGGGAATAAGCTTGATGTCTTTGTTGAAATTGAAATGAAAAAAAGAAAGATCACAAGTTGCCAAGAAAACAATGAAAAATTCAATTGGAAAGAAAGCGAACAGTTAGTAGTTTATCTTTTTTCGAAACTTTAATTGGAAAGAAATCAAAATATCAATAGAAATATTAATGGAATGAAAAACTTTACAAAAAAATGTCCATACTGAGTAAGAAAGAAGGAAAGTTACTGTCTTTCCTGATGCGGATTTAACTGAAAAAATATCCGATATAACCCAAATCAATAAACATGTATATTATAGCATGTATATATCAAATTTATTTATAAAAAATTAAATAAAATATCATATATGATAAGTTGGATATTTTTTAAAGGTTGTAAATCTTAAATGGTAAATATGATATTTATTTTTCAAAAGGTAGGTTTTATTTATATATATATATATATATATGAGGATGGTTAAGATACTCAATTAAGTATCATCTATTATGTACTTAGGATTTTTTGACCATTTGATTTGTTTTGAGATTTGTGTTTTTGAATGTTATATATACTCATCATTAATGATTGTCGTATCTGTTTATGCTAATCATTAAATGCACAAATCTCAAAACAAATACAGTGATAAAAAAAATCACAAGTATTAAACTCATGATACTTAATAAAATATCTTAGCCATCATATATATATATATATATATATATATATATATATATATATATAGAGAGAGAGAGAGAGAGAGAGAGAGAGAGAGGGGTTAACATACTTAATTAAGTACAAAAGTTTTGATACTCAATGTTTTTTAACTATTGGATTTGTATTGAGATTTGTGTCTTTTCATAATGATCATGAAATTTTGTGCATCATTAAATGCACAAATTTCAATCCAAATTCAATGGTTTAAAAGTATATTAAATAACATAACTTTTGTAGCTAATTAAGTTAACCTCCCTCATATATATATATATATATATATATATATATATATAGAGGGAGGCTAACATACTTAATTAAGTACCAATGATTTGGTACTTAATGTTTTTTAACCATTGGATTTGCATTGAGATTTGTGTTTTTTCATGATGATCATGAAATTTTGTGCACATCTTTAAATACACAAATCTATTTCATGATCATCATGAAAAAACACAAATCTCAATGTAAATCTAATGGTTAAAAAGTATTAAGTACCAAATCTTTGATACTTAATTAAGTAGGTTAACCTCTCTCTCTCTCTCTCTCTCTCTCTATATATATATATATATATATATATATATATATATATATATATATATATATATATATATATATATATATATATATATAGAGAGAGAGAGGTTAACCTACTTAATTAAGTACCAAAGATTTGGTACTTAATGTTTTTGAACCATTGGATTTGTATTGAGATTTGTATTTTTTTGATGATAATTATAAAATTTTGTGCATATCATTAAATATACAAATCTCAATGCAAATCATATGATTAAAAATCATTAAATACCAAATATTTGGTACTTAATTAAGTATGTTAGCTTCCCTCATTATATATATATATATATATATATATATATATATATATATATATATATATAGAGAGAGAGAGAGAGAGAGAGAGAGAGAGAGAGAGAGAGAGAGGTGGGGGGTGGGGTGGGGGGGGGGGGGGGGGGGGGGCGTTAACCTACTTAATTAAATATCAAAAATTTGGTACTTAATATTTTTTAATCATTGAATTTACATTGAGATTTGTGTTTTCTGGTGATGATCATGAAATTTTGTTCACATCATTAAATGCACACATATCAATACAAATCCAATGATTTAAAAACCTTTGGTACTTAATTAAGTAGTTTAACATCTCTCATATATAAGATTTGGTAGTTATCATTTTTTAATTTATTGTCTCCATCACGATTCATTTCATAGTTTTTATGGTGATGTCCCATGTGGTGTGAAGTTGTCCATCATCTTTTCTAATCTGAAGTCTAAAGAATCTCTATTAATTGTGTCACCTCGCCAACAGTCTGCTCATTTATATATTTAATATCAATAGAGACGTGAGTTCACGCAATATTGCTTTACCAATATCATTCTTTTTGTTCTCAATTTTGCTTTCCAATATCTTTTTAAATCTTATGTCAATAGGATTGTATTTTTTTTTAGAACAAATGGAGAAGTCTAGGATTGTATTTTTTTTATTTTATTAAAAGAATAAAACTCATTACCAGGGACAGCTCAAGCTTTTTAAAGACTCTCGGCAACAACAAAAAATTACCGGGGGCTTTTTTAATCCGTAAAACCTAACCAATCTAAAATTTATATCATTAAATAAACTAACTAACATAATTTTATAATTAACAATAAATTTAATAACATTTGCGAATAAAACTCAAAAGAAAACATCATTATAACATAATATCATTTTAAATCAACACCGACATTCGAACAAAATCCTTTCACAACAACACATTACCATTCAAAGAAAAGACAGAGGACGGGTGAATGCGGGGCAGTGGAGGGGAGATGGAACGGAACGGTGAGAGTCCTGAGGGACATGGATGGAGGTTTATGTTTGGACCAGTGAAGGAATTGCTTTGCTTGTGGATAAATTAGGAAGCCGAAAGAGATGTACTATCATATCAAACTTCTTTTTATTTCATATATACCCTTCCAAAATTTTAAAATATCAAAGTTTACCCTCTGAAAACTGTGAAAAGTCTCAAATGTTGTATTTTCTAAAAAAAAAGTTTTTAAGAATCCTCAATTTTGTTTGGGGCTATCCTCAAATAACTCCTAGATTTTCTCAATATTTTAAAAATTCTCATTTTTAAGGATACTCAAAAATATTATCAAAAGTAAAAATCAAGTTTTCTTTTCAATTACTTCCAATAAATGTTAGCGGGTGTTTGGTTGGAGATTTGGAATGGGAATGTCTTGGCATACTTTCTTATAGATTCTATTACCTTGTTTGGTTTGCGCACTGGGTAATAAAATAATGGAATACTCGATTCCCTAAGGCATAGATGGTGGGAATAGGATTACCACCAAAATTGATGGTTTTTCTCTATTCCCATGAGGAGGGAATACAATTTATTTTCTTTTCCAAAAATAAGTAGCTCCAACTTTCTATAAATAAACCAACTTTTATATTTTTAGAGTATGTCATGGAATAAATGAGTGTGCCAACCAAACACGATTATGGAGTATGTCATGGAATGATATGTCTTGGCATGATATTCCTTGGCACACTTCATGTCAAGATATTGTTCAAAACACGAACCAAACGGCCCCTTAAACTTATCTTTCTCTGGTATTGATTTTTTGGACAAAAATATCTTTCTAATTTCGTAATACTTAATTTTACTAAACATCTCTTGATAATTTTTTTATTATTTACAAAATTCTTAAATATTTAAATTCAAATTAATATTAATATTAATAATTCCCCCTCCCATTAATTTTAGAATACAAGCGATATGGTGAGGCCACGTCGGCGTACTGTTCATACTGTTCATCAACCGACAATGTTCACTCGAAACTGTTCATACCGGTTACTGTTCATGATTTTTTTTTTTTTAATTTTATTTGACATATATCTTGTGTTCTAAATAAAATATTTGAATTTTTCATCGTATTAATAAATATAATTGACATATGTCTTATGTTCTAAAAAAAATATTTGAATTTAATAAAATACTATTCACACAAATACTTTTTGTTAGCCTCAGCTGGTATTTTTTTTTTTTTGCTTATTATAACAATTTTGATTGGTACCAAGCTGCGTTTTTTTGTGCTTATTATAATATTTTTGATTGGTACCAAGCTGCGTCTTTTATGTTTTTTTGTTTGTCTTTTTCAGAATTTTATTTTATTTGACATGTTTTGTATTCTAAATAAAACATTTTAATTTTTCTTTTGGAACATATGATATGTTTTGAGGAGAAATTTTTTTTGAATTTATTGCATAATATTTGTGACACTATTTAATATCAGATTTTTTTTTTTAAATTAACATTTATGAAAATTACTTTTGTTTTATACTTGTAACATTTTAGATAAAATTATTATTTTATGATCATAACACATTTTGAAAAATCGCAGCGAAGCACGAGAAATATTTCTATTTTCTTATCAAATAATATATCCCGCAGCGAAATAATATATCAAATAATATATAAAATTATTATTTTTGCTAATTATATTATTTCTTATCAAATAATATATCCCGCAGCGAAGCGCGGGCTGTATTCCTACTATGTATAAAGTTTAGAAAATTCGGCCTTCCACAGAGCTCCACGTCATCAAATCGTTGTGGACCGTCGGATCTGATATGTTTTGGGCGGATTACATCTGAGCCGTCTATTAATTATTTGTACACCAAATAACATATTTTCTATTGCACTTCGTGGTCCACGATGAACCAAGATCATTCAATTTTTCAAGACAAAAAATATATATCTTCTCTTTTTCTCTCCTCTCTCTCCAGCCCATTCTACCTCCCTCCATAAACCCTAGCCGACCTAGCCGACCACTAATGGCGGAAAAAAAAGGGCGACGAAAGCGTCGATTTCAGCCCGTCCTGCCTTCTCCTCTCCCTTTTTCTTCCTTCCATGGCGTGGTGAGATAGTCATTTTCTCTTCTTCTTTTGCCGTCAAGGATTTGTTCTTTTTTTCTTCTCGATTTGTTGGTTTTTGACTTGGGAATTGGCTGAAAATTCTTGCTTCTTCCTTTCCTGTGGATTTGAAGACCAAATTTTCTCTTTTTTCTTTGAAACTTAGATTTTCGAGTTGTTAATTTCTGGAACTTCGAAAAAAAATTCAGTTTTTTTGTCTTTTCCCAAACTGAGTTTTTCGAAACTCAAAGACTAAATTTCTACAATTTATGTCCAATTTCGCTCAATTTACTGTCAATTTTTTATAATTTCTGCGTGGTATTTTTTTTTCCCTTTTTTGGTTGATTTTGGGTCTAAAATTTGAGTTGTTATTTTTATAGTTGCAGCAACTTTTAGAACCTCATGATTTTATTAAATCCAATACATTTTTGGTCAACAGAAATTGAGGAGTAACTAACACTTCCTTTAAGTAGGGATAGTGATAATTTGTATCGAGGCTCTCTTGAACGTGGGACCCACATATGCTTCGACGAAGAACGATATGTAAAGAGTTTTCTTCGCTAATTTTATCTGTAAAATTTATTTATTTCAAGTATATTTTATAGATCATCCTTGCAATTAATTTCATTTAATACATTTTCAACTACGAACTATTCTTTGCAATTTTTAAAATCTCGAGTACCAATATTAAAATACCTCAAATTATCGCAGAAGCATAAGAAAGTATTATATTAATTATTCATTGTAAATTATAAAACATCAGCTCTTTCAATTTACTAACTAAAATTGTAATTTATTTGCAGAGCGTCCAATCAGACGAATCTACCTGGTAGCTTGGTGTTTTCTTCGAAAACAGATTTCTCGCAACCCCAATAATTAGTTCAGAACATTGTTCAGAATTCTGAAATTCAGCTAATTAGTATGTTTGTTTTTGCTTATTTATTAATCATGTGAACATTTTGAATTTGGGTCCTTCAACTTTTTTTTATTTTCTTCGCAAGACATTAGATAATGCTGACATGGACACATAATTTTGTGGAGAGTGGAGACAACTCATGAAAATATGAGTGAAAGGTACGATAGAATTATCAATATACATTAAACATAAAAAATAATGATTTTGTGATGAAAGTTTTTGTTTTATGCAGTTTGGTCCATGGATGAAGTAAATACTGAGATTATGGATAAGGAAATGGAGAATAATCCATGCACCTGAAGAAAAATAAAATGCGAGTTAAAAGAATAAAATCAGGTAAACCCAAAAAAATAGTTAAATATTCATGAATAGAAGTGTCCTTTTATTTTCTGATATTATCAAAAATGCCTTTACTTTCGGAACTTAAAAAAAGTACTTCTAAACAATCTCAATGAGTTCGTCCTTTGTTTCACTTTTTAGATTGAAAAGTTAAAAGAAGAATTTTTTCATGCCAAATAAATTGAGATTCTTTTAAAAAATATGGGAATATAAGCCTTCTTTTCGAAGGAAGTCCTTGGATAATAGCTATGTTCAAGTGAGATTAGGTTCTTCTGTAATTTCAAGAAAATAAAGGACCAATCTGAACATTATGCTTCATTCTGTATTTTTTGTAAAAAAGAGTGAACACTTAACAGTAAAATTGATTACTTTGGGAAGATAGTGAAGAAAGTTTCCAGCCTCGGTAGTTATTTCCAACCTTCCAAGGACGAATTGGTTATTTAACGTAGAAGATAATTTCTTTTTGTTTCAAGTGAATATTACACTGTTTACTGATTGTATAGAAACTAATTGATTTTGTTAGAAAAGATATTAATTTGGTTACTCTGAAGTTTGAACGGGCGGAGAAAAGTTTTGTTTGGTTACTTTCATCTTTTTTTTTTACGAGGGACTATTATTTGATAAAACCCCTAATAATTCCAGCATTAAATTGAGGCTAAGATTGTTAATTCCGGTATTAATGCCGTTTTTTTTATTAATTTTGTAAATTTCAATTTTATTTATTTATTGGCAGATTCTAAAGTCGTCGCTCAATGAATTTCTGCCACGGGTTGTATCTGAAGTCGAATGAGTCATATTTATTTTTAGAGGGGTATATGTTCAATATTCTTTTTGTACAGTGTTTTTGGCAATTCTCTGATTTTAGAGAGGTATATTTCATATTTCTGGGCTTTAAAAGGATATTTTTTTATATGTTCAGCTTTTAGAGAAATATTTGTAAAATTATCTGATTTTACAACAATATTTTTGATAATTTCAGATTCGTAGAGGTATATTTGAAATGTTCAAATTTTACAAAAATAAATAAAATAAATGACAAATAAAACATTAAACAGAAAGTAAGAAAAATAATTTGTCAACAAATAAAAAGCATTAAGTCACGCGCAAGGTTTAGGCTAGTTAATTATATATTAGTTCATATATTTAAAAAATATACATTATCTAACATATGATTTGTTCAACAAGTAACAAATAAAAAGCATATAATTAATAACAAATAAATTTACTATTATATGAATTTTTATATTACATCTTATATTTAGCATATTGACTTCGAAGATATTAGTTTACCACAATCAACTACATCCAATTTAAACATTATTCAAATATATAATTAATATTTATTAAAATAATAATTAATTATAAGATTCATTCCCGCACTTTGTTGCGGGTGTAAGTGTGATGTTAATACATAATTAGTATTCATCTGAATTAAACATTCTTAATTAATATTAACTAATTTTGAATTATGTGTATTTTGTTACGTATCATGCTTATAATTAAGTGTGTTAGAAAAATTAATATTTTTTATAATTAGTGTAGAGAGTATATGTGGTGAAAACCGAGGACGCTTATCATTTCTCATTTAGTTTGGTAATGTGGCCGGAATATGGTGAACAAATAAATTAATCAAAAGGAGATGGAAGGATGGCTGTACAAATTACAAACACAATAAATTACTCAATGCATTCACGAAATTTTCTGGATAAGCTGATGTTATTGCAAGAGCTAACATATCTTAATTACATCATTGAATTCATAAATTAAGTGGTTGCGTGTGTAGCGTAATAAACCATAAATAATTAACGAGGGACAAAAAAAAACCTTTTCCAATTAATGAAAAAATGACATGATTTAATTAAGAGCAAATTCAAAAAATCAAACACTTGATCATTTCAACATCATTTATGATGATTGTTATTTATTGTTTTGTACGTAAATAATATTATCATTCTTAATGTAAAAAATAAATATATAAACATAAATATGTAAAGCTCGTCATATTTTTTTCTCTTAAAAATGAATATTATAACACACAATAAAAAAAATAGGATATTTGATATCAATTTAAAATTTAAAAAGTATTAGTTCTAATATATTGATTCAATAATAATTGCAGAAGTTTTTAAAAATTCTCATTTTTGATAAGTGCATGAATGCAAGGAATAATAATTTCCTTGCTTGCATATAGTAATTTTCTTCTATTAATGCGCATAGTAATTTTCTTCTAATTCAGTTATTTCCTATTAAAGTTTTTCTTCTAGTTAATGATTTGTTTGTCTTCCTTTGCAAAAAAAAAATTTTTAATTCAGGTTGCAAATTTAGGTTTTGAATTTGAAAAATCACAAAAATCTTTTTCTCCTTGATAACATTTTTTTATTGTTTTACAAAATAGTCTTACATTTCATAAATATAAAACCAATGATAGTACTGTTTGCTTTCGTATTTTTGTATTGAACTCGTTGGTTTATCAAAACAATTGTGACCTATCGATCTAGGTATTCAGATATTTAGATTTAAATATTTTACATAATTAGAATTAGCATAACACCGTAATTATATTAGTTTATTCTAACATCATTTAGGTTCAATTTCAAATAATTAGATTCATCATTTATTATCTTTTCTCGACATATGTTTGTTTTATCAAAATCGGTCTAGCAATAATTCATCAACAATTTTTCGTTCCTCGTCTCCTAGCAAAAAGCCTCTTCCAATTTTTTTGCCGAGAGCCTCTCGGATGGTTGAGCCGCCCCTGACTCCACCACCACAGCAAGCTTTGGTCTTTTCAGTTATCCCTGAAATAATTACACAAATTAAGTGTGATAAGTAAGATATATATATATATATATATAGCTAAACTTGTGATATAAAACATTGTAACTTACCATATTGTATAAGATTATCCATTATGTGATATGTCATGCCGTAAATATCGGAATAGGAAAACCTCATTTCGTGCAGTTTACCGCTCAGTTTAGTAACTCGATCTAAAGCGACAGTATTGTACTGCACCGATAATCGATTCAATGTGTAGACACATGTACTTTTTGGATTTTTACTCGTCATGAACGGCACACAACCGAGCTGTCCAGTGCCGGCTATGTAGAAGTTCCTCGCACCAAGATTGTAAAGGTCCTGCAAAGAATAAGTACCATGGTTATTTCATTAGTGAAGATTTATTATGAAATGATGAGAATAATATATTACTTCCTGTTATGTGTTGCGTAAACCTGTCAACGAGATTGGAGATGAACTGATGGTTGGAACTTGGAACTGATGGTTGGAGGTTGAGATTGGAGATGAATTGTTATCTGTTGAATAATTTAGTTCTATATTTGAATTAACAAACCTAATTAACATAAAAATTAAAAAATATATTATTAATAATTAATTAATATTCATTTAGAACTTGGAACTTGGAACTGATGGTTGGAACTTGGAGGAATTTTTCATTCCGTCATTAGCTGGCAGGATTGTTATGAACTGATGGTTGGAACTTGGAACTGATAGTTAATTATGTATTAAATTAATTGTTAATTATATAACATGTGTTAATCATTATATTAATTGAATGTTATAATTATAATATAATAAATATGATGGTAACATTTGGGGGTGTATATTTGTTTATGCAATTGAATTTGTCACCGGGTTTATACGGTCATTTTTTTTATGCTTTTTGAACAGGGCCAATTACAACGTTAATTAATGATTTTAATTTAATTAAACCAAATGGTTTTAAAACTCAGTTAGTATCGAATTTTTAAAATCAGTTTTGGATTAGTTCTAGAATATTTTGAAAAATTAGGTTATTTTTCGAAAAAAAAATTCATAAAGGATCACATGCAGAAATGCTCCTTATTTTATGTGTATAAGCATCAACAACAAATTACTTTTCGACTTGCATAAGTTAGCTCTAACCTACATATTACTTAATGAGGGCATATACAGTGCCACCAGATTTCAACACAATATCCTCAATTCCCTAATTAACCCACTTAATTAACTTATGGATTAACACATGTGAATTGATTGACGTGATAATTAACATCTATCTTGATTAACAAATAATAATTAATATTTAAAAATTATTAATTTAATATTTTTGTTAATTGGGATACTAATTAAGTGATTAATTAGAGAATTGAGGATGTTGTGTTGAAATATGGTGGCAAGTTAGAATTTTCCTTAATTATATAAGGAGAGTATTCTTCCACCAATTCCAAAAAGGAAAATTATACTGCTGCCCCAAATTCATCCACCAAATCGTGATAGTTAAGCATGATATTATTTTGTCATGCTTATCAATTCATCCACCCAATTTGCATCCAATTAATTAAGCATTCAATTAACACATAAATAAAATTTAATTAAATATCCAATTAATTAACTTTTAATTAAACTAATAGATGGTCCAATGAATTAATTTTCAATTAAAAGAATCAAATTAAAAATTATAAAATTATAAAAATTATGGTCAATATCTTATATGCAACCATTCATTAGTGCCGCTGTCTCAAGGACGTATCCCAAAATATTTTTGGGAGATCCGTTTGACTTATCATTTATCGAACCATGTCTAACATGCGTTCATTTCCTCTTTTCGAATACATCTCAATGTTCCGAAATGAAGATAATCGTGAAACGATTCCACAATCATAAATGATCATCAATACTTATAACTCAAATATCGCCTCTTCGGTCCTATCGAAGTGCATAGCTCAAATACTCGCCTCCTCGATCCTATCAAAGGGCTTTGATTTTCTTGCTAAGTTGATTTTGTATTTTGTTTTTGAAACTTTTGAACCTTTCAAAAGTCTCCGCTTCGGCACACATTAAACAGATATTACCGTATCTACTTTAACCGTCCGTAAACGTAACAAAATACCGAGAACCTCCACTTGCCTTGGAATTTATCGGAACATTTACATCTAAATGTAATTTCCAATAATTCGTTGGATCTTTCTCCAGCCTTTGGAGAATGACTCCCTTTGTCGTCTTGCCTAATAAATAAGTATCGCATTAATCAATCGAATCTAATTCGAATGATTCTAGAAATCCATCATATGGAATCTAGATACGCGTATCTCGTTTATATGGCCAAGACAGCAACGCCAAAAGAAGCAATCAACTTCTAGGTTTAATCCTCCTCGGATTTCACCGTTCTTTGAGTCATTAGTTTGAACAACTCCTTGTCCGAACTTTCTGTTTGGAAAATATTTTCCCATAATACCCTTAGACCTTTATTTCTTTCGATCCCGACCTTGAATTACAAGGACATCCACACATCTCTATGCTTTGGATTCCCCGGACGCTCCAAGCATCTGCGATTCAATTTATGTTGCATCTCATGCAATTTTAGGGATCGAATTATATATCGAATGCATATGATATTCGGTCACGAAGATCAAATCTCGTACCACCAACACGTGAGTGTTAATCAAAGACCCATAAGGCATCTCAAAGTTAACCAACTCATTGAGACGTATTGGACAATTCAACCCGCTCTAGCTCTTGAAACTATTTCTTGAGCGTTGTGTTTTACTTTCGTATACACCCGAATTCTCAAAATAATTTTTGAAAAATTTGTGTCTATACATGCCACCACAAGGCACGTAATATCGTTCGATTCCTTCTCAGAGTTTATCGAACCCGGATTTCTCTAAAACCAATGCCTCGAGCCCCGAATTTACCATTTACGTGTCCAACACGTCCCTTTATGTTTAAGAACTATTCTTTAACTATCAAAGTTTATTACGGTAATTCCGACCCAAAAGCCATCTATCATATCGATCTTATCGATATTTTTGGTGTTGCTAGAAAATATGATTCTAATTGGATGATGAAGATTAAGCTCCTAACCGTGCGTACTTAATCTATATGCTTACATGATGAATGAATAAATGTGTTATTTTTATCGAATCGGTAACCCTCATACCGATACGGGACACCAAGTCCATAACACCCAAGATCCATATTTCGCAATCCTCCCACAAGTTGCTTTGGCAGACGGGTGGGATCTCGCTATTTAGGTAGGATTATATCCAATCGCATCCAATGCGACTCCTGAACCTTTATAGGATTTCGGTGATGGATCATATCATATACAATCCCATTTTCGTGTGTGCATCCTATCTATGCCCCGAACTCCAATCAAGTCGGCTTTGGCCTTAACCCTTATTGGTTTGAACGGTTAAGTCACAACCATACTCAACGTATCGTTCAAATAAACTACTAATAAGTCGGTTTTGGCCTTAACCCTTATCAGTCCCTATTTAACGCTTGCCACTCCATCGATAGCTACAATAACCCATGTCGGCTTTGGTTACCCATGTGAGACATAGTATCGAACATAGTTGTTGTGAATATGGAAGGCATTTCCATGATTTAAGTATTATGAGGGATCATGACTTTCATGTTTCATATTTCGTGACATAATCATATTATATCACTATCACAAGATTTTCAAAATGCATATGTACTAACTAGGGAGACTAATTATTCTAAATAATTACTTATTTATATGCTAGTATGAGTGATGCCGATTCTATCAATATAAAAAACTCAAAATTTCGAGCTTCGTAGCCAAAGTTATTGCGAAAACAAAAAACAGCATCCATGGGCCATGCAGACTGGTCCAGGGGCGTGGAAAAATGACCCTGGGGCGTGACCCTCAAGCCCCACACGCACCCCCGCACCACCGCATCCCTTGGGAACGATGGGGTGCGAGAAAACCCTCCCCGGGGCTCCAGAAACTGCCCCCGCGGCCACCAAAGTGTTGATTTTCTGCAGATTTTGCCGTTTCTTCCGTTTTCGTTCGTTTCCAAAACGATAAATCATGAAACTTTTTCACGATCATTCCTAGATACTCTCAATCAACTTTTGATTGATCTCTAGTGAATTACATTTGTGATTTTAACGAAATTGACGTTCTAAATATCTAGCATCATGCAAACGGGTACGAACTTTGATAACCCGTGCGTATATCGAATATACGACTATGATTCGACCCTCGAATCGATGGCGTTTGCTCTGATACCACTGTTGGGAATCGATCCGATCCGGGCCCGCACAGCAGATATGAAGGCCCGGTCCGGTTCCCAAAACCCGAGATCACGCCTCGACTTCGAGAGTACGATGCAAAGTAGGATAGACGATTACCAGCATGAAATTGATCACGCACGACGGGTTGATCGCTCGCGTCCTTTTCTTCTCCGGTGTCACGTTGGTGACTAGCCCGTGCATCCCATACCACACGTCTCCCACCGTTTGAACTCGTCTCCGGTTGTTTTCGTGCGTCCCATGCCCACACGCTTCCAGAGCCTATTAATCGTTTACTTCTACGGTTTGATCACAACAAAGAGCCACAAGTGTCGCTCCTCTACTCGTATCCACCGTGAGTAGTAGCATCTCGGTTACGGGTAAACTTGCTTGATTGAATTGATTCTCTAAACCGAGAAAAACTGTTTTTCTCGTTTCTCTCTTTTCGTCGCACTCTTTCAACTCTTTGATATAATGAATTATCTGGATTGGACTTCAATTGACTTCAATTGTCTGAATGGACGAGAGAGAAACATCCTATATATACTATATAGGATAAGGATGGGCCAAAAAGTATGTATAACTATTATATATCTTTTCACACAGAAAACTGCACACACCCTTTCAGTATTCTGCTGAAACGAAATTGTTAAATCATTTAAACCGACTTCAAATCTTCACGAAAGTTGTAGATAATCTTATTATATTTCCAACCCAATTTGTCCCAGCCCAATTGGAGTTCGGATGCGAAAGTTATGACGGTTTTACTAACTGTATATCAAACTGTCGCATCCTTTCGGTATTCCATTAAAACGACACTGATACATCGCTCAAATGAAATATATTTCTACATGAAAGTTCTATATAATATTATTATATATTTAACCCAATTTTAAGCATTCAAATTGGAGTCGTTATCTGAAAGTTATGTCAGTTTTACTAAAACAGTTTAAACTGATTTTCTGGTTTTCTTAATATAACCGTTCCTTATCAATTTAACTATGTATATCCAATATACATATGTGCATCTAATATACACATTATTTATGCCCACGAATGCGTGCGTTCGTTTATCCTTATGTGTACCATTTTACCGTTGATCCAAAACTGTATTTCCATCAAATAATTCTTCCAAGTTTTTTGCTTCTTTGATTTCTCTATTGAGAAATTGTTCCCGCTCTATTATAATCAATTTTGTAATAAGTTTATGCTCTACTATGTTTATTCTTGAAATTGATATTTATACAAGCCTATTTTATGCTCTATTGAGAAATTGGTCCCGCTCTATTGTAATCAACACACTTATTTTTATTATTAATGGATGTATTATCTAAACTTTTAGAAAAATTAAGTGAAAAATATTTTATTGAAAAACCAATAAATAATATTTATACAAGCCTATTTTATGCAGATGATTCAATTTTATTTATCAAACCAACAAATAATAATATTAAAAGAATTACATTTATATTAAGTTTATTTGGTCAGGAGTCTGGTCTAAAAATAAATTTTCAAAAATCTGAAGTAGTTGGTATAAATGTTGATAATGAAATTATGAAATCTATATCCTCAGAATTAAATTGTACCATTGGTACCTTACCTATTAACTAGTTAGGACTCCCATTACATTACAAAAAACCTTCCAGAAATGATTATTTAAAAATAATAGAAAAAATAACTAATAAACTAAATGGATGGAAAGGTAGTTTACTAAGCAAAGCAGGTAGACTAATCTTAATGAATTCTGTCTTAACCTCAATGCCTATTTACTACTTTAATGTTTTTAAATTCCCAAAATGGATAATAAATGAAATTGATAAGATAAGAAAAACATTTTTTTGGAAGGGAAACAATAAAACTGGTTATAACTTAGTAGAATGGGATGTGGTATGTCAACTTAAGGACAAAGGGGGACTAGGTGTACTTAACTTAGGAGTATTAAATAAAGTATTACTTATTAAATGGCTATGGCTCTACTACAACTCAAAGGAAAAATTAGATTGGTATAATTTGATAGATAAACCATTGAATGAAGAAATAAATCATACAAATAATATAAAGAATTCATACTTCTGGAATGATGTGATAAAAAATTATGATTTTTTTATACAAAGCTTAAATGTTATTATGGGTAATGGTGAAAATATAAACTTTTGGAAAGCTAGATGGTGTGATAAACCACTCTTATATAAATATTCAGAGCTATATTCTTATGCAGAAAACAAAATTGGCACTGTCCAATATTTTTTAAAAATCATGCAAGAAAGTAACTTATATACAAGTTTATGAATACACATACCTTTATCAAGAGTGGCACAGCAACAATTTGTTCAATTGGAACAATTGTGCAATTCTTTAAGCTTAGACCCTTTGCAACAAGATGCTTTCAAATGGAGTTGGAATAACAGTAAAGATTTTTCCTGTAAAAGTACATATCAAATATTAATTAAGGGAGTATATATTAAAGCATATTATAATAATATATGAAAAATTAAAATTGAATTAAAAATTAAAATATTTTTATGGTTAATCTATAATAACAAATTACTTACCATAGATAATTTAAAGAAGAGATGATGGGTATTAACCAACAGATGTGTCCTTTGCTTGAAATCTGAAGAGAGTGTTAATCATATCACACATCAGTGTTCTTATACACAGTTAATATTAAGGAAATTACATGGAGTATTAGGATTACAACTACATAATCAAATAAATCCTTTAAAATTAATTATTGATAAAAAATAATCTAAAAATTATCATGAACTTATCTCAATATTCTTGTATCACATTTGGCTAGAGAGATGTAGAAGAAACTTCTCAAACATCAAATTATCTGACTGGCAACTTATTGATCATATAATCTATGAACATAAAATAAGTTTATTAGTAAGAAATTCCAGTAAATATGAGCATAATTATAATGAAATTCATACAAATCAAGCTAGGAATTCTATTAATTTGTTAGATTTAGAATCAGATACAAATTCTACATCAAGTAATTTATAAATTTTCAATTGTAATTAATCATGCAATTATAAAATAAGGTATTTAGGAGTAGTATTGTTAGCTAGATTAGGACAAATACCTTATTAATTGTAAGATTGTAAGTATTGGGAATTTATAAATAAATATAATAGATGTAGGACTTAAGAGCCTACTTTATTTTTCTCAAAAAAAAATTAACTCTAATTCCTTCTTAAATTAACATATTAATCTAAATCTAAATCTAATTGAGTCAATTGACCCTAATTCAATATAATTCAAATTAGCACAATTGACCCAAACTAGTAACACTCGTTTTCTCCAGCAGGACATTCCCATTCTTCCAATTCGATCAAATAGTGACACCATTTAGCTCGTGTTGACAAAATCATTCTAGTCCAAGATTTGATCCCCTCCGATCAATCTCTGGATCATGATGATCGGTCCTCTCTCTTAATATTAAACTAGCATTACCCCCGCGCAATTGCGCGGGGCTGTTCGGATTTATAAGTAATGTAGTTGAAAAAAATTGTTGTTCATTTTGTGTATGTGACTTTCTTTTTGTAATCATTATTATATGTGTAATTTAGTGTGTTGTGTGCGAGTGAAATTTTGTAGCAAAAATCGTTTGAAAATTTTAAGAGCCGGATTTCTTGAATAATTCAAACGGTTATTGCTAAAACAATTATTTATATTTTATACTTCATAAGTAAAATAAGGAAAAAGAACGAATGAGTCGTCATGAAATTTATTAAGAACATAATAGTTCAGAAAACATTGCTGAAAAAAAGAGTGTTTTTAATTTCACAAATCTTTAATTTCGCTACATATTTAGTACAAATATTTTTCGTCCTTTGTGTGGTCAGCCAACAACAAATTTTGACGATGTCATCGCTAACCGTTTCGTTCGAATCTTTAATTTAAATTATGTCATGATTATTCGCACATCCATGATTTGGTATATTTTTAACCCCCTAATTTTTTTTGGATATTATAAAAAATTCTCTATCTTTTCGTAAACTCCCAAAAAAAAAATTCTTTACCAAACTTTTATTTTAAAATACTCCTTATGGATGATATTAATTTTTTTTTTCCAAAATACCCTCCAAATCTCATATGTAATAATTAAAACTTATTTTTGTTATTTTTTATTAATTTTAAGAAAATTCATAAACACTTCTTAACACGTAGTGATTTAAAAAAATTTAAATTATTACATATTTTGTTTATATAATTTTAATATTACATTCTTTATTCATAAAAAAACTAACATTAAATGATAATAAATAAACACCTTGCAAATATATTCATAGAAAATATCTATTTAAACATCTATTTTTTATTTTAGTTTTCTTTTTATGTATTTTTTAATAGTTTTGTGATATTTTATTTTTAAATATTTGCAAGATGTTCTTTTATTAATATTGTTCAACTTATTATAATTTTATTTTAGTTTTTCAAGAAAAATAATAAAGGACAAAAATGTAAATTTTAAAACTTCGGAGGACAAAAATGCAAATATAAAGGACCAAAATGTGAAAAAAGGACAAAAATATAATTTTTTTTTAAAAAATATGACCAATTTGAGGTCCCTGGACTAAAATGTAAATTTCAAAACTTCGAAGGACCAAAATGCAAATATAAAGGACCAAAATGAGGCAAAAAAGGACCAAACTGTAAATTTTTTTCGAAAAAAGGACCAATTTGTAAATAAAAAAGGACCAAAATGTAAATTTTTTTTGAAAAAAGGACCAATTTGTAAATCTAAAAGGACCGAAATGTGATAAAGAAGGACCAAAATGTAATTTGTTTTTAAAAACAGGACCAATTTGAGGCCCCTGGACCAAAATGTGAATATTAAAACTTCGAAGGACCAAAATGCAAATATAAAGGACCAAAATGTAAACAAAAAGGACCAAAATGTATTTTTTTTTTTAAAAGGACCAATTTGTAAATCAAAAAGGACCAAAATGTAAAATAAAAGGACCAAAATGTAATTGTTTTTCGAAAAAAGGACCAAAATGCAAATATAAAGGACCGAAATGTGATAAAGAAGGACCAAAATGTAATTGTTTTTAAAAAACAGGACCAATTTGAGGCCCCTGGACCAAAATGTGAATATTAAAACTTCGAAGGACCAAAATGCAAATATAAAGGACCAAAATGTAAAAAAAAAGGACCAAAATGTAATTTTTTTTTAAAAAAAGGACCAATTTGTAAATATAAAAGGACCAAAATGTAAAAAAAAAAAAAAATTTTACAAATAGGCCCCTGGTGACGTGGCTGCACCAGGAGGCAGCAAATCCCCTTGCATTAGTATATAGATAGATAGATTAGTCAAACTCTGACTTTCTACTCCTCTAGACATTGAATATACATACACCTAGCACTCTGGTTCTTTTTCCAAGTCAAGTAGACGAAAATGGAGCTTAACAGTCTTATCTGTATTTCTACTTCTCCAAATAAAATAAAATGTAAAGATTTATCTTCATTGAATTTAGATCAATATTTAGTCCCAACAATCTTACTATTTTTTTTCATACCAGTTTGGTGAAAGAGCAATCCTGGAAGAGATGTTCAGTGGATTTACTGTCCAATATTGTGTGGACAATAAAGATAAAAGTTTTTTTGACTTGGGAGGATATTTATCTTCTTTGATTGTTGTTTATGACTTGAAATATTAATACTGTGGAAATCTAGTAGGTCATACTAACATCAATAGAACGGAGATACGAAGTTATATATATATATATATATATATATATATATAAAGAGAGAGAGAGAGAGTAAAAAAATAATGCAGATGTGGAGCTAGAGCGAGAGGATTCACCATTAGAATGGAGCTTATCAACGTATGTATAGAAGGGGATGGAGCTTTTTAAAGGGTAAACTCGTCTTTTGACTTGTTTTCTGTTAAATCTAACAGAAAAATTGGCTCTGGATTATTTTGATAGAAAATGAGATTTAGAAGGATAAATATGATATTATCGATTTTAGAGGGACAAATTTGATATTACGTGCTTTTGAAAGGACATAGGAGAAATTAAACCTAAAAAATATCAAACTCTGTAATCGTATCTAAATCGACGTTCTTACTCTCAAGGTACCCGCAACTTCCGATATCATGTCCGTCATACATACACTGAAAATATGTGAAAAAATGATTAGTCGCGGAAGTGGCCAATGTTACAGAAATCGCTAGGCACTAGTCGGACGGACGGACACCGTCTAGTGCCTAGAGGGATTAATCGGGGATTAATCGGAGAATAATCGGATTTAGGAGGATTTGTAATTTTACATAGTTTTTGTCATTTTTTTAATTTTTATATATTATTATTTGGGCTACAACTTTTTATACTAAAAATAGTGTATATGAATTTTATTTAAGACAACGTTCAAACAAATCATAACATGAAATCTATAACATAACATTAACACAAATCCAAATAAACCACAAAATAAAGTTACAAAAAATAAAAAGAAAAAAAGGGAAAAAGAAAAAGAGAAGGGTGCAAGCCTTAAAAAAAATGAGCTGGGGGATTAAAAAATATATAAATAAATAAATTAAAATTAAAATTAAGTGGGCTGGACCTAGGCTAAATTATTCGACGCCTAGGCGGTATCTATGCGGGCCTAGGCGGAATTCCGCCTAGACAGAAATGATTAGATTAAATCTGGACGTTTGGTCGGCGCCTAGCGCCTAGGCGGCCGTCTAGGCCGGTTTTTAGAACCTTGGAAGTGACTAAATGAATGAATTCTCGTTAACAATAGTCATAATTAAAATAAGTGAATTTCAAATAAGTTTATAAAATAATTTCATATAACTTCAAATCGTAAGTTTCCAAATATTTCTCAAAATATTTGCACCGGATTTTCGAAATCAAAATCACTTACTTTCATACATAATCATAATCATAATAATACTGAAACATATACCCGGGGTGAGGGTGCTAATAACTCTCGACTGAATTGCCAACTCGAGCTGATAGCAAATCACACTCGGATTAAAACATAACATAAATCTCCGGGAAGCTTGAATTCCCAACATATGACATGATGGCTGGATATCTTTGCGCTACCACCAAATCCTTAATGAGTCGGGACTTTGTACTACATCAAGTTAGCTATGGTTTCCTTCCACATATCATTACGGGATCACGCGACACTAAACATAACCATAAAACATACCGGCGAAGCCGCGTCATGTTATCATATGACCCTCATTAAAATCATAAACCCGGTTTACCTTTCATCCATCTAAAATTCTTCTCATAGTAAAATATTATACCATATACTTTACTAAATACCTTTCATAAAACAAAATACGCTTTTAAGGCAAATCTTTGATTTTTGAAAACATTATCCAAATCCATTTTATATATCATTAAAATCGTAAATTATCATTATTATATTCAAAATTAGTTTCGCGAAATATCACTATATCATGAACGAAATAATATATGTTTTCGTAACTCAATACACTTTTTGGAACAAAACATGTTTTAATCAAAATAGATATAATTAATGTGAAAAGTGAGAAAACTAACTAACTACTAGCTAATTAACTAACTAACTAACTATCTTTCTTCCCACGTACCTATCAACTAACTAACTAACTAACTAATTAAATAAATAAATAACTACTAGCTAATTAACTATATAACTAACAAACTAACTAACTACCTACCTACCTACCTACCTACCTACCTTCCTACATACCCACTAACTAACTCCTAGAGCTTGGTTTACCGAACTCAGGGACTCCCTTCTTCAGCATGGCTTCAAATCATCCTCCTCTGATCCATCATTATTCATTCGCTCAGCTAATGGCTCAACCACTTGGATTCTCATCTATGTAGACGATATTCTTATAACCGGAAACAATACTAGTGCGATATCTAATCTCATATCCACTCTCAATTCTGAATTTCCTCTAAAAGATCTCGGTTCCTTAAACTATTTTCTTGGCATCTCTTGCATATCAACCCCTACTAGCATTCATTTGTGTCAAAAGCAGTATATTCACAACATTCTAAAATAGTTTAATTGACTGTTAACAATTAAGTGATTGTTAACAAAAATAGTTTAATTGAGTGTTAACAAAGATTTCACGAGGTAAGTAGAAGAATTAATGTAGAATATATTTGTAGACGTACCGATATAGTCTGCGCTGTTGAAGCCATTACTGAACCTTCCGGTAGAGATCTTGCCGGGAAAGTCGATACCGTAATAGGGAAAGTTAGACCTGTCATTAAGTGGTACGGCGCGATTGTTATTGTTTCCATTATCGACCAATGAATCACCAAACACAAATATGCCAGCAATGGCAGCCTTCACGTTGGTTACATTCAGGAGAAGGGTCACTAGAAAGAAGACGAATAATCTTAGAAAATTAGCCATTGATGATCTACTGAAATGTGATTGATGAATTTTTTGATGTTTCCTGTGATTTTTATAGTGTGCTTGTCACAACCGAAAAATTGGAAATTATGCATAAATTGCAACAAAATAAAAATAAAATAGATCAACCATTTCTGTTTAAAGATTACAAAAAACCAAATATCTATTGTTGAGTCCTTTTGTTTGTAAATATTGGATTGTGATTCGGAGGACAAATAAATAAATAAATGATTTCCACCTCTCATTAATGGTCGCACAAATGTCACCCACTAATTTGATATCACAATCCAGTATCTCAATAAACTAAATGTTTTTTTACCAAGTTTATTGCAAGAGCTCATTCACATGAGTTAACTAAAAACAATTTTAATAAAATTCTAACATTGAAAGCACAAAAAAAAAAAAAAAAAAAAAAAAAATCTAACAAATGACTAATTTGTCCTGCAATGATTTTTATTTAGTATTTTTTATTCACTAATATTGTTACGAGAGTATCTACCATACCCCTTCATTTAATATCGATGAGAATTAAACTAATGACACATGATTTATTATGCATAACTTGAGTTACGAGTTCATTGGTGTAATTAATTCATGTTAGTTTTTGCAATGACGTCATTCAGAAAACTTCATGAATGCGTTGAATAATTTGGTTCTATATTTGAATTAACAACCCTAATTAACATAAAAATTAAAAAATATATTATTAATAATTAATTAATATTCATTTAGAATTATTAATTCAAATGAGCGTTAATAATGTATTAAATTAATTGTTAATTATATAACATGTGTTAATTATTATATTAATTGAATGTTATAATTAGAATATAATAAATATGATGGTGACATTTGGGATGTATATTTGTTTATGCAATTGAATTTGTTTCCGGGTTTGTACGGTCACTATTTTATGCTTTTGAACAGGGCCAATTATAATGATTTTAATTTAATTAAACCAACTGATTTTAATCAGTTAGTATCGAATTTTTAAAATCAGTTTTGGATTAGATCTAGAATATTTTGAAAAATTAGGTTATTTTTCAAAGAAAAAAAATTCATACATGATCATATGCGTAAATGCTCCTTATTTTATGTGTATAAGCATCAGCAACAGATTACTTTTCGACTTGCATAAGTTAGCTCTAACCTACAGATTACTTAATGAGGGCATATACTTTTCGACTTGCATAAGTCAACACAATATCCTCAATTTCCTAATTAACCCACTTAATTAACTTATGAATTAACACATGTGAATTGATTGACGTGATAATTAACATCTATCTGGATTAACAAATACTAATTAATATTTAAAAATTATTATTTTAATATTTTTTGTTAATTGGGATGGTAATTAAGTGGATTAATTAGAGAATTGAGGATGTTGTGTTGAAATCTAGTGGCAAGTTAGAATTTTCCTTAGTTATATGAGGAGAGTATTCTTCCACCAATTCCAAAAAAGGAAAATTATACTACCCCAAATTCATCCACCAAATATGATATTATTTTGTCATGCTTATCAATTCACCCACCCAATTTGCATCCAATTAATTAAGCATTCAATTAACACATAAATAAAATTCAATTAATTAACTTTTAATTAAACTAATAGATGGTCCAATGAATTAATTTTCAATTAAAAAAATCAAACTAAAATTACAAAATTATTTAGAAGATATTTTGGATGCAAATTGGAGCTCTCATTTAATAGTGATGTCATCGTGACAACATTTGGCGGGTGAAATATAAGGGCATGGAAGAAGGTCTCTTCCAAAAAAAACCTTATACCATGTCTTCTTCATTTTCACACATTTTCATGATGATATCCTCATTCATTATTAATTCATTAATTATCTTTCTCAATTAATAATTAATTCATAATTATTAAATTTTGAATATTTTTAATTAGTAGGAACTTTAATTATATATTAAATTTTTAATAACTATAAATTAATTATTAATTAATTTTGTTAATTGAGGGTTTAATCATTATTTGGTGACTCATCACGAATTGGTGGGGGAAATGGAGAGGGGCATGAGTATAATTTTCCATTCCCAAAGGACAGAAGAAGCCAAGAGCGCTAAAAACAGATGAAGCCAAAAGTACTCAACAGACACCGAGAGTACTCGATAGATAAAGCCAAGAGTACTCACCGAGTCACTGAGAAAGACGGAGAGGGAGAGAGAGGAGGAGAGAAATGGAGAGAGTTATCAGCCATGGATCTTTGCTCGCTTCTTCTTCGAGCCGCTCACGTATAGGCACTTGCAGATTGCGTCACTTCCTCTCCTTTTCGGATGTATTGAAGGTTTGTCTCACTTTCTCGATTGATCTTTGTATTAAAATTTACCCACATTAATTAACGATCTTAATTGGAAAATTCCATCATGGTGATCTGCAAATAGAGATTAAATTGAAAATTTTGGGAATTGGGTACAGAATGTATGGCCTTTTTTGCTGGGTACTACATTGTACTCTGTAATGCTGATATTTTTCTGTCAGGTCCAAAATCAACCTAATCCTGTGTTATAACTTTCACGCAAATCGTCAGGTTCGATTAGACTCGAAGCTTCTCTTTCAGAAATTATCGTGTAAGCACTCCTCCTTGCATTCTTCATATTAAATTTGAATTAACATAACATTAACGAAGAATTCTTGTTCAGGGAGACCGAAGAAACGTTTGAGGTAGATTGGGAGAAGCTCGGCTTCGAGCAGACAAAAACAGACTTAATGTATGTCACGAAATGTTCTTCTTCAGATGGGGTATTTACCGAAGGCGAATTGGTACCTTACGGGCCCATTCTGATGGACCCTTGTGCCGGAGTCCTTAACTATGGACAGGTTATTAAATATACTTACAGTTACTCTACTTGGTTCGAGCACTTTAATTACGATATTTTTTGTTCGTTTGTTTGTTTCGAATTTCGATTAGGCAATTTTTGAAGGCAGTAAGGCGTACAGAAAAGAAGATGGATCGATACTGCTATTCCGTCCAGAGGAAAATGCGATTCGGATGAGAGAAGGCGCAGAGCGATTATGCATGCCGGTCCCTACTGTTTTGCAAATCGTCGATGCGATAAAACAAACTGTTTTGGCTAATAAACGATGGGTATGTCAATGTTAATTGAAGATTAAAGGAGATTAATGTTTCGACGTTGTCAATGATTACGTTTCAGATACCGCCCAGAGGGAAAGGGTCGCTGTATATAAGACCGTTGCTTATCGGCACCGGACCGGTTCTCAGTCTCAAGCCGGCACCGGAGTTCACGTTCCTTATTTTCGTTACTCCTGTTGGAAATTACTTCAAGGTTGGGCTTATTTTTTATTTTTCGACTATTTATTTCTTGATATATTTTAATGTGTGTATAAAAATAAATTTGGCAGGAAGGATTAGCTCCGATAAATCTCATGGTAGAAAAGGAATACCATCGTGCTACACTTGGGGGGACTGGAGGCATTAAATTCGGTGGAAATTATGCACCGGTAAATATGAATTTCCAATTCGAGTTTTTAAATTCTTAACATATTTATTTTGTGACAAATAGGTATTGAAGGCACAGAAAGAAGCGAGGGAGAAAGGCTATTCTGACGTTCTGTACTTGGACTGCGTTCACAACAAGTATCTCGAGGAAGTTTCTTCTTGTAATATATTTGTCGTGAAGGTAACGTTATTATTTAGTAATATGTTTCGGGTTTATCGTTTCGAAAAAAAATAAACTTAATATCTGATTTGGGTTTATTGTCTTTTGACAGGACAATGTTATATCCACGCCCGTTTTAAAAGGAACCATATTACCAGGAATCACTCGCAAGAGCATAATCGATGTTGCGCGTAGCAAGGGATATCAGGTATTTATTTTTATTTTTTATTAATCTTCATTTATTTGGTTTCATGTTAAAATTTGTCGTTTTAGGTGGAGGAGCGACTTATACAAGTTGAAGAACTATTTGAGGCTGACGAAGTATTTTGTACCGGTACGGCCGTGGTGGTCTCGCCGGTGGGTAGTATCACATACCTCGACAATAGGTATATAAAATGAATAAGTTAATAGAAGAGTTTAATAAATAAATTATAATTTTTTCTATTCATGGTCTGTTTGGTGCAGAGTGGAATATGGAAACGAAGGAATCGGTGTGGTGGCCCAGCAACTGTATTCTTCGCTCACGAGTCTCCAGATGGGTCTTGTAGAGGACACCATGGGTTGGACCGTGGTATTAGATTAGATTTAGTTTTATGTATGGGTTTTAAATAAAGTTTCTATGTGTGTCCAATTTCATCATTAGTAAACAAAATTAAGGATCAATTTTTAGGGATTGGCCGCAGACAAGCGATAAAGATTTAGGGAGAGAGTAGAGTGAGATCTTACGAGATGGAAACGGAAAAAATAAAGATGAGAGGAGGTGTAAGTTAACAGCTCAGGTAGGGTCTTGGTCAACCAAAAAATTGAGTATTTTATCCCATGATACCTGGTTTGGCCCGAGACGAGCAAGAGAGGGAAGCGAGAAGTAACGAATGAAATCAATTACAAATTGGGAGTGTCCTACGTATGTTTTCCGGGTCAGAATACCCCTCAAAGTTTTATTCTTTGTTTGACTAGCGATTAACGATAGGATACTTACCCAGCAAAATTTGGAAAAGAGGATGGTCACATGGCAACAATTGTGTCTTGTGCTTAGGAACACTGAAAGCAAAGATCGCGCGTGCTAGCGTGATGTAAGTACACATTGACTTGTCTTCACAAACTGGGTCTTGACAGCCAATCCCGTGAAACTGTATGCCCCAAAATAAAAGAAAAGGGTGTGGTAAACCGTCATAATACAATTCTTATATCACATACTCTCGTATAAAAACATCACAAAACATAAACTGATTCGAAAATAACAACACATACATATACATACATTACATAATTAAAATAATATAAAACAATTGCGGAAGCGATGACATAGAAATGACTCGACAAAGTGGCTTGCTAGTCGGGCGGACGGACACCCGATATCATGTCCGTCATACATACACTGGAAATATGTGAAAAAATGATTAGTCGCGGAAGTGACCAATGTTATAGAAATCGTTAGGCGCTAGTCGGGTGGACGGACACCGTCTAGCGCCTAGCAGGATTAATCGGGGATTAATCGGAGATTAATCGGATCTAGGCGAATTTGTAATTTTACATAGTTTTTGTCATATTTTTTAATTTTTATATATTATAATTTGTGATACAACTTTTTATACTAAAAATAGTGTATATGAATTTTATTTAAGACAATGTCCAAACAAATCATAACATGAAATCTACAACATAACATTAACACAAATCCAAATAAACCACAAAATAAAATTACTAAAAATAAAAAGTAGAAAAGGGAAAAAGAAAAATAGAATGGTGCAAGCCTTGAAAAAGAAAATGGGCTGGGGGCTTAAAAAAAATTTTAAAAAAAATTAAGTGGGCTGGACCTATGCGGAATTATTCGGCGCCTAGGCGGTATCTAGGCGGGCCTAAACGGAATTCCGCCTAGAAAGAAACGATTAGAGTAAACATGGGCGTTTGGTCGGCGCCTAGCGCCCAGGCAGCCGCCTAGGCCGATTTTTAGAACCTTGGAAGTGACTAAGTGAATGAATTCTCGTTAACAATAGTCATAATTAAAATAAGTGAATTTCAAATAAGTTTATAAATTAATTTCATATAACTTCAAATCGTGAGTTTCCAAATATTTCTCAAAATATTTGCACCGGATTTTCGAAATCAAAGTCACTTACTTTCATACATAATCATAATCATAATCATACTGAAACATATACCCGAGGTGAGGGTGCTAATAACTCTCGACTGAATTGCCAACTCGAGCTGATAGCAAATCACACTCGGATTAGAACATAACATAAATCTCCGGGAAGCGCGAATTCCCAACATATGACATGACGGCTGGATATCCTTGCGCCACCGCCAAATCCTTAATGAGTCGAGACTTTATACTACATCAAGTTAGCTACGGTTTTTCCTCCACAGAGCATTACGGGATCACGCGACACTAAACATAACCATAAAACATACCGGCGAAGCCGCGTCATGTTATCATATGACCCTCTTTAAAATCATAAACCCGGTTTACCTTTTATCCAACTAAAATTCTTCTCATAGTAAAATATTATACCATATATTTTACTAAATACCTTTCATAAAACAAAATACGCTTTTAAAGCAAATCTTTGATTTTTGCAAACATTATCCAAATCCATTTTATATATCATTAAAATCATAAATTATCATTATTATATTCAAAATTAGTTTCGCGAAATATCACTATATCATGAACGAAATAATATACGTTTTCGTAACTCAACACACTTTTTTGGAACAAAACAATGTTTTAATCAAAATAGATATAATTAATGTGAAAAGTGAGAAAACTAACTAACTACTAGCCAATTAACTAACAAATTAATTATCTTCCCACGTACCTATCAACTAACTAACTAACTCATTAAATAAATAAATAACTACTAACTAATTAACTGTCTAACTACCTCCCTACCTACCTCCCTACATACCCACTAACTCACTCACTCACTCCTAGAGCTTGGTTTACCGAACTCAGGGACTCCCTTCTTCAGCATGGCTTCAAATCATCCTCCTCCGATCCATAATTATTCATTCGCTCAGCTAATGGCTCAACCACTTGGATTCTCGTCTATGTAGACGATATTCTTATAACTGGAAACAATACCAGTGAGATTGGAAACAATACCAGTGAGATATCTAATCTCATATCCACTCTCAATTCTGAATTTCCTCTAAAAGATCTCGGTTCCTTAAAACTATTTTCTTGGCATCTCTTGCACATCAACCCCTACAAGCATTCATTTGTGTCAAAAGCAGTATATTCACAACATTCTAAAATAGTTTAATTGACTGTTAACAATTAAGTGATTGTTAACAAAAATAGTTTAATTGAGTGTTAACAAAGATTTCACGAGGTAAGTAGAAGAATTAATGTAGAATATATTTGTAGACGTACCGATATAGTCTGCGCTGTTGAAGCCATTACTGAACCTTCCGGTAGAGATCTTGCCGGGAAAGTCGATACCGTAATAGGGAAAGTTAGACCTGTCATTAAGTGGTACCGCGAGATTGTTATTGTTTCCATTATCGACCAATGAATCACCAAACACAAATATGCCAGCAATGGCAGCCTTCACGTTGGTTACATTCAGGAGAAGGGTCACTAGAAAGAAGACGAATAATCTTAGAAAATTAGCCATTGATGATCTACTGAAATGTGATTGATGAATTTTTTGATGTTTCCTGTGATTTTTATAGTGTGCTTGTCACAACCGAAAAATTGGAAATTATGCATAAATTGCAACAAAATAAAAATAAAATAGATCAACCCTCTCTGTTTAAAGATTACAAAAAACCAAATAACTATTGTTTGTTAGAACAATTGTTTGTAAATATTGGATTGCAATTAAGAGGACATATAAATAAATAAATGATTTCCACCTCTCATTAATTGTCGCACAAATGCCACCCACTAATTTGATATCACAATCCAGTATCTCAATAAACTAAATGTTTTTTTACCAAGTTTATTGCAAGAGCTCATTCACATGAGTTAACTAAAAACAATTTTAATAAAATTCTAACATTGAAAGAAAAAAAATAAAAAAAAATTCTAACAAATGACTAAGTTGTCCCTGCAATGATTTCTATTTAGTATTTTTTATTCACTAATATTGTTGCGAGAGTATCTACCATACCCCTTCATTTAATATTGATGAGAATTAAACTCAGGGGCGGATCTTATATGGGGCCGCGGGGGCCGATCGCCCCCCCAAGAATTTTGAACATATAGTATATATTATTTATAGTTATGTATTTTGATATGTCGAAATAAAAAATCGATATTAATTTTCTGCCCCAAAAAAATAATGAAATATATTGTGAATTGTGATTTAAGAAACACATAGTAAAACTTATAAATTGAAGTAATAAATTAAGTTTTTGAATGAAGCTCATATGTTGTATGTTTTTGAACATATAGTATATTAATATATGTTGTATGTTTTATAATATTACATATTCAATTATTGGTATTTCATATATAAACTTTTTATATTTTATTGCATTCATATTTGATCATGTAATCTTATGTGGAATGTTAAACAATTGATTAGACTTGATCTAATGTGAATCTAACTAATAATAATAGTCCACATCAATAATGTAGGATGATGTGTGCTTTCTAAGAATGCTTAAAACATATTGTAAAATAATGACACATAAATGACTATACAAAATATGGTATTAAAAAAATCCAACAAAAATTTAGTGATTGAGATTAAAACACACATCAATACATCTAACGGTTCAAATTAATATTTACACATGGTCATACAAAATGCATGTCTTAAATGATCAAATATCACATCATCCAATCTAATAGTTAATAATTAAGATAAGGATGATGATGCGGCTTCACGAGGAGGCTCAAAAATAGATACAAAATAAGAGGGTGGGTAAATATTGCTCCTCATTTTTTGTGTTATGTGTTAGTTAACAATGTTTTTTTCTTTTGAAGGAATACCAATGGTATTCACGCTTTTTATAAATGAAAAGAAAAAAAGAGTACAAAACTATACAATTTATACATATAGAAACTAAGTTTAGTCGATGTCAGAGAGTCGTGTTTTCCTCGACGTCGGGTTTGCTTTTCTCCAGAGAGCGGCTTCGTTTATTGCTATCTCGGCCATGTATGCCGGGTTTTTTGTGCTTGTCCCGAAGATTCTCGCATTACGCTCCTTCCAAATATTCCACGATGTTGACGCCCAGATTAGATCCCAATCTAGTCTATTCGTTCCGGTTAATTTGCGTATGTTGTATTGTCATGTTTTGAATAGATCTTGTCGTTCTTCGAAACGTGCAGCCACTAGGGTCCGTCTCTCAATATTTCTCCACACGGCTTTTGTGTAGGTGCAACTTGATAAAAGATGTGTAGCCGTTTCATCCGTTGTTGAGCATAGTTTGCACGTCGCCCCATTTGGCCACCCTTTTTTCAACAAAACACCACACGGCCTTTGTGTTAGTTAACGATTGAAATTAAAAAATATTTTGTGTTTATATTTCGCCCCCCCAAGAATATGGTTCAAGATCCGCCACTGATTAAACTAATGACACATGATTTATTATGCATAACTTGAGTTACGAGTTCATTGGTGTAATTAATTCATGTTAGTCAGAAAACTTCATGAATGCATTGAATAATTTAGTTCTATATTGAATTAACAAACCTAATTAACATAAAAATTAAAAAATATATTATTAATAGTTAATTAATATTCCTTTAAAATTATTAATTCAAATGAACGTTAATTATGTATTAAATTAATTGTTAATTATATAACACGTGTTGATTATTATATTAATTGAATGTTATAATTAGAATATAATAAATATGATGATAACATTTGGGGATGTATATTTGTTTTATGCAATTGAATTTGTCACCGGGTTTATACGATCAGTTTTTTATGCTTTTCAACAGGGCCAGTTACAACGTTAATTAATGATTTTAATTTAATTAAACTAACTGGTTTTAAAAATCAGTTGATACCGAATTTTTAAAATTAATTTTTAGTTAGTTCTAAAGTATCTTGAAAAATTAGGTTATTTTTCGGAAAAAAAATACATACAGAATTACATGCATAAATGCTCCTTATTTTATACGTGTGAGCATCAACAACAGTTTACTTTTCGACTTGCATAATTTAACTCTAACCTACGGTGCACTGGATCTATCCATTTAATTATATGAGGAGAGTATTCTTCCCCCAATTCCAAAAAGAAAAATTATACTACTTTGCCCAAATTCACCACCAAATCGTGATGGATAAATTTCACCCATCCAAATAAGCATGACATCATTTTGTCATGCTTATCAATTCACCCATCCAATTTGCATCAAATTAATTAAGCATTCAATTAATATCTAAATAAAATTCAATTAAAAATCCAATTAATTAACTTCTGATTAAAATAATAGATGGTCCAATGAATTAATTTTCACTTAAAATAATCAAATTAAAATTACAAAATTAATTGGGAGATATTTTGGATGCAAATTGAAGCTCTCATTTAATCGTGATGTCATCATGCACTATTTGATAGGTGAAATATGAAGGCATGGTGGAAGATCTCTTCCAAAAAAGATCTTATACCGTGTCTTCTTCATTTTCACACATTTTCATGATGACATCATCATTCATTACTATTTCATTAATTATTTCTCTCAATTAATAATTAATTAATAATTTTTAATTTTTGAATATTTCTATTTAATTTTTAATTAGTAGGAACTTTAATTATATATTGAATTTTAATAACTTTAAATTAATTATTAATTAATTTTGTCAATTGAGAGTTTAATCATTATTTGGTGACTCGTCCCGAGTTCGTGGGGGAAATGGGGAGGGGGGCAGTATAATTTTCCATTCCAAAAGGATAGCCGAAGCCAAGAGCGTTAAAAACAAATGAAGACAAAAGTACTCAACAGACTCCGAAGGTATTAAAATTATTGTTTTATATATATTAATTAATAATATTATGTATAATTTAAAGACAGGATGATTATGTTAAATGTGTATGTAAAATAGAAATATCTATAATAGGTCTAAAAGAAATGTCTATTAAATAAAAAGGTGTCTGTTAAAATCAGTGTTCTAAATAGCGGCGCTTCAGCGGCGCTATAGCGCTACAGCGCGCTACAGCGGATTTTAGGAGGTAAATGCTGCATCGCTTCGGAATTTAGCTCTGTAGTGTTTTGTTCCGCTGCAACGCTATAGCGGACTGTTATAGCATGAAACATTCAAATATAGCGGCCGTAGCGGCGCTATATGTTGGTTCAAATTTCCTGATAGTTTGATTATTTCAAAACACTGTCATTACTAATGTTTACATCCAGAAAAGTGCAGGATAACATAGGTACGATACGAAGATGAAGGAGGACTTGTGAAGAAGGACTTCATTGGATTAAATCAAGAATCAAGACATGAAGTCTCAAGATAAACAAGAAAAGAAGAAAACAAGGAAGGCCATTGGAATACATCAAGACTCAAGATGTTGAAGCCTTCCGTGAGTGGGATACGCCACAAATAAACCATAGGTACAAACCTAGTAGAACTCAAGTAAAATCATGTTCAAAATAACAAAGAGTTCAGTCAAGCAGGAAGTGCGTTCTGAATGAACTCAAAGTCCGTTCAGAATGGACTTGCTAAATATCAAAACTTTAAAGCTTGATTAGAACCAAACGTGTCACAGGGATGTGTGCGTTCGAACGAACAATCATGTCCGTTCGAACGGACAATTAGAATCCGTTCAAACACCTTCTGAGTGCGTTGAACGGACAATCCTTCCTATGAACGGAAAATGTCACAGGAATGTGTGCGTTCGAACGAACACACATGTGCGTTCGAACGAACAACCTGGAATCCGTTCACCCACTTTTCAGTGCGTTGAACGGACTCTTGTTCCTGTGAACGCAAAATGCTATGTATAATTGAGTCCGTTACGAACGGACATTGTACGTTCGAACGGACCCAAGATGTACTTGCACGTTATTTTGAAACGGCTAGTGCAAACTTCAAGTGCGTTCTGAACGGACTGTAATGCGTTCGAACGCACTACAAGTTTTCTGAAGGATTTCTATAGAGAGTATAAATAGAATCCTTCATGGGTCTCTCTCTCCCAACTCTTCATTTTAAAACATTCAAACCTAAAAAGAGAGAAACCCTAAGCTGTGATTATCTATATCCATTGATAGCTTGAGAAACCTCTTTAGATCGTTGATCTACTTTCGATATTCCCCACTAATCGTATCCCACTCACGTGACCGATCACGTTATAGCTCGATTAGTGAAAAAGTGTAATAGGCTAGTGCAACAAATTGTAAAGAGCCTAAGCTATAGATCGATAGAAGCGTGTAAATCGATCTAGGCAAATCCTTGTAATCGAGTTGAGTTGGAATTCAATCGAAAGCCAAAAAGAGGCACAAGGCATTCCCGGAGACGTAGGTACTCGCAAATAATTGAGTCGGTCAATTAAGCGAGTAAAGGGTGAGTTAAAGCTACAAAGCAACCACCTACCGAACTTCGTAAACAAACATCTTGTGTCAAAGTGTTTGTACGGTATCATCTTTATCATCTAAATTATTATTTATTCCGCACGTAAATTAGGTTTAAATCTAAACTAAGTTTAAGTTAGATTGCAAAATTTACCCCCCTCTAGGTTAGAATTAACCAACAATTGGTATCAGAGCAAGGTACTAACCATCTCTTTGAATATTAGGGATAACGTGTACTTAACGATCAAATGACCGAAATTAATCCTATTGTACAAAAATCATCGATAAATCCGATAAATACCGTACCCAAATCAAATATATCAAACTCTCGTGAATTAGATGGAACCAATTGGAGTTCTTGGAAGAAATGCATGCTAAATGCATTCGCTCTCCAAGGACTTGACAAGGTAGTGTTACGAGGCTTTGTCTTGGCCCAAGAGGTTGACAAGGACGGAAATGTAACCTACCCTTCTCAAACTAGGGAAGATAGAACTAATGACATTTACGCTCAAAACTTAATACTGAACAATGTAATTAGTTCTATCGGATCACTAGTTGATCATTGTGATAACTCATATGAAATGTGGCGTATGCTTAATGAGAGATACGAGGGCACATCTCAAATGAGAAGAACTAATATCATCGGACTTGAACAAGAATTCAACAATCTCCGAATGATTGAGGGAGAGTCCGTTGATAAAATCTGGGCAAAAATCAATGTACTAAAAACCCGATATGCCACCCAAAATGCACCTCTTACTGATGATAGAATTATCGCTAGATTACTTCAATCTATGCCCCGTAGTTGGGAATCTTTACGTGTAGCTTTAGGTACAGCGGTAGCTTCACAAGACCTCACGCCTGAAGAATTGGTAAGTCAATTCCGAAACTTCGAGATTCGACTCAAGCAACTCGATGAAGAACAAGGAATCTACATACCTTCTCCTCACTCCAAAACCGTAGCTTTGCCCGCCGTGAATGCAAGCAATGACGACAATGAAATGGATGATCTCACGTTGCGACTCCTAGAGTGGCAAAGGGACGAGAAGCGATTCAACGAGAATCGGAAACAAAAGGGGCTAAAGCTCCATTGCTTTTGGTGCAAGAAAATTGGACACATGATGGAGTCATGTTGGACTCTCCATCCGGAAAATTCAAGGTGGATCAAAAAGGATGAGGACCACAAGGATCGGGAAAGGCGAGAGCCCCGATATGAAAGAAGATACGAGGACAAAGGGCGAGAAAATCGTCAAAACTACAAAGGTAAAGAAATCAATAAGAAAAAGGCATATAAAGCTAACATCGATTGTAGATGGGGAGAAACGGACGGGTCAAGCTCATCATCCGACCCGGATGGTCCGTCAAGTCGACACACCGCAAACCGGGCACTCATGGTAAGGATCGATCCTCCACTAATGAGCGCTGTGGAAGCGGCCATCAAATCTATTCGTATTGAACGAGGTCTAACTACCACATATCACACGCCCATGGATGTGGACTCGGAACCTTCCACTCCTAATACCTGCTCTACACATGACCAATGTCATGAGGTACGTACATACTCTCTGCGTGACATAGAATCAATACATAAATCTAAATTTTCTCCCGCATTCAAACTAGAACTCGACTCGTGTGACGAGTTTCTTAGAGATGAAGGGAACTCTCAACTAAATAAGGGTAAACTTGAGAGCTCAACACAAGCTCTCAAGGATAAGGTAGCTTCTCTTGAGCTATCCATTTTGGCATATAAAACTCAAATAAAAGAATTTAAAGGTTTTTCAAAGTGTGAGTGTCAAACCCTAAAAGGTGAGATTTCTCATCTAAAAGTCGAAATTCAAACTCTTAAAGTTGAAAATGAATCCCTGAAGAAGGCTTGTGCAAATATTGCATTGAGTCCTCCTTCATTGGATGATGTTTTAAGATTGTCATTGATAGGACAAAAGCCAAATGACAAATCCGGTTTAGGATATAAGAAAAATAACGGTAATAAACCCGATTTTTCAATATCTCAAAATCAAAAATCTAAATGGGAAAACAATAAATTAAGTAGTCATGGAAATGCTTTCATGTACCATGACTACAACAAAGGTAAATATGCTAAAAATGAACAACCTAAACGTGTCAATAATAATTATAAGAAAAATCATTATACACAAAATTCACAATCTAGACATACTAATTTGGGAAGAACCGATTGCTTGTTCAAAAGGGGACCAAATGGGTATTTCTATGAAGTGACAAACTACAACGAAGCTTCATATCAACAAGGGCCTCCCAAACATTTCACCAACGCACATAAACAATTTAAACAAAATAATTTTAAGCAAACTAAATTGAAATCAAATAACCTTTATCAAATGCCAAAATCGATAAATCCTAAGAGAAGTAATCCGAGTCAACTCTCGGACTATTTTGTGAAGAGTACCACACCCACAAATAAGCCCACCGTAGCATTTTGTAACTATTGTTGCAAAACGGGTCATGTCTCAACAAGTTGTGATCTTCGCAATCCAAAATTAACTTCAAACTCAATATGGATGCGTAAAGATCGTCACTCGATGGGTCCCTCTACGTCGTTTGGTATAGGACCTCCTAGGGCTTAAGCCCTAATTTGAAACACTATACTCCTTAGTATCCCTCACCATAAAACCAAATATGTAAGGGGAGTATAGGAAATGGGCTAAATTGAATTCTAGCCAAACTGGTCGAGTCTTATGTAGATACATAGGAGTACATTAGAACACTTGTCTCGATAAATAAATAACGATGTTAGTCCAGTGATCACACTTCAGGAACCAGTCCGTTCGAACGAAAAACATGTGCGTTAGGAACGGACAAATGAAGTCACCAAATACCCTCTTAACAGCCTCAAGTCCGGTCGAACGGATTAAAATGCGTTCCCAACGGATGACTGAACTATGAGACCCAAAGTCAGTTAAACTATGGCGCCATCTAATTTTCCTACCAGGATCAAGTGCGTTCGAACGTACAACTGAATGCGTTCCGAACGGAAAAGTGAATTATAGGATTATTGCGCCGGATCATACTTTGGCACCGACTCGTAGTGTCAACAGGGTTCAGTGCGTTCGAACGAACAACTAATGCATTCGAACGCACATGCCTCATTCAGCGAACCTACTTCGAACCCTTACACTCGCGCCTTTTCATATTCTGGCGCCTCTTCTACGTTGTGTGTGCGTTCTGACGCACATAGGAGTCCCTTCGAACGGACTGAACAACTTCCTAGATACAACTTAAATACCCAATATAGCACCTTTTCTCAGACATGAATGCGTTCCAACGAACTTGAGAAGTGCGTTCGAACGGACTCGTCGTAATAACTCTTCGACCACATGCAACCGACTGCATTCAATGGATGTGATGGCCCCTTTTTCCCTTACGGCGCGACTTGAAGGGACAAGATCTCTTCAGTTACTTAGCCCCCCTTCATTCTCTCTCCTTGTTTCTCTTCCAAAACTCTCTCTCTCTCAGAAAAACTAAAACCTTCAACAACAGCCATGGACGCCTCAAACTCGAGATCGAAAGCCAAGGCAAAGGGGAAGAAGATAGTAGGCGAGAGTTCGAACGCTCAAAGAAGAATGAAGCAAGCGGCCAAGAAGCCTACTCTTGAAGAACGCATTCAAAGTGACTATGACTTCTCTGACCCAAACAACGAGCATCTGTTTCGAACTCAGGAGGCTGGTATCCTCTTCCATGAATGGGTATCCAAGAGACCAATTGCTCCATGCTACTACTACGAGTTTCCGCCAAACATACATCACCTCCTCGACAAAGTCGAGGAAATCGAACGTCAATGGGGATTCGCGAATTTAGCATGCCTAAACGTCAAATCGCATGATGTAATCACGCGACTATTTTACGCAAACGCTGAATTCCACCGTGACGAAGAAAAGGTAACGTCATACATCCTCGGTGAAGATGTCGAAATCTCTATCAAAAACTTGAATGTTTTGCTCGGACTAAGGGACGGCGGAGAGAAAATCTATGACACTCGCAAGGCGAGACTCGAGGCTGCCATCACGGGTATCAAACCTGGTCAAGGGGCATCTCACTTGGCCGCCCATGAACAGTTTATCTGGGCCATCGGTAATAACATTCTCACTCCCTCAGAAAAATTTAAGATGAATCTCGAACAGCGGGATATTATACTCTTGCATCGCATGTGGTACAAGGATCAACTACCCATCCACGTGCCCTTTCTCATTACAAGCCACATGGAAAGTGTAATGAGTCACAAGAACGCGTCCTTGCCATACGGAACATTGATAGCTCGTATGATGGAACTCCAAGGTATTGAGATACCACTGAGCGATTGGGATTTTCGTCCGAAATCACCAATCAACCTCGCATCCGATGCAAACCTCCGACGGTTTGGGTATCGGTATTCTCCGAGCATCCGAGGATGGATTATTGACTCCGCAAAGGATGCGGTGGCGTATCACCTTCCCCGCGATCCTACCCGGTGGACGAAGGGCAACACCTTGGACGAGGAAGAGGAAAACGTCGACCCAACCAATACCGATGAAAGCGGTGAAGAACCGGCTCCCAAACGAAAGCGGAATGTGGGAAAGGGGGAATCCTCAAATGCCCAAACGGAACGGGATGATAAGAGGTTTGCCTATGTGAAGGAGATGCTCGACGAAATGGATGAGCGCATGGAGCAACATGGAAGATCAATGCATGATGCGTTTCGTGTATCTGAAGCACGGATGCTTGAGAACGTGGATCGTCAATTTGCCGATCTTTACGTTCATCTTGAGAACAGGTTCGGAACGCACCATTAATTCCTAACCCGAGCAAAATGAAGTGTGATCAATCTTGGTTGTGGTGTGTGTTGTGTCGTATTATATTATGTTATGTTATGTCTAAAGTATTGAGTATACATGAGAGTATGTGAGAACTTATAAAAACTTTGATGTGTGTCGGTATGATTGAACAATTAGGTCTATTAAGTAAGTATGTTTGATGAATAATTATGGTATTATGTCAGTAGCATAAACTTGCGCATTTATTGTATTATCCTATTTTGTTTTATGGTCATATTTTCAGTTTAAACTGTTGCATCTATTTTGGATTTTTTTTTCTATCAGTCCAGATGTAAGTGCGTTCGAACGCATTAATTTTTCCGTTCGGAACACACACAAAAACTGTTATATTTTCTTAAAAATCTGCTAAATTTTGAAAAGATTGTCATCATTCAAAACAAAAGAATTTGATCATATTTACGAGCTCATACATTCATCAATTCATTCTTTGAGGGGGAGCTCGCATTTAGGGGGAGCCTTCCGTTGATGAAGTCTCCATGACCCTTTTGATCCATTTCAAAATGGGGGAGAAACGATCGTACGGAAAGTTCTCAACTAAATGTGAAACTCTCCAAACCGACAGTGTTTTGAAATTAATCAAAAGGGGGAGTTTGTTGGTTCAAATTTCCTGATAGTTTGATTATTTCAAAACACTGTCATTACTAATGTTTACATCCAGAAAAGTGCAGGATAACATAGGTACGATACGAAGATGAAGGAGGACTTGTGAAGAAGGACTTCATTGGATTAAATCAAGAATCAAGACATGAAGTCTCAAGATAAACAAGAAAAGAAGAAAACAAGGAAGGCCATTGGAATACATCAAGACTCAAGATGTTGAAGCCTTCCGTGAGTGGGATACGCCACAAATAAACCATAGGTACAAACCTAGTAGAACTCAAGTAAAATCATGTTCAAAATAACAAAGAGTTCAGTCAAGCAGGAAGTGCGTTCTGAATGAACTCAAAGTCCGTTCAGAACGGACTTGCTAAATATCAAAACTTTAAAGCTTGATTAGAACCAAACGTGTCACAGGGATGTGTGCGTTCGAACGAACAATCATGTCCGTTCGAACGGACAATTAGAATCCGTTCAAACACCTTCTGAGTGCGTTGAACGGACAATCCTTCCTATGAACGGAAAATGTCACAGGAATGTGTGCGTTCGAACGAACACACATGTGCGTTCGAACGAACAACCTGGAATCCGTTCACCCACTTTTCAGTGCGTTGAACGGACTCTTGTTCCTGTGAACGCAAAATGCTATGTATAATTGAGTCCGTTACGAACGGACATTGTACGTTCGAACGGACCCAAGATGTACTTGCACGTTATTTTGAAACGGCTAGTGCAAACTTCAAGTGCGTTCTGAACGGACTGTAATGCGTTCGAACGCACTACAAGTTTTCTGAAGGATTTCTATAGAGAGTATAAATAGAATCCTTCATGGGTCTCTCTCTCCCAACTCTTCATTTTAAAACATTCAAACCTAAAAAGAGAGAAACCCTAAGCTGTGATTATCTATATCCATTGATAGCTTGAGAAACCTCTTTAGATCGTTGATCTACTTTCGATATTCTCCACTAATCGTATCCCACTCACGTGACCGATCACGTTGTAGCTCGATTAGTGAAAAAGTGTAATAGGCTAGTGCAACAAATTGTAAAGAGCCTAAGCTATAGATCGATAGAAGCGTGTAAATCGATCTAGGCAAATCCTTGTAATCGAGTTGAGTTGGAATTCAATCGAAAGCCAAAAAGAGGCACAAGGCATTCCCGGAGACGTAGGTACTCGCAAATAATTGAGTCGGTCAATTAAGCGAGTAAAGGGTGAGTTAAAGCTACAAAGCAACCACCTACCGAACTTCGTAAACAAACATCTTGTGTCAAAGTGTTTGTACGGTATCATCTTTATCATCTAAATTATTATTTATTCCGCACGTAAATTAGGTTTAAATCTAAACTAAGTTTAAGTTAGATTGCAAAATTTACCCCCCTCTAGGTTAGAATTAACCAACACTATAGCGTGATTATTATTATTATTATTATTATTATTATTATTATTATTATTATTATTATTATTATTATTATTATAAAATCATAATAATGTTAAATCTAATAATAACAATAGTTATAATAAAAATATAATAAAATAATGATAGTAATAAAAATAGCAATAGTACAAATAATAATAATAATAATTATTATTATTATTATTATTATTATTATTATTATTATAATTATTGACATTGTTATTAAATAATAATAACAATAATTATTATTATTATTATCATTACATAATAATAATAATAATTGTTATTAAATAATAGTAATAATAAATAATAATAATTATTATCATTATTATTGTTATTATTATTATGTGTATTAAATAATAATAAAAATAAAAATAATTAATATTATTATTATACAATAATAATTATTGTTATTAAATAATAATAATTATTATTATTATTATTATTGTCATTATTATTATTATCATTATTATTATTATTATTATTATTATTATTATTATTATTATAGGAAAAATAAGATCAACAACAACTATTATTAGCATTATTATAATTACAACAACAACAACAACATAATAATAATAATAATAATAATAATAATAATAATAATAATATATTTTTCTTAGAGATGAATTTTTAATTTATGTTAGTTTGTGAGGTTGATATAAATAAGTATTTGATATAATTTTGTTTATAATATTGGGCCGATAAATTATATTTATATGCATATTTAGTATTATAAAAATAATAATTTTGATCAAACTCCGCTGCGATGGTGAAGCGGCGCTATATCGCCCGCTAACGCTAACCGTTAAATTAAACGTCAAAACGTTGCGTGCCGCTACACGCTATTTAAAAAATTGGTTAAAATAGATAAGGGTGCATGTAGTTAAAGTGTGTCTCTTGGGGAGAGATACGAATACTATATATAATTACATCTACTTTACCGAAATTAGAAAAAATAATTATAAAATAAAAGGGAAGCGATTGCTCCCTGTTGTATCTCTCTCACTCTCTCTCTCCGTGTCATATATTTTCAATGGATTCCTTTATTCAATAAAGATATTGATTCCCCAAAATACATCCCCAATTCTCTCCAATCAAAATCAATCCAAGTAAATCTCAAAATTCCCAACAAATTGGCATCAGAGCGACGGTTATCGAGCGACGGTTATAGAAAGCGACGGTTATCGAAAAGCGACGGTTATCGAGTTTAGTAGAAATCGAAGAAGGAGATCACCAAGACAACCAAGGAGGTTACGTACTTGGGCTCACACGAACTTCACAACTCATTTCAGATTTATCAAGTTTAGTAGAAGTCGGAAAAAGGAGATCACCATGACAACCGGAGAAGGTGTATTTGGGCTCCCACGAACTTCACAACTTATTATCGACGGCAAAAATTATCATTATTGGAGTATAAAGATGAAGACTCTTTTGATCTCGTAAGATCTCGTAAGATCTATGAAAAATAGTAGAAGACGGAGTAGAAACGACAAAAGAAGAAGAAACTTCCGAAGCGGTGAAAGCAAATAAAAAGAGAGACGCAAAAGCGTTATACTTGATCCAACAAGCAATATCGGATAAATTATTTCCGAGAATAATTGGAGCGGAAAAATCAAAAGAAGCGTGGGAAATTTTACAAAAGGAGTTTCAAGGAAACGAAAAATTGCGAATGATAAAACTCTTAACGCTTAAGAGAGAATTTCAAAATTTAAGGATGAAGGAGAATGATAGTCTTAAATATTATTTCTCTAATATAATAGAGGTGGTAAATCGAATTAAGAGTAGCGGCAAAGAATTAACCGATAAATCGGTTTGTGAAAAAATTCTAATTAGCCTATCGCCAAAGTACGACAACATAACCTCAATTATTGAAGAAACAAAAGATCTTTCGACACTTAGTGTGCATGATTTGATAGGTTCTTTGGAAAGACACGAGCAAAGGCTAAATAGGGATACCGAACAATCGATTGAAAGCGCGTTTCAATCAAAGATTACTATATCCAAGAAAATTCCGTGTAAATTTTGCCAAAAATATTCTCATGTCGACAAAAATTGTTGGTACAAAGGGAAGCCTCAATGCGATAATTGCAAGAAGTTTGGTCATCTTAAACAGGATTGTCGATTTAAACTCGATGACGACGAACAAGCAAATTATGTCGAAGAACAAGACGGCGATGAAGATATTTTTTAATGCATCACAAATACGAAAAAAAAAACATTAAGGGAGAGTATTAAAATTAATGTTTTTAATATATTAATTAATAATATTATGTATAATTTAAGGGTATGATAATTATGTTAAATGTGTACGTAAAATAGAAATATCTAGAAAAGTTGTTTAAAAAATATGTCTATTAAATAAAAAGATGTATGTTAAAATAGATAAGGGTGCATGTAATTAAAGTGTGTTTCTTGGGGAGAGATACGAATACTATATATACTTTACGTCTACATCTACTTACCCAAATTAGAGAAAAAAATTATAAAATAAAAGGAAAGCGATTGCTCCTTTTCGAATGGATTCCTTTATTCAATGGATTCCAATGGATTCCTTCAATAAGATTCCAATGGATTCCTTTATTCAATAAGATATTATTCCCTAAAATAGATTCCAATTCTCTCCAATCAAAATCAATCCAAGTAAACCACCGAGTCACTGAGAAAGACAGAGAGGGAGAGAGAAGGGGGGAGAAATGGAGAGAGTTATCAGCCATGGATCTTTGCTCGCTTCTTCTTCGAGCCGCTCACGTATAGGCACTTGCAGATGGTGCCATTTCCGCTCCCTTTTGGATGTATTGAATGTTTGTCTCACTTTCTCGATTGATCTTTGTATTAAAATTTACCCACATTAATTAACGATCCTAATTGGAAAATTCCATCATGTGATCTGCAAATAGAGTTTAAATTGAAAATTTCGGGAATTGGGTACAGAATGTATGGCCTTTTTTGCTGGGTACTGCATTGTACTCTGCCAGTACTCTGTAATGCTGATATTTTTCTGTCAGGTCCAAAATCAACCTAATCCTGTGTTATCACTTTCACGCAAATCGTCAGGTTCGATCAGACTCGAAGCGTCTCTTTCAGAAATTATCGTGTAAGCACTCCTCCTTGCATTCTTCATATTAAATTCGAATTAACATAACATTAACGAAGAATTCTTGTTCAGGGAGACCGAAGAAACGTTTGAGGTAGATTGGGAGAAGCTCGGCTTCGAGCAGACAAAAACAGACTTAATGTATGTCACGAAATGTTCTTCTCCAGATGGGGTATTTACCGAAGGCGAATTGGTACCTTACGGGCCCATTCCGATGGACCCTTGTGCCGGAGTCCTTAACTATGGACAGGTTATTAAATATACTTACAGTTACTCTACTTGGTTCGAGCACTTTAATTACGATATTTTTTGTTCGTTTGTTTGTTTCGATTAGGCAATTTTTGAAGGCACTAAGGCGTACAGAAAAGAAGATGGGTCGATACTGCTATTCCGTCCAGAGGAAAATGCGATTCGGATGAGAGAAGGAGCAGAGCGATTATGCATGCCGGTCCCTACTGTTTTGCAAATCGTCGATGCGATAAAACAAACTGTTTTGGCTAATAAACGATGGGTATGTCAATGTTAATTGAAGATTAAAGGAGATTAATGTTTCGACGTTGTCAATGATTATGTTTCAGATACCGCCCAGAGGGAAAGGGTCGCTGTATATAAGACCGTTGCTTATCGGCACCGGACCGGTTCTCAGTCTCAAGCCGGCACCGGAGTTCACGTTCCTTATTTTCGTTACTCCTGTTGGAAATTACTTCAAGGTTGGGCTTATTTTTTATTTTTCGACTATTTATTTCTTGATATATTTTAATGTGTATACAAATAAATTTGGCAGGAAGGATTAGCTCCGATAAATCTCATGGTAGAAAAGGAATACCATCGTGCTACACTTGGGGGGACTGGAGGCATTAAATTCGGTGGAAATTATGCACCGGTAAATATGAATTTCCAATTCGAGTTTTTAAATTCTTAACATATTTATTTTGTGACAAATAGGTATTGAAGGCACAGAAAGAAGCGAGGGAGAAAGGCTATTCTGACGTTCTGTACTTGGACTGTGTTCACAACAAGTATCTCGAGGAAGTTTCTTCTTGTAATATATTTGTCGTGAAGGTAACGTTGTCATTTAGTAATATGTTTTGGGTTTATTGTTTCGAAAAAAATAAACTTAATATCTGATTCGGGTTTATTGTCTTTTGACAGGACAATGTTATATCCACGCCCGTTTTAAAAGGAACCATATTACCAGGAATCACTCGCAAGAGCATAATCGATGTTGCGCGTAGCAAGGGATATCAGGTATTTATTTTTATTTTTTATTAATCTTCATTTATTTGGTTTCATGTTAAAATTTGTCGTTTTAGGTGGAGGAGCGACTTATACAAGTTGAAGAACTATTTGAGGCTGACGAAGTATTTTGTACCGGTACGGCCGTGGTTGTCTCGCCGGTGGGTAGTATCACATACCTCGACAATAGGTATATAAAATGAATAAGTTAATAGAAGAGTTTAATAAATAAATTATAAATTTTTCGATTCATGGTCTGTTTGGTGCAGAGTGGAATATGGAAACGAAGGAATCGGTTTGGTGGCCCAGCAACTGTATTCTTCGCTCACGAGTCTCCAGATGGGTCTTGTAGAGGACACCATGGGTTGGACCGTGGTATTGGATTAGATTTAGTTTTATGTATGGGTTTTAAATAAAGTTTCTATGTGTGTCCAATTTCGTCATTAGTAAACAAAATTAAGGATCGACTTTTAGGGATTGGCTGCAGACAAGCGATAAAGATTTAGGGAGAGAGTAGAGTGAGATCTGTCAAGATAATTTCTTAACAAGCACTCAATTTAATTCAATTTAGAACCGAGAAGAGATTCAGGTTTGGGGAAAAGAGATAGAGAGAATGAGGAGAATTATTAGATAGAAAAGAGTTCTTCAACAATCAACAACAAAACCCTATTACAACTCACTACTTATATCACATAAAACAGTAATTAATTTAAATAAAAATATAACAATCCTAATTACTATTAAGCAGAAGATCTACAGTAACTTCTCCTCCTCTCCAGTCCAACTCTCACAATAGTCAATACTCCATCATTAGCCACGTTTGATAAGGCCCATGCTTCTCTTCACTGTTTTAAGTCTTATTATCTATTTAAAAGCCCAGTCCGATATTCTTTTCTTTTCTCCTTTATTGACTAGATCCAATAACTCAATTTCAGCCATTAACCCGTTAGCGCCATTATCGTTCCCTGACAAGATCTTACGAGTTGGAAACGGAAAAAATAAAGATGAGAGGAGGTGGAAGTTAACAGCTCAGGTAGGGTCTTGGTCAACCAAAAAATTGAGTATTTTATCCCACGATACCTGGTTTGGCCCGAGACGAGCAAGAGAAGGAAGCGAGAGGTAACGAATGAAATCAAATACAAATTGGGAGTGTCCTACGTATGTTTTCCGGGTCAGAATACCCCTCCGAGTTAAATTCTTTGTCCGGCTAGCGATTAACGATAGGATACTTACCCAGCAAAATTTGGAAAAGAGGATGGCCACATGGCAACAATTGTGTCGTCTGCTTAGAAACACTGAAAGCAAAGATCGCGCGTGCTAGCGCGATGTAAGTACACATTGACTTGTCTTCACAAACTGGGTCTTGATAGCCAATCTCGTGAAACTGTACTACACTCCTTGTCACACCCCAAAATAAAAGAAAAGGGTGCGGTAAACCGTCAGAATACAACTCGTATACCACATACTCTCATATGAAAACATCACAAAACAAGATACTAAACTGATTCGAAAACAACAACACATACATATACATGCATTACATAATTAAAATAATACAAAACAATTGAGGAAGCGATGACATAGAAATGACTCGACAAAGTGGCTTGCTGGTCGAATTTGGAAAATGTACTAATAATAAAAAAAATATCAAACTCCGTAATCGTATCTAAATCGACGTTCTTATTCTCGAGGTACCCGCAACTTCCGATGTCATGCCCGTCATACATATACTGAAAATATGTGAAAAAAATGATTAGTCGCGGAAGTGACTAAGTGAATGAATTCTCGTTAACAATAGTCATAATTAAAATAAGTGAATTTCAAATAAGTTTATAAAATAATTTCATATAACTTCAAATCGTAAGTTTCCAAATATTTCTCAAAATATTTGCACCGGATTTTCGAAATCAAAATCACTTACTTTCATACATAATCATAATCACAATCATACTGAAACATATACACGGGGTGAGATGCTAATAACTCTCGACTGAATTGCCAACTCGAGCTGATAGCAAATTACACTCATATTAGAACATAACATAAATCTCCAGGAAGCGCGAATTCCCAACATATGACATGACGGCTGGATATCATTGCGCCACCGCCAAACCCTTAATGAGTCGGGATTTTGCATTACATCAAGTTAGCTACGGTTTTCCTTCACTGATCGTTACGGGATCACGCGACACTAAACATAACATACATAAAACATACCGGCAAAACCGCGTCATGTTATCATATGACCCTCTTTAAAATCATAAACCCGGTTTTACTTTTTATCCAACTATAATTCTTCTCATAATAAAATATTATACCATATACTTTACTAAATACCTTTCATAAAACAAAATATGCTTTTAAGGCAAATCTTTGATTTTTGAAAGCATTATCCAAATCCATTTTATTTATCAAATCCTCAAATTCGAAATCATAATTTCATATATCATTAAAATCATAAATTATCATTATTATATTCAAAATTAGTTTCGCGAAATATCACTATATCATGAACGAAATAATATACGTTTTCGTAACTCAACACACTTTTTGGAACAAAACATGTTTTAATCAAAATAGATGTAATTAATCGTGAAAAGTGAGAAAACTAACTAACTACTACCTAATTAACTAACTAACTAACTATCTTCCCACATACCCACATACCCACTAACTAACTAACTAAATAAATAAATAAATAACTACCTACTAGCTAATTAACTACCTACTAGCTAATTAACTATCTAACTAACTAACTACCTCCCTCCCTACATACCCACTAACTAACTAACTCCTACAGCTTGGTTTACCGAACTCAGGGACTCCCTTCTTCAGCATGGCTTCAAATCATCCTCCTCCGATCCATCATTATTCATTCGCTCAGCTAATGGCTCAACCACTTGGATTCTCGTCTATGTAGACGATATTCTTATAACTGGAAACAATACCAGTGAGATATCTAATCTCATATCCACTTTCAATTCTGAATTTCCTCTAAAAGATCTCGGTTCCTTAAACTATTTTCTTGGCATCTCTTGCACATCAACCCCTACTGGCATTCATTTGTGTCAAAAGCAGTATATTCACAACATTCTAATTCGAGCAAAAATGCATCTTGCAAAACCTTCTCCAACTCCTATTGCCTCTGGCCAATCCATGTACAAATACCAAGGTACACCACTTACTGATCTGACTCTCTATCGAAGCACATTGGGTGTCCTCTAGTAAGCAACCATTACTCGTCCAGAAATTTTCTTTGCTGTCAATAAGTGCAGCCAGTTTATGCATCAACCAACTGAAGATAACTGGATTGCAGTGAAGAGAATCTTACGCTATCTAAATGGTTCTCTTGATCTCGGTTTATCCATTACTTACACCTCAGATCTCACATTACACACGTATACCGATGCAGACTGGGCCGGTTGCCCTGACGATCGACGATCCACCACCAGATTTTGCATCTTTCTCGGTCCTAACTTTGATCTCATGGTCGTCAAAAAAACAACCAAATGTGTCTCGTTCGAGCACAGAAGCCGAGTACAAAGCACTCGCTTGTGCTGTAGGTGAAGTAACTTGGCTTCGGTTCCTTCTTCATGAACTCTCTATGACAACTACTTCTCCTCTAGTCATTTGGTGTGACAACATTGGTGCATCATTTCTGACTACGAATCCAATTTTTCAAGCTCGCACAAAACATATCGAGATCGACAGAAAAAGTTGCAAATAAAGAAATTATGGTGTGTTACGTGTGCTCCAAAGATCAAATCGCTGATATTTTAACCAAAGGGCTTCCTTCTACTTCATTCAAAGAGCTGCGACGCAAGCTAGCCGTTGCGGAAGCTCCGTCCAGCTTGAAGGGGGCTGTTAGTGAGTAAATCAGTGGTCAAATGGAGATGACCTGTTGTCAGCAAATGGAGAGAACTTGTTCAGAGAATAACGGCTCTATTCTAGGTCCCACTGTCAGAGACTCAATTATAACTAACAGTATAAGTAAATCATAGCCGTGTATTAGGATAAGTTAGATTAAATCTGGAACGTCTGTATCTGTGATAAGTTGTATAAATACAGGACACTGTAGATCTTCCATGTATTGAAAAACACATTTAATACAATTTCTTCTACATTCAATTTCTTCTCTTAATACCTCTTACAGATAGGGCAAAATTCAGCAACAAAAGTTGAATATGGAAAAGAATCAATACTAACTGATAGTGAGGTATATTCGATTTTATCAACATTTCCTAATTTCGTTTCAAATGAGAAAACTGCACTAACACAACTCTCATTCAATTTTACTAGGGCATCGCAATTCAAGCGTCCCAAAACATGGCAGGACAAAAAATTCAAGTGTACTGTGAAAATTGCTGATTTTATTCGAGTTGCGGACTGGTATTACGAGGCACGTAAAGAACACGAGAAAATACTTCAATTGAAAAGAGGTCTCCTGTGGTGTGAAACCTGCCAGAAAAGGGGTTATATATTCAGCCCCCCAAACTCCAAAAAGGTTCCTTGATGAGTTGGCAAAAGTAGATTTAATGGATTAATTAGTATTATTAATTGACTTGATTAGGAATTTAATTGACCGTTTAATCGAATTGACACGTCAATTAACATGTACTAATATTAATATATTATAAATTATTTACGAGACAATTAAACGTGTCAATTAATATTTAATCGAGTCAATTAGAAAGGCTAATCAATGCACTTAACCTACTTTTGCCACCTCATCAAGACATCTTTTTGGGGGGCCAAATATATTTTCCCGCCAGAAAACACCAAATGAAACAATCCCATGGTAAATGAACAACTCAAAGAAAAAAGGAAAATCTCATTAAATAAAACAAAAATTCTTATGTGATGCAGGTACAAGATTACAACAGTGGTAACAAATAACAATGTGAATTATGCAAACTTCATAATTTTAGGCAAACGAGCTGAAAAATTACTTGACTGCACACCCGAGGTACTCTAGATAAAACATGACCTATAGAACGATGGACCGTATCCAAAAAGAATCGAAGCATCGAAAGGACAACAATTTGCGTTTGATGTCAAATACTCCAAAACGAGCCCTCAATTAGGAAATCTGCAGTTCACAGTAATCTAATACACAAAAATTACTGATGAACATCAGCAACAAGAAACTGCTGCTCCAACAAAAACAACAACACAAGACATCAGTCCCGTTAACCTTCTGCACCGACGAACCAAATCACCAAATCTATTCCGCCAAAATTCCCAAATACTCCTGTTAAAATCACTGGGTCAAAACCAAAAGATGGACGACGGCACCACGGGAAGCAAAGAACAACACCCAAAGAAGCCCGCTTCAAAGAAACTTACCATAAGGTACAACTCATAAATATAATATTCTGAATGGACACGGGTCAATGATTTTCGCTTCATTAAACTTTAAGGAGAATGATTAATATCCTTGTATATTTTCCAAAATTAAATTTTATTCTCACCCATTTGATAATGTCAACTACTATTAGTTTTGAATTAACTGAGGGTATCACACTACAATCGCTATTTCCCATGCATATAACTATTCCAATATAAGCGTATTCGATTATTTAAGATGCGATTCAGAGATGAAATTTCAATGTTGATTTGCTCCAACATCTTAGCATTTACAGTGGACTGTGTGATAAGATATATTTTGTAAAATTATGTTTAAAACCTAATAATACACAGATAGTTTCTGAATCGCATTCTTTAAAAGATAATCTATTCGAAAACATTTTCCGTGTGAGAGTACTCATTTGTTTTATATTTCCCCTAAGAGTTCAACAAAGACTAAATTCATGTTATCTAAAGTTTTGAAGTAAATTGGATGTTTGCTGATAATACATAACAAACAATGCGCATACTAAACCCATGATTTCATACTTTTATCAAGTTAGAGAAATGTCAAATGCATGATACCAACCAACTATTGTAGGAAATTTTGCAAAAGGCCCTACATTATTGCAATATTGCATAGGAACCCTTTAACTTTCTAATTAAGTAACGTCATTAGTAAAAGAATGCAAAAAAAATGTTTGAACAAAATAGCAATAAAAAAGAATTCATTAATCCATCTTATAACATAAGTCAAACGACAAATCACAAACTGCAAATGCTCGTACTAAATAGAATAAGAAAACAAATAACACGAAAAAACAAAAAATTAAGCTAAACAAATTCCCTTAGTCACAAAACCCTAAATCTATAATAAAAGCTCAACTAAATCCTAAAATTCATCCGACAGAACAATCCAGAAAGTAAAACTCAACTAGACGTCTCTAGAGCTGAACTCTCTATACGACCACCCGTCGTGCCGGAAATACAGCTCCTGGTCCAAATGTGGCCCCAAGGGCGGAAACAGCTCCTCCATATCGCGGCTCGAAAACGGCTCCGCGAGGGAACAATGGCACAGCTCGTGGCTCGAAAACAGCTCCGGGAGCGAACAAACGCGCAGCTCGTGGCTCGAAAACGACTCCGGGAGCGAACAATGATGCACTGCGTGGCTCGAAAACGGCTCCGGTGGCTTGGCATGCAAGAATAGACCGAGAAGCTTGAGCGGCTTGAGAGAGCTGAAAAACAGGGAGATCCCTGCGGGTAAAGGTCAAGGCTCGTTCAATGGACTCGAATATGTCTTTCACGTCCTACGAAATTATGAGAGAAAACAATTGAATCAATTCTCCTTCAATTTTTTTTTTTGAAAATAATTCTCCTTCAAATTAAGAATTAAAATATTATGTTTAAAAAGAAAAAGAAAAGAGTACCTCAGTGGAGGCAAAAGCTGCCCCTCCAGTAATTTGATCAAGAATGGAAGCGATTTCAGTCCTTATCCTCTCTGTGATCTTTTAAAGCACAACAACAAATTAAAATATTATGTTAATATGTATCTATTGATCAATACAACCAAGAAATATGGAGAGAAAGGAAGGAGTACTACCTCACGTGGCACGGCACCATCTGGACACACCTGCTGACATGGCGCAGCTCCAAATTGAGTCGAGTGCTGACGTGGCACGGCACTAACTCGAGTCGCATGCTGACGTGGCACTTGCTGACGAACAGGTGGTCGAGCAGGATTGGCTTGAGATGGCTGGAAGACGGGGAGGTCTCTGCGAGTGATGTTCAGTGCCTTTTCTATAAACTCGGACATTGGTTTTGCATACTACAAAATAATTCAGAAAACAGTTTATTAAAATCAAATAGTTTATGTTAAATCAATTAATTTAACAATAAATGACAATTTAAACTAACATGATTAATTTAGGAATAAAGAAGATCTATCAATTAAAACTTGAAAAAAGCAAGAAACAAAATAGAATTAGATACATTTGATTAACATTGGTTTTGCATCTTACCTGAGGCGACACTGGCAGTGGCACTGCATCGACTGAAGCAATCTGCTCACGCGGCACTTGCTGATGTGGCACCTTCTTCAGAAAAACTCGCGAAAATACACGAGTAAGGCGCAGATGTTTAGCCCTTATCTGTGACAGATCCACAGAGAAAGCAAACAATGAGATACATTTGATTAAAGAATTGAATCAAGAAACAAGAATCCAAAATACATTGATTACTTTTAAAATCAAAATATATCGTTGAATTCAGTTGCCAAACAAGATCCAATTAAGTTTATACAAGTAAATGTTAGTCAAACAAGACCAATCAACCAATCTTGAACAAATAGATGATATATTAAATATTAATCTTCACTAGATCGAACAAGATCAATTAACCAATCTTGAACAGATAGATGATACCTTAATCTTCACGAGATCAATCAATAACTCTAAATAGATAAGAACAATGCAAGAGAGATCGATCACCTGGGAGCGACGGGGCAGAAAAATGTAATCGGACGCCTTGCCAGGAACTTCAACCGGCGCCATCTGATGACCAGACTCCACGACGCAACGGAGTCTCGTGCTCACCTTATCGCCGTCGACGGCCGTGGGCGTCGCAGAAAAACAGACGCAGAAAAGCTTGAGGAGATTCTTCCTAATCTCCTTCGCTTTATCTCTCAACTTCCGAGCCATTGTTCTCTCTTCACTCTCAGCTAGAAATTATGCTCTTCTCAATCTCTCGATAAAGAAGAAGAGCTTAGGCGCGTTCAGCATATTTGAAAGCATGGATTATCCAGTTTTGGGCTTTTGTAATTTATGTTTGGGCTACGATTAGTTATTATTATTTGGTAAAACCCACATGAAAGGATTAGGCAGTGAGAGTAAATTAAGGAGAGCCAATCGAACTGGTTAATGGTGTACTATAAATTGAATCATTCTGTAATCATGAAGGTTAAGGAAAATCAATAAAAACTCTTCTTTCTTCTTTACTGCTCAAGCAAACATCATTCTCTTAAACTCTTAATTCTAAAATTAACAAGCGATGAGATGCGATCAACTCAGCAGCAAATCGTCTAACGGTCTTCTTCCTTTTCGGATCCGAATTTCTTTCGGATCTTCTTTTCTTTCGGATCCATGGATGCAGAAAGCTTATTGTTAAGCTATTTGAAGACGACGAAGATATCTCCAGTTTATTTCATCACCGGAGAGCATCTCGAGTTATCGTTATTATCTCCATTGATGTGCTATTTATGATTTGGGCTTTTACTTCTATAAGTATTGTTGGGCTGTACTCTAATTATTATTTATGGGCTTTATTCTTATTGGTTGTTTATTCAATGGTTTAGATTAAGTGTGCAGTTAGAGTTTAATGGTCAGCTTTACATTGTAATTAGTATATATAGAGACTGATGTAAATCTGAAATAAATTAATGAAATGAAAACTTAATCTACTCTTTAATCTCTGTCTTCTCTTCTCTCTCTTGTTCTTAAAATCAAGAAGCGATAATTAAGAAAGTTAACATGGTATCAGATGATCTCCCCTCCGCTGTGTTTTTTTTCTGGCTGCTGAACATCTTGACGCTAATCTCCTTCCATTAAGTTCTTCACTTGGTATTTCTTTTTCTTTTCTTTACTTTTCTTGATGTTCTTGAGTTTCTTTTTAACTGGTACTAAGACCGGTACCGGTACAATACCCTTATTGGATCTTGAGACTCTTATCGGGTCTGGATCTTACCAAATTCGCTGGATTTCTATACCGTTATTATTCTCATCCCATCGCCAATCTTTTTCTTTCTTAGCTCCACCTCAAACTCTGCGGTTTTTAACTAAATCCGCTAACCCGTTATCTTCTACATTATTCACTTTAACCCACTTCTTTCTTCAATTCTCAAGAAAGTTCTTCTTGACGGTTATTCTGTGTCTAACCAACCTCATCAAAACTTACCTATACACCCTCGCTTTCTTCTCACATTTCTTTTTCTCTCCATGACTACCTCCACAACCTCCGCCATGGATACCTCTTCTACGCCCGTTTCTTCTACCAAGATTGTAACTTTCACCCACTCAGTCCCAATCAAACTCGATGGGACTAACTTCCTTCTCTGGAAGTCTCAAATAATACCGATTCTCCGCGGTTATAATCTAATGCGATTTCTTGAAGAACCTCAAGATTATGATCCAAATGAGCGCATTATCTCTCCTTCTCAAGAATCTCTCGATTATCTTCAGCAAGATCAGTTAATCCTTGGTTGGATTCTTGGTTCTTTAACTGAGAAAGCTTTAGCACAGGTCATGCATTGTCAGACTGCTTCTCAGGCATGGCAGTGCCTTCTTCAAACTTATTCTTCCTACTCTCTGGCGCATTCTCATGATCTCCGCTCTAAGCTTCAGAATATTAAACGAGGACAACTCTCCTGCTCGGATTATTTTCATAATATCAAGAATTTAGCTGACCAATTGGCTTTTATTGGGTGTCCAGTTAGCAATGACGATCTTGTCATGACCTCACTTCGCGGGCTTGGTCCCGAATATCGTTCCTCGGTTCTCGCTATCACCTCTACTGGAGTCAAGCTCACCTTTTCCGACATTCAAGGCGTCATCCTTGGTCACGAATCTATCTTAGCTGATGATCCTCACCCACATGAATCCTCAGCTCTCATCTCATCTTCTCAATCGACGCCTTCTTCTCAGCCATCTCTCTTGCCGACACCACCAAATTACAACTTCTCCTATCAATCCTCTAAAAATAAACCTTGGAAGAAACCAAATCCTAAATCCACCATTATCTGTCATTATTGCCATAAACCTGGTCATCACATTAGTACATGCTGGATCAGGGATCCATCTCTACGCCCTCCTCGAGGTCAATTCACACCCCCTCAGCCTCGTCCTACAGCCTACATGGCCAATCCATACTATGCTCACTCATCCTCTCCTGCTCCACCATCCATGCCTCCTCCACATGAATGGTATCTGGATTCGGGAGCATCGCATCACATTACACCAGATTTTAACAATCTTTCCTCTTCTGCCTCTTATACTGGTGCTGATCACTTGGTCGTTGGCAATGGACAAGGTTTGAAAATTCTTCATACTGGTTCTTCTATATTACAAACTCCCCACTCTTCTCTACGCTTATCTCATGTGCTACATGTTCCTCAAATCACTAAGCAACTATTAAGCATAAATCAATTAACTATTGATAATAATGTTTCTATTGAATTCTTACCTAATTTGTGCTTAATTAAGGATCGAGGCAGCCAGCAGGTTATTCATTCAATCCACCCAATTAATGGTCTCTACTCGATTCAAGCTGCTTCTTCTCCAATGGCCTTTTCAGCTCAAGCTTCGTCTTCATTATGGCACCAACGCTTATGTCACCCCTCTATGGATGTTATTAATCTTTTAGAAAAACAGAATAAAATCAAACTTGGTTCTCGTTCTCATTCTCTTTGTAACGATTGCTGTGTTTCAAAATCAAAACGATTATCTTATCAATTGAGTTCTTTTCATGCTACTTCTCCTCTTCAATTGATTCATTGTGATGTGTGGGGACCCTCGCCGGTTTCCTCTAACCAAGGATTTCGGTACTATGTTATTTTTATTGATGATTTTTCCAAGTTTTCTTGGATCTATTTCTTAAAGAATAAATCTGATGTGGCCGTTATCTTTCCAAAATTCAAGGACATGGTTGAAAATACTCTCTCTCACAAAATTAAAGCTCTACAAATCGATGGTGGCACTGAGTTTTTCTTTCTTAGAACTCAGTTTTCACAGATCAATTTAAACATCTCTTGCCCATACACTCCACAACAGAATGGACATGCTGAGCGCAAGCATCGTCACATTCTTGAGCATGGTTTGGCCGTAATGGCTCACTCAGGCTTAGACTCTTCCTTTTGGCCTGATATATTTCAGAGTACTGTTTACTCCATCAATAGAATTCCAACCTTAACTCAACCTCAACAGTCACCTTATGAACTGTTGTATCATCGAGCACCAGACTACAAAATTTTTAAGCCTATCGGATGCCTGTGTTTTCCTCACCTTAGACCATACACACAACACAAACTTGAATTCAGATCTAAACCTTGTGTTCTTCTTGGTTATGCTCCCTCTTATAAAGGGTACAAATGTCTGGATACATCTACTCAACAAGTATTCATCTCTCGAGATGTAGTATTTGATGAATCAACTTATCCTTTATCTAAATCCATCTCACAATCCTCACCTCTACCTCCCACTTCTTCATCTACACCACTCATGATTCTTTCTCAAGATTCCTGTAGATCTTCCGCTACAGGTTCATCTTCAAATCACTGTTCATCTTCTGCCCCTTTACCTGATCATCCTGCCACTTCATCCTTACCACCTCTTCTGCCTACACCTTCTTTACATCCTATGACAACCAGAAGTAAATCACAATCTCTCAAACCACGAAAACCTACGGATTATACTGCATTGAATTCTTCCTGTCAGGAAATTGAACCATCTTGTTTTTCTCAGGCTGTTAAGTCAGATAAATGGAGAGCTGCCATGGCTGATGAGATCAATGCTCTCCTCACTAATGGTACTTGGACTCTTGTTCCTAAACCCTCCGATAAAATTCCTATTAAAAACAAATGGGTCTTTAAGGTTAAGAAAAATTCTGATGGCTCTCTTGATCGATTCAAAGCACGATTGGTTGCTCGTGGTTTCTCTCAAGAATTTGGCGTTGATTATGAGGAAACCTTCAGTCCGGTGGTTAAACCAACTACAATTCGACTTGTACTTTCTCTGGCAGTCTCTCAGAATTGGGTATTGAAGCAATTGGATTTTAATAATGCTTTTCTCAATGGAGATTTAGAAGAAACTGTGTTTATGGAACAACCACAGGGATTTGTGGATAACAAGTTTCCTACTCATGTGTGTTTATTACGCAAGGCTCTCTATGGATTGAAACAGGCCCCTCGGGCTTGGTTTCATAAACTCAGCGCCTCTCTTTGTGCTATGCAATTCAAACCTTCTTTGGCAGATCCATCTCTATTCATTAGACACACCTCTTCTTCTCTCACATTGATGCTTATCTATGTCGATGATATAATCATTACTGGCACATCCAACTCTGAGATTTCTCAGATCATAAATTCTCTTCATTCTCAATTTAGTCTCAAAGATTTGGGTGATCTCCATTTTTTTCTTGGGATTGAATGTACAAGAACTTCTACTGGTCTTCACTTAAATCAAACTCAGTACATTACTCAACTAATTTCACGAGCAAAAATGAGTTCAGCAAATGCAATCTCTACTCCTATCTCTTCTTCTGAGACTTGCTCAAATTTCACTGGTGATCTTATTTCTGATCCTTCTCTCTATCGTTCGATAATTGGGGGTCTTCAGTGTTAGGATCGTCGCCGCAAACACACACACAAGAACAACACACACGGACACAAGTATTTTTACGTGGAAACCCCGAAGGGAAAAAACCACGGCCGCCGGCACTCAAACTTATTTTACTATACTGGAGAAAGAGAAAATACAATTGTTTGTGTTTTGTTGGAATAAATAAATCTCTAGCCTAGCCCTCTATTTATAGCTAAACTCCTACCCAATACAAGGAAATAATACAAGTAAATAATCATTGCCTTAATTACCATTCAATCATGGCAATATCAATATATGGAGAGTTTTCCTATTTCTTCAATGTTTCCTTTTTCTAATTTTCTAATCTTCAGGTTTCCAAAAGTCTCCATACCATAACAATCTCCCACTTGGAGACTTTTGCACCAGTCTTCTTTCTCCCGTCCCGAGCGGGACTTCCTTGAGTCCGGCGACAGCTCCCATGGTTTACGTGACCAGCCCCACTGAGGCGACGCACAGCCTCAGCTTGTCGGTGGGGACTTCCTTGGTCAACATATCTGCAGCGTTCTTGGCACCTTGGATCTTCTCCAGCGATAAGACCTCGTCACTCACAAGTTCCCGGATGTAGTGATACTTCAGTTGGATGTGCTTGGTCCTCGAGTGGAACACCGGATTCTTCGCGAGACATAAGGCACTTTGACTGTCGGTGTAAAGTGTCTTGCATCCTTGAGCTTTCCCGATCTCCTTCAGAAAAGTCAAGAGCCATACCATCTCCTTTCCGGCCTCCGAGATTGCCACATACTCAGCCTCTGTTGTCGATAGCGACACACACTTCTGCAATCTCGACATCCAACTCACCGCCGTGCCTCCCATCGTGAAGACATAACCGGAAGTGCTCTTCCGACTATCCACATCTCCTCCTAGGTCAGCATCTACAAAGCCTTGCAAACTCGTGCCACCTTTCTTGTGGCACAGTGCCATGCTTGCGGTGCCCTTCAAGTATCTCAGTAGCCACTTAATCGCCTCCCAGTGCTCGATGCCGGGGTTTGCCATGAACCGGCTCACGACTCCCACTGCATAAGAAATGTCGGGTCTCGTGCACACCATGGCGTACATTAGGCTACCCACTGCCGATGAATACGGCACGTTCTCCATCCTCTTCTTCTCCTCCGTGGTTTTCGGTGACTGCGCCTTGGAGAGTTTGAAATGTGCGCCGAGTGGGGTACTTCTCGGATTGGCGTCATCTACTCGGAATCGCTCCAGCACCTTCTTAACGTACTTCTCTTGCGACACTGTGAGAGTACCCTTGCTTCGATCTCGAGTAATTCGCATCCCAAGAATTTGGCTCGCCTCTCCTAAATCCTTCATTTCAAATCCTCTTGACAACTCCCTCTTGAGCTTGTCGATCTCCCTCATGTTCGCACCTGCAATGAGCATATCATCAACATACAAAAGCAATATAATGTATGTTTCTCCACTACTCTTGTAGTAGCAACAATGGTCGGTATCACCCCTATGAAAACCACGATCACACATGAACTTGTCGAACTTCTTGTACCACTGTCTTGGAGCCTGCTTTAAACCGTACAAGCTCTTCTTAAGCCTGCACACAAGATCCTCCTTTCCCGGGATCTCGAAACCTTCAGGTTGCACCATATAGATGTCCTCCTCCAAATCGCCATGAAGGAACGCCGTCTTGACATCCATTTGCTCGAGGTGCAAATCCTCCGCTGCTACAATACTTAACACCGTGGGAATAGTCGTCAGCTTTACCACCGGCGAGAACACCTCCGTGTAGTCGATTCCCTTCTTCTGAAGAAACCCCTTGACTACCAGCCTCGCCTTGTATCTCTTGCTACCATCTGACTCGTCCTTCACTCGGTAGACCCATTTGTTTTGCAGCGCCTTCTTGCCATCTGGCAACCGGGTCATTTCCCAAGTATTGTTCTTCCGGAGAGACTCAATCTCTTCCTTCATCGCGCGCTCCCACTTGACCGAATCACCTCCGTGTACCGCCTCTCGGTAGCCTTCTGGTTCACCCGCATCGGTTAGCAGCAAATGATGGAGTGATGGTGAATAACGGTTTGTAGGCTTAATTCTCCGGCTTGATCGTCTCAAAATCGGAGTTTCTGGACTTTCGTCTTGCGCGATTTCAGGCACGTCTTCGTCCCCATTTCCAGTCACATCCTGGACCGAAAACTCGTCTTCCTCGGGCTCACTCGACTCGTCATTGCTCGTGATTTGATGGACACTCTCCTCCGATTTCGATTCGCCTCCGGAACCGAACCTGTTCTTGTAGAGTTCCCCTTCATTAAAGATTGCGTCTCTTGACCGAATTATTCTTCGACCTTCCTCGATCCAAAACCGATAACCGAAGTAATTCGATCCATAACCAATGAACACACATCTTTGGGCCTTCGCGTCTAGTTTGTCCCTCTTCTCTGCGTCGATATGGACATACGAGATGCTCCCAAAAATTCGCAAATGACCAAGAGAAATCTTCTTTCCTCTCCATTTCTCTTCAGGTAGCTCGAGGTTGAGAGATTTCATCGGAGTACGGTTGATAAGGTATGCGGCCGTGCTAACCGCATCCGCCCAGAATATCTTCGGCAATCCCGCGTGTAATCGCATCGCCCTTGCTCGTTCATTCAGAGTTCGATTCATCCGTTCTGCCACCCCGTTCTGTTGAGGTCGATTTGGGACCGTCCGAATCTGCTTGATTCCTTGTTCCGCACAAAACCCTCTGAACTCTGTACCGTCGTACTCCCCTCCATTATCCGACTTCAGGCATTTCAGCTTCAAGCCGGTCTTGGTCTCGACTTCTACCTTCCACCTTTTGAACACATTAAACACGTCAGATTTGTGTTTAATAAAATAGATCCATACCTTCCTAGTTGAATCGTCGATAAAGGTGACGTAGTATCGTGACCCCCCGATAGACTGGACCGGAGCTGGCCCCCACATGTCGGTATGCACCAGGTCTAACTTCCCCATCTTGAGTTCTCGTCCGGCCTTCGAAAAACTAACCCGTCTTTGCTTGCCGAGCACGCAGTTCTCACAGAAATCGGTTTGTACCGATTTTACCTTCGGTAACAGACCCTTGGAAATTAACACTTGCATCCCTTCGTGACTCATGTGACCGAGCCGATTGTGCCATAACATCGGATCAGTCGCTGCTCCTGAAAACGCCAAACAATCTCCTCTATTATCGGTAAGATAGAGGGTTCCCGTCTTCGTACCTCTCGCTATCACCATGGCCCCCCTTACAATCTTCCACGACCCGTTCCCGAACACCGTCTTGTAGCCTTCGCTATCCATCTGCCCGACGGATATCAAGTTCTTCTTCAGACCGGGAATGTACCGAACTCCTCGCAAGATCCATCTAAATCCGTTGCTCGATTTTATCTGGACATCACCTATGCCCGATACGCTCAAAGGCTTTCCATCTGCTAGGTGGACATTTCCTAAATCTCCTGTCTTGAAATTTAAGAACTTATCTCTCTGCGAGGTTGAGTGGAAGGATGCGCCCGAGTCCAAAACCCAGGACTCGACGGGGTTGTCGACGCATAAAATGAGAGCGTCGTCTCTGTCTTGCTCGGTGACAACATTTGCAGAACTCGATTCCACCTTCTCCTTTCTCGGGGCTTTGCAGTCCCGCTTCATGTGATCTTTCTTGCCAAAATTCCAGCACTCCAGCTCGCCACGTGGTCTTGACTTGCTACGCCCTCTCGACTTGGCTCGTCCGCGGTTGTTGCTCTTCTGACCTTCACGGCCCCGACTCTCCAAATTCAACGCCGAACCCGAGGAACCCGAGGCTTCGCTTCGCTCCTTTCGCCGAATGTCGTCATTCAGGATGCGGTCCCGCACTTCCTCAAAAGTCAAATCCTCCTTGACGCCGATAACGTCTACCGTCGTCGTCCAGCTCTCCGGGAGAGATGATAGTAGCATGAGTGCCTTCATCTCATCACCAAGGTTAAATTTGAAAGAGTCTAATTGGTTTGAAATAACCTGAAAAGAATTTAGATGCTCCGCAACAGATCCGCCCTCCGTCATTCGCAGATTGAAAAGACGGCGCACCAGGTGCAGCTTGTTTAGCGAAGATGGTTTCTCGTACATGTTGGACAACGCCTTCATGACCCCGAAAGCCGTCGTCTCCTTCGCTACGTTGAACGCCACGTTCTTGGCTAGCGATAGTTGGATATAGCTTAGCGCCTTGCGGTTCATCTTCTTCCACTTGCCTTCGTCCGTGATACTTTCAGGCCTTGTCTCGAATAGCGCCTCTTCTAGGTCCTTCTGGCATAGCAACGCTTCTACTTGCATCTTCCAGTAACCGAAGTCTCGCCCATCGAACCGACATACCGAAACCTTGTTCTCGTCCATCTCTCGTCTGCTCGAACCTTAACCTTTGCCCTGATACCACTTGTTAGGATCGTCGCCGCAAACACACACACAAGAACAACACACACGGACACAAGTATTTTTACGTGGAAACCCCGAAGGGAAAAAACCACGGCCGCCGGCACTCAAACTTATTTTACTATACTGGAGAAAGAGAGAATACAATTGTTTGTGCTTTGTTGGAATGAATAAATCTCTAGCCTAGCCCTCTATTTATAGCTAAACTCCTATCCAATACAAGGAAATAATACAAGGAAATAATCATTGCCTTAATTACCATTCAATCATGGCAATATCAATATATGGAGAGTTTTCCTATTTCTTCAATGTTTCCTTTTCTAATTTTCTAATCTTCAGGTTTTCAAAAGTCTCCATACCATAACATTCAGTACGCTACGCTTAGTCGTCCCGATATAGCATTTGCTGTCAACAAGGCGAGCCAGTTTATGCACACTCCTCGTGAACCTCATTGGAGTTTAGTCAAGCGAATTCTACGTTATCTTCAAGGATCGATCTCTTATGGTATGTCTATCACTGCGAGCTCTGATCATTCCTTACATATCTACTCAGACGCTGATTGGGCAGGATGCCCGGATGATCGCCGGTCTACGACTGGCTTTTGTGTGTTTTTAGGTTCAAATTTGATTTCATGGTCGTCCAAGAAGCAACCTACAGTGTCTCGTTCTAGCACTGAAGCCGAATATAAAGCTCTCGCCTTGGCCACATCTGAAGCTTTGTGGCTTCAGTATGTTTTAACTGAGCTTCACCAATCTCTCAATCATCCTCCAATTCTTTACTGTGATAATATTGGTGCCACGTATCTTGCTTCTAATCCTGTTTTTCATGCTCGTACGAAGCATATTGAAATCGATTATCATTTTGTTCGAGAAAAGGTTGCTACGAAGCAATTGGTTGTTCGATTCGTATGCTCTGCAGATCAATTGGCGGATACTCTTACGAAGGGTTTATCTTTTACTCGGTTTAATCTATTACGAAGCAAGCTCAAGGTGCTCAAGACCCCTCTTGCGCTTGAGGGGGGCTGTTAAGCTATTTGAAGACGACGAAGATATCTCCAGTTTATTTCATCACCGGAGAGCATCTCGAGTTATCGTTATTATCTCCATTGATGTGCTATTTATGATTTGGGCTTTTACTTCTATAAGTATTGTTGGGCTGTACTCTAATTATTATTTATGGGCTTTATTCTTATTGGTTGTTTATTCAATGGTTTAGATTAAGTGTGCAGTTAGAGTTTAATGGTCAGCTTTACATTGTAATTAGTATATATAGAGACTGATGTAAATCTGAAATAAATTAATGAAATGAAAACTTAATCTACTCTTTAATCTCTGTCTTCTCTTCTCTCTCTTGTTCTTAAAATCAAGAAGCGATAATTAAGAAAGTTAACACTTATCCAAAAGTTCCTAATCTAAGGGAACATATGACTTCTCCAGGGGGGAATATATATGGTACATTGGAGAGTGTAAACTTTGGTTCTGGTAATTTACTTCTCGGTTCACCCAAGAAATGGAAATTGGAATCTGGGCTCTTGGTTCTATGAATTCGAGAGTTGATTTCCAGGTTATAGAAAGTAAAATCTGAGTTATAGAAATGCTTTAAGAACTGCGATTTACTTTCTAGGTTCTCTTAAAACTCGTTAAATGGTTTCCTTGGGAGGACAGTTTGTGAAATCTGGATTTTGTGATTATACAAAACACACGTTAAAGTAATTTTATCGAGAATTATTTAATATAAAGACTATAATATGATTTTGTGATTATTTATTATTTAATTTTCATGTTTTATTATCAAAATATGTCACAAAATGCGCTCATAACATATATAATTTTTAAAATATGTCAATTTCATCTATAAATGTATGAATTTCATAATTTTAATTGTATTTCATTGATGTTTCGATTTCAAATTTGAGTTATATTGTTTTGATATTTTTATGATGTCGACGAAAAATTCTACAACAAATCGAAATCCAAAGATCCTGCAATGCAGTATGCTTATCGCGCGGACCCTACTAACTCATCGTTATGGTTATTGTTATTTGGTGTTATTATTGTTATTTTGCAATCTCATATTTTGATTATGGACAATCAACTTTTGCGTATTTTAATTATGAACAATGAACTATTATTATTTAACTAAGTTACTGTTATTCGATATTTAACTAAGTAAGAAATTTCAAATTATTGTTATTTTATTAAGAAAATTATAAAGGAAATTTTATGATATTAATGGTGACAAAATAATAATGTGAAAAATATATTTAAACACATTATTATTATTACATAATTTAATATCGCAACGATCGTCCGTAATAAGGTCATAGCGCCGCAATTGCGCCCGCAAACGCAATTCGCTGTGAAAAAAATCCGACCACAACGGACCGCAATATCTTAATTTAAAACATTGCTTTTGACAGATAGTTTGGCGAAAGTGTTTAAATACGATTTTATTTCACCCCAGAACAAGTGCATGTACCTGAAAAAAATTCATTTTAAATATATGATCTAATAATATCATTCATATAGAAATAAATTAATTTGTTATAATTTGTATTTTTATTATTTGTTACTCGTTAAATAAATTATATGTCAAACAATATTTTTATTATTTGTCATATAGAAATAAATTATTTGTTACTCGTCAAACAATTCATGGTTTTGTAAATATATAAATTGATATATTATTATACGAGCTAATATATAACTAATTCATTATTAAATATTTATGATTTTTTAATAAAAAAATATTATACATTATTTAGTAAAAATGTATATTATAAAAATAGAGGAGTATTTTGGTCAGAAAAAATTAGCACCAAACAAAGTTAACTTTAACACCTACAGAGCATATTTGAAAAAAAATATGTTTAAGAGATTTTTTGAGATATCCTGGGTGTTTAAATGTTGACCAAAGTTAGGGGCTTTTTACAAATATCCCTATATAAAATAATATAAAGTTAAAGAACATACTATTAATGCAATCTGAAAGATGGAGTTTCTGAAGTCTGTTTTAGTGACAAATGTGTAATTTAGTTTATATAAATTGTTTAGCTTTTCTATCTATCTATTTTTTGACATTTTTTACAAAAATCCCTCATCTTTATATGAATATTTTTAAAACCCCCTTACATTTTGGATTTCTTCGAAAATCCCTTACAAATGGATTAAATTTGTTTACTCTTCTATTAGTTCTTTTTAACTTTCCATCGAGTTTTTTTTTTTTTTTTTTTTTGACAAAAATATCTAGTGAAAATTGGTTGTGAGAGAAAAATCGAGAACTAAAAGAATGTGGTTTAAACCTGGATGAAGGGAATAAACACAATGATAAGAGAGACGGAGGTGGAAACCGGTTCGAAAAAGATGGCGTGAGGCATCAATAATTGCGAGAGTTTGATGAACTAAACGAAACAATATGATTTGGTATATTGTAGTAATTGTGTCTACTAACTCGTATCTACTCTGATCCAAACAGCCTCATAATCATAATACTACATTTTACACAAAATACTTAAATATCTCATTTTAATCTTACAAAACTAAATATATAATGTATATCTTTGCAAAACTAAAAATAACATTCCATTTGAAACATAAGAAATATTATATATATATATATATATATATATATATATATATATATATATATATATATCCATCCTCGTTTAGTTACACTTATTTTCTATTCACTGTATATTTGTAGATAAAAAGTACAAAACAATTAATTTGAAGAAAATTAGATATATGTACAATTTTTTTTTTTTTATATTTTACAAATATACTCATGATATTTTATATGTTTCCCAGATACATCGATAACATTTTTCATTTTGAACATAACCAATGAAATTTTGAAAAGTATTCATGATTCATGACATATCTTATTTTACAGGACTGGAGAATTTTGAGATTTTGAAAGCATATGCATGAAATTACGCCTTCAAATTATTACAGGGGTATATAACAAAATATCGAAAATTTCAAACGCCTCAAGTATAAAAGCTCCGATAACCCCTTTCGAGCGCCCAGAGCTCTCACTGTTTCCACTCCCCACTCCCCACCATAGTTCATTACTAGATCGCCGTCGTTCAATCGCCGTCGTTCAAGGAGAATATCTCTCCTAGAAGCTTCGAGATCAGATCCACGGCGAAGTTTTCGTTCAGATCTGGACCAGATGAAGCTCAGGATCAATAAGGCGTGCGATCTCAGCTCAATCTCTGTACTTCCTCCTAGGTTTTGATTATTTTTTCTTGTTTATTTTCTACATCTTTCTATGGAATGATCGATTTGTTTTGCTGATTTGATCGTTTTTGTTGATTGATTTAGAAGAACGGGAGGTGTGAATTCTAGCCAAGGGGCATCACAGTCACAGTCACATTCACAGATCAGATCTCTGTCTCAGCAATCCTTTTCTCAAGGGTTTTCACAATCGCAGCTATCTCAAGTTTCGCTTGATGATAATTTGTTAACTGATCAGGTAATACTATTAATTTTTTTGTCCATTTTATCTTTTGAAACGAGATTGATTTTGTTTTTAAGCTTGTTGAGAATTCTCAGGTACTGTTTGTTGATTTTGATGTATTTTATATTGTAATTGATTAATTTCATGATGAGAACAGAAAATGTGAATTTCATACTAATGCACTTAATTTCACAAAAATTCAATTAACTTTTGTTTGTTTTCAGACAGAATAAGAATGCATCTCCTAAATCATATGTAATTTTGAATTTTTTGCATTTAATCGGACTGATTTCAAATAATACATAAATTTAAAATGAGACAGCACAATTAAGTGAGCTTTTCTTCTTTATCACGTGATAATCCTCAGAAAGGGGGCAGTACTCGTGACTCTCATTTATGTGTAATTCTGTAAAAATTTCAATCTATCGCCAGTAAACCTTTTCTCTCTCAAAACAGTCTAGAATATTTTATTTGGTTTCAACTTTTAGTATATGTATGTATGAGCTTATCTTAAGTCCATAATATTGGTTTCTAACATATCTTTTGGTGTAACAGAGATTTAACTCGAATGAGAACTCATCTAGAGTAGTCCCTCCTTTGACTAATGTGGCCTCGAATAGGGAAGAATCGTTGCAATTGTCAAGAGGAACAAACAATCTTGGGCCGAGATGGAACTCATCATCTGTTAGAGAAAGTAAATGTAAGTTTACTAAACTAGGCCGTGCCATTAATTATTACGATGACAATGCAATCTAGTAATGACTAAAAATTACAATTTGAACAGGTCAGATGAGTGAAGAAATCGAACAAAGATTAAGACAATTGGACGGTACAGTAAACAGGATGGGGATGATTCTCGATGCCGTTCAAACTGATGTAATGCAAATAAGTAGAGCTATCAAGGAGTTATCACACGAGAGTAAGTTCAAACGATAACCTCTCTCTGACTATAGTGGTGTCTTTGATATTTATCAATTTTATGGGGGCGTTTTTGAATTTACATAATATTCTAATTTGTTCTTTTCCAGATGAGGGAATAAGACAAAAGATGGTTCAGTCTGATAATTCACTTCAGCAAGTTGTAAGAAATCACACTGATATAGAATTATTATATATTACTAAAGATTTCCATATTGGATCGATTATCAAACTTTTTTCCTTTCTAATTTTGTATAACAGCTTAAAGGAGAAGATAATATAAAAGTGGCTATTGAAGAAAGCTTAAAGAGCATTTGCGGCCTCTTGGCCAAGAACTCTAACGAAAGCAAACTGAATGAGATATCATCGACATTGTCAGCTTTGCCGGATAAAGTCCAAGTGAATTTTGCGAAGTTACATAATGAGATTATGAGACTCTTTTCAAGAGAGACAGAGGTAACTTCAGTATCCTAACTTATTATTATTTCCTTTCATGTTTATGTATTGGGCGTAATTTCTCGTGTACCCCTGCAGAATATTAAAATATCACATATGCCCCCTGCAGAATATTAAAATATCACATATGCCCCTACAAAATAGAAAATACGATGGATATCTCTACTAACTGTTGTGTATATTTTAAGTGAGTATAAGATTCCCAAATATACCCTTCATTCATTATCTGCTCGGTATATATTAAGTGAGTAAAGCGGTAGTTTAGGCACCTCTTTGTAAAATTAGGAGAGGAGAGATATCTCTCTTATTTTGTTGGGGTATTCATGGTATTTCATATTTTGGAGGGGTATATGTGAGATTTTGAGGTTTTAGGGAGAAACATATAAAGTCTTAACATATTAAATTATTTTTTTGTTAATTGAATGCAGATTATATTGAAAAACATCAAATCTATCAGCTCTAGAGAGACGGTTCCGAATCAAACAACTACAGTGAGTTACTTTTCTTTTTATAATCAATAATTCTTTAAATACGTTGAAATGCACCTTTTGTTAACTTATAGATATACCTCTCATTTTCTTTTTGTAGAGTCGACCAATTACCGAGACTAAACCTGTCGGCAAAGGACCCGTACCAGTCACAAAACTGTACGTCTCTCTTAATTTCGTATTATTTCTGAAAATAACATTTTTTGCATTTTTTTCTTACAGACCACAGCCTTCGAATCCAACTGGAAATAACTGGAGAGCTCCAGTTTCACAAATGAAATCGCTTGCGCCAAAGCAGGCTACCAATTACAGAACTTCCTCGCCCCAAAAGGAAGCGGTAACTTTTTTTGAAATTTACCACTTCGTTATATTCTTTAACCTGTTTTATTAACTTGCTTCTTCAATGCATAATTTACAGCAAAATATAGTCATAAGCCTCGATTCCGACGACGAGAGTGACGGATCCGCATCATGTTTAATTCTCAAAAAAGAAACCGGTACGAAATATTCGCCTCAGTTCCAAACTGAAATGACCATAATACCCATCTTATCTTTATCTGGAATCTTTTTTTTGTTTCAGTTGAAAATGATGGTTGCTGGATGAAGGAAGCGAAGGAAGATACGTTACGAATTCTAAGGAAAGCGCGAAAGAGAAAGAGAAAACAAATTATTAAGGTATAAAAAGGCCACACTAGTTTTATTTAGATTTGAACTCAATTTTATTTTAATTTGATTTAATTTGTGGGGACTCTGAATATTCATGCTGTAAATGCATAATTGTAACGATAAAAAGTTACATGTGTGATTGTCAGCTTTTTTGTGGTCCTATAAAACCATGTTTTTTTTGCCAGTGTCAAATTATATAACGTCGCTATATAATAAGCGTATTCGTATTTAAGTTAGGCCACTTACTCATTTGAGACAAATATTAGTGGAACGATATATTGACAATTAAGCTTTGATTCCATTTCTTCTTTCGTGTTTGATGGATCATTTCAACAGCCATTCCCTCGTCAAATTTTAAATTATTTCATTTCACCCTGTCTATATTTAAAAATTAATAATATTATACACGTTAAAAAAAGGCCATATTTCATATGCACCCCCACAGAACTTCACGATTTCACGTATATCCCTGCAAAATGTGAAATATCTTGAATAAACCTACAAAATTATTAAATTTTCATGAATTTCTTTTTTGTTAGATTTCGATTAAATGTTCTTTAAGATACTGCTATTTTTTGTTTTTTTTTATTTTCCAACAAATTTTTTGTTCTTTATTTATATAGGAGGTGAAATAGGAAAAACAAAAACTAGCGGCAATCCTAAAAGATAGTTAACTGAAATTTAACCAAATGATATTCATGAAATTTTTGTAGTTTTGTAAGTTATAAGTGAAATTTTTGGACTTTGTAGGTGCACATATGAAATTTGGCCATACAAAAATAGATGATACCTACGACGGTTTCTCTTATATATCCATAAAAATATTTAATTTCAAAATAGCCCCTGACGGTAAACACGTGCCATGAATAGTCCAAAAAACAGCCCAAGACCGACATTCTTATGTCCTTGTGGTATGATGACAAATTGATGGGTTTTTATTTTTAATTAATTTAATGAAAAGAAAATTTAAAATTTTTTAGTCTTTGACTTCTCCATATATAAAAACATGATTTTCGCTTGTTATTTCATTGAAACAAAGTTTCCTTTTAATTGACTGCGTATATATACATGTAAACTTTCCACCTATAACTACTTTTATTTTTGTGCAAGAAGGGTTGCCTTTTATAATAATTGGGTAGTTGGTCGATACATTTGTATTTTTGCTTTAATTTATAAAATTGAGATTTTAATGGGTTAGTTGGCAAAAAAAATAAAAAGTAGGAAATAGAGAAAAAAGTTGTGGGGTTAGGAAAGAAACGAGAGAAAGGAAAGTTACGATACCTTTCTTTCTTCCATAGTGGAAGAACAAATGAGAGAAAGGACAGCTCAAAGGTGAAGTGAAGGTTACTTTACTTTTTAGAGAGAGAAAGAAGAAGAAAAAAAACATTGAACGAACTGAGAGAGAGAGAAACTGAAGATGAAGAGGAGACATTAATTTGCTCTGAAGCATTGAGAGAAGCTCGTTGTGATTCTTCTAAATTTCAGGTACTTATTTGCATATATTCCTTTCTTCCTTTGTTGCAAGATCCAAAATTCTTAATCTGATGTTGGATCATAGGAAAGGCGAAAAATTGGAAAAATGGGTAGAGGATTTAATAGGAGGGCAAAATTGGAAACTGGAAATATAGGATGCATGTGGGGCCTTATGCGCATGCTTCATTTTCGAAGAGACCCGAAATTACTTATCAGTCATAGCCAAGGAAGAACACAATATTTCAGTAAGTCCTAATTTTCATATTTATTTATTTTCTCAATTTTAATATTTTTCTTTTTTTTTAAAAAGAAAGGGAGGGAGGGATCACCTAATTTAATAGCAATCAATTTGGGATGTGTTAATTTCCCATAAATATTAATAAGTTAAGTTTAGCTTGTAATTTAATTTTTGATCGACTAATATATCGTACCTACCGATTCTGTGCAGTGAGTAGGTATTCCAAAAGTAAGCCTAGCGAAGTCGAGGAAATAAATGAGGATGATGAAGTAATTTTTTATTATTTTTATTATTATTATGAATTTTATCAAAATTTATTTTAATTAATTTGTTATTTTTAGGATTTATTCGAAACCGAAATAAAGCCAACGGTGAAGAAACTAATGGAGGACGAAATGACCAAGGGTAAAACCGTAAATAAAAACTATCCCAAGGATGAAATCGAAAGAATCCTCTCTGATTGGGGACACGAAATCCAACCCGAAAAGAAGAAATCCAGTCGAAAAAGACCCAAATCAGAACCAAATCCTAACCCTAATAATTCGACCGAAAGTACCGATCTCGAACTCGTTTTGGCCGCGTTTCTAATCGAAATATATCGATATCATAGCGAATGTAAGCATATAGATTGCATAAATAAAACGGGATTATGCCCCACCCTAAAATCCATTGTTTATTCCAAACTCCACGATAGAAATAATAACAACAATGATTTAGTAAATAATAATAATAATAATAATAGTAATAATATGGTTACTCAATCGAAAGAGTTCACAAACGCGTTGGAAATTTTGAGTTCGAACAAGGAATTATTTTTGAAAATTCTACAAGATCCAGATTCGCGAGTGTTAGAAAAAATTCAAGAAATTAATAAAAAAAGGGAAAGAAGAAGGTTTTTCAAGAGAAAGGATGACGAACACGAGGGCAAAACAGACAATTCACAGACCGTCAGTAAAATTGTTATTTTAAAACCCAAAGCTACGAGTAAACCAAGTTCTTCGTACGACGAAAAAGTGGTTTCAAATTTTTCTTTTAAAGAAATTAAAAGGAGATTGAAACACATAATTGGAGAAAATGCAAAGGAGAGAAATTCGGTACGGAACGATCCTCCTCACTTGTTCAGAGTCGTGGCCGGTACGAATAATTCAAGAGGATCTTCATTCTACGAAGTAGCGAAGAAGCATTTGACCGAAATGCTCGAAGATGGAGGAAATAAAATCGAGGACAAAAAGGAACACGTTTCCTTGGGAAATATTATCTCGGTAAAACTTGATAATTTACAAAAATGGCCAAACTTAGAAGATTTCGAAAAGCAAACGAGCGTAAACGAAACTGAATTGTTAAAACTGGAAGAACTGGAGATCATCGAGGAAAATGAAAATAAGATAATTGATTCGGAACTACAACACGAAACTCAAAAAGAAGAAATACCAATCGAAGAATGTGTAGACGGTACCGCAGAGAGACCCGAGTTCAACAGCCCCGAACCGGTACGCGAACCGAGCACTTCGTTTGGCGAAAAAATCGATCACGCGAGCCCTTCTTCGGTTCTCGATTTGGTTTTCGCCGAAGAAGCCTCGAGTCCTGATTGCAAAACTACAAATCAAGGTTAAATCTCATTCGATCTATACAAATATTAAATTAATTATTCTAAAAAAATACATTTTTTTTAATATTTTTTTAATTAATTATTTTTACAATTTTTCAATCGATCTATACAAATAGTAAATTATACAATTTTTAATTATTTTTTTCTAAATTTTCTTCAGACGAGTTTCGGCCAAACCTACTCGAGGATGTCGATTCGAGATTCGAATTCGTAGAATTCATTATCGAGGCTTCGGGGCTATGCAAAGAGGAGAGTCTAGAGAGATGGTACGTATCTGACGAGCTCCTAGAACCTTCTCTGTTCGACCGGTTAGGAATATCCGAGGAGGAAGAAGAGGGCTCGAAGCTTCTTTTCGATTGCATAGACGAAGTGTTAATCGAGATTCGGAAGAAACGTTACGCATCCGCGATTAGCGTACCGCGCTTGCACGAAGTGTTTAAAGGGGTTGATTTGTGCGTCGAGAATAATTACCCGAATTTTTTGGATAGGAATTGGATGGATTTGATCGAGGAAAATGAACAGATTGTTGGGGAGATTTGGGATGATTTGATCGATGACTTGTTAGAAGAAACCGTGTTCGATTTGTGGATGTGAAGAAGTATAGTTGAGTAGAATATAGTTGTATAAACCCTTAAACCCTAAAAGTTTGTGAGTGTGGATTTTTTTTTTTAGAATTTATTTCGTCGAAGGGTGCGGTGCCCTTGAGAACGGAGCGAGTAGTTTCTATTGATGGAAACTAAGAAGGTCGATTTGGTTTTTTTAGATTGTTTGTTTGTGCATTTACGAAGAGTAAGTGTGCTTGTGTGGATTGGTGAATAATATAGTTTGATTCTTTTGTTTGTTTCTCCACTTTAGAAGAGTTTATATTGTGTTTTTACTTTTTAGTTAAAATAAAAAAAAAAAATAGATATTTATTTATATTCTTATAATTATAAATCTTATAGTTTAATATCACTTACAGATAGGAACTTCTACAGATGACAAATAGATACCCCTAAAAATATAAAAAATATATATATCCTTATTTGCTTTAAAACATTTCTTAACTACCCTAAATCCACGACGCTTTTAAGTTTTAGTTGTAAGTGTAAAATTAACATGAGGGATATTGTTGATATTTCTCATTTTGTTTGGGATATTCATGAGATTTAAATTTTAGAAGGGTATAATATTTGCAAATTCCGTTGCACCCGTTTGGACGAGGAATAAGGAGAGGATAATCCAACTTATTGGTCTATCCTTTTATCAAACATACCAAGCATAAAGAGGAATAAAATGGGATAGGAATAAAAGTTATGAATAAAATTATCCCCACAAAAAGAGGTGATATGGCTATTCTTCACATATCCCTCAAATATTTTACCACACTAACCTCACACATACTATTATTATTATTATAAATTATAAATATAATATAATATAATATGAATATAATATAAATACAATAAATTATATAAATCTAATACAAAATAATATCATATACTAAAATAATATAAATATAACCTAATATAATATAATATAATGTAAAATAATATAATGTAATGTGATGTATTGTAATGCAATGCAATGCAATACAATATAATATAACATAATATAACGTAATGTAATGTAATATAATATAATATAACATAACACAATACAATACAATATATAATATAATGTAATGTAATATAATGTAACGTAACGTGAGGTAAATGTAATGTAATGTAATATATTAATTTGAAGAAAAAAATTATATTCTAACATATTAATTTGAAATTTATAACATTTATCCATTACGGTAATTGTGCGATTTGACTCTCACACAACCTTACCTAACATCATTCCTAAATTATGGAATAAACATGAATAACTTATTATCCCTCAAATAATTTATATCCACCTTATTTTCTTTCCAAACCGAACCGTACAATATATCATTTGTTTTTTGGGCTCATTTTGGATTCATTTTGGGCTTGACTGGAACTATGTTTTTAACTCTAATTCTTGGCCGGCCCAATTATGTTTTTAACTCCAACTTCACAGCTTGTTAATATATTAATATATCTACCAAGGGAAAAAAATTCATTGGTAAGCAAAACATGCTTTGTTCTATTATTATTAATGCAAAAGATACTCTCTAAAAACTATTATCAATAAATAAAATTATTCATTAACAAGTTATATTTTATTTATGGGGTTGACTGGCATCACCGACCCGTACACACCAAATTTGGGTAAAATATTAAAGAATGTATCGATTTTTATTGTGTATTGTATTATATTATATGTAATATTTTCAAAGTCTTAATTGCCATTACGTGCTTGCCATGTCTACCAACATATTAATTTGTTTAAACAAGATAAAATAAAAATAAAAATGAGAAGAATGTTAGTATGTGGAGAGCCTCAAAGTTCCCACGACCCCCATTAAAGAGGAGATATACTATGTTATATTATACTAAAATAAAATAGTGAAATTTTAGAGTATATATATCTAAGTAGAAGTGCAAAAATTATATGATTATTATTATTTAGAAATCGAATATACATATGTATATAAGAATTATAGAAGAGGATATTCATATGATTTGGTTTGGATATTATACAAATACAAACTCGGATTTAATTTGAATATTGAAATATATATTTTAGCGTAATTCAAAAGTTATTATAACGAAAATATTAAATTTCATTTGAAATGTAATATGTATGAAATATTGCTAATGTGATATACAAATATCAATAACATTCAAAACATGTAACTTTTAATTGAAGAAAAAGAATAGTAAAATAATGATCATATTAGAAAGAATAACAAAGCTCCTTGAAATAGATTATAAGTATGAATAAAATCTATGTTTGTATTTTCACTCTTCAAAAGAAAATCTATATCTATATATTTATTCAAATTTGACAAAAACATAAATTATACGAACACGTATCCGGATCCCATAGAAAAATTATAAATTAAGATTTTTTGTTTAAACATACATTTTTTTTTTCTCTTGGAAAGATTCTCAGTTAGCTGTGAAGTATGAGCAGTAGTATTTTTAGTAATTTATTACTTAATTATAGTATTTTAAATAGCATATAGATTTTGCAATAAGAAATCATCATTCATAATCATCAGTATAGAAAAGAAATACTAACAAAAAAATTGGTGCTCAACAATACTTGCAAAATAAAAGACAATGATATTTCTAAAAAAAAAAATTAAATTGAACATGATATTGTAAACTTACTCTCATGTTATTTCAATTTTACAGTTTATTTTCCATAAATACAAAATTGTTTTGATAAGCATGTAACTCAAAAAACATACTCAAGATTTTTGTCTTATCAATATAACAACTCAAAGGGATAAATAAATTATAAAATCATAATGAACAAAGGGTAATTAATAAAGGCTAAAATATCAATAAAAGCGAATATTTCATATTTATTCTCAAGACAGAATTAGCTCATAGAACATCCTCTAATTAAATTAGCCAGTATCCAATTAAAAACTTAAAATTTAAATTCAGATTCAAAATCCCGACAATAATGATGGGATTTGGGCAAGGTTTAAATGTTTGTACTGTATTGAGAGACATACGCCCCCAAATTCCCGTATCGATTGAAGTTTATCTCAAGCAATAATATTTTTTTTATCTCTGCACAATTGTTGTGTTTTTACTTTTTAGTGCCAATTTTAAGGTTTTGTACTTCTGTTAGTTTTGTTAAAAAGATTTTTAAACATTCAAAATCAGATGAACTTAATTTTTATGACAAAATCATAAGAAAAAGTTTTCCAACAGAGGTTTTCGAATTAATAAAGCATATATAAATATCCTAATTAATTGGCTGAAATGATTATTATTATTTATTACTTTGTTGTGATGATGTAATTATAATTTATAAATCAGTATATATGTGTGACTATCTAAAATAAATTTGTCCACAATCATTTGCCATCTTTATATTTATAGCACAATGATGCTGTCGCAGGACAAGTATGAAATATCATCCAATCAAATTATAACATATCAAGAAAATACAAAATCAACAATACATTATTTTTTAACATGTTGTATGTTGTGCATATTTACTCTTTAAAAATACAAATTTCAGTTTATTATATTTTAAAAATTTACACTAAAATGATTCTAAAAAAAAAAAAATTCTACTAATCCATCATGAGAAAATATCTTTGCCGAAATCCTCAAAGGCAAAGATATTTTCTCCAATTTTAATTATTAATGATCATTCGGCATCATATCATTTGTGTATTCACGAGCCTCGACGGTCCCTAATTAATTAATTTTTAAATAATATATATTTACTATTATTTAATTTGAATTTAATTAGTGTGATAAATCATAAATTAGATCTTTATTTTATTTTTCATGAATATATGCTTATGATTGAGCACCACAAAAGGCTACATTGTTGATAAACACAGAAGAACCAAAAACATGCCTCCTCTTCCCCTTCAAATGGCTTCTGCATGGTTTGACCATGTGCAATTATTGCCTAATTAGATTTGTTCTTTCATTGCATTGCACTGCATGCACTCACGATCTTCTTCAATCCATTAGAGAGAGAAAGAAAAGTCTTACCTCCATTAGAGAGAGAGAGAGAGAGAGAGCTTCGAAAATAGATCAATGGAAAAGGCGTTAATAATTTGATTGTAAAGGTAATATTATTGTTCTATTTTATCTTTCTTTTGTTGGAGCACTGAGATTTTGCGCATGCCATTGTTGCTCTCGTAATTCCTTCTTTTAATGCCTTCAAAAGCAAAAAGCAAGAAATATTTGACTATATTTTCCCACTAAAACAAAAAAAGAATTTTTTTATTGTAGATTTTGCATTGAATTAGTTAATTTGTTCATGTTTCTTCACATTCACTAAAAATAACATATTTTTTAAAATTGTATTATCCATGTATTTCATCAGATTATTAGCAATGTATATTCTTTCTTGATTTTAAAGAGAAAAAATAATCCAAAGATTAATTATTCTTAAGTGGAAAATACAATTGATTGATGTGATAAAGGAAAACTGCATAAAAAGACTTACTTGTAACATAATCATGGCTGTCTACAATATGGAGGCATTTTCCTTGGTTTCATATCCTCCTTGTTTTATTTTATTTTCATTTTGAAACATTATTTTGTTGTAATTGTAACTACCAAAAACATAAAATTTCACACATACCCTTGCAAATTAAAATTATAATTATAATTATAATAAGTACTCCTAGAAAACATAAAAAACAATTATCATCAGCTTTTTACCCCTAAATTTTCAAAATAAAGAAAAGTAGGAGGGTTCTTTTGTCAATTGATCTCCAAACAAAAAAGAAAAATAATATAAAAAGGATCTGCATATTTAATAAAATAAAATAAAATAAGGGAATTTACATATTTATACCCTGATAACAATTAACAAGCCAAAATATCAAATTTATCCTTTCAAAATAAAAATATCATTTTTGCTCTCTCAAAAAATCTAGAATATCACATTAAAAATTAAAAAAGAGAAGAAAAGAAATGTCTATTAAAAAATAGGATAAAATCAAAATGTCATATTTACCTTTTGAAAACTGCAAATATCAAATTTACCCTTCCACTAATCTCCATTTTCCTTCTTTATTTACTCTTTCATTTATTATTTGCAGTGCAGTTATTATAGCACTGTAGAAGATAAGCAGTACTGTAACAATATAAACAAACCAAAAAAAAATGGATACATCTTCACAGTGCGACGAGAATTCATCGTCGGAGACGGAGATCGATCGCTCCACCTGCATTGATTCTTCCAATGAGTTCAGCCGCACCGCCTCTGACGTGTCCTCCTTCTCCGAGCGGAGCGAGGATCATAGTGGCCATTACGAGCCGCATCCGCACCATCGTGGTCGTTGGCCGGTGCCCAGACCTTCTTCTGCTCCGGCGCTCAACCGGCTTAGTATGATGAAACATCGGCCTGATGGGTCTCACCGGAGATCACCTGCCGATGAAGGTACGTCTTCTTTTGAAGTCAACTTGCTTGGTGAAACTTGATTGTAAGAAAGAGAGTTACGATTTTTATTAATTTTAATGTATCAGAGCTGGAATTGATTAAAGAGAAGTTCTCGAAGCTTTTGTTGGGAGAAGACATGTCTGGAAATGGGAAAGGAGTCTGCACTGCAGTTGCAATTTCGAATTCCATCACTAACCTCTATGGTACAACACTAAAACCAAATCTTCTTTCTTTTGTTTTCCGAATTGGGCATTTGGGTCTTTGTCTTCTCTTGTTTTGCGTTTAATTGGACAATTTTGGGTAATTCGAAGATAATTGAATTGTAATTGCACGATTGACGTTAATTGAGCCAAAAATGTGGTCAAATAGAGACAAAATTGTCATTCTTGACCAAATTAGTTCTTTAATTTGGTCTTTTTTACTTTGATTTTGAAGCTACTGTATTTGGAACCAGACACAAATTGGAGCCATTACCACTAGAAAAGAAAACAATGTGGAGAAGAGAAATGGATTGTCTTCTCTCTGTCTGCGATTATATCGTCGAATTCTACCCTTCTTCCCAAACCCTCCCTGACGGTTCTACTGTAGAGGTTAGATACAAAAACCCTAAACCCTAAAAGATAAACTTTCATATTTATTTCAATCCTCTTATATTTCATATAAATTCCACCAGGTTATGTCTACGCGACCTAGGTCTGATATTTACATCAATCTCCCTGCTCTAGAAAAACTCGACGCAATGCTCATAGTAAGTCCCTAAACCCTAAACCTTAAACCCTAATTACTCTTACCATTTACCCAATATTTAAAAAAAATGAAATTATTGAACAGGAAATATTGGATAGTTTCCACAAGCCAGAATTCTGGTACATAGACGAAAGAAAACAATCGTTCAATTCTGGTTCATCATCCTTTCGAAGATTGAGCCACCGAAACGAGCACAAGTGGTGGCTACCCGTACCGTGTGTACCGCCCGAGACAGGCTTGTCAGAAAAAGGACGAAAAAACCTGCAACAAAAACGCGAGTGCGCCAATCAGATCCACAAAGCCGCCGTGGCCATAAATAGCGGCATCCTTACCGAGATGGAAGTCCCCGAATCTTTCATGGCCACCCTCCCAAAGGTACTTTAAAAGTTAAATAGGGGAATTTATAAATAACCCCCTAATTTTTTTTGGATATTTAAAAAAAAAAAAACTTTGGGATATTTATGGAAATTTTTAAAATTAATAAAAAGATAACAAAAATACTTTTTGTAATTATTAAAAATGAAAATAAAAGGGCATTTTGGTCCAAAAAATATTTAACATCATCCAAAGTTAGTTTTAACCATATAGTAGGGTATTTAAAAGTAAAAGTTTGGTTAGAGGTTTTTTTTTTTATTATCCAAAAAAGTTAGGGTTTTTTTTGAAAATTCCCCATTAAAATAAACCTAATAATTTATTTTTGCGTGATAATTAGAGTTAGTTTTAACCCTAAAGGGGGTATTTAAAAACAAAAGTTTTGTTAGAGGGGTTTTTTTTTTGAAAATTGCCCATTAAAGTAAATCTAATAATTTTTTTTTGTGTGATAATTAGAGTTAGTTTTAACCCTATAGGGAGATATTTTAAAACAAAGTTTGGTTAGGGGGATTTTTTTTTAAATATCCAAAAAAGTTAGGGGGTTTTTTGAAAATTCGCCATTAAAATAAATCTAATAATTTATTTTTGCGTGGTAATCAGAGTGGAAAATCGAGTTTAGGAGAATCTTTATACAAATCGATGAGCACGTCAGACCGATTCTCGCCGGAATACCTCCTCGACCAATTGAAAGTGGGCTCGGAACACGATGCGTTGGTCCTCGCGGACCACGTGGAGGCGGCCATGTACGTGTGGCGAAAAAAAGCGAGCTCGACTCATTCCAAATCGTCTTGGAAAATGGTGAAGGAACTCGTCTCTGACGACGACAAGAACGTGATGCTCGCGAGTCGAGCCGAGTCTCTCTTGCTTTCTATCAAGCAAAAATTTCCTTCCTTGTCTCAAACCACTTTGGATACGAGTAAAATTCAGTATAATAAGGTATGTTTGTATATGAAATTAATAAAATAAAAGGAGATTTACATATTTACCCTTTTTTAAACTTAAAATCATATATTTACCTTTCTTAAAATTAAAATATCATATTGACTCAAACATTAAAAACCATCCGTTTTCTCCGTTAAAATTAACGGTCAACAATTAAAATTACTATTTTACCCTTTACATATTTACCCTTCAATTTTTAATTGGAGGATAAATATGATATTTTATTTCGGAACGGCACATACGTTATTTTGATTATTGAGAGGGTAAATATGTATTTTTTATTTCTAGAAGGGTAAATATGATATAATGGGTTTTTAAAAGGGTAAACATGTAAAGGGTAAAATAGTTATTTTAAATGTTGGCGATTAATTTGAACGGTGAAATTGCACGGTTTTCAATTTTTGGGTAAATATGCTATTTTAATTTTAAGTTATAAAAAGGGTAAATATGTAAATCTCCCTTGAAAAAAATATAAAAATGCGTATAATAATTAATTAAATTTTAATGTAGGATGTGGGGCAAGCAATACTAGAGAGCTATTCGAGAGTGCTCGAGAGTTTGGCTTTTAATATGATTTCGTGGATCGACGATGTTTTGTTCGCCGACACGTCATTCAAAGAGACTAAACCCTAAATCACAATCGAGTAGGTTCCTAAAGAGCTACTAACAATAGAAATGAAATGATTTTAGTTTAGGTCTTCGATAAGTTTAAGCAAACTTATTTTGTATCTTGTAATATATATTATACACAGCATATATCCTCACGAGGATGAGTTACTCATTTTTGTATTACGCAGCTTTTCATATGTTGTATGATAACTTTATATTAAATGAAAAAACAAGAAAAATTATGTGAAAATTAATCTAGCAAAAGGAATATTTAATTTCGAAGTGTACATATACACCCAAAAAGGGTAGTAATAAAATGGTCACAAAAAAGAAGAGGCATGATATTGATGACTAAGCAAGGGGCCTAAAAATACAAGTAAAAATAAAAAAAGGTTACAAATCCTGTTGAATCATTTCTAAAACTTGACAATGCTACCCTGTGTGTTCTTCCTCTGCGGACCTTCCCCGTTTTTTTTCAAAACAACCCAAAAAAAAATAAAAAATAACAAAACATGCTACATCTCGAATGAATCTCGATCAGAAGGTTTAAGAAACATTATATATACAACACGTCCCCGATTTCTCCGCGTAAAACTATTTCGTCTTTTTCTGGCAAACTGTACAAGTTAGCTCTCGATGCTTAAGCTAGCTATCGTCGTCGAGAGACCCGATGTAAGTAAGATCCGTTCTTCTCACTCTAACCGCACCTTTCAGCCAGCTCGACGCTTTCAAATTTGAATTGTCGATATTACCCCCGCTACCAATGCCGCTACTTCCTCCTCCCGTACTGGTCGAACCTGACGAACCGGCCGTACCGTCTTCCAGTAAAGTCCACGGATCGATTTCGATTTCCGATGTTGTTTCTTGTTGTTGTTGTTGTAGCAGTACCGCTTTGTTTCGCGCGGAACTCGACGGGAGACTGACAGGTGGCGTCCACGTGGCATTGTGGCTATTTCGTTGTTGTTGCGGATTCGGCGGTGGGAGGAGAGAGAGAGGAGGATTGCACGGAATCGAAAACGGTTTTGTCGGTGGGAGATACGGCATCACGGATTGGATTCTTCGCCGAATTATCGATGGTAATTCCATTTTATCCAAAACCAACTACACGAACAAATAAAAATAAAAAATTAGAAAATAATAAAATATAATTAAATAATTCGGATTTGACTCACTTGTAGGTTTTCGGCGGCTTCGCGATCGAAAGCAGGGAAATCGCGGGGAGATTTGACGATGGATTTCGACGAAGGTGCCGATTTGGGTTTCATCCAGCTCGGCTTGGAGCTGCCTAGCAAAGCGTGTAGCACGCATAATAGTCTGTCGAACAGTCCTTCGCCGGGCCGGTCTGACGAGGTATCGATGGAGAAAGAAATTTCAGAGGACTCGGTTACTTTTTTGAATGGATTCGGCACATCAGATTCTTCGTAGACCACTCGTGTTCCTAATAATCGTTGTATTATTCCTGCAAGAGTTTGTCTCATGTTCCTCCCTGACGGTTCCCTGTTTACAGTTCACCCAAAATTATATATATATATATATAGAGAGAGAGAGAGAGAGAGAGAGAGAGAGAGAGAGAGAGAGAGAAAGGAATTATGACCTGTCAGAGTAGATAACGGGGAGCAATCTGATAAGAAACTGGAGGCGGACCCACAGCGCAGATCTCAAAGCAGTGGCGGCAGGAGGAGTTGAATCGGTAGCCGGCGGAGGCCGGCGACCGACGACGGGACTGCCACCTCTCATCCCTTTTCTCGTACCGGATTTGCTCGTGGTACCGCTTTCCAACCCAGGAGAACCCGTACCGGTTTGTTGCTTCGTACCGCCAATATTATTATTCGTAATGGAAGCAATCTGGCTCTCGATCATGCCCATTTGCTTGACCAGCTCGGCGGCAAAAGCATTTCGCAACTCGCTCGAACTCCTGTCTATACAAGGAAGCATCAACTCTGTCAGAGCCCTTTCGGTCACGTACTGGTTAACGGATCCGGGTCCCGAATCCACCGAACCCGCAACCCGGGAATTACTCTTTCCCGGTCTTTTAACATCCACGAATTCGTCCACCACTTCCCCTTCCTCTATCGGCGTGATCTCCAATTTCCTCTTCGTACCTCTTGTACTCGTGTTATTGCTGGTACCGCCGCTACTCGACGAATTTGAAATTTCCAGTACGGTACAAGACCAGCCCCACGGTTTCCAAAACTGCGGTTTCGCAGGAAGACCCTTTCGTTGCGCGACGTATAAAAGCTGTTGTCTTATCGATTTTCGTCCTTGTAAAACGTCAGGACCTTGTAGGATCCATTTAATATCCATCACGAGAGACTCTTGAAGAAGCTTGCCTAACAAGTGGACCACTTCCGAGTAGAGAGAGGCCGCGTCAGGTCTGACGAGAAGTCTCGAGAGGATAATCTCGGTGAATTTCTTCTCGCTTTCCGAATCGGTGTTCGGCGAAAGAGACCTCAACGCCTCCACGAACGACATGTTTTGCGTCTCAATTTTCTCTATCAAAGCTTGTTCGTGTAAGAGCAGTCTCAACTCGACCCATTGCCAGTGAAACTTTGCGGGTTGAAGCACGTCGAGTATCTGAAGAAGTCTTTCTAGAAGCTTCGCTTCGTTTTCCGTGTTGGGATTGCTCGAATCCGAACCGCTCCACGTGCCGTCTTCTTGTAAAGTAGCCGAAACGGGTATTTTGCATTCGATCAACGAGTTCAAGAATAACCTCGCGCGAAGAGGGATGAACGCCGTGGCTCTCAGATGCTTGTTAGAGCCGTGTAATTCCAGCATCGCGGCGAAATCCGAGTCCCCCGAATCCGAAGCTAAAATATCGTAAAAAGCGTGGGTATTTCTGAAACAAACGTCTCTGAAAGGATGATGTCTGATGACATCAGCAACGGCGATGGAGAGATTCTGATAAAGCGTAACTTCTTCGCGGGTCGCGATGTTTCCTGTCAGGATATACTGCCTCCATATAACCATCGCGAAGATCGAATAAGCAGGAGCGAGGATGAGATTTATGGGGAGAACTCGTTGCATTCTAGAGAGAGAAAGCACATAACTTTCGCCGAGAATTTCAGAGACCAATCCATCGCAAACGCTTCGAGAATTACCGATCAAGAGTCTAAACCAATGAACGTACACTTCTATTGGACATTCTAGTTTAAAAGCATTCGTGGATCTCGACACGCCGTTAGCATTCGATGACCTGGCGGTACGAACGAATTGCATGATTTCCAAACCTTCTTTTAATCTCAAAACTGAGATCATTCGTTCCAGGGTTATAACGCCGTGTATGACCGCACCGACGGTAAGTGCCGAAACCGCAGCGGCGATTTTGGTTTGCCGCGACACGCTTTTCGATGCGGAGTTGTTGTTAACGTCGTTTCCAAACAAGTCGTGGGATTCAGGAGAGAGCGAGTACTGATTTCGATGCGATTTAACCGGAGTGAAGGTTGCGGATAAGGCTGACGAGGCTTCAACAGCGAGAGTAACCTCGAAGACTCTGGTGAAGCGGTCCCCGAGAGATTCTTTGAGTAAGGACAAAGCCGCCACGTGGATATTCAACACATGTCTGACGCAATTCGTCGAAGGAGGGAAATCAGGGAGCTTTGCTATTGCGGGACCCACGTTGGTTATTATCGCCGAGACCGCTGCGGATACCACAGAATGATCTACTTCGAGTAGATTGCCGCAGTTCTGACGAATACACTCGACCAGACTGCAAACAATATCGTGGGCTATTTGAAAACTATCGTCCAATTTCTCAACAGACACACCTTTCGGTACCGAACTCGGTACCGGTACAGACTTCTTCTCCTTCCCGAAAAAATATTTTGTGGCTTCCTCGACGCTTCGATGAACTATATCGCGCATGTTCGGTACGTTTCGAGAGGACCTTCCCCCGAGTTTCTGACGAATGCTATCGTCGCTATCTTCTCCTGACGAGGAGACTGAGTCGCCGTCGAGAGACCGACCCGTTTCGAGCTCGGTGAGAAGTCTTTGATCGCAAGTGGCTCGAAAATTCTTCTCCCATCTCGCCACTGTTGGCACGTCACGATATTTCTTTAACAAGTAACGCGTGTATGCAAATGCCGCTGCACATGGGTGCCGTCCATTCGGCATCACAATGCCCGAGTTGCGGTGCATGACAGCTGTCAGTACATCTGGCAATAGATCCAATGCGAGCAGTACATTCTCGTACCTGCAAAATACGCGTGCGTTAAATATTATAAAACTAAGATTTAGAGCGAGAAATATGCACTGTACCGTTGAAAAGCAGAGTAAAGAAAGGGTTCTTCGATTTGACAAATTTGATTCTCTCGATTTTTGGACTGGATCGAGTTTCTACCGCCTTGAACAGTAGAGTTGATTCGAGCACGGATTTTAGATAACAACCAAATAAGAAACTTCACAAGCGAGACCAAATCACAACACAAATCCAAAACGTACAGAACCGATAACAATTCCTCTTCGCCCAATCTCCACTTGCTCTTCTCTTCATTCCCCCCTTCGAGAAATTGCCGTACCGATTTCACGACCCAGATCGAAATGGATCGTTTCTCGATCATTCTGAGCCTCTTCAAGGATTTCCCAATCTCGAACAAACTCGCCGGTTTGGTACGATCCATATCTTTGGAAGTTTCGGCACTCGTTGCGGATTTATGATGAGGACATGTCACCTTGTTATCGCAAACGTGGCTCGTAGAAGCGCCTTGACTACTCTCGATCCTTTGTGTCGCCGCTAATTGGGCAAGACTCTGAGTCTTGCGGCGGCCTCGCGAGCCTTGTTTCGTGCCCTTTTGACGGTCCGGTTCGGGTTTGATCGAAGGTTCTTGGATTTTTGTTGTTGCCCCTTTTTTTACCCACCATGTATCTTCGAGCTCGAGTGGGTCTCGATCTCCTAATTTTTGCCGCTTCGCTCTCCTGCATTCCTCGCAACCTAGTTTCGGGTCACTAGATTCAAGTTTCGAACTGGATGGTCTCTTCGTTCCTCCTTTTTTCAACTCCTCGTTCTTCGATTCGGTGTTTGGAAAGTGTAGCAATGTGGATATCGAAGATTTAAGATCCAAAACCGCTTGTTTCACTCCAGATTTCTGATCTTTTCGATTGGGTTTTTCATTCTGGCCCCTCAAAATCTCGCGAATTACGAGACGCCTCTCGCTCGAATACACCGCGATGGTGTCTTGCAGTACTGATAATTCGGCTATTTTCGAGTCCTCCAAAACGTCAGATAAGGACGAACTGGGAAGTTGCTTGAGGATCCTGTGGTGTCGTCTTTTCTTCTCGGTATCGAGAGGAAAATCATCTCGATCCATTAACCCGCTAACGATGAGTTGCCTCACATAAGCTTGAGGACAGAATATACCGTTACAAATGAGTTCTGCGACCAAACCATCGACCCGTTTCGACCCGGAAGGACTGCTGACATCGTGCTGATCTAACCAACAAACGATGATGTCATGTAAAGGCCCAGGACTCTCAAACAAATCATTTTTATTTTTCCTATCATTTTGTCTCTTAGCTCTATCGAACGAAGAAGAGACTTTGATATTTTTAGGGTTTGAGAGTTTACAAATTTCTTCCATTTTATTCTTTAAGAGCAATACCGCGAGGTAAATCTGTGAGAGATCCTTCCTCCCAGTGAGCTTCGTATTCGCCGGCAAACTGGTACGGCAATCTCGATAATCACAAGTAGCCCATTCGCAAAGAAAGAAAACCGAACAAATCAACGATAATTCCACCGTACCGATCCAAATCAACGAGGACTGCAAACAAGGACTCACCTCAGAAATCCATCGCTCCTCCACCAACGAATCGGATAAATCTTCGAATAAACTAGTATACGCCAAATTCACGTTACCAGAAACGAGAGCCTTGTCCAACGCTTGTACCACTTTCGCGGATCCGCGGCCTTGAAGATTTGGATTCACGATTTTGGCTAATTCCAAAGCTCGTTTTTCAATCGAGGACAGTGCGTGGCCACATGAGAGGTACCGAAAGTACGCGTCTTGAGTCTCGAATTGCACGGGCTCTGAAGATTCGATCACATTTTTCAATGAGGTCCCTCTGTGGTGAATATCTAGCGCGATTGACGAGGGGAGCGGGAAGCAATCTAATGAGACGAAAGTGTCTGGTACGGAGAGGATCATGTACCGCAACATTTCGGAGAGAGTAGAGGCCATCGAGGCTCGTTTCGTACCGTCCATTGAGCTCGAAGTGCTCGATGATGCGTTGTTCAGGAATCGAATCGTTATTTCGACGAATGTGCGTACATATGTTTGTGACGACACTATGTGTTCTAATAAGCCGAGAATTAGAGGTAATAAGAGCTCTATTATCTCCAACGAATCCTTCTCCTATAGTCAAAAATCATAAAAGTCACAAAAAATAATAAAATTAAATAAAATTAGGGCTTTATTTTCACCTGGAGTTGAGCGAGGACACGATCGATGAGAAGAGAAGGCAAGAGAAGGCCTTCGGCGAGATGCCACTGTACCAGTCGTACCATGTACCACCATTTGAAGTGAAAGGACGGCTCGTCAGGATCCGGTACGTTCGAAGAGGACAATTCTGTTTTTATTTTCGAGCTTGCTAGTGGAGGAATAATCGTACCGTCTTTCGAGTAGAATTCTTCTAAGAGTTGCTCGATGTACTCCGCCACGTCCTTGGTCCATTGTTCGGTACGGACGAACTGGGATTTTTCCGGTATGCCGTTTGCCGTGCCGGTGTTGGTTGGTCGTACCTGATTCAGGTACGTGACTTTGACGAACCATGTTGCTCTTACGAGCGGTATGTTGTGCCGAGTTAACACGTCGAAGAGAGATTTTCTTCGAAAACCATGAGGAACGTGCTCTGATAATGAACGTAGTTTTTTGTGTGGTTGTGATAAAGCCTGTAAAAATAAGGAAAATTTAGATTTAAATATAATTAATAATTAATAAAATAAGTATACCTCGATCCATTTTCGACGAAAATCTTCACTCGAAGGTTTTTGTTCAGGGAAAATACCAGATTTTATAACTAGTTGTCCTGAAAGCGGTACGCCATAAACTTGTCCAGCCTAGAATGATATAAAAACCAAAATTTAATATACACCACAAAAGGACAAAAAAATTTATAAGAGGAGAGAGAGAATTTACCTTTCGTTTCTGAGCACGAGACTCGTTGATGGCTCTAAAGCGTTTCTTTATAGACTTTGAGAACAGGAAAAAAAAATATATATATATATCATATTAAATATTTGATTATAATACAAAAATCACGAAAAAATAATTAAAGGACATTCATTACCTCCTTGCACTTTACAATGACCTCTGCCTTTGCAAATAATCCAACTTGACTCAATACAATCTCTCTTGCTTCCTGTCAAATCAAAAGGACAAATTATAAACAAAATTAAATCACAAAAAAATGATATATTATTAATACGATTAAATTGGGGAGCAACAAACCTCGATTCCTTCGACGGTCTCTTTATATCCAGATTGAAGATATTCTTTTGTTAGGGTTTCTTCAGGACAAGTTGGGGTTTGTGGGTAGAAATCTGGAGGCCCAAGCCTAGTACAAAAATTAAATTTGAAAACCCAAATTCTAAATTTTACCATGTTAAATAATATTATACATACCTGCTATTAAGGGGATCTTTATCACACTTTAGTCTATAAGGAGCTATCTGAGATTGTCTCCTGAGATTTAAAAAAATAAATAAATAAAGGTTTAAAAAGATAACAATTTGAGGATTGAAAAGAAGAAATACCTGGAATTAACGGGATAATTTGAGGATTGAAAAGAAGAAGAAGAATCGGATCGAGAAGAATTATTGTTACTTATCCCAGCATTAGAGCTGGCAGAAGCGTGCCTGTGCATCTCTCCTCAAAATCACCGGCATTACTGCCTCGAATTTCACATCTCGATTCTCCAATCCATGCAAATTTTGATCATTCCAATTATTTCTTCGATGCTAAATGGGCACCTAATTGTAGTCGATTAAATTAATATCCTCGAATCGAAGCACTCAACGAAACAAAACCTTCGATTCTGCAAGGTATTAGTAGATCAATGAAAAAAAATTTAGAGAAGTGGCATGAGTGAAAGATTGTTAACACTAATAAACAAGTGAAGAGTACAACACAATCCTGATCTGAAACCCAAAACTCAACTTCCGAGCATAAAACACGAACCAAAACCTAACAATTAGACCCAAAAACAACGGAATATCCTAAACCTCGACAAACAGATCCGAAATCCAGCACGAATCAGCACCCCCCGAGCTACGAGCTCAAAACCCTAGAACCACGTCACTAAACACTACGAATGAAATCGGTAAAAAAGTGGATTACCTTGCGGGAATCCGATGGCAAATTAGGGTTAGGGTTTCGGAAGCCCTAAGAATATACGAACTGTCGAGCGAGGTAAACAATACGAAAAAGCAAATCGACAGAGTAGCGAGACGAAAGGAGAGAGAGAAGGGCAAAGCGTTTTGTTTGACTCTTTTTAACTCTGCCGTGATGACGAGAGAGAGAGAGAGAGAGACGAGGGTAAGAATAAGAAAGGGTAAAATGTGTGTTTTTATAAAAGCTAATTTTGAATGAAATGGTGGCTACGTCTCACTGACTTGTGGGTCCCATTTGACGAAATAGGAAGAAAAACTATGGATTTGGATGGCCAGGGTCCTCAACTCCTGATCGGCTCGATCTGGGCCTTTGAGACGAGATGTGTTTCCGTGTTTGTTTACTTTTTTTTCTCCACATGCTCTTTTCTATTTTAGTTCATGTTTTATCATATTGGTCTCCCCCTGTAATTTTTTAAATATATATAAAGTTATATTGGAAAGTAAAACGGTATATTAAATATGCACAAAGGTTTATTGATCTTTTAAAAGATAATAATTAAGTCTAATCGAGTCATTTTATCTTTTTTTAATTGGTTCAATTCGACCACATCACATATTCGATAACTTATGACATGTTATATTTGATACCACGACAATGTATATTATTATTTTTATCAATCATTTGTGAGGTATTAAGTTGTCATGTCATCAATATATTTATAAATAAAATAATTTATGTTAACAGTTATCAAATATGTCATGTCATAAATTATCGCATCACGACTTAACGATTCAATAATCAATTAATGGATGGAATAATCTAACTGAACCAAAGGTAAATTGACTCGATTGACCAAAGTAAAAAAATAAGAGAACTTGATTGACCAAATAAAAATATTACAGATTTGATTGAATTTTTGATGAAAGGTAAATAACAAAAAGTTGATTTTTTTTATTTAAACTACACATTTGATAAGACATCATTGAGGAGATGACGAGCAAAACACCGCTTCACGTTAAGAAATCATGAGCATGGTAATTACATTTTTCATTTTATTACGAATGGTAATTTTTATGATGATAATAATAGTGACAATATTATATTAAAATGGAATAAAATTATTTCATTCTTATATTAATCTCAACATATTATAAAACTAATTTAAGTATAACTGAGAATATATTTTACGCTTATATTATGTTCTGGTATAAAATAGCTCATTTTTTATCAAATTTTAATATATATATTTAAGCAAATAAGAATATCCAAACATAATACAATTTTACGAGAAAATAATATAATTTAATATAATACAAGATAATGTAATTTAGTATGATATAATTTAAAACAATATATAATATAAATAATATAATTTAATATAATACAATACAATACAATATAATATAATATAATACGATATAATATTAAATAATATATAATATAAAATAATATCATATCATATCATATCGTTTAATTTAATTTAATATAATATAATTTAAAAGAATATATAATATAATATCATATAATACAATATAATATAATATAAATAATATAATATAAAACATTATAATTAAGTACTATAATATAACATATAGTATATACAACAATACAGTATAATATAATATAATATAATATAATATAGAATAATGTAATATAATAAAGAATTAAATATTAAAATCATGAATTTTGCATCAAAATCAAACAAAAAAAATTATATACGTGATTTCAAAATACAACAAATCAAAAAAGTCAAATGTATTATCAAATACATAAATAATGAAATACATAAATTTCACATATCCTGATATCATGTATGTCAAAATCCCTCGAATCAAATATTTTTGTATTATACATGACTGCTCCAGCAACACGTCCTTACAAAGAGAAGTGGAAAATGAATTGGGCTATGAATAATTAGTTATATACGATTTTGGGCCTAACTTATTTAACTATGATTAAAAATAAATGAGTTGACCGTGAATTAGTATTTTACTAGGAGCATACTCGCGTTACGCGGCGAGAATGTTAATTATGTTATTCATTGTAATACAAAGTTCATATAAATATGATAATATTGATAAATTCATTTCATAAGATAATTATTTGAATTAATTTGTGTATGATTGTATATATGTTTTACAATTATTTTACATTATGATGAAAATAAATTTCATTTTTTTAAATACATCTATATTACTGACATTTTATAATAATAATAATATAAGAGGTATAACATGATTTTACAAAAAACATAACAAATATTATTTCATTGTTACTCACAATATTGCATACAATATCAAATATAAAAATAACGAATCATACAACATGTGTAGTAACATATCATTAATTACATAATGCAATACAAATTATAAATAATATCAAACATAATAGTGAAACTAATTTAATAAATAATATAAAAAATTAATTTAGCATAAACATAAACATAAATTATTTTATATCATATGATTTTTTTTTTGTTTTATATTTTTAAAACTAACATTATTATTTGATAAGTGTTTATAAATTTAAGAAATTATTTTGATGGATAAACCTTTTTTATTCTTTTATTTTTCAAAAAAAAAAATATGATTTTCTTTTATTAGAAACACAAATATAACAAACTTAATATTATATGGTATTAGTATAGTTGTATTATATGGTATTAGTATAGTTATGATTTTGTAAAAATAAATATTAATATTGAAAATTCTATTGTGTAAATGAAATAATAAAAAATTTATTTTGTACAAATACACTTTTTGCATACATAATATGTTACAAATTAAAATTATGGAAAATAATATGTATGAACTATACTAATATGGATGTCAAAATAAAGAAAAAAATAAGACGGATATATTTGATAAACTTTTAAAATTAAAATTCTGAAAATAATACTACTATATGTTGTATGTTTATAATATTACATATTAAGTTATTAATATTTTATATATAATCTTTTCATCTTCCATTGGATTCACATTTGATCATGTAATTTTATGTGAAATAATAAATAATTGAATAAACTTAGTATAACATGGACGTAACCAATAATAATAGTCTACATCATTAATATATGATGATGTAGCTTTCTAAAAATCATTAAAACATAGTGTAAAATAATGGACACTCAAATGGCTACAAACAAAAAATGTTCATAAAAAATCAAAGATTAATCAATGGACTAAATTTTGCCACATATCATAATCTCATGATTAAAAAAAAAGTAGTGATGTGGCACAAGGAAATTGCATAAAGTTGGGTCCAAAATAAGGGTTTGGGTAAATTTGGGCCAAGATTTATATAAGATATTTGAAACAAAATCCTTACATGAAAAATACGAAAAAAAATAGTAAGCAGAAAAAGGAGCTTCGAACCTTTCCAGATTTCCTCGAATGGAAATTTGAGAATTTTCGTTCAGAATAATAGTAAGCAGAAAAGGGGTCAAACTAAAATAGTAAATTTGATACTTCACAAATATAGCCTATAGGAAATATATAACTATTATTAGAGAATTTTTTCAAAAGTTCCCTGATTTGTTTTTAATATTTTTTTTTTAAGAAAGCTATAGATGATGTTTTTTTCCATTCAACTGTTCCCTGATACTTTACAAATAACTAGCTTTATCCCCACGCAATTGCGCGGGATGTTTTTTATATAATTATTTAAATATAATCAAAGCGCATGCGTTTGAACTAAATTAATCTAATCATGACATATTTGCAAATATCATGATGTCAATAGATGCATAATGTTCATAAAATTAGTCTATCACGGATATTATTTTCTAATATAATTTGTATAAATATCATTTGTTCATGTGCTTCTAAAATTGATTAATATAATCAGGACATATTCGCAAATTTTAATATGTATGTAAAATAGGAAACAAAGACCAAATGTAAAAAATGACCAAAATGTGAAATAAGAAAAAAGGATCAAAATGTAAAAAAAGATCGAAAAGTAAATAAAAAGGACCAAAATGTAAATAAAAAAAATCAAAATATAAATTAAAACTAAAAAGGACCAAAATGTAAATAAAAAAGGATCAAAATGTTAATAAAAAGGACCAAAATGTAAATTAAAAATAAAAAGGACCAAAAAGTAAATAAAAAAGACCAAAATGTTAATAAAAAGGACCAAACTGTAAATTAAAAATAAAAAGGACCAAAATATAAATAAAAAGGACCAAAATATAAATTCAAAAATGTAAAAAAGGACCGAAAAGTAAATAAAAAAGGACCAAAATATAAATAAAAATGACCAAAATGTAATTTTTTAAACTAAAAAGGACAAAAATATAAATTAAAAGGACCAAAATATAAATTAATTTTTTTTTTTTACACAAAGGTCCCTGATGACGTGGAGCTCTAAAAATACAAGAATTCTTGCAACTTTATACATAAGATAGAATAGGGAGGTCCCTCATCTGAGTGTTGTTTTTTTCCATTCAACTTGCATAATTATTTTTACATAGATGATGTTTGACAATCATTAAATAGCAATGGATATAGGAATAAATAATTTAATCCTTCTTATTCCCGTCGAACAAGATGAGAATAACAAAAAATAAATAGACAAATTAGTGGAATTGGACTATTTCAGATAACGCATGGAATTTGGCTATTCCATAGATTAAGTATTTTTTGTGTGACAAAAATACCCTTATCAATTTCTCTCCTTGCTGACGTGGATTAAATGGTAATATATATATTTATATCTTCTCCCTTCCCATTTGCTCACGTGGATTAAATTATAATATATATATTTTATATCTTCTCCCTCCAATGAATAGTTCAAATGAAACTATAATTTGAGTCGTTATTTTTTTATTATGATGGTACTTGTTTTAATTAATTTAAACAATTCATCTTCATTTTATTGTCATGGTACTTGTTATCAATTTCTTAGCTTGTTAAATTATGAACAATGGTAGTTTGTTCATTAATTATTATTTATATCTTTTAAACCAATAATCTTATTTCATTAATATTACCGAACGCTATTGGAATAAAGTTGAATATACACTATTTTCTATTCCGTTATTCCTTATGTTGCCGAACAAGTCCATAGAGAATTTAATAAAAATGACTAATTAAACTTTGGGTCCATAGATCGAGTCTAGGGACATGATCTATATTAGGAAACCTAGCAGGTTCTCTTCGTTATTTTTATGTGTGCGTCCGGTGTATCTGCAGTCCCCACCGCGCTTTCGGCCAATGAGTGTGTTCTTTTTCACTTCCTAACCTTTTTTCCTTTCTCGTCTCTTTATTCCCCCTTTAGTACGTAGGGTTCTTTTCTCTCTCTTCATTTTCGTTCTCTTCGTTATCGAAACATCTTTCAATTTGTCGACTTTCTTAGAACTCCTATATTTTACATCATACTAGTGTTAATTTTTGTATGAAACACGATTAATAAATACATAAATAAATAAAATATTTTACAAATAAATATATCATGATTATGATAATATTTTACGATACGTTATCTTATAATATATAAGGTATTGTTTTATCAAATATTTTTTTTATGGAATATAATTAATATATACATAAACAAATAAAATATATTATGATTGTGATAATATTTTACGATGCGTTATCTTATAATATATATAAGGTATTGTTTTATTAAATACTACTATTTTATATTAAAAAATTACATAAAGTTATATTCTTTATAAAATCATAAAATAAAATTATGAAGTAATATAATAGTACAAAATATTATTTATTTATTAGTTTGTTGAATAAATATAATTATAAAATAAATTATAATAGTATTTTTGCTAAAAATAATTGAATCTAGAGAGGATAGAAAAAATTTCAATCCATTTGTAGGATTCCTTTTGAGAAATCTAAGAGCTGACGATAATTTTGTATTCTTAAAAAGTTAAGGGTCTTTTTGAAAAATTCTCGTTATTATTCTCTTTTGGAAACTATATATGATGGACGAAACCCCAATTTCAATCTGTGAACTCTCAAAAAAGAAAATGGTGCTTCTCAAGAGCAACGATGGGTTCTCCCTTGAAGTGCGAGACGAGGTTGCATCCCAATCGAATCTGGTGAAAACTGTACTGGAAGATAGCAATGCAGAGGATGGCGTCCCGCTCGCCAACATCAATGGAGTTCTCCTGGTGAAGATCGTCGATTACTGCACCAAACAAGTCGATCTTCAAGCTGAGGTCGCCGCATCCCAGGAGGAAATTAGGGTTTGGGAAAACCAATTTATGGATGTTTCCATGGATATGCTCTACGATCTCTACCTTGTAAAGCTCTCTCTCTCTCTCTCTCTCTCTCTCTCTCCAATTTGTGCTTAATTTTCAAATTTCAGTGATTTAATTGATTGATTTAATACCTAATTCGGCTTAAATTCATATTCTTTGGTTATTCAGGCTGCGAATTACATGGACATAAAAGGATTGCTGCATCTATGCGCAGAAAAAGCTGCTGAAAAGATCAGGGGCAAAAGCGTAAAAGAGATTCGCAAAGTTTTCAACATCACGAACGACTTCACACCCGAAGAAGAAGAGAAGCTTCATGCTCAGTATAAATGGGCGTTTAATTGATATTATTCGCACTGATTTACCCTCATGTGAGTATTCCTCTTTTTTTCTTGATTAGGGTTCTAATAATATTTTGACAGTAAGGTTTTCGTTTCTTTGCTTTGTCATGATGATATTGTGATGTGGGTGAAATTTCGAAGACGCGACATTTATAAACTCATGTCGTATCTTGACCTAATTAAATAAATCGTGAAATTTCTGAAGTAGATAATTTATTCTTCACCTAAATACAATCTTATTTTAATCATCGAATATGGCATATTTACCAACCGTACAACTGTATTATCTTTGTGGTCATTTATACCCTTTTCGGTAGTGCTGTTCTGAGCCTCCTTATCAGTTCCACCCTGTCAATTAAATCGAAATATAATTAACGTACCATATAATTTCTAAATAATTCGATTTTTGTGCGTACCTGATGAGGTTTCGGTCACGAGTTGAGGTAGAAAGAAAACCTTTATTCTCTTCGGCCCTTCGAAGAAGATAAGGTATGACATGATCGACGGGGCCAAACGGGAGATACTTATTAACCCGAAACCCAGCATTTCTAAGACCCAACGAAAGTCCATCGGCCATTCCCATTAATTGCGCGAATTGTACTTTATCGTTATCTTTTCTTATTCCCAATTTCTCTGCCTTCGCCGCGGCCAATTTTCCTGTTAATTCAAAATTAATTTATAAGAAAATTAATGTCGATGAATCGATTCAAATCGAATTGTACCCGATTCGACATTATGGGTAGCGAGCACGACGGCACCGGATCCGTTTCTAACCTTCTCGAGCAAGAAAGAAGCGCACTCGTTATAACATCGATGCGTTTCGTCTATGCTTCCGTGTATCGGAGAAGGAGCCCCTAAATTAAAGGCAACTTTTTTCTCCCTTGTTATATAGGCCCCTCGAACTAACTTTATTCCGATACAAACCCCCTCTTTCTCGCCCGCATTTACCATCTTTTCGAGTCTCTCCTTCGCGTCTTTCAAATAGGCTTGAACCGTGCCGTACACGATAGGTTTATCGTGCCGATTGAATTGTAACGTGGCCAAATACGTGAAGTAGTCTATTGCGGGTTGGACCGAAGCATATTCGGCATCGATTAGGAGCATTAGGTTCGATTTAGCGCATTGTTCGCATAAATCTTTTAGTCTTTGTTGGGCTAGCTCGAAATCGCGTTGTTCTTCGTCGGCTAGGGGTTCCGGTTTCGATGATGTCAGATACATAGGACTCGAATCGGAGAGAATAGGAAAAGAATGAGATTTCCAAGGGAGATCGAACGAGGGTGTTTTGTGATTCCACCGCAATAAATCGCTGATTCGCTCGAGCAAGTGAATCGGACAAATTGCAGTAATCTTTATGCAGATACTCGCCTGAAACAAAAATTAGAACATTCTGATTAGTCGAAAATGAAATGACGTATATAACTAATGCATAAACCGTGCAAAAATAAAAAAAATCCCTCTACGAACAAATCGAAAACTCGACACAATTCGAGCTGAAAAGTTTTAAATTCTCCCGACACACAATCAATTTACAATTTTATTATCTAATAAATATTATAGTAACATTTAATTTATATAATTATCAGGCATTTTCTTTTTCTCTTCCAAATATAAAATATACAACTTTTTTGGGTTTAATATATTTGATTTTTAAGTGAAAATAATTGTTTGGAAAAAAAGTACGTAAATTTTCCATTTTTATAGATTATTTCGTCAGAAATATTGATAACTGTTCACTATCATAGCAGAATCTTCACGGAGATTCCATCGCCCACCACGAAGATTCTGAGATTCTTCATCCACAATTAATTACCACCGTCCAAACACAAAAACTTAAAAAACCCAAATTAAAACTGAAAACGTGTCACCTCGTAAACTCATACATATTTGTTGACAATTTCGTATTGAAATTAATGTTTTTAATATATTAATTAATAATATTATATATAATTTAAGGACAAGATAATTAGGATAATTATGTTAAATGTCTATGTATAATGGAAGTATTTAGAATATGTGTCTAAAGAGAATGTCTATTAAATAAATATGTGTCTATTAAATAGAATAGAAGTATCTAAATAAACCAAGAGTTGTATTGAGAGGGTGCATGTGATATATAAATGCAATCCATCTCATATGTTTTTAGAGAGAAAATCTCCATAAAAAAAAGAGAAAAATTCTGTGAAAAATTAGAATAAGGAGTAGAGAAAATTATCTCACCCTTATCTAAGAAATATTGTATCCATATTTCATATATTATTAAGTGTGTATCGTTTGATATTTTGTATCTATCTACTTATTTGTGTGTGCAACCTTTGAGTTGTGTATCTATTTTCTATCAATAATAAAAAAAAGGCTTCGTCAGATGGTGTCTCTCACTCTCCTGCGTGGCACTTAATCTCTTCACCTTTATTAAATTTGTTATTCATTCCCAACAATCAAACCCACAATTCTCTCCAATCAAAATTTAATCAAAATCATACCCCAAAAATCCCAACATTTCGCCCCCCTACATATCAAAACAGACTTACCGATCCCGGCGAGAGAGTCGCGGCCATGTCGACCGTCCGTACAAACCCCTCCAAATTCCGGCGAGCCGCTTCCCCGTCTTCGGCATCCTCGACGGCATAATCCAATATGGATCCTAACCCGATTCGCTCCCACATGTTCCGCACCGTCAAGCTTGCTTCGTCGCTCGTCTCTCCTGCAACGAAGTGTTTGTAAATTGTACTCTTCAAAGCCCCCACCACCACGGCCCGTCCAACGGAGCTTTCCATTATTGTTTTAGATTGCATGACCTTCGTCCCCAATTCGACCAATGGATCGACTCCCAAAGCATATAAATTGAGAAACGACGTTAAGAGAGCGCTCGTTCGTACCGAAGAGAATAACTGTTCGGTGTTGTCGAGGTCTACGATGGCGTTATGCGATGTTAACGGGTCGGTGAGTTTCGCGGTGGTTAGGTTTAGTTGAGAGGACGTGAGAGACGAGAATGATCGGAAGAATCGTTTCGAGATTAGTCGCGAGGTAATTCGTGTTTGCGAGACGATGGCCATTCTCGAGAGAGAGAGAGAAATGTTTCTTTGCCGTTGCAATTGTTGTGTTGCATATATTTTGTAGAAGAAGAGGAATTTAATGGAGGAAATACAAATAAGAAAATAATCACAGAGTTGGTGTATAATGTATTGACCATTCAAGGTAACTTGGAAGGAGAAGAAAGAAGGCAAAGAAAACCTCTATGCATAATTACATGTAAAACCCCTATGAAATATTTTATTATCAATTATACCCTTATAAATTATCATCATTTAGAACCGTACTTGATAGATTGTAGATTGTAATTATGAAATTTTGGAGGGTGTGAGAGAATTTGGATGAATGTGGATCCTACATGTATATCTTGGCAATAAGCGGAGTCATGCATGACAATGTAAATAATTGAGCTGAAAGAGATGTCTTTGACTCTTTGGGAGTTTGTTATTTCTGATCTCCAGTTTATTTTAAATGGAAAATATTTGTTATTTTAGATTGTTTAAAGTATTTCAAAGATTTGAAATTTGGAATGGAGAAGAGGTGTAAACGTTGGAAATATAATAAGGAGAAATAGTTTTTTGGATCATATTTTTTATTTTGTTTAGGTGTGTCTCCATACCTGAGTGTCTGTAACAATCACATAAACCATAATAATGATGATGATAATAATAATAATTGTTATAAATATATATTTTGTTGTAGATGAATTGTTAATAAATAAACTCAATTTACTAAAATAGGTATTTATTTCATTTCAGTTCATTCAATTTTTATATGGAAGCTAATTTTGTTGCATTGGTACTAATTCTCCTTATCCTTAACACATGAGTTATGAAATAATAATGATGTACGATCTCTCATGATTAATTTTGTTCTCGGAACCGTGCTTTGGATTCAACAAGGTTCGATGGATAACTTAAAAAATAGTTCGAATAACCAATTTCTTTTGATTTATTTTTGATTCGCCCCAATATCCAAGTACTTTAATATTTCTGTTCTCTTGTTCATAAATACAAATTATAGCTAATGTTTGAAATCTCGTAACTAAGAAATTGAGAAGCACATTTTTAAATAGAACCTTTACACACTTTTGCCGTGAAGATACTTTTAAGTTTTACTCACAATGTATGTGTGACTATTCGAACAGTTTTTTTTTTTGTAAACAACCCTTATTTTGTTTTAATTTAATTTACAAAATATCTCCTTAAACAACTTATTGGTAGAATACTGTTTTTACCTACTAATTATGCGCAAGCTATTTTCTTACCAACAAATGATAATGATAATGGATTGTGTTAAAAAAACTATCAATATATAAAGCCGATAACAATTTATAAGATCCAAATACTTTTGAAAAACTGAGTTGAAATGCATGATTTAAATTCATGCTTAATGCAAGATTAATCATGAGAGGTCATACATTATCATTAATTTATATTCTTACCTGTCAAATATAAAAAAAATGAGGAGAATTAGCTCCAATACAACAATATTATCTTCACCAAACATATCACTGTTTTTTTAATAATGACCCCACACTTCATTTGATTATTTTGAAAAAATATTGTTTATATTATCAAATTGTATATGAGCTTTGTTCATATATCATATTTGAAAAAGACTAGAAGATTACCCGCGCTTCGCGACAGTTTTGTTTCATTTGTTTTATCATACACATAATATATAGTTATGATTTTTCGGGATCAAATATAAGAGTTTATGAAAATAAAAATCATATTGATTAAGGAAGTTTGATGATGACAAAATTATTATACTATTTTTGAATACGTTACATTGCGAAATATTTATTTAGTAATTTAATGCAACATATACAAAAAAGAATAAATGTCACTATAAAATAATAAAATAGCATGCGTGGACATAAATAAAAATAAAAATCATATGATATTTTAAATTTTCATATCTATAATTAAAAATAATAACATTGTAAAAGTTCAAAAAAATTATTTGTGTCTGATAAATTTTATGTTTTATGTTTATTATTGAAAAATATTATATAAGTTAAAGAAATTATTTGTGTTTAGTAAATAAATATCTTTCATTATTATTTATTTTTTAAATTTTAAATATTTGCAAGGTCTTCTTTTAATATTTGTGTTTATCTTATTATTATTTTATGTCAGTTTTTCAGAAGAAAAAAAATATAAAAACCAAATATATATATATATATATAGAGGAACCTATGTAACTTGGACCAGCAATCCTACTTTTTTGCTTGTAAGATTTTCACCGTTAGATCTGCCTTCGCGATCTTCCAAAATATAGGCTCATTAATTCTAACTCACTCCGTTACTTAGCTACCGACGGCAATATAAAAAAACAGAGGAAAACACATCCAGCAAATATACTCTGTTTTGTGTTACGTGACTCTCCACCTTCCTTCCATTCTCTCCGATCAGTACCAAAAATCTCACAAATTTTCTCTCTCCTTGCCAACAGGTCAACGCAGAAGACCGCTTCAAAGTTGTATCATCTTAATAAATTATAGAAAAGATTGAGGAAATGATGTTGTATTGATTAATGAAATGATTTACAATGAGTCCTATTTATAGGATTAACTATACAACTCTAATTATAGATATCCAACCATATATTAATCGTGACCGTTGGATCTAACAACTCCCATTACTTACACACTATCGCCTCCATTAATTCTACCGAGGGACGCCTCCATTATACTCTTAACAGCCCCCCTCAAGCTAAGGTGAGGCACCACCGTAAGCTTGCTCGTAATGTCCTAAACATTTAATGAAGATCGAGTTATTGAAGCCACATTGCTTAATTGAACGGTAATGGATCCATTGCCGTTTTGATCAAATAAACCTCTCCATGATTTCTTCCTTATCATCATCTATGCTACACTTGGCCACATCGAAGAAGAACGGCCCGTACCAGTGAGTGGCTCAGAGGCTTATCGGATGCAAATACTTCTCCAATTTCGCCCGAATTTATTGCAGCCTCAAAACTAATAGCCGTTCAAGTCAGAACAGAGAATTCGCGTAGCATTTGGCAACTCTTCACTCTCATGGCGACAACACAATCATGAATCGCGAGCAAATCGCCACTCCAAATCGCCCAATATCTCCTCTGAAATCGCCTCAATCGCGTCAGAATCATCGCCATCGAATTTCTCTATCGCGCCTGACACGAGCCCCTTTCGTTATGAGCGACAAGATAGAGGCCAAATTTTGTTGGTCTTCTGGACCCGGTGCACTACTGGACGCATGCCACACCACGTGACAGATCGCAATCTCGCAGCCTCCACTCCGACGAGCCCACCGAATTAACCAAGCAGATCACCTGCACTTCGATTCAGCCTCCACTTCGATAGATTACGTTCGTTTGGCGAGTTTGAGATCACCTGCACACGCATCTCTTCTTCCCAGCAACTCTCAACAGATCGTCGTGGTTTAACGGTTGCACTAGAAGAAGAATCGCAGCCGAGAATCTCCAAGAAGACCCTCACAGATTCCCTCCTTTCTTTTCATGCTAGAATTTTCGTTGTCTTCTCCATTGCCGTTCACCACAAGATCTCCGCAAGATTCAGTCCTGCAGGCCATCAAACCCGGCATTTCGATCTCCGCAAGATCGATCTAGAGACGGCCAAGATTAGCTTGAGAGAGGTCCGTCACTTTGTACTCGCGACCCGAGCTGGTTTTCTCAACAAAAAGAGCCATTCTTGAAGAAGAAAGGAAACTTATCACAGGTTGAGTTTTTAGAGAGAGGGGGAGATGAGATCGTGGGTTGGGTTTATCTGATTTGGGTTGGATTTGGAGTTTCGGATTTATTATACCGATTTTTCAGAAAATCCGAATAAGAAAAATGGGAAAGATATTTCAAACTGTGTTCCGAACCCAGAAAATAAGGTTGGTATTCATTTCCTGGTTCTATAAGAATCTGGAATTCGAAATCTGCTAAAAAAGCAGAATTTTTTTTTTTGGTTTTTCCGATTTTTAGTGTTTGCTAATCAGAAAATTTATTTTGAGAAAAAAAGATTATTTGGGAGCGTTTGCTCGGAAAGATTATAATATTCTAGAATTATGGGATTATTTGAGAAGGTTATTAGGGAGAAAAGGAGGTTAATTGAGAAGGTTATTTTTGAGCGTTTGCTCGAAGAGGTTATATACAAAATATTCTAGAATTATGGGGTTATTTGAGAAGTTTATTTTTGAGCGTTTGCTCGAAGAGGTTATATACAAAATATTCTAGAATTATGGGATTATTTGAGAAGGTTATTAGAGCGAAAAAAAAACGTTAGTCGAGAAGGTTATTCAAAGATTTTTTTTTTATGAAAGTTGAAAGAAATTCAAGAAAATCCACGGAAAATAGAGAGAAAAATTTCAATAGAACCTTAAGTTTTGCAATTGGAAGTTTGGATGTATCGGTACGGATATGGTACCGGTCAATTTGAACTAGATTGGCGTCTTCTTTATATTTTCTTGTATCTTCTTGAGAGGGTCGAAAAATCGAAAGAGAAATTTCGGCGTTTGCCTTCAATCTTCTCATTCTCATGTTCACTCTCACTTTCTTGTATCTTCTTGAGGATCTTGACGTTTGTCTTATGTTCTTGATACCATGTAGAATTATATACAATAATAAATAATAAATTATAGAAAAGATTGAGGAAATGATGTTGTATTGATTAATGAAATGATTTACAATGAGTCCTATTTATAGGATTAACTATACAACTCTAATTATTGATATCCAACCATATATTAATCGTGACCGTTGGATCTAACAACTCCCATTACTTACACACTATCGCCTCCATTAATTCTACCGAGGGACGCCTCCATTATACTCTTAACAATTTGTACCAGTCAATTTGTGCCTTAACTAAAAGTGTTATATTCTCAACAAGATGAAATTAAATTAAATTAAATACAAATAAATTTTGTTAAAAATTCTAGATGAAGCTGATCAAATGGTAGCTGAAATTAGTAAAGTTCTTAAAAATTCTAGCTGAAATTTGCATCAATCTTATGATAATTATTAATTGAACAAAGTGTAAGAACCCCAATCAACTGGTATAACAAAACCTAGTGTAATTTTGCATCCATGTCCCTATGAAACAAAAAAATAACAATCATGTCCAATCAACTGGTATAACAAAGTTGAAATTGAGAAAGGATCAGGAAAAATGAATTGGTTGAGGGGTTCTTGAAGGGGCAAGGATCCTGTCATGAATTGTGAGGAGCCGCATCAGAAATTACGAGGCTGCTACAAACCACAATGGTCGTACGAGCAGCAGTGCAGTAGCCAGGGTAGAGGCGTGAGGGATTTCTCGATGGATTCATTTCTCCAAATGTGAATTCCCCTCCCATCCTGTCGCAGTCCCAAATCAACTACCAAACACTTCAATCAGCACTTAATCAGTGCAAATCAACCCCCGTCAAGACCGATATTACACCCAATAAGGATAAATCAGAACTTTCGAATATCAATCGGTCCTCCTTTAACTCTAATCTGCAGACCGAAAGAACAACGATACCATAAAAATTACAGAATATGGAGTTCGTGCACGCTGGAGATTGAATTGATGTCGTCCTCTTGAAAATAAGAAACATGGCGAACCAGATAGAGGCAGAGAGGAGCTCTTTTCGCCAGCCTCCATTTTTCCAGTCACAAGTCAACCTTTTCTGTAGGATGTGCTCCGACGACCAGAGCTAACAGAAGGAAGGAAGGAATGAGGATGAACAGTTGTAAAAAATGGATAAGTATGCACATACACACATAAGTTCATAACTCTACTCTGGATTTTACATTACACGCTCATGTTAATAGACCCTTCGGTCAAGCTATTTTGTTTTCCTTTGGGCCTTTGGCTCCGTCAAAAAGCAGGGCATGTTCTTCCTCAATCCTGGCGCGCTCGTCTCCTTCTCAGATCTCTTCTGAGGAAGCTCGGCAGATTTCCTACTCGCTATCTCTCTGGTTCGGCTCTACGAATCTCTCTCCGTCAGCACTTCTCGAGCATAGATGAACCCATAGCTCTCTCTTCTCTGGATCGATTGATGTGCATGTTAGGATGTCTTGATTTTTCGTACTTTTGCTGGATTGGGTACATTCGAGTCTGCAAACTACTGATTGAGCTGTTCTAGAGCTCAATTAGGGTGTCTTAGATTCGACCTTACTGATTTCGGCCTAACAACATTAATTTTGGTGTATAATATTCTATTTAAGCCTCAAATCGTGTATAACTAACTCCAATAATCTTCATGTTCTCTATTGTTGGCTGGTGCAATGTTACTATCCTCAAGTAGTGTCCGGTAATGTTTCCTCAAAAAGGGAGGAATTTTTCATTAATACCCCTAAAAAAGGGAGGAATTTTTACATGTGATTTCAACAATTCTGAGATACAACATGAGAAGGAAAATTCCGAGAATCAAGTTCAATCCTTAAAAGAAAGAAATTTTTTCATGCATACCCCTCAATAGTGATAAATATCCAATATTTTTGAATCCTTATAAAATTTTCAAGCATACCCCTAAAAAATGACAAATATCCAATATTTCCAAGACTAACATTATCCTTCAAAAAATTCAACTCATTCACATTTCAAAACTTTCAGGGTTTGTATATAAATTTTGATCTACAACTCAAATTAGATTGTTTTCCCATATGCCTTATTAGTTACAACTTACAAGTCTCAATTATAATCACGTTGTGTAATTAAGCCTCGATTTATCCAAATTTTGCATCAACAAAACTCGATCATGCACGTGCCTCAATTAAAGCTCAATTTAGAATCAGATTTCCTTTTAATTGACCAATTAAAATTTAAATGCAGAAATTGGCAGAAAAATGATATATAAAGGAAAAAAGAAACAAAATAACCTGAAGAACATGAAGCCAAGATCTGAAACTTGATTTCATATTGGAGCAGTCTCAGACATCACATTAGATTTCTCCCAGAAATTATCGAGTTGGACTCATGTTTGAGATCCCCTCTGTACAAGACAAAATACCAATAATTAGAATCAAATACACTTTAATTTATGCTACTAGGCCGAAATCAGGAAGACACCGACTCTAAGACACCCAATTAGACTCTAATAACGCCCAATCAACTAGAATCAGTAATTTCCAGACCCGAATAGACCCAATCCAGCAAAAGTACGAAAAACAAGACACCCTACATGTACACAGATCGATCCAGAGAGAGAAAGAGAGAGAGCATACAGCTTGCTTATTTATATTTATGCTAAATTATTTTGTATATTGTTTATTAAATTATTTTCACTATTGAGTTTGATATATTATTTATAATCTTCTTGCATTTTTAATCAATAACAAATTGTTAGTATTATATAATTAATGATGTGTTACTACATATGTTGTATGATTTATTAATTTTATATTTGATATTGTATGAAATATTGTGAACAACAATGATATAATATTTGTTGTTATGTCTTTTTTTGTTGTTGTAAAATCATGTTATACCTTATATATTATTATTATACAATGAAATGAAATTAATATAAATATTATTATTTGATTAAGAAATTGAAATTTTTTTTCATCAAAATGTAAAATAATTGTAAATCATATACATAATCATAGACAAATTAATTAAATTAATTATATTATGAAATGGTGGTATTATCAATATTATTATATTTATATGTACTTTGTATTACCATGAAAAAAATAATTAATATTCTCGCTGCGTTGCGCGAGTATACTCCTAGTAATACTTAAAAGAGAAGGATTATAATGTTAGAGATAGAGAAGGAGAAATTAATTAAAATGGACAAAACAAATAATCATAAAATGGAGATAATAAACACAAATAATTTTCTAATTTTGTTAATCCCAAACTATCATTTTTACAAGAGTATCTAACGTACCCATATTTATATATGTATTTTGGAAAAAAAAAAAATCTTTTCATAAGAGAAACATTTTATAAGAATCAATTTCCTTGTTGGGTAAGCGAGGACAAAAAGATTTTGAAGGACCAAGAAATGTCCAGACCTTCAATAGAAAAAGGTTTTATCGTGCCAATGAAAAATTCACATTTAAAAGGAGATGCTCTTAACGGATCGAATTACCACAATGGTTTTAATGGATTCTAATTACCTGTAATGGAGGCATCCATTTAATGGATGGTCCAGTTGAAATATCGGAGAGTTACGCTTATGCATTTAATGGATGGTCCAGTTGAAATATCGGAGAGTTACGCTTATGCAATCTTTAATTTGCAAAATGAGGCGTTCTACTTCTTTTATTATGTTTCCTTGTTTCTCTTTGGAAGAAGTAATATTTACTAAAAGTTAGGGTCCTATTTGTAAAACTGGTTCAAATATATGATTTCAGTGTTTTGGGAAGTGGTACTGAGTGAAAAACAATATTCACCAAGTTTTTCTCTAGCGAACTCATTTTCTGCTTTCTCTCTCATTTTCTTGAGTTTTTTGTCGGAGATTTCTTGCGTTTTTCTCTCAATTTTGCGGAGTTTCGACACAGCGCTTTGGATCGGCGCAAGGATCCGGAGGTGGCCGGACTCTGGCGCTCTTAGCTATCGCCGGTGGAGCCGCATTGCTGATCGGAGGAGCTTCGATCCTCCGGCAATGGTGGATCAGGAGACGCTCTGCTCCCACTGGTAAGTTCTTGCAGTAAATGAAATCAATTTAGTAGTAAAATAAAATCTAATGTTCTAGAATGAAATCAATTTAGTAGTAAAATGTAATCTAATGTTCTAGATCCCACCCGGATTTGAAACTTCTAATTAAAATGAAATCGATTTAGCAATTGAAAGTGTTTTTGTTGTATGATTTTCAGATGAAAAGATACAAAACACTCTCGTTTCAAAACAAATTGTTGTCAGTATTTCGTTGGAGGTAATTTTTCTTTTGATCGTGTTTATTTACGTGTGAACTAATTAATTTAAGAATCAATTTCTTATTTATTTACTTGTTCTTTTTTCTTTCTCCTCTACAGCTCGAACAAGAAGAATTTGTGCTGTTCAATGGATTGACGATGACTCGTCCTTCAAATTGCTTCACTCCTATGGTTAGTTAATCTTTCTTCTTCTTTTTTGACATGGTGAGGTAACTAATTAATGGTCTTTTCTAACGCAATAATGTGATACTATATTAAATGCAGGTACTCCATTATATGGTTAAAAACTTGGGACCTGATTTAATGGTACACATCTGTGAATGTTTTGGGGTGAAGATTACTCAAGGCAGTTGCAAAGAAGGTCAAGAAAAACCTCTATAAGTTGAGTCTCAAGGAGATTGAAATCAAGGTAAGAAATATTTTTTTATGATAATTTTGCTTTTTTTGAAATTTAGCAATGTTAGTTCTTTTTTGCATGAAATGAACTGTTGTTATAATTACTCTATGCAGATAAGCAGATAATATAAAAAATGTCTGAAGAAGGAAGTGACTGTGTACAAAAATGGAGGCATTTTTTAATGCTTGTATTCATTGTTACGAATTTCAGAATTTTGTAGTTTCTCTTTTGGTATTCATCGATATTTTGAAACTATTTTCAGCGGTAATAATCGAAGAAGAATGCACCGAAGAGAAGAGTGAAAATTCAATGCTCAATAGGTACATTTAAATGTATTTGGTACTGGTACAGTTCTGAACCGGTACTGTAAGAATACCGTTCAAAGAACTTGTATTTACTTGCTTAACATAACTGCAACCCATATTAGAATATTTATTTTTTGATTTTTTGTCTACTTTTTATTGTCAATTATTTTTAATCTTGTAGAGATGATATGCGTTTGCCTGTTCCGCAGCAGAGCAAGGCACGAAGCTAAATATGAATTCTAAATTTAAATTATAATTAACTTTTGGTGACTTAATTTTTGCATTATAAATTAACTGGGTAAATTTAAATCCACTTATGAAGCGATAAAGTCACTTGTCGAAGGTAATTCTGAAGCTATAAAGGACACAAAAAAACTAGATATGGCAGCTTTAGATATAAATGCCACAAAAGTTATATCCTTTGGCAGCGATAACTGGCAAAAGCCATTAAAACTGTTCTTTATGGCAGCAAATGTTGTAAATGCCCCTAATAGGACACTAGAACTGTACCTAAAACTCTACCTTTGTCAGCATATGTTTTAAAGGCCACTAGAACTGTACCTTTTCGCAGCATATGCCTTAAAAGGCCACAATATGTTGTAAAAACCACTGATACTGTACCTTTTGGCAGCGATAACTGACAAATGGCACAATATGTTGTAAATGCCACTAAAACTAATTTTATTTCAAATGCCACTTTAACTATACATTTTTCAGCACATGTATTAAAGGCCACGATTTGTACTTTTGCAGCATGTACCGTAAAAGCCCACAACAACTGTACATTTGGCAGCTTTTGACGTTAATGCCACTAATGTTATAACTTGTGGCAGCGTTACCTGACAAGCGGCACTAAAACTGTTTGTATGGCAGCGTATGTTTTAAATGCCTCTAATACTGTACCTTTGTCAGCATACGATTTAATGGCAGCTAAAACTGTAATTTTGGCAGCGTATGTTGTAAATGCCACAAAATATTCCATTTGGCAGCGTCAACTGACAATCATCACTAAAACTTTGTTTATTGCAGCATATGTTTTAAATGCCACTAAAAAATACTATTGCCAGCGTCTATTTCGGAAGCCACTAAAACTGTAAGTTTTGGCAGCATATGCCCTAAAATGCCACCAAAACTGAACATTTGGCAGCTTTTGATGTAATGGCCCCTAATATTTTTCTTTGGCAGCCGTAACTTACAAACGGCACTAATACTGTTCTTTATGGCCGCATATGTGTTAAATGCAACTAAAACTTATACTATTGGCAGCTTCTATTTCAAATGCCATTAAAACTACCATTATCAGCATATGTTTTAAATGCCACTAATATTATAACTTTTGGCAGCGATGACTAACAAACGGCACTTTAACTTTTTTTATGGCAGCATATGTTTTAAATGCTACTAGAAAATAATACTATTGGCAGCTTCTATTTCGAGTGCCACTAAAACTATACCTTTGTCCGCATATGTTTCAAAGGCCACCAATACTGTACCTTTTGGCAGCATATGCCTTAAAAGGCCACAATATTTTACATTTGGCAGCTTTTGTTGTAATGGCCACTGAAATTACATCTTTGACAGAGATAACTGACAAATGGCACTAAAACTGTTAATTATGGCCGCGTATGTTTCAAAGTCACTAAAATAGTACGTTTGTCATCATATGTTTTAAAAGCAACTAATACTGTCCCTTTTGGCAGCATATGCCTTAAAAGGACACAAATATACATTTGGCAGCGATAACTTACAAACGATACTAATACTGTTTTTATGGCAGCGTATGTTGTAAATGCCACTAAAACTCTTATCCTTGTCAGCATATAATTTGAATGCCGCTGAAACTGTACCTTTTGGAAGCATATTCCGTACAAGGCCACAATTCTGTATATTTGGCAGCTTTTGAATTAAATGCCACAAATTTATTCCTTTTGGCAGCGTCAACTGACAATCGGCACTAAAACTGTTCTTTATGGCAGCATATGCTTTAAATGCCAATAAAAAATAATTCTATTGGCTGCTTCTAATTCGAATGCCACTAAAACTATACCTTTGTCCGCATATGTTTCAAAGGCCACTAAAACTGTACATTTTGGCAGCATATGCTGTAAAAGGCCACAAAAACTGTACATTTGGCATATGTTTTACAATGAATCGATGCACCAGATATGGACATGGAATATGAACGAGAGGTAAAGGATGCATTAATTAAACTTATACAAAACTAAGGATTTTAGCCACTTCGCAGATATCACCCATTTTTGTTGATATTTAGCTTGTAGGGCTATAACAAGCTGAAAGTGAAAGATAAATAAGATTTGGTACTTCGTTCAACAATAATTCATTCAATAACGATTCTTTGCTGTATATGGAAATTGAAAATTATATCCTGAGAGTAATAACACATAATCGAAGTTCATTTATTATTATCATTAATCAATAGGGGTATCAGATGATAATATTCAGTATTGGCTGCAATTAAATAGAAAAAAGAACCCAAATTGACTTCAATCAATAGAGTTTTCGTGTCACATTTCCAAGCAATCATACAGACTGATATTATCTGGTTCAAATGCATAACAAACTACTTCAAACGCTAAATGCAGAAACCAATTTTGGGAATAATATGGAATTACTCAATAATTACCAGTAACCGAAATGCAATTATCAATTTTGTTGTCAAAAACTCAAAAACAAAGAACAAAACCAAGAGATTTTCAAAACAACAAATAAAGAACAAGTATTATAACAAAGAAATCGAACATAACTTCCCCCAAAACAGACACAGCAGAAATCTCGAACAGAAGAAAACAGATTACCTCATTGACCAATCACAGGAAGCCGCAACAAGAAGCCAAATTGAAGACTAAAAATGCTTATATCAGATCTGAGGGAGAAATTGTACTCAAATGCATTCAAAAATTTGATTGGGAAAAGGCCAATCAGGGTTTACTAAAATCTCTCTCTCTCTCTCTCTCTCTCTCTCTCTCTCTCTCTCTCTCTAGTCTCTCTCTCTCTCTCTGTAGAAAAATAGAAATCTTTTTTCTCTTTATCTTTTGTCTCTGGGAGAGTTCAGAGGATTTATTGTTGCCTTTCACATTCCTCGGTAAAAAGATAACTTATTATCTTTCAGCGTTCGACTGAGTTTGAATATGCTGTTCCGAAGGAACAGTTTAACGATCGTTTACGCTCCACGTGGCATTTTGTCAATGGAGGACTTTTTAATTATTTATTAATTAACTGATTAACACAAATAAGTGTGATTATTCATTCATTTCGAGTACTGGAAAATAAAACAATATCTTTAGTCAAGGCTAATTAATATTAATACGGACTATAATAGTTAATTTACACCAACGGCGTGGCATTTATATGATAGCATAATCTAATATATAATTGCATTTTTTTTCTCCTGTAAAACAAAAAAAAAATCTATAAACCTTTTAAGACATGATAAACAGTTTGGAGTTTTTTTTTATAAACAAATAAGATGAAGAAACATATTACTTGATATATTTTATAAGAATACATTTAATTTTTGATATTCGAATATACGTGAAACAGTGAAAAATTAGAAAAATATGTTGGTTATATTTCAATTATTAACCAAATAAACAAATTAAATAATTAATTAAATAATAATAATAAATAAATAAATCGAGAACAAGCCTGGTGTAGCCGCGTGGTCGTGCCACAGCTGTCCTAAAGACAGATGACGCCCTTTAGTGCAGGGTATTTCGTTTCTCTATCTCCAAAGTTCTACACCTTCGATTTGTCTCGGTTCCGATCTAGTAGCACAGTCGTAGAACGGAAATCTTCACCTTAAAATGGATAAAGACATGTACACCGATTTTCGACCAAGCCAATCAAATAAATTGGATAGAGAATATATTTTATATCAAAAAGTCTATGCTGCAGGAAATTGTTTACAGAAACGTTACCGAAATATGAGGTGGAGACAAATGTTGCTTGGTGTGCCACGTGAGTACAAATAATTGAGTAATGGACTAAAAATGGCGTCTTCTTTCCTTCTACGTACCTCAAATATTTACTCTAATATATTTCCATTAATGATTAATTTTCCCAATTCTCTTCGAAATGGAAATAGTTTATGCTGTAGCTCAAATCATATTTTCTTTAATATATTTCCATTCATGGAGACATTCTTCTTTCTTTTTCTTGAAGTGAAAATAGTTTGTCTCAAAAAGACTCATTCACACAATCACAACAATGAGCCATGAAATATAAATTGATATGTAACAAATATAGTTCATAATTTCAATAACACGTAAACAAATTAAATTGTTATGTAATAAAATTGTATCAGTCTACTACAAGCCCTATAATTTATTTGCGGATACAAAAACTTGCTACAAGTACTCGTCAATATCTCTTCAGAAATATCCTCGCCACTCAACTAGTCGCAGCAATGATACACAACCCGCACATTAAATCACGCACACAACCCGCACCCCACTAAATTTCCTAATTTACATTTAATTCTCATTAATTGTCATTAATTAGTTTCCAATTAACATCATGGGGGTTGTGTGCGGGGTTAAAATTGCGGGGTGTGTAGATTTATTGCAACTAGTCGAGGGCCTAAGCAACTTATCGCAAATCAATCATCCAAAAATTCATCGTCAATTCGTCCTTAATTGATAATCCAGCTCTCGTCTTAACGGCTCAAATTGCCACTGAAGCAAAAAAAACGAAAATTAATTATAAAAAACTTAAATGGATTTAATTGAATTTAAGCACCTGATGAACATTTCATTTTCGACTTGTGAGGAAATTGCCTCTATACCCCTTACTTCAAGAACGGTTTTCTCTAAACAAGCATTTCAAATATATATTTGCATCGAGATCTGGACTGGGTTTGATATTGGGAGTGAGAGAGGGCTCTTGTAAAATCGAAGGAATCGTGTGTGATTGAGACTTGAATTCTGATTGCTTCTCTTTGATCGAGTATTGTGGTGGTTCTATAGAAGGTTCTTCTTTCTCCTCTTCACGACCCAGCAAAATTATGCTAAAAGTTCAAGACATGAAATTGTACACCCAAATCAAATATCTCTATTACAAACTGACCAACAAACCAGAGAAGATATGTCATAATTGAACACCCAAATCATATATCTCATCAATTAGAATAACAATTTAAGATAATTGAAGATTTTAATGGCAACCTAAACATATTTTGTAGCTCAACTTTATATTTATTTGCTCGATTTTAGTGGATAAGAGGACGGGTGGTCCAATTGAGAAAAATTCCAAGGATTTATGGTCAATTGATAATAAATCAATACAAAAACCTAAAATATAATAAATATAATGAACAAACCTCATCACCAAAGAGGTCGAAAGGGCTCTTGGAAGGAGCGGCATGTGCTGGCGACTCAGATTCATCTTCTTCGGCGACGGTCGAGATTTTCGACTCCCACTCGTTAAGCACGAGCTGGAACAAACGAGCTGACATGGCGTGATCTCGTTGGTTTCTTTTTTATGGTCGCGGAAGAAGAGATGACGAAAACTAGAGATTTTATCAGTGACGAAAACCTAGAGTGAAGTGGTGAAATCTCGATGAAGGGGAGGTGAAGTCTGGAAATGAGGGGGGTTGTGGTGGAAACTTGTGGGGGAATGGAGTCTGCAGAAGGTGAAATCTTTATATATTTTTCAAATAGGCTTGGTATTTGACGTGGAAGTCTGGATAGATGGGACCCAACTCCACCTCACGCTTCGGTAACAATTCGGTAAATGCTTTCCTGCACCGTAGACTTTTTGTATTTTATATTATCATTTTATGAGAGGTATAAAAATAGAAGACATGTACATGGAGGATACAATATGGTATATTTTGAAAAACTATATTCCATTCTTGTTTGTACCTTCTTATAAAGGAGGAGGAGGAAACATACAATTCAATAATATTAACGAGGGCATTCAAAACCGAATAGCAATCATAACCCAATTAGGGGGTTATCTATTCTTTACTCTTTAATTGTATGCAACCTCTATTTTGATCTTCCGTTTATAATTTATAACTCCAATAATTAATATATGTATTCTACAGAATAATGGTACACAAAATATGTGCATTAAAATAATTAATCTAATTGTTTATATTAATTAAAATAAGCAATTAAAGTTTATAAACTAATATAACAGTTTTAAAATTTTATTAGTATTATTTTAACAAATAATACAACAAAATAATTATTACATTTTGTTTTAATGAGAGTCGATTATACATGAAAGAAATAATGAAATTTCTATTTTTTATTTTTATTTAGAAGGATAAGAGAGGAGATAATTGTTTGTTCTATTTCCATATATCCCACTTCTCAATTATTCATTTATTTCCATCCAATAGAATTAAATCACTCTTACAATTTTTATTTTCATTTTCTTTTGCCTAATGTTTAACAAAATATTTAAAAAAAGTTAAAACACATATCTGTCATTCTCTTCCGTTATTTTATTTTATTGAAAAAGTTCACGTTAAACAAGGAAAATAATTAACAATACATAAAACTACTAATTTTATTTAAATTATTTAAATTTAGTCAATGCTTCATTTTAATAAAGAAAATAACTGTTAACTTTTTATTATTATTAAATATTAAATATACTATTTAAGGGGTGATATAAGTACGTAACTGCCAAAGAAATCTTCTTTCAGGAACTCAAAAGAAAAGAAATCTATTTTCTAGGGGCGGCAGTAATCTAAACAAATTCAAAAGATAATTTTCAATATTGTTGGAAAACTTATATTTGTAAGGATACTTTTTTTAAAATAAAGAATTAAAAAATAAAACGTTGACGAATTAAAATTAAAATGAGTGGACCAAAGTTTGATGATCAAATTGAGAAATTGTTGGATCAAGGTTTCATGATATCAAATTAATCTCAATTGATAAGATAAGCACAACGAATACGCATGGAAAGAAGCGGCATCTTCAGTTCGTTCATTGTTTGTTCGAATGCCAAAATTAATCGTTCAAATGGTCGTACATTCGAACGTATTAATCCGTTCGAACGATCTATATTCAGCAAGAAGATTTCAACGAATATTCAATGTTAACGGGAGCACACTGTCCCTTTGAATGGTAAAGTTACCGGTTAGAACGGTCTATGAACATCAAGTATATTATTGAATGGAAGATATTATGAAAGACTAATTGGAGTTAATTAAAGAAGAACTCAAAACGAATATTTTGAGAAGATTAGGAGAAAAAATATTTGGAGAAGTTAATAATATCCGAAATTAAATGAAGAAGATTCGAGAAAAATATTTGAAAAACAATTAAGAAGAAGAATTAGAGAAAAATATTTGAAATTAATTGGAAAGCAATTAAGAAGAAGAATATATATGAAAGGCTGCTTATTTATTCCGATTAACAGACCTTTCAATCGACTTGTTGAGATCATGCTGACAAAAACAAAATAATTTTGTTGAATCTGTGAGGCATCATAATTCATATATGCCTTCTTTTTAAAATATTAACAAAAATAATGTTTTTTTAATAATTCTCTTTTTGCAAAATTTACTATTTACTATTAATAATAATCGAAAGTTTACAAGTAGTTATCAATTTAAAAAAAATAAAGTTTTCGTCATTTTTAAATAAGGAAGACAAAAAAAAAATTGAAGTAGATGGCGCGAAGCCAACTCAATTTATATATAAAAAAAAATCACACGTCGTACGTACCAGTATGAAATAATTACATGTTTTTTAATAATCACATAAAATAAAACATAAGAATGTTAACTCCTTTCATAGATCCTATTTTTTTCGAGGGTGAAATAATCATAGAAGGGATTCTTCCAATTTTAACACAAAATGATCTAGTTCTTTGCCTCCGAAATCGTTATGTTTGTAAGGGTTCACAACCGATAGTGCTTTTGATGCTAACACTCGGCGGTTACGTTCCTTCCATATATTTCAAATCGTAGCCAACCACCAAGTACTCTATTTAGTGTTATGGTTAATATCTCACCGGTGTTTATTTTCAGTCCGAACGAATAAGATATTATCAGTCATGACAAAGTTGTTGAGTTGGAGTATGGAAGCAATGTTCATTCATATTTGGGTGGAGTACGGACATGTTAACAAAACGGTTTGAAAAAACGGTTAAACGTTTTTTTACCATGTTTGACCGTTTGTTTGGAAAAAAACGTTTTACGGTTCGAAAAACGTTTGTTTTTCACAACAAAAAATTGGGATTTTGATTATTTACACTTTTTCAGTTCGTTTTTTTTTCCAGCCCAATAAAATTACTATTTTTTTTACTTATTATAGTCTCAGCTCATTTTTTTACCCTAAGTTCTCTCCTCAGTCCTCACTCGCGTCTACCTCGCTTGCTCTCTCTCGCTCGAAGTCAGGACTCATAACAGATCGCCTCACTTGCTCTCTATCGCTCGAAGCCTCGCTTGCTCTCTCTCTCTCTCTCTCTCTCTCTCTCTCTCTCTCTCTCTCTCTCTCTCTCTCTCTCTCAGTTCTTTTAGCGACTAAAATAATTATTAGTTGAATGGTGGATAAGTCATGGTGTCGATACTCCGAGTTTGCGAATTATGGAAATACGAATTCTTTCTTTAACGACTAGTTTATCCGGATGTGAATGAAATTGGAGCACTTTCGAAGGGTTATCACCTATAATTTGGTATTTGTTAATTTTTTTTAATTTATCTTACACAAAAAATTATGTATTTTGGTTTGAAAATAGATCCACACAAAAAAGAAATAAGTTAACATCGAAAAAGTTAAGCGATTTGGTGTATGTACAATTCAATGCGATATTGATGGATACTTGAAAGGGAAAATAGGAATGCGCCACGATCGAAGATGCACTTGAAACATACGAATCTCACATGGCTTAACATTGGTTGCGACTCGACATTGATGATGACTATGATAGTGAAAGTGAATTCGAGACGAGGGAGGATAGTGACGAGGAATTTTGTTCGAGTGATTCGGACGAAGATACGGCAATGGATGAGGAGATTGTGGAATTCGACATTGGCGAGGGATCAACTCCGACGAATTCGGTCCCGAATGATGTTAATGATTTTATTATTTAGTTTATGTTTGGATTTGAGTTTTTGATGTTACGTTTCGTTGGACATTCGTTTTGATGTTACGTTTATGTTAAACATTCGTTTTGATGTTATGTTTTATGTTGGATATTGTTTATGTTATTTTTTACTATTAAAAAATTAATTTATTATATATCTTTTGGGTTTCATCTATAAATTTTAATTAAATTATTACCGATTTCGATGACTTTTTTTTCACCGTTTTACGGTAATTTCATTTTAAGGTCCCCGACCGATCCGTACCGTTTTCTATATTTTACAGCATTGGTTAGAAGTAGGTGATTTACATTCTCCGATGCTTGTGCACACAATGTGCATGCTTGATTATTCGGTCAACCTCTTTTTTTCTAAATTTTCGGCCATGAGAATGGGGTTATGTAAAGCCAACCAAACAAAAAACCTCAACTTTACTGGTGGCTTGCATTTTCATAAATCTAGGTTTCGTGGTAAAATCATTCCGGAATGCCTTAAGAACATATATGCCGAGGACTCTTCATTTTTTTACCATAACCATTTAGGATTGTTCGGGATGGATTGATCGATGAATTTATTGAAGAATGGTGTTAGAGCTATCAACTATTTTATGAAGGAGACCCGATTTGGATTTAGCATGGTTAGATCTCTAGAATTTACGCAGTCGCAGATTTTTTTATGGTGTCGGTCCAAAGTGATTCCGGATTTAATGAGATTTTTTGAAACGGAAAGACAAAATTTATCGTTATTTATTTTTCAATTCGGAATTTAACATATAATTTTGAATCGAAGCATTTTTTAAAAGAAAATATAACAGTGATAATTACATTGAAAAAAAAAATATTACACATACCCCTTATCCTCCCCCACATTCTTGATGTGTCACCATAACACTTAACACCTTCAAATTTAACATCTTAATTTATGATTTAACATCTTAATTATAAGTTCAATCATAAAATAATACAACTAAACATTAATTAAGATGTTAAACCATGAATTAAGATGTTAAATTTGAAGGTGTTAAATGTTATGGTGACACATCAAGAATGTGGGAGGAGAATAAGGAGTATGTGCATAAATGTTCTTGAAAAAAATAATATTTTAGTCTCTTAATCCCCTAACGCCCAAATTCAAATTGATATTCAACAATATATAAATAAGTCTCAAAATACAAATATTTGAATAAGTTCTCAACAAACAAATTGCCCCAGTCAAAGTGGGAGACAATGTTCTTGTTTTAATGTATTTATACTGACACGTGTCAAAATATGGGAATTTTTTTTATTTTTAATTACTAGAGTATAATTGTATAATGTATAATAATATAATATAATTAGTATACATGACTATAATATTTTTGTAATAATTATTTGTACTTTTCTGGATATATTCATTATTTCATATTGTTCAAAGTTTTGGAAGGATTGGAAATTGGAAAAATTGGAATCCCTATAATGTGATAAAATAATGGACAAGAGGTGTAAACATTGAAAATTTAATAACGGAAAAAGATTTTGATCATATTTTTTATTGCGTTTATGTCCATACCTTAGTGTCTGTAACAGTAACACAAAACTAAAATAATAATAATAATAAATATAAATATTTTGCTGTAGATGAGTTGTTATTCAACATTTGAGTTAGGAAATAATAATGATGTATGACCTCTCATGATTGATGTTATTTTTTTGGACCGTAGTTTGAATTTACGAAATTTTCCAAAAACTAAATTATTTTTGATTCGCTCCAATATCCAAGTATTTTTATATTTCAGTTCTATTGTTAAAAAATACATTTGAAGTCTCCTAACTAACAAATTCTAAAGAGAAGCACATTTTTAAATAGAAGATTTACACACTTTTGTCATGAAGATACTTTTATCCGCGATGTATGTGTGACTATAACAACTCTTATTTCTTTTTTAATTTAATTTACAAAATTGCTCTTTAAACAACTTTTACTAGAATATTGTATTTACCTACAAATTATGCGCAAGTTAGCTTTTTATCACAAGTAGAAATGATAATGGATTGTATTAAAAAGGTATCAATATATAAATCCGATAACAATTTATAAGATCCAAATGCATGATATGTATGCTTGATTTAAATTCATGCTTAATGCAACATTAATAATGAGAGGTCATACATTATCGTTAATTTATATTCTTACCTGTCAAATATAAAAAATTGAGGAAAATTAGCTCCAATACAACAAAATTAGCTTCACCAAACATATCACTTTTTTTTTTAATAATGGCCCCACACTTCATTTGATTATTTTGAAAATATATTGTTTATTTATATTTTCAAATTGTATAGGAGCTTTCATCATATATCATATTTGAAAAAGATACACCTGACATTTTCGAGCTTTTGGACGAAAAAATTATAAATATAGTTAAAATAATAATTATATTAAAAATATTTTGTATGTCTTTGTGGATTTTAATTATTTAACTAATTTATTGTATCGTATAATACATAATTGATATAACTAATATGTATTTATTGGACCAATTTTTCTTTACACACAAATATATCTTGCATTCTTTGAATAACATTATGAAAATCTCAAAAACATTGAAAATGTATATAACACTAAAAACAATTCATATTCACATATAATTTTAATTTATACATAAGTATAGCATGCCATTTTTACATTTTATTTACTTTATACATGTTTGAAATAGAAAATATTACTTCTCATAAACTCTAGATTTGTGTTAAAGAAAAGCCCCACATCATCTATGCCAAAAAAAAAATTGATAATATTTTTGCAAAAAGATAACATTAGATTGTTTTTTAGAAAAAGTCTGCTTTTAATCCCTCATATATTCTTATTGTTCATTTTGTTCCCTAATTTATTTTTTGAGTCATTTTGCACCTTCATTTTATTAAATGTTTATTTTGCTTTCTTCGGTAGTTAACATATGATGTGACAGTTAAATTTTAATCAACTGATAAATGATGTGACAAAAATTGATGGCATGATAATAAAATTTGATGTCCCACATATAATTTTTTCTTTCTTTTTTTGTGTATTTAATTCCGAAAAAATCAATTAGCGCATAAACCCTAGAAAAATAAAAGATTTTGGATGCAAATTGATTTTGAAAAAACTGGAAATTTTTTTTTGGAGTAGGCTCGTGGAAGAAACAGCACGATTTGAGACTAAGAGGGAAAACTGAATTTCTCTAAGATTTATGTTGCAAGTGATTTTGGAAAAAATCTGATTCTCAGGATTCAAAACATAAAAAAAAAAATTATATTTTTTTACAAATTTTATTGTTATGTCATTAATTTTTGTCACATCATTCACTAGCTCACTAAAATTTAGTTGCCGCGTAATCCATTAATTAATTGAGATATCAAAATGAATATTTAAAATAAACGAAGGTACGAAGTGACTCAAAAAATAAATTAAGGAAGAAAATGAACAGATGGATTAAAATAAAAAATTTTCCTTGTTTTTTTTTCTGTTTGTTGTGATATGTATTGCAAATATAAAATATCAAACATCTACAAACACATATTTAGAAATTTTTATTTTCACATCTACGATATATTGAAACATCACATGCTCATAATAAAAGCTAATATCACGAATAACTTCGTACATTCGATTCAAACTATCACAATTCATAAAAAAAAATAAAGAAATGTTTTATTTAGATAAAAATAATTGTTTGAAGCAGAGAGCAAGAATACCGTCCAGTTCTCCTCAACTTTAGATAAATTAATGATTATGTATAACCTCTCATTATTAATGTTGCATCAAGCATGAATTTAATTCAAGCATTACATATCATGCATTTTATCTCAGTTTTCCAAATGCATTTGGATCCTATAAATTGTCATCGGATTTATATATTACTAGCATTATCCCCGCGCAATTGCGCGGGGCTGTTCGGGTTTATAAGTAATGTAGTTGAAAAAAATTGTTGTTCGTTTTGTGTATGTGACTTTCTTTTTGTAATCATTATTATATGTGTAATTTAGTGTGTTGTGTGCGAGTGAAATTTTGTAGCAAAAATCGTTTGAAAATTTTAAGAGCCGGATTTCTTGAATAATTCAAACGGTTATTGCTAAAAAAATTATCTATATTTTATACTTCATAAGTAAAATAAGGAAAAAGAACGAATGAGTCGTCATGAAATTTATTAAGAACATAATAGTTCAGAAAACATTGCTGAAAAAATAGTGTTTTTAATTTCACAAATCTTTAATTTCGCTACATATTTAGTACAAATATTTTTCGTCCTTTGTGTGGTCAGCCAACAACAAAGTTTGACGATGTCATCGCTAACCGTTTCGTTCGAATCTTTAATTTAAATTATGTCATGATTATTTGCACATCCATGATTTGGTATATTTTTAACCCCCTAATCTTTTTTGGATATTATAAAAAATTCTCTATCTTTTCGTAAACTCCCAAAAAAAAAAACTCTTTACCAAACTTTTATTTTAAAATACTCCTTATGGATGATATTAATTTTATTTTTTTCCAAAATACCCTCCAAATCTCATATGTAATAATTAAAACTTATTTTTGTTATTTTTTATTAATTTTAAGAAAATTCATAAACACTTCTTAACACGTAGTGATTTAAAAAAATTTAAATTATTACATATTTTGTTTATATAATTTTAATATTACATTCTTTATTCATAAAAAAACTAACATTAAATGATAATAAATAAACACCTTGCAAATATATTCATAGAAAATATCTATTTAAACATCTATTTTTTATTTTAGTTTTCTTTTTATGTATTTTTTAATAGTTTTGTGATATTTTATTTTTAAATATTTGCAAGATGTTCTTTTATTAATATTGTTCAACTTATTATAATTTTATTTTAGTTTTTCAAGAAAAATAATAAAGGACCAAAATGTAAATTTTAAAACTTCGGAGGACAAAAATGCAAATATAAAGGACCAAAATGTGAAAAAAGGACAAAAATATAATTTTTTTTTAAAAATATGACCAATTTGAGGCCCCTGGACTAAAATGTAAATTTCAAAACTTCGAAGGGCCAAAATGCAAATATAAAGGACCAAAATGAGAAAAAAAAGGACCAAAATGTAAATTTTTTTCGAAAAAAGGACCAATTTGTAAATACAAAAGGACCAAAATGGAAAAAAAAGACCAAAATGTAAATTTTTTTGGAAAAAAGGACCAATTTGTAAATAAAAAAGGACCACAATGTAAAAAAAATAATTTTTTTTACAAATAGACTCCTGGTGACGTGGCTGCCTGGACTAAAATGTAAATTTCAAAACTTCGAAGGGCCAAAATGCAAATATAAAGGACCAAAATGTAAAAAAAAGGACCAAAATGTAATTTTTTTTCGAAAAAAAGACCAAAATGCAAATATAAAGGACCGAAATGTGATAAAGAAGGACCAAAATGTAATTTTTTTTAAAAAACAGGACCAATTTGAGGCCCCTGAACCAAAATATGAATATTAAAACTTCGAAGGACCAAAATGCAAATATAAAGGACCAAAATGTAAAAAAAAGGGACCAAAATGTAATTTTTTTTTTAAAAAAGACCAATTTGTAAATAAGAAAGGACCAAAATATAAATTTTTTTTTTTTACGAATAGGCCCCTGGTGACGTGGCTGCACCAGGAGGCAGCAAATCCCCTTGCATTAGTATATAGATTGATTACTTTTTTAATACAATCCATTATCACCTTTAGTTGTGGGTACAAAAGATAACTTCCACATCATTAATAGGTAAAAACTTTATTCTCCCAATAAGTTGTTTAGGGAACTATTTTATAAATTAATTCAAAATAAAATAAAGACTGTTTACAAAATAATATTCAAATAGTCACACGTATATCGTGGATAAAAGTTCGTCATGAAAAAAGTGTGTAAAAGAGTTCTATTTAAAAATGTGCTTTTCTTTTAAAATTTGTTAATTACGAGACTTCAAACATTATCTATAATTTATATTAATTTTAACATTAGAACCCAAATATAAGAATACTCGGATATTGGAGTGAATCAAAAATGAATATTTTTTTCTACGTTTATTATAAGAATACTTGCAACTACAATCAAACTATTATTTCAAAATAATTTAGATAGTATTAATACAAGCTAGATATTTAAAGACGAGAAGGTTTCAATTAGCATAGATAGTAGAATCAAAATCTGTTTTGATCCAAAATCCGGAATGTTCTCGACACTTACATGGAGAGTACAACTCAAAATAATGTATTGTGCCAACCCTTTTTCATATATTTATTTATTATATATTAAATTAATAGTTAACATGTAGTAGTTATCACTTTATTTAAATGTACTAACTATAACATAAAAAATATTATGATAAAGTATGGAAAAATATATCATGTTTTGAATTAAAATTGAACTGATTTTATAATCTAGGTCTAATAAATAAATTAACCAATAGAGATTTTAAAATCTGGTGCCACCGAGATTTAAAAATCAGTTCTGAATCATTTTTGGAGTATTCTCGAAAAAAAATTATTTTTCAAATTTTCATCCCATAATGGATTACATGAACAAATGCTCCTTATTTCTATAAGATATACTATTCAGTTGCATTGTATATGTTTTTAATTGTGTATTATGTTATTTACTAAGTATTATATATATTTTTAAAGGGCTAGGTTCAATGACCAACATTCTTATTTGGCCAACTCGGTCAATAACGTTTATTTCTCACAATATACATATGAAAATAAAAATACAACCGCATAGATGTGATATACAACACTTGAGAATGTTATAGATTTAACTTCATGAAAAATAAATATGTTTATCATCTCCATCACGATACGTAAAGATATTGACGGATGACAATATTTACGACATGATTCATCATGAAATCAATTTTAAAATTCGAACTTTTTTCATTGGATTTAATTTAAATTATACATATAGACGTTAGATTAACTTTTGCAATGTTACGACTTTTCTTTCCGAAATCCAAAAAAATACTGAAATAGACGGTTGTGAAAATAACTTATCGATTCGCTTAGATAGAAAAATGCAAATGAAACAAAATTTATTCTACAACATATCTAAATGATATAGATTACATCTACACGATTAAAATTTAATTTTCATTTATATAATTTGAGAAATAAACGTTGTTGGCCGAGTTGACCAAACAAGGGTGTTAACCATTGAACCTAGCCCATTTTTTAAATACAATGCATGTTTAATCGGAACTATAATTTTTTATTGTACTTTAGATATCTTATATTAATATGAAATATACTTTTTCTAAAAAGTACAATGTATCCCCAATCCGTTGGATTCACTTTTGAGGACCCGCTTGGTTCCGATATATTTGATGTACAATATATGTTTTACATGTGATCATGTAAGTTAAAATATATGAATATTAAAATATTTGATGTATTTGTTTAATAATTATTTGTACTTTTCTGAACATATTAAATTTTAAAGAAACTATAAATTATGAGCATGTAAATATGTTTTCTTTTGCATCATGTTTATTACATAATTTATTCACAAATTAAAATCAGAAAACTATTATGTAGCAATTATGATAATATAAATATCAAAATAAAAATTCAATAAAATATATTGGGATATATTGTGATTGAACTACGTATATTATTTTAAGTCAATACAAATTGTTGAAGTACAATGAATGTTTAGTATGAAATATAAATTTTTGTTGTACAATATCTTTTAGATAAATGATAGGGAAATTTTGGTTTATGAACCAATTAAGTTTGTTATTTCACAAAATAGACCAATAAATTTAGAAATTTGAAAAATAACACTCTCGACAAAAGTCGAGAGTTTTCAAATTCTACTTTGGTTGATACTTCATCCCAGTTTGCACCATTATATATGTCCATCATTTATATAATTGAAGAAAAAATCAAATAAATACTATATTTTATTTTTGAATCATAAAAAATCATATTTTATTTAAAATAAATTTGTGTAATTAAAAATATTTATATTTTATAAAATGATATATAATAGTAGTTTATTTCGAAAATAAAAAATCATATTTACAAAAATATTGTACAAAAAAATTATTAGATTTATAAGACTATATTCTCATCGTATTAATTTGAAAAATCGTATTAGTATATATATATATATAAATAAATCATGAAAAAACACAAATCACAATACAAATCTAATGGTAAAAAGACATTAAGTACCAAAATGTTGTTATTTAATTAAGTAGTTTAGCTTCCCTTTTATATATATATATATATATATATATATATATATATATATATATATATATATATATAGAGAGAGAGAGAGAGGGAGGCACACCATCTAGAACGCCCAGCAAGTAACTCCACGGCCCAGCGATTCTTCACTACTTCTCGCGATTTCTTCACAGCCTCTCACTATTTCTTCACGATTTAAATCTCTTGCAAACCGAGGCGAACGATTTCAATCGATTTCTGGTGGATTTTATTGCAGGTATGAATTAGATTCTTTTTTTCTCGTGATTATGGCTTCCAATGAGTGTTTTGATTAGGGTGTGAACTATTTCTGGTGGAGTTTGCTGATTAGGGTTGATTTCAGATTTAGGATAATTAAATTGTGAAGAATTAGGGGAAAATAATTGATGATTATCTTCTATTAAATTTCGTTTGTTTTACAGAAAGATGAGGTTTCTTTGCAGCAAAGTTATTCTTTTAGGTAATTTCTAAATATCTTATCGGTAATTTTGATTTTTGAATAATGTTTGTGTTACAGTTGATCAGGTAGCTAATCTACATGAAGGTGAGGTCTTAATTTGTTGTTTAGTTTTCGTACTTTTTGAATACTTAATTTGCTGTTGTTTTCATTTTTGAATATTTAATTTTTTTGTGCTTGATTGTGAATTTATCAACTGTTATATGACTGAGGCCAGATTGAACTAATTATGAGTCAATTGGGGACATAATATTAATTAATCAAGACTTAGAATTAAGACTTAGAAGTAAACTGTTATATGACTGAGATCCCCCATGATTGAATTATCTGTTATTTTGATGAAATTGGTCTAATTATTTATCCTTCTCTTGCAGTGTCATTGTGATGTTCGTATATGAAACACTACATTCAATTCAAATGAATTTATCACTTTTATGAGGTGTTTTTCTAATTGACCCTTTTTCAATATCTGAGTTTTTGGTAAAAATATTAATAATCAAGGACCTCTTTGTAATTAATTTCTAAATTGATTCTTCTATTGCATTATCATTATGATATGTTGGTACAGTAAGCATTTGCTCTATATCTATTCCATCAAATTCATGAAGTTTTTTTTATGAGATAATTTTCTAATTATTCCTTTCTTCGAATTTTTGTATTACTATTTTATAAGGACCTCTTTGTAAAAAAATTATAATTAAGGACCTCTTTGTAAGTATTTATGTATTACTATTTTATACAATGTGGGTAATCATAAGTATAATCATAACTAATCATTAGCATAATTATACTATTAGGTCATATTGTCAATTTGTCACACTCTAATTTAATGCTACCCAATGGTTCATGAGAAATTTTTCAATATAGCCCCTATATTTTGTTAATATCTTTAAAAAAACTATTTTTTTCTGTTTTCAGGATCCCTGTCCACATGGAAATGGAAGATTTTCGTATGCTTTCTCGCCTGAAATTGAAGAATCTCAAATTCGAAAAAGTGCTCAGGTTTTTCATAAAATCCATTCATTTATCATTTTTATTAAATTGATATAATAATAGTTAGTATAAATATGCAATTTGGTTGAATTGCATTTCAATTAAGAGGAGGCATGATTTGTTAATTCTTGCTAATAATCTGTAGTACAACAAATTGAAGCAACATTGCAGGGTAAACTATAAAAAAAAAAATTTATTATACATTTAAGTTCTTAATTACATAAAACCCCTTAAAAAAATTTAAAAAAATATTCTAATTCGTAGTAGTATTATTATTTTTTCTTACAGCCAGGAAATGGATGAAATTGCATTGCTGATGAGCGTTATCTCCTCACATTATTTTTGGTAAGCATCACTCAACTTTATCATATTATCATTCTCATTCACTTCCGCAAAAAAAAATTGTACATATTTTACAAAATAATCCTTGCATTATGCCTAAAAAAGATGATACCTAATTTCGTTATTGTTCTATATTATTTTATCAATTTTGAAGAAAAAAGTACCATTAAGGAAACAAAAATCGGTGATTATAGAAACAAATATCAAATCCATACTTATAATTAGTATAGACCAAAATTATAAGTTATACAATAAATACTACGAAATAAGTCCCTCATCCCTATATCCAGTTACCTCAAAATGTTATATCCACACTCAAAATGGTACATCAAAACATGATTCCATAATAATATCATTTTTAATTCAAAAAAATGATAATAATAGATAGTATCATTTTTAATGGTGTAAATCGAATATTTTCTTTTGAGGAATTAAACTGAAAATATTTTGTTTTAGGGGGATGTAGATAGAAACATGATAGATGAAAGCATTTTTTCATTGGTCAAAAGGTATTTTATTTACAAATATAACCCTCTTAAGTTGAAAATTGAATGAATGTAAATAATTATTTTTAAGGACTTGCTAGGTCAGTGCCACAAGTAAAACACATTTGTTTTCATGCCCAATTTTCGACAGACTTGAATTGAAGAAAAGGACCACCTAATTTTTTTTGCCGTTATTTGTATATACATATGATGATGTTTCGTTGTTTCAAAGACATGATAATTATCTAAGTTCGGTTAGATGCAAATGTACACAACTATTTGTCTGTGCTCTTTACTATTTAGACGGGGTCACATTTTGTTATTATCCTAATGACATGTAATTCTGTGTATTTGTTTTGGATGATGAATGTTTCTTAATGCATAAGAATTGTGACGTTTTGTGTATTGATTTACATGAAATGTATTATTTATTTTGTTTTGCCAAGTGATCAAATAATATACCTATCATTATACAGGAATCAGCATGGCAGGTAAAACCCTTCGTTTACATTTAAGCCATCCTTGATGCATTTTAAAATTTAACAAATAATATTGTGACCATCTTATACATTTACAATATAATTAGTTCAGTGTGTGCATATGTTTGAATATTTGTGAACTCAATTGTTAAACATTTGTAGTATTATATTCCAATTAGATTGTGGTAATTTAATAATTTAAAATGTTGTCAGTGTATTATTTAGGAATTGTGTGAAAGTTGATTGGATAGAAAATTAGGTCTTGACTGATTATATATTACATCTTAAAAATAAACTGATTGTATTGTAAATGTATTTATATGGTATGATAATAACCTAAAAATATATACGATGTAATTAATTAATTTCAGATCAATGTTATGAGTAACATATAAATTAAATAAAATAAAATAACAAAACAATGTACATAATTTCATCTCAACAAATTTGTATGACACAAGCATTATCATATAATAGAACTGTACTTACATAATTAAAAAATCAAAACAAAGACGAGCGCAATTCTCATTTGTGAATATTTTTTTAAATAAAATTAGCATACAATGTCTATGAATTTGCAAAGCTACATTTTCATATTTACATTTAAAGTACATTTTTCGAATTTATACCCTTTTGAAATCATTGACACAACAATATAAAATTGAAAATACGGTCCTATTCTATTGAAGTGAATGTAGCTACAAATTAGGAATCACATAATCAGTTTTATTTTTTGTCAGCTCCTCCTCATCAAATGTTGCAGATATGATCACACTTTCTAATATTTTCAATGTCCTCTCCTCTTCTGCAAGAAAAATGGTTCGCCTATCAATGGTTAAGTAAGATAAAAAAAATTTATTCAATATTACTCAAATAAATATAACTAGATTTTATTATTCAATTATCATCTGCTCGGAAAAATATTTGTAGAAGTAATAAAAAAATTCATGATAACAATTATATATTCGCGATATTTTATTTTGGTTTTATCCAAATGAAAAGTTAATCACAATTTAGTAGGAAGCATGCATATTGTGTACCATTATGAATAATATACAATTAATATATCTTTTATTAAAATAATGTATAACATTTTTATCATTTTTGAGAATATTTTGCAAAAATAAAATATATTTTAAACCATTTGCGATTTCAAATTTTTTTTTTTTTGCAAATATTTTTAATAATGATAATATTACAAAATTATTTTAAATAATAATTATGTTCTAGAAAATTTAGGATATGTTGTAAAATAAAATATTATATGATTTTTAAAATTAACACAATGAGAATATGATATTATACTTAAAAGTAATAATTTCTTGTACAAAATATTATTGAAAGTATGATTTTTATTTTTAGAATTAAATAATATTATATATATCATTTTATAAAATATGATTATTTTTAATAGACATGAATTTATTTTAAAGAACATACGATTTATAATGATTTAAAAATAATATATAGTATTTGATTGTTTTCTTCAATTATATAAATGATGGGTGGTGCAAACGGGGGTGAAGTATCAACCAAAATATAATTTGAAAATCTCTCACTTTTCAAAGGTTGAGAGTGTTATTTTTCAAATTATCAAACGTTTTGGTCTATTTTGCAAAATAGCAAACTTAATTGGTCTACATATTAAATCTCTAAATTATTTTTAAAATATAATGTGTCTTTTATAATATTATACATTAACTTATTAGTATTTCATATATATTTACCATCCATCATGTAAGTTAAAAATGACGTGATAAATTAAATACATTTGGTCCGTCAAGAACCTAGCGAATGATATATGTTCATGTCATCGATGTAAAATGACGTGGCTATATTTTTTATTTTAAAAAAATCCCGTGAAACGCGAATACTCTTAGTAATAAATCAATAATTCATATCAAGCATTCATTGTTTTATTGTTAGCTATACTTTCATTGCAAACATTGTCAATTTGAAAATAAAAAACGAAAAGCAAAAGTTGCCCAACAAAAATTGGGGATATATTCTGATTGAACTATGTATATTTTTTTACAAATTTGAGTGAATACAAATTTACAATAATAAACTCTAAAGTTGAGATATATAAAAACTAAAATTATATCTACTTTCTGAAAATACTAAATCATATAAATATCATATAAACCCAAAAAATATATATAACGAAATTCCATCCACAGGCCCATTCATGAAGATTCATTTGTTCATATCCAAAACACACATTTCATTGCTCATTCAAAATAAAAATCTCCATAATAACAGTAAGCTAAGATTAAAACAAAATCAATTTCTAGTCAAATTGGCTCCAAATATTGTACCAACCTGGTTCGTTTCATAACACAGTTTTGTTAATTTAATTAGGTTAACAAACACGCTTACCTTCTTCTTCTGAAATTCCAAGATCGTCGTGTCGATAAAGGATTATAAATATAAAAATAAATTTAGAGAAAAATATAAAAAGAATACATCTTTATTATAGATTTAATTGTTTATACAAATGATTTAACATAAAATATGATTATTTAGAGAACGTAACACCATTTAATCAAATGTGAATATTTGTATGTACATATTTTCATGTTCGTATATGTTTATGAATATCCAATTTTTCACATCCACACTTACATACTGAGTTATAACTAATAAATACATTCATGGAATAATTAATTTCTTTTCATTCATTTTGTATATACTCCAATATCCAAGTATTTTATTATATTTCGATCATAATATTAAATTAAATATAAATTATAGATATTGTTTGAAATACCATAACTAACAAATACTGAAACGAAACAGATTTTTAAATAGAACTTTTACACATTTTTTGCATGAAAATACTTTATGCCACATTAATCATTAATTTATATTTCTGTTTTTTCTTTGTTTGTTGAAATGTTATTTGCACATAGATATAGATACCAATTTTTTTTGATAAATATTTTTACAAAACTAAAACGTTAGATTATTTTTTTCTGTTGTGACAAGTAATGCAACATATAAAATATCAAACATCCACAAAAACGATGATGTGTATTTAGATTTTTTTTCATTTTCACATTTAAAAAATATGGAAACATCATACGCATCATAAGTTCTTACATTCAATTCAAATTATCAGTATCCAAAAAAATAAAAAATGTATAATTTAACATTTTAATTAAAACAATTATAATTTTACATTTTTAATTAAAAAGTTTACAATTTTAATCTCCTCTACTTTTGATTTTGACCGATAAAACCATAAATTAAGAGTAATTCTACACAATATGCCTTCGCAACATGATTGATAGCAAGATGATGAGGTGTAGAGTGTGGATTGAATTAAGTTAAATCAATTTTATAGTGTGAATATAATATTTAATGTAAAATCAATATTCTGCACCGAAAACATATTGCGAGAGCATGTTGTGTAGAATTACTCATAAATTAATGATTTTTCATTATGTTGCATTAAGCATGAATTTAAATCAAGCAACTATCATGCATTTTATCTCAGTTTTTCAAATTCATTTGGATCTAATAAATTGTTATCGGTTATATATTAATATTTTTTAAATACAATCCATTATCACCTATTATTTGTGAGCACAAAAAGTTAATTGCGCACTATTAATAGATAAAAACATTATTTTACCAATAAATTGTTTAGGGAGCTATTTTCTAAATTAAAATAAAGAACATAAGGGTTGTTTACCAAATAATATTCAAATAGTCACACATACATCGTGGATAAAAATTTGTCATGAAAAAAGTGTGTAAACATTCTATTTAAAAATGCGCTTCTCTTTAAAATTTGTTAGTTACGAAACTTCAAATATTAGTTATAATTCATACTTATTTTAACATTTGAACCGAAATATAAAAATAATTAGATATTGGAGCGAATCAAAAATTAATAATTGTTTTTGCTTATTATACGACGGACGTGTTTGTGTCCACGTGTCGCCACAAACATTTTTGCGCCGCCAGAATAGAGGGGCTGCATAATACAGCTGTGCTGGACGATGATTTCAGTGATGGCTGGTGGATTTCATAGCTTGCTGGTGGCTGACGGCTGGTGGATTTCAATGGCGACAGTAAGTTCTTATTTTATTCATTTTCCGATTATCTTTTTTCAGGATTTACAAGGTTGGTTTTGTTTAATCAGCAGGGTTTGAGGTGACAAGAGAGCTCCCTCCACCGTCGATGCAAGCAGTTTCGTAGATGCGAGGAGGCAAAAATAGTGCTTGCTATTCTGATTGAAGTAAAAATAAAAATAAAAATAGTGCTTGCTATTCTTTATTTTCTAAATTAAAATAAAGAACATATGGGACGTGTTTGTGGATTGTGGCTACGAAAATAAAAATTGAGATATATTCTGATTGAAGTAAAAATAGTGCTTGCTATTCTCGACGGATAAAATTTTTCAATTTAAAAATAAAAAAAGACAAGCAAAAGTTGCCCTACAAAAATTGGGATATTCTGATTGAATTATGTATGTATCATTTTACAAATTTGAGTGAACAGAAATTTACTTGTAGTAAATAATAAACTCTAAAATTGAGATATAGTTTCTGAAAAGTGGATCCAATCAGATCTCTAAATTGAGATATAGTTTCTAAAATTGAAATTTACTTTTACAAATTTGATTGAATTATGTATATCTAGTTTCTGAAAATACAATAGTATATCAACCCAAAAAAGTTTTGTAAAATTAAATTCATTTCACAGGCCCATTAATGATTCGCTTTTTCAATCCAAAAGTGGATCGAATCAGGTGGATTCACTTTTCAAGACCCATTTGGTTCCAATATATATTGTTGTTCATTACAATTTATTTTCGTTCTAAATGAATAATAATAATCTCCTAGATAACAGACCAAGATTACAACCCAAAAACCTCATTCTTATGCTTGCATTAATAAAAACATCTTAACAATAATAAATATTACAATTTTAATATGCGTCCCTTACAAATAAAACATCACAATTTTACGTGTATACATAAAAAATGTATAATATCACGAGTAGTCATATAATGCACTTCAAATATTATGGATATCCTTAATTTGAAATTTGCGATGAAGATCTCATTTTTTCATTTAAATTTTTTTTTCTTTTTATCCGCCCTATGTATACTCGACATGGTGCAAAAGGTTTCGAGCAAAATATTAATTTTGGAAGGAAGTAAAAGAATACACTTGAGAATATTTGATTTTATATGATTTCGACAAAAATAATCGATGACAAAAAGTAATTTCATAATTCAAAATAAATGATAAGTATATAAATATAATTTTAAATATTAGATGAATGAGAAAATACTACAGACAAGGATAATGATGATTGTTTGCCTGTTTGGTGAGTTTATAATGGCATTCATTATTTAACTGTGTTGCACGGATACGCCGATACGGCGATACGGCGACGCGTATCGGATACGACGATACGGCAATTTAACATATGATTTATGATACGATACGAATACGGCGATAGAGCTAAATTTGGTTTTTTGGAGTATCCGCGCAACATAATTTATATATTATGAATTTTATATGGGTGTCGATGATATTGTTAAAAGTTTTTAGGGATGTTAGTGAAATTTCATGTTTTTTAGGGGCATATGTACAATTATGATGTTTTCGTAAGGATACATGTGAAATTATGATGAGTAATAAATACAATCCTTCATATCAAACAATAATTAAGTGTATTAGGATAATACTCGCGCTACGCGATCAGTATGGTAGTTCTGCTTTTTTATTTCAATACAAAGTATTAATTTTTCAAAATGCAATTATTTCACGTTATATTATTCTCATCATATTATTCAAACTCATTTATGTATAATCAGTGATCACACACACGCGCACACAAACATACTGACGATGTCTGGCTGGCGATGCGATGACTTTCTTTCTCCGTCGAGGTCCGGCCCCCCCATAAAATCGAAAACGAAAAATTTAGTGAAGAATGAAGGTGAGTTTTGAAGTAATAATTATGATAAATTTGTCTATATTTCACAAAGATTAAGTTAGTGTAGTGGTAAAACATGTGTTTAGGAAGTGTGAGGTCTTGAGTTCGAAACTCTTAGACCACGTATTCTGAATTTTTTTTTAATCCGGCCCCCCTATAAAATTCGGCCCCCCCTATATATTCGTTCTGGATCCACCCATGTATACACATTATGCGATATTTCAAATGGAGATATATCTCCAAACAAAAAATAAGTAATTGTAACTTATAAAGCTAAATTAACCAAATTAGTAACAAATTCAAATAAGAAAAAATGGACCCGATTTAATTAGACTCATCCTAGGATGAGTCTAAAAAAAGGGTTACCACATTTATTTACATATTCTTGTACATAATATAATTGTACTTTCACTTTTATTTTTAGTTTAATGAAAATGATTGGATCGATTGCGTATCGCGCTTGCTTATCCTTAAAAAAAAGAAAAAAATGGACCCACTATTAGTAACAAATTCAAATAAGAGACAATGTTATATAGTAATGATGCTAATATGAATATAAAAATTAAAAAAATATATAGTAACCAAATTAGCAAACATTTGTATAATTGTTTCCCGCATTCATGCGGATTCACTTTTTCGTATCCAAAAATCGATCCAACAATTATGGATTCACTTTCGAAGGCCCATTTGGTTCCATAATATTTTGTACATAACAATTCATTGCTCATTCAAAATAATAATTATGATTTCAGAAATAATTTGCTTATTTTGTTATTACTTTTTTCACATGAACAACTTGCTTTGTGTAAAAAAGATTCGAATTAGTTAACGGGAAATATTTTTTGTTGTCGGACCCAAAAATTATTGACGGAGAAAAAAATTTTGTTGACGGGAAATGAGTATTAACGGGAGCGGGTAACTGCAATTTGTGCACAAATCTAAATATAGATCCTAGGGTTTACAATGTACAAGTATAAAATGAAGAATACTTGTACAAGTATATATATGGAAAATTTTCAAATATAACCAAGTGTAAGAAGTTGATTAACGGAATAATCAAGTTTTGAAAAATATTCTAAATTTGTCTTTTGTGGAGTTCTATACCTCGCATGACGAGGTATCATTGTGCGCGTTATTTTTTGTTGTAAAATCATGTTATACCTTATATATTATTACTATACAATGAAATTAATATAAGTGTTATTATTTGATTAAGAAAGTGAAATTTTTTTTCATCAAAATGTAAAATAATTGTAAATCATATACATAATCATAAACAAATTAGTTAAAATAATTATATTGTAAAATAATATTATCAATATTATTATATTTATATGTACTTTGTATTATCATGAAAAATATAATTAATATTCTCGCTGTGTTGCGCGAGTATACTCCAAGTAAATAGTAATACTTAAAAGAGAAGGATTATAATGTTACAGACAAAGAAGGAGAAGGACAAAAAAATACATAAGTATTGTATCTACTTAGATTTTTTTTTCTTAAAAGTTCCTATATTTGTTACTTCACTAAATTTACGTTATGCGAATACTTCTAAAATGCAGAAGAATCTTGGAGATACTAGTCGATACCTATATGAATGTGAAACGGGACAGATACGAATGGGATACATTACATGGAGTATCCTATTATTTTCATATTTATTTCTTCGGATATGTCTCGGATAGTTCTGGGATATGGTTATGATATTTTTTTCAAGATACTTTGACCACTTATATATCTCGGCATGTAAGCCGTAATATTTTTATGATACTTCTAATACTTTCGTAGTACTTGTATTGTTATGGTATTTAATTTAAAAATATTATTAATATAATATTTAATTAATTTTTTAACAACATAAATAAATTAAAATAATAATTACATAGTTGATAAATTCTTTATTTTTTACAACATAGGTTGGAATTAATTGGAAGAGGCAAACAAATAAATTAAATGAAAAGTAAGAGATATTTACACAAAGAGGAAATTCGGATCAGAGAGAAGAGTATTAATTACATGAGAGAACAAATAATGAGCTGTTATTAATGAGGAGAAGAAAATTAGGAAATTAATTAAAATGGACAAAACAAATAATCATAAAATGGAGATAATAAACACTGATAATTTTCTAATTTTGTTAATCCCATACTACCCTTTTTACAGGAGGTTCTACCGTACCCATATTTATATATGTATTTTGAAAAAAAAAATTCTTTTCATAAGAGTAAAACATATTATAAGAATCAATTTCCTTGTTGGGTAAGCGAGGACAAAAACATTTTGAAGGACAAAGAAATGTCCAGACCTTCAACAGAAAAAGGTATTATCGTGCCAAGGGAAAATTCACATTTAAAAGGAGGTGCTCTTAACGGATCGAATTACCGCAATGGTTTTAATGGATTCTAATTACCTATAATGGAGGCATCCATTTAATGGATGGTCCAGTTGAAATAAATTGGAGAGTTACGCTTATGCAATCTTTAATTTGCAAAATGAGGCGTTCTACTTGTTTTATTATGTTTCCTTGTTTCTCTTTGGAAGAAGTAATATTTACTAAAAGTTAGGGTCCTATTTGTAAAACTGGTTCAAATATATGATTTCAGTGTTTTGGGAAGTGGTACAGAGTGAAAAACAATATTCACTAGTTTTTCTCTAGCGAACTCATTTTCTGCTCTCTTTTTTTCTCGGAGATTTGTTGCGTTTTTCTCTCAATTTCGCGGAGTTTCGGCACAGCGCTTTGGATCGGCGCAAGGATCCGGACATCAGAGTAGAACCCGGAGGTGGCCGGACTCTGGCGCTCTTAGCTATCGCCGGTGGAGCCGCATTGCTGATCGGAGGAGCTTCGATCCTCCGGCGATGGTGGATCAGGAGACGCTCTGCTCCCACTGGTAAGTTCTTGCAGTAAATGAAATCAATTTAGTAGTAAAATGAAATCTAATGTTCTAGAATAAAATCAATTTAGTAGTAAAATGTAATCTAATGTTCTAGATCCCACCCGGATTTGAAACTTCTAATTAAAATGAAATTGATTTAGCAATTGAAAGTATTTTTTGTTGTATGATTTTCAGATGAAAGATACAAAACACTCTCGTTTCGAAACAAATTGTTGTCAGTATTTCATTGGAGGTAATTTTTCTTTTGATCGTGTTTATTTACGTGTGAATTAATTAATTTAAGAATCAATTTCTTATTTATTTACTTGTTCTTTTTCTTTCTCCTCTACAGCTTGAAGAAGGAAAATTTATGCTGTTCAATCTTCAATGGATTGAAGATGACTCGTCCTTCAAATTACTTCACTCCTATGGTTAGTTGATCGTTCTTCTTCTTTTTTTGACATGGTGAGGTAACTAATTAATGGTCTTTTCTAACGCAATAATGTGATTATATATTAAATGCAGGTACTCCATTATATGGTTAAAAACGTGGGACCTGATTTAATGATACACATCTGTGAATGTTTTGGGAGGAAGATTACTAGGGCAGCTGCAAAGAAGGTCAAGAAAAACCTCTACAATTTGAGTCTCAAGGAGATTGAAATCAGGGTAAGAAATATTTTTTATGATAATTTTACTTTTTTTGAATTTTAGCAATGTTAGTTCTTCTTTGCATGAAATGAATTGTTGTTATAATTACTCGATGCAGATAAGTAGAGAATATAAAAAATGTCTGAAGAAGGAAGTGGCAGTGTACAAAAATGGAGGCATTTTTTAATGCTTGTGTTCATCGTTACGAATTTCAGAATTTTGTAGTTTCTCTTTTGGTATTCATCGATATTTAAACTATTTTCAGCGGTAATAATCGAAGAAGAATGCACCGAAGAGGAGAGTGAAAATTCAATGTTCAGTAGGTACATTTAAATGTATTTGGTACTGGTACAGTTCTGAACCGGTACTGTAAGAATACCGTTCAAAGAACTTGTATTTTCTTGCTTAACATAACTACAACCCATATTAGAATATTTATTTTTTGATTTTTTGTCTACTTTTTTGTTGTCAATTATTTTTAATCTTGTAGAGATGATACGCGTTTGACTGTTCCGCAGCAGAGCAAGGTAACTACAACCCATATGAATTCTAAATTTAAATTATTATTAACTTTCGGTGACTTAATTTTTGCATTATTAATTAACTGGGTAAATTTAAATCCACTTAAGAAGCGATAAAGTCACTTGTCGAAGGTAATTATGAAGCTATAAAGGCAATTAAAGGTAAATACTAACTGTACATCTTTGTAAAAGCACGTAAAACTAAAAATATTTCCCGCGTTTGTTTCAACTAAAACTACATCTTTGTAAAAGCACGTAAATACTAACTGTACATTTTGGCAGCTGATGACTTAAAAGGCCACAAAACTATACATATGGCAGGCAGCCTTAGATATAAATGCCACAAAAAATTATATCCTTTGGCAACGATAACTGGCAAAAGCCACTAAAACTGTTCTTTATGGTAGAATATGTTGTAAATGCTGCTAACAATTAACCTACTGGCAGCGTCTATTTCAAATGCCACTAAAACTCTACCTTTGTCGGCATATGTTTTTAAGGCCACTAATACTTACCTTTTGGCAGCATATGTCGGGAAAGGATACAAAAACTGTACATTTAGCAGCTTTTGACGTAAATGCCACTAAATGCAAAATCATTCCTCAATAAAAATTAAAACTCGTAGGGAAGCACGAGTAAAAATGAATAATCAAATTTTACTAGTATAATATTAATCCACAAATGATTCATTAATTTGTCTAATATTTAATTCAGTACTCACATATGTAAAATAATAACAGTTTTTTTTTAAATGAATAATCAAATTTTCTAAAAATAAGAAATCTGATTATCTAACATAATCTAACCTAATTTTCAAGTTCAAACGGTAATAAAATTTCAAAAGGTCTTAATTGTAACGTTAACAAAATCCAGCTAATCTAATCTCAACGTTAATATTTCAATGTGAAATGAACATGGTCCACTATTTAATGACAACACCTGAGTGTGACATTCATATTGGGCGTATACTTTAATCTGTACGCTGAGTTTAGGGAACAAGTAAACTCAGCACAGCATTTTTCTCTATATACACATGACACATCCGCCTATCTTCATCTTCTCTCTCATCATATACATTAATCGTCTCCAACGAATCGTCGGTCTTCTCTCATCTCTCCCTGCTTCTCTATTCTCTCCCTTTCTACGAAACCCTACATCCAGATATTCCATAACCAAACAAAACTTGTATTCCGTACTTTGTTCGACCGGGAGACTAGATGGGAAATCGGCACTCGAGAAGAACTCCAAACTCGTCGACTGAGACCTCTTCAATGGACGATTTCCATGGTTGAAGTGAAATTCGTTAATAGACAGACACTTCGTTACTGGACGGATATGAGAACGTAAGTGTTTTCCTCCATTTCTTTTTGTTTTTTTTATCAAGATTGATTGGTTTTTTAGTACCCCCAAATCAAGCAAGTAAATGGTTTTGCTTTGCTTTCTATTCTCTCTTCTTTGGTTGTAGTTTCTTCTTACTGTTATGATAAATAAATTTCTCATGGATTCTTCACCCTGTACAATGTAATTTCAATTTTATCCTTTTCTTGTATTGAAGAATTAATGGATCTGATTGTTTAATAGCACGAAATGTTGTCATTCTTGGTTAATGAGGGATGTACTTAGTGTGAGATAAATTGTATTTCTTGCTGAGACATTATTAATACATGTACTAGACTTTTTTACTAAATTGTAGGAAGTTTATGTACAAATTGTATTTCGTGCTGAGACATTATTAATACATTTAAGCTGGAATAAATTAATTGGTTTTATTAGATATATAGCAGGACAAGTGTTTCTATTCAAGTTCAATTTTGTATTTCTTTTCCTTTGTTAAATGCTAATTTGTTCTGTTTTTTCAGGTTTATGATGAATAGTGGCCAATTCTCTTAAACCAGTTTAAATCGAGACACTCGATTTAGCACTCAACGGAATCTATTCCAATATAGTCTAACGATCAGAGCAACAACAAAGGTTTAATGAAGAATCGGCGATGCAGAACCAAACAAGATTAAACTCGATCTGGTCCAAAACATAACCAATTAAATTATTTATTTATTTATTTTTCTACAAAATATTAACTTTTATCTTCATTTTGGTGCAGGAGAACCAAGTCCATACACTGAGAAAGGAAGTGGAGTACGGCACGAATACGGCGCATTTAAATTGGTACAAGAGGTAAATTTCAATTTTATTCCCTCCTTAATAATCCAATACGTTTTGTAATTATTTAATCTAATTTTTTTCACTCATTCTGCAGGGATGGAAAAAAAATGGATGATCAAATCGAGTTACTCAAGAGATGGATTCGAGTTACTCAAGAGATGGATTCGAGTCACTCAAGAGATGGATTCGAGTCACTCAAGAGATGGCAATTTGAACGTGCAGAGATGTATGCATATATGCGCAAGTTTGTATGTCTGTGTTTTTATTTTTTGTGTGTTTGTGTGTGCTTGTATGTGTTGGTGTGTTGGGGTGTCTCTGTATTGTGTGTGTGTGTGTGTGTGTGTGTGTGTGTGTGTGTGTGTGTGTGTGTGTGTGTTATGGATTTTCCGGACTCTTTTGTAATTTTATAATTTTGTGGACCTCATTGATATCGCTATCATTTAAGTGTGTTATGGATCATTGTGTAATTTTAAGCAATCTAATACAATTATAATTTAGTGTGGATTTCTTAAATTACAATGATAGTAGGAACTTGATTGTAATTTTTGAATTTTTTTGAAATTTGCTATCAGCTCAGAAATTCAAGTTTTTGTTACCATTGTAGGTACAATGAACTTCCTGTCAATTAGTTACAATTATAAATCCAAACCGGCTCCTTGACCGTATCGAAACCATACATACCAGTTTTGTGATTATCAGAGGGTTTTTTTTTTGCATGTGCCTGTATCTTAAGCACCCTCAAAACCCTGTACCATTTGGTACCGGTACCGGTACGGTCTCTCACAGAGGAACAAGAAGTACTCAAAAACTTGTTCTATAAGCAATCTCCAACCCATACGCACTCAGAAAACTCAGTGAACTGGTACACACTCAGAACACGTCAAATTGAGCAAGATCCGTTAACCCGTTTTCCTTTTGAACTTTACATACATACCCACAAATCTTTACTATTTGCAATTTTACCTAAAATTGCAAAAAATTTCTGTCTCTCTCTCTCTTATGTCCGTTAACACGTCAAATTGAGTAACTCAGAACACGTCATAATTTCTTTGCAGCCACTTTCTCTTTTATGTCCTCGGAAATCTTCATTTTCACACATTTACAAATATGCCCAAAATTTCTGTGTTTTTACAGTTTTCCACCATTTTGCACCAAAACCCTTGTAATTCTCAAAATACTTTTTCTTTAATACTTTTTGCAACATTTCTCCTATATACCCTCAGTGATCTTACACATTTACAAATACACCCAAATTTTTCTGTGTTCTTATAATTTTCTGTCATTTTGCACAAAAACCCTTCTAACTCTCAAAATATCTTTTGTCTACAAATAAAACACGCTTTTACATACATAAAATCTTCAAACGGTCTTCAATTTTCTCCATTCACGGAACTACAGGATACGTCCAGTATCTCTGCAAAACACCTCTAATAGAGTATTGATTCGAAGTTTCGAGCTTACGAATGATTAAAAAGATTTAAGAATGCAAATTTTGCGGGTATAAATATCTCAAGAAAATTTTCATTTGACTGTTGTAATAATCCTCTCATTCATTAAGATTTGAAGGGTCCTTATTTTGGTAATAATGTATTAGAAGTTTATGAAATTTAATCAAAACTATTCAGAGTCAAATCTTGATGTTTTCCTACAGATATATTTACACTGTAGATCTTCTTCATTTTGTTTAGAGTAATGATACAGGCCATGAAAAAATGACCACGAATTGACCACAACGGCCACGTGGCAGCTTCCCATTGGCTGCAGCTTTTACACAACTTTAATGCAGCCAATGGGAAGCTGCCACGTGGCAGTTGTGGTCAATTCGTGGTCATTTTTTCATGGCCTGTATCATTACTCTTTTGTTTAGAGTAATGATACAGATAATACCGAAAATACCCTTAAATTGATTTCCTTTTGTTTATTCTAGGGAATTAATAATTCGTGGAAAAATTTCTATCTATAAATTATTTGCACCAAATAAAGAAAACTCTGTTTTGTTTATCTTTATTTACAAACGAATTCTTCTCTTGGTTTTTCTTCCGTCAAGATCTACAAATTTTCTCCAACGGCTATATCGAGCAAGACCTAGAATGTTCTCCTCCAACGGTCATATCCAGAGAGACGTTGGAGGAGCCCCCCTGTTCTCTATATATACTCGCCCAACCCCTCTTTCTCTCTCTCTCTCTCTCTCTCTCTCTCTCTCTCTCTCTCTCTCTCTCTCTCCTGTGTCTCTCTCCTGTGTCTCTCGCTCTCCAATTGAAGACGTCTCATATTTTCTGCTCCAAATCAAAGATGTGTTAGAAACAGAGCGAAATATCTAGTCTTTCTCTCTCTCTCTCTCTTCGACCAATTGAGGCAACAAGGTACAAATCAAAGATGGCGAGATCTCTCTCATTTTTTCTGCTCCAAATCAAAGATGTGTTAGAAACAGAGCGAAATATCTAGTCTTTCTCTCTCTCTCTTCGACCAATTGAGGCAACAAGGTACAAATCAAAGATGGCGAGATCTCTCTCATTTTTTCTGCTCCAAATCAAAGATGTCTTAGAAACGCAGCGACAATGAGAGATTTCTTTCCGTTTCTAGAAGAAGCAAAATTGGCGAGTTCTCCCTTCGATTTCTTCTTGAAGAAGTAACCACAGTGCATACAGTTCCATCTGGGCCTTATGTTCTGTTCATGCAAAACAGGTGGAGGTAAAATACTAAAATTCCTGTCTTTTTCGAATTATTTTTCAATTGTCTTTTTTCAGATCATGTTTCTTCTTATCTGAATTTATTTCAACAATTCAAAGTTTGCCTTCTTCGTTCTTTTTGTTGATGTGACAGTAAGAATTACTTGCTGCTCGAAAAAGTACTATTTTTTCTCTTATTGAATTTCTCTCTCTTTTTTTCTGTGATTCGAATTGTAGATGAGAATTATTTGCAAAAGTACTATTTTGAGCAGCGATAATTGAGGGGGATGGAACAGGAATTAAACTATGCACCACGCTAATTAACCACGCATTTACACCCGCATGTATTAATTAGGCAAGCAATAAATGCATTCAATTTCCTAATTAACTATTGCGGGGTATATTGGGGGGTAATTGAGCGTGGTGTGTAATATTGTTGGATGGAACAGTGACGAAGAGAACCGAGTCATTGCATCCAAAAATGACAAAGGGGGGCCGAGTCAGAATCTGAAGGGAACTAACTGCCCATTGCTGTGACGAATGCATCTTACCTGGTACTTATTATTATTTCAATTTCAATTCCTTATTTATTTTACTTGTACTCTTTGCAAGTCTGAGTTTCTTTTTTTTGTATAAATTTCAGAATCACCAAACTTCTCAATTCCAAATAAGTCACTGCAGCAGGATAGTATGAAGTTTCATGGGTCCCTTTGCTGCTGAAAATACCACAAGACTCTTTTCATTATGTGTGATATGTGTATGATGTAATCATGTAATATAGGGGTGTGTCTGATCTGTGCATGTGTGTGATGTATGTGTGTGTATAACTATAATGCTTGTGTGTTTGTCTTTTTCATGCAGGTTAGGGCTGCAGTAAGGGGGGTTCGGGTCGGGGGGACCCGGATCCGCCTCGGAGGGGGTCGGGCCCATGCGGGGCCCGGCCCGGGAGGGGAGGTCGGGCCCACGCGGAGCCCGGTCCGGGGAGGATCGGGCCCACGCGGGGCCCGATCCGGAGGGGATCGGAACCACGAGGGGCCCGGTCCGGGGGGTCGGGCCTACGCGGGGCCCGGTCCGGGAGGTCGGGCCCACGCGAGGCCCGGTCAGAGGGGTCGGGCCCACGCGGGGCCCGGTCCGGGGGGTCGGGCCCACGCGAGGCCCGGTCCGGAGGGGGTCAGGCCCACGCGGGGCCCGGTCCGGAGGGGGTCGGGCCCACGCGGGCCCGGTCCGGGGGGTCGGGCCCACGCGGGGCCCGGTCCGGAGGGGGTCGGGCCCAAGCGGGGCCCGGTCCGGAGGGGGTCGGGCCCACGCGGTCCCGGTCCGGGGGGGTCGGGCCCACACGTCGCCCGGTCCCCGGTCCGGGCGGGTCGGGCTCCGTACGGGGGGGGGGGGGGGGTCGGGCAGTCGGGGCCCGGTCCGAGAGATTTATGATCATTCATGATTGTTTTTGTATAATGCGGATGATGGATATAAAATTTGAAAATGATAATAACGTAGCAGGCTACTGACCGATGAGCTAAAGGGATGATTGGCGCCGGACCCGCGTGGGCCCCCCCGGGGGCCCCGACCGCCCGGATCGGACCCGCGTGGGCCCGGCCCCCCGGGCCGGACGGCGGACCCGCGTGGGCCCGACCCCCCGGGCCGACCCGCGTTGGCCCGACCCCCCGGACCCGCGCGGGCCCGACCCCCCGGACCCGCGCGGGCCCGACCCCCCGGGCCGGACCCGCGTGGGCCCGATCCCCCGGACCGGGCCGCGTGGGCCCGACCCCCCGCACCGCTCGCTCCACCAACCTGCAGCTGCATGAACAAACACATCAAATATATATAGACACACACACCATACAGTACATGCATCATACAATTACAGACCACATACACATAGAGGACACATACAACACACACACACACACGCAGAGCACATAATGCATTTTATACACATACACATTCACCCTAACATTTTATACACATGACTGAACTGAGATTCTTGTGATTGAAACATTCTCCGAATCCTCGCAGCAGAGTTCATCATGGCTGCTGTACACCTTAAAATATAAAAAGTTAGCAAAATCTCTGCAATAAATTATGTAATGAAACAATAAAAGTATCTGAGGTAAAACAATTGGTGGATCTGCTGACCGAAGAACTGAAGCTGCAAGAAACAGTATCGCAGGAGCAAAACCGCCACGCAAATGCCACTCTGACAGACGCAAGGCGGTTGGCCTCGCATTACCAGCACGAGTCAGAAAAGTGCAATGCTGCCACGGAGGCGTGCGAGGAGGCGAGGGAACAGGCTGAGGCGGCCTTGATGAAAGAGAAGAAGGTTACGGCTCTCTGGGAGAGACGAGCTCGCCAGCTTGGTTGGCTCGAGGGTTTTTAGGGTTTATGTTGTGGGGAAGATATATTAGGTTGAATGAGGTATATAAGGAATTGTATTTGCAAGGATTACGTCAAATTATAATAAGTGATTACGGCTGTTTGGTTTTTGGAAGAATTTTGTTTTGATTGGAAACTGAATCGAAACTCGAAATACTGCGATATCTCCATGTTCGGAGTCCCGTCTTTCAAACTGAATTTGCATAATAATTATGAATTAAAACTATTTTGAATTTTGAATCATAATTCAGAAGAATGTAATGTTTTGTCCAAACCCTACAAATTGGAGTAAAAGCCCTTAATTGATTTGCAGGATTTGACAATTGAAAATGCTGAAATTAACCCGAGATTGTGTGCGACTTTCTGGAATTAACCCGAGATTTGGATTACCGGTTCAAGTTCAAAATAAAATTATTTTTTATGCAAATAATTAAAAATAGAAATTGCAGGTTTTACTTGTTCTCCTGTCATTGTCTGCCAGTCTGTTACTCTTAACGTCCTATGGTTACAAGGTCCTTCGTAAATAACTTCTATAAAATTAGCCACACAATTGAATTTGAAAAGGAAAAGAAAAACATAAGTCACGCTGTTAGAAAGAAAATAAAAATTGCAACATGGGTCACAAATATATTTTCCTCCAATCCTGTAATGATTTAACAGGTAAATCTATCAATATTTTATTGTGTTTTTATTTGGTTTGTAATGTATATACTTCTTTTCTTTAAATTAACAATCATCGATTCGAAGATTATTTTTTTTAATTCATTCAGATTTTTACATTAATAACGTAATATTTCCTTCATGCTTCTTAAATTATTTTCGTCATAATTGTTGATCGACAAGAATGACGACATAGAAAAAGGGCTTAACAGCGAGGAAGAGAATACACATAACTCACGTGTTTCGAAAGCGGGGCCACGAGCACGCATTTTATTCCGAATACGTCAAGTATGTATTTTTTTACATTTCCCTTCTCAATTATTATATTATTTAATCGACGCAATTTAATTTACGTTTAATTTTTGCAGGCCTCGTTGATACTCTTGACTGTTATCATTGGCTCGATATTATATGACTTAGCGGGGTCTTTTTACAAGGAATGTATATACAAACGAGCTTCGATTTGTGTTATGCTTGTCATAGATACAGTACTCATTATCGTCAATATTTGCATAAGATCCCAATAATCGTTTAGCAAATGCAAATTGCTAATGATTATTCCAAATAATTTGTCATATTGTTTATCGTGATTGATTAATTAATCTATATATGTATATAGTATGTAATTTGTTGGTAAATAAAATCCCCATGAATCGTGTACGATTATTTATTGTTTTAAAAAAACTCCCCAAATACACTCGTTGTTCATCGTGAATCGGACAAATTCAGAGTCGAATAGTGATTGTTTGGCTAAATTGTCATTCGAATTCAATTCCATCGGATGCAATTCGAGCGATTTTGACTTCATTATAGTGATTTGTATTGAAATTATGTATGTACGAATATTAAGAAATTTTTTTGTGGCAAATACTAATAATAATTTTAATTTGACCGCAAATATTTTTCCAATGCAAAACTAATAAAACAATAGTCAAAATTATTAAATAACTAACAATGATCACCTTTGTAGATCCTTGTTAGGGTTTTCTTTTACTTTTACTTTCCCGCTGTAATTCAGCACTTCTGTAATTACTCCTCTATACAGATTCTTTTAGCTTTAATGGAAAATTTGAATAGTGCTTGCTATTCCCTAAAAACAAAAATAACAATGATCACTTAATTATCATTTTTTAAATATTGGTGGGTTTTTTTAGATCATTATTTATACTACACTGAGTACCAAATTTTTTTTTTTTTTGTCTTTTAAAATCGGGACTCGTGCTAATTGTCACAATTGGCTAAATATAGGACCGGACCATGAATAGGAATGATAAGTCATGCTGTTTATGTGAACTCATGATATTTTCTGTACATATTTATTTTAGTGGCAATTAAGTTCCTATTAACCAAGGATGATAATTTATGTTAAAATACTATTGTAGTCAATATTATTGCTCTTTGATTATAAAGTGAGGTATTAAATTAACCAAAATAGATGATACAAAGATATTTCTATATTTTTTGGAATCACGGAGAAAATCAAGAAACAAGAAAAGAGTGAAGTACAACCTCAATAGATGCTTTCTTTTTGTTGTAAAAAAGGTTGAACCTGGCGGACCCCAATCTTAGATTGTGTTTTGTATATCTATTAGGTTTGCAATAAATTATTTGGGTCGTAATAATATTTTGTCAAGTATTAAATGTTTTTTTCCCTTAAATTATTGGGTGATTGGATATAATACTTCCAAAACATCCATTAACTAATGTTTATAATTTCATCAATTATAGTAAATGAACTAATCATAATCCTTTGTATCAAACCAATTTAGTGTTTATTATGATTGTTAGTTCTGTCATTGAACAGATGTTTTGTATGTTTTAAAATCATAATTAGGGATTTGAACTTCATTTGCGTTTTTCAAACCCTGCATGCAAGAAACCAACTTTTCAGTGCCAATATCATCTGAAAAGTACCAATAAAACGGTTATAATTATAAACCTGTAAAAGATTTGAATTTGATACCTATACTTGCAGCTAAGCAAAATTATCTCCTTTTTTTTTTCATGCATCAGAAGTATATTACTTGGATGCTCGAAATTATATTAAGAACAAAAATCCAACTTTAGGGTTTGGAAACCAATCCATATCCATACTCGATATTCATGTAACACCACCATTCAACCACTCTAATTAATACCTATCACAAATTTGTAAACAATAATGCAAAATTAAAGTCCCTCTAATCAATGCTCCATCGCCCCAACTACTCAATCTACCCTCTTAAAAACATCCTCTATTTTTTTTTTTTTAAATAATAGAGTAGGTTCTAAATCCTACTTCTATTTTATATTTAATCAAATAATAATACAAAGTGTTTATAATTTAATTACAAAAATTAACTTCCCAAGTTGTATATCTTCTAAACACTAGTAAAATTCTAGAATCCTATCATCTGCCTTTTGGAAGAAAATGTAATCCCGGAATTTGAATATGCTGGCTCAAATTGCCGGAAAAACATTTCCCCAATCAATCTTCAGGAAAGAAGAATCCATGACCTAGAAAAAACTAGGGTATATAAGTCATTCCCCACTTCTCTCTCCTGTTAGCCGCCATTGCAATCCCCTCCTTCTTCTTCTTCATCGCTGAGGAGAAAAAACTAGGGTTTCTAACACCGCTTCTTTACTTTTTGAATAAAAATCTACACTGCCATCTAGATCTCTATTCGTTCATTTTAAGCTAGGGTTTCCAAATCAGCCGCATCAAGGTTTTCTGATTCTTTCAATTTGTCATTCTCTCTAATTTCTTCTCATATCTTCGTGGGTTTGTTTTATTTTGGTTTAGTGCTGATCGGATTATTATTTTTTAGACTTGAAATATGATTTTTTTTTTCTCAAAACTGAGAGATCGATCCAATTTGCTTTAGTTCAGAAAATACAAAAAAAAAAAAAAAATGAGATTTGTTAGACTAATTAGTTAGAGTATGTATCATACATGTTTGATTTTTTAGATAAATTTCATTGTAGTTTATCATATTGTAGTGAGTAAAACAGGATATATTAATCGGTTATATTACAGAACTGCATAGTATTGGAAGACGACGATGAATTTACTGACTTGGTTTGGGAGGATTTGGAAATAAATGAGCAAAGGTATGTACATTTTACCAACTATTAAGTTCAGTTATAATATTTTTGCATTAAGGATAAAGACATCACTATTTCTTGTATAAAATTGGGTGATCATTTTGATAACAGAAAAAATTTTATTCCGGAAAAGAACATTCCTTCCTTTCCAGGCCACGTCACTCCCTATTTTCTACTTCACCTCTCACTCAGATCTTGCCTTCGCCCGACGATCCACCGCTTGTTGCTCGCCTTCGCGCTACGGAGGAAGCGATCAACATATACATCTCTCCGGCATGGCAAGCGCGATGCGTCGTTCAGGCGCGTGCATGAGGTGCGCATGTCTGGTAATGCTGGCAGTCGCGTCGGCGCTTTGCGTCTCCGGTCCCGCCTTGTACTGGCGCTACAAGAAAAGCTTCTCATCTTCCTCCTCCTCTTCTTCTGGTTCTTCTCTGGCTTGGATCCCCTTTTTGGGTGCTGGATCTGTTCCCTTCTCTGGTCTGAATTGGAGATCCGGCTCAAGCTGTCCTCTTTGTACTTGCGACTGTCCTCCCCCTCTCTCCCTTCAAACCCTAGCTCCAGGTCAGTTTATACTGCTATTTTTCCTATCATAAGTCAGGTATTCTGCATTTTGATGATATTATCGAGAGATATTGTATATTTTGTTAATTTTATGCCTAATTATACAATTTTCCTTCTAATTTACTAATTTAATCCCTAACCTTTTCAGGTCTTATGAACCTCACGATAACAGGTCCGCAATTTTTCTAATCACGTTGTAATGAAATGAAACCTCAATTAAACCCAAATTTGCGTGTTTATCAGATTGTGGGAAGAACGATCCAGATTTAAGGAAAGAGATGGAGAAGCAATTGGTGGATCTGCTGACCGAAGAACTGAAGCTGCAAGAAACAGTATCGCAGGAGCAAAACCGCCACGCAAATGCCACTCTGACAGACGCAAGGCAGTTGGCCTCGCATTACCAGCACGAGTCAGAAAAGTGCAATGCTGCCACGGAGGCGTGCGAGGAGGCGAGGGAACAGGCTGAGGCGGCCTTGATGAAAGAGAAGAAGGTTACGGCTCTCTGGGAGAGACGGGCTCGCCAGCTTGGTTGGCTCGAGGGTTTTTAGGGTTTATGTTGTGGGGAAGATGAATTAGGTTGAATGAGGTATATAAGGAATTGTATTTGCAAGGATTACGTCAAATTATAATAAGTGATTACGGCTGTTTGGTTTTTGGAAGAATTTTGTTTTGATTGGAAACTGAATCGAAACTCGAAATACTGCGATATCTCCATGTTCGGAGTCCCGTCTTTCAAACTGAATTTGCATAATAATTATGAATTAAAACTATTTTGAATTTTGAATCATAATTCAGAAGAATGTAATGTTTTGTCCAAACCCTACAAATTGGAGTAAAAGCCCTTGATTGATTTGCAGGATTTGAAAATTGAAAATGCTGAAATTAACCCGAGATTGTGTGCGACTTTCTGGAATTAACCCGAGATTTGGATTACCGGTTCAAGTTCAAAATAAAATTATTTTTTATGCAAATAATTAAAAATAGAAATTGCAGGTTTTACTTGTTCTCCTGTCATTGTCTGCCAGTCTGTTACTCTTAACGTCCTATGGTTACAAGGTCCTTCGTAAATAACTTCTATAAAATTAGCCACACAATTGAATTTGAAAAGGAAAAGAAAAACACAAGTCACGCTGTTAGAAAGAAAATAAAAATTGCAACATGGGTCACAAATATATTTTCCTCCAATCCTGTAATGATTTAACAGGTAAATTTATCAATATTTTATTGTGTTTTTATTTGGTTTGTAATGTATATACTTCTTTTCTTTAAATTAACAATCATCGATTCGAAGATTATTTTTTTAATTCATTCAGATTTTTACATTAATAACGTAATATTTCCTTCATGCTTCTAAAATTATTTTCGTCATAATTGTTGATCGACAAGAATGATGACATAGAAAAAGGGCTTAACAGCGAGGAAGAGAATACACATAACTCACGTGTTTCGAAAGCGGGGCCACGAGCACGCATTTTATTCCGAATACGTCAAGTATGTATTTTTTTACATTTCCCTTCTCAATTATTATATTATTTAATCGACGCAATTTAATTTACGTTTAATTTTTGCAGGCCTCGTTGATACTCTTGACTGTTATCATTGGCTCGATATTATATGACTTAGCGGGGTCTTTTTACAAGGAATGTATATACAAACGAGCTTCGATTTGTGTTATGCTTGTCATAGATACGGTACTCATTATCGTCAATATTTGCATAAGATCCCAATAATCGTTTAGCAAATGCAAATTGCTAATGATTATTCCAAATAATTTGTCATATTGTTTATCGTGATTGATTAATTAATCTATATATGTATATAGTATGTAATTTGTTGGTAAATAAAATCCCCATGAATCGTGTACGATTATTTATTGTTTTAAAAAAACTCCCCAAATACACTCGTTGTTCATCGTGAATCGGACAAATTCAGAGTCGAATAGTGATTGTTTGGCTAAATTGTCATTCGAATTCAATTCCATCGGATGCAATTCGAGCGATTTTGACTTCATTATAGTGATTTGTATTGAAATTATGTATGTACGCATATTAAGAAAAAAATTTGTGGCAAATACTAATAATAATTTTAATTTGACCGCAAATATTTTTCCAATGCAAAACTAATACAAACAATAGTCAAAATTATTAAATAACTAACAATGATCACCTTTGTAGATCCTTGTTAGGGTTTTCTTTTACTTTTACTTTCCCGCTGTAATTCAGCACTTTTGTAATAACTCCTCTATACAGATTCTTTTAGCTTTAATGGAAAATTTGAATAGTGCTTGCTATTCCCTCAAAAAAAAAAAAATAACAATGATCACTTAATTATCATTTTTTAAATATTGGTGGGTTTTTTTAGATCATTATTTATACTACACTAAGTACTAAAAAAAAAAAATTGTCTTTTAAAATCGGGACTCGTGCTAATTGTCACAATTGGCTAAATATAAGACCGGACCATGAATAGGAATGATAAGTCATGCTGTTTATGTGAACTCATGATATTAACCAAGGATGATAATTTATGTTAAAATACTATTGTAGTCAATATTATTGCTCTTTGATTATAAAGTGAGGTATTAAATTAACCAAAATAGATGATACAAAGAGATTTCTATATTTTTTGGAACCACGGAGAAAATCAAGAAACAAGAAAAGAGTCAAGTACAACCTCAATAGATGCTTTCTTTTTGTTGGAAAAAAGGTTGAACCTGGCGGACCCCAATCTTAGATTGTGTTTTGTATGTCTATTAGGTTTGCAATAAATTATTTGGGTCGTAATAATATTTTGTCAAGTATTAAATATTTTTTTCCCTTAAATTATTGGGTGATTGGATATAATACTTCCAAAACATCCATTAACTAATGTTTATAATTTCATCAATTATAGTAAATGAACTAATCATAATCCTTTGTATCAAACCAATTTAGTGTTTATTATGATTGTTAGTTCTGTCATTGAACAGATGTTTTGTATGTTTTAAAATCATAATTAGGGATTTGAACTTCATTTGAGTTTTTCAAACCCTTCATGCAAGAAACTAACTTTTCAGTGTCAATATCATCTGAAAAGTACCAATAAAACGGTTATAATTATAAATCTGTAAAAGATTTGAATTTGATAACTATACTTGCAGCTAAGCAAAATTATCTCCTTTTTTTTCATGCATCAGAAGTATATTACTTGGATGCTCGAAATTATATTCTTGAACTTGCGATAACTCTCTGATAAAATGGTAAATTGACTTCTACAATACAAATACACATCAACATGTTATCAAATAAATGCCTTGTAAAGCCTAAAATTATTGCATGGAAACTTTTACACGAACACATTGCATTACGAAATGCCAAATGGATAACATCTTCAAATTAAATATACAAAACTAAGTCCTAATTCTCCCCCATTTAATACTTGCAATTCGTATTTGGTTTCGGTCCAAAAAGCTTGTGCAATCCCGTTGGCATGTGGCTGGCGGGGATATGGAATGTGTGGAAGGAATGGAATCGTCGCATCTTCACGTCAAAGGTGATGTCGATCACGTCTCTACTTGACACCATAAAATCTGACGAATCGCGTTGGTATTCTCACTGTTAAACAACTTGTTTAGTGGAGAGGGTGTGGAGAGTTTTTTCTTGCCTTGATTACAAGAGTGTTTCTTCTTTGCTTTTTTCTTTAAATTCTGGAGTTGATTGTAACAAACTTTTGTTTTTTTAATATAACGAGAGAGGGCCATGTATAATCTACAACCATGTATAGTATTGTCCTAGATAAAATAATTATATACAACACGTTTTCGCAACATGATATTTTTTTTTTTGTTGATAAAATCAGCTCATCCTCCTGCTGTCATATGTTGGATATTGTATACAACATGATATTAATCATATGTTGGATATCTCTTTAAAATTTAAAATGATAGGCTTACTTTTATTCTTATTAAAATCATAAAATTGTAGCTACTAAATATATTAAAAATTAATTAATATTTGTTTACAATGGTTTTCATACACCGTACCTATCGAAATATATGTTAACACATAAAATGAAGAAGATTATATACATTGATTAAAAACATGAGGATGCGTTTTAAATGTTTCTTAAGTATGTCTTTCACTTCAAAATGTTTATTCTTATATATGTTTGCTTAATAAATCTTAATCTTGGTATTTAATGTTTCTTAAGTATGTCCTGTTTCACTTCAAAATAATAAATACATTTTTAAACTTATATTTTGAGAATTATTTAATTATTTTTTGAGGTATAGAGATGAAAAAAAATCATTATTAATTAATTGCACGGATATGTTTGATTATTATTAAAAAGTTACCAACTAAAATACGACCGAAATAAGAAGAAAAATTGTCATTTTTTAATGTAAATATTTGCTTGATATGTTAATAGTAATCTATAAACATGTTAATAGTAAATTTAAATACATTATTCTCGCTGGATATGCGTGAACTTTTGATAACTTCCAATAACTCAAAAGAAAAATATAAGTTTTTTTGATGGGTATATTTTATTATCTACATGATGCAAAAATATATACTAGATAATATATTTTTTTTTTTGAGAAAAACTAGATAATATATATACTTCTTTTGAAGATAAGCGCTTGAGAATATATATACTTCTGTTTCTTAGCTTATGTTTGTTAATCTTAATCTATCACAACACGACAAAGTCAGATTAACATTAATAAAGAATTTATGCAACCCATAATAAGAAGAATGTAGGAAATTGCTCTTGTCTGATTCAAGTAACAATTAATTATGTTAAATTATGAATCATTTCTTCGTGAATTTTTTAATTCAAGGGGTCAAGTTGGTTGCGTCATTGGTTCTTGTGTTATCTTCGTCGAGAAATTGATATCAACAAATGAAATGTTTGTTGTTCTTATTAATAAAAAAAATATGAAAATGATCCATTTTTCCAATCACAAATCACAAATCACTATACTTAATTATTTCTATATCTAACTTGTTTGTCCATAACATTACATGACTCTATTTTCATGTACATAATGCATTTTTTTTTTTATGCACTTTCTATGTTCAATTTCCAATTTTGGTGTACCTCCATCCATATCAATTCATACGAGAAATTATAAACAAAACTAAGAGTAACATTTTTCTATAATAGAAAAAAAACAAATAGAAAATGAAGGGAAGAAAAGGGCCCATACACTTAACAATGTAAATATTGTAAGCCGAACTCAGTAGCGTGAGTTTGTAAACCCAAGTGGGTGGCAGGTTGAATCGGATCGTTAGGCTTGTGATCACGGGTCGGGTTTGGATTTGCTTTAGTTGGCCTGCCCATTCCAAGTTATGCAGTGGGCTGTATGGATTGAGTGAAGACTTTGTCCATGCAGTCCCTAGAGGAGAAGGCAAAGCGCGAGGCTGGCTTCACAGAGCAGCGATTACTTCCCGTTCTTAACGGTGGAAGGATAACGGGTCCGTGCTGTCCAGGCCCGATATGGCTCTTGATGCAGTCTAACCAAACATTTCATCCTTTTTAAATCCTTGCAAAAAAAAAAAAAAAATGTAAATATTGTAATATATTTAATTTAATTTTAGCATATTATTCATTCGGTTTTCATCTAATACCTCAAATCCACTAATAACGTAGACATTTTCACCAGAACAATCATACATTCAAGGATGGAAAGCCATGGCCCATGTTCAATACTGACATGAAAAAACCGCACTATTGAAAATGCCCTTTAGAATTTTTTTACTAGGAATCAGACCCATTTTTCATTTCTCATTTGTGTTTTTGAGTATTTATCCCCTTTTTCTGCATCAGTTCTTCTGTCCTGTATTAAGCCCAATGATATTTGTAAACTAGATTTTTTTTCATTTCACTATTATCCAAAATTGAGCACATCTCAAAATTAAGCCATACAATCCTGACAAGTGTACTTATTATATAAGAAAACATAATCTAATTCTAATTTCATTCCAACGGTAATCGATTCCATGTCCTTGCATAAACAAGTATGGTCTCTCTCATATTTTTCTTTTTAAATACAAAAAAAAGAACATTATTTTGTGGAACAAATACGGTCTCTCTCATATAACCCGTTTTAAAATGAAAATTTAAAAAAATAACCTAATTTTTGAAAATATTCCAAAAATAATTCATAACTGATTATTAAATCCTAATGCATAGTTTATGTCGATGACTTGTGTGTTTAGGCTATTATCTCCTTAACAAGTTAGGATATTATTTGTTCCAATAATTTTGTAAATCTTTTGAATATATATTATCAAATATATCCAAAATATTAATCTGTCGTTAAATATAACTCGATTTTTAATTATAAACTTAATGAAATCACTGACTTCAGGATCATTAGAAATTTAGACCAAAATGTCCTTTCTTCTCCAACAAGTTGTGACTAAATTCCCCTTTCTCACTCGTTTATCAAACTCTTGGACATGCTACGAGCTTCCAGTGGATAATGGATAGACACCATACTCATTTCGTGTGCAAGTCTTGTAAATACAAAACTTGCACTATGGATGCTTCCAGGGGCGGATCCAGGATCCATATATAGGGGGGGCCGGATTTTATAGGGGGGGCCGAAATAAAAAATAAATCGAAATATGTGTCTTGAGGGTCTTGAACTCAAAACCTCCAATCTCTCAAACAACAATATTACCACTAGACTATACTAATCTTTGTGAAATACTTATAAATTTATCATATTTATCACTTTCCCAAAAAACAAAATCATCTCATTTTATCGCTAATATATAGGTTCCCGATTTCATAGGGGGGGCCGGGCCTCCCGCTCGCCCCCCCCTAGATCCGCCCCTGCTTATCGATCCTCATACAGTGATACTACCATAGTTAGGGGTGTCAACGGTTCGGATCCGGTTCGGATAGTGGTCATACCAGATCCGTATCCATATTTTTTTCGGATACGGATCCGGATACAGAATTACCCGGATCCGGATACGGTTCGGATAATAAACGGACACGGATACGATTCGGATATTGTCGGATACGGATACGAATACGGTTTTCTTTCGGATATTAAAACGGATACTATGTTATCATAACATAACTTACTTTTTAACTATAAATATATATAATTTGTGACATGAACGATAAATATGATTATATTTAAACGTAATTTTACGATAAATATATATAATTTGTGAATTTAAATCACTCACAAATTATTAATTTGTATATGATTTTTCAACTAATATCAAATATAATACATAAAAATAATGTATAATATGCGTATCCGGATCCGGTTCCGGGTACTCGAATCTGGTTTCGAGTATCCGGATCCTAAAAATACCCGGATCCGGAACATGGATCCGGTCCCCGCACCAAAATCGAATATCGAATCCGGTTCCGCATCCTAAAATTAGCAACCAGATCCATATCCGGATCCACTCGGATCCGGATATTTTTTTCGAATCCGGATATTTTTTCGGATACGGTTCGGGTCGGTTCGGGCAATATCCACACCATTGACATCCCTAACCGTAGTTCTACCAAATACCAAATGGACCGCAATTAAGCATACTTTCATCACTATTAATCACAAAACCCATCAAATTCAAGAAGAAATAGGTATCTTTTACGGGCTGGTTCATAAAATATATAAAATGGAGATGTCGTCTCGTATCATATTCAAGACACTTGATGATACCAAGTTAGAGTGAGAGAGGAAGAAGTAGAGATTCCGAGCTAGATGATAGTCAGCCAGAGAGACTCATAGATTCACGAACGTGAGGTGAATAGAATGAGGTAAGAGGGCAAACTCGTCATTTTACAAGTTCTCTGTTTAATCTAACATAATACTTAGTTTCCAGTTACTTTGACACAAACTGACATTAAGAAGGATAAATTTGATATTATTGATTTTATAGGGACAAATTTGATATTAAATTTTTTTGAAGAGACATATAAGAAATTGCCTCTAAATACTAATCCTAATTCTAATCCTAATCCTAATCCTAAAGAAATTATTGGAACAACTAAATCATATTCCTGACAAAGATCCTACACAATTTCACAAGGTTTACAATTTTAAATTTTTTTCTTTCACCTTTTTAGAATGAAATTTGGATGACTCGAAATAAACTGTGTGTGACTTGTTCATTCATTTTGTATGAATATTTTAGTGAATCATCATTCATCTTCTATTAGCCTTCTTGAATTCTCACTCTAATTTAAAATCATAACTAAACACTTAAAAATCAAAATAACCAAAATGCAAAGTCAAACTAAAATTATGTGAGAGACAAAGAAGGGTTGCCGTCCCAAGGAGAATTTTTTTCAATTAATATTAATAAGGATTACTATTAAAGATATTAATTATTCAATAAAAATTAGATAAAAGTTATAAATCAATGATCTTCATGAACAATATCATGAATAATATCATGGTTAGCCTTGGACCCGTTAGAAACTAAAGGATATTTACTGAGATTTGATTATATTTGGATGCTCTTAACGTGAACCTGAATCTTGAGAGACGGGTGTACAAGAACTATATATTTTTTAATTTTCTACATGATAATTTGAATTTCATATATGCATTACTTTTTTGTTTGATATTTGTATAAGGATAAACAAAATTACAATTTTTGTTTTTGTTTTAAGAAAATATAATTTGGTGCTTTATTGGGAACATTAAATTAAAAAAAAAACTCACTTTTGCCTTCTCAACTCTTCAAAAAAATACAAATTAACTCCCAAAATTTAATTTACTTCTTTTGACCTCCTAAACTCTTGATTTTGATCATTTTTGTCTCTTTCATCAGTTAACTGTCTATTGGCACCGTGACGTGATATTTTTTAATTAATTTGAACGATAACGTGACAAAATTTAGAATATAAAATTAGGGGAGTTCTATCATACACCCTTTTAAAAGGGTATTTTGGGTATTTAAAAGGGTGTATCATAAAATTTATATTTTAGGAAATTTATTTTTTAAATGAACAACAAATAATTCCTATTTAGCCAAACATTTAGTTGATAAATACACTTGAAAATTTACCTTAAATATTTATTAATGGATAATTACTCAAAATACCCTTGAAAATAGGTGTATCATAAGAAAAAGGGTGTATGATAGAAGCCCCCATAAAATTAATTCATTAAATTGAATCCATTAACTCATTAAATTGAATCCATTAACTCATGATGAACGATGACGCGGCATTTTTTTTAAAGTACAACTTTTATATTATAAGTTTCCAGTTCGACAAATTGTAACATTTTAGTTTGCGATTATTTTTGTTGGTATAAGTGATAATTTTATGAATTTGCATAATATATACATAACTGATGATGAATGATGATCAACACTTGAAAATTTTAGGTTAATATATACATGATTTTTAGATTCATAATGACAAAAGATTTTTCTATGATATATTTGAAATTTAGAAAAGAGACTGTGTAAAAGAAAATTTATCCATCTTTGGTTTCAAGGTACACACGGTTTTTTGTAATGACATGCACACATCAAATTGCTGATTGTGCAAATGAACATGTATTTCAATTAAAATTACTCAAGAAATTCCAAATTTTACTAGACATGCATGCATGAAATTTTTTTTGTTATCTTACCAATATTGTATAAGTTAAATATTTATGTAATTATTATTATATATAACAAACTTGAAAGTTTTATAGGTACGTTGTATGTATGTAAATATCATATACATTTAAGAGGGGTTTACATATTTACTCTTCTAAAAACTCAAATTTTCAAACACCTTACTTCTACAAATCTATTGAAGTTATTATGATTTCTAGATTTCTGAAACGGCAAATATGATATTCTTGTTTCGAACAAAATTACGAATATTAAGTAAACCAGGCATAATTTCACAAAATATAACAAGGAAAGAGGTACACACTACTTTTCATTTAGTTTGTTTGGTCTTTACTTACCAACATATATATGGTTGGTTTTCTATGCACCACTTTCGAGTTCAAACTAAATTGGAAAATCATTCACTATATTGTAGGGATTAGGCCACTTAGACATTTTTTAACTGGAAGTTTTAGTGGTATAATTGGTAAAATGAGCCAAAATATCATATATTCATAGGTCATATATACATTTTAAAGAAAAAAAATTTAATAAAAAAACTTAAATAAACATTAATCAATATATATGTTCCAATTCCATGCTTCTTAGCAAAAAGAAAAAGAAAAGAAAATGCCTAGTGGTCATATTTTGTTCAAAAAAAAAAAAATACCAAGTGCTCGTATGTTCTCTTTCTTTCTTCTATTATTTATTTTGCACAATTTGAAATTGGCAATACCTAGTTTGGATGACGTTATTGTAAAAGTTAACATCTACATGATTTAGTTAAGAGCGATTTTAAAATTCTTTTGTCCAATAATCATTATATCTCTATTTATGATGATTAATATTTATTATTATTTTTATCTTGAATGAATCATGTAAAAATATATTTCTTAATATTACGAACTAACTCATATACATTAATTTATATGTGCGAATATATAATGACGTGTTACAACTTGAGTGATTGTTTATGATGAAAAAAGTTAAAATAATATTTTTATTATATAAAAGATCGTATTTGCATGATCTCTTCTCTTGTGCCCTCGCCTCTCCGGTTTTGCTTTTTCCTAGTGAAAAAGCAATTGGAAGAGATGGTGTTGGGTTTTTAGCCGATTTGATCTCTTTTAGTACCGGTTTGTTCTCACAATACCTTGTTTTTGACGATATTTGTTTGTTTGACCCTTGCCCTCCATTTTCGAATAGCAAGAAACTTTTTGAACAAAAAAAATGGAAATGCATAATAGATGATGGGCCGACTTGCAATTCGACAAGAATAAATAAGAGCCGATTAATTTATCTTATTTTTATTTTCAACAAATTTATATTTGTTATTGTAATGTCGATTAGGTTAATCTTAAGTCTACCTAGTTAGATTTTGATTTGACTCGAAAGTGTGATGTTAACCCTCGGCACCAAGTGCTCTCAAGTGAGCCTGAAGTCTCAATTTCAATTTGATGAAATAAAAGTCTACGGACAATTTGAAACAAAAAAATATCAATCATCATAAATAAAAATATAATGTTTATTTCCTAATTTTTTTTTAAAATAACTCTTAATTAAATCGTGTTAGGGGTTACTTTTTAATTTTTGCAAACAATGTCATAATTAAGAATATTTTATTTCATTCCTCTTTGGTCATTATTTGATTTCATTTTTTTACAAAAGGATTTATTCCATTCCATTCTATCCTATCTTTTGTACAGATCTCCCCAAACATTCTCTCAGAATCTGACGTGGCACTAAATGGCATGCCACGCCAGATCAGACCTATCTTATTCAAAAAAATATCCGAGCCAAAAGAGAAAGAGGAAGAGAGAGAGAGAGACACCAGTTTCCCGCTTCTCTCAAAACCCTAACTTCAGACTACCACCAGATCCCACGAAGCCATCAGAGCGCAAGAATCCGCCAGATCGAGCCTTCAACGAAGTTATCAAGCGTCAGTTATTCAATTTCTTAACCCCAAATAGTTTCAGATTCGAATTCGTAGGTTAAAACCCCAAATAGTTTCAATTATTCTTCTTTTCGCACTGTTCAGAGGATTAAATGGAAGAAGGGGGAGAATATTACGTGGTAAGGAAAGGAAATACAATCGCCATTTACGACAATCTGAGCGATTGTCAAGCCCAAGTTTGTTCTTCAGTAAGTACTATCACTCGAACACTCCTTTTTTACGATCTTTTGACTGTAATGGGTCAGGGTCATTTTTATTATTTAGGTTTTTGGTCCTGCGGTTAGTGTGTATAAAGGGTTTTCATGGTCTAAAGGAACCGAAGAACACTTAATTTCACGTGGATTAAAAAACCCTTTGTTCACCATTGACGCTTCAGAGATGAATGATGATATGCTCGGTACTCTTGTACCCTGTTCTCATCAAGTAAACACTCAATCGAAACCCTAATTATATTAATTGATGAATTGCTGATTTATATATTAAATTCATAACTAATTCTAGGATGTGGGTGGTTCAAGTGCGAATCACATTACTGATCTGAAGAAGAAAGGGCGTGAGCGCGATGTAACAGAAATATTTGGGGCAAAAGCAAATCTTCAGAACATAGTATGTATTTATTTTTCTATTTATTGTAATTTTTATGTCTTTTAGTTACTAATTTGTACTTTTGTATGTTCCTGGCTTCGTGAAGCAAAACAAGAAGCATTGCAATTTGGAAAATTACCAAAACGACCAACCAAAATTTCCAAACCAGGTATATAATTTGTTACTTTACATTTACTTAATTACATTTCTTTATGTCTTGTATATAATATAATAATGACATTATTTGATTATTTTCAGGTCTCTAGTTCGCGGAACCCAAATCAATCGCTCGAGGCACCACGTGCAACGATTGCAAACAATGTAAACATTACACGATAATTAATCTTATAATCTCAACCTAATTAAATACCGTGATAAATATATTTTTTGCTCTCTTATTTTTAAGGATTTATTATGTATTCTTGAATTTGACGGTGCGTCAAAAGGAAATCCTGGAAAAGCCAGTGCAGGGGCTCTCCTCCGTACCGAATGTGGAAAACCGGTACACAACTTTTACAATTCTCATTAACCCACCTAAATTTTCTGAATATTTAACATTTTTGTTTCATATTTGAAAGATATGTAAAATTAGAGAGGGGTTAGGACTCGTGACAAATAACATTGCGGAATATAAAGCGGTTATTTTGGGTTTAAAATATGCACTTAATAAAGGATTCAAGAGAATCGAAGTGAGAGGCGATTCAAATCTCGTTGTCATGCAGGTTCATGATTTTACTTAATTTTGTTTTTTTTTTATTATTATTTTTTGAAAAAATTGATAATCTTTTTGGGGGGGGGGGGTAAAAAAAGGTACAAGGACTTTGGCAAGTGAAGCACGCAAATATGATTCCGCTTCACAAGCAAGTTTGCGAGCTCAAATCTAAATTTCAATATTTCAAAATCCAACATGTTCGAAGGGTAAATTTGAAATATTCTTTTCTTATTTTTCATAATTATAAAATGTATATTATTTTGTTGTTAATTATTTTTTTATTTATTTCTGCAAGGAGTTCAATTCCGATGCGGATCACCAGGCAAACTTGGGTGCAGCACTTGGAGGTAATATTAATAACAACAAAAATGATAATGATAATATGATTTATGATGATCATTGTTTATTGTAGAGGGCCAAATTACCAAGGATGAATATGATTTCTGAAGTTCTAGCATTATTAAATGTTCACAATGTAATAGCTTTAGTTAATATGATGGTTTTTTTTTTTTTTTTGTATATATTGATCTTGTTGCTTTGTCATCATGCAGCTCTGAATGAAAGGGTTATCATGTTGACGTTGGTAATTCAAAAAGCATGTGCTAATCATATTCTATCTTATGTATAAAGTTGCAAGAATTCGTGCATTTCTAGAGCTACACGTCACCAGGGACCTTTGTGTAAAAAAATTATTTTTTAATTTATATTTTGGTCTTTTTTAGTTTAAAAATTTACATTTTGGTCCTTTTTATTTATATTTTGGTCCTTTTTTATTTACTTTTCGGTCCTTTTTTATAGTTTTGAATTTATATTTTGTTCCTTTTTATTTACATTTTGGTCCTTTTTTATTTTAAATTTACATTTTGGTCCTTTTTATTACATTTTGGTTCTTTTTTATTTACTTTTTGGTCCTTTTTTACATTTCAATTTACATTTTGGTTCTTTTATTTACATTTTGGTCCTTTTTAGTTTTAATTTATATTTTGATCCTTTTTATTTATATTTTGGTCCTTTTTATTTACTTTTCGATCTTTTTTTACATTTTGATCATTTTTTCTTATTTCACATTTTGGTTATTTTTTACATTTGGTCTTTGTTTCCTATTTTACATACATATTAAAATTTGCGAATATGTCCTGATTATATTAATCAATTTTAGAAGCACATGAACAAATGATATTTATACAAATTATATTAGAAAATAATATCCGTGATAGACTAATTTTATGAATTTTATGCATCTATTGACATCATGATATTTGCAAATATGTCATGATTAGATTAATTTAGTTCAAACGCACGCGCTTTGATTCTATTTAAATAATTATATAAAAAACATTCCGCGCAATTGCGCGGGGATAAAACTAGTATCATATATGTACAAAAATATATCAAGTCTTCCTGGGCCATGGCCTAATAAAATCTTGAGATAATGGTGTATAAAATCTTGAGATAATGGTGCACAAAAAAAAACAATTTTGATTAAATGTGAATTTTCAATGTGAATAGTCCAATATACATTTTTAATGTTCCGACACCTCCATGAATATCGAACCGTTCAAATTCATACGTAACATATTTAAATCTGTAACTTATAACTGATAAATACATTCATATTTATTATACCAATAATTAATTTCTTTTTATTCATTTTTTATTTGCTCCAATATCCGTTTATTATATTTCGGTTATAATATTAAATTACTTACAAATTATAGATAATATTTGAAATATCGTAACTAACAAATTCTGAAAAGAAGCAGATTTTTAAATAGAACTTTTGCACACTTTTTCCATGAAGATACTTTTATGCACATTGTATGCGTAACCGTTTGAATATACTTTTTTTTGTCAACAACCCTTATTCTATTTTAATTTAATTTATAAAATAGCTCCCTAAACAACTTAATGGTAGAACAATATATTTACCTACTAATTATGCGCAAGTTATTTCCCCTGACCACAAGTAGAGGCGATAATGGATTGTATTAAGAAAAGTATAAATATATAAATCCGATAACAATCCATAATAAAACAAAAAAAAACAGTGATTTGTTTGGTTAAACTAATTTTGTTGCAGCCGAACTAATTATATTTAAGTATAATAAAAAGTTGTTAAAGTATATCAATCACTTGGACTATAAGAGAAAATAATAATAATATCAAGCTAAATTACATTACATATGATTTCATTTTTAAGACGATCACATTTGCATTTCAAATTTAGTTTCATGTCTTCTTAAAAAATTAAAGATATATACCATAAATTATTTCCTTATCATTATTATACAATATTTTATCACATACACAACTTCCCGAACAATAAAAATGATAATGAAAGCCCTATACTTCAATAAAACCCTAGAAATCGCCTCATTTTGTCGTCGTGTTGAAAGTTGAAACTCTGGAAATCGCTCAGTCTTTCGCCATGGAAAGATTTTGTCGAGCAGATAAAAAAAAAACGAGGTGAAAGAAACACATTTTTTTTTATACATGAGAAGCCAACATGGACTTGGTCCATGATAGACCATACATGAAAATAAATGTGACGTATGAAAATCGAGTGTATTTAGAAATGGACGGTCACGATGAAAAGTTAAAATTTATAGTTTGATCAAACGGTCCATGGGTGACGTGGCACCACGTGATTAAAATAATTTGCTTAAATTTATACATAGTAATAACATACCATAAATTATTTCCTTATCAATATTATACAATATTTTATCACATGCACAACTTCTCGAACCATAAAAATGATAAGCAAAAACATATACTTTAATAAAACCATAAAATATACCAGTATATTTTTATGACAAATGTGAAAAAATATAATATTTCTACGAATCAACATTGCTTTGACTGGACCCCGAATAAAGTTTTTGTGTGTGTGAGTGTGTGTGTGTGTGTGTGCAGTGTGCTTTGCTCAATAGGTCCATTTTTCTTATTTACGTTAACCTCGTGTCTGTGTAGTCATATATGTAACAAGTCGTTTTGATTAAGAATGCAATTAACCGGATTTGTTGGCCAACCTAGATAATTTTACAATAAATTTTTCTCTATATCTAATAAATCTACAAATGGGGATTACTGTTGGTTATATTTCAATAAAATAACCAAATAAATAATATAAATGAATAATAAATAATTATTTGAATAAAATAATATGAATAAAATTCAAGACAAACCTGGATGTAGCCGCGCGATCATGTCACTGCTGCCCAAAAGACAGATTAACGTCTTCTTGTGCAGGGTATTTTCGTTTCTCCATTTCCAAGATTCTACACCTCGAGAGCTCATCTTGTATCCGTTCCGGTAGCACAGTCGAAAACGAATGTTTCTTCACTTCGAAAGAAATGAAGTCATACACATTTTACTTTCCAAATAACATTGTACTTTCCGAATAACATTGCGAAAATAAAAATGAAATAATCCTATATAATATCAGAAAACATTCAAAAATGTATATAACACTAAAAACAATTCATATTCGCCTCTAAATTTAATTTAAACATAAGTATTGCATGCATTTTTGCATTCCACTGGCTTTATCAATAATCATAGTCACCTAGATATTTTATCTAGATTTGCACCAATAAATACACGTGGCAATCAAATTTAGAATTTCGAAAATTTTATTTCCATTTAAAAGTTTGATGTGACTGTACTGTGACTTGTTACGTATGTTTCTAGATGAAATCTAAGTGCAAAATCTAAGTGTATATCATTATTGTTACTTTATACATGTTTAAAATAGAAAATGCTACTTCTCATAAACTCTAGGTTTTTTGTTAAAAATAAATTCCACATAGACCTCTTATTCCTGATAAATATTTTTGCTACACGATAACATTTAGAGTATTTTTTCTATTGGTTGTGATATGTATTGCAAAATATAAAATATCAAACATCTACAAAAACGGTATATTTAGAAATTTTCATTTTCACATTTACAATATATTGAAACATCACATGCTCATACAAAATGATAATATCACGAATAACTTCGTACATTCAATTCAAATTATCACAATTCACAAAAATAAAGAATTGTTTTAATTAAACATTATATAATTTTAATTTAGATAAAAATAATTGTTCGAAGCGGAGCAAGAATACCATCCAGTTCTCCCCGACTTTTGATATTTGACATGTAAGAGTATAAATTAATGATGTATAACCTCATTATTAATGTTGCATCAAGCATGAATTTAAATCAAACATCAAACATACATATCAATATCATGCATTTTTATCTTAGTTTTCCAAATGCATTTGGATCTTATAAGTTGTTATCGGATTTATATATTATTACTTCTTTAATACAATCCATTATCATCTCTAGTTGTGGGCACAAAAAATAACTTCTCTTCATTAATAGGTAAAAACATTATTCCCTCAATAAGATATAAATAAAATAAGGATTGTTTACAAAATAATATTCGAATAGTCATACATATATCGTGAATAAAAGTTCGTCATGAACAAAGTGTGTAAAAGTTCTATTTAAAAGTGTACTTCTCTTTAAAATTTATTAGTTACGAGACTTCAAACATTAGTTATAATTTATACTTATTTTAACATTAGAACCGAAATATAAAAATACTTGGATATTGGAGCGAATCAAAAATAAATAATATTTTTTGCTTATTATACGATGGACATGTTTGTGTCCAGGCTAAGAAAATGAAAATTAGGATCTTTTTCGATTGAAGTAAAAATAGCCCTTGATATTCGTAATGGCTAAATACAACGTATTTCAATTTTTAAAAAAAAAGAAACAAGCAAAAATTGCCCTTCAAAAATTGGGATATTCTGATTATGTATATTTTTTTCACAAATTTGAGTGAATACAAAATTACTTACGGTAAATAATAAACTCTAAAATACCAAAACCATAAAATAGTTTATAAACCCAAAAAAGTCTGTGAAATTCAATTCAATTCACAGGCACATTCACCAAGATTCACTATTTCGATCCAAAAGTGGATCCAGTCAAAGGATTCACTTTTCAAGACTCATTTGGTTCCAATATATTTTGTTCATTACGATTCATTGTATTTTTTTTAAAAAACAATTCATTGTTCGTTCTACATAAATAATAATATTCTCCTAAATAAGAAAAGACGGAGAGGAGAAAGGAAATGAGGTGTGCAGGATGAAGCGGTGAAAAGTTTAGGTTTTATACCTAGGTTTGGAAGTACCAATTCTGGTTTAGATAAAAATCTGGAATATAGAGTGTGGTACTTCAAATTCTGGATATGTTGGATTCCAGGATTTTATTTCATGGGTAAAAATTCATGTAGTATTAATTAGAAGGTATTTAGAAGTGGATTAACTAAGGAAAAAACTTGTTATTTGTAATGAACCAAGGTTTAATAAAATTTCATAATAGAAGTAGGACGTAAGAGCCTACTCTATTTTTCTCAAAAAAATAAAAATAAAAATAAACAGACTAAGATTACATCCGAAAAACCTCATTCTTATATTAATACAAACATCTTAACAATAATAAAGATTATAATTACGATTACAAATAACAGTCAGAATTCAGAAATATAAATGGTCAAATCCATTTTGTTTCTATTTTAATATGTGTCCCTTACACACAAAAAAAAAACATCATAATTTCATATATATACCTAAAAAATGCAAAATTCTACGTAGTCGTAAAAAATCCTTCAAATATCATGGATATTCTTAAATTGAAATTTGCCATAACGATCTCATTTTTTCATTTAAAATATGTTTCTTTTTATCCCACATATGTATAGTAACTAGTAGCTACTCGACATGGTGCAAAAGGTTTCGAGCATAATATTAATTTTGGAAGGAAGTAAACGGATAGATTCGAGAATATTTGATTTTGTATGGTTTCGAAATTTAATTGATGAAAAGAAGAAATTTCATAATTTAAAATAAATGATAAATATAGAAATATAATTTTAAATATTAGATGAATGAGAAGATATTAAAGACAAGGACAATGATGATTGTTTCGTGAGCTTATAAGGGCATTCATGATATTTAAGAATTTTATAATGGCTTATAATGTAAAAAGTTTTGTACGAATGTTTGTGAAATTTCCTGCTTTTTACGGGTATGTGTGTAATTATGATGTTCTGTAATGATAAATGTGAAATTAATAAATCAGTCTCTTTTTTTTATTATTGAATCAATGTGGGCTCCTTACCAGCTTCGCTCGGTAGCTATTTTCGCCTTGAAAGTCTATCTGTCTTCGTTCGCTGTTGGCTCTGGAATGTCGTACCGCACCGTATCGTACCAGATTTGCCAATCACGCTCGCAGCAAATTTATTCGAGCGATTGCAATACCAAACACAAACAATGAACCACATGAATACATTTTGTATTGATCAAAAGGCAATGATCATTATTCATAATATATTATTTAATAGTGAAGAATAATTAAGAAAAATATATTAAAATATAATCAAGCAAAAAATTAAAAAAATATTTAACACCATGAAAAAGAAAAATACAAAGATCTCTGCCGTAATAACAAGTTATTGAATTTACAACTTCATAATAACAATGTTTACAAGTTTAAGTAAGTTCTTACGTTTTGATATGTAACTATTCTTTTTCATTCATATTAATTTTGAAAAAAGTATTTTAAAATTTCAAACAAAAAAACAAATATAAGGTACTTATTATTGTAGTATTATATAAGATTCTTTTAAAAGAAACTATATAATACTTAAATATAATCATGTAAATGTGTTTTCTTTTGCATCATATTTCATTTCATAATTTATTCACAAATTCAAATCAGAAAAAACGTTATGTAGTAATTATGTTAATATGAATATCAAAATAAATAAAAAATTCAACCAAATATATTTGGCCAATTTTTAAAATTAAATCTCTAAAAATATTTTTAGAATATAATGTTGTTTTATAATATTATATATTAACTTATTATTATTTCATATATATTTACATTCCATCATGTAACTTAAAAATGACATGATAAACAATTGAATACATTTGGTCCGACAATATATGTTCACTTCATCAATGTAAAATGATGTGGCAGTATTTTTTATTTAAAATAAACACATGAAACGCTCGAGCAATAATTGTTTTATTGTTAGCTATACTTTCAAAACAAACATTTGTATAATTGTTTCATGCATTTCAATTTGAAAAAAAAAAAAAAGAAAAAAAAAAGTTGCCCTACAAAAATTGTTATATATTGTGATTGAACTATATATAATCTTTTAAGTGAATACAAATTTACTTAATAGTAAATAATAAACTTTAAAGTTGAGATAATAGTAGACTTTAATTATATCTACTTTCTGAAAATACCAAACCATATAAATTCAATCCACAGCCCATTCATGAAGATTCACTTTTTCATATCCAAAAATCGATCAAACACAATCATGTGGATTCACTTTTCAAGGCCCATTTGGTTCCATAATATTTTTGTTCATAACAATTCATTGCTCATTCAAAATAATAATCTCCTCAATAACAATAGTCTTAAAGATTACAACCCAAAAACCTCATTCTAATTCTTACATTAACAAAAACATCTAAGCAATAACAAAGATTACAATTAACAGTCAGAAGTATAAATTGTTAAAAAAAAACCGCGAAAATAATAACCACTTAGAAATCTAGCTTAGCCCCCCCCCCCCACGAAATAAAAATAATAATCGCCCTAACTACACGCACCCACAAAATCCATTTTTAGTCAAAGAGGCTCCAAATATTCTACCAACCTTTTTCATTTCACGCATGGTTTTTCTTATTAGGTTAATAAACACGCTCATCGATCTAACCTCGAGCCAGATCTATATCGATTCGACCTGGCTTGTACTCGAGTTGTGGCTTGTTATCGTTCGGACTCGAACCGGGCCAACCAGGAGGAGGATTGTTGATGTTTTGATTCGAACCCGTACCGCTCGAAGGGAACTCGGTTTCGATACCGGTTTCTTGGCTCTCCTCTTCTTTGTTCTTCCCTTTCGATCCCATGTACACGAAACTCCCTATAATTACCTGTAAAATTGCAACAACAAAAAAATGGACACGATTATACGATATTAAAAAATAATTTATTTAATTTAATAGAAAATAGTAAAATACTTGAACTGGAGTCGCGGCAATAAGAGCTCCGGCAAGTGGGCCACCGAAAACATGGCCTTCGGGACTGGAGACGGCAATGCTTAGGTCCCCCGTTCGCGTACGCGAACCTCCCTCCTCTATCGTCATGTACGAACCCGACATGTAAATTATTTGGAAATGACCCTGCAAAAACATTTAATTTCACAAAATTTATCTTTTTTTATAAATATAAATACAGATAATAAAACTTGCCTCGTAAGTAGCACTTCCGTGAGAGCTCGAGGGCTGCGAAAGAGTGAGACGATTTACCGCCCCACTTGCTGACATCACACATACTGCCCGTGTCGCTTGTTGGGAGAACGACGCAATTTTTCCTGCTATATCCTGTAATTAAATAAATAAATAAATAAAACCTCTTAATAATTAATATCATGAATACCCCTGTAAAATGAAAGTCATACCTCTCCTTCTAAAATCTTAAGTACATGTGGTGTAAACCCTCTTCCAGCTGTAGATACTGCCCATTCTCCTGATAATTAAACAAATTAATTGTATATACATGCAAACATAAAATTGAATACAAAAAGTATAAACCCTAAACCTAGCAAACAATTCAATTAACAAAAAGAATCACAATTAAGGACCCAATTGTGAATAATGAATCGACAAAGTAAAACAGCTCACCGAGCACGGCTAATCTCTGAATTTTGCCGGAACCAGGCGGTCTTCCTCTTCCCCTTTTCTGACTCGGATCCGTTAAGGTCCAGCCTGACCCGGATCCGGGAGTCATGAGCCGACGGGGAGGGGAAGAACCCGAACCCGATCCGCCAGACCCATCGGGCCCATACTTTCTAGGCCTCCCTCTTTTCTTCTTCTCAGACTCTCTCGACCCACCTCCCTCTGTAGAGACATCTGCATGGGGGATCATAGTCATTCCAGGCGGAGCCTCCATGTGATAACCCGACCCGAATGGGCCACTCCCTATACCAATACCTGTATCCGGTACCATGGAGCGGATCGCCGGTTGTGGAGTCCGTAGACCCGTTTGTGGGTTTGGGCCAGCTCCGCCCATCGAACCCTGGTGGTAATACGAGGTGGGGCCTGACATTTCAGCGAAAGAACCAGTCTTCTCTCGAAATTCTTATAACCCTAGATCAGTATTGGGTTTTAATGGCGTTTCAGAGAGACCCGAGTGAAAGCAAACCGAGATCATTAATGGGTAGCTTTCGCATTGGAGCTCTTTCCCCTTCTCAGTCAAACAAGTGAGAAAAGCAACACTCAAAACAAAATTGGAGAAAAAAACGGGGGAAATGATGAAATGGGGATCGAAGGTGGAACGTTTAGTGATGAAACTACCAAACTGAAAGAGAAATTTGACGGATTGATTACTAAAAAGGGAGCAAAAAAGGAGGAAAAAATAGAGAAAAATAAAGAAGAGGGGGGAAGTCAAAAGAGCAGAGAGCACAAGGAAGAAAGGCAGTACGGTGGGGATACGCTGATCCTGATTAGAGTATATAATCCTAAGTCCTAACTTATATTTATTTAATATATTATGTTATGGCCTATGGGATAATTTTATATTTCTTTATTATTATTATAATTTATAAGTTTATAACCCTATTATTTATAGGGAATTAAAATGGGTCCTGGAAAAAATAATAATTTTTTTTTTCTTGTTGAGGATTATTTTAAGACAATATTTAAACCAGTTAGAGTTGAATTTTTTTAATTTGTTTGCGTAGCAAGAGTATGAATCTTATTGATATTGACTAGGGTGGTACCACTTTGAATAAAAAATATATATATATAATTTGATTTGTTGGAACAAATTAATTTTGACTTTTATATTTTGTTGTTCTTTGTATTTTTGTGGAATTATTTTTTATTTAACTTTTAAATTACTAAAAAGGCATGTTCTCTTGTACTAACGAATAAACATCATTAACTTCTTGTTGGACTAGTTATGTGGAATTAGAAGAAGGGTGTTTATATTTTAAAATGAAAAAAAGTTTAAATTCGTTCCCTCAACTATCGAGTTGGTACATTTTTTGTCCCTCAATTTTTACATGTTTTGTTTTTAATCCCTGATGTATTATGTTGGCTCATAAATAGTCCTTCGGTCCGTTAATTTGACACATAAACAAACATGTGATATATTTTCCCACATAAGTAATAACGTGACATTTAAAATATATTTTTGATATTCTTAAAAAAAATCATATTTTATTGTCATAAACTCTAATACTCAATAATACAAATACATATTCTAAAACATAATCATTCTCAAAATATCATATAATTAATTATGTGGCAGAATATGTGCCATGTCATTTTTTACATTATTAGAATTAACAAATTTGAATAGTTTAGATCATTGAACTTGATAAAAAATGTTGGTATTTGTATTACTGAATATTAGAATTTATGACAACAAAATATGGATCTAACTTTTTTTATAAGAATATATATATATATATATATATATATATATATATATATATATATATATATATATATTTTTTTTTTTTTTTTTATTAAATGTCACGTCATTGCTTATGTCATAAAATATATGACATGTCATTGCTTATGTGTCAAATTAACGGGCATATAATCATTTAATGGATTGAAAGACTATATATGATCTATGTTGTACGAATACGGCGGGTATCGTATCCAATACGATACGAATACGGCGATACGACAATTTTTAAAATTATATTTAAAAAATTGCGCATCCTACTAAGTATGTTATATTTGTAATTTTACTCGAAAAAAATTCATGTTTATCTTTTAAAAAATTAATAAAAAATGAAAGATATTAATTTACCAAATACAAATAAGTTCTTCAATTTATATATATGTTTTCAGTAATAAATATGAAAGATAAAATTTACTTAATGTAAATAACTTGTTGAACTTTTAAAATGTTATTATTATTCTTTTTAGATATGTAAATTAAAAAATATCATATGATTTTATTCTTTATCTTTACTTTATTATCTTATATTATGAATTATTTTTATTTATATGTCGTATTAGAGTACTAAATAAATATTTCATATTGTGTCATATTAAAAAATAACATAATAATTTTGTCATCGTCGAACTTCTTTAATCAATATGATATTTATTTTCACAAAGTGTTATATTTGTTCTCAAAAAATCATAACTAAATATTATTTGTATGGCAAAACAAATGAAACAAATCCGTTGTGAAGCGCGTGTAATCTCATAGTTAGAAAAAAGGAGGAGTGTTTATATTTTAAATTTCTAAAAAGTTTGTAATGTTGTAAAATAATTATTTAGCATTATTAATGTTTTGAGAATGATTAATTAAGATATTTAATTAAATACAAAGTTTGAAAAATTGTATTCATTAATTTTGTTTTGAAGATTTATGTGTTTTTCATGATACTCGTTAATGTTTGTGCTGATGTATAACATATCTCAAAGTAAATATAATAAAAAAAATAAAAATTACAGATTTTTTTTTTGTACTTTAGTCATCCATGAGTGTTTTTTAAATTATAGTTATACACCTCGTCATATTAAATATTTTTGCGTTGTATTCAATATTAAGATTTTGTTTTTTATAATTTGTATAGGTTTATCTATCAAATGGAACAAAATAAAAAGGTTTATAATCTTAAATTGCAAATATTTTTTTAACAAAATCAATATTTCATTCGACGAAAAATACAAACAAATCATAAAAAATCTATTTATATAATTTGTAATATTACGGTATCAAATGATAAATGTTTGAATTAATACATTACATAACATAATTTGGTCAGTTCGATTTAATCGATTTTAAAAAACAATAAAATCGAATCTATTAAACTAAACAATATTATTTTATTAACCGACCCGACAAATTCGACCGGTTCAATTTACGCACCCCTCATTATAATTTGGGGGATTTACATATTTACCCTTTGTTAAACTTACAATTACATATTTACCCATTTTAAAATTAAAATATCATTTTTACCCTTTCATAAATCTAGAATATCCTATTTGCCCAAAAATAAAAAATCATCCAATTTCTCCGTTAAAGTTAACGCTCAATATTTAAAATTACTATTTTACCCTTTGCATATTTACCCTTCTAAAATTCTAAAATATCATATTTACCCCTTTAAAAATAAAAATATCATATTTATCCTCTCAATAATAAAAATAACATACGTATCCTTATTCACTCGACAAGAAAAAATCACGTCCTATAATTTAATAATATTTTTAGTTATGATTATATTTTTGCAATGAAACTATATTTTTTAAATTTTTGTTTTTTGCCATTTGAGATTAATAGAATGATTGTATTTTGGAATTTTATTCGTGTATTTTTTGTGTTTATATTGTTATCTATGAAATTACATTGTTATATTCTTTGGGTAAATATGATATTTTTATTTAAAAAAAGGTAAATATGATATTTTAGATTTTTAGAAGGGTAAATATGTAAAGGGTAAAATAGTCCACCACGGAGAAATTGGATGATTTTTCATTTTTTGATAAATATGATATTTTCGATTTATGAAAGGGTAAATATGATAATTTAATTTTAAGAAGGGTAAATATGTAATTTGAAATTTAAGAAAGGGTAAATATATAAATCTCCCTTATAATTTGGATGATTCTATGATAGGACTTTTTTAGAAAAGATAATTTTGATATTTTCAATTAATTTGAACTTTTCTTTGTATGTATGATAATTTTTTAATATTTTGCCTAGCATTAATCGATACAAACACACTATAATATTACTATTAAATAAATAAATTATCAAAATACCCTTTCAAAAATGATATATCATTAGAAAAATGTCTTAAATACATATACCGTTACATCCTCAAATAACTCATACATTTTTTTTGTGAATAAAAATAAAGATTTGTACAAGTTTGCAATACCTAAGGACGAATAGAGTGGGAAAATAAACAAAAATCTAGATTGGCTGACGAGTTTTGGAGTATAGCTGCAGCGAGAGGAGATGCCGTGGGCAGAAATCTCGATGATAATTAAAATTAATTATGGCCGTCGGATTGAGTCCAAGTGGCCTCCACTCTGCAGTGTCCAGTCCAGTTCATTGAATCGAGATAATTAATGATCCAATTAATCTGGGACTTTGACCATCTTATTGTTCATTCCTTCCTTGTGAAGTGACCTGGGACCTTTAATAATTAAAGCTACAGAATTGCATTTATCACATTTTCATTTCGATAAGGAGAAAATATAAAACCAGTAAAAAGAGGATAAAATATACAGAGGTTTTCTTTTTCTTTCCATGATTAAAAATTGAATGATTTATGGTGAGACAAGTGAAATTGAATTTACTTTGATAAAATCCGGTGATTTTTTACCCAAAGCCTACTTCTTGATACTCTGTGACAATAATTTCTGAACAATCTGTAAAATAAATGGGAAATTTTCAAAAAAGCCCCTAACTTTTTTGGATATTCTAAAAAAACTCCTATCTTTTTGGAAACTCCAAAAAAAATTCTCTACCAAATTTTTATTTTCAAATATCCCTAGAGGGGTTAAAACTAACCATTGATGGAGTTTATTTACTTTTTTTGACCAAAATACCTTTATATATTCATATGTAGTATTAAAAAAATATTTTTGTTATTTTTTATTAATTTTATTAGTTGTAAGAAAATTCATAAATATTTTTTAACATGTAGTGATTTCAAAAAAATAAAATTATTAAATGTTGTGTTTATATAATTTTAATATTTTATTTATTATTCATGAAAAACTAACATCAGATAATAATAAAATAAACAACTTGAAAATCTACTGATAGAAAAATACTCGTTTAAACGTCTAATTTTTTTATTTCCTTTTGTGTATTTTTTTAATAGTTTCATGATATTTTAATTTTTAAATATTTGCAAGGTATTCTTTTAATATTGTTGTTCATCTTATTATTATTATATGTTAATTTTTCATAAAATATATAAAAGTAAAATATATATAATATATGAAATATAAAATTATATAATATAACATATAATAATTATTTCTTTGAAATTATTATAAGCTAAAAAAAAATTGGGACTTTTTTTAAATTAGTAAAAAATAACAAAACTATTATTTTAATTACTGCATATATAAATAGAAGGGTCTTTTGGTCCAAAAAAAATTTGAACACCATCCATGGTTAATTTTAACTCCTATAGGGGGTATCTGAAAATAAAAAATTGGTAGAGGAATTTTTTTGAAGTTTCCAAAAAAGATAAGAGGTTTTTTAGAATATCCAAAAAAGATGGGGTTTTTTTTTTAAATTTCCCAAAATAAATCATATGTAATTTTGCAAAAGTTTAATGTGTATTTTAAAAAAATAGTGTGAAACAAAATATGAAATACTAGATAAAATCGAGCTTTTCATAATATTTCAACTCTAATTTACGAATGGTTAATGACCGTTCCAGAATAATGATCACGTAAACCGACCATAAATTTGACACAAATGCATACGTTTTGGTATCGAATAGTCAAATATGTATCATAAATCAAACACTAACGTATGTATTTGTGTCAAATTTATGGTTAGTTTATGTGTCCATATCATTACTCGACTGTTCAAATAGATCGTTGATGCATTGTAATTTAATTTGGGCTCAATTAATTTTAATTTGATAAACGTGATTTTATGATTCGGTGTACTTAGTTTGGTTACATCATTTATGGTTTTGAAATTAGAATTTTGGATGTATTTTTAATCTAATTTTGGATATATTATTTAATATATTATATGTTTAATATTAAAAAAGGAAACTTATTTGACACAAATTCATAAGTTTGTGTTTGATTTGTGGTATAATTAATGATCCAAATTTATATATTTGCATCAAATTTGTGATCGATTTACGTGTGTACCTATCATTAGTCCATTTTGTAAGCTTGTTAAATTATTTATGTTACTAGACCGGCAATGAACAACATCTCTCAAAAACATATGTCCAAATTAAAACTTTTAAACATAAAATTTAGATATTATTAATATATATATTAACATTTTATTAATAATAATTTAATATTCATTGCAATATTAATTAGTATTTTATTTAATATTAAAACTAAAAGAACTTTACAAAAATTTTAAAAAATAGAATGACATTAAAACTAACTCCCAAAAATGTATTTTGCTAAGATTTTGTCAAGATACATTATTTTTATAATTGTTAAATAGTTTTTGTTCAATGTTATTAGTAAGTAAAATATATTACAAACATAACATAAGATATATGATTATTACATCTCCTATAATTTTTATTTTTTTTGCATTAGTCTAATTTAAAAAAAAAATGATATTTTTAAAAATAATAAAAAAACATTAAAAATATTTACTAAAACTAAATATGAAAATTAGAGAGTACTTGGTTAAATAAGAAATATAAAATTACTGTTCAAGTATTTTTATTAGTCACTAATTGTTGTTTACTTATTTATATCAGAATGCAACGAAAATGCACAATGCAACGAAAAGACACAAGTGTCATAGGGGCAGAGTGACCATTGGCAAATCAAGGTAGAAGCTTTCCCCGCTGCGCGTTCCTCACTTATTCTTATACAGCTCGTGCCCGTACGCTACTAGGTAACTCACAATTCGTCCCCAAGATGTACGGTCTACGGGATGAACATGCTTAACACATGCAAATCAGAAATAAAATTAACTGCTTGGTGTGTGGGGTGGTTACATACTAGTTTATTTGAATTATGGAGCCTATTCTAATAGATTCTCCTTCGTGAGTTAGCACTTTACAAAATAAAAAATAAAAATATAATGATATATGATTATTACATCTCATATCATTTTATTTTTTGTACTAGTCTAATTTAAAAAAAATGAAATTTTTTAAAATAATAAAATAATAATTTAAAAAGCATTTACTAAAATTAAATATGAAAATTAGCGAGTACTTGGTTAAATAAGAAATATAAAACTACATCACTTGACGGCTATGTTGCGTGGATACTTCAAAAAAATGATTTTTCTCGTATCGCCGTATCCGAATCGTATACTAAATCATATGTTAAAATATCGTATCACCGTATCCGATACGTATCGTCTATCGTTGAATCCGTGCAACACAACTTGACAGGGATTAAAATGAACATCTTAAAATATATTAAAAAAAAACTATTAGGGTAACTTTGAAGTTACGCCAGAAGATAATATAAAGTGGCCTTATTGAAATAACTAAAAAAACTCAAGGACTAATACACAATATTCCCCAAAGGTCTAATTAGCGAATAATAGGTTAGGGTTACTTTTAGGTGAAAATGATGTTGTATTATATCTCGGTATGTAAACCCCCCCAACACATTGATTGAAGTGCACATGGACTGCTTTTTTTTTTTGTTCCAATTACCAATCACCCATCGCCACTTCATCCAATTCTCCCAATTGCAAAAGTTTGTGCTTGTCCTCTCCCTCAAGCAAACTTTTCTCCACATCAATCAAATAATTATTTGTATTATATATTAAATAATTTTTTTATATTATTGATTAATAAAAAATTTAAACGTACAAGGAAGAAAAATAATAAATTATAATAATATAATATAACTTTCAAAGATGGCCCTCAAATTTCTCCAAACATTTCTTCCCATTACAATCTAATTTTTTTTATGATGCTAACAAACCATATAAACAACATTTCCTTAAAAAAACCAAACATAAAAATTACAACAAGAAGAAAGAAATACTTTACAAATAATCCACCACCCCAAACCGTCCCAAAAAAATCAAATCGAAAAATATTTACGTCACGCTCTACCCATCGGCGAAAAAGGGGGGCGGCGATCCACCACGAAAGATTGTTGCGAAATTTGTTCCCCTTTTTTATTACCGCTCATTTTCTTCTTCTTCTCCTCGCTCGAAACCGCCTCGATCAAATGCCGCACCTCTTCTTCTAACAATAATTTCAACGAATTCGAATACAATTTATTCTTGCTTTTTTCTTCGGTCTCGGAACAATGTAATAACGCGACGCACATCGCGAACGCTTGTAACGATGAGAGTTGCGCGTGAAAATCTACCAAATATTGGCCTTCTCCGTCTCTTACGATACATATCGACGGCACCTTTTCTTTTCCTCCCTATATAAAAAATAATAATAAATATATATTCATAAATAAAAAAATGGATATTTCTTCATCTAGAGTGGTTGTTCATATTTTTACAAAATTAAAATACATATTATAATTAAGAAGGGTATTTTGTGATTATTTTGTTAAAATATGGACGACTGTTCTAGACGAAGAAATATCAGCACTGTGAATAACACTACTACCCATAAAAAATAAATAAATGAGTGGGGAAGAAAAATGTACCTGCAAAAAGAGTTGAAAAGGTTGGTTGTCACGATCCTTTTTTGCAAAATCACCCCCGAATCGATCGAAATTATTATTAAAGACCGAAATGGGGCAACCCATATCCCATCCCCCACAATCGCAACCGCCTCCATATCTCCACCGCTCCAACAACGAGGCGGGACAGCCTTCCTCCGAGTCGGGCTTTCCGTGCGTGCCGTGCGGGATGACCACGTTCATCCTCTCCATTTCGCTCTCCATTTCAATCTTCTCCATTTCCAACGGGATCTCGACGACGATCGCGGCCGTTTCCAATTCCGCGTGCGGTTCGGAACGTAACCAAGGATGACTCGTCGACGCGTCAGAAGCCCTCTCGTGAAATGCCGAGTCCGAATCGATCCTCGCGTGGGCAATGTCGTACAGGACGAACTCTGTCACGGCAGAATTGTGTAAATTTCCCTTTTCGCCCTTCTCGGAACATAAATAACACGAGGCTTGCATTTGGCCGATTACCGGATTCGGGATTCCGTTTCCCGGTTTTTCCTTTGTGCTGACGCGTTTGGTACTGTTTCCGTGGAAAGTGTAGACCCAATTTAATTTACTTTCGGTTTTCCAGGTTTTAGCGGATATTATTTCTAACGGGTCCTTCACTGCGAATTCGAAATTGGGCGACCCGTTTTTGGAATCTATTTTAAGAGTCGCGTGTAGATGAGCTGGCGATAGACCCGTATTGTCAGAGACTCGATCTTGACCGTCTGAATTGACGGTACAGTTAACATTTTCGTCTGTTTTGGAGAATTCGCTTAATAGGGATTTGCGAGTGAGCCCGCTTCGTTTCGAGGGTTCGCTTGGAGATACTGGGGGAATCTTCATGGATTTGGATCTTTTAAGCGGGTTTAACATCCGTTTAAAAGGGCTCGAATGGGATTTGTGCGAGGAAGAACCCATTTTTGTAGAAAAAGATCTACTTAACATACTAACCTTTTCCACATTTGAATCCGAATCCATTTCGAACCCGTTATGGAATTTCCCCGCCTTTTGGAGGAGAGGAATCTCCAAATAATCCTCCTCTTCTTCTTCTTCTGATTTTTTCAATAAACAAGCGTCTCTACGAGACGTATCGGGTCTGGGCATGTTTCTAGGATCCATAGCCCGTATATCACGAAAGGAACGTTCCAGAAGATCCTCCGAATCGGGTTCGGATTCCTTAACGGGTTCGGGATTCGGATTGGACACGTCGAAGGAAATGAAGCCGTCTTCGTGGCCGAGTTTGAAATCGACTTTTCGGCGACCTTGTTTGATTTTGCGCATTTGTTTGACCTCGTCAGAGGTTTGGTAAACGGAGCCCCGTTTAGAATCGGAATCCTCCTCGGGTTTATTAGGGTTTTCTTGGGGGCGCGAAGGCATGCTCTTGCAATGGAAATTGGGGATTTTGTTTTTGTCGAAGGGGAAATCGAAGTCTTCGCCATCGGTGCTTCGTAAATGGACGTAATTTTGTCTGTCTTTTTGTCGTATTTTGCTTTTCGATTTCTCCAAAATTACATCTTTTCCCATCGAAATAAAAGATTTTATCTGTAATAGCAAAAAAAAGGAAATAATTAATTGATTAATTTGATTGATTGCTGTATAATCTTCAGTTACAGATAAGAAAGGTAAAAGAAAAAGGTAATAAATTCTGTAAATTGCATGTTTTTGTTTTTGCATGAAAGATATTAGCTTTTTTGTCATTGGAGTTGAATTCGTAATAATTATGCTAACACTAGTGAATGATTTAAAAAGAGAAATTAAAAAGGAAAAAATGAAAGGAGAAAATGGTTAATACGTGGTAAGTGAAAGTAAATTTACATTTTTACAGTAGATAAATGGCAGGGTAACAAAGTTTAACTTGAAATTATTGAGAAATCTAGGTTAAATGAATTAATTGCATGATTAGCAGTAATAAAAGGGTATAGAAGCACATTACAGAAAAGAAAAACAATAAATTTCTTAAAAATCAATGCGAGAAATTATAATTGGCAGGAAAACTTTCACTGGGTTCCTCCAAATTGAGGGGGGAAAAGAAATTAACGAAGTCGAAAAATCAATTTAGAACGAAACAAGGAAAAAATGTCATAAAATCGAACTAAAATAGCTGTCAGATCTCAACTATTCCGCAAATAAAATAACTACACGAATCAACACCACTCTCTAAGCCCCCAGAGAAGAAAAGTTGCCATCTTTAAAGAAACTTTGCAAGAAAGAATACAGATTTTCTTCCCCAAATTAACTTGGCACTGCCAAAATACCATCTTTCTCAAAACCCATTTCACTAAAATCCCCCAATAACAACTAGATTCGTCCACAACTCACCAATGGATCAAATTAATGAAAAACCAACAACCACAGACAGAAAAATGCGAAAAGAAGAACACATTAACACTTAAAAGTACCTGAATAAATTAATTGCCCCTCTAAGAAGAGATCCCAGCTATTGAATACAGAGAAAAAGAGAACCAAGGTTTCTAATGGAGATTGGACTCAAAAGTTTCTAATGGAGATGGATTAATCTGAAATGTCTTGTCTCGTTTTGCTCAGTGTGTTGGTCCGTTTCTCTGTGTGTGAGTGAGTGAGAAGAGAGAGAGAAGAGGGAGAAAGAGAGAGAGAGAGAGAGAGAGAGAGAGAGAGAGAAGAGAGAGAAAGAGAGGCAATGGAGAGCAATTGATCTCTCTCTCTCCCGCTTTTCTTTTCGCAAGGAACAATGAAAGAATAGAAAAAGAAGGATGTCACTTAGCATTCATACCCCTACAATTTTCTATATTCCACCCTTACTTAATCTAAATTTACATTCTTCCTCAAAAAACATGTATAAACAATTTGCAAAAATAAAAAGTTTGAATAAAGTAGATCTTACTTAACTTAATGCATAATATAAGTAGCATTATTATATAAACTAAGATTAAATGCACGAGATAATATTATATTTTGGAGGGTAAAGTAGAGAAAAATATCTTGGTAATAAATAAGAGAAATTAAATGGTAATTAATTATAAGATTTGGCCAGAATAAGAAAGTAATAAAAATTTCACAAATCTCAAGCTCAAGCTCTTTTCTCCTCCAGCTGCTAATTAAAGCGGTTAATCATTAACAATTATAATAATTAATTTTCTTAATTGTAGTTTTCAATGTTGTTTAGTGAAGTATGAAAATACCATTTTACCCTTCAAACTTGCCAAGTGACATCAATTTGGTCCATTGGGATTTGGTAGATTGAAAATTGTAATTTCTTACCTATCTATACATTTATTGTTTTTTTTTCTATTTTTTTCTATACATGACGTAAACAAATAAAAATATTATTGTTTTAGATAAGGTTGTGAGTCTGGTTTTTAATTCGCACGAATTCATTTTTTTCTTTCAAGTCGAGCCGAGCTAGCTCGAACTTGATATTGAATTCTAATTTTTTATTTTATCCGAATCGATCCTTAATTTTCTTACATTTAAAAATAAAATATGTGTAATGTATGATTTAGTATTTAAAAATATAATATTGTTCAATCAAAATTTGCCACTTCTTTTAAAACATAACAAAATTATTGATGAATTTCGAAAAACTAATCTCTAAAAAACAAAATGTTTCAAAAGATCGTACATGCACAATTCAATTATGACGAGCCATAAAATTGTAGAGAAGGAAAAAAAAATCACAATTTCAATTTCAATGGAGTAAAAAACAAACAAAATGTTTCAAAAGATTTTACATGCAAAATTCAATTATGACAAGTAATAAAATTGAACAAAAAGAAGGAAAAACTCACCATTGCAATTTTAATGTAGTAAAACCGTAGAGAGCTTCTTCCACCAAGTTCCACCAAGAGAGAGAGAGAGAGAGAGAGAGAATCACCACAATGATTTTGAACAGCAAATTTCAAGGTTAATTAAGAATGCAGAAGCAGAGAAAAATGGTCAGAAGAGTTAAGTAATAATTAAATACCAAAAAGTGGAGGGTTTAGGAGATAGCTCCGAAGTAAAAATATTTTAGTTTTTCTTTGCCAAAATATTTTCCTTTTTTGGAGAAATGATAACAGACTCAAAATGAGGGCCCCTAGGACGAGAACAAAGCATGTTATTAGAAACCATCATGTTTTTCCAACTACTTTATTTATATTTGTCAATAATTCAAACACAATTAGCTAATATTTGAATTTATTGAAGATATTTTTCTTTGTTATTTTTTTTCTAAAATCAGTTTATAAATATCCATAATAACATATAGGTTAAAAGCAATATATAAACTACATATATAAACAATTTTTATGTGTTTTTTTAATGGTATCCAACAAGTCATCGTTTGTCGTTACTGATATTATTTTTTAAGAAAATTTATATATTTATCTTTCGTTAAACATAAAATTACATATTTACCCTTCTTAAAATTATAATATCATATTTATTCTTTCATAAATCTAAAATATCATATTTGTCCAAAAGTTAAAAATAGTTGATCGTTCAATTTTTGGTAAATATGATATTTTAGATTTATGAAAAGATAAATATGATATATATTTTAATTTTAAAAGGATAAATATGTAATTTTAAGTTTAATAAAGGGTAAATATGTAAATCCTCCTTTTTTATATGACATCGATGATACTCTCAAACTCATAATATTTTTAATATATAATTTTATTATGTCAAACAATCAACAAATTAGGTTACGAAACCATTAACAATATTGTTTATATGTTTAAAATGTAAATAAATATTAAAAAAATATAGAGTATATTTGGGTGTAAATTTTTTATCAAGGATAAAATACATTTATGGAAGGAAACAAAAGATATATAAGAAAGAATGGTGACAAAATGGATTTGCAAGGTAGCAAAACAAAAAGATAAAATAGAGAACATGGAGGGCACACTTGTAATTTTGTGGTGGGGTTTTTTATTGTCGGTTCCTGCGTACTTCTCAGTCAATATAACATTTCGTCAAATATATATGGATCATACTTCCCTAAACTTGGTTTATAATTATATCTCATAAAATATACTCAAACCTGTATACATTCACATGCAAAATATTTTGATGAGTGACGAGGCCAAAATGAAGAAGATAATGAGATTTAGAAGGGTCCAAATTCATGGGGCATGATTGAGGAAAGTATATTATACTTGATATTGGATACTCTTGTGCACGCATGAGAGCTACAGAGAATAATATATAAGGTACTAATTTGTATGTATATACATGTAAAAGACTTGTAGATCATATGTGAATAACAATAATAAAGTGTATGCATGCGTATCGGATACGAGAATACGATATTTTAAAATTTTATTTTTGATAAGATATGGATACAGGTACGACGATACGGGTAAAATCGGTTTTTTGAAGTATCCGCGTAACATAGCTTATAACATAAATACAATGCAGTATGAATGGTAAATCGTTGAATTATGGCTATATATGTCATGAGTTCGAGACTGGTCTAGTTATGTTTTGATTATTTGTAGTTTTAAGAATTTTCTATAATTTATTTGTATTTTTAATCTTAACTAAAAATAATAATTATAATATAATTATCAAAATCTATTATCAAAAAAAAAAAATTAAGTGTATTGTCCAATCATTCATTATTAGATTATATTATAATTATTATTTTTAATCTTAATTAAAATTATTATTATAATATAATTATAATATAATTTTTTTTTGTAAACCTTGAAATATTAAAATTGTCGTATAAAAAGTTTTAGTGTATTGTCCAATCATTCATTATTAGATACTTTTTATCTATCAATAAAAAAAAGATTTTTTCCATAATACGCTTGATAATTTTGAAGAAAAAGTTATAATAATGATGAATGAAAAAAAAATTACTAGATGAAATTTTGTTAAAATATGAGTAGTCCTACAATTTTTTTCTAAAACAATAACATGTTAAAATATTTTATTGATATATTTTTATTTTACGAGATTTTTGTTTTGTTTTTGATAATATGAGTAGTCCTACAAATTTGGACAACCAAAATAAATATTGTGGGTCTGTCCTGAATGTATGGAGTGAAATTGCTGTAAAGGTCCCCTCAACCAAAACTAGAACAACAAATATAGCATTTATGTGAAATTGTTGTCTTTACATCTCCTATGCACTGAAAAATAATAAATTTTACTACAAATCAATGAAATCATTCAATTTTACCTTTCGACGAAATATGTGTTCGAATATTTTATCGAATAAAAACTAAGATTTCCAAAAATCCGTACGCGTCACTCGACTGACTAGGATTGCAAACGAATCGAGTTACAAAGAGCTATGTCTAGCTTAAGCTTGGTTTGATGTTAAGTAGTTAATACCGAGCTATGATCGATTCGAGCACGGTCAAGCCACAAGTCGCGAGATGAATTTGTAGCCAACTCTAGACAATCAAAATCATATTGATCCTGAGAAATGGTATATTGAAAAAAATAATACATAAAATAATATAATATTACTGTGAAAATAGGTGGGATGGTACATTGATCCTCAAAACGCCGCATTGGCCCTTAAAATGTTATATTGATCCTAAAAATAGTATATAACACTAAAAATAGTATATTGATCATGAATATGATATCTTGCTATGAATATGATAATGATCCTGAAAAATATTATATAGCCATCCAAATGATATAATTTCTCTGTAAATGATATAACGTAGTGATGTATGTCCCCTAGTACTCTCTCCTCCTCCTCCTCCCAATTCTTGATGACATGACATAATTTTTAAAATTCGATTTTACAACTTATTATGGTTTGACATCCTAATTTATGGTTCAACTATGTTAATTTATATTTTAACATTTCATTCAAGTAACAAATCATAAATTAATGTGTTAAAATTTAAGAAGTTAAATTATATTCATATCATCAATAGTTGTGGGGGAGAGTACTAGAGAATGTCCAATATTTTCCAACTTAAAAATGTTACATCGACACTCCGAAAATGGAGCACGTTCATGAAAATCTATTTGTCCTGAAAAATGATATATTGATACCGAAAGTGGTATATTGACACTGCAAATGTCCTAAAAACTATATACTCGCACTAATTTTTTATATTGACTATGAAGATATAGTAGTATAATGACTAAAGTGAATTTATGATATTGGGAATGCTACTGAAAATAATATGATAGCCTTGAAATAACACTTAAAATAGTGAAAATGTTATTTGAACACTGAAAATTATATATTAAGACCGGAAATGATATATCAGTCCTAAAAGTGATGTTAATACTCAAAATGTTATATTGATCTTAATTTTTTATATCAATACTATACAAAGTATGTATGCTGACAATAAATTTATATTCAAACTATCTTCTTTATATGAATAAATTTTGAAATTTCATATTATAAAACATGAACATGACATATCAGCATTTTAGCATAAATAATTTTAATATTCTTGAATAATATTATGTTTTTATATATTAGTTCACTCAGTAAACAAAAATCAAAATCTTCAGATCATAAGTACTGAATCTAGAACAATCTTTTTCGAAACAAAAACAAGAAAACATAACTCATAAACTATGTTGCACGGATACGGATACGAATATCGTATCTGACACGATACGAATACGGCGATTCAACAATTGTCAGAAAACATAGGACACGATATACCTATTATATATATTATATATTTCATATAAAATACACTAAAAGTAAATGTTTACTATATTTAATTATTTATTTATATGTATTACTTATTTATTTCGATTTCAATTTTTTATTTTTATTTTTCAAGTAAATTATTTTAAAATATCTGTTATTATTTAAAATAAAATATTTAAATATGTCATGTAAAATATTCGATACGCGACTTGATTTTTGAATTATCCACGCAACAATTTAATTTTGTGGTAAAATTCGTTGAAGAAAAATGTGGTGGCAAAAATTAAATTTTGTTTATTAACCAAATCTAGGGGGGGACTCGACAAACCGAGCGGCTGACGATGTCTTTATCACATGACATGAAAATAGGACCCCATCTGCATCTCCTTTTTCTTTTTTATAATAACCCTTGCTTGCTTGCTTGCTACTTTGGTAGACCCATTCTCCCCCCTCTCCATTTCTTCTAAACCACAGATCTCCATTTCTTTCGTACATCACATCTCGGGTTTCAATTTCTTTCGCTTGAGTTCCGGGATGGACAAATGATTCGGTTTATTTGAACATTGAACCGGTCCGGTTTCAATTTCTTTCGCTTGAGCTCCGGGATGGACAAATGATTCGGTTTATTTGGAAATTGAACCGGTCAAATTCGATTTGTTCAATTCAAAAATTAATATTGTGGTTCGGTTTTAATCAGTTCAAATTTTATTCGATTTGGCTCGATTTGAGTTTAATTTTGTTCGGACTGAATGCCCACCCCTACTTAGCCCAATTTTTTTTTTATCAAGTTTGGTTTTTATCAGCATACAATTGCTACAAATAATATATTTACATAATATACTAAACAATATTGTATATATACATAATAGTAAACAAACTCGAACCCTAATATGTCCTTGATACAATCTCTCATTCATAACTAGCAAATAATTCGATGAAAGGACCGATTTAATAGAGACCATTTACCAGAAAGAACTTGCTTCGGAAACAAGCCCTTAATTATTGATCAATAATTTCAAAAGCTATTGACCGTTTTATCTAGTAGCCCCTTTTTAGTCTTCGCGAGAATTCTTCTACGAACCGAATTTTGTATGGATATCATATCTTTGACGCTATCTTGAAGGTTCTCGCATAGTTCGTCGAGCGCGAGCATGGGAAACGGCTCCTCTATTAAAACCCCAACCTAAAAAATCAAATTAATTAATTAATTAATTAAATAATCGACATATTTATTTTTTCATTGGCTATTACTTCTTCGATGCAGAATAACGAAGCGGCGCTGATGAAGGTCGCAGGCACGACGATCCAATTGCAATCGTCCCATAAAATAATAGGCAAAGTGAGGTGCCATAATACGAGAAATCTCGATGTTAGTCTCGTATACGATAAAGGGATCGGTACTCCTATCAATTGTTCGCAAACACTTATTCCTTCGTGGAAACACGAAAATTTCGACTCCTATTTTAAAAAAATAATTATTATTTATTGCCATTTTATTAGAATTTTCAAAGCAAAAAGTATTACCAAGACAATCTGTTTTTGTTCGTCGAGATGTAAAGCATTGAGGCCTTGAGAAATAAACTCGATAATGCATCGAGGCGAGTGTTTTGATCGAATAATTACACTTATATCCTCCTCTTCGAGTAAATTCTGAAGATCCTCTCTTATGTCCGATCCGCTTTTCACGTGACACTATAAAATATATATTTTGAACGTATTTGCTCGCCGAAATGATAAATTAATCGAATTTTAATTTACCTTGAGGGCAATGGGAAATGCCAATATGTAATTCACGAGTTCGCTCTTAACCCTAATATCGTCGTGTTTACCATTGATGACCAACGAAGCGAGCTCGCCGGCCCCAGAAATCACCTTCATCCAAACCTTTCTTCCTTCTTGGTATCTCGAGTACGATGCCTCTGTTCGGAAAACTAACAGCAATGCCAGTGCCGGAGCAGTGAGTTGGTACGGGAGAGACGAAGCCCTCAACATAGTAAAGGGAAATATCTCGGTGGGTAGCCATGAAAGAGAAACGGCCGTGTTGTACAAAGCAATAATGGCCGCAAAAGTGGTTAATGAGAGGACAGGAGGGATGAGGGAGAGGATAACGCGAGAAGAAAATGAGGTCAGGAGGTGACGAAGATGCCGCCCAGAACTCCGATGAGCACGCCAGTCCTCCGGGGTGTAGAGCGGTCGTCGATCGCGTACTCGACGTTCTTGGACGGAATCCGCCCAGTCAGTGATTGAGCGTAGAACGGAAAATGGATAATAGGATGACGAATTGGGTTTTGAATTTGAGGAAGAAGAGCAAACAATTGATTTGGATTTCGAATGGAATTTTAATCTGAAATTGAGCTGGGGTTTGGTTAGAGGAGGGAGGGTTAGTGACATTGTTAGGGTTTAGAGAGTGTGAGAATGATGAAGACGATCCTCTATTTTGTGGAGGATACATTTCATGAAAAAATAGCCCAAATTTAATGGGCTTATTTTTGTTTTGATTTTCAGGCTTTTTATATTCAACAATTTATAAATATTTGAAGTTAAATTAGTTTAAATTGCAATTATAAATTGTAAATTTTATAATTGTGAAATTTGATTAAGTTAGTTTAGAAAATTTCAGAAAATGATTGTGTATTAAATGCAAATCAATTTCAGAATCAAATTCCATTCGAAATCCAAATCAATTGTTTGTTCTTCTTCCTAGGGATGTCAATGGGCCGGGTAAAACCCGAACCCGCGGGTACCCGACCCGAACGGGACGGGTAATACCCGAAAAAATACCCGCGGGTCGGGTATTACCGAAAAAAATACCCGTTCCGGGTTCGGGTACGGGGATAAATTTTTACCCGCGAATATACCCGAACCCGAAAAAATACCCGAACCCGAAAATACTCAATGATATGAAATTTTGTGGTATTTTATGAATTAATTATTGGTAATTTTTGCATTTTATAACGTATTTTGTACAACTTGTTTGTTTTATGTATACTAATTTGTTGGTGATTTTACGTATGTGTATAATAATTTTTAAATAATTTTTTTTTTTAGATTTTGTATTGGTAATTTTCGGGTAACGGGTTCGGGTTCGGGTATACTCGTTACCCGCGGGTTCGGGTTCGGATATGGTTTTTTACCCGCGGGTATTTCGGGTTCGGATAATACCCGAAAATTCGGGTTCGGGTATGGGGGAGGCTTACCCGAACCCGACCCGCCCCGTTGACATCCCTACTTCTTCCTCCAATTTTAAATCTAATTCATCATCCTTTTCTTCACGCTCAAATTTGAGTACGTGATCGATGACCGCTTTTACAGGCCGGAGGATTGGCGCTCTCATCTGATGGAAAATTGTTGTCGGTTTAATGGGTGGCTTCTTCGGTGTTGGTGGAGTTGGAGGAGGCGGTATCTACGCCCCAATGCTTATTTTAATTATCGGTTTCGATCCAAAATCCGCAACCGCCATATCCAAATATATGGTTTTCTTTTATTTACGACCTTCAAATAGAATATTCGACATTGTCCTTTATTATTTTTCTTATATGCATCGAAACTAAAAGAACTAAATTAGTATTTGGGTTATAGTGCTTAACTTCGGCAAATATTTCGAGTGTGCACATGCATATGCATATATTGTTCAAGAGTGTGCTATCTTCATCAATAATGATTGAGGACATAAATGACACCATTGTACACATGAATATATGATTACATAAACCAGTCACAAATTTAATACAAAAATTCAAGTTTTTTGTTTGATTTGTTCATGTTTGGCCTATTAATATCACAAACTTTAATATTTATGGTCAAATTTACAGTCGGTTTATGTGATTACATTAATTATTAATTACTAGGAGAATACTCGCGCTACGCGGCGAGAATGTTAATTATGCTTTTCATTCTAATACAAAATGCATATAAAATATGATAATATTGATGATATTATATCATAATATAATTATTTGAACTAATTTTTCTATGATTATGTATATATTATACAATTATTTTACATTATGATGACAAAAAATTCCATTTTCTGAATCAAATAATAACACTTATATTAATGCCATTATATAATAATATATATGGTATAACATGATTTTACAAAAAACATAACAAATATTAGATTATTGTTGTTCACAATATTTCATACAATATCAAATCAACTATACAAATAATGAATCTTACAACATACGTAATAACATATTATTAATTATATATTAATAATATTTTTTATTGATTCAAAATGCAATGAAAATTATAAATAATATCAAACTTAACAGTGCAAGTAATTTAATAAATAATATAAAAATTAATTTATCATAAACATAAATATAAATTATTTTATATCATGTCATTTTTTCTAATTTTATATTTTAAAAAATAACATTATTATTAGATAAAAGTTTATAAATTTAAAAAATTATTTGGATGGATAATTTTTTTTTAATTCTATTACTTTTCAAAAAAAAAAATATTAAATATGTTTGACTAAAACCACAAATATAATCAACTTACTATTATATGATATTAGTATAATTATAACTTTTTATAAATAAATATTAAAATTTATAATTTTTATTATGTAAATAAAATAAATAAAATAATATTTTGTAAAATGCACTTTTTGAATTGTATTTTTTACATAATATGTTTACAAATCAAGAATATCGTTAATAGAGTGACGAGCTTTGTCTTTTGTCATGAAGGTATAGATTATCGAATCGAGTGGGGTGTCGCTCACGTACAAATAGCTGCCGAAAGTATCGTACAAGTATAGTTTTTGTGGTCTGTGTTTCTGATGCAGATTTTTTGAATGGAAAAGTGAAAAATTCAGCACAAGAAATGAAATGAATTACGTTGAAAGAATTGTATGGTTTCGAACCAAAATCTTGGCAATAGAAATGCCATACTTCGCTGCCTAATTTATCATCCTCAATTTCTGTTTTGTATAATCGATTTATCCATTTTTGTTATGATTGAACAAAATGGAGTTTATATATTGCATTTCTCGTGTGTGCAGTGTGCTTTAGGATTGTATACGAGCGAAAATATAATCGATTTTTGTGATTAATTCTATATTGCATAATTTTTTAGAGAAGGATGATTGAGATTGGTTTAATTACAATATCATTTTTTCTTATGCCAATTCAATATTTTGTTGATTTTTTTACTGACGTCGTGGAAATTTAAGAGTTATTGTAGACCTATCTATAATTTTAAAGTCTCTGGGACTTGGTTCCGACTTGAATTGGTACAATTCACTTGTATTTCATCTATACAACTTTATTCATTTCATTTCACTAATTGAATTACAAAATTCATACGCAAATCTCAATTTCTTAATTCTAATTACAAAACAAAAGTACCCTCAACGTATAACCTAGTGATTGAGTGTTTAACACGATAAAATCATATGTTGAATAAAGAAATTTTTTCACAAAACTCCCTATCTGTTTTGGATATTTTAAAAAAACTCTTATCTTTTTGGAAACTCTAAAAAACCCCCTCTACCAAATTTTTATTTTCAAATACCCCCCTATCGGGGTTAAATCTAACCATGGATGGTGCTAAATTTTTTTTTGACCAAAATATCCTTCTATTTTCATAAGTAGTAATTTAAAAAAAAAAATTTATCTTTTGATTAATTTTATTCGTTTTAAGAAAATTCATAAATATTTTTTAACATGTAGTGATTCACAAAAATAAAATTATCAAATGTTGTGTTTGTATAAGTTTCATATTTCATTTGTTATTCATGAAAAACTAACATTATATCATAATAAAATAAACACCTTGAAAATATATTGATATAAATATATTTCTCTAAACATCTAGTTTTATTTTTCGTTCTTCTTTTATTTATTTTTTTTATTTCATGATATTTTAATTTTTAAATATTTGCAAGGTGTTCTTTTAATATTATTGTTCATATTATTATTTTATGTTAGTTTTTCAGGAAAAAAAATATAAAAGTTAAATGTATATAATGTATGAAATATTAAAATTATATAAATATAATTTATGATAATTATTTTTATAAAATTATTATGAGCTAAAAGAAATTTAGGACTTTTTAAAAATTAATAAAAAATAACAAAAATATTCTTATAATTACTACATATGTAAAAAAAAGGGTATTTTGGTCATAAATTTGTTTGAACACCATACATGGTTAGTTTTAATCTCATAGGGAGTTATTTGAAAATAAAAGTTTGGTAGAGGGGGTTTTTTGGAGTTTCCAAAAAGATAGGGGTCTTTTAGAATATCCAAAAAAGATAGGGGGTTTTTTGAAAATTTTCCTTGAATAAATTATGAATTCGAATCTCATTGACATGATATAAAAAATATATATAAACACCATCACTTGTCAGGGATCATTCAAAGAATACTGGGCTGGCGAAACAGTAATTTTTTTTTGATGAAAAATTATATAAAAAATGAGAACAATTTTCTCTCCTATTTCGTCAAATGACCTATTTTTGTCAGCTTTCCTGACGAAAGAACAATTTTTTTTGTCAGACACTCGGGCGAAAGTACTATTTTGCAAATTGTAAAAAATGAGAGTTATTTTTACAAATTAAACTTTTGACAAGTGTATTTCAAAAATTTCATTTAATACTGGCTTGATGTGACTTTTGAAATTCTGAGAGCAATTATGTGCTTTGCAAATAGGAGCATTTCTTCACGTAATCTTGTGAAGAAAAATTTGAAAAATAACCTAATTTTCAAAATTATTCCAAAACTAATTTAGAACTGATTTTTAAAACCCGATGGATTAATTAGATTAATAACCTGACTTGTGTGCACAGCAATTTTTAAAAAAAACGGGTTTTATAAACCCGGGGATTGATGTGTGTTATTTAATCTTCATGTCCCCAATTTTTACCATTATGTTCTCTTTGTATTAGTTAACATATTTAACTAATTTAATAAATTATATGTGTCTTATAATTGAGAATTAATTACTATAAAATTAACGTTAATTTGAGTTCATGAATTTGAATTAAGATATACTGATTTTTAATTATATATTTATTTAATTAAAAAATTAATTAAGTGTGCTGATTAATGATTTTAATATGGATCATTTTGTGTGAAATTTTGGAGTAGTGTAAAATTGCACTTTATTTCATACGGCCCATGGCCTTTGAAAAAGTAGGAATATTAACTTTCTCCAAAATTTCCCCAACACATTCTCTGTATTCTATTTAACAAATTTAATTATTTTATTTAACAAATTTAATTAACATGATAATTTTAGGAATGCATAATTAGTAATTAATTAGCATTCATTTATAGGTTTTAATTCAAATGAATATTTATTATGTGTTAATTAATTATTAATTATTTAACATTTATTAATTATTATGTTAATTAATATGTTATTTAGTAGATAGTGATGCGGTGGTACAATTTGGAGATTATTAAGTGTATATTATTTTTGGAATTGTTGACCGGGTTTTATAAAGCCGGTGGTTTTGGTTGATGTGCTAAACCCGATTAAAATTCAAACCATTTAATTAAATTAATTAAAATAACTGGTTTTAAAAATTAGTTAAAACTGGGTTTTTAAAACCAGTTCTAGGTTAATTTTGAAATATTTTGAAAAATGAGGTTATTTTTCGAAAAAAAAAAAATTCATACAGGATCACGTCCAGAAATGCTCCTTCGAAATATACATTTGCAGTAAAGAATAATAATTACCACGCACACCCCAAACAAATAGTAATTTTTTACCACACACGAAATAAAGGATTATATATGCTGGGAATATACATTCTAGCCTATTTCTTTCTTTGTCTCTCTCCTATGTTGCACGGATACGGATACGGGTATCGTATCCGATACGATACGGATACGACGATACGGCAATTTTCAAAAAATCACGAATACGGATACGGGTATATAGTTATTATTTTAATATATTTATATTATATATAATTAATAATTAATAATAAATTAAATAATAAATTAATAATATTTTAAAATTAAATATCATGAAAATAAATCAAACCAACATAACAATACAAGCATCATAAAAATATCCTAAATTTATTCTAGAAGTATCCTATAAATAATTTAGAAGTATCCTATATAATTTATTTAAAAATATTATGGGCCAAAATATATAATGGGCCAAAATATTCTAAATGAAGTATCCCAGCCGTATCCTGAACGTATCACAGCCGTATCATGTCGTATCCTGCCGTATCCCCGCCGTATCCGAAAAAAATAAATATTAAAATAATCGGATACGCCACGTGGCGTATCCGATACGTATCCGAGACGTATCGTATCCGTATCCGTATCGGATACCCGTATTCTCATGATACTTCTGCATTTTTGAAGTATCCGCGTAACATAGTCTCTCTCCTCTCTCTATTCTCAACAAAAAGAAAAGGTAAATATTCATAACCCTAATTTTGTAAGCTTTTATCTGTTGATTTTGTGATTTTTTATTCTTTCTTTTTTGTGTGATATGCATAGCCGTAAGCTCTAACATTTCCCCTTTTTGAATTTCTTTTGTTATCCATGACTTGACATTTGCTTGAAATGTTTCCATGTTTTTTTTTTTGGGAAATACAAGCGCGATACGCGCTCGATGCGATCATTTCTTATAAATAAAAAGAAATGTTATTTACAAATGGAAAATCCGGTACAAATCCGATAGCTAGGACAATTGGAATAAAAATAGTTGAGCCGCGGGTTAATTCCTAACAATATACCGTCCATTGACGGGCTAATTCCTCGATCGCCTTGACCACTAACTCGTGCATCCGTCCTTTTTTTTGGAAAATACGATTGTTCCTTTCTCGCCAAAGGGTCCACAACGTGGCTAACCATACCGTGTCCCATACACGGGCTCCTTCCGGTGATTTTGATTTACGAGTGTTCCTCCAAAAAGTCACCAAATTTATAGCTCCGAGGGGGGCAGTGGGGTCGATACGTCGCCATGTCTCTTGTGCGAAAGGGCAATTGAGAAATAGATGATCGGCCGTTTCGATCGGGGTGGTGCAAAGTGCGTGAAAGGGCAATTGAGAAATGTTTCCATGTTGTGAGTATTTCTTGAGAGAATTATTTTTTTGGGCTGTAATCAGCTTTTTGCATGTCAAAATGATGTTTTGATTTCATTTATTTTGTTTTCCACTTCACACGGAGTTTGAAATGCGTACTGTTTACTTGATTAAAACATATTTTTGAAGTTTAATCACAAATTTCGTGTAACAACTCGCAAGAATTATTACAGAATTCACCACAATTGGATCGAATAGAAAAAAGTGAAAATCGAATTAACGAAAAATTGTTCTCAATTCAATTTACAACTCTATCTATCTCTTTGTAATGAACTCAAGAAAACTACTTAGAAAAGAGAAAAACAATCTCTCAAAATAATTGTCTGAATGATAACCTCTCTCTCTCCTCCTGTCCTCCTTAACCATCTCAGTACGACTCCAGAATATTAGAAAAACATTCCTCTTTCTCTCTACTCCTGGTGCATACTCCCACTCTGTACTCACTCTTCTCCCATGTGACTTTCTAATTCGGTCCACACAGGTGACCGTTACTTGCTGCACCCAATTCCATTTAATCCTCACTCACGTGTTACTCATTCCATCCTTCTTTGCCCTTGCTACAGCTCTCCATACCGCACACAATAACTATATTATAAGATATACTCCCCCAACTCTTACCAAATACACTAGCAACCAACCTTATTTAATGGTAATTTGCACAAAGAACCTCCATATTATTTACATTGTCATCACAACCCCTAGGGTCATGACATTTCGTTGATTATGGACTATTTTCTTTGATTTTTTACCTCTCAGATGGTTCATGCACCATCTTGATTTTAAAAGATAAATAGCTAACGCCCAAAATCTCAAATTATTTATACTAATAAAGTTCATTAAATTCTACCTAAACAGCTATTTTGAACTCTTTCTTAACATGCATGTCATTTTTATATTACCAATTTAGAGATTAGTGCTTGTTAAGTTCTTCGGCATTTCACCGAACACCTCATCTTTATATTACTAATTTAGAACTACATTTTTTTTACATTAGTTATTTTTCAAGAAACAAAATCAAAATGACTCGTTTCTTGGTTTTCAACATAGTTCTTAGAGTCGGAGTCGGAGTCGGAGTCGGAGTCGGCCGATGGCCGAAGAGTAATAGTCGGGTGAGTCGGATCGGAATCGCCCGAGTCGGATCGGAGAGTCGGATTTTGTGAAAATGTTGTCTTATTAATTAAATTTTTTTTTAAAAAATAACACAAATGCAACTTACATTCTATTATATATAGTAATACTTAATTAACTAAAAAAAATACATCATAAAATAAACTAGTGCCAAAAACTATAATGCCAGTTATCATGTCATTAAATATTCATTAATATTGATTCAAATTTATGAATTCGAACTAATGTTAATTACGTATTAAATTAATAGCTAAAATGTGTCAGTTATCACATTTAATTGAGTCAATTATATTTTTTTTTCATACATGGGTATAATTTGGGTTGCAATAGAAAACCCAAAAAAAAAAAAAATTACACGTGTCATGTTTTCATGATATGTTGAGGATTAGTACTATTTATAATTATAATTATAATTATAATTTATAATATAATATAATTATTATATAGTAAATGATGCTTAAACATATATGATAAATTTGTATTAAATAATAGAATTTATGATAGCAAGAAAATAGAACAAATTATGTTGTGAAGATGATATTGTGTGACTGTCGTAAATGTGCATATAATATATAATAGATGTGACCACATTAAACATTACATTATTCACGCCACAGACAATCCATTTCATATCTCTCCCAAACATTTTCTTTACTGGTCAAATCTCGTTTCTTCTTCTTCGCGATATATCATCCATGGACACTCAAAATTGAAAAAATTGAAACGCCATTGCTCCTCTAATGGTCCCATTCTCCACTCCTTCCTTCTCCAAACCGCAACCTCTGCTGCAATTCATGTTTTTACCCACCAGAGATCACTGCGAAGCAAAAACAAGTTGAGTCGGGTGATTCCGACCGGAATCGGGCAGAATCGGGTCGGCCACCGCCGACTCCGACTCGAGTCGGCCGACTCCAACTCGGAGTCGCCGATCCTGCGAACCATGGTTTTCAATCCTTTTTAACACACCCAATTTTAAATATCTTCCTTATAAAATCCAGGAAAAAATGGGGGACAGGACATCTCAAAAGAAAATACATCCAAGAAGCTAAAATCCATCGTAGACTCAAATTCAGATTCAGACCTTTATGTTTGGCCATGGATGGGAATAATTGCAAATATGCCCACCGAAATTCAGAAAAATCGCCCCGTGGGCCCAAGCGGTGCCAAATTGAAGAACCAATTATCTCAATTCAACCCGTTAAAAGTCCACCCAATTTGGAACTACAAGGGCCATACCGGTTTTGCAATCGTAGACTTCAGAAGAGACTGGTACGGGTTCAAAGACGCAATGAATTTTTAAACTCATTTCGAAATTCAAAACAAGGGAAAGAAGGAATTTGAAGGGTGGGGCGAAAAGGAAGGGCTTTATGGATGGATGGCGAAAAGAGAGGATTATGAAGATACTGGACCGGTATGGGATTATTTGGTGAAAAATGGAGATTTGAAAACAATTGGAGATGTTTCAGTGTGGAGAAACGGTTATGAAAGATAAGGTTGCGACTTGCTTGGAGAATGAAATTTGGACTAAAGATAGGAGTTTGCAAGAATTGAAGATGAAATATTCGGAAATTCAAATGGTTTTTAAGAATAATATGAAAGAAAGAGATGAAGCGCTTCGTATTTACAACGAAGGTTTTGTTTTAGGAGAATTTAATATGGTGATCCGTTCCCAAATATAAATATATATACTATACTATTTCTTTGTTTTAAATTTAGAGAAGCGCAAATTGGAGAAATTTTCGAATTATCATTTGCGCGGAATAATGGAGGAGAATTCAAAGCTTCAAGCAATGCTTGAATCAGAAATGAAAGAAGCCCAAGAAACAAATCAAAAGGTTAATTTGCACTTGAATAAAAAATGCAAGAATCCATACACAATTATTTGTCTTTTAATTTATTTATTGCAGTTACTCGCAGAGAAGCAAATATCAAGTGAGCGCCTATCTGCAATTACCAAAGAAATGAGGGTACATTTAAAAATATACATTTATAAATTATATCTACATTTTTGTTGTTTGTTTGTTGATTATTCCTTATTAACTTAGTTGTTTATAATTTTATTATAACTTTTATGTCTTGAAGTCTATTGAGTTAGCAACTATAGAGAAACAAAATGCTGATGAAAAAGTTTGGAAGCTCGTCGAAGCACACAAGGTAAATTTGCGCATATAACCCTGAAAACAATGATATTCATATTTATCATACTTTGCAATTTACCACTAGAAACCTTGTATTAATTTCAGAAGGAGAAAGAGGAAACTATGAACAAATTTTTGGAGTTGGAGAAACGAGTCCATGCAAAACAAGATCTTCTACTGGAGATACACCACTTGAATACGCCACTGAAGAACATTGAGGCACTGCACAGCTCCGGACACGAGGATGGATGACCCTGAATGGAAGGACAAAATGGAGAGCTTTGGGCGCGAGGATGACCCTGAATGGAAGGACAAAATGGAGAGCTTTGGGCGCGAGGATTGACCCTGAATGGAAGGACAAAATGGAGAGAATGGAAGAGGAATTAAGAGAGAAGGTCGAAGAACTGGAGGAAATGGAGAGCTTGAACCAAACACTTATTATTAAAGAGAGTAGGAGCCATGAAGAATTACACGATGCTCGAAATGAACTCATAAAGGTAGTACCGATTTTTTTTTTGAAGTGAGGTAAAATTGGACTGAATTGATATTTATTTATTAAGGTTTGGAGGGATCGAGCTGTAAAACTATTGGGATCAAGAAAATGGGGGAAATTAACAAGAATGCGTTTTAAAAAGTGTGTGAAATTAAGTTTCATACATCAAATGTAGAAAGAGAGGTTGAATTGCTAGTTCAAAAATGGCAAAATGAGGTCAAAGATCCAAATTGGCATCCTTTCGAGCCCGAATTTGTAAACGAATCAGTAATTATAATTAAGGTACAAAAATAAATAAATACTCGTCATTCCTTTTCTTTTCTATTTATGAATTTATGTTAATAAAATTGTAATTATTTTGTTGATTAAAGGAGGTAATAGATGAAGAAGATGAGAATTTGCAAGAGTTGAAAAAGTCACTAGGAGACGAAGCGTACGAGGCAGTTATAACCGCATTAATGGAAATAAAAGAGTACAATTTGGTACCGAAATGTCCCGTACCAGAAATTTGGAATTTCAAGGAGAATCGTAAAGCTACAATGGTGGAGGCAATTAGGTTTACTTTGAATTCTTGGAAACTTCATCTGAAAATGAAGAAAAGGTATGAAATTTAAATATCTTTTTATTGTGCCTTATAAGCATTCATTTGCAAATATTTAGTTTTCTTTTAGCTATTTTTATGTTGCGAACAAAAGTGTTTTTTATCATGATTTTTATACTTTTTTACATGTTATTTCGTGCAGGGCAAGAAACTGAAGCTTGTTATAGTGGAATTTTGGGGGAGCTTTTGGTAATAGAACAGTGTATATATTAATATATAGGGGAGTTATATCATACATCCTTTTTGCTTATGATACACTCATTTTCAAGGATATTTTGTGTAAATATTAATTAATGAGTATTTAAAGTAAGTTTTCAAGTGTATTTGTTAATAAATGATATGTTAAATAGGAAATTTGAATTGTTCATGAAAGAAAAAATAAAAATTTATGATATACCCTTCTAAATATGTAAAATATCTTTTTGAAAAGGTGTATGATAAAACTCTCATAATATATATGATATGATATAATAGTGGACATGATGTTTCTTGTTTTTCTATAGTTTATATATAAATATATGAAGTATTTTTTGTGAATGTTTGGTTATGGAAGCAATGTTTTATAGGAATATTTGCAGGATCAAGTATAAACTTGTTTTAATTTTAGTGGGGCTTTTAGTTAAACCTAATATAAATTTGATATTTTTGGCATTTGGCATTGGAAATATGTCCCAATGTTTTTTAACCTGGGACACTGGTTTTATTAATTACCATATTTTAATATATAAAATAGAATTGCATGTACAAATTTAATTTTGAGTGTAAACAAAAAATGTCCAGTATGATCACCTTCACTTGTAAATATCGTATGAACATTAAGCTCCCAAATACCAATGTGACAAATAACAGGAAACAAATTATAAAGAAATTTACATAATTGTCTAAATAAACACAAGAAATAATTGTTGCAATTACATGAAAGAAAAATTGTACCATATCAATAATGTTACAAAGAGGAATTCTTTCTAAAAGGCAATTTTGAAGCAATTTTTGAGGCGACTCGGCCGTGAGAAAATCTAGCTTTAAAGGTTCAGGAAGATTTCAACTAATAACCGAAGGAGAGATAATTAACAATAACTCGCAGTCATTGGGTAGCTCCACCGGTTACTCACCCGTTGGGGCTCTCTGTCTGCCGAGTCTAGTCATTGAGCCGGTGTCCTTTGTTTATTTATGGCTGCCATATGGTCTCCTTTTTGTGACGATCGTTTACTAATCACTGCCTAACTGATGTTCAAGAATAGCTTAGTGCCGTTTGTCCAGATATTGCTGGCTAAAGGTCAACTTTTAGTGTCGATTATTCACAGATGCTGCCAAAAGTTCAAGTATTGTCTCTTTTGTTTGATTACTGATTGCTTACAAAAAAGTTCTAGTTTTTGTGTCTTTTGTTTATTAATGGTTGTCAAGTTCTCGTTTTAGTGTCTAAAGTTTCTTTCAAGTATAGTTTAGTGCCATTTAAAGACAAGTGCCTGTCCAAAGGTGTACATTTGGTGTCTTCTTCGGTTAATCATTGTCTAAAGTTAGGTTCAAGTGTAGTTTTTGTGCCATTTACGGTCAAGTGGCTGCCAATAGTGAAGATCTAATGCCATTTGCTTAAAGGCTGCGGCAAAATGTGTATTTTAGTGCATTTTTTAGACAAGTAGCTTCCGCTAGGCGTAACTTTAGTGCCAAAAGGTGTATATTTAGTTTCTTTTGGATTAGTTGCGGAGATGTAGATTTTGTGCCTTTTGCCAAATGTTGCTGCCAAAAGGTAAAGATTTAAAACGAGTTGCAGACAAGTGGCTGACAAAAGGTGTAGATTTAGTGTCATTTTCTTTTAATCAATGTCTAAAGTTTAATTCAGTTGTAGTTTGTGTGCATTTTCAGGCAAGTGGCTGCCAGAAGGTGAAGATTTAGGTGACATGTGCAAACAAATAGCTGCCAAAGATATAGTTTTAGTGTCATTGGTATCTGCAAAAAAATATTGCTTTAGTGCCATTTGTTTACTCACCAATGCCAAAAGACACAAAATCTACATCTTTTGGCATTGATCTACAGTTTTTACAAAAATATGTTTACTCACCAATGCAATTTGTTTACTCACCTTTCTGCATTTTTGTGAAATTATATTATTCTTGAATTTTCTCCTTCACACAAATTCAACAAATTATAATTCTCATAATTTGGAGAGTATACAAGCCGGATTACATAAAAAACAGATTGACAAATTGAATGAATAATGAAAAACTAATTATAGCAATTTTAATTATATGATAATTATTTTATTCATATAAATAACTAATATAATAATAATAATTACATAATATAATATTTATACTATAAATAATATATTATTATAATATTACTAATATATTAAATTGGGATAAAAGATTATAATAAAAAAATAATTATATTATAATTATTAAATCTATATAATTAATATCATATAATATAATATTATAATAATATATAATAATTACTATACACAATAATAAAATTATTTCTAGATAATTAATATAATATTATATAGAATATTATTATATGAATAAAATATAATATTGTAATAATATAAAAACACATTTAATTATATTATATTATTACAATAATGTATTATATGGACAATATAATTATTTTATTATTATAATATTAATACTTTACAATATTATAATATTATATTATTATAATAAATTTTAAATTAGTACATTTAGTATTATTTCAATAATTTATAGAATGCATATTAGTTACAATATAATAATAATAATTATTATAATTATTATTATATAATTACTGTATAATTGTTAATATTATAATAATAAAATTCCTAAATTCCAAAATTTTCTAAAAATTAAACAAAGAATTATAAGTTCCGGCATATTATAATTTAGACAAACAAACAAACTGTGGAATTAATAATTCCATAACTTTTTTCTTCTCCACCTTATAATTCGATTCCCCTCTACTAATTCCTTTTGCCAAACGGCCCCTTGCCGTCGATTCAGCTTTATACACCCAAACACATAAAAAACACAACAATTGCAGGATTTTGTAGGCCGGGTTGGGCGGTTCTCTATCGAAACTATAACCCAACCCAGTCAGAACGGGTTTTTACTTTTCCAACTCAACCTAACTCATGATACTTATAAATTTTTTGAAACTCATCTTGGCCGAGTTGGACGATTTAGGCGGGTTAGCCGGATTTTTTTTTTTATAAGTACATACTATTGTGATATATGTTCATATGTTGAACAAAAAGAATGCAACAAGAATTGTGTTCTTAATTAATCGAAATAGCATAATCATCTCATTCTATTTACGTCATCCATCCGACAATAAATAGAAAACACAAATTATATACCAAAATTTCAAAGTTCATACAAATTACATATTTTATGGCATGACTCATATCGTGATATTATTAGAAATCAAATTTTTATATTAAAGAATATAGAACAATATAGAAACCTTACTCTTAATTAGAACAAAAATAAAAAAAAACAAACACTCGTTTTTTATCAGAAAACATGTCATACATGTTTTAAGTTAACAATGTTTGTATTTTAATTTAAAAAAAATGATTATTTTGGAAAGATAATATTCATATAAGGTAAAAAACAAATAAGATATCATATAATATTGGAAAGAAGCAAAAAAAAATTGGCAATATAATTTAACAAAAATAGTATATCATATCATTTATAATAAAAATAAAAAAGTAATTAATCGGAAATTTGGAGTTGCGTGGGCCGTGTTGGGTTAATACAGATTTTAGATTTCAAACTTGTAACCCGGTCTATACTTCCAAGTTAATCAATGTCCCAATTTGGACCTGACCACACAACTTTGAAACCCGCAGAAAACATTTCAAGTCGGTCCGGATTAGAGGGGTTGGACGATTGGAGAATTTTGTGTAAGCCCCTACAAACACCCTCAATATCAACTCTCGATTTATAACCCTTATTCACTCTTTTTCTTTCTCTCTCTACCACTATTCTCTTTGGTTTATCAGTACCATTGGTGGCACTTCCCTCCAATTTAAGTTTTACTTTGTTCATACTATTCAATTATTTTTACCTTGCGTATGTTATTGAAATAGTCTATTCCAAAACCGATACAAATGCGAGTTTATTTATCATGTTTAACTTCACAATTTATGACCACATATATGATCATTCGAATTACAAAATTCATATATACTTGCTCCATTCAATTACAAAATTCTTAATACATTACAATTCCATAAACCTAACAAAAATCGAATTACAATTAATTTAACCCTAAACCAATCCAGTTACATTACAATTTCATAACCCCAACCCTAATCCTATTACAAATTGTAATATACACACGCGTCGCAATATATATTCCATCTCAGACCTCTTGAAAATGAATATGTTGCAAATCCTATTACAAATCCTACAATTTCATATACCAAAATATGTTAGGGAGTTCTTGAAAACGAATATGTTTTTTATGTTAATATTCTAAACATCAGGGAACCTTTTGTGAATATGATGAAATACAGGGGGTGTTTTGAAAGTTTAACCTTCTGAGAGATTGTATTTTGCAGTTCATCTGGTAAACGGTACAGGTTAGTAACAAATGCGAGATGAAAATTCTTTTTTTCGGTTGCGAACAGAACGAAGATCCTGCAGTATCTCAATCAATTTATATTAGGATTGTGAATGAATGCCCGAATCCATTAACCCAATCCGAATTCGGATATATGGATCTTACAAGTACTCCAGTAAAATTGATCCGAGTGTGGGCTTTTTGATAAATAAAAACCCATTGAACTTATTGAATTTTAATATCCGTAAAATATGATATGAATCCGATAAATTTCAATGAGAGACCATTAAATAGAGGATCCGAACAAAACATGGTATGTTTGTCTTGTTTCATATCATATAGAGAGAAATCAAGCAAAATATATACTTAAGAGACGTACAAAATTAAGACTTCGTAGAAAAATTAAGTAGAATATATGAATTAAAAATGATATGTTTCCCTATCATAAATGATTCGCCGTAGATAAACAAATGCATGTTGCAAACAAATATTATAACAACACAACGCCAACAACATTACAAAAATGATCTCTCAAATCCAATTGAGTTTCAAGTTTCTACAAATAACTCGATTAATCAAAAGTTAATTAGGAGTAACCCACATGAGAGGTGCATCCCGAGGTAGAAAATAATCGTCAATACGACAAAACCGCCCCATACTCTTGTCAATCATATCATATACCCCGAAATGGTGCCCTATCTTCTCCCAATGATGACTATCCCACGTATCGGTCAAGTACGCAACATTTCCAACGCAATTTGGAAACTTGCTAGGATTAACAACCACGGGCGAGTTATTTCAGTAAGCAATACACGAGTAACACGACCACCAAGATCATCCAACTCTTCCCAACTTTCTTTCTCCAGATATATCTACTGATGCCTCTCGGTGATGTATTTAATTTCCTCCAAAATCTTATTGTTTCGGTTAATTTTTTCGAAGATAGACCATAAAATGTATTTATGCAATTCATTGGGTGAAAAAAAAATAGATGGTACAATGTAACGATATACATATATAGGCATTAGAATTATTAGAAATTCATGGATTCTGTGCTTTATGTCATGCTTTATGAAATTGCTAAGCATAACTTCTGGGTGAAAGAGTACGTTTGCAGTAAAATAACACTTCAATTCAATTTACAATGAAAATATAATATTTTCTAAACTAATGAAATGAATTTAACTGCATGTGTTATTATTATCTTACAGTAATATTTTAATTTTCTTTGCGTACACAAATTATAGTATTGATAAATAATCGATGGGAAATTCTTAAAAAATTCCTTAATTTTTGGATATTAAAAAAAAATGCATATTTCCATGGGTACATTTGTAAAAACATCATAATTTTACATATACCCCTCAATAAATGTAAAATTTCACGAATATTTCTACAAACTCTTTCAATTATCATGGATACCCCTTCGAAATCCTTCATATATTATGGTTACCCCGATAAAAATCTTTAATATATCACATATATTCCAATTATATAATTTAAAAACCATCAACGTCTTTTCTTTAATAACATGTCAATTATCTAATTTTTTAAATTATTTTTCTATGATAATGAATAAGTTTTGTTCTAAAATAATATATATAATCATACAAAACAAAATATTGTCAATTTTAACTCATAATTTATTTTCAAAAATCATTACTCAAATCAATATTATTCTCAAAAATTTAAGTAGTTACAAATATTTTGAACGAAAAAATTAACAAATCTTCAACTAAAATTTTAATTTAGAGATATCCATGATATTTGAAGGGTTTTGTTGGGATGTTTATGAAATTTCATGTTTTGAGGTGTATACATCAAATTACGATGTTTTGCAGTACACAAAATTATGCCGTAAAAAAATATGTTTTGTATAGGCCAAAACAAAAAACTTTCTAAATAAAGTTATTTTCAAATACGTCCAGGATTAAAACTAATAATAGATGGTGTTAAATATTTTTATAATCCATTTTTTTTTTTAATTTTGAAGGCAATTTCCTCCACCAACAATAAAAAAAATAATAATTAAAAAAAAGTTTCAATATAAATGATAAAAAAAATAACATCTATATTACTAATACTCTTCAAAATTCGTGCTAACTATTTCCACATGCATTTAATACCCATACTCATTTTCTGAAATTTTTAAAAGTAATTTAATACTATTTCACAATTATAATTGCAATTTCAACTAATTTAGCTTGAAATATTAATAAAAGTATTGATCATAAAAGACCTGAAAACTAAAATAAAAGTTATCCCGTTAAATTTGGGCTGTCCATCCATGAAATATATCCTCCCCAAATATAGTATTATCTTCATCATTCTCACACCCTCTAAACCCTTACAATGTCACTAACCCTACCAGACCCCAATTCAAATCCAAATCCAAATCCAAATCCAAATCCAAATCAATTGTTTGTTCTTCTTCCTCAAATTTAAATTGCAATTCGTCATCCTTTTCTTCGTTCTTCGTTCTTCGCTCACTTATTGACTTGACGAATTCCTTCACAAGCATCTATAATTCTTCCGGTCGAAATGCAGGCCTCGATGTATTAACGATTTTATTGCGCAAGGATACTACAGTGGAAAATTAAATACATACGAGATAACGATGAATATGCTAAAAAAATATTAATTTAGCACATAATATGATTAATCTCAAATTATAAAATACGTGCTCGATTTCACGTATATATCGTAACATGTTAATTATTAGTGGTATATTTATATTGAAAATGATATAATAATACTGAAGATTATATGGTCTTCACAATCGATATAGTGATACTGAAATTAATATATTGATATTGAAAATGCTATATTAACTCCGAAAAGAAATATATTAATATTAAAAATGTTATATCGATACTAAATCAATTGATCCGAAGTCCACACTAGTCTCCTTTGAGTAACTCGCTGCACAGAAGGCAACACACACAGACCACACTACTCGCAACTCTTCGTTTCAAGTAAGAAAAGGATTTGGGGAAAAAAAGAATCACTGTTCTTCGACTCTTTTTTCTTCTTAATTTCGTGTTTGGATAACAAATTCTTCGTTGGTTCCTTCTCCTTGATAATAGCTAATAGGTACGCGTCTCGATCTCAGTCTACAATTTCAACTTCTTTTACTAGTTATCTTGAAATTTTCTTTTGTTGCAGCAAAATTGGTGAAAACCTAGGATTCGGAGAGAAGTGAAGAGCAAAATTGGAAGCTTTACGATGATGAAGGGAAGAAGACTTAGTGGGAGGGGAGAAGAGTTGAGTACACATGCATTTGGGCCTCTAGAAGACGAAGTAATTATAAAGCACAGGCTTCTGACACGGACCACCACCACAAGGGGCGAGCCACCACTGAAGAAGCTTCAGAAGAAATTCACGGCATTTGTGAACGAGCTAGACAAGGATTCTGAAAGTAGCATTGTCGATTGCGAGAAATCCTACAAGTCGTTTTTGCAAGAAATCGCGACTTTTGGGGTGCCCCTTTTGAAGAGCAAAGCAGTCGTGGATGCTAATCTCAGAGAGAAGGAGAGTTTCAACGAATTACAAGAGGAAATGAAGACTCAAATATCACAGGTACGGCTCTCTAGTTTCTAAACTCTCAATTCCGATACCAATCTGGTACCGAATCGATATTCTTCCTGCAGGCTAAGTTGGAGATAGAGGAGTTGAAGAAGAAATTAGAGGAGAGCAAGGTGGAGAGACGGCACGAGGAGGAATGCGAGGCCGTCAGAAAGCTCGTTTCTTCGTGGCCCCCACGTTCAGAGACTGAGAGAATCATTGCAAATCTCGAAACCGAGATCGCGGATCTCGAGGCAGATGATTCGTCCTGCGTCAGGACCATCGATCTCAGACGCAAGCAGTTCTCTCTCCTCCTCCACGTGGTACTAATAATGTTTTTGAAAATATGAATATAAATTTGGACAGCACGTTATGATTATTTTATGTGTTTTATCATAGGTTGAAGAATTGCAAAATACTTTAATAGAAGACGAGCAAAGAAGCTTATTAGATGAACAAAAGACTAGCGCGGAAGAACATAGCGGTGCTGGTGGCTCTGACGCCATGGACGTAGATTAGCCTCCTGTTTATGAGTGTCATTCATTTTCGTAGGATTTTTAATAGATTTGATGTTTCGATTGTCAATTTTCTACTTCCATTTTACATTATTAATCCAAATCTAGAATGTGGAACCCCTTTCATGTTTTGTAAAATTATATTCAACTAGCGTGGTACCCGCGCTATTGCGCGGGTTCGATTGAAAAAATAAAAAAAATTCTTACTTTCTTCTGATTTTTATGTTTTTGGTAAGTATTTCTTCGATGAATCGCGACATGTTTTATAATATAATCCGGACAGCAAAAAACAACATATTTTAAGAACGTTAAAGATTGCATGTGCTAAGATTTGTATTGCCTAAAAATCGATTGAATCGTTCGAGAGCCGACTTCCTTGAACGATTTAAACGGATGCTCTTTAAAATTGGTTTATTTTATATACATCATTGGCAAATGTGTTCCCGTATTCGTATTTTTTGTGTTTGTGTTTGTATTTGTATTTGTATTTGTATTTCATATTCGTATTTCGTATATTCTTACTTTGTATTTCATATTTTGCATTTGTATTTGTAATTATATTGGTGATTCGTGTATTCTAACTTCGTGTATCATATTTCGCATTTTGTCTTTATGTTTTTGGATTTAGGATTCAGGGTTGAGGGTTGAAGATCTAGGGTTTAGGCTTTACAATTTAGGCATTAGGTTTTAGTCTTTATGTTCTACAGTTTGGGGTTTGGGTTCATGATTTAAGGGTAATTCGTAATCTGTGATTCATAATTCATAATTGTTCTCGTATGCATTTAAGTATTGGTATCCTTTTTCATATTTCATATTCATATTTCGTATTCGTACTGATTTTTTTATTTTCTCATTCGTATTTCGTATTTGTCCTCGTACTCATATTTAGTAATTTGCATTTCTTATTTCGTATTCGTATCTTCATTTAAATGTATTTGTATTTTTTTTATTTGTAAATTATTTGTATTTCGTATTCGTGTTTAGTATTCTTATTCTCATTCGTGATTATGGATTCATATCCATGTACATGCGGATTAGTCGTATTCGTGTATTTCGTATTTGAATTTAGTATTCGTATTTTAATTTATGTGTATTTCTATTGTTATTATTTGTATTTTGTTTTCGAGGATTTTTTTTTTTTGGTTTCTCTATAATTGTGTTTTCGAATGGGTCGTGTCGTTTAACAACGCTTCATATTCGTGTTCGTGTTCGTATATTCGTATTCGTGTAGTATTCTTATTCACGTATTCGTATTAGTACTCGTATTTCGTATTTGTATACGTATGATTTAGTGTTTCATAATTTGTTATTTGTTATTTATAATTCTTAATTCCTAATTGTATTAGTATTTTTGTTCGTTCTTACGTTCATGTTCGTATTCGTATTGTATTATGTTTTCGAATTTTGTACTCGTATTGATATTTTGTGTTTGTATACGTATTTCGTATTGGTGTTCTATAATTGTATTTGGTATTCGTATTTGTAAATTTTATTTCATCTGTGTACTTGTATTTGCTTTGGTATTTCTATTGGTAATGTTGTTGATGTTTGGTTTTCGTTTTCGTATTAGTATTCAATCGTATTTGTATCCCGTCTTTGCATTGGTATTTTTATTAGTATTTCGGTTTTCATATTTTTTATTTTGTATTTTCTTATCTAGTTCGTAATTCGTATTTCCTAGTTTGTATTGGTGTTTGTTTTTTGATGTCGTGTTTTTATTCCGTAATTATATTTCATATTTGTATTCGTCTTTTAATTTATACGTGTATTAATATATTTTTTGTGTATATGTATTTGTATTTCGTGTTTCATGTATTCTAATTTCGTATTTCGTATTGCATATTTCGTATTTAGTATTTGTGGTTCAAAGTTTAGGGTTTTGGGTTTAATATCTAGGATACAGTTTTTATTCATAATTCGTAAGTCGTAATTCATAATCGTATTTGTAGTTGTGTGTGTGTATTTGTGTTCGTATTTCGTATTCCTTTTTTGTATTCGTGTTCTTATTTATTGTCGTATTTTGTATTCATTTTTTGTATTCGTATTGTTTTTTCGTATTTTGTATATGTACTCGTAATTTGTATTTGGTATTTAGTAATTCAGATTTCAAATTTCGAATTTGGTATTTGTAACCCGCAATTCGTAATTCGTAATTGGTAATCGTATTAGTATTTGTACTCGCGTTTGTCTTCGTGTTAGTATTCGTACTTCATTCTTGTATTCGTACGTGTGTTGTTATTTGTATTTGTATTATGTAAATATATTTGGTATTCGTACTTGTATTCGTATTTCGTTTACGTATTCACATTCGCATTTGTATTTTTTTCGCTCTTCATATTGAGATTGGTATTTATATTTGTTTTTAATTTCCGTTATTATATTTGTGTGCATATTCGTACTTTGTATTTGTATTTGTATTGGTAGTCATATTTGTATACTTATCTTGTATTTTTAGTACGTATTTGTATTTTGTATTCGTATTTTGCTTCTGTATTTGTATTTTCATTTGTATTTATATTTATATTTTTGTATTTATATTTCGTAGTTCGTATTGCTATTGCTATCGGTATGGACACTGAGATTTGTTTTTCGTATTTGTATTCGTAATTGTATTCGTATTGTTATTCTTATTTTTATTCGTATTTGTATTTCACATTTCGTATTTTGTAAATGGTAATTCATAATTCTTAATTCTTATTTCATCTTTTCATAATTCGTATTGTTTTTGGTATTGGTGTTTATTTATCTTTTTTGTATTCGTAGTTCGTACTCCGTATTACATAATTCATATTTCGTATTTCATATTTGTGTTCTGGTTTATATGGGTATTCATATATTTTTTTTGTACTTGTATTGGTTTTGCATTGCATATTCGTATTTTGTATTTATAGTTCTGGAGTTAAGAGTTTAAGGATTTAGGGTTTAGGGCCTAGAGTTTAGGTTTTAGGTTTTAAGGTTTGGGATTTAGGGTTTAGGATTTAGGATTTATGGCCTAGAGTCCACCTTTTTAGGGTTTAAGGTTCAGTTTTAGGTTTTAGGGTTTAGGGTTTAGGATTTAGGTTAATTCGTATTTGTATTCGTATTCATGTTTGTGTTCGTATTTCGTTGTTGGTATTTCGTAACTCGTAACCTGTAATTTGTAATTCGTCATCCATACTTCATATTTCATAATTGTATATGTGTTCGTATTCAAGTTCGTATTTATATCCGCATTCCATAATTCATATCGTAATTAGCATAAAGATCGATTTTGATGTTGTTTAGTAATTCGTAATTCATAATTTTTAATTCCTGATCATATTCATACATTTTATGTATGTGTTTGTATTCGTATTTCATTTTTTGTATTTCATATTCGTATTGGTATTTCGTGTTTGTATATGTATTTCGTATTTATTATCCGCAGTTGTATTTCAAGTTCATATTTGTTTATCTATTTCGTCAACGTATTGTATTTTTGTAATTTTATTACCTACTTGATATTAAGATTGATATTTATGTTTGTTTTCCATTTTTGTAGGTTGTATTCATGTTTCTATTTGTAGTTCGTATTTGTATATTGAGATTCTGATTTGCAGTATAAAATAAAGGGTGCGATTTTATATGTACCCCAAGAATGGTGAGCAAGTTCGTGAAAGAAATCGAGTTATTGGCTCATGTTCTCATGCCAGATAGTGAATTAAATATTTCCAAGTCATGTATTTAGATAACGTTATTTACCCACCAAATACCTCGTAAATTGTGAGCCAAATTTGGCTACCTAGTTCAGTAACTCGAAGTCTGTACACGTACATACACACGTAGAATTCTTCGCGCCATCAAAGTCAGAAAGCATTCTCCATTTTTATTGTTGCACCACCACGTGACAAATGCGGCAGGGGTTGACATCACGGCTATCAATGGACCTCTTGGCAACGGGCACAACTATATCATGCTTCCTCGCGTATTCAATAGCGTCTTCTTGAGTCGTTATGTCCATTTCTCTTGACGGAGCCACCAATCTGCACTCCAACTCTTCCTTCCGTCGACCACCCCACCTGTAATCACAGTAGACAATATATTAAATTACTAATCGCATATAATACATAAATAAACACATTGGTGTTTAGGGTTTAATACCACAAAGTTTTGTTGATCAGGTAAGGCAAAGAGTCATCTTGTCCGATACTTCCGAGGACTTTAAATCCTTTTAAACTCGGTCTACAATAACTCGACAACCAAACCAAAACAGTTCAGCCACACGAACATTTTGCATAGAAGCCCCCGAAATTATTTTATTTAGATTTAAATACATGTGGCGATTGGGCAGTCTCAACAACCATGAAAGGATAATTAACTGTCAAAGCATAACATTTATCAGGCAACTGATGTGCGTGCACCGGCTGCAATTGCCTCGTATCCCAATACCTATTTTTTATTTTGGAAGGGTAAATATGATATTTATTTTTTTGTGAAGGTAAATATGATATTTGTTATTTTGGAAGGGTAAATATGGTAAATACCTGCCAACCCTTTCAATTTCGACCTAAATTTGCTCGCTGACATCACTTCGCTGAATTGAACATAGAACGAAGAGAGATTTGAATTAGTGGATTCACAAATAGAGCCTAAATATGAAAAAGAAAGTGCTTATGAAAATGATCACCTTAATATTTCACTGCACAGATTCTCACTTCGTTTTCAGGATACCATTTCTTTGATTTCTCTTTTACCGAAGTTTGAAGAAGCACCTTTCTCTTTGCATTCTCTCTATCGGAAGGGTCGTAACCAAATTCGCTTAACTTTCACTCGATTTGCGATCGAAACTCCTGAAAATGAGGAAAAAAAGACAGTTAATTTCGAAAGAAACCCTGAAAAACAGAAAATATCACAAGGAGTACTGAATTTCATTAATTTAAAAAACAAACCAGCAAATTAGGAAAAAATCGCAAAGAGTACTGAACGCCAATTCAAACCCTAAACATGCTTGAATATTTTTATGGAATAATTGCATGCATATCCCTATCAAATATTTAAATATTGTTTATACCACACTCGAAGCTTGAAATGATTTTCGATACCTTTATTAAACAAAACGAAATAATCTTGGCAGCACATAAATTATTTCCAACAGATTAAAAGTGTAGTTCGCAAAAAGGCCCTAAATTGTTACTTAAATTGTGAAGAACTCCTCAGTTAACAAAAAAACACCCCTGGATATGATAAAAATATCGCATATATCCTGAAATTATTGTTGCAAAAAATAATTATTTATGAATTGCCCAAAAAAGTAATTACAGAAAAAAATAAAAAATAAGAAATTGGCCTAAATAATATAATATTTTTACCTCGAATACCAAAACTACCCCTGGATATGACAAAAGTATCGCATACATCCTGAAATTAGCATGGTAAAACATTATTATTTACGCATAACATCAAAAAGTAATTACATAAAAAACTGAAAAATAAGAAATTCGCCCAAAATAACATAATCTTTTTTTATACCTCAAATACCAGAAATGCCTCTGGATATCACATACGAAATGAATATTTTGCAATTTTAAATTTTAAATGGCTCGATGAGTGAAATTACTTCAATTTTATCAGTAAATACGCCAAAAGAATCAAATTACCTCAGCATTCACCAATCTCCTATGATCAACTCGGATCCAACAGAACTCGAAAAAAACAGCATGCCACGGACAGCGAATCTTCCAACGGTAAACATCACCACTTTCTTCCACCCACTAATATGCAGAAAATCCTCCTCCTCAGTCCAATCCTCGCTGCTAAAATCCTCGTCTTCTCGATTCCATAATTTTACAATCTGGCAATGTGGCGATTGCTTCAACTGACTTGCCGGTATCTTAATCAACTTTGGTCCACCTGCAATATGAAAAAGAGCTATTTATGAGACCAAATTTAGAAAACGAAAATTAAACCTACACTCCAAAATAGATGAAATTTTTCGAAACATAATGATTAGAACAAAAATATCTCAAATCTGCCATGAGATGAAACTATCATACGAAAACAAAAGTATAAAAAGAAGACAACGAACGTCACAATCAAAGCCGTTGCTGGCAAGAAATAGGGACGACGAGCGTCAGAATCAGGCCAAATACTTACGAAATCAGTACATATCGGGCCAAAGCAAGCAACTCAAAACGAACAGAACGAAAAGAGGCGAAAACACAACCCAAAAAACGAAAAACGAAGAGAAAACAACGCAAAGACAGCACAAAAGGGGCATAAACGTACCTCCAAACTTCGAGCCGTCTCTTTGGCTGGAATAGCAGGCGCCATCACGATTTGCTCAGTCTCCGTCCGTCGTGGCCGTCGCTTGGTCCCGGTCTCAGCGTAGGCCTTATTGTGGTCGCTAGGTTCCTCCTCTTCGTCCTTTTCGTCTAGGGTTCTGTCGCCCTCGCTCTTTTTCTCCCACGAGCACGAATGTGAACGGAGGCGCAAATGTTAATGAGGAGAGGAAGAGAGAACGGCGGCTATTAGGTATTTTTTGATCCTCTGATCGAACGTCCCAGCAAAGAAAAATCCAACGGCAAAAAATTGTGGAGCGTGGAAGCAGCCAAAAAAAGCCTAAGAATAAATTAGTTGTGTATTATTTAATTGCACGAGAACATTTTTTTTATATATTTCTATTTATTAAATGATACTAGAAAATGAATGCTAGAGAATAACCAAAAGATCATACATGCAAGGCCCGTACAAAAATGATATTATTCAATTTGTCGGCTCTTATTATTAATTATATAAACTTGGATGATACCCGGCGATATACTTATTTTGTGGATATACTAATTTTGTCATTAAATTAAACGTAAAACTTTGAAAAAATAATTGCATGAATATGATGATATTAGTTTTAAAAAAAAAATGAATATGATGATATTAGTTTTTCTTTCACATAAGAAACAAAATTACATTAGAAAAGAAAATAAACTACGCAAAATATAATTTTTATAAGGAACTCTCTTAACTTTCATCAATATTTTTATAAATTTTTATTTTATTTAGGCATTAATTTTTCCCTAATAAAGTTGAATGATTTTTTTAATTCTCTCTATAGTGTAGTGATATATATACCTTTAATATTGGATTTGCAATTGATTATTTTTATTTATTCTTCTTGGTTCAACATAACATATCAAAAATAAGAAAAAGAATTATATGGTGTAATTTAGTAAAAAAAAAACAGAAATAGGGAAAATCAATTACATGAGAGAACTTAAAACTTCAAAAAGCAATCGCATGAATATGATGATATATTAGTTTTTCTTTCACATAAAAAAAATACATTATTAAATACATTATTTGCCTATCTAAATTTGAATAATTCGAATTTCAAATCAGACCTTGTCTAAAGCAGCCCTCTTAAATCTGATTTTTTTTAATAATCAAGGGAAACGTTCTTCCATAGCCCTGAAAATTTACAAATTAGCCAATGTATCTTTGCAAGTTATAAATGAACGTTGAAATTGCCCCTAAATGCTAAAATGCCCAAACTACCCCTCTTCCATTACTATATTTCTTCACGAAATAAGGAAGAACAGGGCTGAAATAATAAAGAACCCAACTTTTAAAAACAAATATGGCACCAGTTTTTCAAATTATTATTATTATTATTTGAAGGGTTAATTTCCCAGCTATTTATATTAATTGGAGATTTATATCTCGATTTTCTTCTGAGAGAACTCGTCGATGCCGACTCAGCATCGTCCTCCTTCAATATACGCAAGTCAAGCAACCTCCATATTGAATCTGAAATAAATAAAATAAAGAAAAAATATCAAAATCTTCAAATATCACACATATATACCCCCCTATATATTTATATATACCTCTAAAGAGCCATCATCGTTATAAAGGGACAAATCCTCGAAAGATATAGGCCATTATTGTCATATTCATTGCTGACATCCTCAATTTCGTCTTTTTCATGAAAAATCGGGTATTCGGGAGCGAGAATGATTAGAAACATATTTTTCGAATCATCTATAACTATATTTGTACCAAAGCCTTCAAATATATAATTTTAGTTTTGGTATATTAATTATATAATATATACCATCACAGTCGAAGCTGACATGGCCAGGGCGTATCGTGACTGGTACGACAACACTTGGCTTCTCGACACCTTCTTTCTCTGAAATTTGACGATTCAATCTTGATGGAATTTGAGAACTGGTACCATTCGGTACCGAATGATCTTGCACTTCTTTGTGTAAATTTAACAAAAAAACATGATTGTTGCCGATCTGTTGCGTGATAGTACAAACTTCTCAAGTTTATCATAAATGGATGGACTTCTCCATTTCTTGTTATTGGTGCTCCATTATCCTAATAAGGCAAAATATCCACTATTAACATGTCTCCAGTAAAACATGGCTGGAAGTGTCCTCGAGAATTCGGTGAACTCGTCAACACTAATGACATACGGGTCCTATTACACTTTGGTTTCGATCAAATACGATTAAAGTGGTCTGGATCGTCTTTCTGAGACCCGTTAAGTCAGCAAGTCCCATTTAAATTATTGTTAGAGAGAGCCCTTTCGAGCTCGAGAGGAAATTATGACGGGTGGGGAGTGGATTGAGTCCGTGTACGAGCTAATACGTTTATTTCAAATTTATTGTGCAATTTGCAACTTTTTCATGGTAAAATACGAAAATATGTTAAGAAATATATATCTTATACATTGTTCGAACTAACATAATTTTTTTTAATTGTCCCAAAATACAGGCCCGGCAATTGGGGCAGGCCCAATAGATATAGAAGTCACAGGGACAGGCTCAATAGAAATGAAAGTTACGTGATGTGCATTTCGTTTCCATGACTAAACCAACCACATAACTAAAATCTGCATGTGTGTGTGTGTGTGTATATATATATATATATATATATATATATAGAGAGAGAGAGAGAGAGAGAGAGAGAGAGAGAGAGAGAGAACGCTTGTTAGTTATATTTCTATTAAATGTTCGTAAGTAAATCTCAAGAGGATGATAAGATATCGGAGAAAATCATCAGACACTACAAATATTATCCAAATGCAACCTGATATAATGTTTTTCAAAACGACACACTTTTTTAAGTATAATATATTTCATATGTTCAAGCACAACTAGACGGGAAGAATTTGATACGAACAAACTCTTCTGAGTTCGTTAACGATTCAATTGCAACAGATGCGGAAGGCTTAAATATTTTTTGCGCGTAGTATATTGTATTGATCAATATCAAGTTACAATATCACAATTTGCCATAAAGAATTCATCCAAAATTAACAAATTAAAAAAAGTGCAACATCGACCGAACTTGATCCCTGATCATTTTTTTTTTATTGGACGGTTAGACTGGATTAATAAATTACTTTCATAATATTAATGACAAAATTGGTTTTCATGTATAAAATGTTTCTTATTTATTAATAATCTTCACAAATAAATCATATCATATTGCGTTAAAAGAGTAGAGTACATGACTTTCTGAATTTCTTTTTTGTACAAGTACAAAGAAAAAAAATTGTTTACTCGTTGCTACTTGTTGTTATATTCACAAATTTACTCCATTGAATTATTCCATATTCTATATTAGGTTATTCGGATATGTAAATTCCTGCTGCGACATCGTGTTGAGATATGTCACCCCTTATGAATGACGTAAATAAGGTTATGAGTATTTGTACGGCTTTCACTAAGATTTAAAGGGTGGTTTCATTATCAACTCTATTTTGAAAGCATAATTGGCTCGGAGTCGGAGTAAGATCGAAATATAAAATATCCAGATCTCTACTCATTTGTGTCGATGAATACAAATACGGTTATAAATTCTCGTGGAAATGGTAAGCAAATAGAGAATATTTGTCTGTCACGTGTTACGGGGCATTAACCGTGTATCCTAAAACTAAAGTATCTTGTGAGCATATTTGGAAACTAAATTGCCGTCGAAAATAGAATTATTTCGAGAATAATTAGACGAATACTACCAACTCTAGATAAACTTATTAAAAGAGGATGTATCTTACCGAACATATGACTACTATGCCTCGGGGATGGGGAATTCATATCTCATTTTATTTGACGAATGCAAATTTTCGCATCGTTTTACTATTATTTGGTTGCGCGTCGAGAGAGTTGACATGTACAATTGCGTCCCAACAACAGTCAAAAATCAAAGTTCGATTATCATGCGTTGCTTTTTCAGTTTGGAAGGAAAGATGGCAAAGAACTTTTCAAGATAAATCTGGACCAGAACGAAACTTAATATCAGAGACTAATTATGGCGTAATGTTAAGCGATTGGTAGGTTAATAATTAACTATATACATTTCTTTTATAAAAACTGAAACATGATATACATTTCTTTTATAATTCATTAGCATAATTAATGTGTTGGCATGAGAATTAAATTTAAATTTTAGTAATAAATTATCTTAAAAAGAAAATTGCCCTTTTTGTATGAAAAGTTATACCCATAACTCAAAAAACAAATCAATGAAATCACCACTCAATTAGGTGAGTTAATTAGCACCTTAATCGATTCAATTAAGGATTTTTAATTGACATGTCAATTCATTTTAATATGTTAATATTAATAAATATTAATTAACGTGTCAACTAAATTAAACCGTTAATTAAGTTAATTAAGAATGTTACTCAATTCATTTAATTGAGTTGTGATGTCACTAGTGATGACATCATGGATGTCTATTTGAGCTTGAGGAGTACCATATCAAATCTCATTTTGTATAGTATTTTATATAGGACCAGAGAAAAACAAATTCAATGTCACATTACATATTATATATGCATTTAATAATTAAGATATCAAAAATTAAGTCTGTCAAGAGGAAGAAACATACGAAGAATTTATTATCCAAATCCGAAATGAAGAAGAAGCAACAGAGTAGAAGAACAGTAATTACTTTCCCCTCAAATCCTCTCTCTTTTGTTACTTCAGTGTGACTGTGCGGAAGGAAGAACTCTGTTGTGCGAAATGAAGACTTGCAAGTAAAGTGATATGTCGACCCGGCGGGTCAGGTTCGGATAAGGTTCTTCCATATTTGTATCCGAATTTTCGAATATTATTCGTACCCGAATCAAAAATACTCTCGGGTAAATTGTTCTTTCATATCCGAATTCGCGGGTAAATTTGTACCCGCCGGTATATCCGTTTTCCGAAAATAATATTATAATCAAAACTTATTAAAAAATATTTGTTCAAATATTCAAATAATTTGATAAATAAAACGCAAACATTTTCAATCAAATAAAACACCAACAATTTGAAATACATATAAAAAAAATTCAAATATTATAAATAATTAAGCCGTAAAACATTCAAAACGTTCGAATTATCTTCAAAATTTCGGGTATTTTCTTTATATTTTCGGATATTTTTTCAAGTACGGATTCGGATTACCTGCGGAGCGGGTAGTACTACCTCCATAACCGACCCTCCATATCGAAATTGTAATCATTTTTCTAAAATAATTGTACATAATGTCCCTTTGTTTATATGCACCTCTCGTAACTATTTTTTTTAATTGAGACTTTGCGATTCACAAAAATCTTACATTTTGTGCTAAATTTTAGACTTTCAATAACTCAAGTAATTAATATAATATTTGGGGATTTCTAGGTGCCAATTATTTGTTATGCCCGGATTCTCCTTGGATGGAACTTGTGCCATAGAACATGTTTAACGTTTAGGCTCATATGGTACCATCTAGGTTATTGGTTTTTGTATTCCATGTAGGACCTGTTTGGATAGTGGTATTAGAAATAACATGGGAGTTGCAACTTCAGGGGTTAAATGTACTGCAATGACAATTCAATTGAAGCCGTTTTGATAGAAATAAATGAATATGCCTCATTTGAAAGTTTACTTGTTTGGATCAATCTATTTGGAATTGCATTTCAAATATATTTGTCCAATTAGATATTCTCAATTTGACCAAAATTTATATAAACCCCAAAATATCATGCGAACTTTTTGACAATACATATATTGTGTTTATTTCACACTAAATAAAAATATAATCTCATCCAAATAATCGTAAACAAATGTCACGAATAACCAAACATTTAGTATCTTCAAATTTACATGTTATACACAAATTTTACAAGTTACGCAACACAATCATCATTTAAAAAATTACACGACTGCCATTTAAAAAATTCAAGAGAAAAAATTGGTCGAGAATCATAATATTGCACACGTACAGATTAAAATTATTTCTCACGGAATGTCTTGTCTATTATATGCGTAGGAATTCTGCTCACTTCACCTTTACTTTGATGCTTTTCGAGAAGTTTCAAATGATAAAACCTGCCACGATAGTGCTCGACGCAACTGCTATTGTTCCTCGATTAACATTACGAGATCTATATAACTCACAATAAGTATTTAACTAAGCAAAAGATTATTTAACTAACCAAATGAAAATTCGACAACTCATCAGTTTAGAGTAAAGACTAAAAATCGATACAAATTCTAATTAATTCCAAATTGGATAATTGTGTCGCAGTTTGATATAATTTTATCCCCATACTTAATTTGTGGAAGTATGATTCAATTTATCCCTAATATAGTACAATTAGTGACTATCAATTAGGGGATTTTCTATTTTTTTGAGATTGGGGATCGTATTTACTGGTACTAATTAGGGCTTACATTTTTTAGCCGACTTTTGCTAATTGAAATTAAATCGTTGACAGTTTATTCTAATTTACTAGTAGCAGAATTTTCAAAGATGCAGTGGTATCCCGCCATATTTCTATAATGCTGCAGTGGTATCCCTCGTAGTTTTGATGGGATTCAAAGATGCAGCGGATGAGTGCATTGGAAATATAAAACTGCAGTACATACTACCATTACATTGATCCAATCAAAAAATTTAGACTAATTACAATAATTAGTACTGCTAACTAATTTTAATGCACCAATCCAAACATGAATAATATAAGATATGAATAATATTTATATTTCACATTAATGAATAATATAGGATATTTCGATTTCACATTTGACAACATAACTAATAATATTCAAACAAGATTACAAAGTACCTTGAATATGAAAAAACAAACTAACACACGCACATAACAAAACAACAAAAAGCAAAGCAATTAGACATTGCTTCCAAAACCCTAAACCCATATCCTAAAATCAAGCCTCCTCTTCATCCTGATACTCCCCCTCCTCGTCCTCGTACTCCCCTTCCTCGTCCGCGGTAGCGTCCTGATACTGCTGATACTCGCTCACCAAATCATTCATGTTACTCTCCGCCTCGGTGAACTCCATCTCGTCCATTCCTTCCCCCGTATACCAATGCAAAAACGCCTTTCTTTTAAACATGGCGGTGAATTGCTCGCTCACTCTCCTAAACATCTCCTGAATGCTCGTCGAGTTACCGATGAAAGTACTCGCCATTTTCAATCCTGTAGGGGCGATGTCGCAAACGGTGGATTTCACGTTGTTAGGGATCCACTCGACGAAGTAACTCGAGTTCTTGTTCTGGACGTTGAGCATTTGCTCGTCGACTTCTTTGGTGCTCATTTTGCCGCGGAACATGGCTGAGGCGGTTAGGTATCGACCGTGTCGTGGGTCTGCGGCACACATCATGTTTTTCGAGTCCCACATTTGTTGGGTCAGTTCGGGTACGGTTAGGGCCCGGTATTGTTGGGATCCGCGAGAGGTTAACGGGGCGAAACCAACCATGAAGAAGTGGAGACGGGGGAATGGGATTAGGTTTACGGCGAGTTTGCGCAGATCGGAGTTGAGCTGGCCTGGGAATCGGAGACAGCACGTCACTCCGCTCATGGTTGCGGAGATTAGATGGTTAAGATCGCCGACTAAAATGTAGAAAAGAAAAATGTTAGGATTATTTGTGTAAGTGATTTTGATTTTTGAAAGATTTTGTGCTTACAGCTTGGGGTGGAGAGTTTTAGAGTGCGGAAGCAAATATCGTAGAGGGCCTCGTTGTCGAGAACCATGCACTCGTCAGCATTTTCGACAAGCTGGTGGACGGAGAGGGTTGCGTTGTATGGCTCGACGACGGTGTCAGAGACCTTGGGTGATGGGAAAACAGAGAAAGTAAGCATCATCCTGTCTGGGTACTCTTCGCGGATCTTGGATATGAGGAGTGTTCCCATGCCCGATCCAGTTCCGCCTCCAAGTGAATGACAAACTTGGAATCCTGAAATAAATAACAATTATTTGTCAATTAAGAGAAATTGATATGCTAGAATGGTAATCAACCAGCTAGAGTGGTTAATAAAGAAGTATATGAAGATCTAGATACTAGTAATTGGCCCTAAATACTGCAGCAAAACCAAATTAATAGATATAGTAACAGTTCAAAAAGCAAATTGAACTAAATCAATTTAGTTTAAACCAAACAGATCAACTTACTGACCTCACACCCAAACATAAGTTCACTGAAAATGGGTAAATGTCAAAAAAAGGTCTAACCTTGGAGACAATCACAGTTCTCAGCTTCCTTCCTGACCACATCAAGCACGGAATCAATCAATTCGGCACCTTCCGTGTAATGTCCTTTAGCCCAATTATTTCCAGCACCAGACTGGCCAAAAACGAAATTGTCGGGCCTAAAAATCTGGCCGTACAGTCCAGATCTGAGAGAATCCATGGTACCCGGTTCGAGGTCCATGAGAACTGCTCTCGGCACAAAGCGACCACAACTCGCTTCATTGTAATAGACATTCACACGCTCAAGCTGGAGCTCAGAGTCACCTTGGTACCGGCCAGTCGGGTCGATTCCGTGCTCAGTGCAAACCACCTCCCAAAACTTAGCACCGATCTGGTTACCACACTGGCCACCCTGGATGTGAAGGATTTCACGCATTTTGTAGAGCGATTCGAAGGAGAATGACAGAGATTTAGTACTGCGCTTAGGGTTAGGGTTTGTGTAGTGTAGATCTGAGAAATGGAAAAGAAGAAAGAGAGGGGATATTATATAGCCTGAGTTTAGACGGCGTTAATCCATATTTCATCCTTCTTTAAATTTCACAATGCATATTTTATTATAGCGGGTCGTGTTTTAGGTATTATATTTATGACTCGCTATATGAGTTAATTCTAAGTGTGATGAACTGGGGATCTGAGAATAGGAGGATGAGATATCACGTGATAACGGGCGTTAAGTATTTAAAGTGGGAATTCGAAATTTGAAAAATAGAAGTAAAATTTTGGAAGGAGGGAAATTGAGTAATATTTGGATAGTCTCGGTGTAAACTGGTTCAGAGCTTTATTACGAAGAAGGGTCAATGATTGGTTATCTGTTGAACTAGTGAACCGAGTGTATGTTGTATATTATAGGAAAGTGTGAAGGAGACTTATTCAGACGGTCCGATTGGAATTATTTTATGTTTTAATTTTGTTTCCAATTACGTGCTAAAAAAAACTAAAAGCTAAGTACGAGATTTTGATTTGTCGGAAAGCCAGCCTATCTTGAGCCGCAAAAATCAAAATTTTCATGTTAAAAATGGTATAATTGGCAAATGAGCATGTAAGAGTACGATTAAAAGGTAAGTGTTAAAACATAAAATGCTTTCTTGGCGTACAGTCAATTTTTTCTTTCTTTTTTCAAAAATAAATAAATAAATTAGTTTTGTCCTTGTATTTATGGTTATGGATATTTGATAAATGATATGGCATATAGAGTGTCGGGTTTGGACGTGGTACAACAGTTGTTGGAGGATGTTTCGGTCAATATATTAATAATAATCTTAAAAGAAATATCACAATTATTATCAAAAATATCATTTAATGGTCATTAGTATATTGGTCGGATCATCCTTCAATTGGACCATACCCGAACCCTAGAGTGTTTCCTCTGGTTTTTTTTCTATTTATTTTACGAATATATCTGAAATGGCAAAATTTTAGGAAATTGTTAATTTAAATATATGATTTGATAAAATTCTTACTTGAGAATTATATCATAAATACTTAAAAATACTTATTTATCGCTCCATAAATACTTAAAAATACTTAAAATTCTTACATAAATTGTTAATTTAGGAAATGGCTAAAATATATTGAGTATTATATCATAAATACTTACTTGAGAATTCTAAATTTTTTTGTGATAAAATTTTGAAGGATTTCCCCTAATACACATGTTTTCTAACTTTATTCCCAAAATATACAAGGACAACATAATTCCGAAAATACACAAAGACGGAGTTGGTAACTCCGCAATTTTTTAAATTGGCGAAATTTGTAACTCCGTCATGTTTTATTTAATTAATGAATTGAATTTAGGCCCCTAATGGAAATTAATTTTGGTGGAATTGAGGACTCCGCCAAATCACTAATTATAATAAATTTGGCGGAGTCTCTAACTCCGCCGGATTCCCTTTCTTGTTAAATCCCCTTCTTTCTTTTTTTCTTCTCTCTTCCTCCCTCCCTCTTCCTCTCTTCCTCCGAGATTTTGACAAGGTTAGATTATTTTTGCATAAAATTGAACTGAAATTGATCTATTTTGTTGGTATTTTGTTGTAAGTTGACCCTAATATTTGTTTAATGTGTTTCAATAGATAATAAGAACTGAAAAAACAAGTTGGAATATATTTGTTTCTGATAATTTTTGGCATGGCTACAATAAATACAAATTTAAATATAATTAATACTTATATAAAATAAATATAAACTACATAATATTCCATTTTATAAAAATACAACAAATATACTCACATAAAATATACTCAACATAAATTATTATCAACATTTCCATCATCTATTAAATATAATAAAAATACAACTGAAAAAATTATACCTCAATTTTGGCGGAGTCCTCAATTCCGCCAAAATTAATTTTCATTAGGGGCCCAAATCCAGTTCATTAATTAAATAAAATATTGCGGAGTTACAAATTCCGCCAATTTAAAAAAAGGCGGAGTTGCCAACTGCGCCTTTGTGTATTTCCGGAATTATGTTCAGCCCTTGTGTATTTTTGGAATAAAGTTAGAAAACATGTGTATTAGGAGAAATCCTTCTAAAATTTTATATATTTCGTATTACGCTAAAAAATTGTATTTCAAATTATACGGACACCTCTTCTCTTCTCACTCCATAAACTATTTATTTCTGAACAATATGTGTGATAACGGTTTTAAAAATACATCAAAATCAAACAGTTCATTTGTTTTAAGAAATACATGAATCTTAAGGAGTGGTGCTAAAATGCTAAATATTGAATTTGCATCGAGATTAATGTTTTGTCATGAAATTTGTAACACGCAGACTTCCAAAAATGTAAAATGAAATATAAAAGCCAAAACATTAATCTGAATGCAAATCTAATGTCTAAAATGTTATGTAACACGGATACAGATACGGGTATTTTATCCGATATGATACATATACGGTGATACGAAAATTTTCAAAAAATTTCTAATACGAATACGATTATATAAATATTATTTTAATAATTTATATTATATATAAATAATAAATTAATAATGTTTCGAAATTAAATATTATGACAATAAATAAAATCAATCAAACAATACAAGTATTATAAACTTATTATATAAGTATAATATATAATTTATGTAAAAATATAAAGGGCCCAAATATCATAAATGAAATATCTCAGATGTATCATGGAAGTATTGGAATATCTCAGTTGTATACTGGAAGTAGCATTAGCCGTATCATGTCGTATTTTCGTCGTATCCGAAAAAAATAATATATTAGACTAATCGGATAGGTCATGTGATGTATATGATATGTCTCTGAGCCGTATCGCACTCGTATCCGTATCGAATATCCGTATCTCCAGTATACTTTTGCATTTTTGAAATGTCTAGTGTCTGTGTAAAATAGCTACAAAATCTGGAGTATGATAAATCAAATGTTCACTAGAGTATTTTAGCATCACTCAATTTTTTTTTGTTGAGAAAAATAGAGTAGGCTCAAAGTCCTACATCTATTAGATTTCATTAAATTTTGAAACCAATTACAAGGACTATATTGGAGAAAATCTCCATTATCCATCCAACACAACCTAACATCACTTACTAACTTAAGACTAACTTTAAAATTAGTCAATAAGAAAGCATAAAAAAAACTGGAAAACAAACTCCACTTTTACTTAAAAACCTGACTTAGAATCCGTCCTCTCAATTCCAAATCAGCTCTATAATCAGCAAACCAAATCTTGCTTTTATCCTTCCGACAACACACCAAATCCTCTTTTCTTCTGTCTTCATCATCATCATCTAATCCTCCTTTCTTCTTCCCCGTTCATGAACCTATCTAGCACACCGCCCCTCATCCTGTAGTAAATCTTCATCTTCAACCTCATATTCTATCATTTTCTATACTCATCACCAAAAGCCGCCATCAATAGCACCTTTCTGAACCCTAAACACCATCAACCTTCCCTTCAAACTATCTTCTTTCCATTTGCGGCAGAGTTTTCATGTTCAAAGCTTTGGAGAATAAATCTCTGTCAGCGAGGATTAGTTCAAATAGCTGCCCTGGATTCAATTTACTCTCCTGAAAAATTCTTCTACAGCGTTCACACCAGATATGGTAGATCGAAATCGCTATTAGCTCACACCAATTTCGATTGGAAGATGAGTCTTTTAGCAAATCCAATGGTTCAACAATCATGTTAGTAGCATCACCAATTAATCTATGTACTCTTCTCCAAATCTCTTTTGTAAATTTACATTCAACAATTAAATGCCTACTCGATTCTTCATTACAGCAGCAAAGAGAGCATCGATTTGGAATTTGCCAACCCCTCTTCTTCAGATTATCTATTGTAAGAATTCTATTTCTCTCCAACAGCCAAATAAATAGTTTTATTTTTAATGGTATCTTAAAATCCCAAATTTTCTGCAATGTATAATTCTCTGAAACCCCACTAATCAAGGTTTCATATGCATTCTTACAGGAAAATACCTTATTTGTGGACCAATTCCAGGAAATTTCATCATCAATTAGAGGAAGTAGCTAAAGAGATTCTAGAATATCAATGAGCCATAGCAGTTCATCCTGAGCAATTGAAGATAAGGGCTGAACAAGCTTCAAAACCAATTGTAAGTCCAATAATTCCAATTCTCTTAAGATATCAAATAGAGTAGGATTATAATTTCTGGTAAAAGAGAATAATTCCTTGCATTTATATTTAATAACTCCAAATCCCCAATTATCATTCCATAAATCAATTAATTGACCTGAACCAATCTGAAATTTAGTACTTGATTTGAAAAAAATCCAAATTCTTTAGCACATCTTTCCAAAAATAAGAAATATTATTTGAAAATTGATTTTCCATTTCTCCTACTGGCATTTCAACTAGTTTATTCCATGGTAATTTTTCCCCAACTTTATAAAATTTCCATAACCATTTTAACAGTAAAACTTTATTAAATACCTCCAAATCCAGAATTCCTAATCCCCCAATTTTCTTAGGCCTACAAACAGTTCTCCAATTCACTAAATGATAACCATGCTCTTTAAACCCTTTCCACAGAAATTTTTTCCTAATATCATCAATTTCCTTTAAAACCCATTTAGGAAATTTAAATACATTAAAATAATATATTGGTAATGAAGTTAAAACAGAATTAATTAGGATTAATCTTCCTCCAATATTCAGTTTACTTCCTTTCCAACTTTGCAATTTCCCTGAAATTTTTTCAACAAATTCTCTAAATTGCCTTTTATTTGGCCTTTTATAATGCAAAGGCAGCCCCAAATAATTAATAGGAAATGTTGATTTAGGACAATTAAGTTCCTGAGATAATAAATCAATTTCACCATCTTCCACATGAATTCCAACCATCTCTGATTTTGCAAAATTTATTTTTAATCCAGTTTCATCCCAAAAACATTTAAAATATGTTTTCATCTCCTCACATTTAATAATGTAGGTTCCATAAAAAATATACTATCATCAGCATAAAATAGGGATAATTTAATATTTTTCATAGGTTTCCTTATATACCCTTCATCACCTAATCTCTCAATTAACTTAGATAAAACATCAATAATTAAAATAAAAAGATAAGTAGATAATGGGTCCCCTTACCTTAAACCTCTTCTCAAATGTATATATTTTCCTGGTGTCCCATTTAAAATTATCCTTGTATAACCTTTTAGGACTGAATTTTCAATCCATAATAAAAAATTCCCTCCAAATCCCCTGACTTTTAATAATTTTAACAGAAAATTCCAAGACACACAATCAAATGCTTTGAATATATCCAATTTCAAAAGTAATAGAGGATATTTCATTTTATGAGCTTTGCAAATAACCTCTATAGCATAAACATAGTTATCTGTGATGTTTCTGTTTTTCAAAAACCCTAATTGATTATTATCAATCATTTCTTCTATTATTCCATTTAATCTATTAGATAAAATCTTTGAGAACAATCTCTGTAGACTAGATACCAAAGAAATTGGTCTAAAATCCTTAGGGTAGAATGATCCTTCTTTTTTTGCAATTAAAGCAATATAAGAAGAATTAAAATGTGATAACCCTAATTTCCCTTTTTTATTAAATAAATCCAATATTTCATCTCTCAAATATTTCCAAAATTTTTGAAAAAATTCAGCATTAAACCCATCTGGACTTGGGCTTTTTTCTGATTTCCATTGTGAAACCACAATATCTAACTCTTGCATTTCAAATTCCCTCTCCCGAAATTCCAAATTTAACTCTTCATTACTGTAAATTTTATCTAAATTGATTTCACCCAAATTTTGTCCATTATTAATATTATCCACTTTGGTACCCATTAATTCTTTATAGAATTTAAATAAAATACCAGCTTTATCTTGATGATCCCTTACTTCAACTTCATCTTCTCCTTCTCTTTCCTTGAGAATAGGAATTAACAATTTATTCTTTTTATAAGTAGCATGATCATGAAATAATCTCTTTACAATTACTCAATTGCATTTGCAAATTACCTTGTTTCTCTTTACTCCATTGCTTTAATCTTTTACCTAATGATTCCAATTTAAAATAAAATTCCTCCATATTTAAAGATTTAGTTGTTGATAAATGAGTCTTTATAATATTAATTGCATCTTCGTTCTTTAGCCAATAATTTTCAAATCTAAACCCTCCAAAAATAGAAAAATCAGTTTTTGCTATATAAATTAGAGGCACATGATCAGAGCAATTATTAGAACCTCGAATTATTTGTGAATTTGGAAATAATCTCTTCCATTTTTCATTAATTATAATTTATCAATCCTTGCTTTTGCCACAGCACTAGACCATGTAAATTGTCTACCACATAAAGGCAGATCAATTAAGGAATAAATATTAATAAAATCCCTAAATATTTTAGTATTTTTCCAATCTCTATCTATTTCACTTCTTTCATGAGATTCACAAACCAAATTAAAATCCCCCATAATTAACCAAGGATCGTCAATATTTTCAGCCATATCATTTAATTCTTCAATACAATTTATCTTATCATTCTTTTCAACTGGACCATAAACCCCTGAAACCCTAATTTTCAGTCCATTCCATTTAGTCTCCAGTATTACTGTTAGAGTATATTGATGAATTTCCTTCTTAATAAATTTAAATAAATTAGAATTCCATACCATGATAATGCCACCAGAAGCTCCTTGAGATGGCAAATATTCATAATCCTTCATAACATTCCCACAAAATTTCTTAACCATATCATCATCAAAAAAATTCATTTTAGTTTCTTGCACACATAATAAATCCAATTTCTCTGATATGATATTTTTTTTAACTAATATCTTCTTCTCATCATTATTCAGTCCTCTAACATTCCAACTCATAAATTTAATATTTTTGTAAGACATTATAAACCAGTAAAGCACCACTTTTTATAAAACCCCATCAATTAATTATTATTACCTTCACCATCCTTGATAAGTGAATTAATAATATCCAATCTTTCTTCATTTATATCAATACCCACAGCAGCAAGAATACCAATAACATCTTCCTTATTGTTAATAATTTCATTCTCCTTAATTTCTAGTTTTGAAACTTTCTTAATTCTTCCTCCTTTAATTTTCTTTTTTGGCTGTTGAATTTCTTTATACTTGATCATTTGAGCTTTCTCAATAGGGGATGAATAGAATTCAGATTGTTTCCCTTTTAATCTAGTGCTTCTTCTCTTCCCTTCCAAACTATTATTAATTAGGTTTTGTTTCTTATTTTTCCCAGATAACTCTTTCTCAGAAAATACTGGAGATGAAGGCTTAACTGGAGATGAGACTCTTATTGGAGATGAGACCTCTGGAGACAATATAGCTAAAGGGGAAACATGGATTGGAAGATCATTATGTGAATATACATCAGCAAGTAGATCATCTGGAAAAATATCATCAATAGATCTTCCTGAATCAGGAATATCACCTAAATTACCATTTCCATCCTTATAAAGACCAATTGAAGAAGAAATAACCACTGAGGAAGGAACAATTGGAGATAATTCAACTATAGATTAATCATTTGGAGCAAATTCAACTATACAAGATTTAACTGGAGAAGATTCAACGGGAGAGGAATCAACAGGAGATGAAAAGGAGGAATCATCAGGAGATGAAAAGAAGGGATCAACATGAGAAGGAACTAGACTCACCGAAGAGGAAATAAGTGAGGAAGGACCAACAAGTGTATATGTCATACCTAAGGGCATTTCTGGAAATAGAAGGTATGGTTTAGGGTTAATAACTATTTTCTCTTTTCTTATAGCATCCTCATAATTATAAGGTATTATTGCAAGATTTTTTGATGATTCACCTATTTCAAAATTCCCTTTATTAATTCCCATACTAGAAATGTCCTCCAACACCATCTTATTTTCATCTTCCTTCTTTTTTGATTTTATAACTAATCCTTTTTTTTGAAAAAGTGATATATAATAAAGAATCCTCTTTTGCAAGATTTTCCTTTAAATTATCACATTTTCCTTGTATGTTTTCATAGCCTTGATTAATTTCCTTCAAATAATTCATGAAACATTTATTGACCAAATCCATATTTTCCTTATTCATAGTTATTTTCCTTTTTTCCTCAGCAATTTTTGAAATTCTCAAATCTTTCTTAACCCTCCATTCTTGTTTAACTTTTTGCTTTTTAACCCTCCAAACTTTTACAATTTTAACCTTTTGGCTCTTAATATTAATTCTTTTTTCATGGTTTTTAGCTTCAATACCTAAATCCTGCACTTGATATTTCTCTTTAACAGAATCATTTAGAACCATCAATTCCACCTTTGCATTAATACTTCCATCAATAATTTCAATAAAATCTGGCATTATAATATCATCTTGAGTCAGGATTTTTATATTAATTCCAGAAATTAATTTTTCTTCCACAGAAAACCCTCCAATATGCTTAATAATTCCAAAGCCAGTAACTATCAAAGAGAGATCCAAATAGTTGCAATAATGAATTGGTAAGTCCTTGATTCTTATAATCCTTTCAGTATAGAAATCTGTGACTTTATTTGAAAATCTTTTATTTAAGAATACTCTATGTGTCTTTGATTTTCCAGGATTTAGAACCAAATCTGGCTTAATTAAGGAATCGTGATCCAATACTGGCTTGCTAGATGAAGGCTTATGTTTAGGATCAGTGGCAAACCCTAGAGATTTTTGTTTCATTTTTGAATGATTTTCCAATTTGTGTGAGATAAGAGAGTTAATTGTATAATTTGGCCTCTTATAATCTCCATTCAATCTACATTGCAACTGTTTATGCCCAAATCTTCCACATTTTAAACATTTCAACGGTTCTCTACAATTCGAAACAAAATGACTTGTAGAGAGGCATCTGAAACATTTGTTTTTGAATATATTTTCCTTTGCTAGTTCAAAATTTGTCTTAATTCGAGGTTGCGATTTCTTTCTATTAACCACTGTCCACTTGTCTTCTTGAATTTGTCTCTTATTTGTAACTGCATAAAGATAACTCTAATTCTTGTGATCCATCTCAAAATAAATTGATCAATTGAAGAGAATTCTCAAGGTGGTAGTAGAAATTAGAGTTGCCTTTACGGGTATACTATTTTCTCTATTTTCAACCTTAAAGAAAACTCCTAGGCCCGCTACATCCTTTCGGGGCTATGGCTTAGCTCAAATTGACCTATCAGTGGAGAAGAATAGATGATCGGAACCAGATGATCAGAAATCTTTTGAGTTCTTGAATCTCTTTCTTGATGACGTGTCAAAAGAGCTCTTCATCCACTTGACATTATCAATATTCAATCGTCGATCGCATCACTCAATTTTATGATGTATGATATATGTATTTGAAATATTCATGTACCCTAAAACACCTCAAGTCACACAGATGCCCCCAAATATTGGCAGTAAATAAATTATGAGATAAAAGGCACCCAACTAAACAAATCGGGCAATATGCAAAAAAATATGACACTATCGAGTATCAACATTTGAATTTCATCCACATCAATATCGTAAAACACGTTAACCGGATCAAGTCGGTAAAGTCGCCGATTAAGGATTTACCGGTTAATCATAAATTAATCACCGATATTAATCAGTCGTCATTATCAATCACGATTTAACATATGTAATATAGTATTTTTGTAAATACTGATAATTTTAATTAAAATCATAATTTAATTTTAAAATATAAATAAGATAATAAATCCAGTACACGAAACAGCAGTCTAAACAAAACATAATCCAACGGTGAAAATACGACACAAAAATAAAAATATTAAAAAATTAAACATATCTAAATGGACAGAAATTCTCACGACCAAATCTAGTGGTGAATATGATTCGAAAATAAATGAAGAGTAAACGTTATGGATTAACACGAAGGTGTTTTGGTAGCCCATATCCGGGATTTTTGAATTATTTCTCTGTGAAAAGATATACAAATGCTATATATGTGTGCAAGTACAATATGCCATGCACAATCTTTGACTCTGTGACAGTCTGTGTGGGTCCCACTTGTATGTGGGTTTTAGTCTATGTTGCGCGGATATTTCAAAAATAACTAACAATATCCGTATTTGATATGTATCGGATACGAATACGACACCAATACATATTTGATACGTCAAGTGGCATGTCACTTTTATAATATTAAAATTTTTAACGAATATGTTTTCATTATAGCTGGATACGATTCGGAGTTTCGGATACGGTGAATCTTTTTTTATTATTTTGGCCCAACATAAAAATACATAATGTTTTTACTATTCAATTTTTTTGACGTATCACATATTTTTATCATAAGATATTGAATAAAAAACACAACATCTTGATTTATTTATTTAATTATAATTTATTTTATTATAATAATATTAACTAAAAAATATATAAATCACAGCGTATCCTAATTTTTTTGAAAACTATCGTATTATCATATCCGTATCGTATCGCATATGATACTCGTATATGTATATGTATTTGTGCAAAATAAATTTTGGCACATGCCCCACGGCAAATCATATTGAAAAAAGGGCTAATATTTATTCAATAAAAAGAAGTCAGTAAATTAAAGAAAAAACCATATATTGTATAAAAGAACAACATTTGTTATTGATTGATTTGGTGGTTTTTATTAGATGCTTTGAGAGCATGCAGTAATAGTATAGTTGAAATTTGTGAAGGAAGAAATGATACATTAGCTTGTTATTAATTGAAAGATTGCACTATGTAGCGATTGAACGGTTTTCCTATTTAGAGCAAAACCTCAAATTTGAGCTGTTTCTAAAGGAAATTCAGTTATTGCAGTTGGTAAAATAGACGCACAATTTTGATCACAAACATACAAATAGAGAAACAGGGTGAGAAAGACCCAAAACAGCTATCAATCCAATTCCTGCACAAACTCCATTTTCTCTTCAATTTGTCCTCCCTTTCATAAAAAATCATGGTATTTTTCTTTCTTTTTTATTTTAAAACTACTTTTCATCTGGATTTTGTTCCAAATTACTTGGAAATTTAGTTGTGCGTAATTTAGATGATAAAGAGGCACATTCATCTATTATTTTCTAAATTTAATTGGCTCATTTAAGAATCAGCCAATTCATTGGTTCATCCTAATTAGACTAAAACATGTTATTCTCTTTTAATTGATTCTAAATTTTTGTTTGTTTCCTACAAAATTTCTTTTTAATTTCAATTATATGACCATTAAATTTTCATGATAAAGGCAAACGCCGCTTCAGGAATGGCCGTGCACGACGATTGCAAAGCGAAATTTATTGAACTTAAATCGAAGAGGAATTTTCGTTTTATCACTTACAAGATCGAGGAGAGGCTGCAACAAGTGACCGTCGATAAGCTCGGCCTTCCCGAGGAGAGCTACGATGATTTTTCGGCCAGTCTCCCAGAAAACGAGTGTCGCTATGCCGTGTACGATTTCGATTTCGTCACGAACGAAAATTGCCACAAGAGCAAGATCTTCTTCTTCGCTTGGTGCGTTATTTGTTGGACGAATTTCATAAAAATGTCAAAATACTTTGTTAGATTAATAAATATATAAATAATTTGCAGGTCTCCCGATTCAGCGAGGATTAGGAGCAAGATGTTGTACGCAAGTTCGAAAGATAGATTCAGGAGGGAACTTAACGGTGTTCAAATCGAGTTGCAAGCAACTGATCCTAGCGAGATGAGTCTCGACATCGTCAAAAGCCGAGCCTACTGAAAAATGGTTCGCTATTTATTAAATTGTTCGGGTATATATGCGAACTTTTACAATCCAATCATGCCTTATGTTCAATGAGGACGATTGTTATCGTTATTTATTATGTTTCATATATTATTTTTTTGTGGGATATTTTTATACTGTATGTATTGCAGCGCGTATTATCTTTTGTTTGAAAAATTGTTTTTTCTTCTTTTCTTTTTGGAAAATAAAAAGTAAACCTGAATCCTGAAGGGCAAAAAAGAAAAGAAAATGTTATAATACTATTGAAAATAATAATTATATACCAATAATACCATTAAATGCAATAAGCATAAACGAAACGAATAATGAAAAAAAATCAAAAGAACGAACATAACAAAATTCGAAAAAATATATATGAAAAAAACACATGATAATTCTACAGAATACTAAACAAATATGAAGAAAAACTATAGAAGAGCTAAAAAATTCAAAAAAAAAAAAAAAAAAAGTAGGAAAAGATCCAGACAAGAAAATAATTAAAATCACACATATCTTTAACTAGAACTTTATAATTTATTTATATCAAACGAGAACCATCACTCCACATACATTACTAACATAATAACATAACACAATACATGTCTTCACTCCTTACAAAATACATACATAATTAATACTATAATGATAATTAATCAAGCACACTGGAAACCAGATGGTACACTCTTTCCACAATAGTTGATTAATAAACTCAGATCAATCGGTACGTTCAGATTGATTCCAAGTACGTTTGCTTTAAGCGCGGTACACAAGCACACTGCCGCCTCGAGATCTGTCAGACCTTGGATTAGGCTACAGCACGGCTGCTTTGGCGGGCTACCTAGCCCGATATTGAGCAACCCACTGAGAACATTTGCGCAAACACCTAGCTTCAATGTGTCTATGGGGCACTTTCCATTCGTGCCGGGAGCTGCTGGTACCGGTACCGGTGGTGTTGGTACCCATGGGGCAGGTACGGTTGGCGATGGTACACTTGGTGTTGGTACCCATGGTGCAGGTACAGTTGGCGATGGTACACTTGGTGTTGGTACCCATGGGGCAGGTACACTTGGTGTTGGTACGTGAGGAGGTGGTGTGGGAGTCCAGCATGTACCGCCACCGCAAGCACTTGCGACGGTGAAGAAAACAAGGATGAGAGTTAGGAAGAGAGGAAATGCAAATGCTGTGGTTTTTGAAGCCATGATTACTAGGGTTTTGCTTCGATTTAGATGTGAGAAATATATAGAGGGATGAGTAGTATTTATATAGAGAGAAAAATAATGGATCGGATCTAATTAAGTCTGGCCTTATTGGGCAATATGAGAACCAATTAAGTTTGGTATATCTGGGAGAGTTAACACCACAAAATTTGCCGGCTCTAACACGTCTTTACATGTTGACTATACTTTAATTACTTCCATGCCAATATAGTACCCATGCATAAGAAATATTATTGTTATTATTCAAGTCTTAACCATGTCAATATGCATGCATTCTAAAATTAAAGCATGTTATGAGCATATTTGTTTGGAAATTAAAAGTGCCATTCAAGATCAAATTATTTCTATGAAAATAATTAGAGATATACTGCTCACTATATATCATCTCATTAAAAGAGGATGTGTTTTATTCAATATGTCTTCTATGAGAATTCGTTTCTCACTTGTTTGAAGAATTGCATATTTACGAATGAAATTTTGCTGTTGTATCATTGCCCACCAAAAGAGTTACACGTGAAATTGCCTACCAACGACATTCAAAATCCATGTCCAATTAGCATGTATAGACTTTGTAATTTGGAAAAGAACCCATTTACTATGTCTCCCAATTTTCCCACACATTCTCGATTTGGAGGATTAATGGTTAATTACTTTTCTAATTAACAAAAAAACACTCCATTCATAATTAATTATTATAAAATTAAGGTACGTATGGATTAATAATTAATAATTAATATTTATTAACTGTTAATAGAGTATATTTGTGTTAATTAAGAGAAAAATTAATTGTTAAATATCCTCTATATCGTCAATGTGTAGGGCAAATTGGGGGGAAGAGTAAAATTTCCCTTTGGAAAAAAGATAACATAAAATAATCATCAACATCAGTGCAAGTGGCCAATGGGGCTAACTAAATATCTGAAAACTAATTACAGAGTAGTCCTGTTATACAATTGGTTACTCAACTAAATGACCAATTATTAATGACAAGTATTTTTTTGTAATTTGTTTATAATTGTTATAAATAACTTCATCAAATGTTTTGATGATAATTTGATTGTTTTTTGGTTATTAATATAATTCAGTTGATGTCCGCCGGGCCAGACGGAAGTCGGAACCACTTTATCAAAAAAAAAAAAAAAAATCAATAATAAAACAGTAGCACATCAAAATGACATAAAACAGTAATAAATCAATGATAATAACTAGTGACGTATTTATTAATGGACTGGCCGGGGCAGCCCCCCTCCCTAAATTTATTAGTAGCACATTTACTAAATATAATATACATATGGTTATGATAATATACAAATACTGGATTTGAATTGCACGTGTTTGCCAAAATTAGATCATATGTATAGGCATTGTATGACAATATATAACAATAATAATAGCAGTATCAATAGTAGGGCTGCAACTTTAGCTCGTGGCTCGTGGCTCGTGGCTCGCTCGAGCTCGACTCGATAATAATTCGATAATAGCTCGCTCGATATTAACTCGAAATTAAATGAGCCGAGCCGAGCTAGCTCGAACGCTATTGAGCCGAGCTTGAGCCAGACTCAGCTCGCTCGTATTAAGCTCGAAAAGAATTTGAGCTCGATTTAAAAAATTAAATACTTTATCATAATTAATTCATATTATATATATTATTATAATTAGAAAATTTTATAAAGAAAACTTTTTCTTCATAATAATTCCAAGTCAGGTTACAACTTAGGTCCTAAAAAAATATTAACTAAGGGAGACAAATTAATAATACCAAGTCCAAATCTTATTTTTTATGTTTTGTGTTGTATGTTTGATTTATTATTGTTACGTTTTAAGATAGTTTGGTATTTAAAATATTTTTTGTTTATTCGCAATTATTAGGATTTTTTTAATTAAAATTCAAGTTGTTTTTTTAATTGAGCTATTGTTGAGCCGAGCCGAGCTAGCTCGAATTAGAACGAGCCGAGCTTGAGCTTGATTTTCTAGATCGAACCATAATTCTAAAAGAGGCGAGCCAGCTCGAATAAGTTCCGAGCCGAGCTTGAGCTTGACACACCTCGCTCGAGCTCGGCTCGTTTGCAGCCCTTATCAATAGGTAGATACTATAAAACAATATACTAAGTTGATCCCCACGCGTGTAAGCGTGATGTCAGTTTTTTTGAACTTATTTTCTATTTGATTTTCTTGTCATTCCTTTTTGAGATTAATTATACATTTATTTACGTACTCAATATCTTCATTTTCTTAAAATTGGTGGTATTTTAGATAATGTATAATCTACGAGAGTTAAAAATTAATTAATACACAATTAGTATTCATCCGAATTAATAATTCTTAATTAATATTAATTGATTATTAATTATGTTGATTATGTTTATTAAGTGTGTTAATTAGGATATAGAGTATATTGTTGGTGAATTTGGGGACAAATAATATTTTTTATAATAAATAATAAATATATAGATTATATGTGGTGGGACACTTACAATTCTCGTAATAACTGGTGATGTGGCCTCCGCAGGAGGCCCGAATCATATGCAAGATAATATATAAGGCTAGGTTGATCTTCGCACGTTGCTGCGGATGTAGGCGTGCCGGTAAGTTTTCTAATTTTTTTTTTTATTTTCTTTGATATTTTTAGAGAATAAAAATAATTTTGTTATAATTAATTAATTATTAATTCCGTGTATTATAGATATAATTAATTATGTGTATCTTATTAACTATCATGTTTATCAACTGTGTTAATCAATATGCAAAGCTAATTCGGGGATAAAATCAGGGGGATCCGTAACATTTCCCGAACCACCTGGTAACGTGGCCACACCAGGAGGCCAGAATGCCTTCTAGCATAACAGAATTTGCATGATAAAACAATGTACATCTTTAATATATACAAAAAAATTAGTACGTGTTGTATATAAAACAATGGGAGCATATATGGAACCCCCCAGATCCACTTCCGCATCCACGATCTGGGGGGTTTTGATTCGCCTCCCCAATTTGTGTATCCAAGATTGTATTAACCATCAATTAAAATTTTTAATTTTTGTTAATAAATAGTACAATTGAATTAACCGTTAATTAGCTTTGAATTAGTCGTTAATTAAAATTTGAATTAACCATCAATTGAATTTTTTGGGTGCAATTTGGGGATGGGAATTTCCCCCCAACCCATATCGTGGGTGCGGGAGTGGGTTCGGGGGGAAGAGTAAAATTTCCCTAAAACAATATATAGCAGCAGTAAAATAGTATATTACTTCTTCTCATAAAATATGTAAAATGCTGGGCTTTCTAATTTGGGCCTCCCTGAATTGGTGGTTCTCAATCTGCAGGGGCCCAGGGGGCAGACAGAACTGGCGAAAGAGAGGTTTTTTTTGGAGATATGCGTTTACTTTTTCAATAAATATGAGTTTTGAATTTTTGTGTGAAATTGGATGAATGTATGATCAAAGACAATTTATTGCCGACTATGTGTAAAATGAAATTAAGGGTACAAAATCCTTATCTTGAATTTGTGGAGGCATCCATGAAATATTCAACTACTAAAGATTATATTATCCAGCCATTTTTGAAAAGTTGAATATTTGTGGATGCATTAAATTGTAAGGCAACTTTTAATTCTTAAGTATAATTTATAGGTAATTTGAAAGAAAAAAAAGAAAAAAAGAAAAACCTAATTTTACTAATATTCTCTAATATTTACAAGTTGAAGTGTCTAAACATATTTGCCCATTCTAGACCGAAAGAGGAAAGTGTTTGTTTTCGTTGTTGTGAAATCGAAAATCAAAACCTGATTTTTGAAATCTCGAGTGCGGTATCGGCAACTCCAAACAAGAAATGTCAGGTTTGGGCTGAAGCTTGGAAAATAATAACCTTATAGCTGAGCCTGAGAGTGCAAATTGTAGATATAGATTTGAAAACTTGGGAAATCTAAGATATGAAATCTGCATGTTAGTAAGCCAAAGATTTGAACTTATTAGTAACTAGCGTGCTACCCGTGCAATTGCGCGGGCATGTTGGTTGAAAGTGCAATTTTTTTCTGCTTTTTTCTTTGGTATTGAATGTTTTTGATGAGATTTTTGGCTGGGTTGTAATGTTTTTTGACAGGAATTTTGTATGGATGTGGATAATTTCCGCACAAAACCTAGTTCATAAATATACATCACATTTTTCATTTCCATAGAACTACCTACTTTTTTGACAAGAATCTTGTATCTTCGATCTTCTTTTTTCCGCACACACTTTTTTTTTTGGCAAGAAAAATATAAGCGTTGTTGTGTTTTTTTTTAACTAAAGAGATATTATATTTTTCGAACCAACACTTTTTGGCAGGCGTTTTGCTTTATGGCGAAGTTCTTGTGTTGGATGTTTTTGTTGCTCTCGGCGTAATCATTGGTTGCGCATAAATAGCATTTTTTGTTTCCATTAATTGGTTCTTTTCTTCTTGTTTGTTTGTTGCATCGATGCCCGGTGACTTTTATAACGGTGTACACCATGCGCTTATTTTAGAATTGTATTATTTCTTATGAAATTCTATAATTATTGTATTTATTTCTTAATCGTATCAAATTATTATTATTATTATTATTTTTTTTTTTTAATTAAAATAATAATTATTTATTATTAAATTTTACAATTAACATGTAAACTTAGGATCCGATATCTGATTTCGGATATGAATACGGTATCCGATTCGATTTGGAATACTAATACTGTGTTCAATGTCTGATTTGGAATATGAATATGAATACGATATCCGATATCCGATATTCAATTTTGGATACGAATATTGTATCTGGTCTCCGATATCCGATTTCTAAGACAAATACGACATTTGATATCCGGTACGAATACATATACCGAATACATATACGATATTCGATATCCGATTTCGAATACGTAGCAATTATAAAAATTCAATTATTTGAATATCAATTTAATTACCAACTCATTTATTAATTAATAGAAATATGATTTAATTAATATCAATTTAATTATCACTACCCACTTTTTCTCTTTCCTATTATATGAAAAATTATGTCTAACTGGATTTCTTCAAAGTCAAATTAATGTGCATGAAACCCAACAAAACCCAAAATACCAAATCCAAACCTAAAATGTATGTCCATCCAAACATTCTTTTTCAAAAGTCACATCAAACATAAAATTATAGTCCCTCCGTTCAGACTCAACATAGAGGGAAAGTGGTAACGTTGCAGTTTCTGATGAAACTTTCAAATTAGTACTAAAAATAAACTTTTTCAAAAGTCATATCAAACATAAAATTATAGTCCCTGCGTTCAGACTTCAGACTCAACATAGAGGGAAAGTGATAACGTGGCAGTTTCTCATGAAACTTTCAAAATTAGTACTAAAAATAAAAATAAATATGAGATTTGAAACTTTATACCCGAATAGATGACTAGTGTTCGGAGAAATTACTTCGTCACATTCCCGATAGCAATAATATATATCTGCCAAGCCAGTGAAGACGCCAAAGAACTACAACCTCGACATACTCGGCATGGTGAATGGCGGTACTGCCGCTCTTACAATGAAGAATCCGATGGTGTCGAATCCAAACACAATCGGAACAAAATCTACTTATGCGATCATTCTCGTTAAATGTCAAATGTATAATGACGATCTACTTATACGATTTATTTATGCGGTCCTTTTCGTCAAATTACCCTATCCATGATATTTCACAATTTGTGGGGGGTATACGTGATATTATCAAATTCTGATAATTTTACAGGTGTACCCGTGAAATTCTCTCTTAAATATTTTCTTCATATGATACATAGTATATTGCCGCACAAAGTTTCATATTTATTTTATTTTGCAGTTGGTAATAACGGCAATTGCGAGGAGAAGAAAACTATTAAATTATGAGGTGTTAATTGCACTCGTGCAAAATATAAAATATCAGGATATCCGTACAAAATATAGTTTCTGATATTATATGCAATTCCCCTACTTTAGAAATCTCAAGATATGGATAAATTTTTTTTGTGCAGTTTGATATGTAATCTCAAAATATCACATATACCTCTACAAAATATAAAATATCAGGATAGCCGTACAAAATATAGGAGTTCATCTATTTGTTACAAAAATTAAGAGAAGGGGTATATCAATATGTGATATTTGGAGGCTTTTTTCTATGAAAAAAACTCACTTTTGTCTCCTGAATTGTACAAAAAAGTGCAACTTGTCCCCCAAACTTTAATTTTGTTCATTTTACCTCCTGAATTCTCGATTTTGCTCATTTTTGTCCTTTCCATCAGTTAACTGCCCAGTCAGCAGTTAAGTGATGACGTGACAATTTTTAGATGATTGTATTGATGATGTGGCAAAATTTAAATTATAAAATTATACAAAATTACATACGAGCCCAAATCAAGAATTCAGGAGGTAAAATTAAAAAAATTAAAGTTTGGGAGGCAACTTGCACTTTCTTGTACAATTTAGGGGGCAAAAGTGAGTTTTTTTTTCTTTTTCTATCGAAATAACAAAAAAAATTAGTAAAGAAGAGCACCAAATAAAGGTAAAATGAATGAGCTAAAGGCATACATTTTTGGATTGCATCAATTGCATGGCCTTAGAATTAACCCTCCAAAGAAATTACCCATAAATAAAATGGGATGAATTGCAAAATAATTACGCTTGAGTATCTTCAAACCCGAACTCAACTCCGTCGAAGCAGTTTCCGGGGAGGAACTCGAATGCACGGAAATCCCTTCGATAGTTAATTTGGGTATATTCCATTTTGTGTATGTTCTTACAATCTTTTTATTTATTTACCAGTAACTAATTTTATTTTAAAAAAACATCAATTAGCCGAAGATTGTCGGAGATTAGAAGTCATTTTTGACAACGGAATGTCCTAGAATAATTGTCAACCCGCAACTATCTGCAATTGGATTTCGCAGTATGCACAAAGTCTTCGATAAAATTACAAAAATACCTCGGCTATAGACCCCAAAGCATGGGCTACTTGTTCCTTGACAATTTCGAGAAGAAATGACCCTGCTCCAACTTCTTTGTTGGATAAAATTTCTGAAATACCTATTGCGAAGAGAGAAGAATACAGATTCGAAATCGGTGGCTCGAGCTTCTCGAGCTACAAAGTTTATAGTTTAATACGAAAGAGTTAGTCGAAATGTTTGTCTTATTTCGATCTTTAGAACAAATTGCATAATTTGTAATTTTGTATGCTCATAACTTTCTTCGCAATTGTATTTTTTTTTTTACGATACATTTTGTTAAATGATGAGGTGTTTCGCAACAGGATAGATTGTAAAGTTAACATCTAAAAAATATTAGAAGTATATATATATATATTATAGTAATGTAAAGTATTTATTAATTCTTCTATTAAGTTATTGATATTACTAACATTTGAATTATATATTTTCACCTCATCAATCCGTTTAAAGATCTATGAATCAACCAACCAGTCAATTTTGAGTTCTTTTACAGACGTGGATTCACTAATAACTTTCTATACATGCATGATTGCATGCATCCATGGTGAATGTGATCACTTCTCTAATTTTTTTCTAATTTTTTTTACAAAAACAAATTATTAAAATATATTACAAATTATTAACTATGCACTTTCTTAGACATATTTTCTTCACATATCATGTAACATATTGTATCGTCATAAATTCAGCTGAGAGATTAATTCAACAAGCTAAATTGTATTAATTTGAAATTCAAAACCAAATGTCTTAAAAATAACTACAGAAATACATTCATATGGAACTCTAAATAAATAAAGGGGATTTACATATTTACCCTTTGTTAAATTTAAAATTACATATATATCTTTTTTAAAATTAAAATATCATATTTATCTTTTCATAAATCTGAAATAACATATTTGTCCAAATATTAAAAACCATCCAATTTCTCTGTTAAATTTAACAGTCAACATGTAATAATATTATTTTATCCTTCTAAAAATCCAAAATATTATATTTACCCCTTTAAAAATAGATTTATCATATTTACCCTCTCAATAATAAAAATAACATACATACCCCCACTCACTCGACAAGAAGAAATCATGTCTTACAAATTTAATAATATTTTTAGTTATAGTTATTTTTTTGCAATGAAGATTTATTTTTAACATTTTTGTTTTTGTCATTTGAGATTGGTAGACTGATTATCTATGAGATTAAATTGTTATATTCTTTGGGTAAATATGATATTTTTATTTTTTTAAAAGTACATATGATAATTTAGATTTTAGAAGGATAAAATAGTTGACCGTTATTTTTAACGAAAAAATTGGATGGTATTCAATTTTTGAGTAAATATGATATATTAGATTTCTTAAAGGATAAATATGATATTTTAATTTTAAAAAGGATAAATACGTAATTTTAAGTTTAGAAAAGGATAAATATGTAAATCCCTCATAAATAAATAAAGGTTTTGACATGACAATATCAACATTTCAACTCCGGATTATAATTTCTTGAATAAAAAATGGAAAATAACGTATATAAGGACTTACTCTTACTTTTGTCCGCATGAACGACATAAGCACGTAAGCAAGTGTAGTATTGCCTAAATTGCCTAAATTATAAACTAGAAATCGATAGAATAATGTGGCGTATTTCGATTTATCTACGTCCCATAATTAAAAGAATAAAGCACATAAATAACCAAAACAAAATAACATCTTGCAAAAATTTAACATCATCCATGGTTAATTTTAACTTCATAGGGGTAATTGAAAATAAAAATTTGGTAGAGAATTTTTTTTGGAGTTTCCAAAAAAATATGTAATTTTTTAAAATATCCAAAAAATAGGTGGTTTTTTGAAAAATTCCTTATAATGTAATATCAAATAATCTAATAGAATATAAAAATAGAATAGCATACAATAAATAAAATAAATAAATAAATAATTTAATATCAAGCAATATAATACAAAATAAAATAAAATAATATAATATAACACAAATTAATATAATATAGTCAGAGATTAAATATTAAAATATTAAATTCTTGGGTCTTACACTAATAATCAAACAAATTTTTTTATAATCTCTTGTGCATGGAAGTCTCCGAGAACTACCCAAGACAAATTTATTTATTTAGATTATTGTGAGTAGTGTTTATTTATTTTTTCAGATTATTGTGCTTGATTAATTTTTTAATTAACACAATGAAAATATAATCCATATCTGAGGGGAGGTTGTGTTGTGATGTATTCACACTTCATGTAAATTTGAGGGAATCTTGAGTTGGAGGAAAAGTGAGAATCAATGCAAGTCGACTTACGGTAGTTTGAAAAATTACATTAAACCAAACAACAAAAAAATAAACTAATGTAATAGGTCGACTTACTAACTGACAGAGTTACTGTAAAACAAACATGTCCTAAAGAAGTCTTGTTCCTTTTTTGTCATCGGTTGGTCCGTAGACGTCCACTTTTGATATTTTACGACGACACATTTGTAGTGCGAATTAGTCACCGTTTTGATATTTTAGGAGAACACATTTTTAGTGTGAATAATCACACTTCTGATATTTTAGGACAGAGAATCTCATGTTATATAAGTACTTGTTCAACTTCAATTAATCCATTAAACTGTATTTTTTAAAATAATATTACCATTAACACATTAATTGTTAAATGTTAGTATATGTTTATTGGGAAAGATTTTTTTATTACTAAGATGGTGGAGAAAATTAATTAAATTTTGAGGTATAATAAATACTAGATTCTTCTCTATTTTATGGTTGTCTGTTCAATGCTAGATTTTTCCGAAGGCCCTTGTTGGACTCTGTTGGTATGTATATGATGTTTCGTGAGTTCGTTTTCTCAGTTGCCGAAAAACGACAGTCGTTTGTGAAGTCACGGTAGAGATGACATCCCAGACAATGAAGTATGTGAATTCCATAGCAAAATAGAAATAACCGAATTAGAGGCTGAAACAATCGAAACTTAATAACAGTCGTTTTCTCTGTTTCCAAAGTTGTTGTTATTGGGAGCCCAAACAATTTTAAGCCCTTAAATATTTTATTTAAAAAATAATTGGTCTTGTAGAAAATACTCTTTTAAGCCCATGATAAAATGGGCAATGCTAGGACCACTTCCATTTCCCCTCCCATTTTCCCTCCCTCAAGTCTTTGACATGTGGGACCCACGTGCTATTTTATAAAAATTAATGCATGTGAGACCCACAAATCATTCATTTATGTGAGAGGGAGGGAGGGAGGGAGGGAGTGAGGGAGTGGCCATATCTTTACTCTGATAAAATATACTCAAAGACCAGTCCATTCTCTTTTCTCTTTCCAACTCAGGTCATTATAGTCAGTGATTTTCTGTGACATATGACACCAATTTTTTTTAATGTGAGTCAATTTATATATCAAGAAACAATTTGATACAAGCATTCATTTAGAAAATAGTTGATACAAAGATTCGAACTTGTTAAATGCATTATCACAAATGGCTAAACCTATCGCGAATTATGATAAATGCATTATCATGAATGACTAAACCTATCGCTAATTATGTTAAATGCATTATCACGAATGGCTAAACCTGTTGCGAATTATGTTAAATGCATTATCACGAATGGCTAAACCTATCGAGAATTATGGTGATTTCCTACTCAGATGTCGTTTTTCCGATTCATATCATGAATATTATTATTATTATTTGTTTTTGTTGCTGCTATTGTGATGGTGTGGAACATATTGTTATGTTTTAGCTTTTTTTTTGAAAAGTAAATTTTTTTTATAACAAACGAAGAAGGTTCGTATGTCCTCAATCAATTGATGTCAATGAGGATCGAACCCACAACTTCTCACAACACATGATTTTTTGTGTCTCACACTCAACCAATTAGGTTAGACCCATTGACACAAAAAAAAGTAAATTGAGGGGAATTCTTTAAAAACTCCCTAACTTTTTTAGGATTTCTCAAAAACCCCCTAACTTTTAGATTTTTTGAAAAACCCCCCTATAAATTAAGTTTAATTCTTGAAAAACCCCCTAATAGTGTTATTTTTCATTTTCCATCCTAATTATTCTTTTTTGGACCAAAATACCCTCACAATTTATAATTGAATTTATTCTATAAACTAATAAATAAATAATATTTTACAATATAATATTTCATAATATTATATCGTGATGTTTATTATATTATTCTGTAATTTATTATATGAGTTTTATATAAAATTATTTAATGTAAAAATAAAAAATGCAATGCGAAATAGTATTTAAAAATAATAATACTATATATATATATATATATATATATATATATATATATATATATATATATATATATATATATATATATATGGGCTAGGTTCAATGGCCAACACCCATGTTTGGCCAACTCGGCCAACAACGTTTATTTCTCACAATATATACATGAAAATAAAAATCCAACTACATAGATGTGATATACACCACTTAAGAATGTTATAGATTTAATTTCATGAAAAATAATTATTTTTATCATCTCCATCACGATACGTAAAGATATTGACGGATGACAATATTTACGACATGATTCATCATGAAATCAATTTTAAAATTCGAATTTTTTTCATTGGATTTAATTTAAATTATATAGATAGACTTTAGATTAATTTTTACAATGTTTCGACTTTTCTTTCATCGAAATCCAAAAAAATACCGAAATAGACGGTTGTGAAAATAACTTATCGATTTTGTTAGATAGAAAAATGCAAACGAAACAAAATTTGTTCTACGACATATCTAAATGATATAAATTACATCTATACGGTTAAAATTTAATTTTCATGTATATATTGTGAGAAATAAACGTTGTTGGCCGAGTTGGCCAAACAAGGATGCTGGCCATTGAACCTAGCCCTATATATATATATATATATATATATATATATATATATATATATGATCAATGGCCAACACTCTTGTTTGGCCAACATTGTCCAACAACACTTTTTACACTAAATCTAAAAATTATAATCGAATCTTAACCGTATATATATGTTTTATATCATTTAGATATGATGTAGAATAAATTTTATACAATTTCGATTTTTGTATCTAACAAAACCGATAACATATTTTCACAACCGTCTATTTCGGTAAATTTATAGATTTCCATGAAGGAAAACTCGAAACTTAGTAAAAATTCATCTTGAGCCTATCTATATGATTTAAAATACATCCAAACAAAAAAAATCGAATTTCAAAATTTATTTAATGATGATTCATGTAGTAACTATTTCTTACCGTTCAATTTTTTAAAGTATTATGATAAGTATGATAGAAGTTTTTATTTTTCATGAAATTAAATCTACAATATTCTCAAATGACATAAATCATATATATATATACGGTTAAAATTCGATTTTAATATTTAGATTTAGTGAAATAGGTGTTGTTGGCCGACGTTGGCCAAACAAGAGTGTTGGCCATTGATCCTATCCCATATATATATATATGGGCTAGGTTCAATGGCCAACACCCTTGTTTGGCCAACTCGGCCAACAACGTTTATTTCTCATAATATATACATGAAAATAAAAATCCAACCGCATAGATGTGATATACATCACTTGAGAATGTTATAGATTTAATTTCATGAAAAATAAATATTTTTATCATCTCCATCACGATACGTAAATATATTGACGGATGGCAATATTTACGACATGATTCATCATGAAATCAATTTTAAAATTCGAATTTTTTTCATTGGATTTAATTTAAATTATATAGATAGACTTTAGATTAATTTTAACAATGTTTCGACTTTTCTTTCATCGAAATCCAAAAAAATACCGAAATAGACGGTTATGAAAATACCTTATCGATTTTGTTAGATAGAAAAATGCAAACGAAACAAAATTTGTTCTACAACATGTCTAAATGATATAGATTACATTTATACGGTTAAAATTTAATTTTCATTTATATAATTTGAGAAATAAACATTGTTGGCCGAGTTGGCCAAACAAGGGTATTGGCCATTGAACCTATATATATAGGGATATGATCAATGACCAACACTCTTGTTTGGCCAACGTCCGCCAACAACACTTATTACACTAAATCTAAATATTATAATAGAATCTTAACCGTATATATATGTTTTATATCATTTAGATATGATGTAGAATAAATTTTATACAATTTCGATTTTTGTATCTAACAAAACCGATAACATATGTTCACAACCGTCCATTTCGGTAAATTCATAGATTTCCATGAATGAAAACTCGAAACTTAGTAAAAATTCATCTTGAGCCTATCTATATGATTTACAATACATCCAAACCAAAAAAATCGAATTTCAAAATTTATTTAATGATGATTCATGTTGTAACTATTTTCTACCGTTAAATTTTTTAAAGTATTATGATAAGTATGATAGAAGTTTTTATTTTTCATGAAATTAAATCTACAGCATTCTCAAATGATATAAATCATATCTATACGGTTAAAATTCGATTTTAATATTTAGATTTACTGAATACGGTTAAAATTCGATTTTAATATTTAAAATCATATCTATACGGTTAAATCATATATATATATATATATATATATATATATATATATATAAAATAAAAATAATGAGTTGTAAAATATTATCATAAATTATTTTTAATTATAATAACGTGAAATATTTATCATGAAATATTTAATTTATTTATGTATTTATTAATTTATATTGAATAAAAGAATTTATAAATGAAAATCAAGAAGGGTATTTTTGTCCAAAAAAATAAAAATTGGATGAAATGTTAAAGTTAACATTTGTAGGAGATTTTTCAAGAATTAAATTCAATTTGTAGGGGTTTTTTCAAATAATCAAAAAGTTAGGGGGTTTTTGGGGAATCCCAAAAAAGTTAGGGGTTTTTTTAGGAATTCCCCAATTGTAAATTGTAATTTACTCTCATTTCAATGAAAAAATATATTGTATTTTGCTCCCCTTGTAATTACGAACTTAATGAGATTAAGTTTGAATTATTTCATCTTAAAATCAAAATAACCATTTTTTTTTCTTTTGTTAATATTATTAATTTCTAATATATTTTAGTATTGGAAATCTTGGGCAAATTTCTAATTAGATACTCTTTTTTTTTATTGAAAACTAAAATAGTCGTTTTCTTCGCCTAGAGCCTATAAACGATTAAGCCGCTCTTGAAAAGAAGAAATGTTGAATTTTCTAAATATGTAACTTACCAACACCCTTATTTTGGACCCAACTTTGTGCAATTTTCTTGTGCCACATCATCATTTTTTCATTACTTTTTTTTAGCCATTAAATTATGATATGTGGCAAAATTTAGACCATTGATTAATCATTAATTTTTTATAAACATTTTTCTTTGTAGCCATTTAAGTGTCCCTTATTTTACACTATATTTTAGTAAAAAGTCTGTTTTTGGTCCTAACAAATACCGAATTGTTCAACTTGTCCCCTGACTAATTTTTTGGTTCTTTTTGCCCCCTAAACTTGTTATTTTTGTTCGGTTTGCCCCCTCCGTCAAATAACTCGTGCACCCCCAGTTAAATGACTGTTAACCCATGATATTTTATACATATTATTTAACCCGACCCGAAACATTTAACCCGACCCGTTAAATAACTCTAACCCCTCTCAATCTCAACCCGATCCCCCTCTCTCTCTCTCTGGACGCTATGGCCCTCTCTCTCTAGCGCGAAGCTTGAATGGCTCTCTCTCAATCGACGCTGACCCCTCTCTCTCTCTCTCTCTCTCTCTCTCTCTCTCTCTCTCAATCGACGCTGAAATTAGGGCTTTTTTTTAATCCTAATTTGCTGAAATTAAGGTTTTTTGTGCAATTTCAATTAATTTCAGTAAATTAGGCGACAAGGTCAACGGGCGATGATCAAGTGCTGATTTATTTTGCTTAAATTAGGATTTTTTTTGCTGAAATTAGTTTTTTTTTTGTTGATCAAATTAGGGATTTCTGATACTTGGTAGACTCGAAATGGTACTGATTTTGTCTTTTTTAATCTCTCTCTCTCTCTCTCTCTCTCTCTCTCTCTCATTTTGATACTTGGCAGACTCGACGAGGATTTCTGAATATATTTGGCAGGCTTGAGAAGGATTTGAGATCATACTTGGCAAACTCGAGACGTATTAATGTAAATATTAATGTAAATCGAGACGTAATCATTATATAAAATTGTAATATGAGTAGTGATATATTTCCAATACCAATTAGATTGATTTAATATGCATTTTGTAATGAATTTTGATTGATTGATGTAATATAAATTTTGCAATTAATTTTGATGTATTAATGTAATATGAAATTTGTCTGGTATATTTTTATAATATTTTTGATACAATTTCATGAAACATTTTTTGGCAAATGTTTACATTAATTTATGTGTTTCGGGTTGTGCTGCACAAAATTTGTTGCAAAAGCTTGGGGAAAGAAACAGAACGGGTGCAGTGCAGTCCACGTCGGTGGCAATTCACTCAGGTAAACAAATGTATATTTTTAGGGTTTCATCAAAATATAGGGTTATTAATGAAATTTAAAATTATCATAATTCCTTGGTGGCGGCAATGGAGGTCTTCGAAGCAATAATATCGTGCTGTTATATAGTACATGTGATGATACAGCCTGAATAATTATAAGAGTTGGCACTAACTAACGACTCGAAGCATGACTCAAACAAGTTGCCTCTTCTTCTTCAGTATACTTTTATACCATTTTTATGCAATTTTGATGACTGGACATCTCTATTTGTTGATACCATTTTATGATTTGTTTCACTCTGATTTGTATTTCATGATGGTATTATTTGAACATAGCAATAACGAACTGGTTCTTTTTTTATTTTTATGACGAACAATGCCTTAGTAGTTCTCTGTTTGTATGCCTTAGTAGTTTTTAGTTTTATGTCATGAATATTTTTTGTCGCAAAACTAAATTTATCTACTGACTCTTGCCTACTTGCTCACTCATTTAATATGTTCTCAAAACATCTATGATTTTCACAAAACAAGCCCAAAACATTAGCCATTCATCAACAGCAAATACTGAATCACACGCTAATGGAGTACTAACTAAGAATTACAACACACAAAAATGTTTAGTTTTAAACTACCCCGCGCAATGGCGCGGGTGTAGAGCTAGTTATACATATTTCAACTCTCATACTTAAAATATACTTTATTCCGACACTAAAACAGATTCCATAATACAAACAACAAGCAACATAAAATTATACATCAACTCTCATACTTAAAAGAAAAAAAGAACACTAATCGAAAATAAAAATAAAACCAGAGAAAACAAACACCAATTCGTTATAATACAACAATTTCTTCAACATTAACAAGCCCGCGCAATAGCGCGTGGTAAAACTAGTATATTAATAAAGAAACAACAATACCCTTGAACTCCTTACAAAGTACAATCCAAATACATTAATAAAAACAAATACACGTCTTCACTCTCCTTAATACACTAATGATAATCAATCACACTGGAAACCAGATGGTACATCCTTTCCACAATAATTGATTAACAAACTCAGATCAATCGGTACATTCAGATTGATCCCAAGTACGCTTGCTTTAATCGAGGTACACAAGCACACTGCCGCATCAAGATCTGCGAGACCTTGGATTAGGCTACAGCACGACTCCTTTGGTGGGCTTCCGAGCACTATATTGATCAACCCACTGAGAACATTTCCGCAAACACCTAGCTTCAGCGCGTCTATGGGGCAGTTTCCATTTTGGCTCGGAGGGGCTGCTACTGGTGGCACCGATGGTGTCGGTAAAGTTGGCGTCGGTACTGTTGGCGAAGGAACTGTTGGCGTCGGCACTGTCGGCGTTGGCACTGTCGGCGTTGGAACTGTTGGCGTCGGTACAGTTGGAGCTGGAGCTGGAGCTGGTGCTGTTGGCGTCGGAGCACACTGGAAACCAGATGGTACCTCCTTTCCACAATAGTTGATTAGCAAACTCAGATCAATTGGTACGTTCAGATTGATTCCCAGAATATTTGCTTTAAGTGCGGTACACAAACACACTGCGGCGTCAAGATCTGCTAGACCTTGGATTAAGCTACAGCACGACTCCTCTGGTGGGCTTCCTATCACTATATTGATCAACCCATTTAGAACATTTCCGCAAACACCTAGCTTCAGAGTATTGAAATTTGCGCAACGATTTAACACTGAAAATACTAATTTTATTAAACAAAGATTAGTATTACAAACACACTCTTACTTTCTCTCTCTAAATATTTTTCTCTCTCTAGAACTCCCTAACTCTCTCTTTCTCTTTCTCTTTCTATATTACATAAACAATATATGCTAAGTCCTATTTATAGTCTCTTATCCTTCTTTATTTTTATCCTTATCCTTACTCTTCTTTATTCTTATCCTTATCCTTCTTTATCCTTCATACTTATCCTTATCCTTATCCTTCTCCTTATCCTTATCCTCCTTCATTATTAAGAATTTACAATTCCTTGTTTACTAAGAAAATGAATTAATTATTTCAACACTCTCCCTTAATTCATTTCTTGTATGCGCCGATCATGTCGCGGCTTCGTATAAACTTGTCTATCGATAACATCTCTGTCTTTCGATCGTTCTACAAACTCCCACGTATTATTTTTCTTAGTCATCTGGATTTTATCCTCCATTGCCTTAATCCAGTTCTTGTGTTTCTCCGCTTCAACGAAACTTTGCGGCTCAACCATAAAAAAATTGCAAGATTCATAAATATCTCGCAAACTCCTCACTCGTCTAGGTGTTGTTTCTGGCGTCGTCTCTTCATCTCTCCTTTCTATTTTCGGACTTGAACTCTAATCCGGAGTTGAACTCGAACTTGATCCATTTCATCTCGAAGAACTTCCTTCTCCATGTGGCTCGATAATTGGCATTCTCGGTTCACCAAACGAGATAATAGTTGGTGTTCCTCTAAATTCTTGCACCTTATTTTCTTCCCAATTCCAAGAAGAATTCTCGTCGAAGATAACATCTCGACTGATTATCAACTTTTTCTTCTCCAAATTATAGAGCCGATATCCCTTCGTCATATCGCTATACCCGACGAATATACACTTCTCGCTCTTATCATCAAGCTTTCTCCTTGTCTCCGACGGAACATGCGCGTAGCATATACAACCGAACACCTTCATGTGACGAACTGACGGTTTTACGCCACGCCATGCTTCAATAGGAGTTCAATTCATCACCGATCGTGTTGGACTTCGATTTAAAATATAAACCGCCGTACCATCAGCTTCCGCCCAAAATGTATTTGGCATACCCTTCTCCTTCAACATTGCACGCGCCATCTCCACTATCGTTCTATTCTTCTGTTCGACAACGCCATTTTGTTGTGGGGTATATGCGGCCGTCAGTTGTCTACGAATACCGTTATATTTGCAATATCGGTCGAACTCTTTCGAGGTAAACTCAGCTCCTCGATCACTTTCAACCGAACCTTTCTCTCTTTGTAATTTTCGTTCTTCGTGAGACTCCAATGAACTCATCAGCTCTTGTATCGTCAGAGTAGAGAGATCCTTCGTCTCCTCAATCGCCGTCACGATATACTCGTATTTCTCCGGCAAACTGATCAAAATTCTCTCCACTACAATTTGATCAGTAACAACTTCACCATACGTTCGCATCTGGTTCACTATCTCAATAACTCTAGAAAAATATTCTTTTATCGTTTATGTCTCTTTCATATTTAGATTGTGAAGCTGCCTCCGCAGCGCCTGTAATTTGACCGCGATCACCTTCGCGGACCCCTGATATTCTTCTTGTAATACGTTACATGCTTCTTTTGCCATGGTCGCGCTCATTATTCGCGAAAATAGATTTTCCGCAACCCCAGCTTGTTGGATCAAGAACAAAGCTCTGGCATTCTTGACCCGATTCTCCGGCAACGCTTCTTTTTCGGCATCGGTCGGAGTTTGTCCAGGCATAGGTTCGGCATAGCCTGTTTCGACAATCTTCCAGAGACCTTGCGACAACAATAGCGTCCGCATCTTTGTCCTCCAGACATCATAATGCTCCCCCGTAAATACGGGTACCATTGACTGCGCCATACTCGCTCCAACACTCGAAACCATCAACTATTTTCGAAAAACGCCTGCAATCGAACCTCGGTCGCTCTGATACCACTTGTTGAAATTTGTGCAGCGATTTAATACTCAAAATACTAATTTTATTAAACAAAAATTAGTATTACAAACACACTCTTACTTTCTCTCTCTAGAACTCCCTAACTCTCTCTTTCTCTTTCTCTTTCTATATTACATAAACAATATATGCTAAGTCCTATTTATAGCCCCTTATCCTTCTTTATTTTTATCCTTATCCTTATTCTTATCCTTATCCTTCATACTTATCCTTATCTTTATTCTTATCCTTCTTCATTATTAAGAATTTATAATTCCTTGTTTACTAAGAAAATGAATTAATTATCTCAACAGAGTGTCTATAGGGAATTTTCCATTTGAGCTACGACTAGGAACTGTTGGCGTCGGTACTGTGGGCGTCGGCACTGTTGGCGTCGGTACAGTCGGCGTCGGAACAGTGGGCGTCGGCACAGTTGGCGTCGGTACAGTTGGCGTCGGAACTGTGGGCGTCGGCACTGTTGGCGTCGGTACAGTTGGCGTCGGTACCGTCGGCGTCGGTACAGTCGGCGTCGGTACAGTCGGCGTCGGTACTGTGGGCGTCGGTACAGTTGGTACTAGCCCTAGCACCAACTCTTGGCGTCGGACCGCTGGTGTAGGTACTTGTGGAGCTGGTGCTGTTGGCGTCGGACCGCACTGGAAACCAGATGGTACCTTCTTTCCGCAATAATTGATTAATAAACTCAGATCAATTGGTATGTTCAGATTGATCCCAAGTATATTTGCTTTAAGCGCGGTACACAAGCACACTGCCGCCTCGAGATCTGCTAGACCTTGGATTAGGCTACAGCACGGCTCCTTTGGCGGGCTTCCTACAAGTATATTGATCAACCCACTGAGAACATTTGCGCAAACACCTAGCTTCAGCGTGTCTATGGGGCAGTTTCCATTTGAGCTAGGAGGGGCTGTTGGCGTCGGTACCGTTGGCGTCGGTACAGTTGGTGCTGGCACCGATGGTGTAGGTACGTGTGGAGCTGGTACAGTTGGCGTCGGTACAGTTGGTGCTGGCACAGATGGTGTAGGCATGTGTGGAGCCGGTACACTTGGCGTTGGCACGTGAGGAGCCGGTACACTTGGCGTTGGCACGTGTGGAGCCGGTACACTTGGCGTTGGCACGTGAGGAGCCGGTACACTTGGCGTTGGCACGTGGGGAGCCGGTACACTTGGCGTTGGCACGTGTGGAGCTGGTACACTTGGCGTTGGTACGGTCGGTGCAGGTCCGTATGGAGGTGGTTTGGATGGAGTGGGAGTCCAGCATGTAGGACAAGCACTTGCGACTGTGAAGAGAACAAGGATGAGAGTTAGGACGAGAGGAAATGCTGTGGTTTTTGAAGCCATGATTACTAGGGTTTTGCTTAGATTTTAGATGTGAGAAATATATAGAGGGATGAGTAGTATTTATATAGAGAGAAAAATAATGGATCGGATTTTTAATTGATTCTGATATTCTTCGAGAATACGAGCACCAATTATTTTTGGTATATCTGGGGGGGCTTACATCACAATATTTGCCAGCTCTGCCTCTAACAAGTCTTATGCTGTATGTATATACAATAAAAATAAGTAGCACAGCAAAATGATGCTTAACGTCAATAAAACAATAGTAATAACAACATGGTGTGTATGCATTTAAAATCGACGATCTTTAATAATATATAATTTATGTTTTCTTTTTGCATTTATAATTTATCTTTTACAAAACAATAGAGCAGAGCAGTAAAATTGTATATTACTTTCTCATAAAAAATATAAGATGCTGGGCTTTCTACAATTTGGGTCCAAAGGCCTGCACATCCTCTCCCTGAATTTTTTGGTTCTCAATCAGTAGGGGGGACAGACAGGACTCGAGGACAGTGAGTTTTTTTTTGGAGATATATGTGTATATTTTTGGCATTGTGCTTTTTTCCATAAATACGAGTTTTTTCTTCTTCTGGGAAATGGAATGATTGTACGAGTAAGGACAATTCATTGCCGACTACAATTTGAGGGGGGGTATAAATCGAAAAAAAGAATTTGAGGTGGGGCATCCATGAAATATTCGAACTTTGGAGAATTGTGATGTATTTGGATTGTATATCACAAGTCTTCGAAGTATAGATTTCTGGCCATTTCGTCAACGGTCCAGCTATTTGTTTTCCCATCAGGAAAATAGTAAATAGATATGTTCGGCCCATTCGAAATTATATAATATGGGCTAAATACCCAAACCAGCCCGAACAGTTTTTTTTTTTTTGGAATATCCAAAATTAATTGGGAAATTTTCAAAAAAACTCCTAACTTTTTGGGCATTTGTAAAAAATTCTCTATCTTTTGGAAACTCCAAAAAGCTCCTCTACCACCAAATTTTAAAACTAACCATCGATGGTGTTAATTTTTTTTTTTTGACCAAAATATCCTTTTATTTACATATGTAGTAATTAACAAAATATTTTTGTTATTTTTTATTAATTTTAAAAAGTCCTAAATTTTTTTAGCCTATAATAATTAACTTTTTTTATTATATGATGTATTTATATAATTTTAATATTTCATACATATACATTTATAAATATTTGACTTTTATAATTTTTCCTGAAAATCTAAGATAAAATAATAATAAGATGAAAAACAATATTAAATGAACACCTTGCAAATATTTAAAAACTAAAATATCATGAAACTATTGAAAAAATACATAAAATGAGAATGAAAATAAAAAACTAGATGTTTAAACAAATATTTTTCTATCAATATATTATCAATATGTCTATTATATTATTATTTGATGGTAGTTTTTCATGAATAATAAATGAATATTAAAATTATATAAACACAACATGTAATAATTTTTTTTTAAATCAGTACATGTTAAAAATATTTATGAATTTTCTTAAAATTAATAAAACATAACAAAAATATTTTTTTAATTACTACATATGAAAATAGAAGAGTATTTTGATAATTTTTTTTTTAATATCATCCAAGGTTAGTTTTATCCCTATAGGGGGGTATTTGAAAATAAAAATTTCGTAGAATGTGTTTTTTACAATATCCAAAAAAATTAAGGATTTATTTTGAAAATTTTCCAATATTAAAATTTTATAAATATAACATATAACATATAATACTTTTTTTTAAAATTATTATATGCTAAAAAATATTTAGGACTTTTCTAAAATTTATAAAATTATTATATTGCAATACTTGATTTTTATTATTATATAGACTAGTAAAATGCCCGCGACTACGCTGTGGGTCTATTAATTATTTCTACTCTTGTAACATATACCAATTTTTTTGCTCACGTTTACGGAGAGGTTAAAACGAAAAGAGAGAGTTGGTAATGGAATCACCATATTCTCATTTTTATAAATACAACTATTAAAGTATTTATGACAATATATTTTTTTTCAAAATGCTAAAACGCCAAAATTTTACTTTCCAAAATGTAAATAGAAAAATGTAGCTTTACAAATTAATAGACATTAATGCATCGTTTTTTATTAAATTTCATTTTATAATAAAGTAGTCAAATCTAAATGATCATTTTTCTTAATTTCATCTTATAATAAAAAAAGACAAATCTAAATGTTATGTAATAATAAAGTTGAAACAATATTCATGACTTGGAAATTGGAATTAGTCAACGAGAATTACATATATTTTATCATCATTAACAAGAATTTCATATATATTCTCATCACATATTATAGCCAATTAATTACTTGTTGTTTTCATATATATTTCATTCATGTATATTATTTGACACAAAAAGTAAATGGTTGACAAAGTCGTTAGCATATATTTATCATCAATGTATATTATTTTACACAATAAAAATAAATAAATGTCTTTCCGGCCAAAGCGAGGGGGACTTCTAGTCACATATATTATTAAACAATTTGTTACAAGAATTATAAGTTGTCACTATTCAATTGTGAAGGCTGCTATATTAAGTTCTCATTTATGTACAAATTTTTTTACACCGAACAATTATAAATCCATATCACATTTACAGTGGACAAAAATTATTGACTTCCAATAGACATAAATTATAAACTTTACAATTATCATAAACTTTCAATGGACATAAATTAACTCAATTACTTAACTGTCCTCATAAACAATTTGCTACAAAAGATGACCTAATATTTTACAGATCATTTCCCTTCAACCCTAATTGCATTTACAACAATAATTAACAAATTAACAATCCATTATTAATTACCAAATTGTGTTTACCTATTAATTAATATTATTTCATATTTACCTCTTCAGTGAAATTTAAATCATGCATGTCTATGCGATTTCTGCAACTGAACCCCTGGTAACTTTTCGCACAAATTTTAGTGGTCGACTCACTTGTTGTCTTTTTCGTTTTGGTCTGGTTTACAAATAGAATTATCTTCTTGTACTTTGAATATTTTCAAAAAAAAATAAGGAATTGGCAATTTCAGGAGTGAATTTTTGGAGAAATAAATGGAAAATTTAAGTGCATATTTAAAACTTGTGTTCGAATAATACAATCAGTATGTAGTTTTCACATGATGAAAATCCTCTTCAGAAATATGTCTTTGTTTGTCTAGCAACTTTTAACTTGTATACATGCAGGGGGAGACATTCAATGAAGGGGTTAAGAGAAATCGCCCATGGCGATGGCTGGTTTTCACTCACAAAAAAATCGAATCAGCCTACTCTAACCCCCTTCAATCCCTATTTAAACCCCATCCCCAACTCAGCCCCCCTCCCCCACAATCTCCAGCCTCCTCTTAACATAGCCAAACTTCACCTCCCTCACAGCAATCTTATGGCTGATAAGAAAGGCAAGAAACCCCTGATTCCGAGCTCCCCCCCCCACATACCATAACCATCCCACCTCGTGGCTCTTATGCCGGAATACTCGCACGACCACCACCGGCGGCAAGAGAGATTACAAATCCTTACTACCACACAGGCGGCTCCTCCGGCACAAAACGCCCGATGAACAAGCCTTCTGAACCTAACTTCTCGGCAAAGAAACACATGAAAAAGGATTCAAGCTGGCCCCCAATAGACAAATGCGCGAAATGCCTTGTCGCGGGTCACTCCGCTGAAACATGCAGGAAACCACGTGTTTGTATCAATTGCGAGAAACCCGGCCACATCGCGAAGAACTGTAGGTCCACCGCCCCCACTAGACGGCCCTCGTCCACTCCCAGAAACCCCCGAATCTCGCGTGCCAACCCCTCAGCTCCCTCTGCCAACAGAGAAGCTCAATCCTTGACCAACCAGCCAATGCAACGCCAATCTTTGACAGAGGAACTGGGCCTCTCCCCCGGTAGACCAGAGTTCGCTTCTTACCACCTCAAACATACGACCAAACAAATGGAAGAAGTGGCACGTTGGCGACATGGTGTGGTAATAGATGCGAGACTAGTGCCAAACCACAACCTACATGCAGTCAACATTCTTCTGCAGAAAACGAGAAAGTGGGAGACGGCATACGAAATCGCGGTACTCTCAAAACAACGCTACATTGTGCTCCTTCCACCTGAGGTAGACCGTGACAACTTCATATCCAAGGATCTGCTACCCTTGAGACGAGCAAACTTCGTCAATTTTGCATGGGATGTCTCGGTTGACGCCTTCTCTGTTTCTTATCCTTTTCGAATATGGTTCAAGATCACCGGTCTCCCTCCGCAAGCTTGGGAATCTGAAGCCCTAGCTTCCATTCTAGGTTTGGCCGGTATCCTACTACAGCATGGCGCCCTCGAGAAGATTCAATCTATGGAATCGCTAGAAGTTGAACTTGCGGTTTCTGAACTCTCTGGCAATCCTCAAAAAATTCTCTTATCAGGAATTGGACATTGTTCAGTAGTTCGACTCCATTTCCTCAAAAGATCAGATGAGCCCCTTCGTTTTTACTCTCCTCCGGATCCCTCACCACCAGACGAGCTCTTCGAAGCAATCCGAGACGACAACAAGAGGGAAGAAGAGAAGAACCTCCTTCGCAAAGTTTACAACTTTGATCAACCGGTCTTCTCAGACGAAGAACGGCCCTCAAGCAACTCACACAATTCGAAAGAATTCATCTCACACCCATCCCCTGCTTGCGACCCAACTAACGCCGACAAAATCGTTATGGACAGAGAATGGCTCTCTACGATTTGCTCGCTGATCCCGGCATCAATTGTTGGTGACTTGCACGAACTCATTAAACGAGCTAATCCAACCACTCATGGCGGAAACGACCTCAGGGCGGAGGGAGATCCCAACCCTCAAGGAACCGGCAAGAGTCTAACCCCACGTGGCGGCCTCAACCTACCCAACGATGACAACCGGGTGACATGGCGTGAACACAAAGCACTAGAGGCGGCCAAGTCAGCACTGGAGCAATGCTCTGATATACAGACTGCAACTCACGAATTGTCGGAAAAGGACGACTCTGAAATTAGGATACAAAACCTGCTGCGTACAGGTCTGGATCTGATACGACAGCAGCAGGGTGCAGCGTCAGAGGTGGACCACGACACTAACGAACAAACCGCTGTCAACCCACAGTCGAACCTTCCAGAAGAATCTGATGACTCACTCTCCTCAGGTATGAATACGACAATTGCCTCTCTTAAACAAAAATCTACTAAGTTGGGCCGCCATACTAAGGGCAAGGCCCATCAGAAAAATATTGCTATCCCCTCTAAATCTTTGCTCCTGGGCCGAAATAAAATTGTCACCATGCAATTTGAAAGAAAGGCCAAAAAATCCTCTCTCTCTCTAAAACGAAATCTCTCTCTGGGCCTGTAGATAAGTCTAATATCACGGCCCAAAACAAATCAATTCATAATGCTGGCAGTAACAGCCCATCGACGAGAAAAAAAAACAAACTCAGTCTCTCGTAATTCACAGGAATCTAATAGCAAAGATAATACTACTTCCAAAGCCTTGGCAAAGGCAGGTATCCTCTCTCTCTTAGAGGAAGAAAAATTGCTATCCACACCACTCACTAAAGATCAAGTCAATGATCTGAGGTCATGTCTTGGGCTTGAACCCATCTCTCATGATGAGACTCCATTAACTAAAACATATTTAGTTGATACAAATCACTTAGCCATCATCCCCTATAATCCGCCACCCTCTTCATTAACAGATATGGCACCCAAAATGAAAAAACTGTATCCTATCTCAATTCTAAAAAAGAAAACTAATATAATCTCTAATATTAACTCTCTCTCTTCTTTTCCTATGAAAGGTAATGAGACGCCGAGTAGTCTCTCTCCAACGGACATGTCGGACATGGAAGGAGAGTTTAACCCGAAGACCAAGGGGTCCGAGATATAGCCGCCCGGCTATAGCTATCTATCTAGTTCTCTAGCGCTTCTTTTCTTTCTTTAGAAATCTTATTAGTTAAATTATGTTGTATCAAAATTTATCTATCATGACATGGAATGTCCGTGGACTAGGACAAATGGAAAAAATAAATTTAGTTAAAGAAACACTACGTACTTCCGGTGCTCGTATTGTTTGTTTACAAGAGATGAAACGTGATTCCCTTAACTATTTCTCCGTCAAACATTTTCTACCTTCTAATCTCTCCTCCTTTTCTAAAAATGCGGTCAATTCTAAGGGCGGCCTTTTGACCACATGGACGAATCACTTTAAGTTAGTGCATAGTGAAGAACATGAATACTTTACAAACGTATCTCTTGAAACGGAAAATCATTCTCTAGTTCTTATCACAAATGTCTATGGCCCGACGGATAATGCTGCTAAACCAAGATTCTTAGAACAACTAAAGAATGCAAACTCGCAAACTATACCTTGGATAATTGTGGGCGACTTCAACCTCATTCGAGCCACTCATGAAACTACATCCAGTTCTCCTAACCTAAATCTTATCTCCCTATTCAATAACTTCATTGACTCTTCTAATCTCCACGAAGTTCCGCTCCCAGGAAAACGTTTCACTTGGTCTAATAAGAGACAATCCCCAACACTCTCTAAATTAGATCGAGCATTGCTCTCCTCCTCCTCTCTAAGCCTCAACACACTCAACTCCCTTAAAGACCTCCCTATGACTACCTCCGATCACTCACCCCTGATTCTTCATATCGAGACAGCAAAAAAACACCCAAAACGACCATTCAAATTCGAACGTTATTGGTGCAACTACAAGGAAGCATCAACTATTATTAACGATATTTGGCAATCTCGAATGGAAGATGACAAAGACATCACGGTTTCCTTTCTACGTCGGATGTCGTTAACAAAGAAAAGTCTATCTTCCTGGGCTAACAAAAAATTTCAATCCTCTAATAAGGACCTACAAACGCTCAAAACCATTCTTAGACAATTCGATCTTGCGGAAGAATCTCGACCTTTACTCACCCATGAACATTCCTTCCGCATATCTCTTAGAGAAGAAATCTTTAAGTTCACTAACGACCAAGAAACAAAATGGCAACAACGCTCCTCTTGTCGTTGGATCCAATTGGGAGATAACAATACTTCATATTTTCACAAACTTGCTTCCTTCAAAAAATCATACAACCGAATCAATCATGTCACTATAAACGGTAATCGCATTGAAGATGAGAACATAATTAGAGCTTCCTTCACCGAGTACTACGAAGGGATCCTAGCATCACAAAACCAGGGAATAATAATACCAAACCTATCCACACTTTTTCCTCCCGATTTAAATAGTGACCTTTCCAACATTTCTCTCCTCCCGCTCCAACTTCCCTTCTCATCAATAGAGATCAAGGACACAATCCATTCAATGGCCAAAGGGCGATCGGTAGGTCCCGATGGATTCCCAATTGAGTTCTTCCAACACTATTGGGACTCACTCTCGGCTCATATCATCCAACTTATTGACCTCTTCCACAAGGAGAGCCTACCTCTCAACAAATTTAACTTTGCAGACATCTCCCTAATCCCTAAAAAACTAGACGCAATGGAGATGAAAGACTATCGCCCAATTAGCATCATTACATGCGTGTCCAAACTCATCTCCAAGCTTTTGGCACAACGCCTTCAACCTCTAATGCCACTACTTGTGGGCCCTTATCAATCGGCTTTTATTGCCAAACGGTCTATAGCGGAAGCTTTCATATCTACCAGGGAGATCCTCTCTTTCTATCACCGAAAAAAAATTCCCATGGTATTGATAAAAGTGGATTTCGAAAAAGCCTTTGACACGGTATCTTGGCCCTACCTTCTAAAACTCCTTGAGGTCCGGGGCTTCCCGGCAAAATGGACCTCTTGGATCGCATCTATGCTCGACTATTCCTCTTCCTGCATCAAGCTAAATGGGATCAAAGGCAACCCCTTCAAACACCAAAAAGGCCTTCGACAAGGTGATCCGCTATCCCCCCTTCTTTTCAACTTGATTGCACACTCGCTTCAAATGGTATTTAAAAATATGACCCCCCTCCTCTCTGTACCCATTAAAATGGCACCACAACCCATACAATATGCCGATGGCACGATCATATTTGTTGAAGCAACACCATTCAATCTTAAGATGGTAACTCATGCCCTATCCCTCTTCTCACAAATGACGGGGCTCAAGATTAACTGGCACAAAACTTCCTTCATTCCGATAGCGATTCCGGACTCCTTTCACTCAACGATCCAGAATATACTAGGTTGCCGGAAGGGTTCGCTACCTATAACATATCTAGGCATCCCACTCTCGGCGAAAAAACCGAAAAAAATCTCATTCCTCCCCCTAATTCAAAAACTCAGAAACCGACTATCTGGTTGGAAAGGACAATGCCTGTCAATAGGAGGACGCCTAACCTTAGCAAAATCTACCCTCAGCGCTATACCTGTTCACTTCATGCAAACCATCTCCCTACCAAAGTGGGTAATATCGGAAATCAATAGAATTATAAGATCCTTCCTTTGGAAAGGAAAGGAAGGATGTTTGGGCGGCCACTGCTTGGTAAGCTGGAAAAAAATATCCTTACCAATCATGCATGGAGGACTTGGCATTACCAATCTAGAGACCCAAAATGAATCCCTTCTCCTCAAATGGATCTGGAAACTTAACGAAGACCCAAATTCCATATGGCCACTCACTCTCACGACACTATACGGAGCTTGCAACTCTGAATGGTTAGCCTCCGATACGCCGAGCTCAAGATCCTTCTTCCTCAACGATCTCAGAAAACTACTTCCTAAATTCCGCATTATCTACGACAACCCAGGGAACATCATAGCGGACCGACCTTCTTTCAGCACCAAAAAAACCTATGCGTTGTTCGCCAACCCGGGTCTAATGAAGCCGGACAATATTATACTCTGGAAGATCAAAGCACCGAAGAAAGTTAAATTCTTCGGTTGGCTTGCCCTCCAAAACAGGATCCTCACCGGAAACATTCTTTTGCATAGAGGTTGGCCAGGAAATGGTCACTGTGTTCTGTGCAACACTACAATTGAATCGGCCAACCACCTTCTTCTTCACTGTCCTTTTTCCACACACATCTGGGAGCTCATTAGCTCTACTACCCAGAAACCATTAGCTAATAAGTCTTGCCTTCTTGACTTTTGGCTACTCAATAGATCGGGACACTCGAAACAACAACAGTCCCAATGGTCATCTCTATTTCTCTCGACAATTTGGCACATTTGGAAGGAACGGAACAAACGGATCTTCACTACGCACAAGGGCACACCGACACTCCTCTTAGACGACATACTCTCAGACACAAGACTATGGCTGAAACACTCATAGAATAGTTAGATAACCTATTTGTAGATCCTCATTTTACTCCCTTTTATCTAGGTAGTAGTTTAGAGGGATAGGTGTAGTTTCACATTACATTTTTCCTTCTAAACAAACCTGTAACATGTACTTTGTAATGTTATACCGAGTGAAATATATTCGAAGTATCGACGATTGTCGATCTTCCTTCAAAAAAAAAAAAACTTGTATACATGCATTTAAAATTCGACATTGTGATCGTATTTCTTTCGATTGTCAATATTAAGCAATTCTGCATCCACCAATTCGAAACTTACAAAAATGTCTTTAAAAATGCAAGGAGCAAAAATATAATTTAACAAATGAATGCACTGTACTATTAATTATAATATTTTGCAGATTCAAAATAATTTAGTATTCTTATTATTTGCAGTTTTACAAATTAATAACAAATAAATAGAAATATGGCATTCTAATTTTAATGTAAAATACAACATGGTAACAAAAAAACAAATAATGACTTAACGCCTAAATCCGAAATTGATAAAAAAAAAACATGAGAAATCGTAACAAGTACCTCTAAAATGAGTTTGGGTCTCAAAATCTATGAAAACTGAAGATTTTTCCTAGAGAAATTTGTCGAACACATTATTTTCATTAGGTTTTTGCTTGAAATTAGTTGTACCCTAACATATGATACTGAAAAAACAATATGAAACTTGATTAAATTGCGAGGGAAATTTAAATGTGAATCAATTTAAAGATTGATTTTAAAAAAAAAAAAAACACACCACGTTTGAGGGATGAATATTTATCGAGTGCACCCTACCGATCACCATACCAGTACACGTCACATGTGAATATCCAACTGAAAGTTCGTTGATTTATAATCCCAGATTAATTAATATGATAAATTTTGCGATTCTTACCAAGTAGCTCTAATCTGAACAACAGACCCACCGGCCTCCTTATGTCCTATCACTGGAGACTTTAGGCACTACTTGCAGTTAAAAACTTCACTGGAAATTTCTGTTAAGAAAATTGATTGACTCTTAATTGAAATTTTAGGACTGAATTTGACATAATATTCTAAATTATCAAATTAATGGTAAAATTATTGATGAACCAATAGTACGCTTTGTACTGTTTTACCCCTCGATGACGAAATTGATGTATTCTAAAGATCCTGGAATTGGGGGAATGTTGATTAGAAAAGCAAAAATAAAGTATTAATTAGACAAACCTCAGGAGGATGTCGAGGACTTCAATTCAAATTCAAGAAAAAATAATCTAAAGCTCGATGAAGAAATTTACGCAAGAAATTGGCAGTGCTAGGTCAGCCTTAATCATAAATTTACGCAAAAAATTTACGAAGGATGGAAGGTAAATTACAAAAATAACAAATTATTCTTCTTAGGAGACTATGTTCATTTAATTCTAGTTATACATGTCACAAATTATTCTTCTAGAGTAATCAAAACATGACTCTTCGAGAGCCAACAATCATATTCAATATTTCAAATATGTTCATTATTACTCTTCTAGAGTAATATTTACTCTTCAAACAATGATTTTTGTAGTGTCTTGTAGATAATTAATCTTATAGTATTGTTCGGCAAGGTGGAATAGAAGTGGATTAGTGGATTAAGTGTCTTAATCCAGCCGAACAAGATTGGAATTAAATGGTTTAACTTGGAATTTTTCTCTCCCATATGTAGGATGGAATTAAATTACACCATGGAATAAGATAATTTTATGACAATGTTACCCCTTACTATTCCATCTCATCAATATTGTAGCAATTAAAAATTAATTACTCTCTCTCTCTCTCTCTCTCTCTCTCTCTCTCTCTCTTTTCATCTTCCTTGCACGAGAGAAAAGAAAGAGCTTATATATGGTGCCCCCCAATTTCTCTCGCACCATGCTGATTGAATCAAGCATGATGTCATGTTAATTGGGAGCACTATATTCAACTTCAAAATTCTCCCTATATAAAAATCTCTCAATCTTCAAGTTGAACTTGATGACAATATAAAAATTGACTATAAACAAAGACAACTATACCAATCTTTATATTTGAAATAATACCTTCAGAAACATAGTCTCCTAAGAACCAAGAACCAAAAGATTGCTTGAACCAATTCATTTCACAAATATTATCCCCCATTAACATGTAACATGCTTCTTCCCTATTAAAAAGGTTTATTTACAGTTTAGAGATAGAAAAAAATATATTTTAATCATTTTATGACAAAAGAGTTAAGAATTAAATGAACAAACCTGATTTTCGATGAGCAAGAGTGAGCAATGATCCTGCATTTGAAGAATTGGGCACTAAAAGAACAAAATTCAATCACCAATTAAAGAAAGATAAAAAAATATACATTCACTACAGGTAAAAAATGTTTAATGTTTGCCCATGTGAAAACTAATAATACAATTACCTTCTTGAAAAACAAAATCAATAAGCAGAGAAAAGGAACAAACTTACGGTAACCATCTTTGCTCCAAAATCTCGATTGAAACTCAATTCATTACACCCAGCCATCTGAAAATAAAATTAAAAATTTGATTAGTACACATTTTATAAGCAATTGAAAACTCAAATCATCAGTACAAAGAAGACTACTAAAATCTAGATTTAACCTATAAAAAAATCATATTTTCTTTCGAAATTATAGTAATTAACCTACAATGAACCGCTAAATTCGTATTTCCCTCTCATAATATCAAAAAACCTAATTCACTAAATCGTAATAATTTTTAGAAACTTTTTTCAAAAATCACTAACTCATCAGAACTAAAATTAAGTCAAAATCATCGATTTGAAAAGTAAAAAATAATTAGTATAAAAAGTGAAGCAAAAAACTTACAACCAGACAGAGAAAAATTAAATGAGCATTTCATCAAAGACTGCCAGTGCAAACTCGTTTTCTCTTTTTCTCCGAGGATTTGGTCAGGAATTTCATCAAACGCCAAAAGCATGATGCATCAAACACCAAAATCATGTATTGAAAAGTAAAAAATATTATAATTAGTATAAAAAGGGAAGCAAAAAACTTACAACCAGAGAGAAAAAAATTAAAAGGGCATTTCATCAAACACTACCAGTGCAACCTCGTTTTCTCTCTTTTTTATAAGGATTCGGTCAGGAATTTCATCAAACACCAAAAGCATCATGAAAAAGGCATTAAAATTAACAACGAATTAAAGCTTTCAACTTCAAGCATAGAGACACTAATTATGAGAAGACGAAACTGAAGAAGAAGGATACGGGTATTGAAATTTTGGATAGTGCACAGGCGAAAGACACGAAACTGAAGAAGGACGTCATGCTTATGAGAGGAAGTTTTTTTTTGTGAAAAAGGGTAAACCTTTGAGATTCTGAGCTCCAAGAAAGGGGTGTCTCTCCCCTTGAGATTCTGAGCGGCGGCGGCGAGAAGCTGTAATGATCCAGGGATCATTATGCAAATAAGTAAAGTTGTAGGGGCCTTTTTGTTATTTTCCTGTCATTAAGCAAATAAACCACACTGAATGGCGAATTGCTCGGTTGCACATGGTGCTGTGGAACAAAGAGTATGGTGTATATATGGTTCTTATACGCCGAGTCTATATGGAGCGAGGGTTCGTTCAGAGCAGGTACTGTAGCTGCTCTGTCAAGAGCATCTGCAGAGGAATTAGTTAGGGAGTAGGATATATACTCTAGAGGAAAGAAGAGAGAGAAGATCGTAGATTATACTCTTTAAGAGGATTACGATCATGGAGCTCAGTGAAGAGCCTGTCCTTCACTGAGTTGAATTTTCAGTGTTTTGTGATTGTAATCCGAAAATCAGTCAATTAATTCCAATTTCCTAATTTGTGTGGTGTTGAATTGCAATTAAATTAGCAAGTTCATTACAAGTGGTATCAGCTTCGACCGATCCTTCCGGCCATCACGGTGTCAACAAGATCCATGGCAAAGAAGCAAGGGGTACACGAGGAGGAACAATTTCTTCGCCTCGTAAGTGAATCAAAGGAACAGCAAGCACAGATCCAACAGATCAACTATGATCTCCAGAAACTCCATCAAAAGATCGATGATAATCAAGCAACAAACACAGCTCAACTCGATGAGATGAGGGCTATGTTTGCGAAGATCATGAACAAATCAAACGGGCGGGATACGAGTGATCTCTCTGAACCCCTTTCACCAAGGTATTCCCGAGGCAAGAAGAATATCGAGATAGAGGAACCGGAGCACAGTCCTGCCCACCATCCATTTGATACAATTGAAGAAGAGGACGAGTACAGATCCAGGAGACACCGGCATCGACCCCACGATCCCACGAACTATGTGCACAAACCGAAACTCTCGATGCAGTATTTCAAAGGGGAAGAGCCTAAGGCGTGGATCCGTCAGTGCGAAAGCTATTTTCGAGTGTTCTCGGTGCCAGCATGGCAACAAGTCGAGATCGCCGTCCTATACTTGTCAGGGGAAGCTCAGCAATGGCATCTTAGCTATCAAGTGGCGTACCCACAGCCGTCTTGGCGCCAGTTCAGTGCCGATGTACTAAGAAGATTTGAAAATCAGTTGTTACTTGGAGCAATTGGTGAGTTTCATAACTTGAAACAAAAAGGGTCTGTAAAAGATTATCGATCGCAATTCGAAGCTCTTAGGCATCGAATGTTGCAAGCTTACCCAGAATTGGATGAGTTGTTCTTTTTGAAATGTTTTTTAGCGGGTCTAAAACGGGAGCTCCGATCCGATGTGATCATAACCAGACCACGCGACTTAAATGAGGCTTACGAAAATTCTTTTCAGAAAGAGGCAGCAGAGAACGAAACCAAATATCGTGTTACGAGTAAACACTTCACCAATTACCAACAAACAACAACCTATTCTAAGCCCCCTGAGCGAGAATCGGAACGAGAACGAAGAAGACGAGAAGGCAAGTGTTACCACTGTGAGGAAAAATGGTCCACAAGCCATGTATGCCCCAATCGCAAGAAGAACACAATTCACGTGTTAGAGGCTGATAATTCTAGCGAGGATTCGAGCTCAGAAGAGTCAGGTGAGGAGGAAAAGGCAGTGGGGGAGAAACCGGCTATGGAGATGACAGTGTTTGCGCTTAACACAACACCAAGTAATCAAACGATTAAAATCCGAGGATGGTGTAGAAAGAAACCACTCTCCATCCTCATTGATAGCGGAGCTTCTCACTCATTTCTTGATCCCAAATTTGCCAAATTGGTGAATGCACCGTCAGCAGTGATCACACCATTGTTAGTCTCAGTCGCAAACGGATCCCAAATCGTCACAGATAGCGTGTGCCCCGGGTTTGAATGGGAGATGGACGGCAAGAACTACGTGTACGACCTTCGTTTGCTGGAACTCGGCTCAATCGAACTGGTTTTGGGGGTCGATTGGATGAAGATAGTCGGGCCTGTGAAATTTGATTACGCAAACAGACGGATATCATTCAAACTTAACGGGTCCCGAGTTGTGTTAGAGGATGGGACTACCACACCAAACCAACAAGGATCCGTTTATCTGATCGAAGGGCCACAATTAAATCAATTGATCACGAAGAACCAAGTCCGTTGGATCGCTCACATGTTTCAGTTGGAAACCAAGCCTGCTAGCTCCGCTCATAACCCAGAACTCAATTCCCTCATTCAGCGATATGATCACATTTTCCAGGAACCGAATTCCCTCCCCTCCCAACGATCTTGCGATCACCGAATTGAATTGATTAATGGAGCTCAACCGGTGCAACAACGCCCATATCGCTATGCTCATTACCAAAAAGAGGAAATCGAACGAATAATCGCTGAGATGATGCAAACGGGCCTTATCAGAGAGAGCACAAGTCCATTTGCCTCTCCGGTGATCTTAGTGGGCAAAAAGGACGGATCATGGCGTTTGTGTGTCGATTATAGGCAATTAAATGATGCAACGGTTAAGAACAAATTCCCAATTCCTATAATAGACGACTTGTTAGACGAATTGCATGGAGCCAGTGTATTTTCTAAGCTGGACTTGCGTTCTGGTTACCACCAGATCAGGATGGCAAGTGGCGACGTGTACAAGACGGCATTCCGCACCCATTGCGGTCATTTCGAGTTCCTCGTCATGCCATTCGGCCTCACAAACGCTCCAGCAACCTTCCAGGCGCTCATGAACAAGATTTTTCAACCTTATCTGCGGGATTTCGTGCTCGTCTTCTTTGACGACATTCTAATTTACAGTCGAGACTTCACCAATCACGCATGGCATCTCCAGCAGGTATTCGAAATTTTATCTGCTAACAATCTCTTTGTCAAGTTTTCGAAGTGTTCTTTTGGAGTGGATCATGTGGAATATCTGGGACACATCATTTCCGGCAATGGTGTGGCCACAGATCCTGAGAAGATTCGAGCCATGGTGGAATGGCCCAAACCGAGGACATTAAAGCAATTGCGTGGGTTTCTTGGATTAACTGGTTATTACCGTAAATTCGTTCGTAATTACGGTTTAATTGCCAAACCATTAACCGAGCTTCTCAAGAAGAATGCCTTTGGATGGAATGACAAGGCGCAGGAGGCTTTCGAGAAGCTGAAACGAGCAATGACCGAGGCTCCGGTCTTGAAAATGCCGGAATTCCAAAAACCATTTGTGATTGAGACCGACGCCAGTGGAAGTGGGATAGGAGCCGTACTCATGCAAGAACAACGCCCAATTGCATTTCTCTCGCAAGCATTGGGGGCAAAGAATTTAGGACGTTCGGTTTACGAACGGGAGCTCTTGGCAGTGATGTTAGCAACGTCTAAATGGCGTCATTACCTTCTCGGCAACAAATTCATTCTCAAAACCGATCACGAAAGCTTGCGTTTCCTCCTAAGTGGGCGCATCCATACCCAATTGCAGCACAAAGGGCTCGCCAAGCTTCTCGGTCTTGACTATGAAATCCAGTATAAGAAAGGGAGTGAGAATCGCGTGGCAGATGCACTCTCGCGTAGAGAAATCGAATCAACAATGGAGATCGGAGAGCTCCAATTGCTCAGCGTAACGATTCCGGAATGGCATCGCGAGGTGCTATCGAGTTATGAAGACGACGAGAGGTGCTTGGGATTGATTGCGGCACTCACGTTGGATCCTGCTGCTAAACCTAAGTATTCCCTCTCGAATGGACTTTTACGCTATAAGGATCGTTTGTGTATCGGTCACAAACCATCCTTGAGGAATAAAATAATGGAGGAGCTCCACGATGGACCACGTGGCGGTCACTCCGGTATCCTGGCAACCTATCAGCGAGTGAAACGTGTTTTTTACTGGCCGGGGTTGAAGAAAGAGGTACAGACACACGTGCAGGAGTGTGATTTGTGCCAACGAAACAAGTTGGACCACGTGGCACCTCCGGGTTTGCTGCAGCCTCTGGAGATTCCACATCAGCCGTGGTCCAGCGTGAGCCTAGACTTCATCGAGGGCCTACCTAAATCAACCAATAAGGACGCGATTTTAGTCGTGGTTGATAGACTCACTAAATACGCCCATTTCATTCCACTCAACCACCCATTCACGGCTCAACACGTGGCCAAAGTGTTCTTTGAAAATGTATGCCGTCTCCATGGAGTACCCCACTCCATCATCAGCGATCGCGATCGCATTTTTACCAGCCGTTTCTGGAAGGAGCTCTTTCTCCTCCATGGCACGAAGCTTCATCTCAGCACCGCATACCATCCCCAGAGCGACGGCCAAACAGAACGTGTGAATCAGTGCCTCGAGGGTTATTTGCGCGGCATGGTCTGTCAGTGCCCGCGGAAATGGGCAAATTGGCTCTCGCAAGCCGAATTGTGGTACAATACGTCATACCACTCATCTCTCAAGACAACCCCATTCGAAGCTCTCTACGGTTACCTCCCTAATCGCCCGGAATTGGGTTCAGCTCCGTCATCTCAGGTCGAAGAATTGGATAATTGGCTTCGAGATCGACACTCGGCTCTGCAAATCATTAAAGATAATCTCTTGCAAGCTCAGGTGCGCATGAAAGCACAGGCAGACAAGCACCGTACAGAACGATTCTTTGATATTGGTACCATGGTGTATCTCAAATTGCAGCCGTACCGTCAAACAACCATCTCTATGAGCAAAGGGGGTAAGCTCCATTCTCGTTACTACGGACCATTCGAGATAATTGAGAAGATCGGACAAGTGGCGTACAAGCTCGCACTGCCCTCGGGCTCCCAAATCCATCCCGTATTTCATGTCTCGCAGCTCAAGAAAAAAATTGGTAATAAAAAAACACTGGTACCAACTCTGCCACTGTTGGGACCAGAGGGGTTACTTCAGGTAGCACCAGTGGGGGTTCTTGATCGTCGTTTGGTGAAGAGGGGCAATAAAGCGGAAGTAGAATTGCGGATCCAGTGGTCCAATTTGCCCATAGATGAGGCCACGTGGGAGGATTACGACGACCTCCTCCGACGCTTTCCAGAATTCAAACCTTGAGACAAGGTTTTTTGGAGGGTGGGGTATTGTAATGATCCAGGGATCATTATGCAAATAAGTAAAGTTGTAGGGGCCTTTTTGTTATTTTCCTGTCATTAAGCAAATAAACCACACTGAATGGCGAATTGCTCGGTTGCACATGGTGCTGTGGAACAAAGAGTATGGTGTATATATGGTTCTTATACGCCGAGTCTATATGGAGCGAGGGTTCGTTCAGAGCAGGTACTGTAGCTGCTCTGTCAAGAGCATCTGCAGAGGAATTAGTTAGGGAGTAGGATATATACTCTAGAGGAAAGAAGAGAGAGAAGATCGTAGATTATACTCTTTAAGAGGATTACGATCATGGAGCTCAGTGAAGAGCCTGTTCTTCACTGAGTTGAATTTTCAGTGTTTTGTGATTGTAATCCGAAAATCAGTCAATTAATTCCAATTTCCTAATTTGTGTGGTGTTGAATTGCAATTAAATTAGCAAGTTCATTACAGAAGCGTGAAAAAGGGGTTGTCTCTCCTTTGAGAATCTGAGCGCCAAGAATGGGGTGGAGATTCTGAGCGGCGACAAGAAGGGTGTCTCCCTTGAGTTTAGGAGCAAGAGCGTGAAGAAAGAGGTGTCTTTCTCCTTTGAGATAGAAGAATGTGAACAGGGGGATCAATCCTCATGAACATGTGAAGAATGGGAAGAGTTTGAAATTTGAATGCATCTTTCGTATCATATAGAGGCGTAAATTAAGAGACGAAGTTATGCAATTTTAGTTGACACCGGTTGAATACAAAAAATGACGTGGCACTATGGTATTGTATTAAATTGTTTGTAAAATATTATAGTATACTAGGAAAATACCCGCAGCGCGCTTCGCTGCGGGTTTTACCATATAATAAACCAATCATGTAATAAATCAATATGTTGTACTATGTATATTTTCTTTTATGTGTTTTTCTTATTTATCATTTCTTTTCTGGATAATCAGAACAAAAACCAACATAGACAAATTATTTTATTGTGTAAGTAGATAAAAAAAAATCAATACATACTCAAGAGATAAATAACTAACATTGATCATGTTACAAACCAACATATGACCTCTCAAAGTAATATGTCATATGCATTGTGACATGTTTGATTGTGCAAAGAAGTATACCTTTAAATTTTGAAAGAAGTATCTAAAATCTTATTAAGTATATTTAACCCGAGTTTCAATATTACTGGATATGTCAAATCCCCTCATCTTCTAATTTTTCAAAGAATGCCCATCTGTCTCACTTGATATATGTATAAACAAAGCATAATGATTTTTTGTTTAGAATATTTTAATCATTGAAATATGGGTATAAAAACATACTGGAACGGCTATATGCATTACTCCTTTCAGGTGAGAATTTTCCAACTATAAAAAATAAAAAAAATCGCACAAATTGAAGGATAAATATGTAGATATTGAGGTAGTACAATAGAATTGAGATGTAAACTTGCCTTGAATAATTCATAGATATAATAAGAAATACGATAATTGGATAAAGTTGGATGCAAAACTTTGACATCCATATACTCGAATATAAAACTTGGGAGTTTTGGAATCTTCGTCTCAGTCTATATTCAGAGGTATTTCTACCAGCCTTTTTATATGCGTCACAAACAGAGAATGAATGTCATTATTTCTTGGATTTAGAATGTTTTTTGTATACATATTATTTTTGACCTTTTTCTTTTTGACTGCTTTGCGGGTTTTATTACGCATCTCTGATTGCTGGTACAGTGAACCATTGAATACTTCGCTGCATTTTTCCTCTGCCTACTTTGCTTACCACTTAGTATTCATTTTTATTCCTAAAATAAATTTTTTTATAGAATGTATCTCTGATTGCTGGTACAGTCAACCATCGAATACTACGTTGCATTTTCCTCTGCCTCATTCACATACCACATCATATTCATTTTGATTCCTACAATAAAAATTAGGATGGATCTTTACTTACATGCTCTCCAATTATCCTCTGCTTGATTGCGTTCTCCATTTTTATCCTCTGCTGATAATTGATTACTGTAATTTGAGAAATAGGGCATCAATCTTGCATTTTTATTAAAAAGACCCATCTGAATCGAGTACCAATTACTGAGTGCTCAGTCTTGCATTTTAACCAAAAAGACCCATCTGGAATATAGAATCAACAATCTGTTCAAGGAAATTAGCAAAATTACAAATATGGCCCCACAAATTTATGAAAATTATAATGTATTGAATGTGTTGTACGTAAACAACTCCCAAAAAAAGCAAATCGTTCAAATATATAATATGATCAAAAAACTAAAAAACACTGATATAATCATTATATTCAGAGGCATAAGTTAATTTTTTAGATTTTGCATGGTTATATATGAATGCGCAGAATTAGTGCTCCGCAAAAGGGTATTCATTGTAGAATGTTTCTTCTGACTCTATAAATGCAGAAAATTCACAAAATAACCCTTCAATTACTCAAATTTGAAAGAATATATTTTTTTAAAACAAACCCTTAAAATTAGAAAGAAATTAAAATTACCAAGACCCCTCAAATTACCTAATAACTCTTAAAATAGCTCAAATTTGGAAAAAAAAAATATTGACGATTTTTTAAATTGACAAAGCCCTCAAATTATTCAAATTTGGAAAGAAAATAGTTAACTTTTGACATATAATTACCGAAATAGCAAAAAAAATTAAAAGAACAACTTTAATTATAAAATTTTGCCGCGGATTAAACACGTCCAAATAATTAACGATCATTTTAACATTGGTATAGTTTGATATGTTCCGTTTTCTCATTTTGGAAGGGTATTCGTGATACTTTTAGATATTTTAGGGGTATTTCTGATATTTTTTATTTTATAAGGGTATAAATGATAATAATATTTTGAGAGAGAAATTTACTGGTGGGTTTGTAAGTGTTTAAGGCTCTCCGGAGTTCATGGTCCTCCATAGATAATTCTGCATATATAATAATATAAAACAATAAAAAATCAGTATGATTTAAAAATAATAAATTATCATATATACCCCTCGAAAACATAAGAAAGTATTCCCAAAATACACTTTACATCATTATTATATTGTATATGCAAACACAAGCAAGAATAAAGATAATTTGACTGTTATTTGGAGAAATTAGGAGAGGAGGGGTATTAATGATATTTCATAAGTTCTCTAGGGATATTCAAGATATTTAATGTTATTGAATTTATTACCTTTATATCAGAAGCTTGTCACGAATTGCGGTGATCATTCTTTCACGTTTAGTTAGCTCACTCAAATTAGTCGTTTTAGCCCTTGGAAATCCATATAAAATACCTGAATAAAATAAAATAAAATAAATTCTCGAAATCAAAACGGTGAACATTCTCGATATTTTTTTTAATTTTAATTCTGGTTAATTAGCGACTAACTTAAGGTATTCCAGTAAAATGTTTAATTATATACCAAATTAAGAAATTATTAGAAATCAAAATGTTTGAATACCTATAATAGAAAAAATACAAAAAACACAAATATATACAAAATTGAAGAAATAAAAAATAATGTAAAATATTAATCTCTGAGAATATTTTGTAGAAATTATCAGGAAAAGGGTTGCGATTATTCCTATGAAACCCTGAAAAAGGGTCTTGATAAGGTCTTCTATTATTACATTCACTCGTATTGTCAGCATTATATCTCACTTCCTCATCAGAAAATCCATGTAAAATAAAGTGCACATTTAGGATAATAACCCTGAAAAGTATGCTAATCATCTCACATGTAATTTATTACCTTGTCATATTGAGCTCGCTTGGAAGGAGGCTGTGAAATGAGAGGAGAGGCCGAGAGGGGCGTATACGTGAGACGTGAAGCGTGTGAAATCAAGCGTGTGAAAGAGGAGGCTGTGAAAGAGACGTGAAGGATGTGAAAGAGGAGACCCTAAGGTGTGCTCCCGAGTTTTTTACGAAGGGGAGGGGGAACGAAGGGGAAGGGAATGGAACGGAGGAGAAGGGAATGAATGGGAAGGAAAGAAAAAAAATTTCGCTTATTTTCGAGTTAAAAAATGTTTAACGAAGGAGAAAGGAAGAGAAAAAATAACATCATGAAAAAATGACAATTTTACCCTTTAAATAATTACCAACTATATAATAAAAATAGGAATATTTTAGGTATCAGAATGTTTTAACATTTTGTCCCCTCCATTACTCTCCAAATTTGGGGAGAAAAATATTTGGTCTATTTTGTATATGGAGGAGAAATAGTGTCCCCTTCATTTCCTTTCCTCCTCATCAAAAAAAACTTGGGAGCAAGATAAAAATTAACCTTCCCCTCTATTCTCATTCCCTCCCTCCCATTCCCTCTCATTGGAGCACACCTGAGTTTTTTACGAAGGGGAAGGGAATGGAGGGGAAGAGACTGGAAGGGAAGAGAATGAAGGGGAAGGGAAGAAATGAGTTTTTTCTTGCTCCCGAGTTTTAAAATGTTTAATGAAGGGGAAAGAAGGAGAAAAAATAAGATCATGAAAAAATGACAATTTTATCCTTTGGATTATTGTGAACTAAAAAATAAATATAACAAAACAATAATAATAAGAAATATATATTTTTCATACAATAGTAATAAATTGTAAACGATGAAATAAATATTTTTCATATAATCAAAATATAACATACTATAAGTAGTTAATAACTTGTTCTTTTTCTTATACATGAAAAAGACAATTAAAATATCAAGCCAACACAAATTATAATGATTCTTTAAAAAAAAAAAAAAGCAAACAAAAATCTACAATACATAATCATTCCACATCTCAAGCGCTATCCTATCTCTAATAATTTCGCCATTTTTTGAATCGTTTTCATCATCATTTTCGTTAGGTTCTTCGGGAGGACTTGGCCTTTCATTTGCTATTTCTTGATCAACTTGTGCGAGAATAGCATTATCCGTCCATATCAATCAAGTAATTATGCAAAATGCAACATGCTAAAATAATTTGATTTTGGGTGCTCTTTGTATAGTTTGGCTCGGTTGTACTTGCTATTATTGGAAAACGCTTTTTGAGTACACCGAATGCTCGTTCTATTGAATTGCGCAAAGATGCATGGCGAAGATTGAATAACTCGCGAGGATTTCTAGGCGGATTCCTTGAATGACATCTTTATTTCTACCGCGCCTAGGCGCATCTTTCGTAGCGACTTTTACTCTAATATGTGTACCGTCTATTGCACCAACACAATCCTGTTATTAAATGACATCTTTATTTATTTAATTTTCAATTATTATATCTAAATTTAATAAAAACATATATTTACCTTAAAATATGGATTGAACCTATTATCATCATTAATTTCTTTAGGAATTGTCGATCCATCGGGTTGTTGAAGATAAGTAGATTCTAACTCAATTATGGCTCTTATAACCTTATGAAAATCACGGCTAATTGTTCCTCTTCCGCGCTCAAAAAAGAAACTAATAGACCGATGTTTGACATTATGACCTAACATGTATAAAAATCTGGCAACTTGTTCATGGATGCCGACACGTTGAGTTGGTCGTAGACCACAATCATTTTCTAATTTTTGACACAAATTAAGGAATGCTTGCGGGTTCATCCTAATTATTTCACGACTTTTTCCACCGTGAATAAGTTTATGCATAAGCCTTTCACGTGCAAACCCACTATTGTTCCTAACCTCTCTATGTATACCACTAGTATTTGTTTTCTCTAACATTAATTGATACTAGCATTACCCCCGCGCAATTGCGCGGGGCTGTTCGGGTTTATAAGTAATGTAGTTGAAAAAAATTGTTGTTCGTTTTGTGTATGTGACTTTCTTTTTGTAATCATTATTATATATGTAATTTAGTGTGTTGTGTGCGAGTGAAATTTTGTAGCAAAAATCGTTTAAAAATTTTAAGAGCCGGATTTCTTGAATAATTCAAACGGTTATTGTTAAAAAAATTATCTATATTTTATACTTCATAAGTAAAATAAGGAAAAAGAACGAATGAGTCGTCATGAAATTTATTAAGAACATAATAGTTCAGAAAACATTGCTGAAAAAAAGAGTGTTTTTAATTTCACAAATCTTTAATTTCGCTACATATTTAGTACAAATATTTTTCGTCCTTTGTGTGGTCAGCCAACAACAAAGTTTGACGATGTCATCGCTAACCGTTTCGTTCGAATCTTTAATTTAAATTATGTCATGATTATTCGCACATCCATGATTTGGTATATTTTTAACCCCCTAATTTTTTTTGGATATTATAAAAAATTCTCTATCTTTTCGTAAACTCCCAAAAAAAAAAACTCTTTACCAAACTTTTATTTTAAAATACTCCTTATGGATGATATTAATTTTTTTTTTTCCAAAATACCCTCCAAATCTCATATGTAATAATTAAAACTTATTTTTGTTATTTTTTATTAATTTTAAGAAAATTCATAAACACTTCTTAACACGTAGTGATTTAAAAAAATTTAAATTATTACATATTTTGTTTATATAATTTTAATATTACATTCTTTATTCATAAAAAAACTAACATTAAATGATAATAAATAAACACCTTGCAAATATATTCATAGAAAATATCTATTTAAACATCTATTTTTTATTTTAGTTTTCTTTTTATGTATTTTTTAATAGTTTTGTGATATTTTATTTTTAAATATTTGCAAGATGTTCTTTTATTAATATTGTTCAACTTATTATAATTTTATTTTAGTTTTTCAAGAAAAATAATAAAGGACCAAAATGTAAATTTTAAAACTTCGGAGGACAAAAATGCAAATACAAAGGACCAAAATGTGAAAAAAGAACAAAAATATAATTTTTTTTAAAAAATATGACCAATTTGAGGCCCCTGGACTAAAATGTAAATTTCAAAACTTCGAAGGGCCAAAATGCAAATATAAAGGACCAAAATGAGAAAAAAAGGACCAAAATGTAAAATTTTTTCGAAAAAAGGACCAATTTGTAAATACAAAAGGACCAAAATGGAAAAAAAAGGACCAAAATGTAATTTTTTTTCGAAAAAAGGACCAATTTGTAAATCAAAAAGGACCAAAATGTAAAAAAAAAATACAAATAGACCCCTGGTGACGTGGCTGTCTGGACTAAAATGTAAATTTCAAAAAACTTCGAAGGGCCAAAATGCAAATATAAAAGACCAAAATGTAAAAAAAAGGACCAAAATGTAATTTTTTTCGAAAAAAGGACCAAAATGCAAATATAAAGGACCGAAATGTGATAAAGAAGGACCAAAATATAATTTTGTTTAAAAAACAGGACCAATTTGAGGCCCCTGGACCAAAATGTAAATTTCAAAACTTCGAAGGGCCAAAATGCAAATATAAAGGACCAAAATGTAAAAAAAAGGACCAAAATGTAATTTTTTTCGAAAAAAGGACCAAAATGCAAATATAAAGGACCGAAATGTGATAAAGAAGGACCAAAATGTAATTTTTTTAAAAAAACAGGACCAATTTGAGGCCCCTGGACCAAAATGTGAATATTAAAACTTCGAAGGACCAAAATGCAAATATAAAGGACCAAAATGTAAAAAAAAAGGACCAAAATGTAAATTTTTTTTAAAAAAAGACCAATTTGTAAATAAAAAAGGACCAAAATGTAAAAAAAAAAAAATTTTTTACGAATAGGCCCCTGGTGACGTGGCTGCACCAGGAGGCAGCAAATCCCCTTGCATTAGTATATAGATAGATAACATTAAAGAAGCAATTTGTACTAAACTTAAAAGGCGGATATGACCTAACACAATAATCAATTTCCATATATTGTTGTCTTGCTCATTCATCTGCATGCATTTTTCATAACGAAAATAAATTAAAAACATGCAATTGATTGGAAGAGAAAAAACACTCAAATAATAATAACAATAATTAAGAAATATTAAGAAATTACTAACCTTCTTTTTTTGGAGAAAATGCAAGGCTAGACCAAGAAGGAAAGAGGAGTTGAATTTTTCTTTTTATGATAGCAATGGAAGATGAAAGGGTTATGTATTTTTGGAGGGAAAGAAACATTATTTTTGGAGGGAAAAATATATATTACAATGAGCAATGGGACCCATATGTCATACAATGAATGAAGTAAGGGTATTTTGGGTACTATAATTTGTACCTTCCATTACCTCCCAAATTTGGGGAGAGAAATAATTTAAAATAATTCCCCCTCCATTCTCTTTGTCCCTCATCCTAAAAAAAACTTGGGAGCAAGATAAAAATTAACCCCCCTCCCTCCCATTCCCTCTCATTGGAGCACACCCTAAAAGGAAAAGTGGTGATGAATGTGGTGGGGGGGGGGGGGGGGGGGGGGTGTGTGTGTGTGTGTGTGTGTGTGTGTGTGTGTGTGTGTGTGTGTGACTCGGGAGTGAGAGAGATGGGATTGTTGATAATAATTTAAATTAGTGAGTAGGATTAACTAGCAAAAGAATTTACTAAAGAACACAACGCGTGTACATTAATAAATATTTAGCAAAAAATTAATTGAGAACACAATGTATACATTGTGTATGAAAAATAATTAAAACAAATATTTTCATATTTCATTAATCCATACGAATATTGCATTAAAGATAAACTAGCAAAGACCCCGCGCAATTGCGCGGGACTTCATACCCTGTTTTTTACATCTTTTATGATATGTTTTGATTAAATATCATTCATACATGACAAATTTGAACTAAATTAATATAATCATGACATGTTTGCGAATGTATTGAAGTCAACACATGTATTATAGGCTGTGTTGCATGGATACGGGTATCTATTTGATATGGTACCCATATTGCAATGCCACAATTTTCTAAAAATCACGAATACGGCTATATAATAATTATTTTAATATATTTATATTATATATAATTAATAAATTAATAATATTTTAAAACAAAATATCACGACAATCAATAAATCAACCAAACAATACAATTATCATAAAAATAGCATAAACTTATTTTAGAAGTATCATAGAACTAATCTAGAAGTATCCTAAAAATGTCATATATAATTTATTTAAAAATATTATGGGTCAAAATATATAATGGGCCGGAGTATCCTAAATTGAGCATCCCACCCGTACCTGAGAAGTATCCACCGTTATACCCTGCCGTATCCGGAAAAAATAAATTATTAAAATATTTGGACACGCCACATGACGTATTTGATACGTATTCGGAAAAAATAAATTATTAAATTGAGCATTGCACTCATATTCTTATCCTCATGATACTTCTGCATTTTTGAAGTATCCACGTAACATAGATTATCGGCTATGTTGCGCGGATACTCCAAAAAATCGAATTTAGCCGTATCGCCGTATCCGTATCGTATCCTAAATCATATGTTAAATTGCCGTATCGCCGTATCCGATACGCGTCGCCGTATCGCCGTATCGGCGTATCCGTGCAACACAGATTATCGGTGATAAAAATCTCGTGCTAAAAAATAATCAAAACATCATATTTATCATATCAATGATACTTTTTTTTTATCTCTTATTAAATCAAAGTAAAACACTTACAATTCAATTTATCTTTTTTTTCTTTAAATTCCGCACACGTACACCTTAATCCACCAAACGGGAAAGACTGCAAAAAAAAAAAAAAACATTCCTTAATGCATAAATTGCAGATCAAATTACTATAATGAATCAGCAAGGCTTTCGATACATAATGAATAAAAAATTTCCTCACAAAACTTAGGGAAATCAGCAAGGCTTTCGATACATAATGAATAAAAAATTTCCTCACTTACAATTCAATTTATCTTTTTGCCTTTGCATCTCGTAGAAATAAATAAAGAACGTTTTAGTCCTTTTTTGTTTTTGTTTCTTATTATAAATTTTATTTTCCATATTATATCAAGACATGTAAAAAAACAGTACCTGAAAAACCTAATGAAATTGTCAAACTGCATCGGCAGTGCCCTAAAACTACATTATATCATTACAAAAAAATTAATCTTTTTCATATTAAAAAAAGTACCTTTACAATTTCATAGTATAAAATAAAACACTTACGACCCTAAAAAATACTCTTAATATCATGATATTATGGATGCCCCTGAAAATAAAAAAATGTAAAAGTTTATGAAAAGCGAAAATCTTTAGAACCCACACAAAAAAATGCCTATCGTTGTTTCGAAATTGTCGAACTGCATTGGCAGAAACCTACATTACGTCATTACAAAAAATTAATCTTTGTCATATTAAAAAAAATATGAAAATTAAAAAAAAAGAACCTATGCAATTCCATAATATAAAATAATAACACTTACGGCCCTAAAGAAAACTCAAAATATCATGATATGATGGACGCGGGACGCCCCTAAAAAAAATGTAAATGTTTCTGAAAATTGAAAATCTTTAGAACCCACACAAAAGAAATGTGCCTATCATCATTTCGAATTGACAGTAAAGTCCCTCCCTTGTATCTAATTGGAATTAAATTCCCTACCTTAATGGAGGGGTTTTTTGCAAATTTTCCTTCATAAAAAATAAAATAAAGTGATTGTTAAATATTATTATCAAATAGATCAAATGCCTCAAAATTAATGATGACGCGGAGCTCCTTAAAAGGAGAAATTTTCTTAAAATTATTATTATTAATACTTGTTGGCTTTTGACATGTTCCAATTTAAAGTACACGACTTACACAAATGACTTCAATTTTTTTGTATAAATATATTGGTACACAAATAATCACATGGAATATGACATTAAAAAAAATCTACAAAAAATCATTGGATAAAATTACAACACATCACAACATCTAATAATTCAAAGTAAGACATACAAAAAATCACACAAATTAAAAAATTAAATATAAAATTAATGTACAAAATAAAATAGTTAATTAATGTACAAAATAATGTGCAAAATTAATGTATAAAATTAATGTACAAAATGAAATCATATTTCAAAATCTAATATGACGATGTGATTTTACATTTTTTTGTGGCCTTTCTATTTTTTATGTTTGTGTCCTAAATGATATTTATTTAATTATTGAGGTTGTCATTAAGAAGGAATTTATAATTAACAATATCTTATCTTAATATTAATAAAGAATCGTTAATTAAGATGAATGTTAGTTAGATATGACATGTTAATTAGTAAAGAAGCATATTTTAATTGCCATGTGTTAATTAGGAGACGTTGTGATGAAATATGGGAAAAGAAAAAGTAAATGGCATGCAAATATTGTAACATTGTATTTTTTTTCGTTCTATAAAAAAAATTGGATCGGACGCGTATCGAAACCCAACATAACCGGGTTTCCATTTTTCCACTTAGAACGGGTTTCCATTTTTCCAATCCAACCCAATCCATGATACTTATAAAAATTTCGAAACCCAACATAATCGGGTTGGGCAGGTTTGTGCAGGTTGGATGGATTTTTTTTGCCGAGTATATACTATATAGATATGTATTTAATTATTCATACGTAACAAAAAAAAATTCAATAATAACTATATTTTTGATTAAATCATCAAAATTATTTTAACAAACACATGAGTCACAGTTGAAACATAAATCTTAATTTAATTAAACCATATCATATAACAAACACCCAATTCGATGGTACCACTTGTACTTGAATCATATAATATAAAATTAATTAAATAAACTGGAATTCTTAAATTTATGTTCCGTGAAAAAGTTTTATGTTGTTGTTTATTTTCTTGCAACTTTATATACTTCCAGCGTGATGTAAATAAAAAAAGAGTTCATCATGTTATTGACTATTGAGTTATATTATGGATAATTAACATCATATGTCTCCAACGTGGTCAGTAATTTAGTAGATTATTAATTGAAGTGAAGGAAAACTAAGTATAATTTATGTTAAACCAATGTAGAGGATATATATGATGATAATTAACTTTCTAAATTATTAGAGAGATCAATAACTTTTTATGGATTCTTGTTAGCATATATATATATATGGAATAATAGTAGACAACATCATTAATGTATTGTGAACTGATCATCTAGAATTGTTAAAAGTTAGTGCTTATATAATTGACACATAAATGTTAAGAAATTATATTTATAAAAATCAATAATTCAAATTTTATCGCATCACATTTTAATGATCGAAATCATTATGTGACACAAAGAAATTAGAGAAATAAAAATGTGAATAAATAATATTATAAACATTATCTTAAACTAAAAAAGCTTTAATGGTGTGTTTCCATGTCTTACTCAAATATGTTGTGTTATCAAAGAGGAACAGCTCAACTGAATTATATTAAACTAGCCTTTTCCCCGCGCAATTGCGCGGGAGTCTTCGAGTTTGTCATGATTTAGTTTTTTTCTTAATACGTAATTGCATACTATATATTTTTTTGTCTTATTGTCCGCACATTAATCCCCTAACATTTCTTAACATGTAGTGATTTAAAAAAAATGGAATTATTACATATTGTGTTTATATAATTTTAATATTTCATTTATTATTTATGAAGAACTAACATCAGATAATAATAAAATATAACAATAATAAATAAACACACTAAAAGTATATTGATAGAAGAATATGTATTTAGACATCAAGTTCTTTATTTTCGTTCACCTTTTATTTTTTTAACAGTTCCATGATCTTTTATTTTTTAAATATTTTCAAGATGTTCTTTTAATATTGTTGTTCATCTTATTATTATTTTGTGTTATTTTTCAGGAAAAAATAATAAAAACACAAATATCTATAATGTATGATTTGTTAAATAATATAAATGTAACATATAATAGTAATTATTTTTTAATTATTATATGCTGTAAAAAAATTAGGATTTTTTAAAACTAATAAAAAATAACAATTTATTTTCAATTACTATATACGTAAATTAAAGGGTTTTTTAAAATATCCAAAAATTTAAGAAGTTTTTTGTAAAATTTTCATATTTAATTGAGACAAATTTTTTTGAGTGAACTTGGTCCACGATGGTCCATGTAAACCCAACCCATTTAAAAATAACAATTTATCATCAACTCATTATCGACATGGTTCAAATGATTCATATGATAAAACCATATGTTGGTCCATGTAAACTCAATTCGTTTAAATTTCTTGATCAATGCTCATCTAATGGTCAAAAATTAGTTGATGATGTGGAGTTGTGTGGTGTCTCCAATTCTTGTAACTTTATACATAACTAGCTTTTTCCCCGCGCAATTGCGCGGGAGCCCTCGAGTTTGTCATGATTATTCGCACATCCGTGATTTGGTATATTTTTAACCCCCTAATTTTTTTTGGATATTGTAAAAAATCCTCTATCTTTTTGTAAACTCCAAAAAAAAACTCTTTACCAAACTTTTATTTTAAAATACTCCTTATGGATGATATTAATTTTTTTTTTCCAAAATACCCTCCAAATCTCATATGTAATAATTAAAAGTTATTTTTGTTATTTTTTATTAATTTTAAGAAAATTCATAAACACTTCTTAACATGTAGTGATTTAAAAAAATTTAAATTATTACATATTTTGTTTATATAATTTTAATACTCCATTCTTTATTCATAAAAAACTAACATTAAATAATAATAAATAAACATCTTGCAAATATATTTATTTTAGTTTTCCTTTTATGTATTTTTTAATAGTTTTATGATATTTTATTTTTAAATATTTGCAAGATGTTATTTTAATAATATTGTTCAACTTATTATAATTTTATGTTAGTTTTTCAAGAAAAATAATACATAAGTCGAATATTTGTAATGAATGAAATATTAAAATTATATAACATATAACATATAGTAATTTTTTTTAATTATTATATATTACAAAAAGTTTAAGAATTTTTTAAAATTAAAAAAGCATTTTTTTTAAACGAATACATATGTAAATTAATTGTTTTTTACAATATCTACAAATTTAAGGAGTCTTTTGAAAATTTTCCAAGTAAAGTGGTGATAGGGAGGCATAATAAGGTGGTGATGTGGAGGCATGAGATGAGAGGAATTATTAATAATGTAAAAAAGGACCGAAATTTAAATTAAAAATGACCAAAATGTTAATAAAAAGTACCAAAGTGTGAACTAAAACTGAAAAGGACCAAGATATAAATAAAAAGAACTATAATGTAAATTAAAAAATGTAAAAAAGGACCGGCATGTAAATAAAGGAGGATCAAGATGTAAATATGAAGGACCAAAATGTAAGTTTATAAACTTAAAAGGACAAAAATGTAAATAGAAAGGATCAAAATGTAGTATTTTCAACTAAAAAGGACCAAATTGTAAATAAAAAGGACCAAAATGTAAATAATTTTTTTCAAAGAGGCCCCTGGACCAAAGTGTAATTTTTCAAACTTGAAAGGACAAAATGTAAATAAAAAGGACCAAAGTGTAAATAAGAAAGGACCAAAATGTAAATAAAAAAGGACCAAAATGTGAAAAAATATTTTTTTTTACAAAGAGGCCCCTGATGACGTGGCTGCACAGAATTCTTCCATTTCTCTTAACTTTATACATAAGAATAATAATAATATTAATAATAATAAGTATTGCCATTAATACAAAAATATGGAAATTTATTTAATTTCAATATTAGAGCTGCAGGGCCGGTCCCAACATTTTATCGAAAACCAGTTTTTTAGAAGACCTTTTAAATTAATTATTATGAAGACTAACATATCACATGTGATTATGTGGTTCATTAGTTAGAACTTTTGATTTTTTTTTTTATAAATCCATTATTTAAATATCGTCTAGATAATTTTTTTCTCATATTTTTATTGTATTTTGGAGAAACAATTTAAAATAGTGTGTAGTGATTTGAACCCACGACCCATCGCAAAATAATTGTTCTACGAATAAATCAAAAGTTTTCTTATGATAATTTGTAGTAATTTTAGTATAATTATACTTATTTTTAACTGGATAAATAATATTATTTGAAAATTTTGCACCCTTAAAATTTTGAATCCGAAATCCGAATTTTTTTGGTCTTACACACGGACCGCCCCAGAGAGATTGAATTAAAACTCTCGGTTCTCAAGATTTTAATGGGTAATGTCAATTATTAAGTGATGAAAGGATAAACAAAATTTCTCGTTTCTTAATACTACTAGGATGTACCTCACGTTGCTTCGGAAATGTATAATTTAACGCTTCAAGATCCTATAATAATGTAGGAATATACCCGAAATTATATTATTAAACACACAATTACTAAAGTTTATATAATTTTCTCCTAAGAATTGACATGATATATCATATTTTTATTGTAGGGATATTTTTGATATTCCATGCTTTTTAAGATGGATTGTATTGTATCTTGTCTTTTCATTTACCTTAGAGCATTGGATTGGATAAATTCTGAATTAAGAGGGAAAAGTCAGGTTCGCAACAATCAGAATTTGAAATCACGGGTTTTTCAAAACCCAGAATTTTAATTCTCAATTTACGCCATAAACTGAAGAAATCTCGGGCTTGCATTGAAAAAACACATTTGTAGTGTGAATAATCGCACTTTTGATATTTTAAGACCACACGTCTCTAATGTGAATAATCACACTTTTGATATTTTAGGATAGAGAATCTCATGCTATATAAATTGTCGTTCAACTTTCATTAACACATTAAATTTTTTTTTTCAAATACCACATTAATCAAAATGTTAGTATATGTTTATTTGCAAAGGTTTTTTATTACTGAGATGTTGGAGAAAACCAATTAAATTTTGAGATAAAAAATACTAAATTCTTCTCTAGTTTAGGGTTGTTTGTTCAGTGCTAGATTCTTCTCAAGGCCCTTGTTGGGAGCTGTTGGTATATACAGGACGTTCCGTATTTTCGGAAATCGCTTATTCGAGGGACAGATATTCAACAATTATTTATTTTATTCTATTTAAATATTTTTGCTATATTATAATGATTTGAATATACTGAAATATTTTATGTTCGGAGAATATAAGTATTTCATTTTTATGTGTTACATGTATTAACGGAACAAATACATACTATTTATCCTTTAATTATTATATAGATTTATCTTCATTTTTCCTTCGCAAGACAACGGTTAATGTTCAAATGATGCTTTCTATCTCCTTGGGAAAATATACTCGACTCCCCCAAACTCATCCCAAGTTTCCTGATGAAGGGGCAAACAAATATTTAGGTAGGTTGATTAGTCCATATAATTGACTCAATTAGTTATTAATTGACACGTTTAATTGATATGTCAATAAATTATATTACTATATATTAATTGACGTCTCAATTCAATTAAACGGTCAACTAAATTATTAATTAAATCAATTAATAATACTAATCAATCTACTTAATTTTCTCTTGCTATCTCATCAAAGCTAATTTTTATATTTAAGAAGCTCCGTGTATAAACCCTATCTCCTTCTGATAAGTCAAGAATCTTAATTATTACAATCTTAAAGCATCACATATCACGCCTACATAAAAACGAAACCACCATTTACCTATCCGCAACAAAACCAGATAGTCCTCTCCTAGTATCAATATGGTTTCTTCTCAACTATACCCGACGCATTGCTCCTGTTGATTGTCACGAATGTCGCGGATGATATTTACGCCCATAAATCTTTCATGGATCTCTGCATAGTGTAATACTCCTAAACTTATCGAACATATTTGTATTTTTCTATTGTTCCATTGTTATACTTCTCTTTGTAGTATTTTTTTGGGCCGAATGCCTGTCTTTTCCCCTTTCAAGTGGAGGCCATATACTATATCTCCAAACTTGAAACTTTTCTTGATGAGATGACGATTTGACATTAATTTGATGAGTTGACGATTTAACATTAATTGAATGGATATACAAATCATCTCCAAAATTTTCACGATGCAGTCGATTAAAGTTAATTATATGAATTAAATTTGTTAGGTATATCAATTAATGATCGGGTACATATCAATTAATAGAAAATTACATATCAATTAACAATTAATTATATGTTGTTAAAATATTTTAGAATTATTTGGGAGATGTTTTCTATAGTCTTGTGACATGATGATGTATGATGACTACATTGAAAATGTTGATCATATGTTATGGGAAAAACTTTAATTCCGGATAAATGCGTGATACAAACTCTAATTCCAGATAATTACACACACAAATTACTCAAATTAGGAGAAAAACACACGAATACAAAATTTAAGCCCTAAATTCGAAACATCATTAACAAAGCCAAGTATATTTGTTACTGTAAATTTTTGTTCTTGATTTATCAAAAAATTTCATTATTTATTTCTTATTCTTTCGAGAACCCGTAATACTTTTTTTGAGCAGGTCCTCAAAATTATTTGAATTTAAAGGATAGTTGGCAATTATAGTATCTTTTCTGAATTATATTAGTCATCCTAATTTCGGGATGGTGATAAATGCATGTCTACAAATTACTATTAGCAAACCACTCATTTTTTTACTGACAAATTTACTTTTCTCTTATTGAATTGAGTCAATTGAAAATTTGTTAACAATGATCAATTAGATTATGTGAATAATTAATCCTACTATAATATTTTACAAACATTTTGTCCCATCCTGATGATGCCACGTCATTTATCCCAGCCATTTGGATTTCAAAATGGCGCTCAACTATAATTAAATTTTTTTTTGAGGTCCAAACTCACGCCTCTCTTCTTCATTTGTTTTCTTCACGGTTCGTCCCACAGATCCGCGCCTTCTCCTTCTCGTCCCTTCTCACACACAATCCGCGCCTTCTCAATGGCACTTGTCCTCCTTCGATGCATCTCCATCTAATCCCTGAAAGAGTCATGAAAGAGGGCACCATCCAGACCACCCAGCAGTGCCTCCATCTCCCAGCGATTCTTCACGCCTGGTCAGAATTTCTTCACGATTTTTATATGTTGCAAACCGAGGCGATTTCTTCACGGTTTCTTTAAGATCTCTTCACGATTTCAATTGATTTTTGGTGGATTTTGCTGCAGGTATAAATTGCTTCTCCTTCGCTTAAAGTTTGGCCGAAAAATAATTCTCTCTCTGCTCGCAAATTCTCATAGTGGCAGATGGGTGAGATCTCCCATCGATTTTCTCTATATGGTACGCTTCTCCTCCCTCTCTTACTGGTACACCCCTATTTCTCTCAAAGTTTTTCCATCCCTCACTCTCGCTTCTCTCTCTCACAGTTATGATCTCACCCAATCTTCAGTGAAAACTTGAAGCCGCACTTTTTTTTGCTTCAAAAGTAAGGTAATTTTGTTTTTTAGTTTTAAATTTGTTAGATTTAGTTTTAAATTGATTTTGCCCCTTTTTACTCCTAAGATTTGTAATCGCCTCTGGACTATTAATCACATATTTTGAATTCTTTATGATTTTTTACATATTTGGAAAGAAGGGGAACACCTGATGAATTACTTTATACCTCAGTAGTATTTCTTTCTCTTCAATCAGTAGTATTTTTTCTCTTTTTTTTTCATTGAAAGTACATTTTTTTCTTCAATGTCTTCATCATCTTTTGAAATTCTATTCATTAATTTAATCTCCATGCCAAGTTGAGTGTATTATTTTATACCTCAATTTCTAATACAATTGTATCTAGGTTGTCTGTTTTGTTGCAATTACAGGTTAGTTAAGATGCAATCAACAAAACTGAATTCCATATATATGCAAAATGGTAAGCATTCATGTAAATTTAAATAAGTTCAATTAATTTTGATTGGTTTATTTAATTTTGTAATCTATATAAAATATGTATGTGGTGCATAATTTGTTAGGATCTGATGTTGAGATAAGAAATTTAATGCTATGTTAATCTTTGAGGCAATTTTAATTTTGCTTTAAATACGATTCCACATTTTGTTTTTACAATTCAGTTTTTTATTTGATATTTACTGTTGTATTATTTTTTAGGATCGGACAAGCAAGTTTGGAGCAGAAAAGAGAGCATTTATGGATTCTATTTGTGCCATCTTCAAACAGGTTTGAGAAAAAAATTGAATTAAAATGAATCTCAAGTTAGTTGCTCAATGAAAGATTAAATTGAAGCCTTGTCTAAGAAGTTGCCACAAAGTTTGCTAACTTCTTATAATTAATAAATTTTCTGAATCATTAATTTTTGACCAATAATTATATTTATTATTTTGATGCTTTTTTTGGATACTTGCAGATTATCGCAACAAACAATGTTAAGTAAGAGACTCAACTAGAAGTTTACTCATTTTTGTTATGGTATTCAGGTTCATGGGAACGTATGTGTGTTGAGTGTAGTGGTAACTCGAGCATTGGATTGGAAATTACATGCATTTGACGTCCTATATGAATTCGACGCAAATTCTGAACCTGCCAGTGTCCCTATGCTCAATTTGGAGATGATAGTTAGTCTATTGCAGCATGTAGGGCAACATTGCAATCTTATAAGCACGACCTAGAAATATTATATGTTTCCTTTTCTTTTATTTAATTCATATATTGCAATATTTTGATCTCGTATTTTCAATAGCTAATCACTTTTTTTTTTTTCTTTGCAGATTTTCCATCAACTAGGACTTGTTGAAAGAAATAGGTTTTGTTATGGATTTTATTAGGATTTGTTTCTGGTTAGTTAAATGTATCATATTATGACTATTGTTTGATTTAGTGTTTGTTAAAAAATTGTTATTTTGTAATATTGTAAATATATATTTGAAAGTTTGGTATTATATGAATTTCGAATATGGTTGATATAAATATAAAATGCCATCTGATACAAAATTAGAACTCGTGTAGTCAATTTGAAAAAGAAAAAGAAAAGAATTGTAAATTTATTACTTAAACTGGTTTGTAAAATGTATTGTAAAATTATTATTTCAGACAGTGGCAGTGGAGGAAGTGGAGGCAAATGAGAGCCAAGAATTTCCAAGAAATTAAACATGAATAACATAAACAATAAATTATATTCCCTGTTATTAATTTACATTCTACAACTTTGCAATTTGGGCATAATTAATTAATTTATCATAAGAATGTGTTGCAAATTCTTGAACAACTCGAATCTGAGGTTGGTTTGTTTCTTTAATTTGTTTCTTTAATTTGAGGTTTTTTAATGCAATTAATTTCATTTGTTAGATTGCATCAGAGCGACAGAAAATAGACGATTTGAAAATGACTCCGGCTTTGTATGAAGAGGATAATGGTGTACATACGAACCATGGGATTGATCATGCAATTAAAATCACATGCTTCCTAGCCGAGGTCTTTGAAATGATCAAATTATCCCCCTCTTATTTATCCATAACAAAATTCATTGTGATTATCATTGAAAGAAATATTCTATATGTTTATACTTTCTCGCGATTACTTACCACAAAGATGAAAATTGGGGGCCATCAGCCATGTCGCTTAAGATATTGCAATAGAAATATCTATGTAATGATATATTTTTATATATTGTGGACAGATATATAATTTCAGAATAATCTTGGCCTCTTAATTGCATGTGCAGTTCAACAATAAATGTTAAATCATAGAGTGTGTACGATCGATGTTGTATTATTAAGTTTTGTTTATTTATTTGTATTGTTTTTTTTTTGTATATAATGGTTGGATAGTTTATATTGATGCTTTTAATACAACAAATAAGTTAACAGAGTCGCAGCGAAGCGCGGGAACTATACTAGTAAGGAAATATTTTGTACAATATTTTCTCTCAATTAACAAATACAGGAAAATAACTTTTCAAATTCTCTCAAATATTTTTTTAGTTATTCGAATTTAAAGAAAGATCCAGGTAATTGTTACCAAAAAATATATCAATTAATAATAAGAGTAAACTTGTTATTATTCTACAAAAAGTTTGATCGGTATGTCAATAATAATTTACAAACATGCATTTACTATTTATCACCATCTCTAATTCCATACATTCAAATATTCCAAACTGAGCAAATCCAATGATTTTCCAAATTAATTTACAGATCACTTATTAGTTACTGTCAAATTCTACAATTAGATTCCTAATTATGATGCAACCAAATTTTATAAACAAGGTATATTCTACATTACCTGCGTAAAACAAGTTAAATCATTATATGGTATTATATTGTCAGATTATTGTAAAACATTATGAACAAAGGGTCTGGAGCATATCCAATGCTCATTGGACCAAATCATGTCCACGCACATTCCAAACCGTCAGATCTCATCATAATATATCACATTCTGATAGAACATTAACCCCTCAGTTAGCTTCCGTTTCAACACAGAAAGTAATAAAATCTTGAAATCTCTGTTTTGGAAAGAGATATATCAACTGATTGTGTCATCAATTATCTCTCTCACATCAATCTGCTGAACATGGTGAAAATTCATCCCCTCTCAACGATTTTTTTACCCTCTTACCTCATCATCCTCCCGCATAATCCGCTTCTCACATTAATCTGCTAAGGGTGCTGGATTTTACACTTATCGAACTTGGGCATTTGATGATAGCGTTTAATGGATAGCTCGTCAAATTTCTTCAAAACTAATATAATGAGATAGTTTCTGCTTGCTGTAAAAATGTGGAGAGCTCTTGAATTTTTTTTCAAAAAAACTGAATAATAGAGATTAGATTTTGTGTCTTGTGAAGCAAGTAGAAACAAAATCATGCTCATCCCTCTTTGAAACAGTTCGAAAGACTACGATGAAATATATCAAAATTCGACACAAATACATTAACAAAAGATCATATAAAAAAACAAATTTAGTTTTAAACATTATGCTATTCGTACTCCTTATTGACGCATTCTAAGAATTGCACTTTAGCAAATAATCATAAAGTCCAAGCTCAGAATATATATATCGAAGAATTGCGGGAATTGTCTGCTCTGATATTTTTTAAACATGATCAAAAGTGTGAGTTAATTCATAAAACTAAAAATAAAGTTTATAAAGACATTTACCGAGGAGTTTACAATTTACATGCCAAGTCTTGACGATGAACTAAGAAGGATGAAAGAGACACTTTCATGTATTGAAATCGGATTAGATTATGAAGGATCAAAGTCAGTGTCATTTCTCAACACCATCATCTGTGAGTAGGAATTGTTACTATCAACTGATGTAAGTGGTGCAGAATTTAACAAAAGCAAATGAGAGAGAATACGCCCAAAACTAACCTAGCAATTATAGCAGTTCAAAGTAGAAACTAAGAGCAGTAAAGGACATGAGAGAGAGAGAGAGAATCCTTTTGCTGCTTCTGACGAGGGTGTGTGAGGCAATATTATTTACTTCTATATTTGACTAACGACAGAAACAAACGGATGTTAAATTTAATCTCATCATAAATTATTTTAATGAGATCTAACGGCTCAATTGGTGCATGGATGAGATATAGTCCAATGATCATCGGACCAAACCCGCTCCCATGAACAAAATGATTTAGGTAGTCAATTTGGTTATTTCATTCCGTATCATCTTTTTTTCTTTTCCATTTTCCATTTTATTATTTGTTAAGTTCTCTCTCTCTCTCACACACACACACACACACACAAAAACTCATCCCAAGTTCTTTAATGATATGGCAAAAAAATATTAAGTGAGTTGATTAGTCTTTTTAATTGATTCAATTAATTGCTAAATGACACGTTGATAAATTATATTAGTACATATTTATTGATGTGTCAATTCAATTAAACAGTCAATTAATTCGTGAATTGAATTAATTAATAATACTAATCAACTCACGTAATTATTATTTGCCACTTCATCAAAACTACTTTTGTGTGTTACGAGGGCTGAATATATAACCCCTAAATTTAATGGCATAATCTTGTTTGAAAACTTTTCAGGTGTAATTTCATGTGCACCTCTACAAAATCTCAAAATACTGTTAGTCCCTACAAAACATTTGAAATAAATAAATACCATGCATATTCTACGAAACATAAGAATATAGAGGACCGGCTCCTAGCTAAGTCCCGCAAATCTTCGGACTAGGGAAACAATGTAAAAATATCAATATATATTTTTAGAGAATGAAAAGTCTTTTCACAAGCTTGATACATCATGAAGAAACTACGTGATGAATAAAAATGAAGTGAGAAATGAGTTCACTTAGATTTTATGTGAACATAAAACTTGTGTACTTTTGTGTTTTAGACAAAATGAATAACCATCAATATTATTTTTGGGTGTTTGAAAAGAAAACATAAGTTCTACTACATATGATTAACATTATATCAAAAACAGTGTGGGTGTTGGTTCACATTAATTATTCTTACAATTTACGTTTAGATGATGTGGCATAAATGTACTCGATACATATTTCTAATTTCTAATTTGATTAATTTGTAGAAGTTGTAGAATAACCTATAACATAATAATGAACTAAATAAAAAAATTCTTTGCATTTCCAAAAAAAAAAACATATTTATAAAAGTGAACAATTTCAAGAGTGCAAACTTAAAAATTATTACATACCTCCACAAAATAAAAAAATATCACCATGTTTTCTTTTTCATTAGAAAAATTATCCTATTGTTGTACCAATATTCTTCCATATATATGTAATTTCACAAGTTACGAATCTCGGAAAATATACTTAGATAATGCATTAATTAAGATTTCAAGCTCGATTTCTACACATGCATGATCTCAATCAAAAAAATATTTTATCAAATTAAGTGAAATAATTTTGAATTAAGATTTTGTTTTGAAAAAATGTATGTACAATTTTTAGAAGATTAAAATATATAAAAATTTATTTTTTGTAATTATATAACGTAGGGCAACATATTGAACACTAATTTGATGCTATTAAAATATATCATGTTTGTCCTTCATTTTTTACTTGTTTCAAAGGATTTCAAAACTTTTCCTACTTCAATACATTTTATTTTTGAGAATTTTATTTTTAATCCCTTATCTTTTACAAAAAGTTCAATCAAGTCCCTATCATTTTAATTTGGTTAATCAAGTTCTTTAACTTTTTTATTTGTTATAATCAAGTCATTCCATTCGTTAAGTGGTGACTAAATTGTTAAGTGATGATATAACAACATGTTACATAAAATATTTAACGACATGACCAAAAAATTGTTAAATTTTTATGTATTAATTTCAAGTACTACTCTTTTAAAATGTAAAATATCATATATGCCCCTGAAAATCTTAATATCATACATATCCCTGTAAATGTCAGTCATTTACTCATTAGTCATTATCACATTAAGTCTTTACGTTAAGTTTTAACATAAATAGTAGTAGTGAAATTACATGTTTGCCCTCCATCTTTCTCAGCTCAACCCAAGCTCCTAGCATATGCTGCATATCTAGATTACAAGCTCCGTTAACTCCTAGCATATCTTGAGCGCAAGTTTCATTGGTGATGTATAATTCTTGCGACGCCCTTCATTTTCTAGTGAATCCCCATTTCGGTGACCATCTCTGATTCGCGCGACACACACCACGGGATTGGATGAATTGACGAATTCTGATTTTATTCATAATTTATATGAAAATGGAGCTCGAAATAGAAAAATGATTTATCTCATTTTTTTCAGGTATATATTTTGTTTGCTGATCTAATCAGTTCTATGCTTTTGTAGTTAAATTTGATGAACTCTTATTTTTTTTCTCAGTTGGGTTAATTATATGAGTTGGAGATAAATTGAAATGAATTTTGATCAGTTATTTTTTTTTTCTCAGTTGGGTTTATGAGTGTAGGATGTTTAAAAGATGTTTGATGAAAATCATAGGATTACATATAACAAATGAATAAACTATTACAGAATTATATTATTTTTTGAGAAATTTTATAACTATCATATTTGTTTCTTAATCATGTCACATAAATAAATTGTACCTATAATTTAAAATTAGTTTTTTTAATAATACAAATGCAAGAAAAATAATTTTAGAGAATATTATTTTTTTAATACAATTTGTTTTTAGAGAATATTATTTCTTAATACAACCAATTTTTAAAGAATACAATATCCGGTATCCGCTATCAATTATTACATAGCATAACTGATTAATTGATACATGTCGTACAAGGAAGTAAAAAAAAAACAAAAATAGAAGATTCCAAAATTATATTCTTTGTTATGAAATTACATAACTATCATATTTAATTCTCAATCATATTAATTCATTATTATTATGTGACATAAATAAATCCTACCAATAATTTAACAATAGTTTACAATTCTTATGAAAAGTTCCTTGTAATTTTTAGAAAATATTATTTTTAATACCATTAGTTTTTAGGGAATATTATTTTTTAATACAACCAATTTTTAGAGAATATTATTTTTAATACCATTAGTTTTTAGAGAATATTATTTTCTAATACAACTATTTTTAGAAAATATTATTATGTAATACAACAAATTAATTAGATACATTATTTATTTAAATAAATCCGACTAATTAATACAACTAATTTTCAAATTAATTGTTTAAACTAATTAATTAATATCTCAAAACTATCAATCCTTAGAAAAATCTAGTTGAAGGTAAGTTTTCGAAAGCAAGAAAAATGTACAGAATGAAGTAGTTTTGTAATGTTATAGGATAGAAACCTGGTCATCCTAATCATGAAGAAAACACTCCTAAGTTTTATAAGTGTCACTTCATAAGAAACTATCCAATGCATGTTTCCAAACTATGGTGTAATGGAATATTCTATTTCCGTGCTTTATAATTATTTCTTGTATTATCAGCACTAGGAAAATTTCCGTGATTCGATGCGGTATTGTTCATTTTTTTTTATTAGAAATGATACAAAATATTAAAATCATATGAAATAATGTTTTTTTAATAAAAATAATAATAGACACAACAATCCTACAAAAAAATGTAAGTACTAAAATGTTTATCATTTTCCACAGTAATATATTCACATTGTTGTACATACGACGACATAGATAAAAATGTACACATTATTTCCCAATGTCAAAAGACCTGATACAAATTTAACGAGTTATATAATTACAAAATGAATGGAAACTAGGAGATTACCCGCGTTTCCCGAGGGTTTTGTTTCATTTGTTTTGCCATACACGTAATATATAGTTATTATTTTTCGGGATAAAACATAACACTTTGTGAAAAAAAAAATCATATTGATTAATGAAGTTTGATGATGACAAAATTATTATATTATTTTTGAATCTGGCACAATTCGAAATATTTATTTAGTACTATTTTTGAAAATAAAAATCATATTCATAGATGTTTGGTTGATAATGAAGACATTCTTCATTTGGTTTTTCTTTGCCCCTTATCTAAAGCTACATGGTTAATTTCCTCATTAGCTATAAGAGTTGATAATTTACATGGCCATTTTAAAGATATATTTTTTTACCTCGCTAAAAACTCAGATGAAAATCAATTCGGCATTCTCTCTAATACCTTATGGGCGATATGAAAATGTCATTGTGACTCGGTATTTAAAGTTAACAAATTCAAACCTATTGAGATAAATAATATGGCTATCTCCATGGCCAAGGCAAACAACCCGTTTATTACGATGGGCATTGAGACGCAACCAGAATTGTTCAATGGAGAAGAAGAATTCATTTGTTACATTGATGGCTCATGGACAACGAATAAAGCGGGTTGTGGATTCATCATTTTCAAAAATGACGAACCTCTATTTTATGCTGGTAGACCGATTATAGCACATCCTCACTTTCATGCCGAAGATTTTGCTTGTTTACATGCTTTACGAAAATTAGCTCAAATGGAAATTACTTCTTATGCGATTTTCTCGGATTGCTCTCAATTGGTAAATGCCTTGTGTAACAACAAAAATGAGGTAGATTGACGGGTTTACTTACAATTGCAAGAATGTCGAAGTTTGACATAGTTACAACCGCGATGAACGTTTTATCTTATACCGAGAGAAAATAATGCGAAAGCGAACACGTTGGCAAAAAAACGAGAATGGAGCAATTACTGTTCAACTTGATACTTTCTCCAAACAATCATAGATTTAGGTCACTTGTTTTTCTGAAAATTATGTAATATAAATAGTGACATTGTAATTAGCCTAAACCCTAAACCCTAAATCCTACGGGCATTTCATGCAAAATAAATAAATAAATATCATTTTGTATCACTCTATAGGAATAATATATTCTTTATTCACACACTAAAGGAGATTCGATAATACAAACAACAAGCAACACAAAATTATACATATTTCAACTCTCATACTTAAAATATACTTTATTCCGACACTAAAACAGATTCCATAATACAAACAACAAGCAACATAAAATTATACATCAACTCTCATACTTAAAAGAAAAAAAGAACACTAATCGAAAATAAAAATAAAACCAGAGAAAACAAACACCAATTCGTTATAATACAACAATTTCTTCAACATAAACAAGCCCGTGCAATAACGCGGGGTAAAACTAGTACATTAATAAAGAAACAACAATACACTCGAACTCCTTACAAAGTACAATCCAAATCCAAATACATTAATAAAAACAAATACACGTCTTCACTCCTTAATACACTCTAATGATAATCAATCACACTGGAAACCAGATGGTACATCCTTTCCACAATAATTGATTAACAAACTCAGATCAACCGGTACATTCAGATTGATCCCAAGTACGTTTGCTTTAATCGCGGTACACAAGCACACCGCCGCATCAAGATCTGCGAGACCTTGGATTAGGCTACAGCACGACTCCTTTGGTGGGCTTCCGAGCACTATATTGATCAACCCACTGAGAACATTTCCGCAAACACCTAGCTTCAGCGCGTCTATGGGGCAGTTTCCATTTTGGCTCGGAGGGGCTGCTATTGGTGGCACCGATGGTGTCGGTAAAGTTGGCGTCGGTACTGTTGGCGTAGGAACTGTTGGCGTAGGAACTGTTGGCGTCGGTACTGTCGGCGTAGGAACTGTCGGCGTCGGTACTGTCGGCGTAGGAACTGTTGGCGTCGGTACAGTTGGAGCTGGAGCTGGTGCTGTTGGCGTCGGAGCGCACTGGAAACCAGATGGTACCTCCTTTCCACAATAGTTGATTAACAAACTCAGATCAATTGGTACGTTCAGATTGATTCCAAGAATATTTGCTTTAAGTGCGGTACACAAACACACTGCGGCGTCAAGATCTGCTAGACCTTGGATTAGGCTACAGCACGACTCCTTTGGTGGGCTTCCTATCACTATATTGATCAACCCATTTAGAACATTTCCGCAAACACCTAGCTTCAGAGTGTCTATAGGGCATTTTCCATTTGAGCTAGGACTAGGAACGGCAGGTGTCGGTACTGTTGGCGTCGGTACAGATGGCGTCGGCACTGTTGGCGTCGGTACAGTTGGCGTCGGTACTGTTGGCGTCGGTACTGTTGGCGTCGGTACAGTTGGCGTCGGTACTGTTGGCGTCGGCACAGTTGGTGCTGGTACCGATGGTGTAGGTACTTGTGGAGCTGGTGTTGTTGGCGTCGGAGCGCACTGGAAACCAGATGGTACCTCTTTTCCGCAATAATTGATTAATAAACTCAGATCAATTGGTACGTTCAGATTGATCCCAAGTATATTTGCTTTAAGCGCGGTACACAAGCACACTGCCGCCTCGAGATCTGCTAGACCTTGGATTAGGCTACAGCACGGCTCCTTTGGCGGGCTTCCTACAACTATATTGATCAACCCACTGAGAACATTTCCGCAAACACCTAGCTTCAGCGTGTCTATGGGGCAGTTTCCATTTGAGCTAGGACTAGGAGGGGCTGCTACTGGTGGTACCGATGGTGTCGGTAGAGTTGGCGTCGGTACTGTTGGCGTCGGTACAGTTGGCGTTGGTACTGTTGGCGTAGGCACTGTTGGCGTCGGTACTGTTGGCGTAGGAACTGTTGGCGTCGGTGCAGTTGGCGTTGGTACTGTTGGAGTAGGCACTGTTGGCGTCGGTACTGTTGGCGTAGGAACTGTTGGCGTGGGTACAGTTGGCGTCGGTACAGTTGGAGCTGGAGCTGGTGCTGTTGGCGTCAGAGCGCACTGGAAACCAGATGGTACCTCCTTTCCACAATAGTTGATTAACAAACTCAGATCAATTGGTACGTTCAGATTGATCCCAAGTATATTTGCTTTAAGCGCGGTACACAAGCACACTGCCGCCTCGAGATCTGCTAGACCTTGGATTAGGCTGCAGCACGGCTCCTTTGGTGGGCTTCCTACCACTATATTGATCAACCCACTGAGAACATTTGCGCAAACACCTAGCTTCAACGCGTCTATGGGGCAGTTTCCATTTGGGCTAGGACTAGGAGGGGCTCCTACCGGTGGTACCGATGGCGTCGGTAGAGTTGGTGTTGGTACAGTTGGCGTCGGTACGGTTGGCGTCGGTACTGTTGGTGCTGGTACAGAGGGTGTAGGTACGTGTGGAGCTGGTACAGTTGGCGTCGGTACAGTTGGTGCTGGCACAGATGGTGTAGGTACGTGTGGAGCTGGTACAGTTGGCGTCGGTACAGTTGGTGCTGGCACCGATGGTGTAGGTACATGGGGAGCCGGTACACTTGGCGTTGGCACGTGTGGAGCCGGTACACTTGGCGTTGGCACGTGTGGAGCCGGTACACTTGGCGTAGGTACGTGTGGAGCAGGTACACTTGGTGTAGGCACGTGAGGAGCCGGTACACTTGGCGTAGGTACGTGTGGAGCTGGTACACTTGGCGTAGGCACGTGAGGAGCCGGTACACTTGGCGTTGGCACGTGGGGAGCCGGTACACTTGGCGTCGGCACGTGGGGAGCCGGTACACTTGGCGTTGGTACGGTCGGTGCAGGTCCGTATGGAGGTGGTTTGGATGGAGGGGGAGTCCAGCATGTAGGACAAGCACTTGCGACTGTGAAGAAAACAAGGACGAGACTTAGGAAGAGAGGAAATGCTGTGGTTTTTGAAGCCATGATTACTAGGGTTTTGCTTCGATTTAGATGTGAGAAAAATATAGAGGGGGAAGAAGTATTTATAGAGAGAACAATAATGGATCGGGTCTAATTGATTCTGATATTCTTCGAGAATACGAGCACCGATTATTTTTGGTATATCGGGCATGTTTGATTTGAGAGATTTTGAGATACATGCATGTATAAAATACATGTATTTGATTATTCGCGTATTTAAGAATACATCTTAGTTGTTTGTTTTGTTGTATTTTAAAATCACGTATACAAAATCTATTATTTGATTTTTTATGCAAAATCCAGTATTTTAGTATTTAATTATAGTTAGTTGGAGAATGAATTTAATATTTAATTCTAGTTAGTTAAAGAATGGATTTAATTGATAATTAAACATATATAATTACTCAAATATTTTTAGTTAGTTATAAGATAAATATAAAATTAATCCGTGATTACTACATACGAAAAACAACCAATTCAAGAAATCAAATTATCAAATAATTAGTTAATCAAACAATTAATAACTAAGATCAACCAATTCAAACTAAATAATTCAACTAAATTAGAGATCAATCAATTCAAGTAAATATTGCTTAAAACAAATAATAAAATCTGCACTATCACTTTTTAAGAACGAAAGTTTCATATCCAAATGTATACCAATCCAACGAATCAAATGAACCAACTATTTTGCTTTACACATCAGAATGTAACAGTCAAACAACTACAAAATATTAGCTCAAAACGTTCTCGTCAAAATATCTCCTCGATCGTAACTGCATTTCCTCTCAGGCAATGACAAAATCAGCTGAACTCCAAATCCCCAACTTCATGGCTCCCCTGCATAGCTGTATTTAAATCAATTAATGAAATTAACCACAATTGAATTTTTTCATTAACACCCCTAAAACTATTTTTTTATTTACACATGCACATAGAACCCTAATTGCGAAGATATTTAGAACTATCATAAATTTTAAATAGTACCATACCAGTATTGTGCCGGTACTGTACCAGTACCGTACCCGTACAAACCTACAAAAGAAGTTACTTGGAACAAGGTAATCCTAATTGAGACACTATTTGAACTCTATTGGAACAGATTAAACCTAATTGAATTCTAATTAAAATAGTGTTCCACTATCCAGGATTTCTTGGGTTCAAAATACAATACACCACCAATCAAACAAAGGGATTTCGACCGAATCCTGTATTTTGGAATACATATCCTGCAAAATCCCTCAAATCAAACATGCCCATCTGGGAGAGTTTACAATTACATCACAATATTCGCCACCTCTAACAAGTCTCATGCTGTATATACAATAAAAATAAGTAGCACAGCAAAATGATACGTAACGTCAATAAAACAATAGTAATAACAACATGGTGTGTATGCATATATAAAATATAATATAATAGCAATAATAATAACAACTTGCACATACTATAAAACAATACACGATCTTTAATAATATATAATTTATGTTTTACAAAACAATAGAGCAGAACAGTAAAATTGTATATTACTTTCTCATAATTGTTTTTTGTAAGATGCTGGGCTTTCTACAATTGGGGTCCTCTCCCTGAATTTGGTGGTTCTCAATCAGTAGGGGGACAGACAGGACTCGAGGACTGTGAGTTTTTTTTTTGGCGATGTGTGTGTATTTTTGGCATTGTGTTTTTTTCCATAAATACGAGTTTTTTTCTGTGAAATGGAATGATTGTACGAGTAAGGACAATTCATTGCCGACTATGTGTTAAGATGAAATCGGAGGTAGAAAATTCTCATCTACAATTTGAGGGGGTATAAATCGAAAAAAAGAATTTGAGGGGGGGCATCCATGAAATATTGGAATTTTGGAGGATCGTGAGGTATTTGGATTGTATATCACAAAGTCTTCGAAGTATAGATTTCTTGCCCTTTCGTCAACTGTCCAGCTATTTGTTTTACCATCAGGAAAATAGTAAATATGTATGTTTGGCCCATTCGAAAATTATATAATTTGGGCTTTAAACCCAAATCAGCCCGAACATTTTTTTTTTTTTTTGCAATATACAAAATTAATTGGAAAATGTTCAAAAAGATATCTTAAAACAATCCCCTATATTTTGGAAAACTCCAAAAAACCTCCTCTACCAAAATTTTATTTTCAAATACCCCCTTATAAAGGATTAAAACTAACCATGATTGGTGTTAATTTTTTTTTTACCAAAATATTCTTCTATTTACATATCTAATAATTAACAAAATATTTTTATTATTTTTTATTAATTTTAAAAAAGGCCTAATTTTTTTTAGCATATGTTGTACTTATATAATATTAATATTTCATATTCTATATATATTTGACTTTTATAGTTTTTTACTGAAAATCTAACATGAAATAATAATAAGATGAACAACAATATTAAAAGAACACCTGGGAAATATTTAAAAAATAAAATATCATGAAACTATTAAAAAAATACATAAAATGACAATGAAAATAAAAAACAAGATGTTTAAAAATATATTTTCAAGGTGTTTATTTTATTATTATTTGATGGTAGTTTTTCATGAATAATAAATGAAATATTAAAATTATATAAACACAACATGTAATAATTTTATTTTTTTTGAAATCACTACATGTTAAAAGAATTTTCTTAAAATAAATAAAATATAACAAAAATATTTTTCTAATTACTACATATGAAAATAGAAGGGTATTTTGGTCATTTTTTTTAAATATCATCCATGGTTAATTTTATCCCTATGGTTAATTTTTTTTAAATATCATCCATGGTTAATCATCCATGGTTAATTTTTCTAATTCGCTTATTCATCTATAGTTATGTTTATTTTACATACGGATGCAATAATTCGGTATATAAAAGTATATACCTGTACATTTGTTTATCCATAAATAATTCATAATTATAATTATTTTATAAAACAATATTTATTTTAGTTCAAAATCACAAATTTATATATTATTATTGATATGTTGATTTTCTCAATCATTTTTGGAAATTTATGTTTTTTTATTTATTTAAAAAAATTATATTTTTTTCTTCTAAAAAACCGTATTATACGGAAATACGTGTATTATTTATGTTTTTTAAAAACAATTATAAAATACGCGAATTATTCATCAGGTTGAGTACGTGAACGTCAATACGTATATCATTCGTAATACATAATTATTCGCGAATTGAACAACTATGGTTTCACCTTGTTTGCGTATGAATAAATCAATTTATTTTTTATTTTACGTACATTCCGAGAACCTATTTTGTGTAAACTCAGATAACAATTCATCGCAACAAGATTGAGATGATTCTCTCTCTCTCTCTCTCTCTCTCTCTCTCTCTCTCTCTCTCTCACACACACACACACACACACACACACACACACACACACACACACACACACACACACACACACACATATATATATATATATATATATATATATATATATATATATATATATATATATATATATATGTTGGTTAATTCTAACCTAGAGGGGGGTAAATTCGGTAATCTACCGTACAATTACTATATCTAATTACCTAATTTTCTATGCGGAATAAATGATAATTTAAATGAAATAGAGGATACCGTAAACACTTGAACACAAGATATTTTTAACGAAGTTCGGTAGGTGGTTGCTATGTAGCTTTAACTCACCCTTTACTCGCTTAATTGACCGACTCAATTAGTTGCGAGTACCTACGTCTCCGGGAATGCCTTGTGCCTCTTTTTGGCTTTCGATTGAATTCCAACTCACTCGATTACAAGGTTTGCCTAGATCGATTTACACGCTTTCTATCGATCTATAGCTAGGTCTCTTACAAGTTTATTGCACTAGCCTACTACACTTTTCACTAATCGAACTACAACGTGATCGGTCACGTGAGTGGGAAACGATTAATGGAGGAATATATAACTTAGATCTATATGATCTAGAAAGGTTTCTCAAAGCACTCAATGGATATAGCTTATCACGGCTTTTAGGGTTTTCTCTCAATTGTATTGAATGTGGATTCAAAGTGTAAGAATGAACAAGTGAGAGAAGGCTTTTTGAAGGTTTCTATTTATACTCTCTATAGAAACCCTACAGAAAATTACTAGTTCGTTCGAACGCACACTATTTCGTTCTGAACGAACATGTAATTTGAACTAGCCGTTTCAAATAACGCAATTGTACTTTGACTGTTCGTTCGAACGAACTCAATCATACATTGTTTTTATCCAATTCCAGTATTTATATTCGTCCAACGCACTAACTTTGTGAGTGAACGAACTGTGGGTTCGTTCGAACGAATACTCTGTTCGTTCGAACGCACACACTACTGTAATGGGGTTGGTTCAATTAAGTGATTACTTGTTTTTGATATGTCCCAAGTCCGTTCAGAACGAACTTGGAGTTCGTTCAGAACGAACTTGCAATTCGTTCAGCACGAACTTGCAGTTCGTTATAACGAACGTTGACACTGAATTGAACTCTTTGTTATTCGAACATGATTGTACTCGAGGTCTACTTGGTTTTTACCTATGGTTTATTTGTGGTGATTCCCACTCACGGAAGGCTTAGACATCTCGATTCTTGATGTGCTTCAAGAGCCTTCCTTCTAATCTTCTTTTCTTGTGCTTCTTGTGCCTTCGAAGCTCTTCATCATCTTCGTGTCGTACCTGTGTTATCCTACACACTTTCTCAATGTATACGTTAGTAGTGACAGTGTTTTGAAATAATCAAACTATTAGAAAATTTGAACCAACAATATATATATATATATATATATATATATATATATATATATATATATATATATATATATATATATATATATATATCAGTGTTTTAAATTGCGGGGATATTGCGGCGCAATTGCGGAAATTGCGACCTGCAATTTAGAATCGGAACATCGCAAACATATATTGCACAATATTGCGTTATTGAAAAATTGCGGAAATTGCGGCGATATTGCTGCCAAATATCGGTGAAATTGCGGTATTGCTGCTAATAATTGCGTTTATTGGATTGGTTAAAATAGTTTTTGTGACCCGTTATATTAAAATTATTGTGATTTTCTCATCCTTCCACCAAATGACATGAATTTTATATCGAAATCGCTCGTCTCGACGTGAGGAACGCAGTCACGGGCTTGGATTTATGAAATTTTGTCCTTTATCCTGAATTAAACACAAAATACACGTTAAAGTAATTTCATCAAGAATTATTTAATATAAAGATTATAACATGATTTTGTGATTATGTATTACCTAGTTTCCATGTTTTATTATCAAAATATTTGTTAAAATATGCTCATTTCATATATAACTTCTAAAATTTGTCATTTTCATCTATAAATATATGAATTTCATAATTTTAATTGTATTTCATTGATGTTTCGTTTTAAAATTTGAGTTATATTGTTTTGATATTTTATGATGTTGACGAAAAATTCTTCAACTAAATTCAAATCCAAAGATCCCATGTAATTGCCATATTAATGGAAATTTTATGATCAATTTTTTTGTACACTGAAAATGTCCCTGGGCAATCAACTTTTGTATTCTTTTTTGAAGAAAATTATAAACGATATTTTACGATATTAATGGTGACAAACAACATGGTGAAAAATATATTTAATCAAACTATTATTATTACATAATTTAATATCGCAACGACTGTCCGCAATAAGATCATTGCGCCGCAATTACATCCGTAAATGTAATCCGCTACAAAAAAGACCCAACCGCAATGGACCACAATATTGCAATTTAAAACATTGATATATATATATATATATATATATATATATATATATATATATATATATATATATATATATATATATATATATTAGTTTTTGGCATTAATATATTATTTTTTGTGCCCATACGTTGTTTTCAACTGTGATGATTATTTTGGGTGTAAAGAAACTAGATTTGCGTTAGTATATTATTTTTTGTGTTAATGTAATATTTTTGTGTAAATAGTATTTTTCCATTTAAAAATTTAATTTTTGATAATAATACATTATTTCATCGTTGATATATTCTAGTAGGTGTTCATATATTATTTTTGTGATAATATACTGTTTTAGCATAAACATACCATTTTAACACCAAAATATTGATTTCAATCCTCATATATCATTTTCAGACACAATTTGTCGTGCTTCATACGATACTAGGAGGTATCCTCTGCCCGCTACGGAAACATAAAATAAAAAATTTATGATACGATATTAGTACTTTTCTTTTATAGTTTGTATTTCAAGAAATTATAAAAAAAATGTTTTCTTTTTTTAGTTAAGAAATGATCATACCATATATTTTAAATTTGATAGGAAATACATTTTATTTTGATAATTGTGACTTGTGAGGTTATCCATAATTTTTTTTTCATATTTTGTTCTCAAATTTATAATTATATACATGATTCATTGTATTATACATGTGATATTATTATCCTATTTTAGTCAACAATATTATATGCACTATACTTTCACGGATAAAAAGAATTATTTTTTTTTCCAATAGAGCTAACTTCTTAATTTCGGTGTAAATATTTTAAAATAAAAAAATATTATTTAAATTTTTTTACAACGAAATATAAATATATGTTTTTTTTTTTTTCATTTTCTCTTTCAAGAAGCATAAACACCTTTCACAAATTATATACACATTATATTATGAATTTATTTATATATTAAAATAAGTATTATTATGAATTTCTTAGTTATTAATATTATATTAAAATATACTATGAATTTATTTATATATTAAAATAAGTATTAATATGAATTTATTTGGATATTGTGAGTATATTCATTTTATTTGCCCAATATTTTTGTCTTGTTTCACGATTGGCTACAAAGAATTTGTGCATTATTGTGAGTCGTTACACGACTGGCTACATATATGATAAAACATAAAATAAAAAAGACACGTTTTACACTGTTGTACATTTGACATTATTGTGAATCGTTATACGATTGACTATACAATTTGTGCAGCACTAAATCTTGCTCATTATTGTCACTCGTCACATAATTAGTTACAAAAATGATGAAACATGAAATTAAAAAAACACTTGTCACTTTCTTTTTCATTTGGAAATTTTTAATATATATAGCATAATAGTATAACGTGAGGCTTTATCTTTCGGAATTTTAATATTATGTTTTGAGATTTTTATGACCAATATATCAGTTTTAATATCAACATATCATTCAGGTATAGTGTACATGTGTATACATCTTGGCTTTCTTTCAATAACTAGTGTATTCGTGTATTTTGAAGCATACATGAATTTGATTTGTAAAAAATGAAAAAAAAAGTTTTCAAAAAAGTTTGTTTTTAATTGTCATTTTGAAAAAAAAGATAAATACATTATTAGTCTATATACCCGTTTGAATGGGAGAAAGTAATTATATTTAACTATTTTGTTTTAAGATGTATATACCTTTCCAATCTTAATAATACGATACAATATAATAATATATTATAATTATCGCACAGCGAATTGAAGAGAAAAATAACTAGTCAACAAAATTTAATTTCTTGATACGTAATACGAAACCATGTAAGCATTATTTAAGAAGAAACATAAAATAGATAGACAATAAACATTAGCTTGGTATGAGAAGTCCTATCATTTCTATATCTTAATTTTTCTTGTTACAAATATTGGAGAATTAACATGTACAAATTCTTAAATCGTAATAAATATTTTAATGTAGTAAAAAAAGGAAAACAAATCTATGATATAGAATATTTCTTGTAAAAGCACTAAAATGGGCAAAGTTATCATTTGTGCAAAATATTAAAGGAGTTTGTATCTAATTCGTTTAATCTCAAGATTTGTGTGCATATTTATGGGGAGTTCTATCAATACACCCTTTAAAAAAGGTATTTTGGGTATTTAGAAGGGTGTATCATAAATTTTTTTTTTATGGATATTTTTTTCTTTCATGAACAATTCAAATTTTCTATTTAGCATGTCATTTATTAATAAATACACTTGAAAAATTACTTTAAATACTCATTAATTAATAATTACACGAAATACCCTTAAAAATGGGTGTATCATAAGCAAACGGGGTGGATGATAGAACTCCCCCATATTTATATAAAGTACCTAAACCAAAATATTTAAAGGGGTTGCTAGTGCACTCCGAAGTCCGGAGTAAATGCAATCCGGAAGTTTTAACCAAAGCACAGGGTAAATAAAAATGAGCGGCCAAAAAATAAACGAACGACCTTTTTTTACGGATAGCGCGTAATATTCGGGCATCGTCCAATATAGATTCCGTCTCCAAATTAAAATAGTTATTTTTATACCTTTAGTCTTCATATTTATACCTTTTTACAATGAAAATATATAAATAACAACAAATTTGTAGCATAGTATGGAAAAAAATATAAATAACAATTATTTACGTATCTTTAATTCATAATATAGAAAATAAAATCAAAAAAATAGTAAAAATATATAAATAACAACAAGTCTTTTCCATAGTACAGAAAAATGTATGAATACTAGTAAAAATATAAATAACAACATATATTTAATCCCTAGTATAGTAAAAAAAAATATAAATAATAGCAGATCTTTAGTACCGAGTATAGATAAAGATATAAATAATTGTAAAAAAAGTATAAATAACAATATATCTTTAATTCATAGTATAAAAAAGTATAATAACAACAGATCTTTTATCGAAAAAGTAAAAAGTAAATTAGAAAATAAAAAAGTATAGATAATAATAAAAACGATATAAATAACAACATATTTTTTTATCCATAGTATAGAAAAAGTATAAAATAATATAAAAAATATGTAAGAGAGTATGGAAAGGGACCAATCAATGAGCAATACATATGTCTAGCGTGGAGCGAGAAGAATATACCGGATAGAAGACACAGTGACAACTCCAGAATGCATGAATGGACCAGGCAGTGGACAAGGACAACGCCAGAGTGCATTTCTCTGAAGTGCAAAATCATTCCTCAATATTTAAATGCATATTAAAAGGACTAACTTGCAATATAATTTAAGTACATTGCTCAATGTATATTTATCCCAAAAATAAAAGAAGAAAAATTTATTATTCAAATATATTTTCATTTTTTTCTTGAAAACAAAAACAAATAAGAAACGACAATGTATGTGTATATATAGAGCAATATATATGGTGCGTATATTTTCTAAACCGAACCGTATCCGTAAAAATATCCGGATTCGGAAAAAAATTCCGGACCCGAGTAGTTTTATTCGAATCCGGATCCGATATTCGATTTTATTGTCAGATCGGGATCCGGGTATTATTCATATTCAGATAATTTTTTGGATCCGGATCCGGATATGAACAATATATATATTTAATGTGTCTTATTTTATATTAGTTAGAAAAAATAGATAATTAATGAGATCTGAATGAGCTAAAATCGCAATCATAAAATTACGTTAAAATATAATAATTTAGATAGTCCAGCTAAAATCGCAATCATAAAATTACGTTAAAAATAGAAAAAATAGATAATTAATGTGTCTTATTTTATATATGAACAATATATATATGGTGCGTATAATTAAAAAATATGTTATAATATGATATAGTAGTATCCGTTTTAAGATCCAAAAAAGATCCGTACTCGTACCCGACAATATTCAGTACCCGACAATATTCAAATCGTATATTTATCTGCTTATATCCAAATACTATCCGGATCCGGGTTGTTCCTTATCCGAAAAATATGAATACCAATCGTACATGCTGGGCTGGCCCCAGACATAGGCCTACGAGGCCCGGGCCTAGGGTCCGGCAAAGAGATGGGGTCCATTGTGATATGTTTTCAAGGTTGAGTTCGAAGAAAATATTTGCAGATGTAACAATGGTGGAATTTGTCTGTTTGGGATAAGATGTACATATGAATCTCTTGTGAATTTAGATTCGTTATATTTGATGTGTAATATTTATATAATAGTTAAAATAAGAAAAATATCCAACATGTTATAATAGAGGCACAAAAAATCAAACGTAAGGACCCCACCATCTTTTTTTTGTCTTTCTAAGAAAACCAATGACATAAAATACAATTTTCATGTTTGATACTAATGCTCAATTTCCAATTTATAACAGTTAAGTATTCAAAATAACTAGCTTTATCCCCGCGCAATTGCGCGGGATGTTTTTTATATAATTATTTAAATAGAATTAACGCGTGTGCGAATTAACGCGCATGCGTTTGAACTAAATTAATCTAATCATGACATATTTGCAAATATCATGATGTCAATAGATGCATAATGTTCATGAAATTAGTCTATCACGATATTATTTTCTATTATAATTTGTATAAATAACATTTGTTCAGGTGCTTCTAAAATTGATTAATATAATCATGACATATTCGCAAATTTTAATATTTATGCAAAATAGGAAAAAAAGACCAAATATAAAAAATGTAAAATAAGAAAAAAGGATAAAAATGTAAAAATGGACCGAAATGTAAATAAAAAAGGACCAAAATATAAATTAAAACAAAAAAGGACCAAAATATAAAAAATGACCAAAGTGTAAAATAAGAAAAAGGATCAAAATATAAAAAAGGACCGAAATATAATATAAAAAGGACCAAAATGTAAATAAAAAGGGCCAAAATGTAAAATACGAAAAGGATCGAAATGTAAAAAAGGACCGTAATGTAATTTAAAAAGGACCAAAATATAAACAAAAATGACCAAAATGTAAATTTCAAAACTAAAAAGGATAAAAATGTAAATAAAAATGATCAAAATATAAATTAAAAAAATATTTTTTTTACACAAAGGCTCTTGATGACGTGGAGGCCTCGAATTGCAAGAAATTTCTTAACTTTATACATAAGATATAATATGTAACACTAAACAATCTAAAATATTATATACAAGTAACGAAAAATATTATTTATTGTGTGGAAATAATAAATTATCATAATTATAATTAAATTTTAATTATAACTTAAAATATTTCAGTGAAAAAACATTTTGTTTTTTTCTTTGATTATATTTTATTTAAAGCTAACAAACTTAACTACCAACTTTATATTATGTTGGTATTGGCACTTATTTGTCTAATTTTCATGCCCGTCAAAGAGTTCACTCCGTTACTGCTTCCTTGAGTGAAAACATAATTATTGTTAGTTATGTACGGATTTGTCCAAAACAAATTAAATTTTTAGTAATTAATGAATAATAAGAATAATATTTCCAACTTCTCAGTGAAAAAAATACTCATATTATATAATTCGACGATCCTTTTTCGAGACGGCCTCGGGCCCTCGAAAGTCTGGGACCGGCCTTGCGTACATGACCTTACACCCCTAGCGATGTACCATTGTATATTGTATATTATAATGTTTCTCTGAAATCATTATTATATCAGGATTAATTAATATTGTTATTTTGAAGATACATGATCCTTTTAAGAAAAATGTATATTTTGTATATTATAACCCATGTATATACTTTTGATATATCATGGGAGTCAAACGCGACAAATTTCCCTCCATATTATTCTTTCAACTACCGTGTATATTTCCGGACAAATTGGCCCACGTATAATTTGTATATACATCTCATCAATGGTCCTCCAAAGAGCGATTGATTGAATTGTACTAAACTTTATTAGTAACTGATTGATTGATAGAAATAATGCTAATTCCTCCACCAGTGCTGATGCGTGGAAGGATAGTTTTTGTTTTTACCTATTTATTTATTTATTTATTTTTTATTTTTACGTTTTAAAATAATGCTAACTACTCCATCTGGCGTTGACACATTGAAGGGTCGTTTTTGTTTTTATCTCATTTTCTTCTCTTTTTACATTTTGATTTTTTTTTCGTTTTTCAATCAATAATTTGTTTATTGCGCAGAAATATGTATGAAATTTTGTAAGTTTAAATTATGCGAGGTTTCATTGAAATTTGTCAGGTGATCGTTGTATCAATCTGACACGTTGCGACTATTTCATGTCTCCATATTAATGCGAATATGTTATGATTATATTAATTGAGTATAAAAATACCCGTGCAAATACTATTTAAACAAATTATATCATAAAAAAATATTCGCGATTGACTAATTTCTTGAATCCGATGCATCAATTGACATTATTATATCCACAAATATGTCATTATTAGATTAATTTAATTCAAATGCACGCGCGTCAATTCGCACGTATAAAAAATATGCAAAAAAAAAAGTATGATGTTCCGTGGAATTGCGCGGGATAAAACTTGTGTAAATGAAACCGGGCAGTGTGGTATTTGAAATGACAAGTTGTCAAAATGGGACTGATCGGTTGAAATGAAGTTGATTGATCGAGAAAGGGTAGCCAAATACTCCACACCTAGTCCAAATGACCCTACAAATATACAAAATAGAGGCCTGTATTTATCTGGTAGATCTCCCTGATCTTAACCCAAAATCTTTTATTGTAACATAATGGTTTTGTACTACATAACATGACAAGCTCGTCTCACGGGTCTAACTAATGGTTGTTCGAACTGTTCGGCCAGAAATATAGTCAATGGGTATTGTCCCTTTGCGTAGCATTGTCTCGTAGTGCATGGTTTCACACCAAGAATTGTACCAGTAGATATGATTGAATATGAATTAATCGAAAATGAATTAACAGGCTAGATTCTTTCTACATAACGAAATCGATTTGTATGTACTCGAACATGAGGTGGTAAATTAATTCATGGACAGGAACAGGTGGCAATCGAGCGGGTCGGGTCGGATTCGGATCGGGTCATTTCGAATTTGGATCGTTTCAGTTTGCGGGCCATCGAATCATTCGGATCACGGGTCTTTCGGGTTGCGGGTCATTCGTGTTCGGATTGTTTTGGTTTTCGAATCATTCGGTTCCAGGACGTTTTGGTTTTTGGGTCATTCGATTCCAGATCGTTTCGGTTTACGAGTCATTCGGGTCTTGGTTATTTTGATTTCCAGGTCATTCTGATTTCGCCAAATTTTATTTCGAATCATTCGATTTTCAAAAAATTTAATTTTCAGATAATTCGAGATTTATTATATCGATTCCAAGACATTTTAGCAATATTATATTGACTAGGAGATTACTCGCGCTATGCGGCGATGATGTTAATTATGTTTTTCATTGTAATATAAAGTACGTATAAATATGATAATATTGATAATATCATTTCAAATATAATTATTTGAATTAATTTGTCTATAATTATGTATATATTTTTCAATTATTTTACATTTATGATAACAAAAAAACTTCATTTTCATAATCGAATAATAACAATTATATTCATTTGATTGTATAATAATAATATATGAGGTATAACATGATTTTACAAAAGAAATAACAATAAATATTATATCATTGTTGTTCACAATATTTCATACAATAACAAATGTAAAAAATAATTAATCATACAACATACGTAGTAACATATCATTAATTGTATAGTAGTAATAATTTGTTATAGATTCAAGATGCAATGAAAATTATAAATAATATCCAACTTAATAGTGAAAGTAATTTAATAAATAATATGAAAAATTAGTTTAGCATAACATAAATATAAATTATTTCATGTCATATGATTTTTTTTTTAATTTTATATTTAAAAAAATAAGATTATTATTTTATAAGTGTTTATAAATTTCAGAAACTATTTCGATGGATAATTTTTTTTTTATTTCTATTATTTTTCAAAAAAATTAATATTAAATTTGTTTGATTAAAAACGCAAATATAATCAACTTAGTTTTATATGATATTAGTATAGTTGTAATTTCTAAAAATAAATTTTAATATTTAAAATTCTATTATGTAAATAAAATAATTAAAATTTTATTTTGTAAAAATGCATTTTTCCATTTTATTTTTCACATAATATTTTTACAAATCCAAATTATGAAAAATGGCAGGTATGAACTATGCTAATATGGATGTCAAAACAAACAAAAAAATTAAAACAAATATATTTGATGAATTTTTAAAATAAAAATTCTAAAAATACTACTACTATATGTTGTATGCTTATTGTTGGGTATCGACGTCGCTACCGAGCTCTACGCAACGGATTGAAGAGCCCGGTCCGACCCGATTCCGAGGACCACATCGTCGACCCGAGAGTACGAATCCTAAATCTACGTGCAACTACCTATATATAACTATTATAGATAGAGAAATCATACCACGTGAAATTGATCACGGTGACGGGTGGATCACGTAGTTGCTGTCCTTTCGCTGCTCCAATTCTCGGCAATACGCGCATCCCATCCCCGCACGATTCGACACCTACGATGGAGATCTGATTTGTCGTATACAACCGGATCGCATCCGGTTCGTCATTCATCTCGCCCTCGCTTGATCACAATATAGGATTTCAGGTGAAATCCCTCTACTTGTATCCACCTCGAGTCTCGTCTTTCGGTTATGCGCGATTTCCCTAAAATCGTCGTAAACTTTCTTGAACATCATCTCTAATGGTGTTCTTCTCTTTTACTTGTCTCACAAGCACACCGTATTCTCTGTAGAATGAACTGTTAGAGAGAGAGAGAGAGAAAAAAAGATCATCCAGATCTTATATTAATCACCTCATTAATTAGAGAATTAATTAGTACAAAGAAAAATACTAATATGGAATACGGATCACAGTCCGTCATGACGCACTACAGTCCGTCATGACGCACTAGTCACGGTTACTAAAACAATAGTTACTCTCATAGTCCGTCATGACGGACCATATTGTCCGTCATGACGCACCTCTGTCACGATGGACAACCAGTCCGTCATGACTCATACTCACAGATTGGTACACATATACCTTTTTGGTCCGTCACGACGGACCAACCAGTCCGTCACGACGGACCAACCAGTCCGTCATGACGGACTGTGTATAACATGTGTAATATGACAGATTAACCTATTGGTCCGTCACGACGGACCAACCCGTCCGTCCTGACGAACTATGTTATTTCTGTCAGATTTGCATAACCTTATTATGCATCCAATCGTATCGACAAACACGTACGTTCATCTATCCTCATGTGTGCAATCTACTAGTTGATCTATAACTGTATTTCCTTTATTTATAATATTAGATATTAAGTTATTAGTATTTTATTATAAACTTTTCATCTTCCATTGCATCACATTTGATGATGTAATCTTGTGTGAAATGATAAACAATTGAATAAAATTAGTCTAACATGAATCTAACCAATAATAATAGTCCACATCATTAATATATGATGATATGGTTTTCTAAATTTTTTTAAAACATAATGTAAAATAAGGGACACTTAAATGGCTACAAAGAAAAAATATTTATAAAAGTTCAATGAATAATCAATGGTCTAAATTTTGCCACATATCATAATCTAATGATTAACAAGAAAGTGATGATCTGGCATAAAGAAATTGCACAAAGTTGGGTCCAAAATAAGGATGTGGGTAAATTTTAGCAATAATATATTAATTTCGGGTCATTCGGGTTGTGAGTTTCGGTCATTCGGGTCGTGAGTTTCGGTTAGTCGGGTCGTGAGTTTCGGGTCATTCGGATTTCGGGTTAGTTAGGGTTTCGGGTCGTTCGAGTTTCGGGTCATTCGGTTTCGGGTCGATTTCGGGTTCGGATCATTCGGTTTCGGTTCCATTTCGGGTTCGGGTCTTTCGGTTTCGGGTCCATTTCAGATTCGGGTCATTCGGTTTCGGTTCGGTTTCGGGTTCGGATCGTTGACTTTTCAATATTTTTCGGTTCGGGTCGGCTTCGGGTTCGGACGGGTAGGATCATTTTTCCGGGTGGGGTCAGATTTTGCCAGCTCTATGCCTAATATTGAAGGAAATACAGTTACAGATCAACTAGTTGAATGTACAAATGAGTGTAGACAAACATACGTGTTCGTCGGAACGATTGGATGCATAATAAGATTATGCAAATCTGGCAGAAATTACATGGTGCGTCATGACGCACCATATTGTGCATCATGACGCACAGTAGAATAATTCTGAGAAAAGCCAATCTGTGAGTATACCGTCACGACGCACCAAGTTGTGCGTCATGACGGTGGTGCGTCATGACGGACGTTATCCTGCGTCATGACGGTACACTGTATAACGGCTATATCCAAGTAAATGTGACTTGTGCGTCATGACGCGCCATATCGTGCGTCATGACGGACAGTGATCCGAATTCTGGATTAGCAGTTTTTGATACTCATTAATACTCATTAATTCAGAGATTGATTATATAATCTCTGTAACCTCTCTCTCTCTCTCTTCTTCCTTCTGATGCTGCAGCCAGTAATCTAGATCTAGAGAAGAGAGAAAAACTTGTTGGACAAGTTGGAGAAAAGGGATTAAAGATTTGAGCAAGCTTACGGGAATTTTAGGGGAATTCGCCGCAACCGAGAGATGTTAGCTCGAGGTGGATACGAGTAGAGAGATCTAAGTTAAGATCTTCGACTGTGATCAATCGAGAGCAAGGACGAGCAAGGTCGGAGACGAACCGGATAAATTCCGGTTGTATACGACAAATCGAAGCTTCGCATTAGGTGTCGAATCGCGCGGGCGTGGGACGTGCGTGTCGCCGGAATCGAAGCAAGCAGCAGCTAATAGAGTCAACCCGTCTCCGTGATCAATTTCACGCGGTATGATTCTCTATGAATTAAGAGTTAATTTCATAGGTTAGATGCATTTCATGATTCGTACTTTCGAGTCGTTGACGTGGTCCTCGGGATCGGGTCAGACCGGGCCCCTCAATCCGCTGCGCGGGGCTCGGTAGTGACGTCGATACCCAACAGTGGTATCAGAGCGATCGTCACGATTCGATCGTCGAATCGATTTCGAATAAGTGTTATTCGGAATTTCATGTAGAATTTTAGGACATAATCATGTAGTTGTAAAATTAGGACCATAGAAATCTTACTAGTATTTGATCATGAGATGATCAAAAGAATCTAGAAGTAATCATGAATTGTTCATGATTAATCGTTTTTTGAAACGATTAAAATCTGTTAAAATTACAAAATAAAACTGAATTTCAGGTCTGGTGCGTCATGACGCACGATATGGTGCGTCATGACGCACACGGGAAATCCAAGAGTTGGATCTGAGGCGTTACTCAGTCCGTCGTGACGCACAAAAGTTGTGCGTCCTGACGCACTGTGTAAATTCGTACCATCATGACGGACCGTTTGGTGCGTCGTGACGGTAGAAGTCCAAAAAGTTTCTGGCAAACTGAACAAAATGGTTTTGTTCAGTGCGTCATGACGCACCCTCTGGCGTCATGACGGACCAGAACAGTCCGTCGTGACGGTATTACCAACCATCATGACGGAAGAACCTCAAAAAGTTTCTGGCAAACTGAACAAAATGGTTTTGTTCAGTGCGTCATGACGCACCCTCTGGCGTCATGACGGACCAGAACAGTCCGTCGTGACGGTATAACCAACCATCATGACGGAAGAACCTCAAAAAGTTTCTGGAAATCTGGACAAAATGGTTTTGTACAGTCCGTCATGACGCACCGTCTGGCATCATGACGGAAGAACACGGTCCGTCGTGACGGTAGTAACCAACCGTCATGACGGAGGAACCTGAAATAGTTTCTGGAATAGACAACAAAATTGTTTTGTATGGTCCGTCGTGACGCACTGTCTGGCGTCATGACGGACCTGTGAAGTCCGTCGTGACGCACGTTATGTTGCGTCATGACGGAAGTCAATGGAAGTCCATTTTAGTACGGTGCGTCATGACGGACGTTATGTTGCGTCGTGACGCACAGTGTAATTTTTCTTGATTTATTTAATTGTGGTTCTAATCATTATTAATTATGTTCATTCATCATGATATACTTGCTTATTGATATAATTAGATTATATCACATAAATCCCTGCATAATACTTAAGTCATGAAATGCCTTCCATGTTCACAACCTCCGAGGTTGGTCATCACACCTTGCACGGTTTCAGGCCAAAGTCGGGCGTGCATTGTTGTATGTATCAACGTGAGAGGCAAGCGTTGATTGGGGACAAATGCGGGTTCAGGCCAAAGTCGGGCGCATTTGTCGCTCAATTGAACGATACGTGAATATGGTTGTGACTTAACCGTCCAAGCCAATCCGATTGGGGTTCGGGGCATAGTTAGGATGCACAAACGGAATTTGAATCATATATGATATGGTTCGATACCAAAATCCTATAAAAGGTCAAGAGTCGCATTGGATGCGATTGGATTTATCCTACCTAAATAGTGAGATCCCATTTGTCGGCCAAAGTCACTTGTGGGAGGATCATGAAATATGGATCTTGAAGTGTTATTGGATTTAGAATCCCGAATCAATATTAGGGTTATTGATTTGATAAAAGTAACATATTTCATATCATATAAGCATATAGAATAAGTACGCACGGTTAGTTGTCAATGTCATAATTCATGTAGAATAATCATTTAAGCAACACCAATATCATATCGATATGATCGATATTTGAGAAAGCAAACAAAAATTTTTTTTTGACAAACTTGAGAAGAAGTCAAATAATATTGTATGTCAAATGTTGACATACATAAGACACGAACCTTCAAAGGAGTTTGAAGATTTATAAGAAACAAGAGTCTAAGGGTGATTAAGACAAACGTTGTCTCAATCAAGGATTTGGGCAAGTTGTTGTCCCAATATCAAAAGAAAGGTTAAATCCGAGGAGGATTAATCCAAAAGTTGATAGAAATAGCTTCTTTTGACATTATCATCTTGAAAATGTATATGAGATATACATTTCTGGAATCCATTTGATGGAATACTAGTTTCATTCGAATAAGATTCGCATGACAAGTACAAGAATTGTTTAATAATCAAGATGACAAAAGTGTCATTCCAAAGGTTGGAAAAACGGTCAAAAACTTATCAAAACCAAACATTTTGAATGTAGGTAAATAAGTAAGTTCTGAGGCAAGAGGAGGCTACAAATATTTCATTATATTTACCAACGATTATTGTAGATATAAAGATATCTATTTAATGCGTTTGAAACATAATTTTGATTGGTTCAAAAATGTTTCGAAATGAAATACGAAGTCAACTAAGCGAGAAAATCAAAGTCTTTCAATACAATCGAAGAGACGAACATTTTAAGCTATGAGTATGATAATCATCTTGAAAATTTATGGAAAAGTTTCATAAGTTATATTAATTCGGAACATCAATGTAGATTAATGTGTTCGAAAAGAGGAATCAAACTTTGTTGGACATTGTTTGATAGATGATAAATCAAAATTAATTTTTCAAATAAGATTTGGAAATTTACCCTTAAGACAAAGGTTAATCACATACCTTCTAAGTCGGTGCAAAAGGACCCCATATGTGATATGGATCGGAAAGAAATTAAATTGAGGATTAACGTGGTTTCAGGCCTAAGTCGGGCACGTTAATAGTTCAATATTAATAAAAACTTCCGATGATTATCTTTTTGTAAGATTTGAAGATTTGATCCGAAAACTGGTTTTTGGATAGATTAAATCTCAAATTTGATATGTTCATTTATTGAGTATTCTTGAATAAATTAAAGAATGCTAACTTTTTCATATCCCAATGAAAATAAGATTTTCATAGTTCGAAAACGATACCTTCTTAGAGGAGGACTTAATGTGCATAAGTTTGGAACTTCATGCCACGTATATCTATACGAACTAGTGAGAGATGAATCGATCTCGAAAGGTCCGAGACTCGAAACGGGACATTTGAACCGATGAAATAATTGGAATTTCATCAAAGGTTGATGAATCCAAGTCAAGGTCACAAAGCGATTTTATAGATCAATTTAGACACGTCACGATTCGATAAATTGTGAATTTATCAAAGAATATGACAAATGAATCGATCTCATACATGATGAGTCGATGGACTAAAATGATGCTATAAAGGATAAAAATTTCACATGGCATAGTGTCATGGAATTCATGATTCAATCCATGCATGTCATCAAGTTTAGAACTTGGTTTAAACATTCCTTAGGGTATGACCCACAGGATGTAAGTGAGTTTTCAAAGTGAAAGCTAACGTGGATTGGAATATGTATACTTACAAAGCAAGAATGTTTATGAGATTCGAGAATTCATGATATGATCATGAAGAAAAGGTTTCACAAATAATCAAGTTTGATTCATTCGGATGCGTACAAGATTAACGCGACGTTCAAGGAAATTAATGTTCCAAGAGCAAGAGCGTATTGAAAGGTTCAATACGTTGAAGGAGTTGGTTAACTGTAAGATGCCTAACGGATCTTCGATTAGCACTCACGTGTTAAAGGTACAAACGTTGCTTGATCGTCTCGAGAAAATTGGGAGAAAAGGTGTCACCAATAATGCAACAAGATTTGATCTTGTGTGCATTGTCACCGATTTTCTCCACTTTCGTGATGAAATATCACATGCATTCGATGAACAAGACGATTCCCGAGCTTCATAGGGAAGCTCAAGAACTTTGAATCGAAGATGCTGAAGGCATTTGGGGAACTCAAAGCAAGAGTTGCTAGGGATGTCCTCATGATTCAAGGAGGAACTCGTAAGAATCAAAAGAAAAGTATACAAATTTCAACGATTCATATGATGGATTGAAGAATAATTCATGAAATTGGAATTTTATTATGATAAAATTATAATTAGTTATAATATTATCAAGAACAAAAGAAAAGCTTTGTGTAGATGTGAAGGTTAGTGGGAGCCACATACATTTCTTATATTAAAATATATGAACACTATATTATTCGTAGGATACGATTGTCGTTTCGCTATGAAAATTCAGACGAGACAACTTATGAGATAAGCATAAAAATCTATAAGATAGATTTAAAATTCCTCAATCTGAATCGAAGTATGTACATCGACAAAACATTGAAAATGGTTTTCAGTACATAAATCCAAGATCGGATTTCTTCCAAATGTCGAATGGCGAAGTTTTTCTGAGGATCGATGTACGACATCGAGTTAAAGAAAAGTAGAAAATTGGATATTTTATGTTTCGACAATAGAATATTCCAAATACGCCATGATATGTACTAATCTTTAAATATTGTTCATATTAAGTGTCGTAATTATCAATCGAATCCAGAGAATATTTCGTTTCGAATACTTTATATGGTTGGATCGAACGAAAACAATTTAATATGGTTGTATAATGGTTATACTTTGCATACGCATAATAGTTATGCAACACTTAAAACCCGGATTCGTATTGAAATTAATAAACAATATCCTTTTAGAAAGGATTAATATTATATTTCTCATATAAAATGGTGAAGAAAATATATCGGTGATAAAAGTTATACCGATAGCATTTCTCCAAACATGCAACACATTTACGAAATGTGTACATATTTTGCTTAAAGAAAAATGAAGTTGTATGAAAGAGTTTCACAACAACTAAAAATGAAAATTCTACGATGGAATTTGATTTCAATGCGGCTTGCGAAGCCGAAATGGAAACGTTATGGATCAAGGTGTTGATCATACTTGATATTGTCCCAAGTAATAGGATTCTTTGGTTATCTATTTCGATGGTCGAAATAGCATAAAACAAAAGAAACTGAAATAACATAACCACTCCAAACTTATATTTAAATAGGTATTGGATACCTAACAAAAATTGACACTAACAGGAACGTAGCGGAACCGTTTACAAAAACTGCTCTCTTCTTAGTTAAGCATGAATGTCATGCGAAGACTATAGGTATAGAGATACCTAGAGGAGGAATAGATTTGAGGTATAGTTATCTAATACCGATAGTCATCGCAGATTATAATCCTAGCAGAGATTATAGATGTAAACGCTGTATCAACCAATACTTACTCTATATTAGTGCATTTCAAAAATTCTAAAATTTTACTTGCATTTATACTTATATGAAAACTTGTGCGTGGTTGTGTAATTTGATTACACGAACCTTGATTTATGACTTGTGTGAGCGTCTACGTGATACGTGATCATGTTAAGTAAAACCGTCACATTTCAAAAGTCATATTTCAAAAACGTCCCTAGTCATGATTAGGATACTTATGTGATAAGTATATCGATTATAAGATAATAGACTAACATGTACACTAGCATATTAGCCGAGGTGATGATTATGTTTTGCTAATCATAGGACAAAGAGTTTGTCAAATCGGGAATATGGATATGCATTAGATTATGTATATTGTGACTTCACCAAAAGTGCGATACCATGACATGGTTTAGTCATTGTAGATGGAATCGTAACGAATGGGGTCTTAGTTCTTCACACTTGAGATGATCATGGATCATTTTTCGTGCGTAACATAATGCTTAGATATAATCTTCCACTATCTGTAACAGGATGGTCATGGGATTATGATCGGGTATTATCTGAAACACGGAATTTGATGTGAGTCATCAAGATAGAAATTGTTCCTTTCGAGAGAAAGAGATATCCCTTAGGCCTATCGATGAATTGATCAACGAAATCTCTGGCCAGAGTCAATGATATTAATTGTTAATATCGATTGTATTTGTTGATTCAATTCGGTATCGAAACAATAAGTTTAGTCAATCAAATTATAAGGATGACTATCACCATGCCTTTTGATTGACGGATATCGTGAACAAGAGAACTAAACACCACCGTTCGAGATGGGTATAAATGATCACAATCATTTTCGTTTTCAACGTGGGAAAGCTATGATGGATTTCTTCCTAGATCCCTCTCATTAGCCCGTGAGCTTAGGCATAAGTTCACTACCATTGCTTGATACGAACCTACGCGGTCACACATAGAGCTGTCTTATTTCGGGCTTAAATTTCAATCTCTAAGGTTATGTGTACATGAGATGTACACTAGTACTTTATTTAGTTGGATCTTGAACTGAGTGGGAGACTGAAGGAAATACAGTTACAGATCAACTAGTTGAATGTACAAATGAGTGTAGACAAACATACGTGTTCGTCGGAACGATTGGATGCATAATAAGATTATGCAAATCTGGCAGAAATTACATGGTGCGTCATGACGCACCATATTGTGCATCATGACGCACAGTAGAATAATTCTGAGAAAAGCCAATCTGTGAGTATACCGTCACGACGCACCAAGTTGTGCGTCATGACGGTGGTGCGTCATGACGGACGTTATCCTGCGTCATGACGGTACACTGTATAACGGCTATATCCAAGTAAATGTGACTTGTGCGTCATGACGCGCCATATCGTGCGTCATGACGGACAGTGATCCGAATTCTGGATTAGCAGTTTTTGATACTCATTAATACTCATTAATTCAGAGATTGATTATATAATCTCTGTAACCTCTCTCTCTCTCTCTCTTCTTCCTTCTGATGCTGCAGCCAGTAATCTAGATCTAGAGAAGAGAGAAAAACTTGTTGGACAAGTTGGAGAAAAGGGATTAAAGATTTGAGCAAGCTTACGGGAATTTTAGGGGAATTCGCCGCAACCGAGAGATGTTAGCTCGAGGTGGATACGAGTAGAGAGATCTAAGTTAAGATCTTCGACTGTGATCAATCGAGAGCAAGGACGAGCAAGGTCGGAGACGAACCGGATAAATTCCGGTTGTATACGACAAATCGAAGCTTCGCATTAGGTGTCGAATCGCGCGGGCGTGGGACGTGCGTGTCGCCGGAATCGAAGCAAGCAGCAGCTAATAGAGTCAACCCGTCTCCGTGATCAATTTCACGCGGTATGATTCTCTATGAATTAAGAGTTAATTTCATAGGTTAGATGCATTTCATGATTCGTACTTTCGAGTCGTTGACGTGGTCCTCGGGATCGGGTCAGACCGGGCCCCTCAATCCGCTGCGCGGGGCTCGGTAGTGACGTCGATACCCAACAAATATGACCAGGACCGGCTTCGATATTTTGTAGGGCTGCATGTCTAGCTCGTGGCTCGAGAATTGCTTGTATTCAACTTAGTTATAACTCGATAGTAGTTTGCTTGACATCAACTCAAAATTAGTTGAGCCGAGCCGAGAGCTCGTTCGAAAATTTATCAAGCAGAACTTGAACTAAATCCAAATTGCCTGGATTAAACTCGTAACAAATTTGAAGTCAGCTTTTAATTTAATTATTTTCATCATAATTAATTCATAATATATAGTATATCCTAAATTATTATAACATATACTATAAGAGTAATTATTACTTGATATGTATATAATATATGGGAAAATATATTTGGCTCCTCAAACTCAATCCAACACCATTGATGAGGTGGCAAAAAAGAATTAAACGAATTGATTAGTATTATCAATTGACATAATTAATTGTTAATTTACATGTTTAATTGACACGTTAATAATTTTAATATATTAATATGAATACATATTAACTGATGTGTCAATTTAATTAAACGATTAACAAAATTATTAATTGAATTAATTAATGATATTAAACAACTCAATTAACTCCTTTCTACATCATTAAGAATGATGGTGTGAGTTTTGGGGGCCGAATATATAACCCCTAAAGATATATACATTCCTCGGGTTATTTCACCCAAAGTCGAAGTCAGGCATGAAATCACAAGTCCCTATTAATTTTGCTATCCGAGACAACAAAATTAAACAAAGCAACAAAATTAGCGAGTCGCATGTTCTCTTCTTTCCTTTGTTAATTAAGTAAATGAAATTATGTTAGATACAATGCTGCCCCCTTCACAAGGTAGTGACACGTGGAAGGGGGTAGTTTTTCATTTTTACCTTATTTTTTTATTTTTTTTCAATTTTGATCCTTTTTTTTAAATTTATTTTTACCTCATTTTTTCTCTTTTTTCGATTTTGATCCTTTTTTGCTTTCCAATTTTTTTATTTGCTCATTTCGCACGGATATGTACGAAATTTTGTAACCTCAAATTTATGCATATATTGACATTAAATATATATGCGAATATGTCATGATTATATTAATCGAATTTAAAAACACCCGTGCAAATGTTATTTAAACAAATTATATATCAGAAAATAATAGTCGTGACAGACTAATTTCGTGAACCTTATGTATCTATTGACATCATGATATTTGCAAATATGTCATGATTAAATTAATTTAGTTGAAACGCACGCGCGCTAATTCGCACGTCCGCTAATTCTATTTAAATACATTATATAAAAAACATGTAAAAAATAGGTATGTTGTCCCACGCAATTGCGCGGGGATAAAGCTAGTTACATAGGAATGCAATACGTTAACGAGTAAAAATTGGTCCAAATATTAACATTCCAACATATAGAAAAGTTGGAGAGAAAAGGTGAATTTTATTTCTGATGATTAAAGAGATGTTTTCTTCTCCTTTTATAGGTACAAATCGTATTTCAAAAAAGTAAATATTCTGCCCTCTAAACTAGGAAATTGAATAGCAAAGATATCATATAAATAAAACAGAAATATTCTGCCTCTAAACCAGGAAACTGAATAACAAAGATATCCTATAAATAAGGCATGTTTTAACTGCAAATATAAAGAGAATCACAGCTGTGTCTAATTCCCTAATAATCTGGATTCCTCTAATTCGACTCCGGATTCTTCTACACTCCCCCTCAAGCTTGTACCGAAGATGTTGACGAGACCAAGCTTGTTTACAAGAAACCCAAGAGTGAGTTATGACAGTCCTTTCGTAAGTAAATCAGCTAGTTGATGAGATGTTGGGACATATTCGATCTTGATAATCTTTTTTATCTAATTTCTCTTTGATGAAGTGACGATCCACTTCCACGTGTTTTGTTCTATCGTGATGGACGGGATTTTGGGCAATGCTTATTGTAGATTTATTATCACAGTAAAGTATCATTGGTTCCTCAAGTGCGATCTTCAACTCAGTTAACACCCTTTTAATCCAAATCAGTTCGCAAACACCGTGAGCCAATGCCCTAAATTCGGCTTCGGCACTGCTTCTTGCCACTACTGACTGCTTCTCACTACGCCATGTTACTAGATTTCCCCACACCAAGGTACAATATCCGGATGTAGATTTCCGGTCGTCGAATGATCCGGCCTAATCGGCATCAGTGAAAGCGATTACTCTTCTATCCTCCTTTTTCGCAAAAAACAATCCCTTTCCTGGGGTATTTTTTTGGTACCTCAGAATTATGTAAACAGCATTGAGATGTCCCTGACGTGGAGAATGCATATACTGACTAACAAGGCTAACATCGAATGCAATGTCGGGTCTTGTGTGTGAAAGATAAATGAGTTTACCCACTAGGCATTGATAGTTCCCTACGTCAACAAGACCACCTTCAGAAAACCTCTCCTTGTTTCCAAGTTCGATAGGAGTTTTACTTGGTTTGCAACCGAGCATACCGGTCTCTTCCAAAAGGTCCAACGTGTATTTCCTCTGCGAAACTGAAATTCCTTTGCTAGTTCTTGCAAATTCCATTCCAAGAAAATACTTTGGTGCACCAAGATCCTTGACCTGAAATTCCCTTGACATTATCTTCTTGACTTCTTCTACTTCTTGATCATCACTTCCCGTCACTATGATATCATCTACGTAAACAATGAGGATTGTGATTTTACCGGTTTCTGAATGTTTGAAGAACATGGTATGATCAGACTGTCCCTGAGAATAACTGTTCTTCTTTATTACATTCGAGAACTGTTCAAACCACGCTCGTGGAGATTGCTTCAAGCCGTATAGAGATTTGTTGAGTTTACATACTGGATTATTTCCCGTTTGATCTTGAAATCCAGGCGGTTGACTCATGTAGACTTCTTCTTCAAGCTCGCCATTTAGGAATGCATTCTTTATGTCGAGCTGATGGGTAGACCAATCCGAATTAGCTGCCAAGCAGAGGAGGATTCGAACTGTATTCAGTTTTGCAACTGGGGCAAAGGTCTCGGTGTAATATATGCCAAAATAGATAGTTCGAGAGAAGCTACCTTATCCTTGAGAGTTTGTGTTGAGCTCTCAAGTTTACTCTCTATTTGTTGAAAGTTTCCTTCATCTTTTAGAAACTCGTCACACAACTCGAGTTCTAATTTGAATGCAGGAGAAAACTCAGGATGATGTAATGATTCTACGTTAGTTATAGAGTTAATACGTACCTCATGACCTTGGTCATGTGTTGAGCTTGGAGTAGATGGTTCTTCGTCTATACGTGTGGGAGTGCGAGGTGTAGTGGTTAACCCTCGTTCAATTCGAAGAGATCTGATTGCCGCTTCCACTGCGCTCATTTGTGGAGAATCGATCCTTACCATAAGTGCAAGGTTTGCGGGGTGTCGGTTTGATGGACCATCCGATTCAGATGATGTGCTTGATCCATCCGTTTCTCCCCACCTGGAATTTACATGAGCTTTATATGCCTTTTTCTTTTTATGATCTTTACTTTTGTATTTGTGGCGATCATCTCGGCCCTTGGCCTCATATCTTCTTTCATATCGAGGTTCTCGTCTATCTCGATCCTTGTGATCGTCATCCTTTTTATTCCACCGAGAATTTTCAGGATGGAGCGTCCAACACGACTCCATCATATGTCCAAACTTCTTACACCAAAAGCAATGAGGTTTCAGTCCCTTTTGTTTTCGATTCTCATTAAATCGCTTTTCATCCCTTTGCCATTCTAAGAGTCGCAAAGTGAGGTCGTCCATCTCATTGTCCTCGTTGCTTGCATTCACGGCGGGCAAGGCTATGGCTTTAGATCGAGGAGTTGTCGTGAAGATTCCTTGTTCTTCATCGAGTTGCTTGAGTCGAATCTCGAGGTTCCGGAATTGACTTACCAATTCTTCGGGAGTGAGATCTTGTGATGCGACCGCCGTACCTAAAGCTACACGTAAAGATTCCCAACTCCGGGGCATGGCTTGAAGTAATCTAGCAATAATTCTATCATCGGTAAGAGGTGCATGTTGGGTGGCATATCGGGTTTTTAATACATTGATTTTTGCCCATATTTTATCAACGGACTCTCCCTCAATCATTCGGAGATTGTTGAATTCTTGTTCAAGTCCGATGATATTAGTTCTTCTCATTTGAGATGTACCCTCGTATCTCTCATTGAGCATACGCCACATTTCAAATGAGTTTTCACAATGATCAACTAGCGATCCGATAGAACTAATTACGTTGTTTAGTATTAAGTTTTGAGCGTAAATGTCATTAGTTCTATCTTCCCTAGTTTGAGAAGGGTAGGTTACATTTCCGTCCTTGTCAACCTCTTGGGCCAAGACAAAGCCTCGTAACACTACCTTGTCAAGTCCTTGGAGAGCGAATGCATTTAGCATGCATTTCTTCCAAGAACTCCAATTGGTTCCATCTAATTCACGTGAGTTTGATATATTTGATTTGGGTACGGTATTTATCGGATTTATCGATGAGTTTTGTACAATAGGATTAATTTCGGTCATTTGATCGTTAAGTACAAGTTATCCCTAATATTCAAAGAGATGGTTAGTACCTTGCTCTGATACCAATTGTTGGTTAATTCTAACCTAGAGGGGGGGGGGGGGGGGTAAATTCGGCAATCTAACTTATACTTAGTTTAGATTTAAACCTAATTTACGGTGCGGAATAAATAATAATTTGGATGATAAAGATGATACCGTACAAACACTTTGACACAAGATGTTTGTTTACGAAGTTCGGTAGGTGGTTGCTTTGTAGCTTTAACTCACCCTTTACTCGCTTAATTGACCGACTCAATTATTCGCGAGTACCTACGTCTCCGGGAATGCCTTGTGCCTTTTTTTGGCCTTCGATTGAATTCCAACTCAACTCGATTACAAGGATTTGCCTAGATCGATTTACACGCTTCTATCGATCTATAGCTTAGGCTCTTTACAATTTGTTGCACTAGCCTATTACACTTTTTCACTAATCGAGCTACAACGTGATCGGTCACGTGAGTGGGATACGATTAGTGGAGAATATCGAAAGTAGATCAACGATCTAAAGAGGTTTCTCAAGCTATCAATGGATATAGATAATCACAGCTTAGGATTTCTCTCTTTTTAGGTTTGAAAGTTTGAAATTGAGGAAGTGGGAGAGAGAGACCCATGAAGGATTCTATTTATACTCTCTATAGAAATCCTTCAGAAAACTTGCAGTGCGTTCGAACGCATACAGTCCGTTCAGAACGCACTTGAAGTTTGCACTAGCCGTTTCAAAATAACGTGCAAGTACATCTTGGGTCCGTTCAAACGGACAATGTCCGTTCGTAACGGACTCAATTATACATAGCATTTTGCGTTCACAGGAACACGAGTCCGTTCAACGCACTGAAAAGTGGGTGAACGGATTCCAGGTTGTCCGTTCGAACGCACATGTGTGTTCGTTCGAACGCACATATCCCTGTGACATATTTCCGTTCACAGGAAAGATTGTCCGTTCAACGCACTCAGAAGGTGAGTGAACGGATTCTAATTGTCCGTTCGAACGGACATGATTGTTCGTTCGAACGCACACATCCCTGTGACACGTTTGGTTCTAATCAAGCTTTAAAGTTTTGATATTTAGCAAGTCCGTTCTGAACGGACTTTGAGTTCGTTCAGAACGCACTTCCTGCTTGACTGAACTCTTTGTTATTTTGAACATGATTTTACTTGAGTTCTACTAGGTTTGTACCTATGGTTTATTTGTGGCGTATCCCACTCACGGAAGGCTTCAACATCTCGAGTCTTGATGTATTCCAATGGCCTTCCTTGTGTTCTTCTTTTCTTGTTTATCTTGAGACTTCATGTCCTGATTCTTGATGTAATCCAATGAACTCCTCCTTCACAAGTCCTCCTTCATCTTCGTATCATACCTATGTTATCCTGCACTTTTCTGGATGTATACATTAGTACTGACAGTGTTTTGAAATAATCAAACTACCAGGAAATTTGAACCAACAAACTCCCCCTTTTGATTAATTTCAAAACACTGTCGGTTCGGAGAGTTTCATCATTTAGTTGAGAACTTTCCGTACGATCGTTTCTCCCCCATTTTGAAAGAGATCAAAAGGGCCAAGGAGACTTCAACAACGGAAGGCTCCCCCTAAATGCGAGCTCCCCCTCAAAGAATGAATTGATGAATGTATGAGCTCGTAAATATGATCAAATTCTTTTGTTTTGGAATGATGACAATCTTTTCAAAATTTAGCAGATTTTTAAGAAAATATAACAGTTTTTGTGTGTGCGTTCTGAACGGAAAGAGTGGTGCGTTCGAACGCACTTGCCTCTGGACTGATAGGTTATATAGAAAGAAAATCCAAAATAGATGCAACAGTTTAAACTGACACTAAATCAAATCTACTCAGTTCAAGGCATGACACATGCCGATACAAACACACACACAACAATAAACAAGTCAAATTGTTCACAAACAAGAATCATGACATAACACACACAACACATTTAAACTTTTAACATCTCCGGCGATCACATCTCATTGGGGCCGGTGTAAGGGTTCTGTTCGGGTTGGGCGCTCGGATCAGTTGCGAAGAAGGCGTCGGTATTGAATTGTCCCGAGTTGGAGTCCGACGGATGCTCGGTGGTCTGATGAGGAGAGGTACGCGGGACTCGGTCTTGGGGTGCCGTGTACGGCCCGAAGCGATTTCCAAGGTGAACATAGAGATCGGAAAATTGACGACCCACATTCTCGATCATCCTGGTCTCGGAAGCATGCAGGTCCTCACGAAATGCGTCTCGCATTATTCGTCCATGTTTTTCAACCCGCTCATCCATCTCCTCGAATAACGCCTTCATATAAGCAAACCTCCTTTCGTCGTGTTCTGAAGGGGCGTTCGAGCTTTCTGCACGCTCCTTCTTCTTACGTTTTCTATCCGGGGCTTCACCGCTTAGGTCAGTATCGGCGGGGTCGGCGTTTTCCTCTTCCTCGGTTTGGGTGTCACCCTCCAGCCACCGAGTAGGATTGCGAGGAAGGTGGAATGCTTCCGCATCTTTGGAGGGACTGATAACCCAGCCATGTACATTCGATGAATACCGATATCCAAGACGTTGGAGGTTTGCTTTAGATGCGAGATTTGTTGGCTGTTCCGATCGGAAGTCCCAATCGTTCTCCGGGATTGAAACTCCTTGGAGTTCCAACATCCGGGCAATCAACGTTCCGTAAGGTAACGAGGCATTTCTTTGGCTCAGGACGCTTTCCATATGACTTAGTATGAGATAAGGCACATGGACGGGTAGTTCATCATTGTACCACATACGATACAATAGCATAATATTTCTATTTTCTAAATTTGCCTTCAATTTTGCGACAGGAGTAAGAATATTATTACCGATTTCCCAAACGAATCTCTCAGGAGCTGCCAAGTGCGATGCCGATTCTTGTGACTGGTATCGATTTGTAACCACCTTCTTCATTGGTTCGATAATGGCGGCTTCGAGTCTTCCCTTGCGTGCGTTGTAGATCTTCTCTCCATCATCCTTGAGACCCAACAACTCGCACAGATTTTCAACCGAGATCTCAACTTGTTCACCGAGGATATAGGAGGTTATCTTCTCTAGAGCATGGTTGAATACGGCGTTGGCATAGAACAATCGAGTGATGACTTCGTAGAACGGCTCTTTAAGACACGCAAGATTTGCGAATCCCCATCTTCTCTCGATTGCCTCGATCTTGTCGAAAAGATGAGGAATATTTGGTGGAAACTCGTAGTAGTAGCATTTCGCGATGGATTTCCTTGCCACCACGTCGTTGAAGAGAGTTCCGGCCTCCGAATTTCGAAAGAGATGTTCATTGTTTATATTTTTGAAATCGTAGTCTGCTTTCAAGATTTCTTGCCTCCTAGGCTTCTTAGCCGCCTTCTTCTGTGGAGGTGGAGCTCTTGACCTTGGTTGAGTGTTGGAGCTCTCCCCTTCCTTCTTCTTTCCCTTCGAATCCCCCCTAGCAAGCAAGATCTTAGCTGCATTCATGGTGATGATTCTTTATGGAGAAGGAGAGTAGGGATTTTGGTGAGAGATAGAGTTAGAAAATAGGTTTTTAGGAAGAGAATGAAGAAGAGATTGAGTTAAGATGAGATCGTGTCCCTTCAAGTCTTTTCGTACGAAGATCTGAACCATCGTGTCCATTGATTAAGGTCGGTTGCATGCTGATGGGCAGACAATACGATAAGTCCGTTCGAACGGACTAATAAGTGCGTTGGAATGCACTCATGTCTGAGAAAAGGCGCTATTTTGGGATTTTAAGTTGTATCTGGGAAGTTGTTAAGTCCGTTCTAACGGACTCCTATGTGAGTTCGAACGCACACACAACTGAGAAGAGGCGCCAGAATATGAAACGGCGCGAGTGTAAGGGTTTGAAGTAGGTTCGCTGAATGAGGCATGTGCGTTCGAACGCATTAGTTTGTTCGTTCGAACGCACTGAACACTGTTGATACTAAGAGTCGGCGCCAAAGTATGATCCGGCGCCATAATCCTATAATTCATTTTTCCGTTCGGAACGCATTCAGTTGTACGTTCGAACGCACTTAATCCTGGTAGGAAAATTTGATGGCGCCATAATTTAACAGTGACTTTGGATCTTATAGTTCAGTTGTTCGTTCCGAACGCACCTGTTTTTCGTTCGAACGGACTGGTTCCTGAGATGTGATCACTGGACTGAAATCGTGGTCTATTTACAGAGACAAGTGTTCTAATGTATTCCTCTATTAACACATGTGATGTAGCTACATGAGACTCGACTAACTCGGCTAGAATTTAATTAAGCCTATTTCTTATACTCCCCTTACATATTTGGCTTAGGGTGTGGAATACTAAGGAGTATAGTGTTTCAAGTTAGGGCTTAAGCCCTAGGAGGTCCTATACCGAGAGACGTAGAGGGACCCATCGAGTGACGATCTTTACGCATCCATATTGAGTTTGACGTTAATTTTGGATTGCGAAGATCACAACCGTTTGAGATATGACCAATTTTGCAACAATAGTTACACAATGCTACGGTGGGCTTATTTGTGGATATGGAACTTTTCACAAAATAATTAGAGAGATGATTTGGTTTACTTTTCTGAGAAGTTATCGATTTTGGCATATGATGAATGTTGTTGGATTGAAATTTGCTTGGTTTAAGTCGATTTTGTTGAAATTGTTTTTGTGTGTTTGTGTAATGTTTGGGAGACCCTTTTTGATATGAAGCGTCGGTGTAGTTGGTCACTTCGTAGAAATACCCATTTGGTCCCCTTTTGAATAAACAATCGGTTCTTCCCAAATTGTTATGTCTAGGTGGTGAATTTTGTGTGAAATGATTGTTCCTATAATTATGATTAACACGTTTAGCTTGTTCTGTTTTCACATTTTTACCTTTGTTGTAGTCACGATACATGAAAGCATTTCCGTGACTATCCATTTTATTGTTCTCCCATTTGGATTTTTGATTTTTAGATATGGAAAAATCGGGTTTATTACCGTTATTTTTCTTGTATCCTAAACCGGATTTGTCATTGGGCTTTTGTCCCATTAATGACGATTTCAAGATATCATCCAATGAAGGAGAACTTAATGCACTGGTGGCACAAGCCTTCTTCAAAGACTCATTTTCAACTTTACAATTTTGAAGTTCGACTTTTAAATGAGACATCTCACCTTTAAGGGTTTGACACTCACATTTTGAAAACCATTTAAATTCTTTTAGTTGAGATTTATATGCCAAAATAGATAGTTCGAGAGAAGCTACCTTATCCTTGAGAGTTTGTGTTGAGCTCTCAAGTTTACTCTCTATTTGTTGAAAGTTTCCTTCATCTTTTAGAAACTCGTCACACAACTCGAGTTCTAATTTGAATGCAGGAGAAAACTCAGGATGATGTAATGATTCTACGTTAGTTATAGAGTTAATACGTACCTCATGACCTTGGTCATGTGTTGAGCTTGGAGTAGATGGTTCTTCGTCTATACGTGTGGGAGTGCGAGGTGTAGTGGTTAACCCTCGTTCAATTCGAAGAGATCTGATTGCCGCTTCCACTGCGCTCATTTGTGGAGAATCGATCCTTACCATAAGTGCAAGGTTTGCGGGGTGTCGGTTTGATGGACCATCCGATTCAGATGATGTGCTTGATCCATCCGTTTCTCCCCACCTGGAATTTACATGAGCTTTATATGCCTTTTTCTTTTTATGATCTTTACCTTTGTATTTGTGGCGATCATCTCGGCCCTTGTCCTCATATCTTCTTTCATATCGAGGTTCTCGTCTATCTCGATCCTTGTGATCGTCATCCTTTTTATTCCACCGAGAATTTTCAGGATGGAGCGTCCAACACGACTCCATCATATGTCCAAACTTCTTACACCAAAAGCAATGAGGTTTCAGTCCCTTTTGTTTTCGATTCTCATTAAATCGCTTTTCATCCCTTTGCCATTCTAAGAGTCGCAAAGTGAGGTCGTCCATCTCATTGTCCTCGTTGCTTGCATTCACGGCGGGCAAGGCTATGGCTTTAGATCGAGGAGTTGTCGTGAAGATTCCTTGTTCTTCATCGAGTTGCTTGAGTCGAATCTCGAAGTTCCGGAATTGACTTACCAATTCTTCGGGAGTGAGATCTTGTGATGCGACCGCCGTACCTAAAGCTACACGTAAAGATTCCCAACTCCGGGGCATGGCTTGAAGTAATCTAGCAATAATTCTATCATCGGTAAGAGGTGCATGTTGGGTGGCATATCGGGTTTTTAATACATTGATTTTTGCCCATATTTTATCAACGGACTCTCCCTCAATCATTCGGAGATTGTTGAATTCTTGTTCAAGTCCGATGATATTAGTTCTTCTCATTTGAGATGTACCCTCGTATCTCTCATTGAGCATACGCCACATTTCAAATGAGTTTTCACAATGATCAACTAGCGATCCGATAGAACTAATTACGTTGTTTAGTATTAAGTTTTGAGCGTAAATGTCATTAGTTCTATCTTCCCTAGTTTGAGAAGGGTAGGTTACATTTCCGTCCTTGTCAACCTCTTGGGCCAAGACAAAGCCTCGTAACACTACCTTGTCAAGTCCTTGGAGAGCGAATGCATTTAGCATGCATTTCTTCCAAGAACTCCAATTGGTTCCATCTAATTCACGTGAGTTTGATATATTTGATTTGGGTACGGTATTTATCGGATTTATCGATGAGTTTTGTACAATAGGATTAATTTCGGTCATTTGATCGTTAAGTACAAGTTATCCCTAATATTCAAAGAGATGGTTAGTACCTTGCTCTGATACCAATTGTTGGTTAATTCTAACCTAGAGGGGGGGGGGTAAATTCGGCAATCTAACTTATACTTAGTTTAGATTTAAACCTAATTTACGGTGCGGAATAAATAATAATTTGGATGATAAAGATGATACCGTACAAACACTTTGACACAAGATGTTTGTTTACGAAGTTCGGTAGGTGGTTGCTTTGTAGCTTTAACTCACCCTTTACTCGCTTAATTGACCGACTCAATTATTCGCGAGTACCTACGTCTCCGGGAATGCCTTGTGCCTTTTTTTGGCCTTCGATTGAATTCCAACTCAACTCGATTACAAGGATTTGCCTAGATCGATTTACACGCTTCTATCGATCTATAGCTTAGGCTCTTTACAATTTGTTGCACTAGCCTATTACACTTTTTCACTAATCGAGCTACAACGTGATCGGTCACGTGAGTGGGATACGATTAGTGGAGAATATCGAAAGTAGATCAACGATCTAAAGAGGTTTCTCAAGCTATCAATGGATATAGATAATCACAGCTTAGGGTTTCTCTCTTTTTAGGTTTGAAAGTTTGAAATTGAGGAAGTGGGAGAGAGAGACCCATGAAGGATTCTATTTATACTCTCTATAGAAATCCTTCAGAAAACTTGCAGTGCGTTCGAACGCATACAGTCCGTTCAGAACGCACTTGAAGTTTGCACTAGCCGTTTCAAAATAACGTGCAAGTACATCTTGGGTCCGTTCAAACGGACAATGTCCGTTCGTAACGGACTCAATTATACATAGCATTTTGCGTTCACAGGAACACGAGTCCGTTCAACGCACTGAAAAGTGGGTGAACGGATTCCAGGTTGTCCGTTCGAACGCACATGTGTGTTCGTTCGAACGCACATGTGTGTTCGTTCGAACGCACATATCCCTGTGACATATTTCCGTTCACAGGAAAGATTGTCCGTTCAACGCACTCAGAAGGTGAGTGAACGGATTCTAATTGTCCGTTCGAACGGACATGATTGTTCGTTCGAACGCACACATCCCTGTGACACGTTTGGTTCTAATCAAGCTTTAAAGTTTTGATATTTAGCAAGTCCGTTCTGAACGGACTTTGAGTTCGTTCAGAACGCACTTCCTGCTTGACTGAACTCTTTGTTATTTTGAACATGATTTTACTTGAGTTCTACTAGGTTTGTACCTATGGTTTATTTGTGGCGTATCCCACTCACGGAAGGCTTCAACATCTCGAGTCTTGATGTATTCCAATGGCCTTCCTTGTGTTCTTCTTTTCTTGTTTATCTTGAGACTTCATGTCCTGATTCTTGATGTAATCCAATGAACTCCTCCTTCACAAGTCCTCCTTCATCTTCGTATCATACCTATGTTATCCTGCACTTTTCTGGATGTATACATTAGTACTGACAGTGTTTTGAAATAATCAAACTACCAGGAAATTTGAACCAACAATATGTAAGGACGAGAGATCACTCCCGAAAAAAGGAGCAAGAGAGTTGGATGTGCGGCCATGACCAGCAGAGTTGCTACCGGTACTTTCTCCAGTTGAAACGGACATCTCGCCTTCAACCATAAAGGACTGTGGGAGCAAGAAGAAAAGATGAAGAAAAGCCAACTAGGATAAATAAAAAACCGTTCTTAGATCATTTTTGCTCTGGTACCATATAGAAAAGTTGGAGAGAAAAGGTGAATTTTATTTCTGATGATTAAAGAGATGTTTTCTTCTCCTTTTATAGGTACAAATCGTATTTCAAAAAAGTAAATATTCTGCCCTCTAAACTAGGAAACTGAATAGCAAAGATATCCTATAAATAAAATAGAAATATTCTGCCTCTAAACTAGGAAACTGAATAACAAAGATATCCTATAAATTAGGCATGTTTTAACTGCAAATATAAAGAGAATCACAGCTGTGTATAATTCCCTAATAATCTGGATTCCTCTAATTCGACTCCGGATTCTTCTACACAACAATACTTTTCTCTATATTGCTCCAAAAATAATCTTAGCATCGAGTATACTTACACTCCATATCGGCAATGAAAATCTCCCTTTCTTTCTCTATCATCTCTCTGATGTTTGATTAGTTTGGTTGTATTATTATCATGATTTTCAATTTTAGTAAATTGTGTGTCGGGTTTTTGATTGAAAATATTTTATTTTATCTGCAATTATGTAATTTATTTTAATTAAATTCAAATTATTTTTGTAATCAAGTTGTCGTCAAGCGATCCGAGCTAGCTCAATTAAAAATGAGCCAAGTTTCAGCTCAACTTTTTAATTCGAACCTTAACGATCTCGAGCCGAGCCGAGCCGAAGCCGAGCCGAACTGAGCAATGGTCACTCGAACTCGACTTGATTGTAGCCCTAAATATAAGAGGTTTTCTTTCCAACTATTATTTTCCTTGGTCCCTCTTTACTAGTCCTTCTGTAATAAAAATACACACGCCCGTATGTAATCGGAAAACAATTGATATAACATTTTTGTTACTTATGACTTTTGTTTCCTTTGCCATTCATTATGGAAAATAATAGAGAAATGTAACAAAACTGTTATTTCAACTCTCAGTTGGCCCATGCCACATACCTCCATTTTTCTGTTGGCCTCTCTTTTTACACACAAAAATCAATTATAGCTACTAATACTAACCCTACCCACTCTCACTCTCTTACATGCAATTAATAGGATATTTCAACTCCCATGTTATTTCCCCATAAACTTTTCATCAACATTCATACCTACAACCTAATATTTACTAGAATAATACTTGCGTTACGCGACGAGCATGCTAATTATATTCTTTATTTTAATATGAATCTGACATTTACTATGATAAAAAAATACATCATTTCAAAATAAAATTATATCATATTATATTAAGATCATTATATTTTATAATTCATCTAAGCATGATAATCTATGAATTTCATGATTAATGTATATAAGTACCATGATATACTTGTTGGGTTTTGCGGCATCCAAGTACCATACTTGGATAAATGAATTAAGTACCGCAAACCCTAGTCATAGGATCCGGTTTCGTATAAAGGCACATAATGATATACTTAAAATTTTCATGTATGTCGATAGCATAATCTAGTTTTAGTTTTTCTTGTACGTTCTCGTTGATGTTTTTCCGTTCAAAACGATCTTCTAGAACCCAGGTAAGAATTCCTCTACTCGTAGTTCACCCCGTAGTCAAACTCGACCAATGAACAGAGCCATGTTCTAAGCGAAACGTTGATCAACTTACACAAAACTTCTCCTATTAAGAAACCCCTTGTTTCTCTCTCTTCAAACTCTCCATTATTGTTAGAAGTATCTAATTCGAATGGTTGCTTAGTTACGAGAGAGTAATAGAATTATGGTTTAAATGGATAAAAAAACTGAAAAGACACCTTTTAGTCACACTGTGAAGTTGAATGCACGGACCATGCGTTTGAATGAATGGTGACGCTATCGATTAAATGCACAAGGCGTTTGTTTAAACGAACATGAAAGCAGAACCAAACATAAACTGTCCATATTTTTCTTCGTAACATTCCTTTAAACATCTGGTTCCATTCTTTAAAACACATGAATTCGTTTAAACGAATATGCGTATGCGTTTAAACACACGGTAGACGAGAACCCAATTTTATTTTTTTATAAACATCCAATGCTTATATTATCCATTTAATTATGTACATCCAATATACTTTATGTATGTCTAACATACATAACACTTGTTTCGTGCTTGGCCATTATTGATCCAAGGTGTGACCGCGTAAGTTCATTTAATGCAAGCAATGAACTAGTAAATCAATTGATCTTTGTTGGCTCCTTGACAAACGCCATGACCGCCTAGATTAAATCGAATATGATCGTTATCGTAAACCTAACTCAAATAACAATAACTAGTCTGTTTGTTACACGTTATCTTTTTGATCACATACATGATAAAAGTCATCCTTTATTAAATCAACAATCACTCTTTACCGATTCCGAATTATACATTAAACCGTAGGATGACATCTCATCGAGCGTAGGTACACATTCTTTTAATATCAATTCATCGAGGGGCCCGAGAAATATCCCTTTGTTTTCAAAGGAACTAATCACATCTTGATTAAATATATCTTAAGCTATGCTTCAGATTCTATCAAATGATTATCTATTCTATAATTTTACGGGAAATAAGAATCATATCAAATCATCTGATTCACATTCCAATAATATAATAACCTCATGTTATAGAACCAATATCATATTTGTTACGACAATATTAGTTATGACTTGACCGTGAAATATGCTCATAAGGTGATTTTACATTCCATAAGTTTCATAATCATAGAAACGTGATTATCTCTTATGCAAATGTACTAGTGTGAATATCATAGTTCGGTTTATATATTATCTCGGACATGTCAAACCTTGAGAACTATATATGACTAGGGATGTTTATAATTGTATACCTATACGGTTTCCTTATCATAATTTGCCTAGTTATGATGACGCTAAAAATTTATAAAATTAAAGGCTTGTTCGATGTATAGATATAATATAATATCAAAGAATCATACACACTTTATTATAAGAACAATTATAGGCAAGATAATAAATACGTATCACAATAAATAACATTGTCTGATACATACGTTAATCATTTGCCTAAACTATAAATACGTTTAGACTAGAACATAAATATCTTTCAACAATTACATTTGAGATATAATACAATTTTACGAAAAAAACACGACAACATTATTATATCATGGTTATTCAAAATAGTTCAAGCAACAATAAAACTAGAAGTAACGAACCATACAACATGTATGTAGGCTTTGCACGTCATTGATTATATAATACTAACAAATTTTTTATTTTATACAAAAATACAGTTAATTTGTACATGATATTACACTAAATATTTATAATTGTCAGCAAAATTGCCACGTAGTGATGGTCGACAACATTGACATAAAATAATTAAAAACTAATAAAAAAATTTAACTGACCAACATAATTAGAAATTATTTTATATCATATGATATTTATAAATTTACATATCTAACAATATAAATAATATTATAAATATTTTTTAATAGTTTATGAAGTTATTTGTGTATTTGATATTTATTATTGACAAAAATATGTTTTATAAGTTGAAGAAGTTATTTATGTTTGGCAAGTTGATATCTTTCATTTATTTGTATTATTTTTTCAAAAAAGTAACATGAAATTTTTTTCAGGATTTTTTTTTGAAATGCACTTTAGAGAAAGACAAGCTTCTTTTTATACTACTTTTCACCATCTAAACTGGTGCCACGTTGCTGGCGACTGACCTACAACCAATGTTACACATATCGCATATTCCTTACAGATTGGTCGGCGATCGATAAGCGATATGAGTCGGATGTCAACGGTTCGAATCCGGTTCGGATAGTTGTCGTACCAGATCCGTATTCATATTATTTTTTGGATACGGATACGGACACGGAATTACCCGGATACGGATATGGTTCGGATAGTAAACGGATACGAATATGGTTCAGATATTGTCGGATACAGACACATATACAATTCTTTTTAGGATATTGAAACGGATAATGTGTTATGATAACATAATTTATTTTTTAACTCGGAATATATATAATTTGTAACATGAACGATATATATGATTATATTTAAATGTGATTTTACGATTGTGATCTTAAATCACTCACAAATCATTAATTTGTGTATGATATTTGTTCTAATATCAAATAAAATACATAAAAACAATATATATAATATACGGATCGGGATGCTGTTCCGGATACTTGAATCTGGTTTCGAGTATTCGGATCCTAAAAATACTTGGATCCGATTTCGATTCCAAAAATGTGTAACCATATCCATATCCGGATTCACTCGGATCCAGATATTTTTTTTCGAATATGGATATATCTTCGGATACGGTTCGGGTCGGTTCGGACAATACGCACACCATTAACCACCGGTGTTGATGCGGACACACCCAATGAAAGTCTGACCTCGTCCAGATCAAAATCGATTTCCATGGTGTCCATCTCTTCATCCAAGTCACTCGAATCGAACTTTTCATTATCAACATCTCTTGTATCGTCATTAGTCGTGTCGTATTTCTGATCAACTCCGCCAACTAACCAATGTTGTGCCGTGTTGCTTGTGCCGTCCGAAACAAGAAGCACATCTTTTCTCATCTTGATCTCTTTCTTTTTTCTTGTTAAGCAACGTGAAATTAAATTGAACATACACGAAGTGACTTAATCGCTCGGACCCCAATCTATTTCTTTTTCTGGTGGAATTAAATTGGACATACACTAAGTTGCAATCCTAATTGGAGGAGAGGACAAATGAGGAGAAACTCACACAACCGAGAAATAAAGAGAAACTTCGGCCAAACAATTAATGTGAAAAAATGGTTAAATAGTGGGCCGACAAAAATTAAATGTTAAAATAAATTGTGATTCAAGTCCAATTCAGTCCAGAATGGTCCATATCGGCTCATGTCAGTACATATATCGGTCGACCGATTTACTTACCGATATGAGACATATCGCAACGAACATATACTGATTAACGATATGAAACCGACATACCGGTTCATATCAGTGATATTTAAAACACTGCCTACAACTATAACCTAGATACATATTATTATGTACAATATATTGAAATTGTAGAAGTAAAAACATTAATATTAATAATTAGATTTAAAAATTACTAATATATACTATACTTACTTTTTTTTGTTATTTATTGTACATATTTGTTTACGTAACATTAAGCTAAAAGAAATGTTGAAACTATGATTATGTCGAACTCAAAATAAACAAAAAAATGCTAGTGCGTAGATTTCATATTTAAGAAAATACAAATAATAATTGAAGCATGTTTGATAATATTATAAATTAATTTATTAGTGATAAATATTTGAACTTTGAACATTCTATTTGTATTCAAATTTGATCATGTAACATAATATAATGTGATAAAAAATTAAATACAATTGGTCCAACATGAATCGACTACAATAAGAATATGAATCAATGCAAGGTGATGTGGAATTCTAATAATGCTCAAATATATATGTAAAATAATAGACACATAAATGTGTCATAAAAACTGAACCGTTCACATTTTGCGAAATCGTAATCGAATGGTCGCAAGAATTAACAGATTAGATCTAAAATAATATTTTTTGATTCACTAAACAATTATTATTCAATTTTATTAATGCTAAATATAGTTTTCTCAATTAATGTAATGGATGTAAAATATATACTATTAACAATCTTATTAAGAAGTAATTAATTATCATGATAAAAAATTAATTATCAATTTATCATATTATGCTTAGTTACAATACTTTTATGTTTGTGATTAGAAAATAATGTTAGTTTATTTATTTTTAATAAATACATATTTCGGTACAAATCAGTATCTAATATGATAAGAACTGATTTATGAAATTATGCGTGTAACATAGCATTTTTGATAAAAAAAAAATTTTGTTGAATTTTTTTTGTAAAATAAATAAGTGGAATACTTTAGATGCAAAAACATACTTTTTTACTAATTAGTTAAATAATTTATTATACTACTAAGAAAAAATCACAATTAAACTAGCCCAAATATGTAAATTTATTATTTTTCTAATCATGAAGATAATATTTTAAAAAGAATATTAGGTACAATAATATTATGTTTATGATTACAAAAAGAATATAAGTTTAATTATTTTCTATAAATAAATATTTCGATCGATATTCAATATGATAAGGCTTGATTTATGAAATTCTATGCGTAACATAGCATTTTAGAAACTTTTTTTTTTCATTTGTACAATAAAATAAAAAGGAATACTTTAGTTATAGAAAAACAATGTTTTTTTTTATTAATTGGATATATAATTTATTGTAATTTATCCACATGGTTATTTTGGACCCAACTTTGTGAAGTTTTCGTGTGTCACATAATCACATTAATTTCAACCATTATAATGTTATGTGTGGAAAATTTGAGACCATTGACTAATCATTGATTTTTTATAATCATAATATCTTTGTAACCATTTAAGCGTTCGTTATTTTATCGCATGTTTTAAGCATTTTTAGAAAGTCACATCATCCTATATTAATGATGTGGACTATAATTATTAGTTATGTTCATATTAAATTAAGTCTATTCAATTGTTTATCAATTCACCGAAAATAGAATGATAAAATGTGGATGGAATGGAAATTAAAAAATTTATATATGAAATATTAATAACTCAACATGTAATATTATAAACCATAAATCATATATTATTATTATTTTTAGAAATTAAATTTTGAAAATCTATCAAATCTATTCGTTTTAATTTTGCCTTTATTTTGACATCAATATTAGCATAGTTCACCTATATCTTTTTCCATATTTTAATTTGTAAAAGTATTATGTAAGAAAATAAGGCGTACTTCAAAAATTTTCTGACTTGAGGCCGTTTTGGCCCGACTTTTGTCGACATCACTTAATACACAACTTTCATAATAACTAGAATAATGATTCCGAGATGAGGGGGGTTGTCGATAATAAATTTGATCCAGAGAAGAAATAATCATGACATTTATAAACTTGATTTCGCAATTTAGTTTACTTTAATTAAAATTTCGATGTTTTTTTATTCATGTGTTCGTTTTCTTTTGTTTTTGTCTTTTGATATTTATGTGAACTTAAATTTGTTATTGTTTTGGACTTGAAATTATGGTATTTATGTTTTGTATGGATTTTGAATTAGTTTAATTTGAATTTGAAGTTATGTTATTTTAATTTTGAGTGATGTTATTTCTTGTTAATTTAAAATTATAGTATTATACATGAAAAAATTGATGATTTAGACAAATCATATTTTCCGAGTACTCTCCCATTAATTATCATGTCTCTAGTTGTCTTTTAATCCAACCCGTTATGCTCCGGTTAGTTAATTTTGTAATTTTTTTTGTAAATATATGCTACAAAAATTTCCTATAATATATTATTACTTTTTGGGGCATAATATATATTAGTTTACATATAGTGCTTTAATTTATCCTTCATCCTTAAAAAAAGAAGATAAATAACATAGAAGCAACAGATCTTGGCTCATATAGTCATATGACCAACAAGCAAAAACATAAAATTGACACATCAGGCGGATTCGGGAACAACAGAAAAAAACATTTTTTTTAAAATTCACGGTATGCATCAAACACTTACATAAATAAGTACCACGACTTAGAAACAAGGAAACAAAACAGAAAAACGTACACAATTCATAGAAAAAAGGGAAACCCACAAATGCATCAATAGTAGTTTACATAATTGATGCACTTTAAGGGCAAGTGAAACCAGATGGACAAGTCTTGTTACAGTAGTTCAAAATGAGGGTAAGATCAACTGGAACATTGAGCTTAATCCCCAACACATTAGCCTTGATTGCGGTGCACAAACAAACGGCAGCCTCAAGGTCCACCAAACCTTCTATCAGAGAGCAGCACGGCACGACAGGTGGCTTGCCAACGTTAGCTTTAATCAAGCTGAGTACGTCAGCACATACTCCGAGTTTGAGGGTATCGATAGAGCAAGTGGTCGACCCAGATGGTGTAGCCGGGCTAGGAGGCTTAGGTTTCGGGGCCGGGACCGGAGCCGGGGGTTTCGGTTTAGGGCTAGGAGAGACCGGGCAGTCACAAGCACTCGCGAATGTAAAGAATAGGAGGTTCGTGGCTAGGAAAAGAGCAATGGTGACATTATTATGTTTTGTATCCATTGCTCTAAGGGGATGTATGTATATTACTCCTTATTTCTAAGTTCTTGTTTTTGGTGGTTTAGTGGGTGTTGAATGAGGCTATTTATAGACCAGAGAAGGATTTGTGGTTCTCGTTTCTCTCCATTTCTACAGACGAAGGGGAGACAACGATTGGTAGGTAATGAGTTCACTGATCCTCCAGTTAGGTGTACAACTTGAGAAAGAAAACAGGCGCGGGTGGTAGGCGGAACGTTGTTTTAAGTACGTCCGCGCCAGTTGTTAGTGAGAGAATGGACGAAGTTGAAGCATATGAATTGAAGTCCCGAGGCTCAATTCATGATGTTTTTGGGACCATACATAGGTCCAAGTTATTGTTTAGTGAACAACAGGCCGGTGAGTTCCGAGCAACTTAGCGATTGAAGTCCGATTCCATGTGAAGAGCCTGTACGGTAGTAGTAGGAAGTGATGGGAAAATATATGGTCTCCAAAAAGAGCATTTGTGCATGTAATTATGTATAGATTTTTTTTTTCGAAAAATAACTCTGTTTTCAAAAATATTCCAAAACTAATTCATATCGGATTTTAAAATCCCGGTACCACCGAATTTTAAAAACCCGGTTAATTAATTAAGATAAAGATAACATGATTAGACCGTTTTTACAGAAGCAAATAAATGATCCGGGTTTTATAAAACCGGTGGAAGAATCAATTCGAGCAAATATTATATCTCAATCTCATCAATTTTTACCTCACATTCTCTATATTTTAGTTAACTCGTTTAATTAAATAATAAAAAATGCAAATTTTATAATTAATAATCAGTTAATATATAATTAATATTCATTTAAATAATAAGGTTTTAATTAATATTAATTATGTGATAATTATGCATTTTTAAAATTATCATTTAATTATGTGTGTTAAATAAAATGAAGGGACTATTGTGGGGAAATCTTGGGGAAGAATGACATATTTCTTTTTCATGCATGTCTTGGACGAGAGAGATTTTCATATGATAACTAATACATATCAAACAGTTAGTAATTAACTAATATACAATAAATATTCACTTGAATTAATAAATATAAAGTAATACCAATTAATTGTCAATTATGTATTTTAAAAAATATCATACTAATTAAATCGGTTAATTATAATATAGAAAGTGTTTTGAGGAAAATTATAATATAAATTGTTATTATACTAATTAAATATAAAGTAATACCAATTGAGTGTTTTTGGGAAAATATCATACTAATTAAATCGGTTAAAAATATCACACTAATTAAATTGTTAATAATATAACATATGTTGATAACTATATACATTACGTGTGTTAATTATAATATAAAGGTTATAAAGGTAAAAGTTGGAGATAGATATCTATTTCTATGCTAGAAGTTGTCACCGGTTATACAACCCAGTCATTTATACTTTTTTTTTTTCCCAACAGTGTGAATTGTCACTAATTAATGATTTTAAATTAATTAAACTAACTGATTTTTAAAACCAGTTGGTACCGGATTTTTAAAATCAGTTTTGAATTAGTTCTGAAATATTTTGAAAAAACGGGTTATTTTTTGATTTTTTTAATACATGGTCACAAGCATAAATGCTCCTCTCCGAAACTCACTTCAACATCGATGATGTCATCAATTATCATTTTTGCATAGAAATGTGTACTTCATTTTTGATGTCATCAATTATCATTAACCCGAATTAACAGAAATCACACTTTAAAGTAATTTCATTATGATTGATGACATTAAAAAATTTAGTCTTCATTTTTCTTAAAATTAGTCACCAGGTATAAAAAGAAAATGAAATGTGTGTAACCCAAGAATATATCAATTATCATTTTTGCATTTTTGCATTCTAATAAAGTCAGTTATCATATTTTCTTAAAAATGTTAAAATTGAAGTGTAACACGAGCAAAATGCTTTATTTCCATGTTGTCCTCAAAATAATTCGTAATAGAAGACAAACACACACACATTTCTATTTTTTTCAAAAATTTTCTAAAAATGCAAAAATAAAGTCTAACACCTTAAAAAAAAAAGTCAATTATCATATTTTATTAAAAGTGTTAAAATTGAAGTTTAACACAAGAAAAATGCTTTATTTTCATGTTGTCCTCAAAATACTTCGTGATAGAAGACTAACACATAGAAATTTCTATTTTTTCAAAAATTTCTTAAAAATGCTAAAAGTGAAGTCTAACACCTTAAAAATAAAGTCAATTATCACATTTTCTTAAAAATGTTAAAATTGAAGTGTAACATATGCAAAATGCTTAATTTTCATGTTGTCCTCAAAATACTCCGCAATAGAATACTAACACACACAAATTTCTATGTTCCGAAAATTTCTTAAAAATGAAAAAATGAAGTCTAACACCTTAAAAAAAAAAAGTCAATTATTATATTTTCTTAAAAATGTTAAAATTGAAGTGTAACACGAGAAAAATGCATTATTTTCATGCTGTCCTCAAAATACTTCTTAATAGAAGACCAACACACACACACATTTCTATTTTTTCAGAAATTTCTTAAAAATGCTAAAAGTGAAGTCTAACGCCTTAAAAAAAATCAATTATAATATTTTCTTCAAAATGTTAAAACTGAAGTATAACATGAGGAAAATACTCAATTTTTAATGTTTTCCTCAAAATACTCCGTAATAGAAGACTAACACACACAAATTTCTATTATTTCAAAAATTTCTTAAAAATGCAATAATAAAGTTTAACACCTTAAACAAAGTCAATTTTCATATTTTCTTAAAAGTATTAAAATTGAAGTGTAACACGATAAAAAATGGTTTATTTTCATGTTGTATTCAAAATACTTCGTAATAGAAGACTAACACACACAAACTTCTATTTTTTTCAAACATTTCTAAATAATGGTAAAAGTGAAGTTTAACACCTTCAAATAAAGTCAATTATCATATTTTCGTAAAAATATCAAAATTTAAGTGTAACACAAGCAATATGCTTTATTTTCATGTTGTCCTCAAAATACTCGTAATAGAAGACTAACACACACACACACACACACACACACACACACACACACACACATTTCTATTTTTTCAATTTTTTAAAAAAAATGCTAAAAGTGAAGTCTAACACCTTCAAATAAAGGCAATTATCATATTTTCGTAAAAATGTTAAAATTGAGGTGTAACACGAGAAAAATGCTTTATTTTCATGTTTTTCTCAAAATACTCGTAATAGAAGACTAACACACACACACACACACACACACACACACACACACACACACAAACACACACACATTTCTATTTTTTCAATTTTTTTTAAAAAATGCTAAAAGTGAAGTCTAACACCTTCAAATAAAGGCAATTATCATATTTTCTTAAAAATGTTAAAATTGAGGTGTAACACGAGAAAAATGCTTTATTTTCATGACGTTTTTCTTACAATACTTCGTAATAGCAGACTAACTCACACAAATTTCAATTTTTCCAAAAAATCATAAAAAATGTTAAAAGTGAAGTCTAACACTTTCAAAAAGAGTCAATTACCATATTTTCTTAAAAATGTCAAAATTTAAGTGTAACATGAGCAAAATGCTTAATTTTCATGTTTTCTCAAAATACTCCGTAAGAGAAGTCTAACACACACAAATTTCTATATTTCAAAAATTTCTTAAAAATGAAAAAATGAAGTCTAACACCTTACAAAAAAGTCAATTGTCATATTTTCTTAAAAATATTAAAATTGAAGTGTAACACGATAAAAAATGCTTTATTTTCATGTTGTATTCAAAATACTTCGTAATCGAAGACTAACACACACAAATTTCTATTTTTTCAAAAATTTCTTAATAATGTTAAAAGTGAAGTTTAACACCTTCAAATAAAGTTAATTATCATACGTTGTCCTCAAAAGACTTCGCAATAGAAAACTAACACACACACATTTCTATTTTTTCAAAAAATTCTTAAAAATGCTAAAAGTGAAGTCTAACATCTTTAAATAAAGGCAATTGTCATATTTTCTTAAAAATGTTAAAATGGAAGTGTAACCCAAGAAAAATGTTTTGTTTTAATGTCGTCCTCAAAATACTTCGTAATATAAGACTAACACACATAAATTTCTATTTTTTCAAAAATTCTTATAAATGTTAAAAATAAAGTCTAACACCTTCAAAAAAAGTCAATTATCATATTTTATTAAAAATGTTAAAATTTAAGTGTACCATGAGCAAAATGCTTAATTTTCATGTTTTCCTCAAAATACTCCGTAATAGAAGACTAACACACACAAATTTCTATTTTTCAAACATTTCTTAAAAATGAAAAAATGAAGTCTAACACCTTAAAAAAAAAAAATCAATTATCATCTTTTCTTAAAAATGTTAAAATTGAGTGTAACACGAGCAAAATAATTTATTTTAATGTTGTCCTCAAAATACTTCGTAATAGAAGGCTAACACATACACATTTCTATTTTTCAAATATTTCTTAAAAATGCTAAAAGTGAAGTCCAACACCTTCAACAAAAGTCAATTATCATATTTCTTACAAATGTTAAAATTGAAGTGTAACATGAGCAAAATGCTTAATTTTCATGTTAACCTTAATATACTCCTTAATAGAATACTAACAAAAACTCAAATTTCTATTTTTTCAAAAAATTATTAAAAATGCAAAAATGATGTATAACACCTTCAAAACAAGCAATTATTATATTTTCTTAAATATGTTATAATTGAAGTGTGACACGAGCAAAATGCTTTATTTTCATGTTGTCCTCAAAATACGTCGTAATAGAAGACTAACACACACACATATCAATTTTTTCAAAAAATTCATAAAAATGCTAAAAGTGAAGTCTAACACCTTCAAAAAAAGTCAAGTATAATATTTTCTTAAAAATGCTTTATTTTCATGTTGTCCTCAAAATACTTCGTAATAGAAGACTAACACATACAAATTTCAAATTTTCCAACTTTTTTTTAAAAAATGTTAAATGTGAAGTCTAACACTTTAAAAAAAAGTCAATATCATATTTTTAAAAAATGTAAAACTTGAAGTGTAACATGAGAAAAATGCATAATTTTCATGTGGTCCTCTAAATACTTCGTAACAGAAGACTAACACACATAAATTTTTATTTTTTCAAAAAATTGATAAAAATACAAAAATGAAGTCTTAACACCTTAAAAAAGGTCAATTATCATATTTTCATAAAAATTATAAAATTGAAGTATAACACTAGCAAAATCTTTTATTTTCATGTTGTTCTCAAAATACTTCGTAATACAAGACTAATACACACATTTCTATTTTTTCAAAAATTTCTCAAAAATGCTAAAAGTAAAGTCTAACACGTTAAAAAAAAAAAAAAGTCAATTATCATATTTTCTTAAAAATGCTAAAATTTAAGTGTAACACGAGAAAAATATTTTATTTTCATGTTGTCCTTAAAATGGTTCGTAATAGAAGACTAACAACACAAATTTCTATTTTTTCAAAAATTTCTTAAGAATGCAAAGATGAAGTCTAACACCTTAAAAAAAGAGTCAAATATCATATTTTCTTAAAAATGCTGAAATTTTAGTGTCACACGAGCAAAATGATTTATTTTCGTGTTGTCCTTAAAATACTTCATAATAAAGGACTAATACACACACATTTCTATTTTCTCAAAAATTCCTTAAAAATGCTAAAAGTGAAGTCTAACACCTTCTAAAAAAGGTAATTATCATATTTTCCTAAAATTGTTAATGTTGAAGTGTAACACGAGCAAAACGTTTAATTTTCATGTGGTCCTAAAAAAACTTCGTAAAAATGTTAAAATTAAGCATTTTGCTCATGTTACACTTCAATTCTGACATTTTTAAGAAAACATGTTAATTGATTTTTTTTAAGGTGTCAGACTTAAGTTTTTTATATTTTTAGGAAATTTTTTAAAAAAAGAAAAATTGTGTGTTTTAGTCTTGTATTACGGAGTTTTTTGAGGTCAACATGAAAATAGAGTATTTTGCTTGTATTACACTTCAATTTTGCTATTTTTTACAAAATATGATAATTGATTTTTCTGAAGGTGTGACTTCAAATTTTTGCATTTTTAAGAAATTAAAAAAAAAAAAGAAATTTGTGTGTTTCTGTCTTATATTATAGAGTATTTAGGGGACAACATGAAATACGATTATTGACTTTATCTAAGTAAAGCGAGTACCAAGTCAACTCGACGAAAGAGTAGTCGATCAAAAGTAGGCTTCCAGATGACTTGATCCAAGGTTGAAATTGGTATTTGGTGTGCGCTTCTTCTCCGGAATTCAAGAAGGTCTTGTCTTTCATCAATATGTTCCTGATAATCTCAGAGAACCATCTATCCTGCCTTTCGCATGAAGGATCAAGAAGGTCTTTCTCCTCGTCGTGTACTTTAGAGCGACCTTCGCCAAATGGTCAAGAATATTTTATTAAGGTGTTAGACTTCACTTGTTGAATTTTTATGATATTTTTTAAAAAATAGAAATTTGTGTATGTTAGTTTTCTATTACATGGGATAATGTGTTTGTTTAAGGTGTTAAACTTGCCGTTTTGGATTTTTAAGAAATGTTTGAAAAAATAGAAACGTGTGTGTTAGTCTTCTATTACATAGTATTTTTAAGACAACATGAAAATTGAGTATTCTGCTTGTATTACCCTGCAATTTTGACATTTTTTGGAACATTGGATAATGTATATTTTAAGTTGTCAAACTTCACGTTTTGGATTTTTATGAAATTTTAGAAAAAAATAGAAATTTGTGCTAGTTAGTCTTCTATTACAGAGTATTTTGAGTACAACATGAAAATTGAGTAAATTGCTCGTGGTACACTTCAATTTTGACATTCTTTGCAAAATATAATAATTGATTTTTTTTCGAAGGTGTTAGACTTCATTTTTTTTATAATTTTAAGAATTTTTTTACAAAATAGAAAATTGTGTGTGTTAGTCTTCTATTACGGAGTATTTTGAAGACAATATGAAAATAAAGTATTTTGCTCATATTACACTTCAATTTTTCTATTTTTTACAAAATATGATAATTGATTTTTCTGAAGGTGTTAGATTTTTAAATTTTTTGCAATTTTAAGAAATTTCCGAAAAAATAGAAATTTCTTTGTGTTAGTTTTCTATTACCAAGTATATTGGGGACAACATTAAATGGAGTATTTTGGTCATGTTACACTTCAAATTTGACATTTTGTAGAAAATGTGATAATTTTTTTTTTAAAGTTTTAGACTTCACTTGTTGCATTTTTATGAAATATTTCAAAAAATAAAAATTTGCGTGCGTTAGTCTTCTATTACGGATTATTTTTAAGACAACATGAGAATTGAGTATTTTTCTCATATTGCCCAGCAATTTTCACATTTTTTGGAACAATGAATAATATATTTTTTGAGGTGTTAAACATCACGTTTTGGACTGTTAATTGTTTTTGGAAAGATATAGAAATTTGTGTGTGTTAGTATTCTATTACATAGTATTCTGAGGACAACATGAAAATTGAGTATTTTTCTCGTGATACACTTCAATTTTTGCATTTTTTACTAAATACAATAATTGATTTTTTCTGGAGGTGTTAGACTTCTTTTTTTATATTTTGAAGAATTTTTTTATAAAAAAGAAAATTGTGTGTGTTAGTCTTCTGTTTTTGAGAAATGTATGTTAGTCTTCTGTTTTTGAGATCAATCATAACATATTTTTAAAAATATCATAATTGAATTTTTTGAAGGTGTTAGACTTCTGTTTTTGCATTTTGAAGAAAGTTTTGAAAAAATGAAATTTGTGTAAGTTAGTTTTCAATTATAGAGTATTTTGAGTACGACAAGAAAATTTTGTATTTTGTTTGTGTTACACTTGAATTTTAACATTTAAAAAAAAATCTTAATTGAATTTTTTGAAGATGTTAGACTTCAGTTTTTTGCATTTTTAAGAAATTTTTGAAAAAATTGAAATTTGTGTGGGTTAGTCTTTGATTAAGGAGTATTTTGAGTACGACATGAAAATTGAGTTTTTTGCTTGTGTTATATTTCAATTTTAACATTTAAAAAAAAATATCTTAATTGAATTTTTTTGAAGGTGTTAGACTTTTTTTTTGTTGCATTTTTACGAAATTTTTGAAAAAATTGAAATTTCTGTGTGTTAGTCTTCAATTACAGAGTAATTTGAGAACAGAATAAAAATTGAGTATTTTGCTTGTGTTACACTTCAATTTTAACATATTTTTAAAAAATATCTTATTTCAATTTTTTGAAGGTGTCAGACTTCAGTTTTTGCATTTTTAAGAAATTTTTTGAAAAAATTGAAATTTGTGTCTTCAATTATGGATTATTTTGAGTACGACATGAAAATTGAGTATTTTTCTTGTGTTACACTTTAATTTTGACATTTGTTTTATAAAATATCTTAATTAAATTTTTTGAAGGTGTTACATTTCAGTTTTTACATTTTTAAGAAACTTTTGAAAAAATTGAAATTTGTGCGTGTTAGTCTTCAACTACGGAGTCTTTTGAGTACGACATGAAAATTGAGTATTTTAATTGTGTTACACTTCAATTTTAACATTTTTTTTAAAAAAGTCATAATTTCATTTTTTGAAGCTGTTAGACTTCTGTTTTTGCATTAATAAGAAATGTGTGAAAAAATTGAAATTTGTGTGTTAGTCTTCAATTACGGAGTATATTGAGTACGACATGAAAATTGAGTATTTTACTTCTGTTACACTTCAATTTTAACATATTTTCAAAAAATATCATAAGTGAATATTTTGAAGGTGTTAGACTTCTGTTTTTGCATTTTTAAGAAATTTTTGAAAAAATTGAAATTTGTGTGTGTTAGTCTTCAATTACAGAGTATTTTGAGTACGACAAGAAAATTGAGTACTTTGCTTGTCTGACACTTCAATTTAAACATATTTGTAAAAAATATCATAATTCAATTTTCTGAAGGTGTTAGACTTCTGTTTTAGCATTTTTGAGAATTTTTTGAAAAAATTGAAATTTGGGTCTTCAATTATGGAGTATTTTTAGTACGACATGAAAATTGAGTATTTTGCTTGTGTTACACTTCAATTTGAATATTTTTAAAAGAAAGTATCTTAATTGAATTTTTTGAAGGTGTTAGACTTCTGTTTTTGCATTTTTAAGAAGGTTTCGAAAGAAATATGTGTGTGTTAGTCTTCAATTACATAGTATTTTGAGTACAATATGGAAATTGAGTATTTTGCTTGTGTTACACTTCAATTTTAATATATTTTTTAAAATATCTTAATTGAATTTTTGGAAGGTGTTCATCTTCAGTTTTTGTATATTTAAGACATTTTTGTAAAAACTAAAATTTGTGTGGTTTGGTCTTCAGTTACGGAGTATTTTGCTTGCGTTACACATAAATTTTATCGTTTTTAAAAAAATATTGAAGGAAATGCAGTTTCACATCTACGGTAAAATCGTACGTATAAGGATATATGAACATGGTAGTTCATAGAAATATAACATGTGTATTAGATGCACATATGTATATATGATATATATAATTAGATTGATAAGATAAGATTTTAGGAAAAATCTGTTTGGAACATTTTTACTAAAAGGACATAACTTTCGCATACGAACACCGATTTGGATGATTCAAACTCTCATAAGTTAGATAATTGGATTATCTACAACTTTCATATTCAGTGGAAAAACATTTGAATAACGTAGGACGTTCATTCTAATGAAATACACGAAATGTTGCGGCAGTTCGACGAAAGGAGGCGAACGTTTACTAAAACTAGCATAACTTTCGGACTGGATATCAAAATTGGATAAACTCGGATTTTTGGGAAAGGTGATAAGATCATCTAGAAGGTTCGTTCAGAAAGTTACTGTTAATTACGGACCTAAGTCGGTCGAAATTACAGTTTAGTGAAAGTGTGTCTGCTGATTCTGCAGGAGACACATCTTTTGATCAAATCTTCTAGAAACTTGTCCTTTCATGCATATAAAAATATCATTTGATTGATTAAAAAGTGTCTATTTACTGGTGAAGGAATACGAGTCATTCTATAAATAGGACCCAAATCTCACTCAATCAAATCAATATAAGCAACAATTATTTCCACTAATTAATCCAGTAATTAAGAGAGAGAAAAGTTCGCCGGAATTCTCCATTGATTCCGGCAAGAGTTTAAGCAAAAGTGATTACGAGGCATCTAGACAGTTTCGTGATTATCCGACGACTCCCGTTTCGCGGTGGATACGAGTAGAGGTACCTATACGTTTGCGTACTAACGAGTTAAGTTCATCAACCGACGAGAAGACGAACGGAGAAAGACGACCGGTACGAGCGAAAAGGTGCGAACGAAAAGGTGCGAACGAAAAGGTGCGACGTGAACGGAAGTGAAGGCTTCGCAGCGACAAACCCTTCGTAAGTGATCAATTTCGCTAGGTACAAATATTACGTTTATTAGATTTACGTTATATTAGTTATAGGCAATTTGATAAACAAATCGTAGATGAGATCTCGGAGATTTGTACTTCGTCGAGTCCAATAATTATCCGCTGCCCGGACTCGATGGGGGTGTAGATAACCCAACAGTGGTATCAGAGCGAACGTCATACGGTTTGTGTTATCAAATCGCAAGAAAAATGATTAATATCATATGTAGGGTCATTTTAGTAAATTTTCCCAAAATTGAAACCTAAAATAAGATTTTAAAGTCAAATTCACAAGTAATCGAATGGTAAAATATTATAGGATAATTACTGGTACCATTTAATGTCTTGAAAATAATTTTGATTCGAAACGACCAAAGAATTCCTTATTTGACTACAAAACTTTAGAATTTTATTTTTATAATTCAATTTAATACATGAAAACCTTGTGAATATAAAACCTAGTAAGTTGATGTATGACACAACAAATCCCTCACAACGAAATTTGAAATGATAGAATTTTGCGTAATTATAAACTAACTAGATGTCTCCCATATAAACAGTTGTCATGTTTGTTTACAAATATACGTGTGGATTGGGCCTTCGTCAGGCATGCGTATACGCGTAGTTCAATAGGATAATAAGTTTTAGTATAATTTAAATGTGGATTGGGCCTTCGTCAGGCATGTTTAAATTTAAACTAGTTGATATGTTTAGTATGGTTTTAGTTTAGATATTCAAGTTAATCGGATTAATTGGATAAGACATAGTTGAAATACACACACGGAATTTTGAATTACATACGATATAATTTAAATACTGAAATTTCAAAAAGTTTGAGAGTCGCATATGATGCGATTGGATATGATCCTACCTAAATAACGAGATCCCACTCGATAGGCCTTCGTCACTTGTGGGAGGATTGTAATATGTGGTTCTCATGGTGTTATCGGATTATGAATCCCGAATCGATCATGAGGGTGATTGTTTTGATAAAAGTGACACAAATAACCCTATTAAATAAAGCATATAGAATTAATACGCACAGTTAATTAATTAATCATTATTATGTTTTAGGAATCATGTCTAGTAACAATACCAGTTCCATATCGATTCGATCGTTATTGGAGAAAGAGAAACTTGTTGGTAGGAATTTTCTGGATTGACACCGTAACCTTAGAATCGTTCTAAGGCATGAAGATCTAATAAGTGTATTAGAAACGCCAATAGTGGAAGTGGCTAATCCAACAGAAGCTCAAAAGGCAGAGTTGAAAGTACTCAAAGGCAAATCGAATAATGTAACATGCCTTATGTTAGCAAGTATGGATTCAAGTTTTCAAAGGAAGTTCGAAGATTCCGATGCATATACGATAAACAAACGTCTCCTTGAAATGTTCCAGGAGCAAAAGAGACTTGAACGGTTCGATATTCTTAAAGCTTTGGTTAATTGTAGAATGGCACCAGGGTCGTCAGTTAGCACGCATATGCTCAAGATGCAGGATTTCCTAGACCGTCTAGAGAAATTCGACGAAGTAATCTCGGCAACATTGCAACAGTATTTGATTCTTTGTTCATTACCGCCGACATTTGCCTCACTCGTGACGAACTATCACATGCATTCGATGAACAAGACGATCCCCGAATTACATGGGATGCTGAAGAATTATGAATCGGAAATGATTACGACGGGTCCTAAAAACCGCGGCGGATCGAATGATGTCTTAATGATTCAATCAGGAAATCGTAAAAGAAACAACTCAAAAGGTGCATCAGGTTCGGGCTCTAAGAAGAAGCCGAAACTGAATAACAAAGGGAAATCCGAGAAGAAGAAGAAACATGATGATGATAAATGTTTTAATTGTGAAAAGACGGGCCATTGGTGCCGCAACTGCACGGTATTTCTCGAAGAGTCGAGGAAGAACAAAGGGAAAGCCGTAGCGGCCGGTACCGCAGGTATGTCTGTTATAGAAATTAATATTTCTACTATGAATAATTGGGTATTAGATACTGGTTGTGGAACTCATATTTGTCGTAATGTGCAGATCCTAAGAAATAGTAGAAGATTGAAGTCTGGTGATGTAGATCTCCGCGTTGGAAATGGAGCAAAGGTTGCGGCTTTTGCAATAGGAGAAGTGGATCTAGCATTACCAAGTGGATTTAATATAGTATTAAATAAATGTTTTTATATACCTAGTTTATGTAAAAATATAATAAGCGTGTCTAAATTAGCGAATGATGGCTATGAATTTGTTATTAGGAATGATGAATTTGTGATATGTAAAGACAATAATATTTATGCTAATGTAGTTATTTAGAATGGTCTTTATGTGTTAGATTTAGATAAATTTAATAAATCCATCTATAACGTGAATGAATCTCGGAATAATCCTAAAGTTGGTAATCAAACTTACTTTTGGCATTGTCGTTTAGGTCTTATAAATGAGAAACACATCTCGAAACTCCATAAAGATGGTTTACTCGACTCATTTGAATTTGATTCATATGGGAAATGCGAATCATGTTTACTTGGCAAAATGATAAAAGCGCCGTTTTCGAAGAAAGGTCAACGGTCCACGGAGCTATTAGAACTAATACATTCAGATGTATGTGGTCCAATGAGCATCAAGACAAGAGGAGGTTATCGTTACTTCATCACATTTACTGACGATTATAGTAGATATGGCTATGTCTATTTAATGCGTCTTAAATCAGAAAATTTTGAAAAGTTCAAAGAATTCCAAAATGAAGTAGAGAACCAGCTTGGCAAGAAAATCAAAGCTCTTCGATCTGATCGAGGAGGCGAGTATTTGAGCTATGAGTTTGACGATCATTTAAAAGATTGTGGAATTGTTTCACAACTTACTCCACCCGGCACACCACAATGGAATGGAGTATCTGAAAGGAGAAATCATACCCTATTAGATATGGTTCGATCAATGATGAGTCAAACTGGTCTTCCAAAATCATTTTGGGGATATGCACTTTTTATCGCGGCTTATTTGATAAATCACTTACCTTCAAAGTCGGTTGAAAAGACACCATATGAGGTATGGCTTGGAAAAACTCCATTATTGTCTTTTATTAAAATCTGGGGATGCGAAGCACATGTCCAAAGAATGATTTCTGACAAGCTCGATCCCAAATCAGACAAATGTCTATTTGTCGGTTATCCTAAAGAAACAAGAGGATACTATTTTTACAATCCAGCTGAAAATAAAGTTTTCGTGGCACGAAGAGGCGTCTTCTTAGAGGAGGACTTTATCTCTTCGCACAATGGAGGAGCAAAAATAGATCTTGATGAAATTCGAGATACCAAAATAGAAGTTGAACCGACAATGATTGATTCAGAACCGTCAAATGTTGACTTAGCCGAATCAAGTACACAAGTCATTGTACCTTCTCGTCGATCTAGTAGGATTCGCCATGAACCTGAATGCTATGGTTTTATCATAACGGATAATGGCGACATCGAGTTCATTGATGATGAACCGAAATCTTACAAATATGCGATTAAAGGTATAGATTCCCACAAATGGCTCGAAGCCATGAAATCAGAAATCCAGTCCATGTATGATAATCAAGTTTGGAACTTGATAGATAAACCTCTAGGGGTCACACCCGGTGGATGTAAATGGGATTTCAAGAAGAAAACCGATATGGATGGAAAGGTGCAAACTTACAAAGCACGGCTTGTCGCGAAAGATTTCAAACAAATTCATGGTATTGACTATGATGAAACGTTTTCGCCGGTAGCCATGCTTAAGTCTATTCGCATACTACTTGTTATAGCTGCATACTATGATTATGAGATATGGCAAATGGACGTTAAAACCGCATTTCTTAACGGAAATTTAATAGATGATGTGTACATGACACAACCCGAAGGTTTTATCGATCCAAAAGATGCGAATAAAGTTTGTAAGTTACAACGATCCATTTATGGATTGAAACAAGCATCTCGAAGTTGGAATATACGATTTGATGAAGTTATAAGCGAGTATAATTTTATCAAAAACGTAGATGAACCTTGTGTATACAAGAAGGTAAGTGGGAGCCGTATTGTGTTTCTTGTTCTTTATGTGGACGATATATTGCTCATAGGAAACGATATTCCGATGCTTACGGAAGTTAAAAAATATTTAACGAGTCGTTTCGCTATGAAAGACTTAGGCGAGGCAGCTTATATATTAGGCTTAAAAATCTATAGAGATAGATCTAAAAGACTCCTTGGTTTAAGTCAAAGTACGTATATTGACAAGGTATTGCATAAATTTGCAATGGAAAATTCCAAGAAGGGATTTATACCTATGTCGCATGGTATTAATTTCTCGAAAAATGAATGTCCGACATCGATTGAAGATAAGAAATTAATGTCTGATGTTCCATACGCTTCGGCGGTAGGATCCATCATGTATGCCATGATATGTACTCGTCCAGACGTATCATATGCCTTAAGCGTTGTTTCACGCTATCAATCGAATCCTGGTGAAGCACATTGGATTGCGGTTAAATCTATCCTTAAATACTTACGTAGAACAAAGGATCTCTTTCTCGTGTATGGTGGTACTAGTGAAGAGCTAATCGTTCAAGGATATACCGACGATAGTTTTCAAACATGTATTGATGACTTTAGGTCTCAATCAGGTTATGTGTTTTGTCTAAATGGCAGTGCGGTAGTTTAGAAGAGTTCCAAACAACCTACGATAGCTGATTCCACTACAGAAGCGGAATATATCGCAACTTCGGAAGCAGCAAAAGAAGCGGTTTGGATGCGTAAATTCATCCCGGAACTTGGAGTAGTCCCAAGCATTATGAAACCCATTGGCGTATACTGCGACAATTCGGGTGCGATCGCTCAAGCTAAAGAACCTAGATCACATCACCGTTCTAAATTTTGCAAGTTTCATTTGATTCGTGAAATTTTGCAACGCAAGGAAGTTGCCATAATGAAAGTTAATACTGACGACAACGTGGCGGACCCGTTTACGAAACCATTATCTCAAGCCAAGCATGATAGGCATACTCGCAACATTGGTTTAAGATATCTAGAGGAGGAATTGAATTAGGGATTATATTAGCTATCTCATCCCAATATTCCTTAGTAATTTCGTAAACGATGTATTATTAGTTCTATAAATAAATGTAATCAATAAATGTAAAAACTTTTTATTTTGATTTAATAAAATATTTAGTTTTGTTTATTCTACAATTTAGCTTTATTTTAACTTGTGTGTGGGGTTATATAATTAGTTATATTAATCCAGATTTATATCTCGAAATATGAGCGTTTAGTATAATAAGATTTACTAAGTAAAGACGTCATATATTAAATACTTACAATAAATGTTATTTAAAACGAAATTTAATAAGAGTATATATTTAGAAATTGTCCCTATTTATGATTAGGATATTTAATGAGTTAAATATATTCTATTATATGATAATAGACTAACATGATTAGTATGTTTGCCGAGGTGATGATTCAGCTTTACTAATCATTGACAAAAGAGCGTGTCAAATCGGAAATATAGTTACATATAGTTGATATGTATGGACTTGACCAAAAGGTGCGAATTCACAACATGGTTTAGTCATTCAAAATGAATCGCAACGAATAGGTTTTGGTAGCTTCATACTTGAGATAACACTTGATTAATTTTTATACGTAGTTGCATACTTTGATATAGTTAACATTATTCCGTAAATGGGTAATAAGGCTATCATTGGATGTGTCACGAAATATGAATATTAATGTGATTATCAAGATAGGAATTGTTCATTTCGAAATAAATAGATATTTTGTTGGCCACCGATTGAATTAAATTAACATGTGCACAAATTGATATTGATCAATTGTTAAATTAATTCATGAGAAATCGGAAAAACATTAAGTCAATTACATAAAGGGGATGACTATCACCATGCCTCGTCATTGACGGATATCGCGAACAAGAGAACCAAAATCGTATATCGAGATTAGGTATAAATGATGAAAGTCATTTAAATTCAATTTAACATGGGTAGCTATGATGGAGTGACTAGATCCCGCTCATAAGCTTGTAAGACTTAGGCATAAGTTTACGGCCATCGTTAAGTTGAACCTACACGGTCACACATAGAAATGAGACAAGTCGAGCTTGAACAATAAGTATATATGATATACATAAACTCTCTAAAAATTATACATATATATGATATGTATAGTACGTTTTACGTAGATATAAAATTGAGTGGGAGACTGAAGGAAATGCAGTTTCACATCTACGGTAAAATCCTACGTATAAGGATATATGAACATGGCAGTTCATAGAAATATAACATGTGTATTAGATGCACATATGTATATATGATATACATAATTAGATTGATAAGATAAGATTTTAGAAAAAATCTGTTTGGAACAGTTTTACTAAAACGGACATAACTTTCGCATACGAACACCGATTTGGATGATGCAACTCTCATAAGTTCGATAATTGGATTATCTACAACTTTCATATTTAGTGGAAAAATATTTGAATAACATAGGACGTTCATTCTAATGAAATACACGAAAGGTTGCGGCAGTTCGACGAAAGGACGCGAACGTTTACTAAAACTAGCATAACTTTCGGACTGGATATCCAAATTGGATAAACTCGGAATTTTTGGAAAGGTGATAAGATCATCTAGAAGTTTCGTTCAGAAAGTTCCTGTTAATTACGGACCTAAGTCGGTCGAAATTCCAGTTTAGTGAAAGTGTGTCTGCTGATTCTGCAGGAGACACATCTTTTGATCAAATCTTCTAGAAACTTGTCCTTTCATGCATATAAAAGTATCATTTGATTGATTAAAGAGTGTCTATTTACTGGTGAAGGAATACGAGTTATTCTATAAATAGGACCCTAATCTCACTCAATCAAATCAATCTAAGCAACCATTATTTCCACTAATTAATCCAGTAATTAAGAGAGAGAAAAGTTCGCCGGAATTCTCCATTGATTCCGGCAAGAGTTTAAGCAAGAGTGATTACGAGACGTCTAGGCAGTTTCATGATTATCCGACGACTCCCGTTTCGTGGTGGATACGAGTAGAGGTACGTATACGTTTGCGTACTAACGAGTTAAGTTCATCAACCGACGAGAAGACGAACGGAGAAAGACGACCGGTTTGGGCGTGGGACGAACCGGTACGAGCGAAAAGGTGCGAACGAAAAGGTGCGACGTGAATGGAAGTGAAGGCTTCGCAGAGACAAACCCATCGTAAGCGATCAATTTCGCTAGGTACAAATATTACGTTTATTAGATTTACATTATATTAGTTATAGGCAATTTGATAAACAAATCGTAGATGAGATCTCGGGGATTTGTACTCCGTCGAGTCCAATAATTATCCGCTGCGCGGACTCGATGGGGTGTAGATAACCCAACAAATATCTTAATTGATTTTTTTCAAGGTGTTAGACTTATGTTTTTGCATTTCTAAATTTTTTTGAAAAAAATGAAATTTGTGTATGTTAGTCTTCAATTATGGAGTAATTTGAGTGTGGAATAAAAATTGAGTATTTTGCTTGTGTTACACTTAAATTTTAATATATTTTTAAAGAATATCTTAATTCAATTTTTTTTTTAAGTTTTGGACTTCTGTTTTTACATTTTTAAGAAATTTTTGAAAAAATAGAAATTTGTGTGCGTTAGGCTTCTATTACGGAGTATTTTGAGTACGACATGAAAATCGAATATTTTGTTTGTGTTACACTTCAATTTTAATGTTTTATAAAAAATATCTTAATTGAATTATTTGAAGGTGTTAAACATCTGTTTTTGCATGAAATTTGTGTGTGTTAATCTTCAATTACGGAGTATATTGAGTACGACATGAAAATTAAGTATTTTGCTTGTGTTACACTTCAATTTAAACACTTTTTAATAAAAATCATAATTGATATTTTAGAAGGTTAACGACTTCTGTTTTTGCATTTTTATGAAATTTTCGAAAATATTAAAATTTGTGTGTGTTAGTCTTCAATTACGGAGTATTTTGAGTACGACATGAAAATTGAGTATTTTGCTTGTGTTACACTTCAATTTTATCATTTTTAAAAAAAAATATATTAATTGAATTTTTTGAAGGTGTTAGACTTCAGTTTTTGCATATTTAAGACATTTTTTGAAAAAATTGATAATTGTGTGTTTCAGTCTTCAATTATGGAGTAATTTGAATATTGAATAAAAATTGTGCATTTTTCTTGTGGTACACTTAAATTTTAATATATTTTTAAAAAATATCTTCATTCGATTTTTTGAAAGTGTTGGACTGTAGTTCTTGCATTAATAAGAAAAATTTGAAATTTGTATATGTTAGTCTTCAATTACGGAATATTTTGAGTACGACATGAAAATTGAGTATTTTGCTTGTGTTACATTTCAATTTTAACATTTTTAAATAAAAATCATAATTGATATTTTTGAAGGTGTTAGACTTTTGTTTTTCCATTTTTATGAAATTTTCGAAAATAATGAAATTTTTGTGTGTTAGTCTTCAATTACGGAGTATTTTGAGTACGACATGAAAATTGAGTATTTTTGCATGTGTTATACTTCAATTTTAAGATTTTTTTAATAAAAATCATAGTTGATATTTTAGAAGGTGTTAGACTTCTGTTTTTGCATTTTTATGAAATTTTCGGAAATATTGAAATTTGTGTGTGTTAGTCTTCAATTACGGAGTATTTTGAGTACGACGCGAAAATTGAATATTTTTTTTGTGTTACACTTCAATTTTAACATTTTTTCTAAAACTATCTTAATTGAATTTTTTGGAGGTGTTAGACTTCAGTTTTTGCATTTTTAAAAAAAATTTGAAAAATTTGAAATTTGTATTTGTTACTCTTCAATTACGGAATATTTTGAGTACGACATGAAAATTGAGTATTTTGATTGTGTTACACTTCAATTTTAACATTTTTAAATAAATATCATAATTGATATTTTTGAAGGTGTTAGACTTTTGTTTTTCCATTTTTATGAAATTTTCGAAAATATTGAAATTTGTGTGTGTTAGTCTTCAATTACGGAGTATTTTGAGTACGACATGAAAATTGAGTATTTTGCTTGTGTTACTCTTCAATTTTAACATTTTCTCTTAAAATATCTTCATTGAATTTTTTGAAGGTGTTAGACTTCAGTTTTTGCATTTTTAAGAATTTTTTTGAAAATATTGAAATTTGTGTGTGTTAGTCTTCAATTATGGAGTATTTTGATTACGACATGAAAATTGAGTATTTTGCTTGTGTTACACTTCAATTTTATCATTTATAAAAAAAATATCTTAATTGAATTTTTTGAAGGTGTTAGACTTCAGTTTTTGCAAATTGAAGACATTTTTTGAAAAAATTGAAAATTGTGTGTTTCAGTCTTCAATTACGGAGTAATTTGAATATTGAATAAAAATTGAGCATTTTGCTTGTGTTACACTCAAATTTTAATATATTTTTAAAAAATATCTTCATTCATTTTTTTGAAAGTGTTGGACTTTAGTTCTTGCATTAATAAGAAAAATTTATAAAATTTGAAATTTGTATATGTTAGTCTTCAATTACGGAATATTTTGAGTACGACATGAAAATTGAGTATTTTGCTTGTGTTACATTTCAATTTTAACATTTTTAAATAAAAATCATAATTGATATTTTTTAAGGTGTTAGACTTTTGTTTTTCCATTTTTATGAAAAATTCGAAAATAATGAAATTTGTGTGTGTTAGTCTTCAATTATGGAGTATTTTGAGTACGACATGAAAATTGAGTATTTTGCTTGTGTTATACTTTAATTTTAAGTTTTTTTAATAAAAATCATAATTGATATTTTTGAAGGTGTTAGACTTCTGTTTTTGCATTTTTATGAAATTTTCGAAAATATTGAAATTTGTGTGCGTTAGTCTTCAATTATGGAGTATTTTAAGTACGACATGAAAATTGAGTATTTCGCTTGTGTTACACATCAGTTTTTAATTTTTTAAAAAATAACATAATTAATTTTTTTGAATGTGTTAAACTTCTGTTTTTGAATTTTTAAGAAATGTTTCGAAAAATAGAAATTTGTGCGTGTTAGTCTTCAATTACGGAGTATTTTGCATACGACATGAAAATTGAGTATTTTGTTCGTGTTCCACTTCAATTTTATCACTTTTTTAAAAAATATCTTAATTGAATTTTCTGAAGGTGTTAGACTTCAGTTTTTGCATTTTTAAGACATTTTTGTAAAAAATTGAAATTTGTGTGTTTTAGTCTTCAATTACGGAGTAATTTGAGTTCGGAATAAAAATTTAGCATTTTGCTTGTGTTACACTTAAATTTTACTATATTTTTTAAAAATATCTGAATTCAATTTTTTGAAAGTGTTGGACTTTAGTTCTTGCATTTTTAAGAAATTTTGAAAAAAATTGAAATTTGTGTATGTTAGTCTTCAATTACGGAGTATTTTGAGTACGACATGAAAATTGAGTATTTTTCTTGTGTTACACTTGAATTTTAACATATTTTTCTTAAAATATCATAATTGAATTTTTAGAAGGTGTTAGGCTTCAGTTTTTGCATTTTTAAGAAATTTTTGAAAAAATTGAAATTTGTGTGTGTTAGTCTTCAATTATGGAGTATTTTGATTAGGACATGAAAATTTAGTATTTTGCTTGTGTTACACTTCAATTTTATCATTTTTAAAAAAAATATCTTAATTGAATTTTTTGAAGGTGTTAGACTTCTGTTTTTGCATATTTAAGACATTTTTTGAAAAAATTGAAAATTGTGTGTATTAGTCTTCAATTACGGAGTAATTTGAGTATTGAAAAAAAATTGAGTATTTTGCTTGTGTTACACTTAAATTTTAGCATTTTTTAATAAAAATCATAATTGACATTTTTGAATGTGTTAGACTTCTGTTTTAGCATTTTTATGAAATTTTCGAAAATATTGAAATTTGTGTGTGTTAGTCTTCAATTACGGAGTATTTTGAGTACGACATGAAAATTGAATATTTTGTTTGTGTTACACTTGAATTCAAATATTTTTTCTAAAAATATCTTAATTCAATTTTTTGAAGGTGTTAGACTTCAGTTTTTGCATTTTTAAGAAATTTTTGAAAAAATTGAAATTTGTGTGTTTTAGTCTTCTATTGCGGAGTATTTTAAGTACGACATGAAAATTGAATATTTTGTTTGTGTTACACTTCAATTTGATCATTTTTTCTAAAAATATCTTAATTGAATTTTTTTGAAGGTGTTAAACTTCAGTTTTTGCATATTTAAGAAATTTTCGAAAAAATTGAACTTTGTGTGTGTTAGTCTTCAATTATGAAGTATTTTGATTAGGACATGAAAATTGAGTATTTTGCTTGTCTTACACTTCAATTTTATTATTTTTAAAAAATATATCTTAATTAAATTTTTTGAAGGTGGACTTAAGTTTCTGCTTATTTGAGACATTTTTTGAAAAAATTGAAAATTGTGTGTTTTACTCTTCAATTACGGAGTAATTTGAGTATTGAAAAAAAATTGAGCATTTTTCTTGTGTTACACTTAAATTTTAATATATTTTTAATAAATATATTAATTCAATTTTTTTAAAGTGTTGGACTTTAGTTCTTGCATTAATAAGAAAAATTTGAAAAAATTGAAATTTGTGTATGTTAGTCTTCAATTATGGAATATTTTGAGTACGACATGAAAATTGAGTATTTTGCTTGTGTTACACTTCAATTTTAACATTTTTAATAAAAATAATAATTGACATTTTTGATGGTGTTAGACTTCTGTTATTGCATTTTTATGAAATTTTCGTAAATATTGAAATTTGTGTGTGTTAGTCTTCAATTACGGATTATTTTGAGTACGTCACGAAAATTGAATATTTTGTTTGTGTTACACTTCAATTTGAACATTTTTTCTAAAAATATCTTAATTCAATTTTTTGAAGGTGGACTTCAGTTTTTGCATTTTTCTGAAATTTTTGAAAAAATTGAAATTTGTGTGTTTTAGTCTTCAATTACGGAGTATTTTAAGTACGGCATGAAAATTGAGTATTTTGTTTGTGTTACACTTCAATTTTAACATTTTTTTAAAAATATCATAATTGAATGTGTTGAATGTGTTAGACTTCAGTTTTTGAATTTTTAAGAAATTTTTGTGTGTTAGTCTTCAAATACGGAGTATTTTGAGTACGACATGAAAATTGAGTATTTTTCTTGTGTTACACTTCAGTTTTATCATTTTTTTAAAAAAATATCTTAATTGAATTTTTTGAAAGTGCTAGACTTCAGTTTTCGCATTTTTATGAAATTTTTTAAAAAATGGAAATTTTTGTGTGTTAGTCTTCAATTACGGAGTATTTTGATTACGACATGAAAATTGAGTATTTTGCTTGTGTTACACTTCAATTTTATCATTTTTAAAAAAAATATCTTAATTTAATTTTTTGAAGGTGTTAGACTACAGTTTTTGCATTTTTAAGAAATTTTTGAAAAAAATTGAAATTTGTGTGTGTTAGTCGTAAATTACGTAGTATTTTAAGTACGACATGAAAATTGAGTATTTTTATTGTGTTACACTTCAATTCGAAATTTTTTTAAAAAATATCACAATTGAATTTTTTGAATGTGTTAGACTTCTGTTTTTTAATTTTTTTTTAATTTTTCGAAAAATTGAAATTTGTGTGTGTTAGTCTTCAATTACGGAGTATTTTGAGTACGACATGAATATTAGGTACTTTTTCTTGTGTTACACTTACATTTTAGCAATTTTAAAAAAATATCTTAATTGAACTTTTTGAAGTTGTTAGACTTCAGTTTTTGCATTTTTTAGAAAGTTTTTAAAAAATTTAAATTTGTGTGTGTTAGTCTTCAATTATGGAGTATTTTGAGTACGGCATGAAAATAGAGTATTTTGCTTGTGTTACACTACAATTTTAACATTTAAAAAAAATATCATAATTGAATTTTTCGAATGTGTTAGACTTCTGTTTTTGAATTTTTAAGAAATGTTTTCGGTAAATTGAAATTTGTGTGTGTTAGTCTTCAATTACGGTGTATTATGAGTAAGACATGAAAATTGAGTATTTTACTTATGTTACACTTCAATTTTAAAATTTTATTAGAAAATATCTTAATTAAATTTTTTGAAGGTGTTAGACTTCAGTGTTTGCATTTTTAAGAAATTTATGAAAAAAATTGAAATATGTTTGTGTTGGTCTTCATTTACGGAGTATTTTGAGTACGACGTGAAAATTGAGTATTTTGCTTGTGTTACACTTCAATTTTTACATTTTTAAAAAATATATCATAATTCAATTTTTTTAAGGTGTTAGACTTCAGTTTTTACATTTTTAAGAAATTTTTGAAAAAATTGAAATTTTTATGTGTTAGTCGTCAATTATGGAGTATTTTGAGTACGACATGAATATTGAGTATTTTCCTTGCATTACACTCGAATTTTAACATTTTTAAAAAAATATATCATAATTGAATTTTTTGAAGGTGTTAGACTTCTGTTTTTGCATTTTTCAGAAATTTAAGAAAAAATTTAAATATGAGTGTGTTAGTCTTCAATTACGGAGTATTTTGAGTACGACATGAAAATTGAGTATTTTGCTTGTGTTACACTTAAATTTTAACAATTTTTAACAAAAATATTTTAATTGAATTTTTTTGACGGTGTTAGACATCAGTGTTTGCATTTTTCAGAAATTTTTTGAAAAATTTAAATTTGTGAGTGTGAGTCTTCAATTATGGAGTATTTTAAGTACGGCTTGAAAAATGAGTATTTTTCTTGTGCTACACTTAAATTTTAACATTTTTAGAAAAAATATCACAATTGAATTTTTCGAATGTGTTAGATTTCTGTTTTAGAATTTTTAAGAAATGTTTCGAAAAATTGAAATTTGTGTGAGTTAGTCTTCAATTACGGAGTATTTTGAGTAAGACATGAAAATTGAGTATTTTGCTTATGCTACACTTCAATTTTAAAATTTTATTAAAAAATACCTTAATTGAATTTTTTGAAGGTGTTACTTAGACTTCAGTGTTTGCATTTTTAAGAAATTTATGAAAAAATTGAAATTTGTGTGTGTTAGTCTTCATTTACGGAGTGTTTTGAGTACGACATGAAAATTGAGTATTTTGCTTATGCTACACTTCAATTTTAACATTTCTAAAAAAAATATCATAATTGAATTTTTGGAACGTGTTAGAATTCTGTTTTTGCATTTTAGTGAAATTTTTGAAAAAATCGAAATTGGTGTGTGTTTAGTCATCAATTACGGAATATTTTTAGTACGACGTGAAAATTGAGTATTTCATTTGTGTTACACTTACATTTTAACATTTTAAAAAAAAAATCTTAATTTGATTTTTTGAAGGTGTCTTCAGTTTTTGCATTTTTAAGAAATGTTTGAAAAAAATTGAAATTTGTGTGTGTTAGTCTTCAATTATGGAGTATTTTGAGTACGACATGAAAATTGAGTATTTTCCTTGTGTTACACTTCAATTTTAACATTTTTTTTAAAAATATCTTAATTCAATTTTTTGAAGGTGTTAGACTTCATTTTTACCCTTTTGAAGAAATTGTGAAAAAATCAAAATGTGTGTGTGTTAGTCTTCAATAACGGAGTATTTTGAGTACGACATGAAAATTGAGTATTTTGCTTGTGTTATTCTTCAATTTAAAAAATATGATAATTGAATTTATAGAAGGTGTTGGACTTCTGTTTTCGCATTTTTAAGAAATATTTGAAAAAATTGATATTGGTGTGTGTTATTCCTCAATTACGGAGTATTTTGAGTACAACATGAAAATTGAGTATTTTAATTGTGTTACACTTAAATTTTAACAATTTTTAAAAAAAATATCATAATTGAATTTTTTTCAAGGTGTCAGGCTTCAGTTTTTGCATTTTTAATAAATTTTTTGAAAAATTAAAATTTGTGTGTGTTAGTCTTCAATTATGAAGTATTTTGAGTACGGCATGAAAATTTAGTATTTGTCTTGTGCTACACTTCAATTTTAACATTTTAAAAAAATATATCATAATTGAATTTTTCGAATGTGTTCGACTTCTGTTTTAGAATTTTTAAGAAATTTTTCAAAAAATTAAAATTTGTGTGTGTTAGTCTTCAATTACGGAGTATTATGAGTAAGATATTTATTAAAAAATATCTTAATTGAATTTTTTGAAGGTGTTAGACTTCAGTGTTTGCATTTTTAAGAAATGTATGAAAAAATTGAAATTTGTGTGTGTTAGTCTTCAATTACGGAGTATTTTGAGTACGACATGAAAATTGAGTATTTTGCTTGTGTTACACTTCAATTTTAACATTTAAAAAAAATCTCACAATTGAATGTTTTGAAGGTGTAAAACTTCTGTTTTATGCATTTTTAAGAAATTTTTAAAAATATTGAAATTTGTGTGTGTTAGTCTTCAATTACGGAGTATTTTGAGTACGACACGAAAATTGAGTATTTTGCTTGTGTTACACTTCAATTTTTACATTTTTGAATAAAAATCATAATTGAATTTTTTTGAATGTGTAAGACTTCTATTTTTGCATTTTTATAAAATTTTCGAAAAAATTGAAATTTGTGTGTGTTTGTCTTCAATTACGGAGTATTTTGAGTACGAGATGAAAATTGAATATTTTGTTTGTGTTACACTTCAATTTGAACATTTAAAAAAAAAATGTCTTGATTGAATTTTGTTAAGTTTGGGAAAAATTGAAATTTGTGTGTGTTAGTCTTCAATTACAAATTATTTTGAGTATGACATGAAAATTGAATATTTTGCTCGTGTTACACTTCCATTCTAACATTTTAGAATAAAAATCATAATTGAATTTTTTGAACGTGTAAGACTTCTATTATTGCATTTTTTAGAAAGTTTGGAAAAAATTGAAATTTGAGTATGTTAGTCTTCAATTACAAAGTATTTTGAGTACGACATGAAAATTGAGTATTTTGCTTGTGTTACACTTCAATTTTAACATTTTAGAATAAAAATCATAATTGAATTTTTTGAACGTGTAAGACTTCAATTTTTGCATTTTTAAGAAAGATTCGAAAAAATTGAAATTTGTGTGTGTTTGTCTTCAATTACGGAGTATTTTGAGTACGAGATGAAAATTGAATATTTTGTTTGTGTTACACTTCAATTTTAACATTTTTCAAAATATATCTTAGTTGAATTTTTTGAAGGTGGTTAGACTTCGGTTTTTGCATTTTTAAGAATTTTTTAAAAAAATTGAAATTTATGTGTGTTAGTCTTCAATTGTGGAGTATTTGGAGTACGACATGAAAATTGAGTATTTTGCTTGTGTTACACAACAAATTTAAAATATTTTTTTGAAAAATATTAATTCAATTTTTTTTAAAAATTAAATTTGGTTTGTCTTCAATTATGGAGTATTTTGAGTGCGACATGATAATTGAGTATTTTGCTTGTGTTACACTTCAATTCTAACATTTTTTAAAAAATATATCATAATTGAATTTTTTGAAGATGTTACACTTCTGTTTTTGCATTTTTAAAAATTTTCGAAAAAAATTGAAATTTGTGTGTGTTAATCTTCAATTATGGAGTATTTTGAATGCGACATGAAAATTGAGTATTTTGCTTGTTTTACACTGCAAATTCAATATTTCTAAAAAATATATATTATTTGAATTTTTTGAGGGTGTTAGACGACTGTTTTTGCATTTTTAAGAATTTTTTGAAAAAATTGAAATTTGTATGTGTTAGTCTTCAATTACGGAGTATTTTGAGTTCGACTGAAAATTCAGTATTTTTCTTGTTTTACACTTCAATTTTAACAAAACTGAAAAAATATCTTAATATATTTTTTTGAAGGTGTTAGACTTCTGTTTTTGTATTTTTAAGAATTCTCGAAAAAATTGAAATTTGTGTGTGTTAGTCTTCAATTATGGAGTCTTTTGAGTACGTCGTGAAAATTGAGTATTTTGCTTGTCTTACACGGCAAATTCAACATTTCTAAAAAATATATGTTAATTGAATTTATTTAAGGTATTAGGCTTCTGTTTTTGTATTTGTAACAAATTTTGAAAAAATTAAAATTTCTGTGTGTTAGTCTTCTATTACGGAGTATTATGAGTACGACACGACAATTGAGTATTTTTATTGTGTTACACAACAAATTTAAAATATTTTTTTGAAAAATATTAAAACCATTTTTTCAAGGTGTTAGACTTCAGTATTTGCATTTTTAAGAAATTTTTGAAAAAATTAAATTTGGTTTGTCTTCAATTATGGAGTATTTTGAGTACTACATGAAAATTGAGTATTTTGCTTGTGTTACACTTCAATTTTAACATTTAAAAAAATATATATCATAATTGAATTTTTTTGAAGGTGTTAGACTTCAGTTTTTGCATTTTTAAGAAATTTTTCCAAAAATTGAAATCTGTGTGTGTTAGTCTTGAATTACGGAGTATTTTGAGTACAGCATGAAAATTGATTATTTTCCTTGTGTTATACTTTAATTTTAACACTTTTGAAAAAATATCATAATTGAATTTTTTGAAGCCGTTAGACTTCTGTTTTTGTATTTTTAAGAAGTTTTTTAAAAAATTGAAATGTGTGTGTGTTAGTCTTCAATTACGGCGTATTTCGAATACAACATGAAAATTGAGTATTTTTCTTGTGTTACACTTCAATTTTAACATTTAAAAAAAAAATATCCTAATTGAATTTTTTGAAGGTGATAGACTGGCGTTTTTGTATTTTTAAGAAATTTTCATAAAAAAATGAAATTTGTGTATGTGAGTCTTCAATTACGGAGTATTTTGAGTACGACATGAAAATTGAGTATTATGCTTGTATTACACTTCAATTTTAACATTTAAAAAAAAAATCCTAATTGAGTTTTTTAAAGATGTTAGACTTCTGTTTTTTCATTTTTAAGAAATTTGTGTTTGTTAGTCTTCAATTAGGAGTATTTTGAGTACGACATGAAAATTGAGTATTTTTCTTGTGTTACACCGCAAATTTAACAATTTTTAAAAAATACGATAATTGAATTTTTTGAAGGTGTTAGACTTTTGTTTTTTTATTTTTAAGAAATTTTCAAAAAAATTGAAATTTGTGCGTGTTAGTCTTCAATAATGGAGTATTTTAAGTATGACCTGAAATTTGAGTATTTTGCTTGTGTTACACCGCAAATTTAACATTTTTTAAAAAATATCTTAAATGAATTTTTTGAAGGTGTTAGACTTCACTTTTTGCATCCGTAAGAAATTTTTGAAAAAATTGAAATTTGTGTGTCTTAGTCTTCAATTACTGAGTATTTTGAGTACGGCATGAAAATTGATTATTTTTCTTGTCTTATAATTTAATTTTAACATATTTTCGAAAAATATCTTCACTGAATTTTGTCAACATGTTAGACTTCAGTTTTTGCATTTTTAAGAAAGGTTTAAAAAAAATAAGATTTGTGTGTGTTATTTTCAATTACGGAGTCTTTTGAGTACGACATGAAAGTAGAGTATTTTGCTTGTGTCGTACTTGAATTTTAACATTTTAAAAAAATATATCTTAATAGAATTTTTTTAAGGTGTTAGATAACATATCTTGCATTGTTAAGAAGTTTTTTAAAAAATTGAAATTTGTGTGTGTTAGTCTTCAATTACGGGGAATTTCGAGTACAACATGAAAATTTAGAATATTTTGCTTGTGTTACACTTCAATTTTCACATTTTTTAAAAAAAATATCGTAATTGAATTTTTTTAAGGTGTTAGACTGGCGGTTTTGCATTTTTATGAAATTTTCATAAAAAAATGAAATTTGTGTGTGTTAGTCTTCAATTACGGAGTATTTTGAGTACGACATGAAAATTGAGTATTTTTCTTGTGTTACAATTCAATTTTAACATTTTAAAAAAATATATCATAATTGAATTTTTTGAAGCTGTTAGACTTCTGTTTTTGCATTTTTAAGAAATTTTTGAAAAAATTAAAATTTTTGTGTGTTAGTCTTCAATTACGAAGTATTTTGAGTACGAGATGAAAATTGAGTATTTTGCTTGTGTCACACTTCAATTTTAACATTTTATAAAAAATATCATAATTGAATTTTTTGAAGGTTTTAGACTTCAGTTTTTGCATTTTTAAGAAATTTTCGAAAATATTGAAATTTGTGTGTGTTAGTCTCCAATTACGGAGTATTAGTACGACATGAAAATTGAGTATTTTGCTTGTGTTACACTTCAATTTTAACATTTTCTAATAAAAATCATAATTGATATTTTTGAAGGTGTTAGACTTCTGTTTTTGCATTTTTCAGAAATTTATGAAAAAATTTAAATTTGTGTGTTAGTCTTCAATTACGGAGTATTTTGAGTAAGACATGAAAATTGAGTTTTTTTCTTATATTACACTTCAATTTTAAAATTTTAGTAGAAAATATCTTAATTGAATTTTTTGAAGGTGTTAGACTTCAGTGTTTGCATTTTTAAGAAATTTATGAAAAAATTGAAATTTGTGTGTGTTAGTCTTCAATTATTGAGTATTATGAGTACGACATGAAAATTGAGTATTTTCCATGTGATACAGTTGGATTTGAACATTTTTAATAAAAAAATCATAATTGAATTTTTTTTAATGTAACGACTTCAGTTTTTTAATTTTTTCAGAAATTTATGAAAAAATTTCAATTTGTGTGTGTTAGTCTTCAATTACGGAGTAATTTTGGTCGGGAATAAAAATTGAGTATTTTGCTTGTGTTACACTTCAATTTGAAGATATTTTAAAAAAATATCTTAATTCAATTTTTTGAAGGTGTTAAGACTTCAGTTTTTCCATTTTGATGATATTTTTAAAAAATCGAAATTTGTGTATGTTAGTCTTCAATTACGGAGTATTTTGAGTATGACATGAAAATTGAGTATTTTTCTTGTGTTATTCTTCAATTTTAACATTTATATAAAATATATGACAATTGAATTTTTAGAAGGTGTTAGACTTCAGTTTTTGCATTTTTAAGAAATTTTTGAAAAAATTGATATTTGTGTGTGTTATTCTTCAATTATGGAGTATTTTGAGTACAGCATGAAAATTGCGTATTTTACTTGTGTTACACTTAAATTTTAACAATTTTTAAAAAAATATCTTCATGGAATTTTTTATAGATGTTAGACTCCAGTCTATGTATTTTTAAGAAATTTTAAAAAAAATTAAAATTTGTGTGTGTTAGTCTTCAATTATGGAGTATTTGGAGTACGGCACGAAAATCGATTATCTTGCTTGGTTACACTTCAATTTTCACATTTTTTTAAAAAATATCATAATTGAATTTTTCGAATGTGTTAGACTTCTGTTTTTGAATTTTTAAGATATTTTTCGAAAAATTGAAATTTGTGTGTGTTAGTCTTCAATTACGGAGTATTTTGAGTAAGACATGAAAATTGAGTTTTTTTCTTATGTTACACTTCAATTTTAAAATTTTAGTAGAAAATATCTTAATTGAATTTTTTGAAGGTGTTAGACTTCAGTGTTTGCATTTTTAAGAAATTTATGAAAAAATTGAAATTTGTGTGTGTTAGTCTTCAATTATTGAGTATTATGAGTACGACATGAAAATTGAGTATTTTCCATGTGATACACTTGCATTTGAACATTTTTAAAAAAAATATCATAATTGCATTTTATTTAAGGTAACGACTTCAGTTTTTTAATTTTTTTCAGAAATTTATGAAAAAATTTCAATTTGTGTGTGTTAGTCTTCAATTAAGGAGTAATTTTGGTCGGGAATAAAAATTGAGTATTTTGCTTGTGTTACACTTCAATTTGAAGATATTTTAAAAAAATATCTTAATTCAATTTTTTGAAGGTGTTAAGACTTCAGTTTTTCCATTTTGATGATATTTTTAAAAAATCGAAATTTGTGTAAGTTAGTCTTCAATTACGGAGTATTTTGAGTATGACATGAAAATTGAGTTTTTTTCTTGTGTTATTCTTCAATTTTAACATTTATATAAAATATATGACAATTGAATTTTTAGAAGGTTAGACTTCAGTTTTCGCATTTTTAAGAAATTTTTGAAAAAATTGATATTTGTGTGTGTTATTCTTCAATTATGGAGTATTTTGAGTACAGCATGAAAATTGCGTATTTTACTTGTGTTACACTTAAATTTTAACAATTTTTAAAAAAATATCTTCATTGAATTTTTTATAGATGTTAGACTCCAGTCTATGTATTTTTAAGAAATTTTTAAAAAAAATTAAAATTTTTGTGCGTTAGTCTTCAATTATGGAGTATTTGGAGTACGGCACGAAAATCGATTATTTTGCTTGGTTACACTTCAATTTTCACATTTTTTTAAAAAATATCATAATTGAATTTTTCGAATGTGTTAGACTTCTGTTTTTGAATTTTGACGATATTTTTCGAAAAATTGAAATTTGTGTGTGTTAGTCTTCAATTACGGAGTATTTTGAGTACGACATGAAAATTGTGTATTTTGCTTATGTTACACTTACATTTTAACATTTTTAAAAAAAGTATCTTAATTTAATTTTTTTAAAAAATATCTTAATTGAATTTTTTGAATGTGTTAGACTTCAGTTTTTGCATTTTTATGAAATTATAGAAAAAATGGAAATTTGCGTGTGATAGTCTTCAATTATGGAGTATTTTGAGTACGACATGAAAATTAAGTATTTTGCTTGTGTTATTCTTCAATATTAACATTTAAAAAAATATATATGATAATTGAATTTTTAGAAGGTGTAAGACTTCTATTTTAGCATTTTTACGACCTTTTTGAAAAAATTGAAATTTGTATGTGTTAGTATTCAATTACGGAGTATTTTGAGTACGACATGAATATTGAGTATTTTGCTTGTGTTACACTTCAATTTGAACATTTTTAAAAAAAATGTCTTGATTGAATTTTTTGAAGTTTGGAAAAAAATTGAAATTTGTGTGTGTTAGTCATCAATTACAAAGTATTTTGCTTGTGTTACACTTCAATTTTAACATTTTAGAATAAAAATCATAATTGAATTTTTTGAACGTGTAAGACTTCTATTTTTGCATTTTTTAGAAAGTTTGGAAAAAATTGAAATTTGTGTGTGTTAGTCTTCAATTACAAAGTATTTTGAGTACGACATGAAAATTGAGTATTTTGCTTGTGTTACACTTCAATTTTAACATTTTAGAATAAAAATCATAATTGAATTTTTTGAACGTGTAAGACTTCTATTTTTGCATTTTTAAGAAAGTTTCGAAAAAATTGAAATTTGTGTGTGTTTGTCTTCAATTACGGAGTATTTTTAGTACGAGATGAAAATCGAATATTTTGTTTGTGTTACACTTAAATTTTAACATTTTTCAAAAAATATCTTAATTGAATTTTTTGAATGTGTTAGACTTCATTTTTGCATTTTTAAGAAAGTTTTGAAAAAATATGAAATTTGTGTGGGTTAGTCTTCAATTACGGAGTAGTTTCAGTACGACATGAAAATTGAGTATTTAGCTTTTGATACACATCAATTTTAACATTTTTTTTTAAAATATCATAATTGAATTTTTTGAAGGTGTTAGATTTTTGTTTTTTGCATTTTTAAGAAATTTTTGAAAAAATTAAAATTTTTGTGTGTTAGTCTTCAATTACGGAGTAGTTTCAGTACGACATGAAAATTGAGTATTTAGCTTTTGATACACATCAATTTTAACATTTTTTTTTAAAATATCATAATTGAATTTTTTGAAGGTGTTAGATTTTTGTTTTTTGCATTTTTAAGAAATTTTTGAAAAAATTAAAATTTTTGTGTGTTAGTCTTCAATTACGGAGTATTTGGAGTACGACATGAAAATTGAAAATTTTGTTTGTGTTACATATCAATTTTAACATTTTTAAAAAAAATATCTTAATTGAATTTTTTGAACATTTTAGACTTCAGTTTTTGCATTTGAAAGAAAATTGGAATTTGTATGTGTTAGTCTTCGATTATGGAGTATTTTGAGTACGACATGAAAATTGAGTATTTTCCTTGTGTTACACTTGAATTTCATCATTTTTTTTTTAAATATCAAAATTGAATTTTTTGAAGGTGTTAGAATTCAGTTTTTGCATTTTTAAGAAATTTTTGAAAAACATTTAATTTGTTTGTCTACAATTATGATGCATTTTGAGTACGACATGAATACTGAGTATTTTTCTTGTGTTACACTTCAATTTTAATATTTTAAAAAAAAATATCTTAATTGAATTTTTTGAAGGTGTTAGACTTCTGTTTTTGCATTTTTACGGAAATTTCGAAAAAATAGAAATTTGTATGTGCTGATCTTCATTTACATAGTATTTTGAATACGACATGAAATTTGATTATTTTACTTGTGTTATATTTTAATTTTAACATTTTTTTAAAAAATATCTTAATTGAATTTTTTGAATGTGTTAGACTTAAGATTTTTCATTTCACAGAAATGTTCGAAAAAATTAAAATTTGTGCGTGTTAGTCTTCAATTACGGAATATTTTGAGTACAACATGAAATTGAGTATATTTCTTGTGTTACACTTATATTGTAACATTGTTTAATAAAATATCATAATAGAATTTTTTGAAGGTGTCAGACTTCTGTTTTTGTATTTTTCAGAATTTTTGAAAAAATTGAAATTTGTGTATGTTAATCTTCCATTACGCAGTATTTTGAGTACGGCATGAAAATTGAGTATTTTGCTTGTGTTACACCACAAATTTAACTTATTTTTAAACAAAATATAAATTCAATTTTTTGAAGTTGTTAGTCTTCACATTTTGCATTTTTAACAAATTTTAGAAAAATTGAAATTTGTTAGCCTTCAATTACGGAGTATTTTGAGTACGACATGAAAATTGAGTATTTTGCTTGTGTTACACTTCAATTTGAATATTTTTTTCAAAAATATCATAATAGAATTTTTTTGAAGGTGTTAGACTTCTGTTTTGTATTTTTAAGAATTTTCGAAAAAAAATAAAATTGGTGTGTGTTAGTCTTCAATTATGGAGTATTTTGATTACGACATGAAAATTGAGTATTTTGCTTGTGTTACACCGTAAATTTAACATTTTTAACAAAAAATATCTTAATTGAATTTTTTTGAAGGTGTTAGACTTCGGTTTTTGCATTTTTAACAATGTTTTTAAAAAATTCAAATTTTTGTGTGTTAGTCTTCAATTGTGGAGTATTTGGAGTACGATATGAAAATTGAGTATTTTGCTTGTGTTACACAACATATTAAAAATATTATTTTGAAAAATATTAATTCAATTTTTTTTAAAAATTAAATTTGGTTTGTCTTCAATTATGGAGTATTTTGAGTGCGACATGAAAATTGAGTATTTTGCTTGTGTTACACTTCAATTCTCACATTTTTAAAAAAAATATCATAATTGAATTTTTTGAAGGTGTTACACTTCTGTTTTTGCATTTTTAAGAATTTTCGAAAAAAATTGAAATTTGTGTGTGTGAGTCTTCAATTATGGAGTATTTTTAGTACGACATGGAAATTGAGAATTTTGCTTGTTTTACACCGCAAATTCAATATTTCTAAAAAATATATATTAATTGAATTTTTTGAAGGTGTTAGACGACGGTTCTTCATTTTTAAGAATTTTTTGAAAAAATTGAAATTTGTGTGTGTTAGTCTTCAATTACGGAGTATTTTGAGTTCGACTGAAAATTTAGTATTTTGCTTGTTTTACACTTCAATTTTAACAAAACTGAAAAAATATCTTAATATATTTTTTTGAAGGTGTTAGACTTCTGTTTTTGTATTTTTAAGAATTCTCGAAAAAATTGAAATTTGTGTGTGTTAGTCTTCAATTATGGAGTCTTTTGAGTACGTCGTGAAAATTGAGTATTTTGCTTGTGTTACACGGCAAATTCAACATTTCTAAAAAATATATGTTAATTGAATTTATTTAAGGTGTTAGGCTTCTGTTTTTGTATTTGTAACAAATTTTGAAAAAATTAAAATTTCTGTGTGTTAGTCTTCTATTACGGAGTATTATGAGTACGACACGACAATTGAGTATTTTTATTGTGTTACACAACAAATTTAAAATATTTTTTTGAAAAATATTAAAACCATTTTTTCAAGGTGTTAGACTTCAGTATTTGCATTTTTAAGAAATTTTTGAAAAAATTAAATTTGGTTTGTCTTCAATTATGGAGTATTTTGAGTACTACATGAAAATTGAGTATTTTGCTTGTGTTACACTTCAATTTTAACATTTAAAAAAATATATATCATAATTGAATTTTTTTGAAGGTCTTCAGTTTTTGCATTTTTAAGAAATTTTTCCAAAAATTGAAATATGTGTGTGTTAGTCTTGAATTACGGAGTATTTTGAGTACAGCATGAAAATTGATTATTTTCCTTGTGTTATACTTTAATTTTAACACTTTTGAAAAAATATCATAATTGAATTTTTTGAAGCCGTTAGACTTCCGTTTTTGCATTTTTAAGAAATTTTTGAATAAATTAAAATTTGTGTGTGTTAGTCTTCAATTACGAAGCATTTTAATTACGAGATAAAAATTGAGTATTTTGCTTGTGTTACACTTCAATTTTAACATTTTATAAAATATATCACAATTGAATTGTTTTGAAGGTGTTAGACTTCGGTTTTTGCATTTTTAAGAAATTTTTATAAAAATTTAAATTCGTGTGTGTTAGGCTTCAATTCCGGAGTATTTTGAGTACGACATGAAAGTTGTGTATTTTTCTTGTGTTATACTTCAATTTTAACATTTTTAAAAAAAAATATCCTAATTGAATTTTTTGAAGGTGTTAGACTTGCGTTTTTGCATTTTTAAGAAATTTTGATAAAAAAATGAAATTTGTGTGTGTGAGTCTTAAATTACGGAGTATTTTGAGTACGATATGAAAATTGAGTATTATGCTTGTGTTACGCTTCAATTTTAACATTTTTTAAAAAAAAATCCTAATTGTGTTTTTTAAAGATGTTAGACTTTTGTTTTTTCATTTTAAAGATATTTTTGAAAAAATTAAAATTTGTGTTTGTTAGTCTTCAATTACGGAGTATTTTGAGTACGACATGAAAAAGGAGTATTTTTCTTGTGTTACACCGCAAATTTAAAAAATTTTCAAAAATATCATAATTGAATTTTTTGATGGTGTTAGACTTTTGTTTTTGTATTTTTAAGAAATTTTCAAAAAAATTGAAATTTGTGTGTGTTAGTCTACAATAATGGAGTATTTTGAGTATGACCTGAAATTTGAGTATTTTGCTTGTGTTACACCGCAAATTTAACATTTTTAAAAAAATATCTTAATTGAATTTTTTGAAGGTGTTAGACTTCAATTTTTGCATTCGTAAGAAATTTGTGTGTGTTAGTCTTCAATTATTGAGTATTTTGAGTACGGCATGAAAATTGATTATTTTTCTTGTGTCATAATTTAATTTTAACATATTTTCAAAAAATATCTTCACTCAATTTTGTCAACATGTTAGACTTCAGTTTTTGCATTTTTAAGAAATGTTTAAAAAAAATAAGATTTGTGTGTGTTAGTTTTCAATTACGGAGTCTTTTGAGTACGACATGAAAGTTGAGTATTTTGCATGTGTTGTACTTGAATTTTAACATCTTTAAAAAAAATATCTTAATAGAATTTTTTTAAGGTGTTAGATAACATTTTTTGCATTGTTAAGAAGTTTTTTAAAAAATTGAAATTTGTGTGTGTTAGTCTTCAATTACGGGGAATTTCGAGTACAACATGAAAATTTAGTATATTTTGCTTGTGTTACACTTAAATTTTAACATTTTTTTAAAAAAATATCGTAATTGAATTTTTTTAAGGTGTTAGACTGGCATTTTTGCATTTTTAAGAAATTTTCATAAAAAAAATGAAATTTGTGTGTGTTAGTCTTCAATTACGGAGTATTTTGAGTACGACATGAAAATTGAGTATTTTTCTTGTGTTACAATTCAATTTTAACATTTTTAAAAAATATATCATAATTGAATTTTTTGAAGCTGTTAGACTTCCGTTTTTGCATTTTTAAGATATTTAGGAAAAAATTAAAATTTGTGTGTGTTAGTATTCAATTACGAAGTATTTTGAGTACGAGATGAAAATTGAGTATTTTGCTTGTGTTACACTTCAATTTTAACATTTTATAAAAAATATCATAATTGAATTTTTTGAAGATGTTAGACTTCAGTTTTTGCATTTTTAAGAATTTTTTGAAAAAATTGAAATTCGTGTGTTATTTGCTTCAATTACGGAGTATTTTGAGTACGACATGAAAATTGAGTATTTTGATTGTGTTACACTTCAATTTTAACATTTTTTTTAAAAAATTCCTAATTGAGTTTTTGAAAGATGTTAGACTTTTGTTTTTTCATTTTTAAGAAATTTTTGAAAAAATTAAAATTTGTATGTGTTAGTCTTCAATTACGGGGTATTTTGAGTACGACATGAAAATTGAGTATTTTTCTTGTGTTACACCGCAAATTTAACAATTTTTCAAAAATATCATAATTGAATTTTTCGAAGGTGTTAGACTTTTGTTTTTTTATTTTTAAGAAATTTTCAAAAAAATTGAAATTTGTGTGTGTTAGGCTTCAATTACGTAGTATTTTGGATACGACATGAAAATTGAGTATTTTTCTTGTGTTACACTTCAATTTTAACATTTTTTAATAAAACATCATAATTGAATTTTTTTTTTAAGGTGGTAGACTTCTATTTTTGCATTTTTATATGTTAGTCTTCAATTAAGGAGTATTTTGAGCACGACATGAAAATTGAGTATTTTGCTTGTGTTACACCGCAAATTTAACATTTCTTTCAAAAATATCATAATTGAATGTTTTGAAGGTGGTAGACTTTTGTTTTTGCATTTTTATGAAATTTATGAAAAAATTGAAATATATGTGTGTTAGTCTTCTATGAGTATTTTGAGAACGACATGAAAATTGAGTATTCTGCTTGTGCTACACTTCAATTTTAACATTTTTTAAAAAAATATCATAATTGAATTTTTTTTTAAGGTGACTTCAGTTTTTGCACTTGAATTAAATTTTTGAAAAAAAAATGAAATTTCTATGTGTTAGTCTTCAATTACGGAGTAATTTGAGTACGACATGAAAATTAAGTATTTTTCGTGTGTTATACTTCTATTTTAGCATTTTCTAAAAAAAAATCTTAATTGAATTTTTTGAAGGTGTTAGACTTCTGTTTTTGCATTTTTACGAAATTTTTAAAAAAATAAAAATGTTTGTGTGTTAGTCTTCAATTAGGGAGTAATTTGAGTACGGAATAAAAATTGACGATTTTGCTTGTGTTACACTTCAATTTTAACATATTTTTAAAAAAAATCTTAATTCAACTTTTTGAAGGTGTTAGACTTCATTTTTTTATTTTTCAGAAATTTTTTGAAAAAATAGAAATTTATGTGTGTTAGTCATCTATTACTAAGTATTTTGAGGACAACACTAAAATAAAGAATTTTTCCCGTGTTACGCTTCAATTTTAACATTTTTCAGAAAATATGATAATTGACTATTTTTGACTTCATTTGAATGTTTAAGAAATTTTGAAAAAATAGAAATTTTTGTGTGTTAGACTTCTATTACGAAGTATTTTTAGGACAACATGAAAATTAAACATTTTGCTCGTGTTACACTCGAATTTTAACATTTTAATCAGATATGATAATTTACTTTTTTTAAAGGTGTTAGACTTCACTTTTAGCATTTTAAGAAATATTTTAAAAAATAGAAATTTTTGTGTGTTAGTCTTCTATTACAAAGTATTTTGAGGACAGCATGAAAATAAATTATTTTGCTCGTGTCACACTACAATTTCAGCTTTTTTAAGAAAATGTTATATTTGACTTTTTTTTAAGCTGTTAGACTTCATTTTTTCATTTTTTTTTTTTAAATGAAAAAATGGAAATTTGTGTGGGTTAGTCGTCTATTACGAAGTATTTTGAGGACAACATGAAATTAAACCATTTTTCTTATGTTACAGTTCAATTTTAACTTTTTTAGAAAATATGATAATTGAATTTTTTTGAGAAAATATGATATTTGGATTTTTTTTGTGAAGGTATTAGACTTCATTTTTGCATTTTTAAGAAATTTTTGAAAAAATAGAAATTTATGTGTGTTATTCTACTATTACAAATTATTTGCAGGTCAACAGTAAAATAAAGAATTTCTCCCGTGTTACACTTCAATTTAAACATTTTTAAGAAAATATGATAATTGACTATTTTTTAAGGTGTTAGACTTCATTTTTGCATATTTAAGAAAAAATGGAAATTTTTGTGTGTTAGACTTCTTTTACGAAGTATTTTTTGGACAACATGAAAATTAAACTTTTTGCTCGTGTTACACCTCAATTGAACATCTTTATGAAAATATGATAATTTACTTTCTTTGAAGGTGTTAGACTTCACTTTTTGCATTTTTAAGAAATATTTTAAAAATAGAAATTTGTGTGTGTTAGTCTCCTATTACAAAGTATTTTGAGGACAGAACGAAAATAAATCATTTTGCTCGTGTTACACTACAATTTCAGTTTTTTTAAGAAAATGTTATATTTGACTTTTTTTTAAGGTGTTAGACTTCATTTTTGCATTTTTTTTTTTTAAATGAAAAAATGGAAATTTGTGTGGGTTAGTCGTCTATTAAGAAGTATTTTGAGGAAAAAATTAAAATAAATCATTGTGCTCGTGTGACACTACAATTTTAACATTTTTAATAAAATATGATATTGGACTTTTTTTTAAGGTGTTAGACTTCATTTTTGTATTTTTAAGAAATTTTTGAAAAATAGAAATTTATGTGTGTTAGTCTTATATTATGAAGTATTTTGAGGATAACATTAAAATAAAGAATTTTGTCCGTGGTATACTTCAATTTTAACATTTTTAAGAAAATATGATAATTGACTATTTTTTAAGGTGTTTGACTTCAGTTTTGCATATTTAAGAAATTTTTGTGTGTTGGACTTCTATTACGAAGTATTTTTAGGACAACATGAAAATTAAACATTTTGCTCGTGTTACACTTCAATTTTAACATTTTTAAGAAAATATGATAATTGACTTTATTTGAATGTGTTAGAATTCACTTTTAGAATTTTTAAGAAATTTTTTAAAAAAATAGAAATTTGTGTGTGTTAGTCTAGTCTACTATTACGAAGTATTTTGAGGACAGCATGAAAAGATATCATTTTGCTCATGTTACACTAAAATTTCAGCATTTTTAAGTAAATATGATATTTGACTTTTTTGAAGGTGTTAGACTTCATTTTTGCATTTATAAGAATTTTTTTTTAAAAAAAATAGAAATTGTTTGTGTTAGTATTCTATTACAAAGTATTTTGAAGACAACATGAAAATAAAGTATTTTCTCGTGTTACATTTCAAGTTAAACATTTTTAAGATAACATGGTAATTGACTTTCTTTGAAGGTGTTACACTTTACTTTTAGTATTTTTAAGAAATTTTTGAAAAAATAGAAATGTGTGTTTTAGTCTTCTATTACGAAATATTTTGAGGACAACGTGAAAATAAAACATTTTGCTCGTGTTACGTTACATTTCAATTTTAACATTTTTAAGAAAATATGATAATTTACTTTTTTGGAGGTGTTAAAGACTTCATTTTTGCATTTTTATGAAATTTTTTAAAAATTCAAATTCCCCATATATTACTGACAAGTGTCAAACAAATTTAAAATATGATATATATTTGTTTACCAAACGGGGAAATGTGTTATGTTTCACATCTTCCATGACAGAACTAGTGTATTCCTCGCTCCGTTTCGGATGAATTGTTTCTTAACTTTGATTTTTCTGAGATAAAACATACTTTGGAATATAAACATGTTACGTTCAAACGTCAATCATAACTTGCTGAATACTCCGATACAATTTGAATGCTCGAAGATATAAATTTGGTACTTATAGTTAATCGAAAGATTAAATTGTATATGATGTCAAAATCACATCAGAATAATTGTAATATTTAAATTCAATGCAGCACAGATATGGATCTACACAATAAAAGTATTCCCAAAAACTATCTTTATTCCATTAAACTAATTTTATTCACCATACAAATTTAACAACTGGAATAAATAAAACTACCTTAATTATATTCATTAAACAAATACATCACATTTTACAAACTCGATTCGTGAACTGTGAAAATAATTTCAAAATAAAAAGAACAGACACCAAATAGACACGACCAACTCAACAATCAATGAATACACCTGACATACATAGAAAATATAAATAGCACATTTACTTAACCGCACTGGAAACCGGAAGGAGCATCCTTGCCACAATAGTTGAGCAAAAGGCTAAGGTTAATAGGCAAGTTAAGATTTATGCCTAAAATATTTGCTTTGAGGGCCGTGCAAAGGCAGACCGCCGCGTCGAGATCCACCAGTCCGCCGAGGAGAGAGCAACAGGTGCTTGTCGGGGGACTGCCAACCTTAACATTGATCAAGCCAAGTAGATTGGCACATGCACCCAGCTTCAGTGTGTCAAGTGGGCATTTACCTGAGCTAGTCGGTGGCGGCGAGCTAGTCGGTGGCGGCGGACATCCTCCTTTTGGCGGTGATGGTGGTGGCGGTGGTGGTGGTGGACAGGCTGATGTGGCGATCAAGAAAAGTAAGAGATTCACAGCAAGGAACAAAGCTGTTTTTGAGGCCATGGTATTATTTTGTATTATTGTTCTTATTATTGGAACTTAGATTGTGCTTGAGAGAGGAATGAGGGGTGCTTGGGTTTTATAGAGATATAGAGAGTTAGGGTTAGGGTTCTGTGTTGGGACAAAATTTTGCCATGTGAATGGTTGGCTAATATTGGTGGTTAATAGCTGGCGGTATGTAGGAAATTTTGTCCAGAGGCTCAATAGGCACGGTGGCGATATGATATTTACAATGGAAGTGAATTGTGAAATGAATGTTAGGTATGTAATTTGATCAATCAATCATAGTTCACAAAATTTGATCCGTGAATTTCCACAATAATTTGAATGTTCTTTTTTCCATGGTCTTCGAAAAGTTGAAGGGACCTTTGCTTAAATTTGTCATTTGATGTTTAGATTATCCCATTAACTTTATCGAACTTTTAGTTTGCTTAAATCTGATCACTACCATCAATATACCGTTCATTGTTTAACCATGCATGTCATTGTATGATATTTGAAACGTACCATAAAAAAGATCATATACATACATACACCATAATATAATTATATTCTAAAACCCTAAACCCTAAACAACACAACTCAAATCTTGAATAATATATATCCAAAAGTCCATAATAATTAAATAGTAACATGAAACGTACCATAAAAATGATAAAAATATAAGATAATTTGAAAAATGTTCCATTAATATGTAGGAATGTGGGACAATAAGTAATTATCCATATAATCCATCAAGAAACAATTCTTACTAACCACATTTAAAATAACAAACCCAAATTAAATACCAACAAAACTAAATAAAACTCAACAAAAAAAATGAAAATATAACCAACCGAAAAACAACAACGCTTAAAATGTCTTAATATTTAAGCACACTTGAACCCCTCAGGAACACCCTTGCCGCAAAAGTTAAGCACGAGACTAAGGTTAATAGGCAGGTTAATATGAATGCCAAGAATATTTGCTTTAATGGCGGTACAAAGGCAAAGCGCCGCCTCGAGATCGACCAGTCCATCTAGCAAAGGACAGCACGGCTCATGCGGTGGCAAACCGACCTTGACATCTTTAACCAAGTTGAGCACATTTGCACAAACACCCAATTTCAGTGCATCCACTGGGCATTTACCTGATGATCCAGTTGGGTTCGATGGGGTCGGCACGGTTGGTACGTAGGGTACCGGGGTTGGAGTTACTGGACCATTACAGTAGTTACAAGCACTAGAGAGGGTGAAGAAGAATAAAAGGATTGGTGCTAAAAAGAAAGAGAGTGATGCAAATTGTTTGCCTGCCATTTTTACACAGCAAGTTTGATTAATTTTACTGGCTAATTTTACAGTTTTCTAGGGCAAGTGAGATTGTTACTAAAGTTGATGTACTACTTATATAGCCAAAATTGAGATTATATTGGCTGGACTCGGTATACACTGGAATTCTTAAGCCAAGGATCAAAACTAGTATTGTGGAAGGTTTTGGAACCAATATTATTTTGGTTTTCCATTAGTTATGGTGAAGAAAAAAAATATGAAACTTATATTTTTATGCTATTTAAAAGAGTTTCTTGCATCATGTAATATAATAAATGATAAATATGAAACTTATATTTGCTTTAAAATCAATCATATTAGTTTCTACACTAATATTCAGGGCTGGTTCCGGAATAAGCCCGACAAGTTCCGGGATTAGGGCAACCAGTCGAGGGAGGCCGCCAAGCAACCATTTATATTTAGCATTTGCAAGTTAAAAAATAAATCAAAAGAACCCAATAGAAAGTAGGATATGGACATTCATGGTTAGAGAATTTATGCGGTCGCGTGTAAAAGATGGTTGCGAAGAAAAGTATATCTTGTTATGAATAATAATAATATGTTTATGAATATCCATGCATATGTCTGAGCCTTTTGGTATTTTATAACTCCTTATAACTCCAAAAAAAATGATATTTTTATTTAATATGATTAATTGTAAATTCTTTATTGTTTTAAGATTTTTCATTCCTTATAAATAGAGAATATATTATGTACCATGTTTTGCAACTATTTTTTAACATAATTTTGGATTTTTTGTGATTATAATATTTGTACGTTTTGTGATTTGGCATATATAGGATGTTAATCTATATGTTTGCGTTAATATATACAATAAAATTATCACATTAAATCCAAACAAATATACAGCAATTAGATGTGACATCTTAATATAGGATAAATAATGTAATAGATGTTAATTTGTAAATAATTGTACGAATATAATTAACAGTTTTAATTCAACAAAAACATCATGATGTATCATTGTGAATATGATAATGGACGCTTCTCCTCCCAAAAGAAAATCGTAAATGTTACTCTAATCACATATTTCCCTACCACATCCTCTATATCCTAACTAACACATTAATTAACATAAGACATATGGTTAAAAAATAATTAATATTACTTAACAATTGTTAATTTATATAAATGTTACCTATATATCAATTAAGTAATTATTATATATAAATTAATTATTAAAATATAATATACTTTTGATTTCATTTCAATTTATTTCTTTGATTGAGGTTTTTATATTTTTTTATTGAAGAAGAAGAAGAAGGGCTGTATTCGTATTCCTTCCTTGGGCTTGGAAAACCAAAAAGACAGGATCAATCTAGTCTACGAAATATAAGAAATATCATGTATGGAATTTTTTTATTATTTGTTTTAGATTTTAAAGTTATTTTTGATTCTTGCATTTTGTTGGTACATCACATGTATTAAGTGAAAGAAAAGATAATTTAGTCTTTTCAAAAAATTAAGGATGTTAACGGTATTGATGTTTTTTTCATATTTATAGGGATATTGATGATATTTTATGTACTTTTTTTTGTCGTGAAGAAGAGAACATCTCATGATAACATCCGATGCTATATAACATATCAGTCTAGTGAAACCAAAATAACCGGACCGGCCTTGCTAATATATTTTTAGTATTTTCATAGTTATCCCGTCACAAAATAAAATATTTTTTTTTAATGACATCCAACAAACGGCCGCTTGTCGATACTGGTACTTATATTTTTTTTATATGATGCCGATGAGATTTAAACTAATAACTTCTACTATATGTTGTTTTATTATGTCAAACATTTAATAAGCGGTCGCTTGAGATACTGCTATTCGCAAATTGATTTTTGAAATATTTTTCTGAAATTATGATATTATAGTATCACATGTCATGTATATAGTTTACTAACCAAATACAAATAATAGGTCTAAATTTTGATATATATACTAATTCTATATTTAATTTTCATTAATCATAATTATTGCTGTAAATTCTTTTTGAAAAATCTACGAGAGAAGGATGTAGGGTCCAAGCATTAGATGATGGATTGAATTGATGATAAAGTTTGGATACTTTACTGGTCCTTGCTAAACGGGACAAAAAAGTGTGACAATTTGATAACACGGGACTGGCTAGTAGCTTAGTATGTGGCTCGTATTACGATGGAATATATGGGGTTTGCCTGGCAAAACTGGCGAATTCTCATGATCGTGGTTTGGGTCCATACTATGCTAATCCCTGATTCAATGATTTTTAATCTGTCTGTTCTTGCAAATTAATCCATGTTTTGCAATGAGTTGCTAGCAGATGAACTTCATCAAGACTAAATATTATGTTTAGGGTTAATAACAGGACTCAAAAAAATTCAGATATACTATCAAATCATTCCACCTATTAAATTCTCGTGAAGAGATGCTAAATCCAAAATAATTGCGATAATGTTCGCAATTGGATTGCTCATAGAGAAGTACTTGCCTTGCTTGTGGGGAAGTGTTTTGACTTTAACTCTTGCAACCCTTGTCTATTTTCAAGCCCCAAAACAAACTCCATTACAATTGATGAGACCCTTGATCGATGAGTTAGAAACAGGAGTTAAGTAGGTTGATTAATATTATTAATTGATTTAATTAATGATTTTAATTAATTATTAATTATTATAATATTTTTATTTCTCTTGATGGGACCCTTGATCGATGAGGTTAAAAAAAGTCATGCATGCGGATATTTTATTAAAGTAAGCACTAAAATAAATAAATTATTATAATATTTTTATTTCTAAATTGTGAAAAATCATAAGAAAAAATTAGGAAATATTTTTAGTATATTAAGTATATGACAGTGTTTGTTCAATATAATTGTGAAAGGACGAGAACGTATCGAAGAGAGAAGAAAGAAACAAAGATAAACAGATCTGTAAAGAAACCGGGTTTGAGGTTGAACCGGTTCCGGTTTTTCTTAAAGTAATCCTTAACATAATTAGTAAAAATTTCAAACGAAAACTCTAGTTTTTTTTTGGATATTTAAAAAAAAAAAAAAACTTTTTGGATACTCCAAGAAACCCTCGCTAATCAATTTTTTTTTTTCAAATGATTTTTCAATCTCTCTTTTCTTGCAAATTAATCCATGTTTTGCAATAAGTTGCTAGCAGATGAACTTAATGTAGTAGACTAAATATTATGTTTAGGGTTAATAAGAGGACTCAAAAAATATCAGATATACTATCAAATCATTCCACCTATAAATTCTCGTGAAGAGGTGCTAAATCCAAAATTATTGCAATGATGTTCGCAATTGGATTGCTCGTAGAGAAGTACTTGCATGTGCGAAAGTGCTTCCACTTTCAACTCTTGATATCCTTGTCTATTTTTTTTAGGGACAGTTGTCCAAAGGACTTTGGGCACACTCCACGTCCAAATAACTAGAGGTGACAAATCGGGTGGGTTGGATATTTTCGGATTCGGATTATTTTTTGGCGAACTTAATTCGGATCGGGTCGGATTGTGTTCGGGTTTTATTTTGACCGGATTTTTTTGGGATTAAATTAAGTGTTCGAGTCAGATTCTTCGGGTTCGGATTATGTCGAGTTTGAATTGATTTTGTTTCGGACAAAAATAATAACTAAAATTCCAAACTATAATATTTGAATCAACCACTAAATTCGTGTTATATTCGGGTCTCGAATTACTCGGTTTCGGATCGGGTCAAGTTCGTGTACCATATAAAACATCTGATTTGGGTTATTTAGTCCCGAGTCAGGTTGTTTGATTTTTTAAAATTATGTTTAGTCAGGTTGGGTCAGACTTCAAGTTACTCGGGTCGATTTTTCGAGTTCGAGTCATCTTTGCTAGCTCTACAAATAACTCAACCATCACGATCTAAAACTGTGATTGATCTGGCTTGATTAAAAGTTTAACAGGGAGTTAATCTCCTATGACTTTCTAAATTGGTTAATCCGACTTGTCTAGGAATGACTGTAAGGCGTAAGCACTAAGTAAATATTTTTAGGATTGAATTTCGTAATTTGGATTGGTACATAAATTGTGATTAGAGATCGACTTGTGCAACTCTTTGCGAGATTTACATGTCTAATCTTTGTTCTCTTACATGAACTGACTTTTTCTTCTTTTATAGCATTCTCTTTCCAATAGGTCGAGGATGTCGCAGATGCATTAGATAAGAAGAAGAAAAAACTATAGCAAGAGCTATTTGTCTACTTCATGAACATGAGTATGTTTTTCTATAATATATATAAAGCGAGTTTTATGATAGATTTTTTTTCTAGTGATAAATGTGTTTTCATATAATATTTCCGGAATTTGTCGATTATTAATACATTATCTGGCTTTAAATGATAAAAATACACTTAAATCTTACCAGAAAATAATCATTAGTTGGCAAATACCCAAAATATCTTTTTAGAAAAGGATCTACCATAAGAAAATGATCTACCGTAGAACTCTCCTATATATAAATATTTATTATACTAAGTTCAATTTTGTTCCCTCGTGCAGAAAACACGAGCGACATGAAATGTATTTTCGAAAGCAAATGTGCTATCAATATAACAAAATAACTCAATACTTTTCATTAAAATTTTGAATCAATATCTAAGTAATGTTGGCTTAATGTTGTTGTATGCTCTTTTGAATAAATGTATAATATGTAACTAGCTTTCTCCCCTGCGCTATTGCGCGGGAGTTGCATGTGTGTTCTTGATTATTTTTTTTTGATATATTAATTTTTACTTTGTTTTATTCTTTTGTTTCCTTTTTTGTGATATTTTATTTGCTATGTAATGTTGTACTTTACTATAATTTCTCGAATTTAAATGAATATATCATATGCGGTTGTGTTATTGATTATTTATTTTTATGTATTAGTTTTTACTTTGTTTTATTCTTTTGCTTCCTTTGTGTGGTATTTTATTAGCTGTGTAATTTTGTTCTTTACAATAATTTATCGAATTTAAATGAATATATCATATGCGATCAGTGTGCAAATGATATGAACAAATTATTAATACATCATATGGAACATAAATGAATACAATGAACAAAATATAAATATTTCGCAACTAAAGAAACATATAATATTGAATAACTTATAATAATAAAGAAATAAAAGAATTACAATAATATAAAGTTTTACCTAGTTGTGTTATTAGAAGGTTATACAGTCAAGTATATCGGAACAAACGAACATTTCATCCAAAAATAAAATATGTAAGTACATTAATTGTTTGCCTCAGTAAATCATGATATTTATAAATTTTACAGCAACTATTGTTTGAATTGTTCAAGAGCCGGCTTTCTTGAAGAATTCAAACAGTTATAGTTGTAATTGTCTATTTTTTATACATCATCGACAAAATCGAGGCAACAATGATGATGATGATGATGATGATGATGATGATGATGATGATGATGATGATGCTCGTTTTCATGTTCATAGTCGTTTCGTACTTGTACTTGTGCCTTTGTTCGTATTTATATTTCGTATTTCGTTTTTTGTATTCGCGAGTTGTGGTTCATAAGCGTATCATTATTAGACTTTGTATGATACTTGTAATTTTTATATTTTATTTGTATTTAAATTAGTATTGCTATTTCGCATTAGTAGATGTAGTCATGTTTCATATTTCGCATTTAACAATTTTAATGTTCCTGGTATTGTGTTCATTGTATTATTTTCTTAATTTACTCTGAGCTCTCAAATATGTATGGTTATTTCGTGATGAAATATACACAGGATTAAAGTTGGAGTCGTTAAATTTGTATGGTCATTTTGTAACTAAACATCTACATGACTAATATGATTTAAGAGTGATTTCGTACGTATTTTAATTTTCTTGAGGAACAAAGGATCCAAAAGTTTTCAACAAAAGAAGAAATCTTATGTGCTATAATGTCTTGATTTTAGTTTGGATATTATGTGTGTGTTCTGATGTATTTTGGATATTACGTTCTAATGTTATTTGGATATTTGGATGTGTGTGTTTTGATGTTTTTTTGGATATTACATTTTCATATTCGGTTTTCTATGTTTTGTACTCACTATATAATTTTTTTCAAATTAACTACCTTGTTTGCGGATCATTTTGAGTTGGCAAACAATTCCCGAAAATTACAACTAAAATATATAAATTATAGTTCTTAAAAAAATCTAAAACATTCGTATTTTAATTATTTTTCAATTGTAGTTCTCGAAATGTCAAAAAAATTGTTCGAATTGTCAAAAAAAAATCCGAAAACATCTCTTTCGCCAAAGAATTTGCCGAAAGAGGTTAAATTGACATTTTCCGCCCATTCAACCATCCTTGGAAGAATGCCATCAAATCTATGTATTTTCGTGAGAGGGTCTGGCGAGAGATGTTAACAGTGCTTAATCCCTTAATTATGTCCAAATTAACCTCTTAAGTTTTTTCGCCACACAACCTGACGAAAGTACATTCTCTGACGAAAGAACGAGATTTGCTATTTGCAGAAAACACTGTCTTACAAATTGACTTTTTCTTTTTCTCCGATAATTGTTATTACTGATTGTTAAAAAATCCATTAAATTCAATAATATTTTGATCTCCGATAATTGTTATTATTTTCTTGATTGTGTCGCACATTATTTTTCTTTTTCTTTTGAGAAATAACAGAGTAGTAACATCTCAAATTTAAACTACCAAATCTATCCTGATAAAAAAAGTTATCACTGAATTAACTTTTAGGGTGTATTTGGCAATTTGGAATTTTATTATATTTTCCCACTCTAATGTAATTTCTTATTCTGAAAATAGAATTAGAGTGAAATTATATTTCTCTTGAATTTATTTCTATACGTAGATTTTCCAAATTATAATTCTCTAAATTTTGAGAGTGTCGATGTGGAGGAAAAAATGTAAATTTTAAGTGATTTCGAAGACGATGTCGGCAACCAATCTCAACGAAAATGAATTTCGGTTTTCCTCTTTATGTTTGGTAATTGTACGTTATTTGAGTATTAAACTTGATATTTCTTTTATGATTGAATAATCGAATTGAAATATCTAAAAAAACTACGCATAATATTTATATTTTACATTATCAGAAAGGACGATCTTTTTCGTTTTCAAACAAGAAAGTGAACCGGTTGACTCACCGATTCGACCAATAAAACGGGTGCCCCAACATTGAATGATTGACCTCAACGATAAACTATCTTAAATATGTCGTCTTGTAACCAAGCGATTTTGTGTATCGGCCCCATGTGGAGGAACAACCTGTCTCGGCCCAACCAATCACACAGACATTTAAATATATAATGGACCAAGAATGATAGCCAGATATCAAATTTATAATAGCCCATTCTCCATACAATACTTCAACAAATTAAAGTAAGGAAAATTTGCAGGGGCATGCAAGTTTGTTTCACAAATCGTACGAAACAAGAGATTATCCGCCCTTCTCAAGTTTTGGAATCATCATTAATGCTTAAAAAAAGCATAATAAACATTGAAAAAATAACATGGACATTCAAAAAACTATATCGTACATATAAAAAAAATATTAACGTGCAGTAACAATATAAAAAAATACACAAAGTTGTAATGAAAAAACAAAAACAAATGTAAAGATGTAATGAAAATATATAGTAAGTACATAAATATAGTGGATAAAATTTGAAATAATATTAATATTAATAATTATTATTATTATTAAAAATTAAACTAATAGAAATATTTATCTAATTAAAAAACAAGTAATAATATTCGTAGAAATATTCATATTTTGTTTAGTAATGAGTTTGCCATCAATGCATTTTGGAGTGCACTCCAAAAAATATTGTTGTCCATTCCACTTTCCACCTTATCATATATTTTATATGTATAATTTGTCACTTTTCCTTTATTAGTTTTTATACTTTTTGTATCATATGTATAAATAATATGTTCTTATTTACATCGTTTTTATTATATTTTATATTTTTTCTAGTATTTTATAACATTTTATGTAACATGGAAATAAAGATATGTGGTTAATAACTTTTCACTGTATTTTTTTCTATACTATAAAAAAAATATTTGTTGTAATTTATATTTTTTACTATTATTTATACATTATTTTTTATATTGTTGATAAAAATATACGTAATAATTATTATATATATTTTTTTATACTATGAATACAAGTTTTGTTTTTATTTATATTCTTTATCATGGGTAAACATATGTTGATCTTTATACCTTGTTTAATATTATTTATAGATTTTTTAATATTTCTTGTAGAAAAAAAATTATAAATACGAGTGGTTTTAATTAGGAGTCATTGTAAAATGATATAAATATGAAGATGAAAAGTATAATGCAAAAACTATTATCTGAAAACATTTGAAGCTCCCGCATATTTTGTGATGCCTATTAAATTCGGCCGGTTGTCTAATTTTGTTGTCCGCCATTTGTTTTGAGTCAATGTCTAGCCATATATCGGCTCCTGGTTGAGAGTGGCATTTTGAAGTGCAATAGCACTGGACAAGAGTGTGTTAGTAACTCTTTTTTTTTGTGTGGAAAAGTCACTTCGAAATGCTTTGTGTTTTTTGTGTATCTTTGATATATTCCCATTGTTTGGATGAATAGGAATAATTTGGTTTAGGCCAGGTTAGGAAAAAAAGGAAAATTCTTAATAATGTAAATTTGGATGTGATTTAGATATTTATAGAAATATTTTAAGGTTTAAATAATTGTAGGTATTTTGTATAGAAACAATACAAATTAAACAATTACCAGTTCGTTGGGTACTAATACATATTGAGAAAGACGCTCTGATTTTTTCACGCGCGTCATGCTAGTAATATATATTACGAGATATTATAGGGTTAGTGCAAGAAAGGGAACATACGTTACAGAAGGAAACCGAGTACTAAAAATGTTTCATGTCAAAATCGATAAGACAATAAATTATTTGGCGAGAAACATAATAATATTTTAAGAATGAAGGAAAAAATAAAATGTCTTGAAATAATATCATAATATCAAATAATATAATAAATATAAAAGGTAATATCATCAATTTCTTTATATTTTGATTTCTTTTGTTTTATTATTTTAATTAAACAAAATAAAGTATATAAAAATGCATTTTGTTAAAACAAAATGTCATATTAAAATTACTTCTTGAGATAAAAAAAAAATGTAGTACCTAAAGAGTAGATATGAAGTTCTATTGTATATATGAAAAAATAATGATAATAAATAATATTAATGTTTGTGAAACAAAATATTTTAGGAAAAAAAAAGGAAAATATTCTACTTAAAATAATATAATAGAAAATAGAAAAAATATCACAATTTTTTGTTTGTATACATTTTCATCTATTATTTTAATTAAACAAAATAAAATATGAAAAAATCAAACATTATGAAGTTTGTTAAAAAAGTATCTCGAGATCTCGTATGCGTGTTCTTAAGGTGGGATAATTGAATGTAAAAACAGGTGAATCACGGATCAAAAAATACTTTTATGAAATATTCTTCCTCGAGATATTGGCCGGTAATTCAAAGTGACTTATATATATATATATATATATATATATATATATATATATATATATATATATATATATATATATATATATATGGTTCTCGTGGTATTTAAAAATTTTAGGAGCCTTCTGAAAATTCCACATGCAATGTGTGTTGGGGCGGCGGCAACGATCCGGCACCGCCCCGTGATGTATAATAATTCAATATGCCCGTACAAAACGGACCGTAATAACTATGTGAATTCAACCGAATAATCTTAATTAAAACCGTACCTTAACAGTATGCGGAAGCGTATGGAATTCGTCCGAATTGATGTCGCGCCATCACCGTTGTTGCGTTCATGAAGCCTTAGTCGCAAAGATTTGGAATTCCAAGCACTTTATGATCTCCAATTTGAAGAATCCTTCGGTTTCTTTTCTCCTATGGATCTCTCTCTTTTCTTAATGGGATGGAAAAGAGAATGGCAGACTATCATATGTGCTTGGGACCAATTTGCTTTTATAGCCACAATACATCTTTTCACAAAGACATACATTTTTGGGCTCCCTAATGTGGATTTTCTAATTCAGCCCATCATAGAAAATAGAAGCACCCCCCACAATATTCTACACATCCAAAAGGCCCACAACTTAATTGACACATTTAATGCTTAATTTTATAACTAAAATTCATCACTATATTATAAGCATATAAATGACAATATTACAACACATAATATTTTACATATAAGTCCAATGTTGGAATAATGTTCCAACAATCTCCCACTTGGACTATATGTAATTCCTTATAATTACGTATTGACCATAAACCGAAATACGCGTACTTGTTTGTCATAAAAACTTCATGTGTCCCTAACCAATTCCGTCCATCAATAATATCAACGTAGGATCAAAGCGGTTTTCGTCACATTTAACGCAACTAAACCTTCAATGGTCACATACACTAATACAACTGAATGACATGAATCATGATGTGGATGTGTAGCATGGAAATTTCATGTAATGTGATCTTAACATGCCTATTTCCAACTTGGTCCTTCTAAAAAATAAATTTAGTGAGATCCTTAAAATCGTCTCCTTTAATAACTTAATGAGACAAACCGTCTCTTTTAATAACCTAATGAGACAAACCGTCTCCTTCAAAACTACATTGAGACAACCCGTCTCCTTTAATACCTTATGAGACAAACCGTCTCCTTTAAACTATATTGAGACGAACCTTATCTAAATCAGAGTAAAGTGATAAATGTAACTTTAATTCTGCAGAATAACCATAATACCGTATCATATGTTTATGACATATGTTTATATCACGTGTCTATATCATAATAATTGTACAAATATTTACTCCCACTATAACCGAATATCCTTAACCGAAATTACACCCATATAAGCAACGTCTTGCTTATATAACCTATTGGGTAATTATACCTTATTGGAGTTTGTACCAAAATATATGATAGACAAATATTACTCTGAATTTCTTTACTTTCTCTCACGTAAGTAATGGTATATTTAATAATTAACAAAATTCATCTCAAAACCAAATAAGATGATTTTGTTATAAAACCAAAAATATATATATACCAATATCAATGTTCTTGAGATGTCTAAGTTTGTCTTTTCGGTTAAACAAAAATTGTAGCCGTATTTCCTCCCGCAAACAAGACATCATTAAAGAACCATATTTCCAATAAATGTGAGTACCGAATTAATGTTAAAAAATAACTATAATCAAGCATTGTATTGCTCACCAAAATAACCGAATAATAATAATAAATTTAATTAAAGGTTATCCCCATCATCAAGATATCCCTTTTCCGTTAATATTTTGACTTTGGCCAATCATATTAACTTCTTATTAATATCTTGGTGTAGTAATCAAGAATAGATAATAAATTAACGTGTCAATAAATTAACCTTCCTTTGGGCCGATTAAATAAATCACACGTAAAACCGAATAATTATCACACACTTATTACCACATATGCATATGAAATTATATTAAATATTGCCTTCCTTTGGGCCGGTCAATATTTAAATAATATCATACACATATCCTTTTATATTTTAAAATATAATTAATTTCAACAAGAGAGGTCACTTTGGCGACATGTTGCTGATCTTAATTAATTTTAAAACACATATATCTTGAACCTTTTAATTAATCTTAAAATTTTACCTTATTATGGATAATTTCCTTAATTTTAATATTCAAAATTTTAATATTCTGAATTTTAATATCCATAATTTCCATATTCAAAATTTCCATATTTAGAATTTCCAAATTCGGAATTTTCCTGCTCCAGATTTCAAAATCCTGTTTCCAGATTTGGAATTCCTTATTCCAGACTTTGAATATCCAGAATATCTGTATTCCAGAATTTGAGATTGTAGAATTGTATTGTCAAGAATTTCCAGATTCTAGGTTTTATATTTGCCAGATTTTGAAATTCGGAATTTTAAACACCCTTTGAAAACCGGAATATTGAATCCAAAATTTATTTCCCAGTTTTTCCTTTCCCGGATTTCAAATAGCTTAAAAAAACTGGAAAACTAAATCCCACTTTCCTTTTCCTGAATTTACGAATTACGGATTTGAAATACCTTGAGAATGTAGGGAATATGTCCCCTACATTCCCCGGCCCCGGGCCCGGGCCCGCGCAGCGGATATGTAGGCCCGGTCCGGTTCCCCGATTCCCGAGATCACGCCACGACTTCGAGGGTACGATGCAAATAGAAGGTTAGATCTTTACCGGTGCAAAATTGATTGCACACGAAGGGTTGATCGCTGCCTTCTTTCTCCTGTCACGTTGGTGACAATACGCGCGTCCCACACCACGCGTCTTTCACCGCTCGTTGACTTCGCCGATTCGCTTGATTTCGTCTCCGACTCAATCTACTCGTCCGAATCGATCACAATCGTGAGAGCCTCAGTTGTTGCTCCTCTACGTGTATCCACCTTGAATCGCAAGACGTCGGTCACGGATGCACCTGCCTAGACGATGCACCGGTGAACTTGCTCAATCGAATTGATTCTCTAAACCGTAAAACACCGTTTCACGGTTTCTCTCTTTTACACCTTTTCACTCTCTAGAAATTTGTCTCACAATTTTCTGGATAATTCTGAATGAATTGCTTTTTTTTTAAGATGAGAGAGAAAATCCTATTTATATATAATAGGATCAGGATTAGCCAAAAGGCATGTATATCCAATATGCACCCTCTCACACAGAAAACTGCATGAACCTGGTCAGTATTCTGTCCAGACGAAATTGATAAATTTCTCTGACAGAAAATCAACCAACACGAAAGATGTAGATAATCTTATTATCTACACGACCCAATTTGGCCCAGACCAATTGGAGTTCGTATGCAAAAGTTATGACTGTTTTACTAACTGTATGTCATACTGTTGCACCCTTTCGGTATTTCACAGAAACGACACTTATACTTCGTTCATATGAAATATATTTCTACATGAAGGTTATAGATAATCTAATTATCTATCTTACCCAATTTGAACCATTCAAATCGGATTTTCCTACTGAAAGATATGGCTACGAATGTACGACTACATTCGTTTATCCTTGTGTACACTTTTACGGTTGATCCTGAAACTGTATTTCCTTCAGAGAAAACCGGAATAATAAATCCAAAATCTGTTTCCCAGTTTTTCTTTTCCTAATTTTAAAAATCCAAACTTTAAAATCCTGAACTTTATATCCTAATTTCCAAATTGAGACTTTAAAATCCTGAATTTGATATCCAGATTTTATATTTAGAATTTGTAATTCCGGAATTTAATAAACTTTAAAAACCAGAATTTCAAATTCTAATTTTCTTTAACATAAAAAATCGAGAATTCAATTCTCATCCCTTCCAAAACTGAAAAGATACGACCATCAGAGGGAAAAAATGCAAAAAAATGGAAGGGAAAAATGGCGTCCCCTCTCTCTGGTCCCATGTCTGGTTGGCGGGCCACTGTGCCATCGGTGTCCGTTGACGAAACGGAGACCAAAGATGTTTCCGGAATCACCTACTGAGTACAGAGAGATAGTACAAATTTCCTAAAAACTTTTCTTTCTCTCTAATTTTTACGACCCGTTTGTGACCCGTTTCGATAAAAACTCGAAATTACCCGAAATTAATCGAAATTGGACGAGAGAAATCGTGCTAAACACTGTATACTTCGTTTCTCTTCCATTTAAACCGTGATTCACCATAGTTTCGCTCTGATACCAATTGTTGGGGCGGCGACAACGATCCGGCACCGCCCCGTGATGTATAATAATTCAATATGCCCGTACAAAACGGACCGTAATAACTATGTGAATTCAACCGAATAATCTTAATTAAAACCGTACCTTAACAGTATGCGGAAGCGTATGGAATTCGTCCGAATTGATGTCGCGCCATCACCGTTGTTGCGTTCATGAAGCCTTAGTCGCAAAGATTTGGAATTCCAAGCACTTTATGATCTCCAATTTGAAGAATCCTTCGGTTTCTTTTCTCCTATGGATCTCTCTCTTTTCTTAATGGGATGGAAAAGAGAATGGCAGACTATCATATGTGCTTGGGACCAATTTGCTTTTATAGCCACAAGACATCTTTTCACAAAGACATACATTTTTGGGCTCCCTAATGTGGATTTTCTAATTCAGCCCATCATAGAAAATAGAAGCACCACCCACAATATTCTACACATCAAAAAGGCCCACAACTTAATTGACACATTAAATGCTTAATTTTATAACTAAAATTCATCACTATATTATAAGCATATAAATGATAATATTACAACACATAATATTTTACATATAAGTCCAATGTTGGAATAATGTTCCAACAATGTGAACCCCCACGAATTTTATTAATGAAACGGATACAAAATAGTAGCATGATGAACAATTATTGGATCATTAGATTGGAACGTATAACCGGTCCAATTTATCTCTTAATATACAACTCACTATGTAAAATAGATACTTGTACTATGCTCCTCAAATTCCCACACATTTGTATATCATCAATTCATAATCAATTAACATGGTAATTAACAAAAAGAAATTTTTTTAACAATTAATTAATATTCATCAAGAATTGTTAATTTATATGTATTTTAATTTATATCAATTAATCATTAATGAAGTATATTTTTATTAATTATCATGTTAATTAATTCTTAATTGGTGATATAGAGATTGTTGGATGAATTTCAAACACACCATGTATGGACTCATATAATAATATACGAACATTTTCCAAAATCCAAAATCCCCTAACTTGTTTGAGATTTATCAAAATAACATTTAGATTATTTCGAAAACCCCTAGAAGAGATTTATCAAAATAACATTTAGATTTTTTCAAAAACCCCTAGAAGTCATTTATTATCGGGGTTTCTAAATTATTTGTTTCAATCTTTATCCGAATTTAAGCACCTAAAAACAATATTAAAATATATTAAGTTCATATTATTATTGAGAAATTCTTAATTATTTGTTTTTGTGTTAATTTTAAGAAAATAAAAGTTTATCTTGCAAAACAATGGATATAACTGGATTCCTCTCCGTTTTTGAGAGAGAAACGGACTCAACTCGATCCGACCTGACCCGACCCGACCCTATCATATCCGACCCGACTCGACTCGACCCGACTCGACCCGACCCGACTCGACCCGACCCGACTCGACCCGACTCGACCCGACCCGACTCGACCCGACTCGACTCGACCCGACCCGACTCCACCCGACTCGATCCGACCCGTCTCGACCCGACCCGACCCAACCAGATCCGGTCCGACTAGACTGGACCCGACCCAACCGAACCGACTCGACCCGACCTGAGGTCCTGAAGCGACCCGACCCGACCAGACTCGATCCGATCTGACTCGACCCGACTCTACCCGACCCGACTCGACCCGACTCTACCCGACCCGACTCGACCCGCCACGACTCGATCCGAACCGACCCGACTTGACCCAACTCGACCTGATCCGATTCGTCTCGACCGGCTCGATCCGACCCAACCCGACCAGATCCGGTCCGACTCGACTTGACCCGACCCAACCGAACCGACTCGACCCGACCTGAGATCCCGACCCGACCAAACTCGATCCGATCCGACTCGACCCGACTCTACCCGACCCGACCAGACTCGATCCGATCCGACTCGACCCGACTCGACCCGCCACGACTCGACCCGAACCGATCCGACTTGACCCAACTCGACCCGATCCGATTCGTCTCGACCGGCTCGGCCCGACCCGACCCGACACGACTCGACCCGACCCGACTAGACCCGCCTCGACCCGTCCCGACCCGACCCGACCCAAACCAACCCGCTCCGACTCGACTCGACCCGACCCGACTCGAACCGCCTCGACCCGAGGCGACTCGACCCGACCTGACGCGACCTGACCCGACCAGACTCGATCCGACCCGACTCGACCCACCCCGACTCGGCTCGTCTCGACTCGTTTCTATCACTTCTTCATTTTTCGCTCATCCTTTATCTGAAATATATGATATTACATATCAAATTGATCGAAAAAATGAGAGGAATCCAATCATGCCCCTTGGTTTGCAAAATAAGCTTTTATTTTCCTTCAATTTTATAAATAATAAAATATTTCCCAATAATAATATAATTTTTTTAATTTTATATACTTTATTTAATATTGTTTTTAGGTGCTTAATTTCACTTTTAAAGACAAAAAATATGAGTAAAAATAAATTTATCAAAATTCTCCATACTTGCATGTTTCATCGTCCACAATAAACAGTATATATACTACATAAGATAAGTACAATCAAGGAATGCAAACGTATACATAATTCTAAACAATGTTAGACTTGACCCGACTCGACCCGACCGGACTTCAAGTCGTTGCTAAGCCTACATTAATATTATTTATTATCATTATTTCACTATGTTCCTTCCCGGTTCATAATAGGCGTAGCTAACCCTACAATATCTCGTAATATATATATTATTATTACGAATTCTAAAAAAATTACAATTTTGACTTCAATTGAACCCTTAAAAATCTTATCATATCACATGTACCATTAAAAACTGAAAAAGTTAAAGCAAATATCTCTTCAAACATTAATTTTAGGTACCATATCCGAAAATAATAACTTGCATTGTTATGAAATTGAATCATTGATGTTTAATAGAACAACAAAATTGGATAAATATCATTTGTTATTTTTATTAAAATATACAATTTCCTTTATATTTTTGCAAAACATGTTTAAAAAAATGAAATGAATATCCTGGTGAATGTATGTATCACAACAATTGTCAAACGGAGAATGCTTAAAAAATGAAATGAAATCAATATCAGGAAAATAAATGAATGTTCTTGGCTGTTAGGAATCAGAGGCGCATAACATAATAAGTTTGGAGAAGTCACACTATTTAAATAAGGTTAAATCAAAATAGATATTTATGACTTGATATTTTCGTTTGTTTATTTATTAACTATGTATATGTCTGCACAAAATGTTATGTTTATAAAATAAGATTTTTCTAATAATCATGCAGTTTGACCTCAATATTTTTCGCTTATTCTATCTCTATTTATATTTGTTGAAGGTATTAACATATAATGTTTCTTTATTTTTCTTTCTTTCAAGGCGCTAACGAAAATGATACGAAGAAGATACAGCTCACTCAACGATTGCGTATTATCTACTATTTGGATATAAATATATGAGAAATTATACTTTGCCATCAAATTTTCACAAAACATCCTCAATTTCCAAATTAATCCACTTAATTAACAATCCAATTAACAAGGAACATTGAATTAATAATTTCAAAATATTAATCATTATTTGTTAATCCAGATGGATGTTAATTATCACGATAAAAATATAACATGTGTTAATATAAATGTTGGTTAAATGGATTAACAATAAAATTGAGGATGTTTTGTGAAAATCTGATGACACCATATATGTTTTCTAAATATATATTGATTATGGAATTCTTCTAGTAACGTGGAAACTTATTCAAAACATTAATTTTTTTGGGGATCTAATATATTTACTTTCAGATCGAACATAGTTAATATAAAATATTTTTTTTGGAGAATTATATAATGCATCACTTTTTTGTTTACCAAGTTTAAATTGTTACCATAAAAACTAAATTTGTAACTTGATGAAACATTTAATTTTTTTGATAATAAATGAAGAAGATGCATATCTTTTTCATCAATTGATGTCAATGAGATTGAACTCACAACTTATTATAATATATAATTTTTTGTGTTTTACACTCAACCAACTGGGTTATGATCCATTGCCTATTTAATTCATCCTGTAAATCGCACTACCCGATGCTTGCGCGGAGGAAGTTTAAATCAAACAAAAGAAGTACATCATACAATAGGTCATTTATATATAATCTATTTAACCAATATAATTTTTTCAAAACTTATTATATAAGCTATGAGATCGAATTATTTAGAGTGCTTACCATTTTAACGTCTTAATATTGACCTCTTAAGAAATGTTAAGACTTGCAATTTTGAATTTTTTTTGTTATTATATCTTGTATACAGAGTTGAGTTTTGTTCAAAAAATTGACCTGTGTTACTTTTCAGGATTCTTTGTGGTTAAACTATGTAATCTCATATGAAACGGGGAAAATAAATTTGTTTTATATGGTATATATATTTTACAAGATTTTCTGTTAAGCAAAAACTCAGAGAGATTATTTGCTACTTTAGAACTATATCTACTACCAAGTAGTATATTATTGGGGTATTCTTTGAAAAAAGCCCCGACTTATTTGGGATTTATCAAAAATTTCTTAACTTATAAATTACTTCGAATTCCCCTAGAAACTGAATAGATTTTTTTTAACCCTATTAGTGTTTTTTTTTATTAATTAACCCTATTAGTGTTATGTTTAACTTTCCATCTAAATTATTTATTTTTGACCAAAATACCCTCACAATTTATTTTAAATTCGAATTCATTCTATAAACTAATGAATAAATAACACAATATAATATTTCATAATATTATATTATAATATTTATTCAGTTATAATATTTTATAATATTATATTATAATATTTATTCGGTTATTTCATTTTCGCTCAATTGTCCACAAAGTAGCAAGTCAATTGCTATCGCAAATTTTTGCATCAACTGCGCTTCTCTCCATTCGGCATTCCCACCAAAAGGACTTTAATGAGATGGAACGCAAGTCCGCCCTCGGCTCAACTGTCGCCACACCTCTTTTGTGAGTGGGCAATGGAGAAATAGATGACTAGTTGATTCTATTACTTCGGGAACACAACAGACACGTTGGGTCATGGGGTCACCCCATCTTTGCTAGATTCTCTCGCGTTAAAACTCGATTGTTTAGGACAAACCATCCAAAAAATATTATCTTTACGGGAGTCCTTATTTTCAATAAGTGAACACGTTGGGTAGAGACGTTATACCATCCTTATTTTGAATATTCAACTCGATTGTTTAGGATCAACCATTTCATATAAAGTTACATAGTTAAATCAAAAATAATCCAAAAATCGGACACAAGTCAAATTTTAGAACAAAACTCGACTTTGTAATTTGTATACATGATATAAATATAATAACAAAATAAATTCAAAATTGCAAGTCTTAACATTTCTTAGAGTTGAATATTAAGACGTTAAAATGGTAAGAAACACGATATCGCACTCCAAATAGTTCGATCTATTGTTTATTTAAAAAATACATATATAATAAGTTTTGAAAAATTATATTGCTTTAATAGATTATATATGAAAATGAGCTATTATATGATACACTTCTTTTGTTTGATTTAAACTTCCTCTGCGCAAGCACTGGGTAACAATTCATTATATAATTCTCCAAAAGACCCCCAAAAAAAATATTTTATATTAAATATGTTTGATCTTGAAATAAATATTATGTCTCGAGGCAAAAAAAATCATAATTAGATCCCAAAAAAATTTAATGTTTTGAACATTATATATTTAGATCCAAATAGTAGACAATATACAATCTTTGAGTGAATTGTATCTTATTCATATCATTTTCGTTATCGTTCACGAAACAAAGAAAAAATAAAGAACCATTATACATTAACCTTCAAGAAATTTAAATAGAGATAGAATAAGCGAAAAATAATGAAGTCAAATTGCATGATTATTAAAAAAAATCTTATTTTATAAACATAATATTTTGTGCAGACATACACATAGTTAATAAATAGACAAACAAAAGTCTCCAGTCATAAATATCTATTTTGATATAACCTATTTAAATAGTGTGACTTTTCAAAACTTATTATGACATTTTTATATAAAAAAATTCAAATCCAATTATTTCGGTGCAATACGATGTCTCTTTAACACCAGAAATATAAGTTTGGTAATTTTATTAAAAAAATGATTATTTCTTATATTTCTCGAAGAATGACGTGTAGATGTGCAAAGTATTCAATGATAGCAATTTTTGGGGCAAAATTATAACTTGTTCTGTGTCTCCGAGTAATTAAGTAAATACATTTTGAACAAAAAATACTAAAATAACTTGTTCTGTGTCTCCGAGTCCGAACAACCAAGAAAATAATATTGTTTCAAACAATTATAAAATAAATATAATGTTTCATTAAAAATATGTGAACTATTAAAAATAAATATTCGAACTCAAGAAAAAATAAAATATATATATATATATATATATATATATATATATATATATATATATATATAGGGGAGTTCTATCATACACCCTTTTACAAGGGTATTTTGGGTATTTTAGCAATTAATTATATTTGTAAAATGGTGTATCATAAAATTTATTTTTTATGGAGATTTTTGTTTAAATGAACATAAAAAAATTCCAATTTAATTAATTGATAATTATATTTGATATCTTACCTTAAATATTCATAAATGGATAATTACTCCAAATACCCTTGAAAATGAGTGTATGATAAGGAAAGGGGTGTATGATAGAAGCCCCCATATATATATATATATATATATATATATATATATATATATATATATATATATATATATATATATATATATATATATATATATATATATATATATATCTTATTCAATAATATAATATTACTAATGGACATAGGTAATAGTTTTGTTTCCAAAATATAATTCATATTAAAGGAAATAAAATATGTGTAAATATGTATTTTGTGAATATAAGTTTTTTTAATACACACGTGATTTTTTTTCTAAATATATACTCTCCAGAAATTATAATGTTTTCAATAAATAAAAATTTGTATCTGTTAAGAAATTGTTACATTATTAAAATATGTTCGTGGATATTTTATTTTCTCTAATAAAAAATCTTTGAAAGAAAAATATGTTGAATTTCTATTCAAAAAATTAGATTCATATGATAAGATAACTTAAAATATCTTTTTTGTTTTAATATTCTTTAATATTTAACATTTTCTAATAAAATATTATACTTTTATAATTATTTGACTTTGAAATAATATTAGTATTAAAAACTTTAGAACTTGAAATATTTGAAATATGGAGTTTCTTTAAGGAAAGGAAAGATATTTTTCTTGGCTATTCGGCCTTTCGAGAGGCCAAACATGTTATTTTCATAATTTTCTATTCTATATGTTTGTTACTTTGGAAATTTATCCACTCTTGTCTTGCACTCATTTATAACTTTTATATATAAATGTATTCACGAAGTCACGTCATAATGATAATTGATCATTATATTTTTAATACGTGTTTTCCTCTCATTCAATATATTTTATTATTGATTTTAATGATTAAATATAGTTATTTCTGTATCAATATTTTACAACTTATTTGAAAACCTATGTTTAAGTCATGTCATCTTAGATTTTTACATCCAAAACATCTGATTATTATCAAACGTTTTAATTGAATGGAGTGTCCACGTGACAAGAAATATGAAAAATTTGTATACATTTTCTTTTGACGCACAACAATTATATGAGAGTGGCTAGACTATTTAATTAAGTACCAATATTTTGATACTTAATGTTTTTTCACCATTGGATTTGCATTGAGTTTTGTGCATTTAATGATGTGCACAAAATTTCATGATCATCATGAAAAAAACACAAATCTCAATATACAAATCCAACGCTTAAAAAACATTAAATACCAAAACTTTAGTACTTAATTAAGTAGGTTAGCCTCCCTCCCTCTCTCTCTCTCTCTCTCTCTCTCTCACACACACACACACACACAATCATATATATATATATATATATATATATATATATATATATATATATATATATATATATATATCAGTGTTTAAAATTGCGGCGATATTGCGGATATTGCGGCCTGGGATTTAGAATCGCAATTTCGCAATGAAATAATGCGGCATATAGCGTTTTTGCGATATTGCGGAAATTGCGGCGAGATATCGGCGAGATATCGGTAATATTGCGGATATATCGGATGATATTGCGGATAATATTCAAATCGTTGTAATTTTATCATCCTTCCACCAAATTACATGAAGTTTATATCGAAATCGCTCGTCTCGAAGAGAGGAATGCAGTGATGGGCTTGAATTTGTGAAATTTTGTCTTTTACCCTAAATTAAACACAAAATACACGTTAAAGAAATTTTATCGAGAATTATTTAATATAAATATTATAACATAAATTTTGTGATTATTTAATACTTAGTTTCCATGTTTTATTATCAAAATATTTGATAAAATTTGCTCATAACGTATATAACTTCTAAAATGTGTTATTTTCATCTATAAATGTATGAATTTAGTAATTTTCATTGTATTTCATTGATGTTTAGATTTAAAATTTGAGTTATAGTGTTTTGATATTTTTAGGATGTCGACAAAAAATTCTTCAACAAAATAAAATTCCAAAGATCCCGTATAATTTATATTTTAATGGAAATTTTATGATCAACTTTTATTTACACTGAAAAAGTTCATGGACAATCAACTTTTTTATTCTTTTTAGAAGAAAATTATAAAGGAAATTTTATGATATTATTGGTGATAAAAAATATTGTGAAAATTATATTTAAACAAACTATTGTTTTTACATAATTTTTTATCGCAACGACTGTCCGAAATAAGGTTATTGCGCCGCAATTGCGCCCGCAAACGCAATCCGCTGCAAAAAAAGACCCGACCTCAATGGACCGCAATATCGCAATTTAAAACATTGATATATATATATATATATATATATATATATATATATATATATATATATATATATATATATATATATATAGTGGAACTTTAATTTCAAAACAAGTTTACTTGATTTTTGTTTTTAATTTGATAGTCATATTAGTATGATTTATACATAATGTTTTTCTAATTTGAATTTTTCAAGATGTAATACATGAAAATGCAATGGAAAAGAATGTACATTTAGTATTTTAATAATTGAATTTGAAGAATTGTTTTGACCTATGATTATAAAATTTATATATAACAGTAAGTAGGTTATGTTTTTGTTTTTGTTTAAATAATTTGAATATCAAAATTCTCAAAACTTTAATCGAAATGAAAAATAATAGTTAAAAATATAAATAGCTTCTGAACTTATAAACACATATTGATTACTATTGTTATTTTTGAATTTGTAAATTTTAAAATTTCAGACGATGCTAAATAACTTTCAATTATGTTTTTTACTTAAATAAATTTCGATATTATTTTTTTAATTGATTTCATTGTTAAATGCGTAATTGTATATAACTTTTATTGCCTTTTGGATTAATAAAAAATATATTACTATTATATAATTAATCATGTACAATGAGTACATGGATCATATGATTTACTACTTTTATATCCGATATTGCATAAACTATTGCAAATAACAATGATATATTTTTTGTTATTATTTTTTCGTACAATTATGTTTTATCTCAGATGTTATCTTACAATTTTATTATTATAAGTATTAATACTTGATAAAAAAAAATGTTGTTTTCTTACCGTAACATAAAATACTCGTAAAATATATAATGATTATACATAAATAAGTTTTAATAATAGTTTTCTACAAGAGTTATTCATTGAAGTCAAATGAAATCAATCTACTATTTCGAAATAGAAAAATTGTGGGGCCCAAATACCCTTATTTCTGCAACATTATTGAGGAGGGAGACTTTTTAGACTATACAGTTGACATGATCGGTTTCGAAAGTGATATATACAGGGCATTTATAATTATGATTATCTCCTTACTTGTATATTACCAATAACTCCTAATTAAGTATGGTAATCAAATAGGCTTAACCACGTATGCCTCTATCATTATTCATTTGAGCTGATTGGTCGTCATTATAAGTGTGTTAATATTATCCAATCAATTGATATGATTTGTTTATTGAATAACTGATAGCTATTGGTCAGAACGATCTTAATTTTAATCGCAATGCATGTCTATCTTGGAAAGTTATTAAAAAATTATTTTGTGTTATAACTTAAAAAGAAAATAAAATATAATACAGGTTGTTATTAATATTTTTTTTGTGCGTGATTTCTATATTTTTCACGCCTACAACATGTAATTATATTTATTATCACAGTTGAAAAATTAAACGATTCGTGTTAATTTTTTGCCGAGTTAACTCTACTCGCTAGTATTCAAGTTAACTCGGCCTTTAATTTGAATTATATAAAACTCGATACTTAACTCGACAAATCAGATTGAAATTCAGAGTGACTCATTTGATTCAACTCGAACATAAATAAATTCATTAACTTTGATATCATTATTTCCCTAACTTATTTTCAAGGATTCGGATATGATTCAACAGTTATTGTAAGATGCTCCAATCAAGACACTAATGATCATTGGATGATGACTTTGATGATAATTTATTAACATGACCTGCACACGATCAATGGCCTTAAAAGTAATATCACAATTATCATCAAAATCATCATCCAAATGTCATTATTGCATTGGTCGAAGAATCTTTCAACGACTGTTAGACCATATCCGAACTCATTTTCAACACTTAACTTAAATAAACAACTATGTGTATACTACATAATATTACAAATACACGGTTACTTGTCATGCGATCTCATTGAGTAATGATCGATCTCGAAACAACTCCGATCTGTTACATTTTGAGTCGATTCAATTTTTTTATTTTTTTATTTTTCGAATTATGTTTATTATCAACATTTCTTTTTTTAGTCTCGTATTTCTAGTATCCATATTTATTAGTATGAATATAATATATGTGTCAAAATATCTTTGTATTTTTTTAAAATCTTATACATGTTAATTGTGTGTTAATTTTGTGTGGTCGAGATTTAATATAAGAGGGTCAAACACTTGGTAAAGATTGAGGTTATATATGTCACATTGCCCCATTGGCACCTCCATGGTCTTTTTTTTTTTTTTGATGTCTTGATGCGTTAATCGAGGAAGATTAGTAGGGTTAATTGGATTGATTAGCCATCAAATCAAGTTTAGTTGAATTGATTTAATTAATGTGTCTAATCAATCCAATTAAATCTTTTCGATTGACGCATCAAGAAATCAATTGAGGGTGTGTGGGGATGCTATATATTTTCCGATAAAGATAGGGCCGGTCCTACGAACAGGTCTACCCGAGATTTAGAAAATTGAAAGGTCTGATTTGAAAAAATTTCTCTTATGTATACATTTCCAAAAAAAAAAATTATAACTATGGAAGAAATTGATTTGAAAAGGAAGAGTTTGGGAAAGAAAAATGAGAAATGGAGGCCAAAAAAAATATACAAGGGGTTTTATATAAAATTTGTTTTATGGTATTTTTTGTATTTACTTGTTGTTTATAGTATCGGTAATTTTACCCAACCCCTCAAACCAACTTTGGCCTTGCCGATATTGGTTTGAGGGGAATTTCCATCCCCAAATTGCATCCCCAAAATTCAATTGATGGTTAATTGAAATTTGAATTAACGATTAATTCAAAGTTAATTATCGGTTAATACAATTGTACTATTTATTAACAAAAATTAATAATTTTAATTAACAATTAATAGAATTTTGGGTACACGAATTGGAGACACGGATCAATCCCCCCCATATCGGCACACTCGTGGTGTAGGATAAATGGCCTCTTATAGTATTTGAAACAAAACTAAATTTTCATTACCGATACAAATGGTTCACACAGGATCTCACCACTTTTTAACTTTTCAAGGACGGATTTTGAACAGATTTGGGAAGGGAAGAATTCCCCCTCCCATTAATTTTAGAATACAAGACACATGGTGAGGCCACGTCGGCGAACACTGTTCACCCGACACTGTTCACCAGTACTGTTCCACTGTTCACCCGAGTACTGTTCATTCCGGTTACTGTTTTTTTTTTTTTTTTTAAATTTTATTTTATTTGACATATATCTTGGGTTCTAAATAAAATATTTGAATTTTTCATCGTATTAATAAATATAATTGACATATGTCTTGTGTTCTAAATAAAATATTTGAATTTAATAAAATACTATTCACACAAATACTTTTTGTTAGCCTCAGCTGGTATTATTTTATTTTTTTTTGCTTATTATAATAATTTTGATTGGTACCAAGCTGCGTCTTTTATGTTTTTTTGTTTGTCTTTTTCAGAATTTTATTTTATTTTGAATTTAATAAAATACTATTCACACAAATATTTATATTTTCTTATCAAATAATATATCAAATAATATATCCCGCAGCGAAATAATATATCAAATAATATATAAAATTATTATTTTTGCTAATTATATTATTTCTTATCAAATAATATATCCCGCAGCGAAGCGCGGGCTATATTCCTAGTATAATCAAATCACACAGTAATATATAGAAGAAAAAAAAGAACTTCTATCATACATCCTTTCGGTAAAAGAGTAGTTTAGCTACAAAAAATATTACTATGTATTACATTTACAATCTTTTAACAAATATTTCCTCCATTTAATTTGTTGCCTTATCTTCCTCTCCTTTATTAGCTTATATGGTAATGCATATTTTTAACAATATACTAATTTATTTGTATAGAACTTTTGAGAAAATAAATATGAAGGACATATTTCATTAGGAAGTATGTATATTAAAATTATGATACATATTTTTAGATACATATTAACAAAATTTAACACACACACAACAGTATGATATATGTTAACAAGATTTAACATACATATATAATATATAATATTAAATACATATTTTCAAATTGTGAGATATATATCACTGAGATTTGTGTTACTTTAAAAATAATATTGTGTTTGCATATTTTTTTGTGTACTTCAAAAAATATCAGATATCAAACGTAAAATTTGTATTAAATATTTATAGAGATGACAGAACTAATTAGCATACAAAACTGAATTTAATCAACATAACTTTTTACAAAGGCCATCTAAATTATTTATTATTTATATGGCATAATTAAAATCTGTCAAATAGTATTTCTACACTCACAACACAAATTAACAAAATAATGTGGAGATAATAATTAAAACAATAATTAACTGCACAACTAACAATACATTTACAAATAATTAACAACAATTAACAGCTAATTATAGTAACAATACATTTATAATAATTACAAATTAAAGAATAGTAAAGAGTAAGGAGGAGAATAATTGATAGTGAAATTTACATTTTTGTCCTTTTTAGGATGTATGGTAAGAAAAAATCACATTAAAAGATTGAATTGTGGCCTTTAGATTGATTTTCAATTTTTATCTCAATCGTTCAATTACAAAAAGATGTATAGTAAGAAAAGATGGGTGTATGATAGAATTTCTCATAAAAAATATTTTGAGAGAAGAAATACATTATACATAGATTTCGATTCCAACATACCGCATACACTAAAAAATTGTGATATATACTGTCGATTCAAAAATCTTGGAGCGGCCAAGACCCCTCCCAACCCTTTTATAAGATCCGTCCTTGTACCATAACATGCATTATCATGAAAAATTATATAAATATGTGTGAAACTTAAACATAAACATTCTCAAACCTAAACATAAAAACGCGCACACACGATAAAATGATGTCATTCAATGACAATGAGATATCACCTTCTCGAATTTCATTTTCTCGACCTAATTGCTAAAGAGAATGGTCACTTGGTTCACTCTTTGTTTACGCAATATATATACAAAGAAAAAGTATACGTGCAATATTTACTACGATGACTCAATTTTTGTACTTAATGTTTGTTGGCTTGCAAAAATGAGGATTGGATCGATAGAAACCCTCACGATTGACCAACATCAAATTGCTGTATTATTATTGCTTGGTTTAATCTTTTCTTAGACAGCTTTTTTCTCTTTCTTGTTTCGTATCAGAATAAATGAATCTAAAATTCTCACAATTCTTGAATCTTGGCACAAGTCTTTATCAACTTTTTAGCAAACTAACAAAAGGTGATCAGCCTCTGAACTTGGACTCCATTATTGTGTACTAATTGCTCTAGAACCCGTGTGGGCCATTCTTGTATTAATCACAGTAGAGTAGTCGGTAATCAACCATTGCCACCAATTAAATCATTAATCATAACAAGTCCCTTTCTTTCTATTTTTCCTCTCGTATTCCAAAATCAGCAAAGTCCGAATCAGGTATGGACTGGAAGTCAAATACACTGGTGATCATCATATATATTGGGGTGATTTATGGAATACGTTATAAGATATCAAAACAAATTATTTTTAGGATTTGAAATGTTATTTTAATATAAAAATATAAGTGCGATAGAGGAGCCTACTCTATTATTTTCAAAAAAGGTATTCGATAAAACCGGGCTCGTCCAATTTCGCATACAAGATGATGATTACACCGTGATTAGGCCCCTTGATTATCCCATCACCACTGATGCCTGCTCTCGCCGGCGATTACAATCCGACAATACAATAATCATACATTTGATTTCTACATTGATCAATATGTGGGGGGTGTAATTTTACGGGTCGGATAATATATGAGCAAATTGTAATACTATCTTTGATATATTAATATTTGGAAAAATTCAAAAATAATGAAAAAATAGCTACTTTAGAAACGAAATTTCTACATTATGACGTTGGATCTTTCAAATTGGTCAAAGAATAATTCTTTCTTGATGTGCTCATTTTTATTGCATCATCATTAGCATTTAAAAACAAATATAAAAGTAAGAGTAGTGATTTTTCTTGGAACTCTCACAAGGAAGATTGGTGATTACGATTTTATATTTTAAAAATTAATAAATAACTACATGATTTAATATCACGTGATTATGATTTTATATCTAAAAATATTTTAAATTATAAGTATGGATTTTAGAAAATATGTTTCGTCATTAAATCTTATAAAATCATATTCATTTAAAAACAATTGTGTGCCGACTAAAATATTTCATATTTTATAAAATTATATATCTACAAGAATTATATTTTGCAAATAAAAATTATATTTTCCAAATAAATATAATATTTACGTATAAGTATGATATTTTCATTGTGTTAATATAACATATTAATCATTTATTAAATATTCTCAGATATTAATAATATTTAAAACTAATTTATAATATTTTTGTCATTTTTATTAAATTTGTAAATATTAATTATATTTTGAATAATTATAATATAAAATATAAATAAATATGATTTTGAGATTTCATAATGAAATTTTTTTTTTTATATATTTGCTTTTTCTTAATTGTAATATATCTTTGAAAAATATGATGTTTTGCGAAATAAAATACTTTTGATATATCATTTTATAAAATATGAAACATATTTTAGTAGGTACGCATATTTTTGAAAAACAAATATGATTTTCTAAGATTTAAGCATGAAACATATTTTCTAAGAATCATACTTATACTTTAAAATATTTTAGATATGTCATTTTATAAATATGAAAAAAATTTAATAGCTACACATTTTTCAACAAAAATATATAATTTTGTAAGATATAAAATTTAAATATAATATTTTTTAAAATAATATGAATCTTGGTGATAAATAAGAGTATAATATGAGATGATGTAGCAATGAAAAATCAATCCCGAATGTGTCTCGACCTTTCATTCTATATTTGTATAGTAGTAAAAATTTCCCTAAAATATAATCCATACTTATACTTCAATGATAAAAAAAATTGCCTACAATAAAATTCTTTCAAAAATAAGTTTTTTGTATGCGAAATAAAATAAATTTAGATATATCTGTCTAAAATATGAAATATATGCAATTAATATATTAGAGCATGTACATATTTTTGTAAAAAACATGATTTTCTAATATTTAATAATGAAATACATAATCGATTTTGACATTTTGTTTTCTTAGATAATATAAATTTTGGATAAAAAGTACGTGCAATATGAAGAAATATAAGGAAAAAGATCTTTTACCTTTTCGATCTTTCAAAGGTCGATAGTGTTATTTTATAAATTTGTTTGTAAGTTGGCTATTTTTGTAAATCTTTCTTTATGTTTGTCTAGCCGTGATTTTTTTTCTTAATATATGTTTAGTGACATCTGTATCCAAACAGATCAAGTAATTGGTTTTGCTTAATATATGTTTAAAAACATGATCATATATGTTTCTGGATTTCTAATCTATTATACTAATATTCCTTTTGAAATTATTGAATAAATACCTCTTAGTGACACGTCCTATTATGTTTTTTATTAGTTTTTAAATTTATTCGCGATTCGTGATTTTGGTTTGTTTTTTCTTATATTTTGAAGAATGTCATGCCAGTTATGCGTTCAATAATTTGGACAGTGATATTTCTTCTATATATATTAATACTACTTATATAATAATACTTACAATTAAATTTGATATTTGCAAATTTCTTGCATTCAGAAATCTTTGTAGTAAATAATAAAATTAGGGTATCAATTTTTCTTTATTGTTGAAATAAATTCTTAAGAAAAGCCCTAACTCTTATGGAAATTAAAAAAAAATCAATGAATCTCCAAAAAACCATTTTATACAAGGTTTTTTTTTTCATCCCCAGAGGAGTTCAACTTAACAATTTAGGGTTTAAGTTTTTTTTACCCCCTCTATTTGCATACATAATTTTACTTCATTTAATAACATATACAAATATCTCCATAAATATTTTTGAACATATACAAAGTTAAAAAATATATTATATGTTTTATTCATAAAAAATATACTTCGTTTATTATAATTTATCATAAGAAACTAGCATAAGAAGAAGATATAAAATAAGTAGACCCCTTGAAAATATCTTAGCAGAAAAATATATTATGTTTTAATACACTAATTTCAACGATACAATTTTTTTCATAAAAAATCATCGAATTTTAATTATATAATTTTTAACAATGTGTCTGTAATTATAATTAAAAGTAGTTGATTAAAATATATGTTCAATACTTAATTAACTTATGTCGTTTTTATTTATTTTTATTATTTACGTTGTTTTTCATGAAAAACATAATAAATGATAAATAAAAAATATGTAAATATAACATATAATATATTTTCTAAATTTGTATATGTTGGAAAATATTTATGAAGATATTTAGATTAATAAAAATATCAAAAAAATATTTAGTAAAATTAAATATGGAAAAAGAGGATTATTTTGGTTCAAAAAAAATAACGCCACAAATTGTTAAGTTTAACCCTTCTAGCGGGTAAATGAAAGGAAACCTTGCACAAATGATTTTTTTTTTTTTGAATTATGTGAGGCCTTTTTTAATTTCATGAAAAGTTAGGAGTGTTTTTAGAATTCCCTTTGTAATTAATGGCATTTGAATAGTTATGGACATTTATATTTGATCGAAAATTAGCATGGAATTTGATTGTAAAAGATATTAGAGTTTTTCTACGATTTTAACTAGCATATAATGATGTAAAGAAGAAGAAAATATATACATATACAAACAATAATGCAAAAAAAACTATATTAATTAATTTTCTTAATTGAGAGAAATATTGGAGATAATATATTTTTTATTAATTATATTAGATGTAATATAGTGATATTTAAAAATTACCGATTAAATAATAGGACTAGCATTACTATTATTATTATTATTATTATTGACAGGCATGTGAATAGTAAGTCATAGACATGCATTTATCACAAATTCAAACTATTATTATATATATAAATTAAGTATTGTTATTAAGGTGTACATTTATTTATATAGCAACACATAGAACAATGATATTATATATACTTTTGACTTCTTTAGTAATAAATTATAGGCACGCCCCCTCCCAGCCACATCCCCGCATCTGTCTTTGATTACATCTTAATTGTATTTTAGTATTGGGAAATGTTAGAATCTCAGTTTAAAAAATCATTTTAAGAATCCAGTATAACATTTTTGTATACAATAAAATGTTTGTAAACGCAGAATAATATGTTTTAACTTGTAAAACAATATCTTTAAGACGTGTCAGAATTCGTATGTCACATATCGCGTGTCAAAAAACATGTGTCGGAAAATGATTTGTCAGAAATCGCATATGGACACGATCTATCATGCACTATATATAAAATAATATCTTGTATAGTTTAAGATAATATCTTATCAAATGGATTCTGGGTTTGGATTTTTTTTTTGGATTTCACTAGCAAACTTGTTTTAGTATTGATATTAATTATGTGTTAAATATATGTTTTTTAATAAATTAGAAAAAAAATGTCTTTTATTTATTGATATTAATAAAATTTGAACCTACAAGTTCTCACAACATATTGTTTTTTTGTTTCAAACAATAAATCAACTGGTTTATGAATTCATTAACAAAAAATGAATTTATAAAAGAATCTCGTATGTCATCCATCAATTGATGATGCTAACGAAACTAAATTCAACAACATTTTATAATATATGATATTTTATGCCTCGTCCTCACTGTGTCCCAAATATACTTTACAAAATTATATATATATTATTTCATTCGTACATAGCAAAAGCCCTTGCTATCCCAAAATCAAGGGACCCTATTATTCATTCTTCCTTTTCCTCTTTTACCCAAACCAAGCCAATTTCAGACATGTTGGACTCGAGACACACCTATTTTTTATTGATAAATATTCAGAAATTAGTTAATGTACCCAACCCAACAATCTTATCCTATAGAATATTCTTTAATAACATTCAATGAATATCCATTTCACACAAGAACCTAATTATTATTTGTTAATGCACCATAATTATTTCTTTTACTAACTTTTATTCCAAACATGCACCACAATATTGTCCTTAATGCCCCCTCTCCCTCTCCTCAGATCAAGCATTCTTCGCCATATATCAAAAAAAGATCAAGCATTCTTCGCCACACAGAAGCCTTGTCACCACCATACTCCCTCCCCTCCCTCCCCCCACTATAAATACCCATAGCCCAGAGTAACCCCCCTCAACTCGAGCATTTACTCTCCTCATCCAACCATAATATTCCTCCTCCATTTATTCTCCCCCATTTGAATCTCCTTCACTGAATCCAAAACCAAACCCCCTCAAATCAAAAACATGGCTTCTGTACAAGACACCAGCTCGGACGTAAAAGCCCTCGAGAATGTCTGGGATTTCAAAGGCCGTCCCGCCGTCAAATCCCGCACCGGCGGCTGGTCTTCGGCAGCCATGATTTCAGGTTTTCTTTTGTCATGACATTTTGATTTTCTTCATTGAGCATTCATGTTGACTATGATTTGTGAAAATTTTGAAGGCGTGGAGCTTTGCGAGAGGTTGACGACGCTCGGCATAGCGGTGAACATGGTCACGTACCTTACCGACACAATGCATCTCGGAAATGCGGCATCGGCCAACACGGTTACGAACTTCTTGGGCACGTCTTTTATGCTCTGCTTGCTCGGCGGTTTCGTCGCGGACACCTTTCTTGGCAGGTATGTTAGTTTTCTTTTTTCATGGATTCTGGCTTAGCATTATTTTAAGGTGACAAAGTGTCATTAAATATATTTGTTTTCTTACTTTTAATTTACTAGGTACCTGACAATTGCAATATTCGCTGCGGTTCAAGCAATGGTAAGTATATACAAAGTTTAAGAATCTTAATACTTGGTCCATCATTTAATTAATGTTTCTGTAACTGTTAACTAGGGTGTGACCATTTTAACAATATCAACGGCTGCTCCTGGTTTACGGCCGCCTCCGTGCACCAACTCTTCGACTTGTATTCCAGCAACGTCGGTCCAGCTAGGCGTGCTCTACATAGCACTTTATCTCATCGCGTTAGGCAATGGAGGTCTCAAGTCGAGCGTGTCGGGATTCGGGTCGGACCAATTCGATGACGGCGATAAATCAGAGAAACAACAAATGATGCGATTCTTTAACTGGTTCTTCTTTTTCATCAATCTCGGGTCGTTACTCGCGGTTACGGTTTTGGTGTACGTTCAAGATAATATCGGGAGGAAATACGGGTACGGCATATGCGCACTCGCGATACTAATAGGATGGGCAGTGTTTTTGGCCGGTACGATGAGGTACCGGTTCAAGAAGTTGGCCGGGAGTCCGTTGACTCAAATTGCTGCGGTGGTGGTGGCGGCGTGGGAGAAGAAGAAGAAAGGGTTGGAATTGCCGTCAGATCCGTCGATGCTTTACAACGGAGACGAAGTTGATGGAACGTCGAGTCTCAAGAAGGCCGGAAAACAGAAGCTTCCTCACTCCAAACAATATCGGTATGTTTTTTAACTTTTTTAAGATTTCATTATTAAATTGATAACAAAATAAATCAAAATGCATTGTGTTTACAATCATTAAGCAAATAAACAAACACTTATAGTCCCTGTTAACGTTACTCGTTAATCCAAGTAAATATTCACGTGACACAAAAATAGCTGGACGAGTCTAGGAAAAAGAGCTGATTTTTGGGACCCAAATTTATTGTGACACTGTATATACTAGGCCAAGTGGACAAGTAGTTGTATCGTATTGAGGGATTGACTGATTGGGTGATGTATCTGGATCAAATTGGGGGAACTTGTCTTGTAAATAAGACGAGCTGAATATACTGTTAGCCCCCCCAATGGTAAATTTGATACCCGTGAAGCTTCCTTTTTATTTTGCCAAGTTGCCAATTGGCATGGAATATAATGTAATCAATGTGAAAAGTTTGGGAAATTAGTGACATGATTACATATGCAATTATTAGGAGTTAGGAAAGAAACAAGATTGGATATAATAGATACAGATATGATCATATGACACATAAGATTATATCGTCTTTACTAGAAATAGTATTTGTCTTTTTCATATTTCTGAGGTGCATATGAGATTGCGTATCTTATTTTTTTTCATATTTTGTAAGGGCCTTATATTTTGTGATTTTTTAATAATCCTTTAGTTCTGTTATCTTTTTCTAAAAAATACAGTCGACGAAACAACCAAGACCATGCAATAATTTTGAACTCAACCCACGTATAACTTAATATCTATCATACGCATTTAGATCAACGTGTACTAAGAACAAAAATCTCCTGAAACACAACATGAATTGACAAAGAAGAAAGTGAAATTTTTCTCTCGTGTGGTTCTAAATAAGTTTGAAATTTCAAACATAACAATTTTCGACCTTTCGAAGATCGAAAGGGAACACTTTCGATTTTTGAAAACCCGAGTGTTTTAATCCCACTAATTAATCCAAACTTCGTGCTAAAAAATAAAACAATTTTTTTTTACCCTCTTCCCGAGAAGCACGCAAAAAAAGGACTTTAAATGTTTCGGCGTTTCAAAAGCCGATCGAAGAAACTTGATCACTCGACCGACTTTTGAAAGGTTCAAAAATTGGTTTGCCTCCTCGGGAACGGTGGAATTTTTTTTTTCTCTACTTGTTTAACCGAACTAAAAGGTCGGAGTGATATTTAAAAAAAAAAATCTTTCGAAAAACTTTCTATTTCTATGATTTATTTGACTCGTAATTATGCATGCTTCTTGTATTATATTTTGAATGTTTTCAACCATTCCTAGTTCTTGCCAATCTGTTCAATTTAACAATTATGCTGTCATTGATGCTTCACGAAACCAAATTAATTGATGCCCAAGGTAGGTTTGCTCTTAATTTTTCAATTAAAGCTCTATAAGACTGTATGTCATTTCTCCGATTTAGCAAATATTCTTCACATGATCATCAATTCCTTGGAATTTTACCAAGTGGTCCTCTATCTATCTCCCCCAAGCATAGGGTCTATATTTATCCAATTATGAAATAAATGGAAACCATATATGTATGTCTAGAGTGATAAAATCTGGAAACTACAATAAATCTGAACTAAATGCATGATATCAACTTGGCCTAGAAAAACAAAAACAAAAATTGAAACCTATCACAATTAAGTACATGTTATCATTTTAAAGCTCTATATGAAAAATCTGGTAATAATGACATTTTTTTGTTACAATAGTTTCCTCGATCGAGCGGCCATCATAGAGGACGACACGACAACTCCTCCAACCAAGTGGACACTATCGACTCTAACCGATGTCGAAGAAGTAAAACAAGTCATTCGCATGCTCCCGACATGGGCAACGACAATCATGTTTTGGACCATCTACGCACAAGTCGTCACGTTCTCCGTCTCGCAAGCCACCACGATGGACCGACACATAGGCCGCTCTTTCGAAATCCCCGCCGGGTCCCTCACCGTCTTTTTCGTCGGATCCATACTGATAACCATCCCCATTTACGACCGTCTAGTCTTCCCCATAGCTAAACGGATCACCAAAAACCCTCACGGCATGACCCCTCTTCAACGGATCGCAGTCGGGCTCTTCTTCTCGATCATCGCCATGATCGTTGCCGCACTGACAGAAAGAAAACGCCTTCGCGGAGCCCACGATGGGTTCACGCTGAGTGTGTTCTGGTTGGTGCCGCAGTTCTTTCTCGTCGGTTCGGGCGAGGCGTTCACGTACATAGGACAACTCGATTTCTTCCTGAAGGAGTGCCCTAAAGGGATGAAGACGATGAGTACGGGTTTGTTCCTAAGCACGCTTTCGCTCGGCTTTTTTCTCAGCTCGGCATTGGTGAGTATCGTGCATCAGGTCACTAGCGGCAAGGGCGCGTGGCTAGCAGATAATTTGAACGAAGGGAAATTGTATAATTTTTACTGGCTACTCGCCATGCTTAGCACGTTGAATCTCGGCGCTTTCATGGCTTCGGCGAGAGGTTACGTGTACAAGGACAAGAGAATCGAGTCCGATGGTAGCGTGACCGGCGTCGAGATGGAGGATGTTTGTTTTCATGCCTGACAAAAAATTATCGATCGTTTGCGTGCTTTTGATTTTGATTTTGATTTTGATTTTGGAATTTTCGTCTTGAGAGGTGGTTTTCTGATGTATAATGTAATGTATAATCTTTTTGTACAAAAAGAAAAGTATGGGGTGGAATTTTATTGTTTAATGACGAATGTGTAATCGATACAGATATCCTAAAACCAACGAATAATAATAAAACTAAAATACATATATATATTATAATTTCGAATCGTCGAGTTCGCCGAATATATCGGGACAACCGTCCCAATTTCGTAATTCTCTCGCCTCCCAATATCCACCTAAATAATTAAACATCCCCTCTTCGTCACTCCTTCGAAACCATATCGGTTCCCACCCGCTCTCTTGCAACTTATTCGACTGCATGAAAAAATTAATTAAATTTTATTTTAATTAATTAATTAATTAAAAAGAAAATAAAGTACCATTCTTTGTCTTTTCTCCAACCGAAGTTTCTCCGCGTTGGCTTTTTCGTACTCGCCGTTTTCTAAATACCGTTGGTCCGGTCTTAATCTCGAGTCCGTCGGTGGAAGCTTCTCCTTCACCAATAATAAACAACAAATAATTTTATTTACAAAAAAGCCCCTAATTTTTCTCAATATTTCGTAAAATAGAATCTTCTTACCTTGAGCTCTGAGGTGAGTTCGTTTAGCGTGATGGCAAAGGACGATAAATTGTACCGAGTTGGATTTAAAGAAGGGCTATTCTTTTTCCATAATAAAGTCGAATTTTGTTGTACCGGCGGTACCGACGAAACAGAATCGTCAGTGACGGTACAACGCATACAATCGTCCCATTTTCCTAATAAACTCGCCACCTTTCGACCCGAGCTTTCTTCCTTCACGAAACCTTCCACCTTATAAAACACTCATAATTTTATTGTAATTATTTTAATTTAATTTTAATTATTTAATATACCTGACGAGGATTTCGGTCAAGAAACGAATGCACTTTGAAATTGAGCGTGCACGAGTATCGCCGATTACTTATTATATTCATCGTACCGTGATGATTCAAAAATACCTTACCGATTATAAGGTTATATATAGTCGTCGTTACCTAATTAAAAAAATATGCAAAATTAATATTTATTTACAGAATTATGTTTTAATAATTTATTCGAATACCTTGCTCCATTGGAAAATTTCACCGTCGTCGAATTCGAGAGTTAATATTCCAACTGGATCTAATTGAATCGATTGTCCCCAAAATTTACTTTTTAAATTACTATGTCCCCAAAATTTCCACCCTTTTCCTTCGCAATGACATGCCATCACCATTGGATGATGACTAACCTAATCATCAATACAATATTATAATGGGGGATTTACATATTTACCCTTCAAATTAAAATATCATGTTTACCCTTTTATAAGTCTAAAATATCATATTTACCCAAAAATTAAAAACCATCCAATTTCACCGTTAAAACTAACGGTCGACATTTAAAGTTACTATTTTACCCTTCTAAAAAAATATCATATTTACCCTTTTAAAAATATAAATACCATATTTACCCTTTTAGATTTATGAAAGGGTAAATATGATATTTTTATTTTTAAAAGGGAAAATATGATATTTTCGGATTTTAGAAGGGTAAAATTGTAATTTTAAATGTTGACCGTTAGTTTTAAGAAAGGGTAAATATGATGTTTTTATTTTAAGAAGGTTAAATATGTAATCTCAAGTTTAAAACAAGGTAAATATGTAAATCCCCCTATTATAATTTACACGACAAATTAAAAAATAAAATAAAATAATTATTAATTTTACTTTTTCGGAGAAGAAGCGAAGTCCTTTTTCAGGATAATCGGCCTCGAAAGTCTCGCCTAATAAAGGATTGAACGGTTTACAATGCCGCCCTTCTGACGACGCGTAACCAGACACGGCAAATGCGGCCACGTTCAAAATTCTCATCAAACTATTTCCCTACCCCAAAATTAAATAATTAAATTAAATTATAATATAAAATGGTATATAATTTTATGATATTTACTTTGTTTCCGAACTCGTAAGCGCGGTCGAGCAAGTACGAGTACTCCAAATCCTCGAAACATTTTTGAAGCGAAGAAAGCGGTTCGTTAAAATAAACGGGTAAACAAACCCGCGTCAAGTCTTTACCGACATTGTCTTTTATCATGGACCACAAACTCACTCCCTTTTCCTTCTCTATCGGTTCGGGTAATCTCGTCCTTCTTTTATTATTATTATTATTATTATTATTATTATTTATAATTATTTTATTTATATTCGACGTTTCGCTAAAACTTTGTCTCGTATCGAAAAAACATGGCTCGTCCTCTTCTTCTTCTTCTTGTTTCTGGTCTATTTCGTCTGACGACTCTAACTCCTATAAATATAATTAATTAATTAATTGGGGGATTTACATATTTTCATAAATCTATAATATCATATTTACCCAAAAATTAAAAACCATCCAATTTCTCCGTCAAAATTAACGGTCAACATTTAAAATTACTATTTTACCCTTCTAAAAAAATATCATATTTACCCTTTTAAAAATAAAAATACCATATTTACCCTTTTAGATTTATGAAAGGGTAAATATGATATTTTAATTTTAAGAAGGGTAAATATGTAATTTCAAGTTAAAAAAGGATAAATATGTAAATCCCCCTGATTAATTAATTAATTGATGCAAAATTAAAAGATAAAAGTACCTCCAAGTGGCGAGGGAAGGTACCGAGGAAGCTAAAATAATCCTCGTACCGAACCCGCATGTGGACGAAATATTCCGAGAATTCGGACTGAACGATTTTCTCGCAATCTTTAATGAACGCCTCGCCTAATCCCTCGGCGCGCATTCGGCTTCGGAGACGTTGAGTCGAGAACGTAATGTCCGAGTCGGACACGAGTCGTGATTCGCGACGCGCCGAGACCAACGCTTCGATCCATGCCACGCGGTCTTTGACCGAGTTGGTTCGGAGCTGGAGCGTCTCTGTCGGCGTTATTATGTAGAATCGCTTCTCGTCAGACTTGCTTTCCCGAAATGATGAGATCTGATAAATTAATTAATTAATTAATTAATTAGTTAGTTTATTAATTAGTGATGGATTAATAGGCCATGCATGAGTGATGTGACGTGGGACACTCACAGCCTATCATATTGATATTCCAGCTCTTGATATTTTTAAAAAATGAATTCAAGATCTAGTGTTTTTTTTTTAAATACGGATCTCAAAAATGGAACCCCCAAATTAGTGAAGAAAATTCGTGGATGAAATGATGAAATTACTCTGTTGTGATTGTTGTATACCTTTAGATGAACAATTCTGACGGTTTTCTGACCGGTACCGGTGCCGGAACCACCGAGCAGTCGTGAACTTCCGGTGTTCGAGTCCATTGATGATGAGCTGGTGAGCTCCGGACGTCGCATCTTGCAATAAGTTAACAAACCATCTTTTAACACGAACCATCTAGGTCTCCAACCTTTGCTGAAATTCGTCCATTTGTATAAAATCCCGGCCACGGCACTCGTGTGAGCTCCGTCCGGCAACTCCAGCACCCTGGACGTCGTATCCATTGCTGCATCGTCTTCCTCCTGATCAGATCGGCCGCCACCGAAATTAAAACCTGGGCAATCAACCGTGATGCAGCAAAGTGGATGCATATCTCTCGCCCGCATGGTGATTGTACACTCACTACACCTCTTCTACCTCCTCTAGTAGAGATCCATGGTTGGAATGAGAGAAAACTAGTAGTGAAGATTTCAGCTTTGGTTGTACATTGTTTTTTTTTATGTATATTATTCGGAGAATTTGTTGGGAAGATGCGTTTTGCGCGAGTTTTGATTTTTGGCGAACTTACTCTCCCCCCCCTACAAATATCCTAAATTTAACTCCTGCCCCAATCATACGTTAGATTATTTTATTGGAAGCAATTTTGAGGATTTGAAGGGGGGTGAATGGAAATGTGTAATTAATTGTTATGATTCTTGCTGTCGCGCTACTCATGGCTTTTCATGATGGCGACAACTTTGCAGAATATTTACATGGACTCAGAGTATGGAGTTAATGTAAGGTTCTTTTGTTAATGAAATGGGGAATGTAGTATAGACCGAGTCCAGGGAGGGATATTTGAGGAGAAAGGGACTTTTGGCGAGCGAGCATAGTGATCAGTGCTTGTATTTATTATTATTGAATTTTATCAAAAATACCCTTGACTTGTACTTAATATTTTTAATTTTTAATTTATATTTTGATTTTTGTAAATATGAATTTTTAGTAAAATATTATTATTTTTATTTATGATTTGGAAAAAATAAAAAAGTTTTTGGGAGAATTATTTTGCAAATATTGAGGAAAATAATGGGTGACTGAGAAAGTTTCTTAGTACATTATTGGTACTTTTGTAGTCAGGTTCACTATTGCAATGAGCCAATGAGAATAAGGCTTGCATAATATAGTCAAATATATAATCAATGTACTTTATTACTTACTGAACAGCAATTAATTAATCAACTATTCATGATAATGCCACAATGAAATCAATTCATACTGCTCAATACTCAACATATATAATAATAAATGATTTTCAAAAAAAAAAAATTTTTTTAATTAATTTACATTTGAAGTATGTATAGGAAATTATTGTATTATTGTATTTTACCCTTTTGGGTCTATGGAGTAAATTATAGTTGTGTGCATGTACATGCTTGGGCCTTTTATATTTCATTCTCAAAATATAAACTGGACCAATGGGCCTAAGTTAAACTTGAAGGGAAAAAAAAAGATAACAGAAGGTTGAAGAAGACCATTAAGCAAATTTATTAATAAAAATAATAATAACTAGTATGACACGGCGGAAAATTTCGCGCGTATTTGTCGATATGTATTAGTAGCCAATGAACCGGAATTATTAATTATGAATCCAATGAAAAAATATAAATATTACATAATTCAAAAAATCATTGAAGAAATTCTTGTCGCGTTTAAGTTGTATACTGTTTTGCTTTATTGAACAACTAAGTTGTATACTTTATGAAGAGAAATAACCTTCATGTAATAATAACAATAATAATAATCATATTATTATTGTTATTTTAATAATAGTAATTACTAATAAAATTAAACTAGGGGATTTACATATTTACCCTCCTAAAAATATCATATTTATGATTAAAAAAATTAAAATATCATATTTATCTTTACAAAAATTCAAATTTTCATTTTCACCCTTGAAAAACTTAGATAATATAGCAAAAAATAAAAAGGAGAATTTACATATTTGCCCTTCTAAAAACCTCAAAATCATATTTATCCTTCCAAAAATCCAGAATATTATTTTTTCCCTTGAAAAACTTAGAAAATATAAAAAGTAACAATAATAAAAATAAATAAGAAGAGGGATTTACATTTTTACGGTCCTAAAAATTCAAAATATCATATTCATCATTCGAAAAATAAAAATATTATATTTACCCTTCCAAAAATCCAGAACATCATATTTACCCTTGAAAAACTTATAAAATATAAAAAAAAAATCCAAATAATAATATATAACGGGAGTGTACATATTTACCCTCCTCAAACCCAAAATATCATATTTATTATTCGAGAAACAAAAATATCATATTTACCCATCCAAAAATCCAAAATATCATTTTTACCCTTGAAAAACCTAAAAGATACGAGAAATATTCAAATAATAATAAAAATAATAAGGGTGAATTACATATTTGTCCTTCTAAAAACCCAAAAAGACCATTTTAATCATTCGAACAAAATAAAAATATAATTTACCGTTAAAAAGCATTTAAACTAAACAATTAAAATAAGTCTGGAAATAACACTTTTATAGAATTGCTTTTAAATAGAAAGAAATTAAAATTGAAAGAATCAGTTTTGAAATTAAAAAAATAAATAAAAACTAGATTTTTGAAATCAAATACAAAAAAAATTACAATTTGGAAAAGTTAAAGCGATTGTTCTTTAGAGGTACTTGAGTGTACAGAATCATGACTATTCAAATAAATCGAGTATTTAAATTGATTACAATTCTCAGATTACTATTCTTAAAAAATATGTTTTAAGGACAAGTAAAAATCTAAAAAGATATGGTAATGATGAGCAAAGATATAGATTTATACATACACTATACATGTTCCCAAAAGATTGCACAGAGTTATAACAAATCTCCTATTTGAGCACTTTCTAGGTGAATTGGGCAAAAGACAAGGTTTGGAATTTATGCATTCAAATTAGTCCAAAAAATATTAATTATGACTTTGCAAAGTCATTTGAAAGAGGGGTTATAATGTGAGATGAATTGATGTCTGAACAGAAGGGCTGTGATTGCAGGTGAATGCACTTGCCAAGAAGATTGAAGCAGCAATTAATTAGTTCTGCTGCACAGCACTGCAAGTCTGCATAGCTGTGTCAATATGAGTGTGTGTGTGTGTGGGACTGGGGGATCTATATCTATCATAATAACACACAAGAGTGCTGCATCCGAATCATTTTATTTTTCTCTGACAGTCTCTAATATTGTAGATTGTGAGATGGGGGAAATTATTATGATTTATGAGATCAGACATTGCATAAATATGGTAGACAAGTCATATAATACTAGCTTTGACTGACTGCTATTTGTCTGACATCAAAAACAAAATGGAGATGAAAGAACCCTAGTATTTATGAATATATTATTTGTTACAAAATTAAACATAAACAAGAAGTAAGAGAGAAAAAAAAATTATGTTCAATTATCTTTAACCTAGTACATAATATGATTTTTATTTATAGTGAATGAAAATTTCAAAAACTATAAAGACATTACAATTAATCATATAATATAATCACCAGTCTGATAGTTTAAGCGGATGGTATCTAGTCTCACTTCTTAGAGATGCAGGATTCGAATCATGCTTGCAGCTGGACTATGAAGAAATTTTTTATTAAAATATTATTTAGTCTCTAGTGTATGTGAGAGTGTGTGTGCCTACGAATTTGTAAAAAAAAAATCATATAATATAAGAATAACAAAAAGCTTTGGAGTTAAATAAATTATAGAATATCAAAAGCCTATATGCATGAAGACATATTAATATCATTATTCATAACACTTCCCTCTTGAATATCCATAATATTTAACTTTATGTGCAACCATAGTTGTCTCATTGAAAGACCAACATACATTACTTCTTCCCATCATTTATACCAATATTTCTGAAACGACGAAGTCCGATCTTGTATACTAATAGCTCGGAAGTTTTAGTTGGCATTGACTTTGTCAGGAGATCTGCTAAATTTTCATTTGAACGAATCTGGTAGATATTTATTTCACGATTCTTTTGAAGTTCATGCGTCGAAAAGAACTTTGAAAAAATATGCTTGGTTTTATCTACTTTGATATAACCGTCATTTATTTGGACAATACATGCTTCATTATCCTCGTATTTAACAATTGAGTTCCCTTTTATAGTCTTAATATCGCATGACCTCGTATATGATGAATCATTAATTTTAACCATACACTCCCTACTAGCCTCGTGGAGTGCAAGGATTTCAGCAGTATTATCATACGTGAATAAATATTCAGTTTGAGATCGAGCTTTATATGGATCATACATATATCCAGCATCCGCAGGTCGAATCAATTTGGATTATATGGAATTTATATATAATAAGCCCATGTTCGTTGTTCCTCTAAGATAACGAAATACATGTTTAATGTCATTCCATGGCCTCCGTGTTGGTGCAAAATTATATCGAGCTGATAAGTTTACAGAGAATGCTATATCCGATCTTGTATTATTAGCTAAATACATTAACGCACCAATTGCACTCAAATATGATACTTCTGGCCAAAGATTTCTTCATCATCTTTTTTTAAGCGAAAACAATATTTCTTTACATCAAGGGATCTAGCCACCATTGGTGAACTCAAAGGATGAAATATGTCCATATTAAAACGTTTTAGGATATTTTCTAGATAATTTAATTCATGGACAAATATACCATTTTTTAAAAGCTCAATCTGTAGTCTAGAACAAAACTTTGTTTTTCCAGGTTGTTTCATTTCAAATTGGTTTTACAAAAAATGTAACAGTACTTTCAATCTCTTTAAGAGTTACAATGATATTTAGATCATCAATATATACTACAATGATAACAACTCCATAATTTGATTTTTCAATAGCTAATGGATTTCTTTTTATATCCTTCTTTTGTAAGATACTCGCTGAGACTATAGTACCACATTCTACCAGATTGTTTCAACTCATACAAAAATATTTTTAACTTTATATAATACATTCTGCGAGAATTCATGTTACATGCTTCAAGTATTTTTAATCCTTCTCGGACTTTCATGTAAATATCACTATCAAGTTATCCATATAAATATGTTTGGTACAACGACCATTAAACGTATCTGGAGTCCTTCAGGGACTGTCAACCTAATAAAAAATCTGAACGTGATTGCATCTGACACCGAAGAATATGTTTATACATAATCTACATAATGATATGTCTCTTTAAAATCTTACATGGTAAAACTCAATGGGATAAAAATCCTAGTGAAGGAAAAGGAATGCAACATTATTATGTTTCATAAGCAACATAAGATGTCTCATAAAAAATCTTATAAAAAAAACTCAGTGGGACAAAACCATGACCAAAGACAAAAATAATGCATTACGTATCATTTATCCCCCTCATGGCAACAAATATTTTGAAGACCATGAAGTTTAATATTTTGCACTAGCTATTTCAAAAATGCTAGTGATAAATATTTAAAATTTTTGTAATCCATGACAAAATATTTTAATATCCGATATGTTTCATCTCAAATTAATTTGTCTTTTGAAATTCTTCAAGAGTTACAATAATCATAAATAAAATATAATTTATTTACGATAAATACGCATCTATCAATTTTGATAATTGATATAGACATATAGTTTTTCATCGATATTAAAATGATTATATCATACATGCTTAGATTCATTCAATTCATACAAAGACATTTGTTATTTAATATAATATGCTTCGTACATATCTCTCGAGAAATTAAATAAGATGTTTCGGACATTCTAAATCCTTCAGGAATTTTCATGAATAGTGTAATACAATGAGCATATAAATAATATGTTACAATGTATACATGATATATTTTTGGTCCTTAGTGCATTCAGACTAATTTTACATACAAATAAAATTTCATCACCCTGATAAGGTGTTTCTAGGACTTCGGATCCATCAACTTCACTTTCTTCTGTGAATTTCAATTGTGGCCAATAATTGTATTTGTCGACATTTTTCAATAGATTTAAACCTAGATTCTCATTTCATTGATTATCAATTGTAAGTGCATGTGCAATATTTTCAATATATATTAAGAATGGTTTACCTCGGTCTTCCTTTCGTCTGATTATATATACCCTGTATACTCACTTAATTTATTGTTTTCTATATTTACGACTCTTCTTCTGATACATAATAAGTAAATAGGGATGGCCATTTGGTCGGTTCGATTCAAACCGAATCGGTTCAAACCGAATCGAATAAACCTAAATCGATCTAACTCAATGGACCGAACTAGTTCTTGAACCGAATAAAAAACTTTGTAGTCTTAAAAATTCAAATTTTATTTAGCAAAATATATAAACAAATAATATAAAATATAATTATATTATTTGTATTATTCTAATATGATTTTTTTTTTATATTTATATAATGGAAAAGCATGATAAAAAAAATGTAATTTAGTCGATTCGGTTTAACCGATCTTCAAAACATCAAAACCGAACCGAATCGAATAAACCGAATAATATCAATTTTTGAACCGAGCCAAATCAAATAAATCGAAAAAAAGACGATTAAATCGAATTCGACTTGTTCGGTTCGGTTTTCAGATAAATCGAACTGTTTGCCCATCCCTATAAGTAAATCTTTCACATCTAGAATGGCTAGATATAATTATTCTCTTTAGTTATTTGCCTCGTGATAATAATTAATGAATGGCCAGAAACAATTTTATCATAATATCTATTTTATTTTACATATTTGACTTTGTTATCTTATTCAATCCAACATTATACCTTAGTTATATGTCTCGTGATAATAATTAATGAAAATAAATATATAATTGAAGTTGAGGTGTGTGCATGCTAATATTGTCACATATGGAGTTTTCTGAATAAATTTTATCTGCAAATGCTAATATTTTCAGAATAAATTTTGTATTAGCAAACGAAAGGAAGACCGAGGTAAAGTTTTCTTAATTTGTATTGTTCGAGGGCTAATATTGTCCAATATTTCAAGAGCTCTACGTAATAAAACATAAATAGATTATGCTATATTTGAAAATTTTAATTACTCAATATTAGAAACGTAATAAGTTAAATATACGAAAAATCTCAATGGTAAATATAATAAATGATGATATAACATGCAGTTGTTACAAAAACAATACTCTTACTAATTAAGTAGAGTAAATTGTTGCAATAATGCTCTCCTAAAAATTTAAATAATTACCCGAATTACGCTTAATTTTTTAAAACAAGAAAAAAAAAATTCCATGTTCGGTTTTGAATACAAAATATGTTCGATTTTGAATTGGAGATGGTTAACATACTATCTATTTCATTATCTGGATCAAACCTTTCGGGCTTGTTCGGCAACATGGAATTATAGTGGAATAGTGGAAGATAGTAGAAGAAATCATTTTATTCCGTCGAACAAGGTTGGAAGAAAATGGAATAGAGTGGTTTAACTCTATTACATGGGGGAGGTGGAAGAGTGGAAAAAAGTGGAATAAAAGATTTTTTCTCTTCTTCTCTCTCATCCTTCCCAATAAAAAATAATGTTTTAAATTGCGATATTGCGGTTCATTGCGGTCGGATTTTTTTTGCAGTGAATTGCGTTTGCGGGCGCAATTGCGACGCAATGGCCTTATTGCGGACAGTCGTTGCGATATTAAATTATGTAATAATAATCGTTTGTTTAAATATCTTTTTCACAGTATTTTCTTCTAAAAAAAAAAAAAAAAATTGATTGTCCAAGAATATTTTCAGTATAAATAAAAATTGATCATAAAATTTCAATTAAAATGACAATTATACGGGATCTTTGGATTTGTATTTTGTTAAAGAATTTTTTGTCGACATCCAAAAATATCAAAACACTATAACTCAAATTTTAAATCGAAACATCAATGAAATACAATGAAAATTATAAAATTCATATATTTATAGATGAAAATGGCACATTTTATAAGTTATATATGTTATGAACATATTTTATCAAATATTTTGATAATAAAATGTGGAAACTAAGTATTAAATAATCACAAAAATTATGTTATAATGTTTATATTAAATAATTCTCGATGAAATTAATTTAACATGTGCTTTGTGTTTAATTCAGGGTAAAAGACAAAATTTCACAAATTCAAGCCCATCATTGCGTTCCTCTCGTCGAGACGATCGATTTCGATATAAATTTCATGTAATTTGCTGGAAGGATCAGAAAATTACAACGATTTGAATATTATCCGCAATATTTGATCCGATAAGGCCGCAATATTACCGATATTTCGCGGCAATCTCGCCACAATATCCGCAATTTCTCAAAAAACGATATTTTCGCAATACTTCATTGCGATATAGCGATTCTAAATCTCAGCCCGCAATATCCGCAATATCGCCGCAATTTAAAACACTGAAAAATATTAATTAAATTTTTACTTCCACTCTTCCACAATTTAATCTACCGAACACCCTTGGAATAAAATAGAATTAGTTATCTTCCACTCTTCCACTCTTCCATTATTTCATGTGTTGCCGAACGGGTACTTCGTGTCGAAATTCATATGAAAGTCCTAAAAGTTCAAGCAAAGAAAAAACAATTCCTTCTAGATGATTTGTGAAATGAATTACACTTTTTTCGATTTGTTTTGATTGAAGGAGAGCCTACATATTTTGTTGAGTTCAATCATTTACATCAATTTTAAAAAACAAAATGACAATCCAAGAGTTTTTACTGAGATCCCCTTCCATTTAGTTTGAAAATAAATCATTACAGTTCTCGTGTGAATATGAGATATCAATTTGTGTAAAAAAAGAAATCTGAATTATAAACAGAAAACAAGAAATTCAATAAATAGGGAAGAGAAGATTTTTATGCTGTGATGTTTTTACTGAGAACCTCTGTGTACCGTCTTGTTGTATCAGTTTCTACAACGGCTCATCTGTGATGTTTTTGCTACGTCTGGCCGTGATGTTTATGCTGTCAGAATCATTAAACGTTTATATATATATATATATATATATATATATATATATATATATATATATATATATATATATATATATTTTTTTTTTTTTTTTTAATTTTTATATATTTTTAATTAATGTTTAAAAAATAATAAAATTTTAACATGATTAACACAATCAAATTAATAATCAACATAATATTAAAAAATAATACCAAAATAAAATCAACAAATTACAAACACAAACAATAAAATACTCAAATATATTATATGAATTGGAAATAAAATAAAAACAATTCAGCAACCCTTATGTTTACGCCTACATTTGTAAGAAGATGCGTTGACGCGTTGTTCCCTACATACAAAATATATTATATTAATAACAATTTTCGAAATTTATATATTTTTCCATTAAAATAAATCTTACTTGATGATGCTGCTGTTAGTACACAAAGTTATCACTTATTTTTGTACGTACCACATTCAAAATTAATGCACTCGTTGATTTCAATTTTAAATCATGAATGCCTCTCTCGGGTACAATGAAGCACTTCATAGGTATTAATTGTTAAAATTTAAACAAGAAAAAAATTAATAACTATTATTATATTATTAAATGTATTTAAAAATAAAAACTTGCCATGACTTCATACATGTAAGAAGAATCCATCTCTTTGTATAAACTACCGATGTTTCTTCTCATATTTTCTGTCACAAAAATAATTTAAAAATATTAATATTAATTTAAAAAAGAGCAATAAAAAACAGTACAAAGAGAAAAAGAGAAAAAAAAACATACTTAATTAAATATTAGCACATAATATGTTATAATTAATATTTTACATACAACCTACAAAAAAAACTTAAAAAAAAAACAGAAAAAAAACACAGAACAAACACAGAAAAAACCAGATTTAAAAGTCAGTAAGAAAAACAGAAAAAGGCATATAATTTAAAAATAAATAGTTAAAACAGAAAAAAGACCAGATATAAATCCATTTTTTAGGATTAATATTTTGCAAATAACCTAGAAAAAAATTATATTCTTCCTCACAAAAGTGAGATAAACATCATCACTAGTGTGTTAATTGGTCCGTACATATCATAATCTCAATTAAAATTGATTTTTTTGTTAATATTCATTTTTGTTAATTGATCCGTACCTGTCATATTTAATAATAATTATTATCTAACAAGATTAATCATTAATCCAATTAATCCGCGAGGACTTTTACCGACTTTTATGGGCACCATATATGCCCTCTTATGCCAATACTCTTTATTGTACAAAATCCAAGGCTCCTATTATTGCTATAATGTTACATGCTATTTACTTGTTTACTAAATTACTACTCGTACTTGTTTATTCAATTTGCAAACCAAACCACTTATTATACTATTATACTATATATATTAAAGCTTACCATTTTTTGTCCTATTGGTTCGATGATTAACACCTGTTTATTTTTCAGATTTTCCTTGACATTTCTTTTGTAACATATCATAACAAGTTAGTTGCATGAAGATTGTAAAAACTAAAACACTCGCGTGTTATTTATCAGATTTTTTCTGTTGTTGCGTCGGCCTACACCCCTGGCCCTGCACACCACCTATCTAACTTTATATCTTCATATCAAATATTACTTTATAAAGAGCATTGTGACGAATAAAACATTACATGTGGGATCCGGACCGGTCCTTACATTTTGGGTACCCTATCCCGAGGCCCGCTTAGGGCTGCAAACGAGTCGAGCACGAACGAGCCGTGTCAAGCTCAAGCTCGGTTCGGAACTTACTCGAGCTGGCTCGGTTCGTTTAGAATTATTGTTCGAACTAAAAAATCAAGCTCAATCTCGGCTCGTTTAGAATTATGGTTCGAACTAAAAAATCAAGCTCAAGCTCGGCTCGTTCTAATTCGAGCTAGCTCGGTTCGGCTCAACAGTAGCTCAATTAAAACAACAATTTGAATTTTAATTAAAAATATTGTAACAATTGCAATAAACAAAAAATATTCTAAATACCAAAATATCTTAGAACATAACAATAATAAATCAAACATACAACACAAAACACAAAATAATAGGATTTGGACTTGGAATTAGGACTGCAACTTTAGCTCGTGGCTCGTGACTTGCTCGAGCTCGACTCGATAATAGTTCGATAATAGCTCGTTCGATATTAACTCGAAATTAATCGAGCCGAGCCGAGCCGAGCTAGCTCATACGCTTATCGAGCCGAGCTTGAGCCAGACTCAGCTCGCTCGTATTAAGCTCGAAAAGAATTTTAGTTCGATTTAAAAAATTAAATATTTTTATCATAATTAATTCATATTATATATATTATTATAATTGGAAAATTTTATAAAGAAATTTGTTATCTCCTTAATAATTCCAAATCTGGTTAAGACTCAAGCCCTAAAAAGAAAAAAAAATTAACTAATGGAGACAAATTAATAACCGTCCACTACTCAAATTACCAAAAAAAAAAAAAAAAAAATACCCGCTCATGAAACAACAAAAAATATTTTAACATTCTATTGTTTTTAGAAAAAAATTCAAAAAATGATCCAGCCAAAATTATTTTTCATTCAACATTATTATAATTTTCTTTCGAAACCTAACAAACTCGTTATGGATAGTAAAAAAAGAGAATATTTTCTGATGATAAATAAAAAATATCTAGCAATAATTGGCAATATTTAAATTGTTATATAAAAGTATTTGATATTTCAAAGTTTACAAAAAAAATTATAATTATAATATAATTATAATTTTGTTAAGTAAGACTAAGAATACAAATAAACCACAAAATCTTTAAAATTAGAAATAACTCAAAAACAAATAGTCGAGTTTTGAAAATTTGATATATAATATCATAGTTATGTTTATGTCATCTACCAATTATGTTACATATTATTTATAATTTTTGTTAAAATAGATTATACATACTAAATTTTAAAACGATATCTCCATTTAAAATGATGTTTTAGTCGCGAGTTTGCCGGACTTGCCCGGACCGGTCTATGGGACTACCAACTTTTTTTTTCAGAGAAAAGTCCCGACGGAAAATGAATATTAAAAATGTTAAAGCCCAAGCCCACACGGGAAATTTTGTGTTGCATCCTAACTAACACAATTAGAGATGTTATTTCTGTTAAAAAATTATATTTTTGTATTAAATTTATAAATTTCTAATAAAAATTTCAGAAAGTAGTAAAATACATATACTTCTATTCAAAAAAGATATGTTTGTTATGTAAAAAAATATGTCACACATCTAAACAAAGTGTCTAATTTGATACATATTCGATACAGTACAAATCAAACACGTTTTGTACTTTTGCGCACATCTAAATTTTTTTTATCATACATATAAAATGTATATCGTACGTCTCAAAAAATATATTTTCATAGGATATAAACCAAACAATATATCACACATATAAAATGACATAACACAAGTAAAAATGCATATATCATATATCCAAAAATAAATAGAAGCTTAACCAAAAAAATATAATGTACTGCAAAATGATATATAGTAGTTAAAAATCACATTTAAAGAAAAAATAATATGACGGAGGAAGCCGCAAGCAAAATATCATAGTGATACAAATAAATTTTGTAAAATAATATCAGAAAAACATAGAAGTACGTCGGAATGGATCGATTGTACCCTCTAGTTTCTTATTAGGTTTGGTTATCACCACTTGAAAATGAATCGGTATTCGATTCGATTCTTTCTTGGAACAATTCCTACATAAATATTGGTGCGCTTGCGGGCGAATATCGTGATATCTTAGGGTGAAAAATATCAAAAATCCTCACCACAACAGGTCGCAGTCACTGAGAAGAGTTGAGTAGAACGCGAGTTCAACAAGTTGCATTTTAAAAAACTTATTTTAAAAAAGAAAACTATTTTTATTTAAGAAAAAGAATGATGCTAAGTGATGTCTTTTTATTTTATTTTAAGAACTTTTATTGATTGAATCTATAGTAAAATTAGTGTTTCGTAATATTTGAAATATTTTATTTTAAGAACTTTTATTGTTACAACAAATTACAATGTAAAAAAGTACGAAATTATAATATAATAATAATATAATAATAATAAAAGTAAGAACTTTTATTGTTACAACAAATTAAATGAATATGTAATAAATGAATAAATTACCTGATTTAATACGTACAAAATATTAATTTGACATGTATTCTAATCTTATTCGTTTGGTTTATCACTCATTACCAACAAAATAATTAGTACGGAAAATTTTAGAGAGGGCGCAATTGTACTTTTCCAAGAAAAAATATATGTGCTAATGTCCCTACATGATTATCAAAAGAATCCACTACACAGATTGATTGACTAACCAAATTGATATTTTATTCTTTTATTCGAAACATCTATTTTTAACTTATACATTAAATAAACATACTATCAAATATTATCCATCAATATTTTATAGTAACATTCAACGTGATCGGTTTAAGTCGAAGTTGGGTACCAATGAATGCATCTTTTTATTAAACCATATATTTATCACTTATTAATGCCCACCACAACGTACCACCAACACTCTACGCGCCATTTATTGTGCCAAGCCCAACAAGTTGTTAATTCTCATCAAAAGAATATATCAACTAAATACTTTCAAAAGGAAAAAGATTAAAATCAATCTTTTACACAACATTTTTACCAAATCCACCCCCAAAAAACACCAAATTAGCAAATCACCCAAGCAAGTCATAACCGTTAGCATTTCACCATCTACTTAAAAAAAAAATTAAAAAAAAAAATCAACAAATTATCACTTAATCTAAACCTTATAGATGATTAGAAAACAAGGAAGAACAGCTCTCGAATCAAGCACTAGAAGCTCCCCTTTGGTTACCAAAATCGAATCACATTGCTTATCAGATTCGAGCCCGGCTCCGACCCGGCCCGCTATCACTCGGCATACTAACATCGCTTTTCGACCCGATCCACCACCTACACTCTCATGCGCTTCCCTACTGCCGGTATACGTCCTTACGCCACGTACCAACCTATCATCCGATAACACCGTACTCGTAGCTACGCTAGCATCATAAACCGGTTCCGTACCGGTGCTGGTACCGGTATGGTAATGGAACCGCATCATTTCGTTGCCGTCCGCCGCACTCCTAACATCGGTACATTTCGCGGTACGTTCACGATACTTCACGATATCTCGGCATTCCTCGAAATGTGCGACGGTACGTGACGGTGTATGGACTCGAAACATCATCTCGATTCTCCCCGCGAAGTACTCGTTGTCTCCGTTCTCGCGAGAAGACCAACTCGAATTGAAAATGATCTCGACTACTCGTCTCGACGAATGTCCCTCCGGTAACTCCGCGAGCGAAAGAAACGAATTGGAATGGTGTAATTTAGGTGCCATTGGAGAGGGAGGAAGAGGAAGAGGAAATGCTACAGGTTTTTTCTTTCGTCGGTGTTTCGACTCTTTTGAGAAGTGAAGAACGGATTGAGAGGAGATGCTGGAGCAGGATAAGGGTAGGATGGAATCGTAAGAAGGTCTTCGAGGAGAAGGAATGTAGGCAACGTCGTCTAGAACTTTAGATTTGCATTGGAGAGATCGTATCCAGCCGGTCGCCATGAACCGGCCAAGAAGCTAGATATTGAGTTTGAGGGGGAGGAGAGGGAAGGGGAGAAGTTTTATTGTGATCTATGGAAGTTGGGTCCGAGTGTTATGTTATGTAATGATATGTTTTATCACATTTTTATTGTTAGGACAAATTTGGTTTGAAAGTAAAGAATAATTTTGGGGACTTTCATGCAAATGTGATTTACTGGCCTTTTGATTTTAAATTTATTTTTACTTGTTTATGAGTGTAGGTAAATGCAGTTCATCTCCATTAATAACGAAAAAGAAGTCGCCCTGCCATGTCCAAATTTCATTATTGGTCGTTTAATTATTTTTATTTAAATACATTATAAATTTATATTTGTTCATATATTTTACATGTTGACTTCTACATTTGTATATGTCGAATATATACTTAAACATGTTCATATTTTTTTTTTAAACAAAAGAACTATGCATTGCATGTTCAAATTTCATTATTGGGCATCTAATTAATTTTATTTATGTATTATAATTCTACATTTGTCTGTATATTTTTATATTCTACATGCATTTCACATGTTGACTTTTACATCCATATGTGTGGAATATATAATTTATATGTTTCGTATATTTTCTTTTATATTTTCAATATACATTTTTAATATCAACACATCATATCTTTTAAAAATTTATTACAATGTTTTCATGAAAATATTTTGTTGTTGTAGAAGAGACTGTTAGCACGCCTTATACTCGATCTATTCAAATACATTTATATAAAATATATATATAATTTACTCATGTATAAATAAATTATTTGCACACAGAAACGAATGATTTTTCATAATTACATTGCATATAAGTAAAACATATAATTAGATAACTTAACGATGTCTATATTACTTGATTGTTGGTATGATGCTATTATGATATGAGTAATCTAAGTTAGTCAATTCGCGAATAGTTCGCGAATAATACACGAATTATACAAATTTTGAAAAAAACGCAAACTTCGCGTATCCAATTCAGTGATTCGGAAATATTCGCGAATTTTATGGCCAAAAAATATTCGGCCGATTTTTTGCCGAATTTTTCAAATTTAAATTTTTTAATTGTTTCAATGTTTTGTAATTTCTAAGTTACATGAGTCATAGCATGATTTAAGTTAGTCAATTCGCGAATAGTTTGCGAATAATACACGAATTATACGAATTCTGAAAAATACGCGAACTTCGCGATATTATATTTTGCAAAAATTTTTTAACCGAATTTTTAATAAAAATCGTATTATACACGAACCTATACGAATACGAATATTAGCCGTTCACGTTTTTTAGGTCCGGATTTTTGCCGTATTGAAAAACGCACTATCCGAATTATACGCGAACGTATCCCGTATCATATTATTGATATATTCCGAATGACTGACTATGTATGAGTTATCATGTGGATGATTCTATGATTTCTTTCAAAATAATTTTATGAATTTTTTTGAAAAGATACTATCCCTTGTCTCGAAATATTTGATCGAGTTTTTACCAATTTGACATCCCAGAACTTTATATTATGATTTAGTACAATTCATCTATTGAACATTAAAAATTCTCGATAATAATAATGTGTCACATCACATTTTCGATAATAATTTTATTTTGTAAAATTGTTATGCTAGACTTAAAAGGCACTAGCAAATTACAAATTGATCAATTTTATATTCAAAGAAAATTATTTTCTAATGTTACAATTTACATATGGCAATATAATGTGATAGATGACAAAGTAATAATATGATCACATAAATAAATTACGAATTTAACATAAATATTTAAATTAATAATACTAATTAATTAAGTATCTATCTCAAATCAAACATAAACTAAAACATTTGAATCAAATTTGTGTTGAATTTTTGTGACCAGGCATGTACTTCTGTTTCACCAGCATATCCAAACAAAACTTACTTTGTTACCGATCTCTCCAGTTAAAAAAACTGGAGATGAAGGGGGGCCCTTTTGGCTGTAAAGATTAAACGGGTAATGCTTGGGCGGTTTGAAGGTGAAAGATTGGCCCCATTCATTGTTGATGGATAAGCAATGTAATCATTATTCTCTCTCTTTTTTTTATTTGAACTCGAAACAAAAGTTACTTTAATTTTGTTCCACTTGATTGTTACTGCATAAGATAAAGAGTGTTGGAAAACATTTCTTTTTACCTAGTTCCAATTAGGAAATTTCGCTACAAGTTTGATCTGAACCAATTTGCAGATGAGCTTTCTAGATCAAGTTAGTCTGATTTCCTTGTATAAATAAAAAAATAGAGTTCGATCCATCTACTATCTTGTTAAAAGGTACCTTTCACAAACCAACAATACAAAGATGGATCCTTGGTTGTGAGGAGCGGTCGCCCCTCCCTCCACAAAATTTTTGCCGAACAATGCATATATATAATGATACAGTATATTTTATCATTATAACAGTATAAAATGTACTGTTTGCCCCTCCTAAATAATCATACAACATAATTTCAGAATCAGTTTTTCGTTTTGTCCTCTCAAAAAATATGTTAAGATCCGTCACTATAATAGTGTTGTTTATTTAGGGTTACCAAGTACTAATCTAGTTTAATAATTGAAGTATATCATATATCATATGTCACCTTTGTAAAGAAAGAAAGAGAAGACTTCACAAGGATGGCATGACAAACAAACTTATGTCATGTATATATGCATGGTTGTACTTTGAAGACATTCTTTTGTTCTTATTCATGTCACGTTAACATCAATTATTAACATACATTGATTAATAAATTTTTTGATATTAATTATCTGTGACATGTTTTTTTTTTTGATTAATTTATCTGTGACATGTTAATTATATCTTAATTGAATTGTCACCCAAGGTGAATACGAGGAGACATAATAAATGGCCTCTTTGGTTTCCATACCCACCTTGTCGAGAATGCACAAAATTTGATGGAGAACAAGCTAGAAGAAACAAAACTATGGAAACTAGATCAAATAAAAAATAAAAAATAATAATATTAACAGTACGAGTAATTAGTAATTACAATTTAAGCTACATATCATGGATAGAAGAGAAGACTGTACGGGAGGTCAAGAAAAGAAGAAATTAGAAGCTACGAGGACACGAATAAATCATGCCATAATTCTTTTGCAAAATAAGATCACATTTATATATTTCCTTTTCTTCAAAAGAATATATATAGAAGTACACATGCATGTGATATTATGATCATGTATAGGACATGAGGAGCTGAGCTATGAGCTATGTTACGCGGATACTTCAAAAACGCAGAAGTATCCTGAGGATAAGGGTATTCGATACGGATACGGATATGATACGGTTCGGATACGTATCGGATACGTCACGTGGCGTATTCTATTATTTTAATATTTATTTTTTTCGGATACGGCGGGGATACGGCAGGATACGGCTGGGATACGTTTAGGATACGGCTGAGATACTCAATTTATGATACTTCGGCCCATTATATATTTTGGCCCATAATATTTTTAAATAAATTATATATGATACTTCTAGGATACTTCTAAATTAATTCTAGGATACTTCTAAAATAAATTTAGAATACGTTTATGATACTTGTATTGTTATGTTGATTTTATTTATTGTCATGATATTTAAATTCAAAATGTTATTTAAATTATTATTTATTTATTATATACAATATAAATATATTAAAATAATAATTATATAGCCGTATCCGTATCCGTGATTTTTTGAAAATTGCCGTATCGCCGTATCCGTATCGTATCGGATACGATACCCGTACCCGTATCCGTGCAACATAGGCTATGAGTCAATCATTTATATGTACATTTTTAACAATTGTGGAACTTTTTAAGTAATGCAAAATGGTTTCTCTTTAATTAACTCGATTTTGGTGAAAATAAAGTAACAAAAACGCAAGAAATTGAGAGAGATGAATTTTACTCCAATAATTTTCTGAAAAATTACAATAACCTTCATCCTCTTTATATATTAGAGGTGAGTGCAAGAATTAAGGAACTGTTACAATACCATAATAAATACAATGGAAGATATAATGAAATCCCTAAAATTACTCCCTTTAATATTCAAATTTCAGTTATTGGGCATCCATACAATAATTATTTATAACACTCCCCCTTGGATGTCCATGTTTCATACGCACGAGATGTTGCCTCATTAAAACCTGGTCAGGAAAAACCCAATGGGATAAAAACCATGAATAAGAAAAAGAGTGCAACGCGTATTATTTCTCCCCCTCATGTGTACAAATATCTCTAAAATGACGGAGTCCGATTTTGTATCTTAACTGTCTGAAAATTTTAGTTGGCAATGATTTGGTAAAAAAATCTGCAAGATTGTTACTTGAACGAATTTGCTGGATATCAATTTCGCCACTCTTCTGGAGTTCATGTGAGAAATTTTTTTTTGGAGAAATATGTTTTGTTCTATCTCCTTTAATATATCCTCCCTTAATTTGGGCGATGCATGCAGCATTATCTTCGTAGATCACTGTTGGACTCCCTTTTATTGTTTTAATACCACTTGATTCTTGAATGTGTTGAATCATTGACATCAACCATACACACTCTCTACTTGCCTCATGAAGTGCTATAATTTCAGAGTGGTTTGATGATGTGGCTACCAAAGTTTGCTTGGTTGATCGCCAGGATATGGCAGTGTCACCATATGTAAATAAATATCCAGTTTGAGACCGAGCTTTATGTGGGTCTGACATATATCCAGCATCTGCATATCCGACTAATTTGGATTCTGAGGTCTTTAGATAAAATAATCCAATATCAGTTGTTCCTCGGAGATAACGAAGTATGTGCTTAATACCATTCCAATGCCTTCGTGTTGGCGCCGAACTATATCTTGCTAACAGATTCAAAGAGAATGATATATCAGGCCTGGTATAATTAGCTATGTACATTAATGCACCAATTGCACTTAAATATGGTACTTCTGGACCAAGAATTTCTTCATTATCTTCGTTTGGACGGAAACAATCTTTCTTAACATCAAGAGATCGAACTTCCATTGGTGAGCTTAATGGATGTGATTTGTCCATATTAAATCGATTTAGAACATTTTCTACGTAAGTAGATTGATGGATAAATATCCCATTTTTCAAATGTTCGATTTGCAATCCGAGACAAAACTTTGTCTTTCCAAGATCTTTCATTTCGAATTCACTTTTTAAATATGCGGCGGTACTTTGAAGTTCTTCAGGAGTTCCGATGATATTTAGATCATCAACATATACCGCAATAATTACAAACCCAGAATTTGATTTTCTAATAAAAACACATGGACAAATTTGGTTGTTATGATATCATTCTTTTGTAAGATAATCATTTAGACGGTTATACCACATTCTTCCGGATTGTTTCAACCCATACAAAGATCTTTTTAATTTTATGGAATACATTCCACGAGATTTTGTATCACATGATTCGGGTACTTTCAATCCTTCAGGGACTTTCATATAAATATCAGCATCAAGTGATCCGTATAAGTAAGCTGTTACAACATCCATGAGATGCATATCCAGTCCTTCTGAGACTGTCAAACTAATTAAAAATCTAAACGTAATTGCATCTAAAACAGGGGAATAAGTTTCTTCATAATCAATCCCTGGTTTTTGTGTGAATCCTTGTGCAACAAGTCTTGCTTTATATCTTACAATTTCATGTTTCTCATTACGTTTTCTCACAAACACCCATTTGTATCCTACATGCTGTATATCATTAGGTGTTCAGACTACAAGTCCAAAAACTTCACGTTTCTCAAGAGAATGTAATTCTGCTTGAATTGCATCTCTCCATTTTGGCCAGTCTTTTCTACGTCGACATTCTTCAGTTGTTTTTGGTTCTTGATCCTCATTTTCATTCATTATATCAATCGCGATTGCATATACAAAGTATTTGTCAATGACAGTTTTATTTCGGTCCCATCTATTTCCAGTTGAGACATAGTTTATTGAGATCTCATTATTATCAATATTTTCAATATTATCAGGTACCTGAACCTCTATCGGGGTTGTTTTCTCATTCATGTCTCCTACTATGTTATCATCAATATTCTTTTGGTAAGAACTCATTTCATCAGAAGTATTAATAACTTCAGTTATGCCAACTTTCTTATCATGTTCCTTTTTCTTCCTTGGATTTTTATCTTTGGAACAGATTGGTCGACCACGCTTCTGGCGTATATCACTTTTAGAATTATCCAAGGGTATTTCAATACGAACATGAACATTTTCTACTGGAATATACGATTTAGTTACTCTTTTTGTGTCAACGGATGCATCTGGTAATTGATTTGCAATTTGTTGTAAATGAATAATTTTATGGACTTCAAGTTCAGATTGATTTGTTCGAGGATCAAAATGAAACAATGTTGATGCATTCCATGTAATTTCTTGCTTTTTCAGCGTTCGATTATCTCCCCCTAACGCTGGGAACATACTTTCATCAAACTTACAATCCGCAAATCTCGATGTAAATTGATCTCCGGTTAATGGTTCAAGATATTTAATAATTGATGGAGATTCGAAACCGATATAAATTCCCAATCTTCTTTGGGGTCCCATCTTTGTGCGTTGTGGTGGAGCTACCGGAACATATACAACACACCCAAAAGTTTTTAGATGAGATATATTTGGCTGCTGGCCTGTTGATGATAACTTTGATTTCATAATTAGGGGCCTTGCGATTAATTGTAATCGTTTAATAAGAGATTCTGCTAGACCATTTTGCGTGTGTATGTGGGCTATTGGATGCTCAACTTTAATTCCAATTGACATACAATAGTCGTTAAATGTTTGGGATGTGAATTCACCGGCATTATCAAGACGGATTGTCTTGATTGCATAATCCGGAAATTGTGCTCTTAATCTAGTTATTTGAGCAAGTAATCTCGCAAATGCAACATTTCGAGAAGATAATAAACATACATGTGATCATTTAGTAGATGCATCTATTAATACCATAAAATATCTAAATGGTCCACATGATGGAGTAATAGGCCCACATATATCACCTTGGATACGCTCGAGGAAATTGGGTGATTCATTCCCAACCCTAGTTTGTGATGGTCTAATGATTAATTTTCCTTTATAACATGCATCACACGGTATTTCGTTTGGTAATAGAATCTTCTGGTTCTTTAGTTGATGCCCATCGAAATTTTCTACAATTCTTCGCATCATTATTGCTCCTGGATGACCTAAACGTTCATGCCAGACCATAAAATTATTTTGTGAATTATTAAATTCACTTTTCATTATAGCATGATGTGCCTCAATTGTATTAATACGCGTATAATACAAGCCTATTGACAAAGCAGGCAATTCTTCTAACATGTTTTTGCTCCCACAAACAATATTTGTTATTTGAAGATACTCAATATTGTCTTTATTCATTGTTTCAATGTGGTATCCATTTCGGCGGATATCCTTAAAACTTAACAAAGTTCTTTTTGATTTAGTAGATAATAAAGCATCCTCTATTATAAATTTAGTTCCTTTAGGGAGTAAAATAATGGCTCTTCCGGAGCCCTCAATTAAGTTTGAGGTGCCTGATATTGTATTGACGTTCGCTTTCATCCTTGTCAAATTAGAAAAATATTTTACGTCCTTAAGTATAGTATGCGGTGTTGCACTGTCTGCTAGGCATATATTATCGTCATCCATTTTCGTCAATTTGAAAGAAATGAGATCTTCAAGTCTCTTCATAAACAAAACAAAAACAAATACAAAGTAAGATAAAGATAATATCAAAATGGCATGCTAAAGAAAATACTTCAAAATAAACCAAATAAAAAAATACTAGAAAATAAAGATACAATGAAGCACTACTGATGAATGACAACAACAACAACAAAAAAAATTATTCTTGGGCCTCCATGCCAGGAAGAAAATACTCGTTATCACCATTTGGTGGGTTAAGATAGTCTTCCACGTCTAAACGTGTGTTTACCGTGGGCATATTCAACGGATCTTCATTATCTTGATAGACCAAATTAACCTCTTTGATATTTTCTTTTCCCTTCAGTGAGGCTTGATAAAACTCAACGAGATGCTTTGGCGTACGACATGTACGTGACCAATGCCCTTTTATGCCGCATCTACAACATGGATCTCCAGAACCCTTGACATTTTGCGGTTTCTTGCTTTCTTGTGTGGGTTTCTTAATTTGACCAACACGGCTCCAAGAATTATTTCGACCTTGACCTCGACCTCTTCCACGTCCGCGTCCACGACCAGGGACGCGGCCGCAATTACGACCATGTAAGGCAGCAGCATTCGCTCTGGGAATGGGCTGGAACCTGTCGGACGTGACTCATGATTTTTAAGCAACAATTTGTTATTTTGTTCAGCTACAAGGAGGCATTGAATTAAATCAGAGTACTTTTTGAATCCTTTTTTCCTGTACTGTTGTTGCAGGATAATATTTGAGGCATGAAAGATCGTAAAAGTTTTCTCTAACATATCCCCATTAGTGATATTCTCGCCGCAAAGTTTCAGCTTGGAAACAATTCTAAACATTGCGGAATTATAGTCACACACCGACTTAAAATCCGGTAACCTTAGGTGCACCCACTCGTCACGGGCCCTTGGGAGTATTACCGTCTTCTGGTGGTCATACCCATCCTTGAGATTTTCCCACAAAACTTGAGGATCCTTGATAGTCAGATATTCACTTTTTAAGGCTTCGTGGAGATGGTGGCGAAGAAAAATCATCGCCTTCGCCCGTTCTTGGGCCGATACCTTGTTTCCCTCTTTTATTGCGTCTCCGAGACCTTTAGCGTCAAGGTGAATCTTGGCGTCAAGGATCCACGATAGATAATTCTTGCCCGATATGTCAAGAACAATAAACTCAAGATTCGTTAAGTTCGACATTTCAAAGCTATATCAAAAGAGATAAGTTAAATTAGACCCTTATAATTTTGTTATTGAAACTTCAGATTTCAATAAATACAAATTTCAAATTTTATGTGTACTAATAAATTAAATTGACAAATAAATACAATTTCAATAACACTTCTGGTGTGCATTTCAATACATAAAAATTGTAATTTCCGGTACACAATTTAAGATAGCAAATAAATACAATTTCATGTTGCAATATATTTCTGGTGCATAACATTTCTGGTGTGCATTTCAACATACTTTTGATATGGGGCAAGACATACAAATATACTTCTGGTATATCCATTAAAATAAAATAAAAATGGGAATTCAAGTTTGAATATACTTCAGTTATATATATCATATACACACATAACAGTACAAGGTTTGTTTACATATACAAATAGGTATTAAATAAATATTTGTTTACATATACAAATAGGTATTGAACAGGTAATTATAAATACGACAGGTATTGAAAAGATTTGTTTACAGATATGACAGGTTCCAACTACAAATATTATTCAATGATAGCTAGCAGAGAGGTATAGGGACAATGATAATGAAACTAGCAGAGAGGTATATACATGGATTGCAAAGGGCATAGGAAAAAAAAATCTCAATTCTTAGATCTAATAAACTACAGAGAAAAATAATACCTTCAGTGAAATTTCGAAAGCTTCGTCGTGCTGATAACGTGTTGAAAATAAAGTAACAAGAACGCAAGAAATTGAGAGAGATGAATTTTACTCCAATAATTTTCTGAAAAATTACAATAACCTTCATCCTCTTTATATACTAGAGGTGAGTGCAAGAATTAAGGAACCGTTACAATGCCATAATAAATACAATGAAAGATATAATGAAATCCCTAAAATTACTCCCTTTAATATTCAAATTTCAGTTATTGGGCATCCATACAATAATTATTTATAACATATTTCATGTAACAAGAATTTTCCACTTTAGTCCCACTCATCTATTCTACTTGATAGTGTTCGATAATTATGAAATCATAAGGAACAGAGAAATAAATAACTTAATTCTTTGTATTTCCATCGAACAAGACGAGAAAAATAAAAATCTAATAGGCAGATTAGTGAAATTGACTTCTTCCATATTAAACATGAAATTAGACTATTCTATGAATTAAACATTTTTATTTTGACAAAAATACTCTTGGCTATTTCTCTTCTGTGCTTACGTGGCTTTAAATGATATTATATATATATATATATATATATATATATATATATATATATATATATATATATTTCTCATTTCTTGTTCTCCCCAATTATTCTTGTTTTTCCATGGCACTTGTTTTAAGTTTGAATCGCTATATTTTTATTATCATGATATTTGTTTTCATTAATTAAAATAAATAATTCTAACTCTATAATTTTTATTATCATGATATTTGTTATAAGTTTCTTAACTTGTTAAACTATGAATAAGACTAGTTTGATAATTAGTTATCATTTATATCTCTTTTAAACCAATAATTTTATTTCATTAATATCGTCGAACGTTATTAAAATAGAGTTGAACAAGACTATTTTCTATTTCTCTATTCTTCTATTCCTAGTATTGCTGAAAAACCCCTTGGTTGTAAGATGTCAGAATAGAATTTTATAATCAATACAAATACAAATTAGAATTGCATATAATTTTTAGATTAAGACTAGGTTTAAATTCAACGTATTGTAAATTTGTAATAATTATTTATTAATCATCTAAATATTAAATATCGTATTGTATCAACTATTTTCTTAATCATCTAAATATCATAGTTGTTCAGTTCACGAATAATACGCGTATACTCTACGAACAATTATGTATTACGAATAATATATGTATTGATGCTCCCGTACCCAACCTGGCCAATAATTCGTGTATTATATATATATTTTTTAAAAACACGTATTGCCCATAATACATTTTTTCAGAAAAAAATATATATATATTGTTTTAAAATAAATAACAAAAAGTTAAATTTCGAACAATTATTAAGACAACAAAAATATCAATAATAATTTATAAATTTATGTTTTGAACTAAAATAAACACTAGTTAATGAAATAATTAGATTTCTCAATTATTTATGGATAAAAAAATTATACTAATATTTTTTTATATACCGAATTATTGTATATGTATTATGTATAATAGACCTAACTATAAACGAATTGATGAATTGACAAATTATTAACGTATTCCACTTTATTTGACCGAATATTTAACTGATTTCAAAAACATTTGATTCGAATTATACACGAACATAATATTACGCATCGTATTATTAATGTATCACGACTAACTATGATATATACTAACCATAATTTATAAATGTAATCACTTGATAAAATACATTTTTTCTCGTTTAACTCTACTTAATAATTCTTATATTGTATGGAAGGAATAAGAATACAAACAAGCAACAAAAACAAATTATAGTTTAGAAAGAACTAGTGTTACGAATAAAAGAGGAGATATTCCAATACCAGATAGTAGACAAAACATTGTATGGATGGAATAAGAATACAAACAAGTTAACAAAAACAAATGGAAAATTATATCCTTCCCCGTCATTTCACCTCCAAATTCATGATGGAGTAAGCATGACATCATTTTGTCATGCTTACCAATTCATGCTTCCAATTTGCATATAGTTAATTAAGCATTCAATTAACACTTAAATAAAATACAATTAAAAATTTATTTAATTAATTTCTAATTAAACTAATCGATGGTCCAATGAATTAATTTTCAATTAAAATAATCTAATTAAAATTACAAAATTAATTGAAAGATTCTTTGGATGCAAATGAGAGCTCCCATTAATCGTGATGACAACATCAGGTGATATATGGGGACATAGTAGAAGGGCTCCAAACAAATTAGAGTTTAGAAAGAACCATTAATCGTGATGACAACATCAGGTGATATATGGGGATATAGTAGAAGGGGCTCCAAACAAATAAGATGGTTCTAGAGGTATACCATTTGTATGTGTGTAAACATGTACAAACTCACATATTATATTTTCATTAATATATTCTGGATATAGGTCTAAGAATCTATTCCATTTAATAAAAAAAAAATTCTTACTCGATTTTATAACCGTTGTGTTAAAGATCATAACCCAATACGATTTTCGAAGATCGGTTTGATTTATCGCATTTAGTAAATATATTCTATTTACTATGATCTTCGGTTTGATTTAATACATTTTCTTTTATTTTTATGATAGACGGAGAAAACTCATATATTTTTCATTCATCGATGTCAATAATGATTGAACCCAGAATATATTAAAACATATGATTTTGTGTGTAACCTACGCCATCAATTAGGTTATGAACTCATTAACATTAATAATATTTTATTAAAATGATAATTAATTAAAAACACATAATTAACAAAAAATAGAACTCATCAATGTTATGTCCCTTTTTGATATATTATTATATTTTTAAGTTTGGTGTACACTGTACAGTATGACTTATTATTTTATCTTATTTTGAAGCTGACTTCATGTCTCTTTTTTATTATAAATGTATTGCTTTGTTGTCCCTAAAAACTCAAAATACATTCATTAATTTACTCCTAAAAAGCTTCCTATATTTATATCTCTTAGTTGGAAATCTTACAAGCTAAAAAAAAAGGTCACCAATTAAATTGTTTCATTGGAGACCACCTTTTTGGCATGCAAGGCCACATCCATAATGACTCTCCAACTAGCAAGATCGAGACTCGCATTCAAGAGAGTAACATTTTTGGTGGTACAAATGAACGATGAAGTGAATATGATTTAATATTTTCAAAATTAACATATAAAAATATGATTTAACATCTTAATTTATAATTTAATTATCTCAATTTATGATTGAACACACAATTAAGATATAAAATTATAAATTTTAAAATTTTAAATCATATCTACGTCATCAAAGATATGAAAAGAGAGGTGAGGTATGTACAACATTTTCCTAAATCAAATAGTTAACAATTGATTTGTTGAACCATCAATTCTTGTAACCTTATTTTCCAACAAAGAAACAAACTAAACAACCTTATTATTCACTGTAATTATCACATCATGATAATTGAACAAGACATTAATGATTTTATATAATAATTGACTAATGGGTGGAATGTAAGTGTCACTTCATAAATCAAGAAATGCAACAGCCAAAGCCAATCCATCATAATATAATTTAGGGAGAATTCCTAATAACATGATTAGTCTCTATCAATAATTCACAAGGTCTTATCTTTATTTATCTTGATTAAGTATGAAATAAGGACACATTCAATTATTATTATTATTATTATATATTTTTAAACATGTATGAGAATATATTTCCCAGAGAATGACACGGCATTGAATAGAAAAATGATATATAATACTCAAGATCAAATCGTTTACATTATGGAAAACGAATTTTGTATGGCTATTATCTTTACTAGGAAATTTGCCCGCGCTTCGCTGCGAATTTTTAATGTAATTGTTTGTATTAGATAAAATATTGCGTATTCATTTATTAATTGTTATTTGTTATGTTTACAGAAAAATATCATAAAACCAATATGAAAATTATTAAATGTGTAATATGATATGATATCATAAAATAAATTAATGAATATCACAAAACAAATATGAAATTTATTAAATGCGTAAAGTATGATATAAAATAAATTTGAAAAAATCATATCATGTCATAAAATAAATTGATGAATATCACAAAACAAATATGAAATCATATCATAAAATAAATTAATGAATATCAAAAAACAATTCATAATTATTACATCATAAAATAAATTAATGAATATCACAAAAAAAATATGAAATTATATAAATATTAATCGCAAAATAAATATGAAATCATAAAATAAATATGAAAACATGATAATATAATTAAAGTAGAACATGATATAAAGATCATAAAATAAATTATTAAATGGTTAAATGGGTAAAACATGATATAAATTAATGGATACATGATATAAATTAATGGATATAATCAAATCATAAAATAAATATGGAAATTATGTGTGATAGAAAGTTAAAGATGGGATGGCTCAATGTGAGAGCTCAAAATCACCCACTATTTAAAGGGAGAACAATATTAATATAATTAAGTTAGAACATGATATAAAGATCATAAAATAAATTATTAAATGGTTAAATGGGTAAAACATGATATAAATTAATGAATACATGATATAAATTAATGGATATAATCATATCATAAAATAAATATGAAAATTATATAAATATTAATCACAAAATAAATATGAAATCATAAAATAAATATGAAAACATGATATAAATATTAATATAATTAAGGTAGAACATGATATAAAGATCATAAAATAAATTATTAAATGGTTAAATCATTTTTAATGCAATTGTTTGTATTAGATAAAAGATTGAGTATTCAATTATTAATTGTTATTTGTTATGTTTACAGAAAAATTATCATAAAACCAATATGAAAATTATTAAATGTGTAATTTGATATAATATCATAAAATAAATTAATTAATATCAAAAAACCAATATGAAAATTATTAAATGCGTAACGCATGATATAAAATAAATTTGAAGAAATCATATCATATCATAAAATAAATTAATGAATATCACAAACAAATATGAAATTATATTATAAAATAAATTAATGAATACCACAAAACAATTCATAATTATTATATCATAAAATAAATTAATGAATATCACAAAACAAATATGAAATTATATAAATATTAATCACAAAATAAATATGAAAACATGATAATATAATTAAGGTAGAACATGATATAAAGATTATAAAATATATTATTAAATGGTTAAATGGGTAAAACATGATATAAATTAATGCATACATGATATAAATTAATGGATATAACCAAATCATAAAATAAATATGAAAATTATGTGTGATAGAAAATCAAAGTTGAGGTGGCTCAATGTGAGAACTCAAAAACATCCACTATTTAAAAAGAGAACAATTTGATATATATGTACTATTATTATTATTTTTTATAATAGATGAGAAGGTTCGTATATTCTTTTATGGGAAATTCTTCAAAACCCCCCCAACTTTTCTGCAATTTTTCAAAAATCCCCTGTACTTTTAGTAAATCCCCTATATTTTTTTGATTCCCTAAAAAACCCCCTATATTTTTTGTTTCTTCCAAAACCCCCGAACTTTTTTAGATTCCCTCAAAAACCCCCTATCCTTTTGTTATGTTTTTTTAAAAATGAACATTATATCCCCCATAGTTTTATTTTATATATTTCTATAATTTAATAAATAATAAATACATATTAAACTATTCTCAAAAAATAAAAAAATGTTAAAAATAAATAATAAATGATATTAAAATATTATAATAAATAATACATAAATATTATAATATTATAATAAATAATATATTGATATTAAAATATCATTTTCTACAATTATTAATATTTTAATACCTATGTATTACTTAAAATAATATATTTTATAGAAAATATCATTTTCAACAATTATTAATATTTTAATAAATAATATATTGATATTAAAATATTATAATAAATAATATATAATAATATTATAATATATAATATATTGATATTAAAATATAATTTTCAACAATTATTAATATTTTATTATATTTTAAAACCTATGTATTACCTATGTATTACTTAAAATATTAATAATTGTTGAAAATGATATTTTAATATCAATATATTATTTATTATAATATTTTAATATTTATGTATTATTTATTATAATATTATAATATCATGTATTATTCATTTTTAACATTTTTTATTTTTTGAGAATAGTTTAATATGTATTTATTATTTATTAAATTATAGAAATATATAAAATAAAACTATGGGGGTATAATGGTCATTTTTAAAAAAACATAACAAAAAGATAGGGATTTTTTGAGGGAATCTAAAAAAGTTAGGGGATTTTGGATGAAGCAAAAAATATAGGGTGTTTTTGAGGGAATAAAAAAATATAGGGGTTTTTTTAAAAGTACAGGTGGGATTTCATAAATTACAGAAAAGTTGGGGGTTTTTGAAGAATTCCCCTTCTTTTATTCATTGATAATATATCTCCGAGAGACTAACATTGATGAGTTTTGTTTAGTGTACGATACGGACTCGAATTAACGAGTGTGTCATTGAAGTAATTAAAAAATCCTGAATTTTTATGGGAGGAGGACAATTCTATAAGAACTTCAATTTAATAGAAAAATATAATTAAACAACATTAAATTTGTATTACTTTTCCACCACTAACATTGTTATTCCGGGACCAATTTAGTAAGGACTCAAAAGTGTGGGTCACGCAAATGTGATTCGAAGCCAGAAAAAAAAAAACTGTTTTGATTAAAGAGAAATTTATGCAGATGTGATTTGAAGCCTATGTCACTATAGGGTCTGACAAAGACAACACCAGATCATGCTCTAATTGGTATATATTATAACATACTAGTAAATATAAAAAATTAAAGAGTTATTTTGTATATTATTTATTTATTTTTTCTGAAAATGATTATTCTTTTTATAATAAATGGATAAGTCACGTATATCCTCCATCCATTGATGATAACGAGAATTGAAATCACAATCTCTCACAACGTAAGATTTTTGTACCTTATCATCAACCAACTAGATTATGGATCCATTGACAAATGATCGAGAAAGGTCTCGCCAAGATTATTTTTTTAAAACGTCTCACAACATATGATTTTTGTTAAGTGATTATTGTTTTACAAAAACTAATTTACAAGAAGTATTAAGGGAATACAATGTCGTTTTGAAAACATTTCTAATTCACTTGTACAAATTCTATGTGCATCTCTACAAGAATTCAATTCCTTGTATCGAGAACTATGATGATTATCAATACAAACTATTTCATTGCATCGGAGAAATTATAATAAGTATAAGCAGGGCAGAACCGCGGGTGCTTTAAAACCTTTTATAGGGGAGGAAACTAATAAAAAAGAAAATCAAAATTTATAGCATTAAAGTTCATACTTGGGACCTCTCAATTCATAAACATAAGTCTTACCACTACGCTACTCATTTTTTTTAAAAATATAAAAATATTTATTATATTTATTACTCTTCAAACAAACAAAATTATCTTATTCGATGAATACTTTTTCAATTTTCGATTTTGTAGGGTCCGGACATTCCCCCGGATCCGCCTATTGTATCGAGTCATTTTGTGAATAGGGCAATATTACTAAAAATATATTGTGAATGTAACAAAATGTGATATCACTATTGAATTTATTGAAAGCAAACAAAACATACATACATACATACATAAAATTCCAGATTTTGTCTCTTGCTGATTCTCCCTAGTCTCCTTTCCAATCCCTTTTCTACGGATGTTACTAGCGATTGTAGACGCTTCCGCAACAATCATAGATCTCAGGTTTGATGCGCCGGTTACGATTATCCTATTCTTTGAGTTAGGTATTCCAAAACTATTTCTTTTTTATGTCAAACTCGCCCGAGGCCTTTGTATGTATATTTTCTTCTTGCATTTTTTTTTAAGAAATGGAGGAGGCTTTCATATCCCCCAATCCCATACAGATTATATTTCCATAAAACTAAAGAATTACATTTGTTTTATCTCTTTTCTTAATTAAAATTACATCATAATAATTCTATGTCTCATCATTAATTCGTTCGGCCCAATCCGTGATTAAAGCTTTATAATCAACATTCATCCCCTACTCTTCACTCGGACCATGCACTCCCCCTTCGCATGCGCCCTTTTGGCTTATCCTGTACCGTGTCTAACTCGATTATGAAGCTTAGTCTATACCCCTCTTACTCCCCACTTTCCTCATTCGACCTAGTTTATTCAACAGGTCTTTCTTCTCTATTTTTCTTCAAGAGGTCTTTCTTCCTCTTGCATTTTGATTTGTTTATTTTCATTAAAAGTCTGTGAGAATTTGTATTGTTTTCCGAATCATCTAGCATGATTTTTCGTGTTCCATTTATAGTGTTGAAATTGTGCAATATTATAATATTAATGAATATTCCATTTTCACCAACATCTCACGTTTATATAAAATATAAAGAGCTATATTATTAAAACCCCCTAACTTTTTTGGGATTTGTCAAAAACCCCCTAACTTTTAGATTTCTTCAAAAATCCCCTAGAATCTAAGTTTCATTCTTCAAAAACCCCCTACTAGTGTTAACTTTGATATTTCATCCAAATTATTATTTTTGTTCCTAAAATATCCTTCACAATTTATTTTGTAATTGAATTTATTCCATAAATTAATAAATAAATGATATTTTAATATTTTATAATATTATCTTATGATATTTATTATATTATTCTATAATTTTTATATGATTTTTATATAAAATTATTTCATGTAAAAAAAAAAATTGTAATGTAAAATAATATTTATTTAATAAAATTATATATATATATATATATATATATATATATATATATATATATATATATATATATATATATATATATATATATATATATATATATATATATATATATATATATATATATATATATATATATATATATATATATATATATATTAAAATAAAAAATTGAGTTGTGAAATATTATCATGAATCAATTTTAGTATAATTACGTGAAATATTTAATTTATTTATGTATTTACTAATTTATATTGGATAAAGAATTTTTAAAAGAAAATTAATAAGGGTATTTTTGTCCAAAATAAGAAAAAGTGGATGGAATGTTAAACTTAACTCTAGTAGGGGGGTTTTGAAGAACAAAACTTAATTTTTAGGGGGTTTTTGAAGAAATCCAAAAGTTGGGGGTTTTTTGATAAAACCCAAAAAAGTTAGGGGGTTTTTCAAGAATTCCCATATATATATATATATATATATATATATATATATATATATATATATATATATATGAGGGAGGCTAAACTAATATATAAAGGATGGCTAATATACTTAATTAAGTATCATGAGTTTGATACTTATGATTTTTTTATCATTGGATTTGATTTGAGATTTGTGCATTTAATGATGAGCACAAACATTTATGGAAATCAATAATGATGAATATAAATATCAATAAAAATCACAAATCTCAAATAAAATCCAACTGTAAAAAAATCCTAAGTACCAAACTCATGATTCTTAATTGAGTATCTCGGCCATCCTCTCTCTCTCTATATATATTCGGGCCGGTTCTATGGACAAAATATTAGACAAAAATTTGAACACAACTATCAATCAATGGTTGGAAATACTTGGACGGGGAAGTAGTGGGTGGTTATGTTAATCACAATCGTTTATCATGGTTTAATCAATTGTTGAAAATGTCTTGTCCAATTTTTAACCTATAATTTGTCCATCGATCCATTTCATATATATATATATATATATATATATATATATATATATATATATATATATATATATATATATATATATATATATATATATATATGGGATAGGATCAATGACCAACACTCTTGTTTGGCAACGTCGGCCAACAATACCTATTTCACTAAATCTAAATATTAAAATCGAATTTTAACCGTATATATATGATTTATATCATTTGAGAATATTGTAGAATTAATTTCATGAAAAATAAAAACTTCTATCATACTTATCATAATACTTTAAAAAATTGAACGGTAGGAAATAGTTACAACATGAATCATCATTAAATACATTTTGAAATTCGATTTTTTTGGTTTGGATATAGATAGGCTCAAGATGAATTTTTACTCAGTTTCGAGTTTTCCTTCATGAAAATCTATAAATTTACCAAAATGGACGGTTGTGAAAATATGTTATCGGTTTTTTTAGATACAAAAATCAAAATTGTATAAAATTTATTCTACATCATATCTAAATGATATAAAACATATCTATACGGTTAAGATTCGATTATAATATTTAGATTTAGTGTAATAAGTGTTGTTGGCCTAGGGATGTCAATGGGGCGGGTCGGGGTCGGGGCAAGTACTCCCCATACCCGCCCCGCCTTTCGCGGGGATTCCTCGCCCCAAACCCCGTTTAATTCACAGACAAATTTTATGCCCCATCCCCGCCCCGCGGGGATCCCCGTCCCCGTTGGGAACCCCATGACCCGTCAAATTGACATAAAAATCGAAAATTTATTTTATTTAATACTTAAAAATAATTACTCGAATCTAAAATATCATAGAAATTACAATTCAAAGAAACATAAAAAATAACAACCAAATATCATTTTTTAAACCATTCAATATGTCATGCAAATTTAATACAAATATTACTCAAATCCTAAGACATAAATGTCTTTTGAAAATTTTACTCAAATCCTAGAACATAAAAAGAAAAGTTGGCCTCCAAACAACTTAGTCATATATATATATTTATCCAAATTCCAATTCAAAAAAAATAATCATGACAAATTTACTCACATTCAAACCTCCGTCTAAAGAAGAAAACTTTAAACTAATTAGGGATATTAGAATTTATGAGAAAAGTCAATAGAGGAAAGAAACATAAATAATGTAAATTGAAAAATTGATAATATAGAAATTATCAATAGTATGGAAAGTAAAAAGATATAAAGTAAATTTTTAAAGGACAAAATATAATTTATAATTTTTTTAAATGGCAAGTACAGATTTAGAATTTTTTAAACTAACAATTTATAATTTAGAAATATATTTATAATTTTCAATTTGGGGTTCCGCGACGCATGTGACGGGATAACCCGTGGGGCACGGGGCAGGGTAACCCATGGGGCGGGGCTATCTATCCCCATACCCACCCCATCCCCGCATCCGGGGCAAACTCCTCACCCCATCCCCACCCCGCGGGGCAAGTAATCGGGGATTCCCCGTCCCATTCGGGTCGGGTCCCCACGGGGATGGGGATTCCCCACCCCATTGACATCCCTATGTTGGCCGATGTTGGCCAAACAAGAGTGTTGGTTATTGATCATATCCCTATATATATATATATATATATATATATATATATATATATTGCAAATAAAAATCATGTTTTTCGAATAATTAACACAATGAGTTAGAATATAATGTATAAAAATATATAAAATAATTATTTAAATTAACACAATGAGTTGAATATTATATTTTAAATTATGAATTAAATTTTCATTGTGTTAATTTATAAATTATATTATATTTTTTATACATTAAATTTTACTATTCTCAAAAAATTATTTAAAAATTATTTGTAATATTTTTATCATTTTTTATTATATTGGAGGATATAAATTATATTGGAAAATATGAAATTATTAAAAGTAATTTTCTTGTGTACAAAATAATTATTTGAGAAATCTGATTTTTATTCGCGAAATATAATACTATTAGATATATATCATTTTATAAAAAATAAAACATTTGTCAACATGCAGAAATTTCATTTTATAAAAAAAAAATAGTTTTTGCAAGATTTAATAACAAAATATAATATTTATTTTAATATATAATTTGTCTTCAATAATATAATTTTTAGATACATATATTGGTGTAATATGGGGTCGTGTATCAGGGAAAAATAAATTTTGACATTTCTCGACTTTTCAATAGTGCTATTTTTAACATTTCCAAACTAAGGTGTCCATTTTCATCAATCTTGGTCTTGACTTGTCTAGAAGTAATTTTTTTTCTTAACAATAAATATGATATCATTGTTGTTTATAATATTTCAAGCGATATCAAACATAAAAATCGTGATTCCGCGAACTATATGGCATATATAGTAATAGTACTAATAAATTTTATTTACTCCAAATGCAATGGAAATTAGAAATAATATCAAAGTTTAATTCGGCTAAAAATATAACTATAAATTATTTAATACCATCTTATTTTTATGAACTTACACTTTAAAAAAAAATAACAATAGTAATCGTTGTATGTTTGTAAGTTCAAGAAGTTATTTATGTTTTTCTAGATAAATCATTTTTATAATTTTCTATTAATTTTTTAAATTATAATATTAAAATTGTTTGAACAAAAACACAAATATAACCTACTTTATTATTGGGATTTTTATAATTATATATTTTGTAAAAAAAATAATAATTCTTAAAATTTTATTATGTAAATATGTTTTTTTGTTGCATTGTATTTTCTTACATAATATATTTAAAATTTTATATTAGAGAAAATGGTATGTATGAACTACGATAATCGGAATGTCAAAATAAAGAGAAAATTCAAACGAATATATTTGATGGATTTAAAAAAATTAAAGTTCTAAAAATAATATTAATATGTGATGTATTTTTTATGATGTTATATATTAATTTGTTAGCATTTCATATATAAAATTTTCATTTTCTATTATATTCACATTTGATTATTTAACGTGTGTTGATGAATAATAATAGTGCACGTCATTAATGTAATATGATGCGATATTTTAAGAATGCTCTAAATATGTTTTAAAATATTGAAACATAAAAAAATTATAATTATAAAAAATAATCAATGATATCAATTTTGTCAGATATTATAATTTAACGATTAAAATAAATGCAACCATATATTTTATGGCACCACAAAATTTAATCCAAAAAACACGTCTAAATTCATTCATTACATACAAGATATTTGGGCCTTTTTCTCACAGTTTAAAGTATAGTCCATGGATTGAAATTTAATTCTAAAACTAGGAATCAGTATTCTCGGATTTTGATTCTGGATTTTCTATGTCGCCTGGCATGCAAATTCACCGCCCATCTCATTGACATGTGGGTCCCTCCATAACATAAATATCGAAATTCAAACACCATCAAAATATAAATAAATAAAGAGAATCCAAAAAGATCTCTCATTAAATAACCGTCAGGAAATCTGTTAATTAACTAATTAATCATCTCATTTAGCGAGCATAATTAGCTCGGTCCTCATATTTACAAAAATGAAAAACCAATCAATTTCACGGTTAAACCCACTTCGTTTACCGCTTCTTCCGCCTGGTCTTTCTGGTACCGCGTCTCGTACCACCACTCGGTGCCCATTCCTCGTTCTTGTAACTATTCCTCCTCGACCTGTTCTTTCTCGTCTCGAACCCAATCGCATGCAAATCCTCGCAAATCTCGGTTCTAGAGAGAGAAACTAGTCCAGGCAAAACATCTCTCTGAAAATCCCTCAACCCTCTCCCTCTCCTCAAATTAATCTTATTCCTATTTCCCGCCTCGTCACTCTCAATTTTACTCGTCCACGCGGCATCATCGTCGAGCGTCTCTTCTAGAAGAGTCAAAGTCGCCATCACGAAGGAATCTTCCGACGTGCAATCACTGGAGATCTCCATTTGTTCTAATCGTTTGGATTGAATGGAAAGGAGAGTCTCGGCTGCGAGAGTGGCGTCGTCATCGTCTCCAGTTATTATTATTACCTCGCTCGAAATGGTATCAACTTCTACTTCTTCGCTCGGTGTTGTGTTTAAGTTAATAACGATGTTTTCTTTAGAGGAGCCGTTAAAGGATCCATTAAGCGAGTCGGATTGAGTTAACGGGTCGGGTTGGTAACGGGTCGGGTCTTCTTCGTCTTCGGTTACGTTTAGATCGATTTGCAATGGTTTTCGTGAGGCTGTTGTACTTGGATCTGAGCAAAAAAAACATTTTAAGTAAAAGAAATGTTAAATTTGAGTTAAAATCAGAATCAAAATAAGAACTTACCGAGATAAATTGGTTCGTGTTTCGGCTCAATTAATTGCGTAGAATATTCGGAGCTGGGATTCGAATTCAAATTATAAGAAGCACAGCATGAATCGACCCCAAATTTGCCGATTTTGTTTCTTTCAGTTTCGTTAGTGTGCAATTCGGGGAGACAAATAACCTCCTCTTCGTCTTCTTCGTCAGAGTCCAAATTAATTGGTGTCTTCTCCAAATCAATAAAATTTCGGACGTTTTTACCCTTTATGCCAGTACCGTAACCACTGCTCTCTCCAATTTCGAAATCGTTCCTCGCCCAATTCACACAATTCCATTGAAATGGAATTTGGTACTCGTGCGAACTCGAACTCACCTGCAATTTTTGTTATAAATTAGATGAGAAATATATGCTTAGAACAAATTAAATGAAAAAAAACTCGTATTTTTTATTACTGGTATTGATTTATGGTAGGAATTTTGCAAGTAGAGATCATGCATTAGATTTTTCTGGGTCCAATAGAGTTTATGCAGTTCTGTAAGCTGAAATAGAGAAGAAAGAAAAGAAAATCACAAATGCATTTCAAGTTTAATATATAAAAAATAGAAAAGGAAGAAATTTCTGCAAAGAACGAACCTGTTCTCTGAAAATAGTTTCATGACCGATCATCACTTGCCTAATTTCATCGTTAATCGAGACAGTACTTTCCCATGGCGAACAATTAAGATTTAAATCGATTATTCCTCTCTCCATTGTTGTTATCATCTCACATCATCGCTATTAACCACTTTAAACTAAAAAAGAACCAATCATTTTCGGAATTAGAACAAATCTATAAAAAGAGATAATCGAAACAAGCAACACAGATAAGTTAAGAAAATAACACTCAAATCAATTATACCTGTATACGAGGAAGAGGCAAGGAGAAAGAAAAACTCCACTTGGAGATTTTGATTTATGACGACAGTGTAGATGAATGGTCACACCGAAAAGAATCTAGCTTTTGAGGTAGAAATAAATAATTGGGTTTACAGAAAGTAAGAGAGAAAGAAAGAAAGAAGCGAGCTTTTTTTTTACTAATCTCTCTCTTTCATCTGTCTGTTTTCTCTTCTAAACAAAGTAAATATACGAAAAATGGAATTGAAATTGGGATTGGTACCTTCTTTTATTGGTTGCTTTGTGATCTGAATATAGTAGAGAACTAGAGAGAGAGAGACAGAGGAGAGAAAGAGAGAGAGAGAGAGAGCGAGCGAGCGAGCGAGCGAGAGAGAGAGAGAGAGACACAGGAGATCAGTACTGAGAAAGCTGTCATGCAAGAATAACTTGAAGAGGAATAGAGAATCTTTGTGTTACCTAAAATACCCCTGGTCTGAAAAATCCGTTCTTTGTAGTAATTAGTAAATCAAATCACTATTCTATTATAATCCCTTGAACTATGCATAATAGCTTTCAAAAAGAATATTAAATATTAAATACTAAATATAAATTGTATCCTAAAATTATATAGAAGTCAAGATAATCTGGTTCAGCTTATAATTATTTGTTTGGGTTCTTTATTTGGTTATTAATGGACACATTTGTCAGTACTTCAAAATAAGTGGGCACACACTATAATTGTCAAGTTAAATGTAAGGTCTTTATATACTTATCACACATTTTATTAACTTTATCAATATTAAATATAATAGTTGGTTGCATGGAAAAACCCAAGAAGTATAGTTCCCCAAAAAATTATTGAAAAAATCATTAACCTTTTTGAATATATTAAAAAGATCTTTTACTTTCTATATGCTCCAGAAAAAAATATATACAATACACATGAGTTTTTCTTTACCCTCTTTATATGCGTTAATGTTAACAAAATGATAATTTCTATTATAGATATTTGGTATATTAAACCCCTCTTAACTTTTTTGTAAATTTTTGAATATATAATTAACATAATAATTAATAAGAAATTAATATACAAGTATCATATTAATTAATACGTTAATCAATAGTCAATATTAAAATAAAAAAGGTAAAAATAAAAGAAGCTACAAAAGATACGACTCCTGAAAAATATTTTTCTTTCAGCAAGTCCATGTGACCATTCTTCCAAGACTTTATTCGAGCTTTTTGGTTTTGGCCCACTCGGAGTTTTCTTCCAAGATATTTTGAAGATAATATTTTTCTTAATATTGCAATTTTTTTAAATATTTCATGTCAGTTTTAGAAAATAAATAACAATATTAAAGTACATAATTTGTAAGAGTTCTTAAATAGTTTTGTAATTGAAGATTAGAAAAAGTTTACTTTTATCCTTTATTTTTAAATTTTATTTAAAGTTCAATTAAGTCTCTATCGTTTTAATTTGGTTAATCAAGTTCATTATCTTTTTAATTTGGTCAACCAAATTTGTTTTTTAATTTGGTTCGGTTTGGTCCTTCCATCCATTAATTGATGACTAGCATTAAATTGTGACTTCACAACTTATGACATGACATGTTTGATGACGTGACAATTCATGACATATTATATTTGTTAACGTGACAACATAAATAATTTTATTTTTAAAGATATTTTAACTTATTATGTGAGGTATTATATAGGGCCGTTAATTTAAAAAAGGAAATTTTCAAATAATCCCCTATCTATTTTGAATTTGTAAAATAAAAAATTCAATACTCCAAACAAAAATTTTCTTCCAAACTTTTCATTTTCATTTACCTCCTTATAGGGGCTAAACTTAACATTTCATGGTGTCGCAATTTTTTGAGCCAAAATATCGAAGGATTTCACGACGGGTGAATCAGAAGAAATATAAAAAAATATTTTGATAACGTCAAGGATCGTATTAGTATTGCTAATTTTCTACTCAAGTTTATCGTATTTGACCTACAAGAAAGATTGTAATACCATACCTATGATCTTTAACATAGCTCTGCTCCTTTTTGGTTCACCCTTGAATCCGAAACAAAAAGCGGCGTCGAGTTCGTGCTAGTGTCATCTTGTCCGCACCTAACTTTTTCGCCCGTTTCTTAATCGATTGTGTAATTAATAAACGTTTCAACAAATATTTCAAGAGAGAGAGACTCTAGCTATATAGAGAAAAAAAAACTCTTGTACCGAATATATGAACAACTCTCATATTTATAGTCCCGAAACATTAGATCAAAAACTTTCAAACTCATATGACAACTAAGGCAAGAACAAAAATTCTAAAAAACACATTAACTTTTGCCCTTCCGTTACCGTTATGTAATAACTTCTTCTAGAGAATTCCAAATGACACCTTCACCATTAAAAACTAGACTCAAACTGATACACAATACACATGTCAATCGTCCATAATGGTTAATGTTTGTCCTTTCAAATTATTCGTTCAAAGTTGCCTCACAATTTGTCTCAAAAATAATTAAGAGTTTATGGTCATCATCCATGTTTATTTGGACTTCTCATGTTTTTTTAACAATTTGCTAAACTAAGTTTGGGGCCTGGACTTGAATCAAATTATATATGTGCTACGTATGTATTATTTTCATACTATGTACATTTCACCGACTATATTTTCATGCTAGGTAGTTATGTCATATGATTACTATTTTCATATTTCCTATTTGTGTCTTTATTTCATTCACCGACTATATAAAATATTTTTTCTTGTTTCCTGTTCAGTTGGTGTGACTTATATGTTATATCGATGATCTATGTTGTGTTGGCAATAGAATAAAAAAATTATTTATTCCATAAATCGTAAAGCGGTATTCTGTCTATACATTACGGTTACCCAAATAACATAAACGTTTTATAATCTTTTTCTGAAACACGATATGTGCATCAATGCTATCTTTGTCATTGTTTGTGTCCATTCCTCGCCTTTATGATATTATGATTAATATATAGAGCATGACTGTGTCGTCTTTTTATTATAATCATTTCTTGATTTCTATTAAGTAAATTATATATTATAATTGTACTTCAGATATATTGGATCCATTTATAATTCTACTTTATCAAAGAGGTCATAAAATACCATTTCTCGTAATTAATAATCGGCAATGATGTTATTTACATGCACACATTTTCCAACATAAGTTACATATAAAGAACTCTTATTTTTATTACCACTTGTAATAAGCAGCTTTTAATTATAATTATGTTATTCATTCCTCATGTGAAAAAGATACATCTCTCAATCCTGGAATCAACACTTACACAATCCATATAATATTTCATATGTTATTTGTTCAATATAGAAAGACTTTTATATATTTGTGTTATTAAATGATAATCTTTTATTAATGTTTGCATAAATACAACATATTTGTAATCAACACGACATTCTTATTATGTATATGTTTCTTTTAATATCCAAGACATGTGAATATTTTAGAGTTAAATATTTATTACAATTTAAAATTCTACGATTCAAGACCAAGCGTATTTTCATGAACACTTCTAAATATAAATATAAAAACTCATGGAACAAAATGTAAATAACATCCAATTCATAAATATAACATATACAATTATTTTATTTTTTATAATATAAATCTAACAAATACCCCTCTATGATAACTTTTATAACACAAATCTAACAAATACCCCTATATTTTCCATATTTAATTTTATTAACCTTTTTTTGTATTATTTTATTACTTTAAAAATCTCCATAAACATTTTTTAACATATACTAATTTTAAAAATCATATATACATAATTTTGATTTTTCATTTATTATATAGTTTAAATTATCATTAGTTATTAATATAAATTAGTTGCTAAAATAGAATTGTTGCCAAAAATATATATTGTCGCTGGTTTTAATTTCAACAACTAGATTGATTTCGTTATTTTTTTTTTCAATAGCTAGTTTTATTAACAATGAATGAACATTCAAATATATTTATTATTTCTATTTTTAATTATTTTGAACTTTTTGGAATAAAATAGTATTTAATATGTATTTTCTGCAATTTATGTTATTATTATTTTCAAAAATTATTACAACTATTATAAAAATATAATAAATGACATATAGTTTTTTTTAATTATATATATATGACATAATATAAAAATATTGATGGAAATTTGTAAATTAATAAAAAAAGGTGAATATAATTAAATATGGAAAAATAGCGGGATATTTTTGTCCAATTTTTTTTTCAATATCATGAAGTGTTAAGTTTAACCCCTATGTGTGTGCGCGCGTGCGTGTGTACATGTGTGTGTCTTTTTGGAGTATCTAAGAAGTGGAGAATTTTTACCAATTAAAAAAAACGATTTGGGGGGGTGGGTGTGTGTGTGTGTGTGTGTTGTGTGGTGTGTGTGTGTGTTAAAATGAAAATAAAAAGTTTGGGTGAGAGATTTTTTGGAGTATCCAAAAATTACATATGTTTTACAAATTCAAAAAAAGATAGTTTTTAAAATATTCCTATAATAAATTACGAGATTGCCTTTTAGATATAATTTTTGCTATTTGAGTTATTGTACCTATATTTAATTCATCGAAAATAATAGATTCATAAATAAAATAATTTATGTTGTCAGATCATTAAATATGACATGTCTTATGTTAGCACATCATCAAATATGCGATGTCACAAATTGTCACGTCACCATTTGAAGATAATTAATTTTAAAACGCGATAGTAGAAGACTAATGCATGCAAAATAGTTAATTTTAAAAATCTCGCAATAAATATCAAAATTAAAGGTTAACAATGAAATGATTGAAAATTTGAAGGCTAATGATCGCACCTTTTGAAGAAAACTTGAAATTTTATATTTTGCTTATATTCGCAAGCATTAAAATTAAGTATTTTGCATCTATTATATTAGCCTTCAATTTTGACATTATTCCCACTTTTGAAGAAAACTTGAAAATTTTATATTTTGCTTATATTAGCAAGTATTAAAATTAAGTATTTTGAATCTATTATATTATGACATAATTCCCACAAAAAATACTCCGCTCTTATTACCATCAACCAATTGTTATCAATTACATAAATCAAACAATTCTTCACATTTTAAATCTTATTACCAAAAGCAACAATTCAAAAGTCCTATAAATAGATCGCAAAATCCTCGTACGCTTGTTTGACAATATTATCATCGTCCCATTCATCACGGTACATTTCGGGCTTTAAAACTTTATTTTTACTCGCGACCACATACATATCTTTCCTCCATTGCTCTATCGGTGGAAACCCACATTGTTTAGCCAACCAATCATCATACTCGAACTACAAAATATTATACATTAAATTATACTTGCAACAAAAATAATTTATGACAATATTACCTGATAATTAGCCAAATTATGAGCATATCGTTTCGGCCATCCTTCGACCTCGATATTCTCATAATCGGATTTTATATCGTCCATCATCTCTTCTAGGGTCGGGAGTTTAATCCGACCCGCTAAAATACCCGTAACCCATTTACTTTGCAGTTCCACCAATGGGAATGGAATAACCTTCCAAGGAAGTCCTATGAAAGAGAGAGAAGGGGCAAGGCGAGGGGGGAAAACATGTTTGTAAAGCGGGCCCACGCAATTTTCGTCCACATTCACAACTCCATTCGTTTCCAAAAAAGGAAAATGGTACTTGTACCCGGTACAATGGACGATGACATCAGCGAAAACCGAACTTCCGTCTTTGAACACGACACGACCGTCTTCTTCCGCCCTCTCAATCTGGAATTTTTTTCATAAAATTTCTATTGCAAATGTATTATTATTATTATTATTATTATTATTATTCTTTCATATAATTAAAAGGCATTACCATAGAGTGAAGCCACAATTTATCATGACTAGGCACTTTTTCGGGTAGAGTCGCCACATCATTGACGGACCGAATTGAGATATGAACTTCCTTTGCGAGTCTCGCAATATCTCTTGAAATATCCACTGCACTAGCTGAACTTCCTATGATAATCACTACCTGTAATTAATGTTATTAATTAATTTAATCCATCATATTGTTAATTAATTACACAATTTATAAATATTGGTACGTACCTGGTCGAGAAAAGGATCGGCTACGCGGTAATTATGGCTGTGCATTTGCTTACCTGGCCATTTCTCAATGCCTAACATTTTTTTTAATTTTTTAATTCATATATTTATCACGAGGAGAAATTACTATTAGAATACCAGGAATTTCGGCAAGTCGAGGCTCGGTGTAGTGCCCGTTACAAACAATCACTCCATCGAACACCTCGGTCTCGTTCTCAACGGGAATTTCGTGTGAATTTTGATCGAATACATTTCTGGATTTAACAATCCAACGATCGTCCTTCTGTTTCTCCACTCGTACCACCTCGGTACCGAACCGTACCAGCCTGCACAAACCGAATTCCTTGGCGAAATCCTCCAAGTACCTCAGTACCTCCTCGTGCCCTGGATACATTCTCCTGTCTCCGTTCTCAACCGGTACAAATGGGTAGTCGAGGAATCCCATGCACTCGCGAGGGAGATTGGTGCGGAGAGACTGGTACAAGCTCGAATGGATAATATTCCGGCTCGGATAGAGGCCTAACGGATCGGATTCAGTTGAAGGGGTATAGACCCATGTCCCCCCGACTGATTGGCCCCGCTCGTAAACCACAACTCCATGACCATCACGGTTCAATTCGCGCGCAGCGGCAAGACCGGCAGCACCAGCTCCGACGACGGCAATCTTGAGGCTGCTCCGTTGAGGCGGTAAAGTAATGGGGCGAGCCGAGAGAGAAGAAGAAGAGGAGGTCATTTAATGGGTATGCACGAAAGATGTTCGATGTGAAATCATGCATAATTTGCTGGAGCCCTCCTCCCTGGTGAAATTTGGGATTCGGACAGCCTTGAAGCCCCGAGGAGTGAGTAGAGGACAAGTGAAGATGATCGGGGTGGGGTGGGGGAGACGTATTGCAATTTGCATGGAACACTGGGAAGAGGAGAGATGGATGGTTGTAGAGATCTCCTGTGAATAGTTTTTGTGATGGTCTTCTCTTTACACAGCTGGGCCTTGAACCGTGCTTAAATATGGCCCAAGAAAGGACACACTTTTACAAAAACCACTGTTCAGTAAAATATATATTTTTAATTATTATCTGTTGCCAAAGTCATAGTTGATTATCGACTAGTTACTGATTAGTTTCGAGTCAACAGTTCACTGATCCGACAATGTAAATTCAATTTATCAAGTCGGTTAACCAATATTAATTCGATATTTATCCGACTTTCACCGTTTTGGTCCAATTTTCGTGAACATTAGTGAATACTCAATTTTTACAATAACTACAATAGTGATTTCGAGGTAAGGAAAGTTGTCGATGATAAATTCGAGTTAGAGATGAAATCAGTTTGGATGTTGATTTGGTTTATGTCTTCGTTTTGTTTTGTTTTGTTTTTTTTTTTTTTTTTTTTATGTGAACTTAAATATGTTTGCTACTGTTCTTGGACTTAGAATTATGATAAAGACATCGGTAATATTCTCAAAATTAAGCTAATATATAAAAAAAATAATATACTTTAAACTGTCATTTTTTATGGCACGTGAATATAATTTGTCTGTGTATAAAAATAGGAGTCGAATTAGTAGAGTTTAGTTTGTATTGTTTTTCATTGTATTTTGGAAGATTTGTGATATTAATAAACTTTGTACTAAATAATGACATAAGAAATTATGTATTGTTTTTACATTTCTTTTTATAAAAATACATATAATATATTGAGATTTGTGATTGCAAATAATTCAAAAATTGTTATCTCATATGATATGTAATTGTATGCATACATTTAACATAAAATAGTATCATGATTCATGAAGTACAATATAATATACCTCAAAAAGAATGAAATACAGATTATTTTTTCTTAAACTTAAAATTACATATTTACCCTTCTTAAAATTGAAATATCATATTTATCCTTTCATAAATTTAAAATATCATATTTACCCAAAAATTAAAAATCAACCAATTTATCCGTTAAAATTAACGGTCAACTATTTTACCCTTTACATATTTACCCTTCTAAAAATCCAAAATATCATATTTACCTTTTTAAAAATAAAAATATCATATTTATCCCAAGAATATAACAATGTAATCTCATATATAACAATATAAGTATAAACACAAAAAAAAACATGAATAAAATTCCAAAATATAATAATTCTACCAATCTCAAATGACAAAAATAAAAATATAAAAGATATAGCTTCATTGTAAAAATATTACCATAACTAAAATATTATTAAATCGTAGGACGTAATTTCTTCATGTCGAGTGAGTAAGAGTACATATGTTATTTTTATTATTGAGAGGACAAATATGATATTTTTATTTTTAAAAGGGTAAATATGATATTTTGGAATTTTAGAAGGGTAAATATGCAAAGGGTAAAATAGTATTTTTAAATGTTGACCGTTAACTTTAACGGAAAAATTGGATGGTTTTTAATTTTTGGGCAAATATGATATTTTAGATTTATGAAAAAGTAAATATGTTATTTTAATTTTAAGAAGGATAAATATGTAATTTTAAGTTTAACAAAGAATAAATATGTAAATCCCCGAGAAATTAAATGGCATGAAATATTTATGTTTTGTTTAAAGTTTAAAGTTTGTTTGCGTATACATAATAATTTGAAATTGCATATCATAACATAATCGTGCTCTGTAGGGTTGTAAATGATGTTTTCTAATTCACAAAAGTGAATAATCCACACCCAAGGAACCATACAATAATAATTAACGAAATAACATTAATCTCACGAAAAGTTAATTAAACAACTTCAAATAAATATCCTAGGAAAGAATAATAATATGATCACAAAAACCAACCATAAACATGATACAAATGTTTATGTTTGTGTTTGATTTGTGGTCCATACATAAATAATTAGTGATATAAACTTATTTATTTGTGTAATATTTGTGATTTTTTTAAGAAAACAACTTACAATAGAAATAAATAATTATTAAAATTTATCTCCCAAAACAATAAAAAATATCATGCGCTTAAAATCAAGCGAGACAATTCATATAGTTTGTTAACCTATTGTTAGATGCTCTTGATTTATCAATTATGTTTCGTTAGAATCTCGAGTCTCGCGTGAAAATTAAATATAATATTTTTTTTATTCTTTATATATAGTGGCGGATCTTGATCCTGAATGTTTGGAGAGGGGGAGCAAAAAATAATTTTCCTACAAAGTATGTTTGCAAAAAAATTCGGAGGCAATCACGTACATATTCATATTTTTCGAAATGTTCATATAGTAAAATATACAAAATGTACTATAATTTTCAACTGGAAATAAAAAGGGCAAAACAAAAGACTAACACTTCAACCCTACTTCTTCCCATCATGGAATCATTGACGTAAAATCCTAAAAACTCTTCCTTCCGTACACGTTAAACATCGAAATGACATCCTCAGATTTGAAAGACCCGTATGTTTTGTTGCCCTTGTATGGAACTAGCTTTTACCCGCGCGCATTCGCGCGCGAGTTCCGCGAGTCTTCTCGAGTTTGAGACAAAAAAAAAATTATATGTATTAATTTTAATTTTTTTTTCCTGTTTTTGTGGTATTTTATTTCATATTTAATATTGCAATTCAGTATAATTTCTTGAATGTAAATAAATATATCATACATACTGGTTGCGCGTATGATATCAACAAATTATGAATATATATCGAATACATCTTATAGGAATACAATAAACATAACATTATTATTTCGTAGCTAAGAAACAAACAACATTATATTAATTTTAATAATAAAAGAAACAAAAGAATTACAACAATATAAAGTTATAATTAATTAAATAATTAAAAAATTATACAATTTACTGTGAAAATTTCACAGCAAAACCACTTATGATATTACATAATTTTTAATGATAATAATCACAAAATGTATGAACATGATATGTAAATTAGGAATATTTGACAATAAACCAAAACATATAATTACATAATTTTTAGTAACATCACAAATGTAAGAATCAAAACAACCTCAAGTTTAAATTACTTTAATTTTGATAAAATAACGAATCAAAAGCATAGAAAGCAACACAAAAAAAAATGAAGTATAAAACGTCTCAGTATGATTTTTTTTTGCCTCGGTAAATTTTTTTTATTTTAATTTTACATCAATAACCGTATGAATTGTTCAAGAGCCGGCTATCTTGAACAATTCAAACGGTCATTGATGTAGAATGTGTTTATATTTTACATCATCGGCACAATGATGATGATGATGATGATGATGATGATGATGATGATGATGATGATGCTTTATTATTTAGGCTTTGGCATGTCGTTTACAATGTTGAGCTTATTGACTTTCGAGTTTAGCATGTCATTGCGTGTTTGTGTATATAATTCATACTTATGTTTCACGATTGTATTTTGCACCGATTCTTATTTTCGGTTTCATTTATGTGTGCGTATTTACGTTTTTGTGTATATTTATATCTCCATTTTGATCACCTTATTAATTTCTTCCAATTGAGATTGATATTTGCACTGGTTCGTGATTTGTAGTTCATGTTTCATAAACATATTCGTGCTTGTCACCATATTTATACTTTTATTCGTATTTGGACTTTGTATTTCATGATTGTATTTCTTCTCATTGTGTTATACTTTTTTCTATTTTCTATTTTATCTGCATGTTTTGTGTTTACACTCTTATGTCTAATTGTATTTTGTTCTTGTAATTGCAATGCGTAGTTTGTATTAATATTCTTGAGATCGTGATGATGATATTTTATTGTTTAGGCTTCAATAATGTTTAGCTTTGCATCTTTTGGGTTTGGAATGTCATTTCGTGTTTGTATGCCTAATTCATGCTTGTATTTTGCGATTATATTTCATATTTATAACTGGATCTTTATTTCATCGATGTATATTTATTCGTGTATTTGTGTTTGTGTTTCGCTCAATCTATTGTCATCCCCGAACTAAGATTGATAGTCGTAGTGATTCGTCATTTGTACACCGTAGTTCATAAATCAAATCGTGTTTGTTTTTGCACTCATAGTTGTATATGCTTTTTTTTATTTCGTATATGTATTCATTTTTTGTGAGGGTTCTTCATTGGTACTCCGTAGTCGATACATATATTAGGGTTTATCTCCATATCCATATTTGTGTTTTATTATTTTTTTATTTCGTACTTGTGTTTGTATTGTTGAATTGTGTCTCATGTTTTTTTTTTCACAAACACTCTCGTATACACACTCGTGCATTTATTTAATCAATATCGATAGTTCATATTGGCGTTGTATTCGCGTTTATATTTTTTGGATGCATTAATATTTTGTGTTTCACATTTCTTTTAGGTTTTGCTTCCAATGTGTTTTATGTTCTCATTTTTGTACTCGTAATTGCGTTTGTAATTGATTTCGCATCTTGTTTTCATGTCAATGTATTTATCGTTACTTATATTCGTATTTTTTTTTTGAAATTTAATTTGCTGGAAAAGATATAAAAGTCATTAATCATTATGGAAATATATTATAGTCATGAATCATTTTGATTGATTTTGATTGTTCTTCTTGTTTAGCTTTTATTGCTGCATAATTTTTTTCTCGAATTGTCATTTAATAGGCAATGTTAAACAAACACATATTTGTGAAAAGAATATCAAGTCATTGCAAAGGAGTTTTATTTTATATGTATTTCAAGCAACAAAAATAACAATTGATAAAAAACCCAAATTTTTTACTTATGTTCGTGCTTTGTACTTGTATTTCATGTTCGTGTTTCGTAATTATTTCTGGTATATATTTGTATATATTTGTATATACGTCTCTATTTCGTGTATGTATTCGGTTGAAATTGATCAATACATTACATAAAAAGAGTTATTCATGTTACTTAGAATTCTTAAAATTAGTAATGTCAATGCCGTTCGCTAATATTGTTATTTTTTTCGCACTATAATTTAGTAATATGTTTTTTTCTACATCACAGACAACACAAAAATCCATTTTCAAATGTGAAATCGTACATAACAATTTGCATTGTCATGAGAATATAAATAAGCATGTCTTTTTATTGTTATTGATCAGTGAATAATCTTACATCTGCTAACTTGATATTTTTTTAGTTTTGTAAAATGAATTTTTAACATTGTGCAATTACATGAATTTTTTGTTGATTTCGCGATATCTAAATTATCAAATACATTGATCTAAATTATCATATACATTGTTTGACTTCGCGATATCTTTTTTATTTGTTCATGACATTATCAAGATATAAATCAAACGAACATAGAACTGTGTATATATTGTACATGATGTGATTACATGGACTGTATTAATTGTCGAGGACAAGACTTTCAAGTACATTGGTATTTTGAAAGCATGGCGTTATTACTGAGAAAGTACAAAAAACTTGAATTTTTTTTTTCATGTCATTATTATTGAATAAAAATGTTCACTGAAGTTTTGTAAGTCTTGATTTTGTTTCGTAGATAAGTTAATAGTCACGGGATACAAATCAGGTAAATGGTGCTTGTTTTCGATGATAATGATGATATGATGATATGTCATGATCATGATGATAATGTGATGAGATGATGATGATATGATGATATGTTATGATTATGATGATTATGTTGAGATGATGATGATGATGATATGTTATGATGATGGGGAGATAATGATGATGATGATATGTTATGATCATGATGATAATGATGATGAGATGATGACAACAAAAAATATCTGAAAATAAAAATAAAAATGACGATATGTCCTTTACAGGCTCGAAGTGGGTGTTGGCACGGCAAACCCAACGTGCCACGCTTAGCGATACATCAAGGTCCTCATCTTCAACGGGACCTGTAATGGACCTGCGAAAGCACAACCAAACAAATTCGTAAATATCCTTGAAAATCTTATAATACCACATATACCCCTGAAAAATAGGTGAAATTAACACCCAAAAAAGTGAAAAAATTGAAAAACAAAATCGAATTAACACCTGCAGTTTCATTCCACCCGGTTCGCTGGCCCGCTCTGCCTCGCTGTGCTTTACTCCTTTTTCTTTTTTCCGTCGAAGAGCTCCGGTCAGGGCTAGGGTTCCTTTCCTGCCGCGGCGTGTTTTCCTCTTATTCTTCTCTTCGTCGAACCAAATTTCTCTGTCGAAGTAAAGGAAACGAAAGAAGGAAACCCTAAGTCGCCCCTTTTTCGTCTCCGCGAAATTTCGTCGAGTGCACATGAAAAATGAGGAGAGAGAGGGGAGGGGCTATTATGCCTGGTCGAGTGCTCGTTCTTGTTTAGTTGCGGCAAATGGAACCCTAATCGCAGAAATGAACACCACAAAAACTGTAAAAAAATTAAAAACCACATGAAATGCGATAATTGAAACCCTAATCGGAGAAATTGACACAATAAAAAAATAAAAAAACATCAATTACCTGTCTTAAATCGAAATTAAAGCCTAGTTGAAATGATATCCAACACAAATCCTGTACAAATTTGAAAAAGCTTGATTTTCTTTTTTGCACTGAATAAATACTCAATAAAACTACCAAATCCAATTAAATATAATCAGATATCAATATTAACCTAAACAATACTATCAATCGAAGCCGAAACTCTAATTTAATCTTTTGTAATCGAAACCCTGATTTAATCGAAACCCTAATTTAATTTTACTGGCTTACACGAAATCGAAGAGACAGAAGACTTCGTCTACCCAGTGCAAATGTCGACACGTTCTTCTTGAAGGTTTCGTCACTATTATCGAATGTCGTCATATCGCATCGGTTAGGGTTTGGTTTCTAAGCTGGAATGGGCAGGAAAAGGTCTCTGTAAACTCCACCGTCGCCGCCGTTGTCCTCAGCCATCGTCTCGACCGTGTGGCCACAATTTACGCCCTGCTAGGGTTTGTGTTTTTTTTTTTTTTTTTTTTTGTTGCTATCGTGAAAGAAAGAGAGAAAGAAAGAGGGGAAGGGAGAGAAAATGTGGGGATCTGAAAATGGATGGGAATTTATTGTAGAGGAATTGCAGGATAATAATTGCAGGACATAATTGCACGGTAAAAAAAATAGATGACGTGGAGGGCTGTAATTTCAGCAATTTATCTAGAAATAGTAATACTAGCTCTACTCCCGTGCTATTGCGCGGGTTCGATTTAGTTGACGGCATCGTCATATTTTTTTGTGTTTTGTGATCGATTTTCTTTTGATGATGTTTGGAGGATTAAATAGGAACAGTTAAGGTAGTGGCCCCTGTACCAAAATGAATTGAAGGGTAAAATAGTAAATATAAAAAGGACCAAAATGTAAATTAAATTTTTTACAAAGAGGCCCCTGTGTCAAAATGTAATTTTTTAAAATTGAAGGACCAAAATTTTTAAAAAAAGGACCAAAATGTAATTTTTTAAGAAGACCAAAAGACTAAAAAGGACCAAAATATAAATAAAAAGGACTATAATGTAAATTCAAAAATTTGAAAAAGGACCGACATGTAAATAAAAGAGGATCAAGATGTAAACATGAAGGACCAAAATATAAGTTTTCAAACTTAAAAGGACCGAAATATAAATAAAAAAGATCGAAATGTAGTTTTTTCAATTAAAAAGGACCAATATATAAATAAAAAGGACCGAAATGTAAATATATTTTTTTTTAACAAATAGGCCCCTGGACCAAAATATAAATTTTAAAACTTCGAAGGACCAAAATGCAAATATTAAGGACAAAATGTAAAAAAAAGGACCAAAATGTATTTTTTTTTAAATAAGGACCAATTCGTAAATAAAAAGGACCAAAATGTAAAAAAAAAAAAATACAAATAGGCCCCTGACGACGTGGCAGCCGGAAATGGACCAAAATGTGATATAAAAGGACCAAAATATATATTTTTTTTTAAAAAAGAGGACCAATTTGAGGCCCCTGGACCAAAATGTAAATATTAAAACTTCGAAGGACCAAAATGCAAATATAAAGGACCAAAATGTAAAAAAAGGACCAAAATTTAATTTTTTTTTAAAAAAAGGACCAATTTATAAATAGAAAAGGACCAAAATGTAAAGTTTAAAACATTGAAGGACCAAAATGCAAATATAAAGGACCAAAATGTGATATAAAAGGACCAAAATATAATTTTTTTTTAAAAAAAGACCAATTTGAGGCTCCTGGACCAAAATGTAAATATTAAAACTCCGAAGGACAAAAATGCAAATATAAAGGAGCAAAATGAAAAAAAAGGGACCAGAATGTAATTTTTTTTTTTAAAAAAGGACCAATTCTTTAAAAAAAAAGGACCAAAAAAAAAAAAATTACAAATAGGCCCCTGGCGACGTGGCAGCCGAAAATGCAAGCATTTCCGGCTGCATGGACCAAAATGTAAATATTAAAACTTCGAAGGACCAAAATGCTAATATAAAGGACCAAAATTTAATTTTTTTTAAAAAAAAGGACCAATTTATAAATAAAAAAGGACCAAAATGTAAATTTTAAAACATTGAAGGACCAAAATGCAAATATAAAGGACCAAAATGTGATATAAAAGGACCAAAATATATTTTTTTTAAAAAAAGGACCAATTTGAGGCCCCTGGACCAAAATGTAAATATTAAAACTTCGAAGGACCAAAATGCAAATATAAAGGACCAAAATGTAAAAAAAAGGATCAAAATGTAAATTGTTTTTAAAAAAAGGATCAATTCGTAAATAAAAAAGGACCAAAATATTAAAAATATATATATTTACAAATAGGCCCCTGGCGACGTGGCAGCCGGAAATGCAAGCATATCTGGCTGCATTAGTATGTTGCCCTGATAGCTTTTTCTCCAGCGATTGCGCGGGAGTCTTCGAGTTTGTTATGATGTAATTTTTCCTAATATGTTATTGGATTCTACGTTTTATTGCCTGATTATTCACACATCTGTATTTTGGTGTATTTTTTACTCCCTATCTTTTTTGGATATTGTAAAAAAATTCTATGTTTTTGTATATTTAAAAAAAAAAACCTCTACCAAACTTTTGTTTCTCTTATGGATGATATTCACTTCTCCTTTTGCCAAATACTCTTTAATCTTCATACGTAATGATTAATTTTTTTTATTATTATTAATTTTAACCAAATTCGTAAACAATAATAATAAAATATGCAATAATAAATAAACACATTGAAAACATATCGTAAAAGAATATTTATTTAAACATGAAGTTTTTTTTTTCGTTGTCCAATTATTTTAGTAATAATTTCATGATTTTATATTTTTATCTATTGTAAAATAATATATTGTAAAAGAATATCTATGTTGTGTTCTTTTTATCATTATTTTGTGTTAGTTTTTCAGGGAAAAAATATAGAAGTCAAATATATATAATGTATGAAATATTAGAATTGTATAAATATAATATATAATAATTTTTTTAATTATTATATGCTCCAAAAATATGAAGATTTTTTTAAATTAATAGAAAATATATATTTTTTTTAATTACTACATATATTAATTTAGGTGTTTTTATAATATCCAATAATTTAAGGAGTTTTTTGAAATATTTCCGTATATAATTTATACAAAAAAATATGAATGAACTTGATCCACGATGGATCAAAATTCTCTAAAAAAATATAGATCATGTTAAAATAAAAAAAATCATATATTATAGATCTTTTTGATCAAGATCAGGTGGTCCACATTAAAAGGATGACGTGACCTTTTGTGAGGACTTTAATTTCTCTAAAAAAAAAAAAAAAGGGTAAATATCACATTAACTGAAACCGGTAAGAAGACCAAAAGGCTAAAAATAAATTATTAATGATATCATTAATTACTAATGATATTAATTGTATATAGTTGATATCCATTATAATGATAAGAAATCAATCATAATTAAAGTGAGAAATTCAAATATAAAAAAGTGAAAAAGTAAAGGATGATGTGGACCAAGCATAGAAGAGCAATTTTCTTAACTTTATAAATATCAAAAAATGTAAATTAAAACTAAAAAGGACCAACATATAAATAAAAATGACCAAAATATAAATTCAAATGTTAGAAAGGACCTAAATGTTAATAAAAAGGACCAAAGTGTAAACTAAAAAAAAAAGGACCAAAATATAAATAAAAAGGACAAAAATGTAAATTCAAAAATGTAAAAAAGGACCGACATGTAAATAAAAGAGGATCAAGGTGTAAATGAAAAGGACCAAAATGTAATTTTTAAACTAAGAAGGACCAAAATGTAATTTTTCAAACTAAAAAGGACCAAAATGTAAATTAATTATTTTTTACAAAAAGGCCCCTGATGACGAAGAGGACCAAAATGTAATTTTTTATACTAAAAAAGACCAACATGTAAACAAAAAGGACCAAAATGTAATTTTTCTAACTAAAAATGACAAAATATAAATAAAAAAGGACCAAAACGTAAATTAATTTTTTTTCACAAAAAAGCCCCTGGAACAGTAACAGTATCGTGAACAGTATCGTGAATAGCATTGTGAACAGTATCGATGAACAGTGTTGGCGACGTGGCCTCATGTATGAGCTCCAATTTATCTAACTTTATACATAAGAATAAAAGCTCCAATTGATCTAACTTTATACATAAGAATAAATGTGGGTGTGAAAATTCCAAACGAATATAAATTTTTGAGATTATAATATGTTCTTATTTGATAAATGATATTGAATATTATTGTTCTTAATTTGTACTACGAAACAAATTAATTAATATGATTTTGAAAATGATATAATTTACACATGAATAAGAGAATAGTAAATAAATTTATAAAACGGAAAACAAAGTGAAAATTAAATAAGATGATTAATGATTAATTTAGTACACATAGTTATTCAATTGGCTAACTCTCGTTATATTATGTTTGCGATGACATGGGAAGTGCAATGAGAAATGAGCGGGACGTCGGTTGAGAAGCTTCTATTTGGAGACATTTTATTTTGAGACTTCAACCGCGACAATTATGTCAATTGTGTTTTTCAGTGTAATACAAATTACATATTTTTATGATGCGATAATATCATCTCAAAACAAACTTATTTGAACTCGTTTATCTATGATTATGTATATATTTTACAATTATTTTATATTATGATAACAAACAAATCTCATTTTTATCAAACAATAATACTTGTATTAGTATCACCGTATAATAATATATGAGGTATAACATATTTTTACAAAAAGATATTTCATACAATATTAATAAAAATAGTGAATTGTACGACGTAGTAACACATCATTAATTATATAGTACTAACAATTTTTAATTGTTTCAAAATGCAATGAAAATTATAAATAATATCATACTTAATAGTGAAAGTTATTTAATAAATAATATCAAAATTTTATTTAGCATAAACATAAATTATTTATTATCATATATTGTTTTTTTATAAAATAGCAATATTATCTTATAGGTGTCTATAAATTTAAGAAGTTATTGAGATAGACAAACAATTTTTGTAATTTATGTTAGTTTTTTAAAATTTTAATATTACAAAAATTGAACAAAGAAATAAATATAATATACCTCAATTAGTATAACATGGGATCCTTATAGTTAAAATATATTTTAAAATAAATAATAATACTTAAATTCTATTATGTAAATATTCATTTTCTCATTGTACATTCTTGCATGATATCTTTACAAATTTAAATTATGAAAAATTGTATGCTAATATGGATGTCAAATCAAAGAGAAAATTAAAATGAATATATTTGATGAATTTTTAAGTTGTATCTTGTTATATATTATATATTAATATTAAAGTTCTACAAAAATATTAATGTATGTTGTATGTTATTATATATTAATTTATTAGTGTTTCATATAATTTTATCATGTAATTTTTGTATTCCATTGCATTGCATTTACATTTTATCATGTAATTTTTGTATGAATGATAAACAATTGAATTGTTTAGTGAACGTAGCCAATAATAATAGTACACGTCATGAATGTGGGATGTTGTGATATACTAATAATGATTAAAACATGTTGTAAAATAAAGCACTCGGAAATTACTTAAAAAAATGTATGATTATAAAACCAATGACTAATAAATGATTTAATATTTGCAACATATCATAATCTAATAATTGAAATTATTGTGATGATATGACACAAGAAAAGTACAAAAAGTTGTGCCCAAAGTAAGGACGTGGATAAATTGTATTATTCAAGGAACAATATTGGACATTGGGATCCTTAATTGTTTTCATAATAAGACCCTCTCTCTATCTTTAGTTTGATGATAAGACACATGAATGTATGATTATAAAAATCAATGATTCAAATTTTACATCATATCATAATATAATGGTTGAAATAAATACGATGACATGACACAAGAAAATTGCCACATAATCATTTAATAATAGAATTAAAGCAGTAAACTTGTTAAAAAGTTGGTATTTGTATTATAAACTTGTTGGAGAATATCCTCGACCCCGGGCCCGCGCAGCGGAATGAAGGCCCGGTCCGGTTCCCCGATTCCCGAGATCACGCCATGACTTCGAGGGTACGATGCAAATAGAAGGATAGATCCATACCAGTTCCAAATTGATGGAACACGAAGGGTTGATCGCTGCCTTCTATTCCTCCGTCACGTTGGTGACAATCCGCGCGTCCCATACCACGCATCTTTCACCGTTCGTTGACCGTCTTCTCACTCCTTGAGTCGATCACAATCCAAGAGCCACAATTGTCGCTCCTCTACTTGTATCCACCGTGAGCCGCAAGACGTCGGTCGCGGATGTACCTGCCTAGACGATGCACCGGCGAACTTGCTCGATCTAATCGATTCTCTATTACTCGAGAAACTCCTTTCTCGATTTCTCTCTCTTCGCACCCTTTCACTCACTAAAGATCAAATCTGAATTTGCTCTTTTTCTTGTGTATATTGGGCAGAATAATCACTTGCTTAGAATGATTCAACTGATGAATTCCTTCTGAATTCCCTTAGTGAAGATGAGAGAGAAAATCCTATTTATACCTAATAGGATAAGGATTAGCCAAAAGGCATGTATATCCAATATACACCCTTTCACACAGAAAACTGTATGAACCTGTTCAGTATTCTGTCCAGACGAAATTGATAAATTTCTCTGACAGAAAATCAACCAACACGAAAGTTGTAGATAATCTTATTATCTACTCAACCCAATTTGGCCCAGCCCAATTGGAGTTCGTATGCAAAAGTTATGACTGTTTTACTAACTGTATGTCATACTGTTGCACCCTTTCGGTATTTCACAGAAACGACACTTATACTTCGTTCATATGAAATATATTTCTATATGAAGGTTGTAGATAATCTCATTATCTATCTAACCCAATTTGAACCATTCAAATCGGATTTTCCCACTGACAGTTATGGCCACGAATGTACGACTACATTCGTTTATCCTTGTGTACACTTTTATGGTTGATCCTGAAACTGTATTTCCTTCAAAACTATTAGAGTTTATGACAGTAAAATATGAATCTAATTTTTTTAAGAAAATGAAGATATATATTTTAAATGTCATATCATTGTTTATGTCATAGAATATATAATATGTCATTGTTTATGTGTCAAATTAACAGAAGGATGAACTATATATGAGCCAACATAACAATCGAACATAACAATCGAGGGGTTAAAAATGAATCATGTAAAAGTTTAGGCACAAAAAATACACCAACTCAAAAGTTGAGGGGCCAAATTCAAAATTTTCTCTTGTATTATTTAGGAAACAATATTGGACATTGGAATCCTTAGTTGTATTCACGAAAAGATTATCTCTCTGTACTTTATATGCCTCGAATAATGTAATGTTCTTATAAATATGGGAATGCACGAGACTTGTACACTTATGAAGGTGTGATGGAGAGAGTCATATCTGATTTTTCCCAATTGCGGGTGTGACAATATTCGCTAGAATCTTCTTTCTAAATTGACATTCATATTAACATAGTTTTTACGGTTTTTTTAATTTGATTTTGTGAAAATATTATGTAAAAAATAAAAATAAAAAAAATGCATATTTACATCTGAAGTATTGTATTGATATTTTTAAAGCTATAATTTTAAGAATTTATATAATACTAAAAATAGGTTCTATATTGTGTTTTTGTTCGAGATAACTTTAATATTAAAATAGAAAAAAACAATAATAAAAATGAAAGAGAATATTTTACTTATCAAAACATAAACATCTTCTTAAACTCATAAACATATATCAAATACTACTATTATTTTTGAAGTTGTAAATTTTAAAATTTTAAAATATCATAGGTGGTTATAATTTTTAATTCTTTTTACTATTAATTGCGATATTTTAAAATTTTCATTGCCTTTTGGATGAACAAAATATTCGCCAGTATCATATAATTAATGATATGCAGTGAATGCGTTGGTCGTATCGTTCACTGTTTATACATTTGATATTGCATTCAATATTGTGATAAACAAGGATATACTATTTATTGTTATATATTTTTTCATAAAACAATGTTTCCTATATATTATTATAGAATATATTACTAATGTAAGTATTATTATTGAGAAATAAAAAATAGTCATTTGATATCATAACCTAAAATAATCATAAAATATATACATAATTATGCATAAATGGTTCTACTAATATGATGAATTAATATGCAATGATTTTATTTTGAGGTAAAATTGTCATTATCATCATTGAATTAGTACTTCGCCGTAAAATGAAAACATAATTATCGTATGCGGCGAGCTGCGAGTATTATTCTAGTTTTTTTTTGTTTATTTCATTGAATAAATTAAATCTAAACCATTGATTTAGTTACCAATTTAATTTACACAGTAATAATTTATTTTTTATGGAAATCGAACAACAAGAAGGTACACCATATAATTCTCCAATTATTTTCTGTTGTCCATTTCACATGTTATAAACTAAAATAATTTATTTTGTAAACAACAAATATGAATTAAATACAATCTGCTAACAAACTTGATATGAACTAAAAGAAATGATTAATAATAAAGAGAGAATAGGAAGATAAAAATATTAGTAAGAAACAAAAAACTTCTGTTATTGGCTTATTGTACATAAAAAAATCTGCTAATTTACCAAAATTAAAATTCAATTTTTTTTAAAAGAAAAATATTTTCAGAGTTTATAAATTATATAACTGGCCAGCTGTGGGAAAGTGGGAGCACCATTACCCAAACCAGGGCGAATTTTTGTCCCTTTCCCCTTGAAAATAAGAACTTTATTTTTGAAACATAAAAAAGTTTTCAATTTCAAAAAATAAATTGATAACAGAGAGAAAGTCGCCGTCATTGGGTCTTGTCACCTTGCTAAAACCCTAAATTAGGGTTTTAGTTCAGACCAATTCTTTTTTTTTTATATTTCTAGTTTAATTTCTATAGGTAGCTAAAACTACTACTAGGAGTACTGTACTGTACTAGGGTTTTTTATTGCATCAATTTTTCCTTTCACTTTTTGTGCATGTATATTCAATACCATATTTCAAGGTATTTGATTTTGGTTGGTAAAAAATGGAAAAATTGTATTAATTCCACGCGCAATATTCAAAAAATACAAAGTTTCGAGTTTTTTTCTTCTTCTTTCATGTATGTAAACGAGGCATTACTCTTTCTCTCTCTGTTTCTCATAAATTCATTGAATTGTGTCTTTTCTTCTCTCTATTAATTCCATTTCCTCTCTCTCTCTTCTCTCTCTCTCTCTCTCTCTCTCTCTCTCTCTCTTTTTCTTTGATCAAGGAAAGATAATGGTGGGTTTCTTTTTATCTTCCAAACGTTGCCTTGCTCTTCAATTCACCGAGAGAAAATTAATTAACATATTTTCCTTTTTGAATTTTGAATTTTGAATTTTGAATTTTGAAGGTGGGTTACTCGAGTTGCATGCCGAATTGGTTGGAAAGCCTACTTGGAGAAGAATTCTTCACGCCATGCATGGTTCACGAAGCAACCAAGAAAAATGAAAAGAATATCTTTTGTTTGGACTGTTGTTCGAGTATTTGTCCTCATTGTTTCCATCTTCACCATCTTCATCGCCTCCTTCAAGTAATTATTTCGTAATTTTCATGTTTTTTTCGTAGTTATCTTGAATTTTGTTTAAATTGACTGAAATTCGAACTCGCCCTCTTCAGATTAGGAGGTACATGTATCATGATGTTGTCAGAGTAGAAGAATTCGGCAAACTCATGAATTGCGCCTCTGTTCAGGTGAATTACGAAATAATTCATCTTCCTTTTTCAGTTCATCGTTTGTAATTCAAAATTTCCATACAATTCTGACGAATTGGTTCTTTAATTGTTAGTCTTACATCGCAAACGGCGCAAAAGTCGTGTTCTTGAACGAGCGTTTACAAGCGAATTTACGTACCTATGACAATTCTTGCCGGTACTGCGAGCGACCTTTACCTGATCAATATATCTACTGTTGTATCTCATGCAAGGTATTTAATTTCTTTTTACAATCCATTTTCTCTCAATTTTTTTTTTTTTTTTTAAATTTCTGTTTAAAATTTAAATTAAACGCAATTAGGTGAACGAGTTATTGAGAAATGGTGAAGGGCTTGGAAGAGAATTGAAAGAATGTAATTTCTTGTCGATCGATGAGTGTCAATTCACGCCAGAATCCATTTTAGAATCCCCTGAAGGCTCTTCTTCCAGCTCTGGTGGGGGCAATATTGTAATTTCACATAAAAAAATGATACTGGCCGGTACTGAAGCCTCGAGCCGGAGAAAGAAAGGGGTACCGGTACGAGCACCCCTCTTCTAACTTGATTCGAAACATGTGATTTTGGTGGCAATTTCAGATTATTGGGTTCAAGAAAAAATAACCCTAATTTTGTAAAGGAATCAAATTGTTCATTGCATTTTTTGGGGGTTTAGATGTTTTGCAATTTTGCATCTATACCCTATATAATGTTGTGTTTTGACATATTGTCTGTTGTACTAATACTATGTTTTATTTTGTAATCATACACTTCGATTTGGATTTTCACTTTACAGATTAAACGTTTCTTAAAATATGAATCTAATATTGTTATTTTGTTGTGAAAAATGGATTTATAATTTTTAATGTACATGAAAACAATCAAATTTCCCTTGATTAAAGGTTTGAAGGGTAAGTTTATATATGTTCAAGTTTCCGATCGAGAGAAACACAAAATTATATTAGAGAATTATGTTTTTGGAGACTTTATATTCTTCAAAACAGAACAAAACTATTTTTGCAATTTGAATGTATTGTAGAAAAATGGATTGACAGAATTTCTCGTATTTATTGTGCTCCAAATTTTGAACTATGGTTGGTTTAATTGTGCCCAGCAAAACATAAATTTTTTTTTCTATAAATGATTGAGAAATACTATCTATATTTCTACAAAACACATGAAATAAGTGCATGTTGTTACAAAGCATAGGAAATTTCATTAATTCTACACCTATTACGTCGAAAGAATTTGTGAAAAAATATTATTTAGATATTTTTCAGAAGAAATTAAGACTTAGAAGTATTGTATGATTTAACTATTTGTTGTAAATTAAATCAAAATTATTGAGTTATCATTTAGTTTATACAATAACAATTTGAACTTCTATGGAAATTGAAAGGAAATCAAAATATAATTCTCAAAAGAGTTAAGAGAAGAGGGAGTAAAGAATTTTTCATATTTTGTTGTAGTGTATGATATTTAATTGTTCTTTTACATGGAAAATCAGATATTTTGATATTTTGTAGGTATATATGAAATCATATCTCTAGAAATTACAAGAAAAACGAAATTAGAGATTTGGTGAGGACAATTACTTTCTACCATCATGATTTCTTGCTCTCTTATTCACTGTAGTTATTGCAGAAATAAATAACCGGATGGATTTGGAATATTTATTTCCTCTTTTTGTCTTTGCAATTACTTTTTTTCCAATTATTTTTTCAACAAATATCCATTTTGATTATCTTTTCAGAATTGGAACTAATGCAAATTCTCCTAACTCTTTTCAGGAAAGCCAGAGCTTGAGAATCACTTTTATCATGCATGGTTAGTATTGTATTATAAATCACGTGTACCATATAATCTTATATTACCAAGGCAAAAGTTTTGAGCCAAATTTTATGAAAAGTGATTCCCACCATAATAGAGAACGTTATATTATCGTACAATTTACAAATATATTCTCATTTGTTATGATTATGATTATTTGAAATATTTATTTATTTTTTTACTATTTAAATATAGGTCAAATTTCATATGTACCCCTACAAAGTCCAACAATTTCACGTATACCCCTGCAAAACGTAAAATATCATGAATACCCCTACAAAATTATTATAATTTCATGGATGCTATTTTTGTTAGTTTTTGTTAACTATCCGTTAAAATTACCGCTAAATTTTGTTTTTCCGATTTTACCCCCATCTAAATATGGAATAAAATTTATGTCGGAAAAATTAAAAAAACACAAATTGGCGGTAATCTGAGGGGATAATTAACTGAAAATCTAACAAAAATGTTATTCATGAAATTTTAGTAGTTTTGCAAGGGTATTTGTGATATTTCACGTTTTGTAGGGGTATACGTGGAATTGTATGGTTTTGTAGGGACACACATGCATGAAATTCTGCCTTAAATATAACTAAATAATTTGATTTGTTATGATTATTAGGCTAAAGTTAGAGTTGTAAGGCCGCTTATTTGTTGAAGCTTCTGAAGATAAGAGTTTTACAGCTCGTTGGATGTTGCCTAATGTATAGTTTGTGCCATTTATCTGTGACTGTTTAAAAATTTGCTTGTAGTACCGCTTCCTTATTGTTCGCTTCCTAAGGTGTTTATTTATTTAAAACATATAATGCTCGGGATGTAAATGGGTCGGATATAACTGACCCGAACTCCGACCCGAACTGTATCCAGAAAATTATCCGAATTCGAATAAAAATGTCCGTTTTTTCAGATCCGGATCGGCATATAGGACACAACTTATCAATCGGACCTGTATATTATCCGAATCCGAATTTCACACGTTTACTACAAAATATAATATTTTGGTATTTTGTATACAACTGTGCATTTAGGACAACCAACAATACCTGCATGGAATATAATTATGCTGAATATAAACCATATATATTCAATGCAATTTTAATCTTTATTACATCCATATTCCTCCCGTTAAATTTGCAATGGAAAGAAGATATCACATAGAGCCACGTGGCTCTTTTTTTTTGGGCTCTTTTTTTTTGGAAAATTTCTAAAAAACTTTGCTCCTCCCATTAAATTTGCAATGGAAAGGAAATATTTGGAAAATTTCTAAAAAACTCCCCATATTTTCTTGATATTTAACAAAAACTCCAACTTCTTGGAAACTCCAAAAAACCCCCTATCTCAAACTTTTCTTTTTATATAACCCTCTACCGTTAAATTTGTCCATTATATATTAACTTTCATATATTATTTTTCGTTAATGACCATTTTATCCTTGTATACTCTATTCTTTAAACTAATTAAATCATAAATTAAATCCTAAGTCTTATATTTTTTAATTTAGCAAATTAATATTTTTCGTTTAGTGACCATTTTACCCTTGTATACTCTCTTCTTTGAACTAATTAAATCATAAGTATTATATTTTTTAATTTAGCAAATTAATATTTTTCGTTAATGACCATTTTACCCTTGGATACTCTCTTCTTTAAACTAAATTAAATCCAAAGTGTTATCTTTAAATAGATATAATGCAGAACATTTTGCCCTTCCAGCATTCGGCCACGTCGCCTGTTACTGTGCATATGTACTGTTCATATGTTACTGTTCATCACAAATAAATTCCCACCCACCTTTTTTTTTTTCATTTCCACGACCCAACCCAGAAAAAAAGAGAAAACAAAAAATGAGCGTCGGAAAACCCTAGCGTTGAAACCTAGCAGCCAGGATGACCTAGCGGCGACAGTAGGGCGACGGTGTTTGGCGAGAAATCCGTGAGAAGAGCCACGACATCGCTGGTTCCAGGCTGGAGACGGGGCAGTGACGGGCACGCGGGTCTAGGACGGGGTGGGGGCGAGTCTCACCAATGAGGGTCTGGGATGGGCTGGAGATAGGTCCCCCAAACCTACGGCACGAAACGCTCACGACGGAGAAGGGAGACGCTGCCGACGAAGAGCCGAGAGGAAAGAAAAACCCATCTTACCACGCTCGACAGAAGAAGATAAGAACTGCGACGCTCGGTGGCGATATGACGCTCGGCTGGAAGAAGAGGCTGTTCGTGATTCTGTTCTTAATGCGACGAAAGAGGTGCCAAATTGCGTAACTCGGCTGGGACTGGAGAAGAGCGAGCATTGCAGGTCGATTTTGGCGATTTACTCATGATTCCGACTCGATTGCAGAAGGTATTTCCAGTTTTTTTTTTCCTTTTTTCAGTTCTTTGGGTGGTCAATTGTCTAATTAGGGTTTCGATTATGAGAAAATGTCTATTTAGGGTTTCGATTTGGTGATTACAGCTGATTTGAACATATTTTTCAAATTATTGGTAATTATAGCATGTTTTGGTTTAGTTCTTAGATTTTTTTTTCTGTTTTTGGCAGAATTTGCTCATTCGAAAACCAAAATCAGGCTAATGGGAGATCGAAATCATGTCTTTTTCAGTTTTTTTATCTTCAATTTCGAAAAACGTCTAATGATGCTTTTGAATTGGATTTCTGACAATTTCAGGCCATTTCTGGATCAACGGCAAGGTTATATCTTCAATTTCGAAATATCCGTACGTAACTTTCGTCGGTACATAATTCTCACTGGTACTGAACCATAATATTTATTTAGTTTATTTGAGTTGACAGTGTTTACACTTGCGAATCTGATGTGTCCAGGACGATCTGAGCCAAATCTCCTCCATTGCCAGGTTAGTTCGTAAATTTACACTTAAACCCTATATAATTCGGTTTTATTGTTCTTCTAATTTTTAATTATATTTCTTTTTTATTAAAAAATGATGACATGCCAGGATCAGGAAGTGAACAAACAAGATGACATCGGAGAAAACAAGATGATTGTATAGGCGAAGCAAGTACAAGCGGTACCAATACCGGTACTACGAATGTCGGTACAGTGCCAAACTTGAAGAAGATATGGGAGAAAGCGTTGGTGGACTGTTTTACCAAAGTAGCCGATGAGGTCGGAGAAAAGAAGCGGAGAGGAGAAGCACAAAGAGAGACCACGCAGGACACATGAAAATTACAAAAATTTAGAATTTTATGCGTTATTATTAAATTGTGATTTTCTATTTTTAAAGGTATTTCTTGGTTATTTTCAGAATTTTCTCTTCTGACCATTTTTAAAGTTTAAAAAAATCACCAATATTTGGGATTGTTTTTTCAAATTATGAAAATTTGATAATTTTCTGCTTTTTAGAGGGATTTTTGGTAATTTCCAGAGTTTTCGGATTTATTTTCCCACATTTTAGGGTTTAAATTAGTAAACAAATTTTAGGGTTTCAAATTACAGAAATTTCAAGGGTTCATTTGTAATTTTCATTTTGTAGAGGGTTTTTTAGTAATTTTCAATGTTTTTTTTTCTATTTCACAATTTTTTATTCTGACCATTTTTAAAGTTAAAAAAAAAATCACCAATATTTGGGATTGTTTTTTCAAATTATGAAAATTTGATAATTTTCTGCTTTTTAGAGGGATTTTTGGTAATTTCCAGAGTTTTCGGATTTATTTTCACACATTTTAGGGTTTAAATTAATAAACAAATTTTAGGGTTTCAAATTATAGAAATTTCAAGGGTTCATTTGTAATTTTCATTTTTTAGAGGGGTTTTTAGTAATTTTCATTGTTTTTGGTTTTCTATTTCACAATTTTCTCTTCTGACAATTTTTAATGTAAAAAAAAATCACCAATATTTGGGATTGTTTTTTCAAATTATGAAAATTTTATAATTTTCTGCATTTTAGAGGGATTTTTTGTAATTTCCAGAGTTTTCGGATTTATTTTCACACATTTTAGGGTTTAAATTAATAAACAAATTTTAGGGTTTCAAATTATAGAAATTTCAAGGGTTCATTTGTAATTTTCATTTTTTAGAGGGGTTTTTAGTAATTTCCAGTGTTTTTGGTTTTCTATTTCACAATTTCCTCTTCTAACCATTTTTAAAGTAAAAAAAAATCACCAATATTTGGGATTGTTTTTTCAAATTATGAAAATTTTATAATTTTCTGCTTTTTAGAGAGATTTTTGGTAATTTTCAGAGTTTTTGGATTTATTTTCCAACATTTTAGAGTTTAAATTAATAAACAAATTTTAGGGTTTCAAATTACAGAAATTTCAAGGGTTCATTTGTAATTTTCATTTTTTAGAGGGTTTTTTTAGTAATTTTCAGTGTTTTTGGTTTTCAATTTCACAAATTTTAAGGTTTAAAATAATCAATCAATATTTGGGATTGGTTCTTTTGCCAACTATGAAAATTTTAAGGTTTATTATGTAAGTTTCAATATTTTAGAGAGAAAAATAGAGTAGGCTCGTATGTCATACGTCTATTATATATTAATCACAAAATCAAATAGGTACATTTAGTTTATAGAGAAGATTTGCCATAAAATAAGATACTAATCCTAATAACCTCTCAATAAACCCTATTATACCTAATACTTCCTCATCAAAAACCAGTATACAAAATCAAGGATATGAAACAATTGAAAATCATATCTGGAATAGAAATCCTTGATTTAGTTACTCTAACTATAAATAGCTCTTATCTCGACCGCTCAAACTTTCCTCATTTTCCTAAATTCGCCGCTTTCAGAATTAAAGCATGAGTTTCACAAAACCTAGATCCACAATCGCCATCTCCGATCATCCTCCGATCTACTCGAAACCCTCAACTCCAAGCTCCATCATCCTTCTCAAAACCTAGATCTCCATCTCCTAGCTCAATGTACTAGCCTCAACAACTGTACTAGCCTCAGCTACCATCCTCTACCAAAACAACCAGCTACTTTCAACTCTCTTCACCACTCACGCCAACTCAATCATCCTCCTCTTCTGTCTGTACCATCGTCAACTCCACCCAATCTCCTAATATCCTCACAATCTGAAGTCAACAAGCCTCGTACAAGATACCTGACCACTCACCGGTACTCCTTCAATCAAGAGCTAATCCTTCATAAGAATGAATCACCGAAATCTCTTCAATCCGAGAGCAAATCAGAAATATGCAGGATTATATTATTAAAGGTATGATCTTCAGCTTGATTTCTTCTTAGCAGTTCATCGCTTGCTCTTTCCTTTCTCATTTGCTCTCTATCCTCTTGTGTTAATTATGAATTAAACCACCATAGATATGTAGAATTAGGTTCTGAAATGAAATTTATCGTAAACCTTGGTATTAGGTTTTCAATTAGGTGTGATTCCATGAATGTATCAGTAATTCCTCTTCCTCTTCCTCTTTCAATTACTGCATCTTCTGTACCGGTACCAGAATTGGTACCAGACCAAATTGTAGGACCAATACTGGTACCCGTACCAGTATAGCTCCTTTCTTGTGGATCCCTCTCTGCTACCCTTGCCATATTGAACCTATTTCCTGCATTTAAAAAATCATTATCAGTGTAGAATAATTCATCATTAGAATTGTAACTAAAATCAGAATCACTAGTATTTCCATTAAAATTATTTTGTTCATCTACTATTTTTATAGGATTTAATTCCTCATTAATAAATATATTTAATTTATTATTTAAGATAGGATCATATTTATTTGAATTCAGAACTAACTTATTAAATTCAATTTCATAGGTTATTATATCCACAATTTGCTGATCTGAAGATTGTTTATCTGTGAAAGTTCTTCTACACCTTTCTAACCATATCTGGTATAAGAAAATACAAGTAAGTTCCTTCATCTCTTTTGATATTTTTTTATTAATTAATATATCAAGACAATTTAAATTATTATTTTGATATAAGTTAATAATTCCTAAAGAAGCAAGCATCTTGTTAAAAACTACTTTTGTAAAAGAACACTGATTAAACAAATGTTCCACAATTTCTTCAGATGATTTGCAAAGTACACATCTATTCACTATTGACCAACCTCTCTTCTTAAGATTGTCAATTGTTAGCACTTTATTTAAAAATAATAGCCATATAAATAATAAAAAATTTAGTTGCACTTTAATTCTCCAAATTTTATAAAATTTTGCTTTAATAAATACCCCTCTTATTAATGAATTATATGCACTTTTGCAGGTAAACAATTTATTAGAGGTACTGGCCCATTGGAAGATATCTTTTTGAGAGGGATTCAAGGACAATGAAACACAAATTTGCTCTAACCGAAGAAATTGATCATGTGCCACTCTGGACAGAGGTAAATTCAATCCCAATGTATTATATAAATTTGATTCATTAATTAGGTTTAGAAAATAATTTACTGGTCCATATTTGTTTTGTGCAAAAGAATATAATTATGAAAAATTAGATATTAGGGTTTTTCCACACCATTTACTCTTCAAGAAATGTGCACTTAGGCCATTGCCTATTATGACATTAATACTATGATTAAAAAAGTCAATATTTTTTAAAACATCCTTCCAGAAATAGGAATAATTATTATAATTATCATTAATATCATTATTTTGAAAACCATTATCAATTAAATTGTACCAATCTAACTTTCCTTCCGAGTTATAATATAACCAAAGCCATTTCATAAATAATATTTTATTAAATATTTCTAAATTAATTACTCCCAAACCTCCTTTTTCTCTTGGCTGACAGACTAAGTCCCAATTAACTAGATTATATCCATTTTCTTTTACCCCTTTCCACAAAAAGTTTTTCCTTATTTTATCAATCTCCTTAATTGCCCATTTAGGGAATTTAAAAATATTCAAATAGTAGATAGGCATTGCAGTTAATACTTAATTCATTAGGACTAATCTACCAGCTCTAGAAATTAAGCTACCTTTCTAACCTGATAGTTTATTAGTAATTGTTTCTATTAAAACTTGAAAATCATATTTTGAAGGTTTTTTATAATGTAAGGGTAATCCTAGATAAGTAATAGGGAAAGTTCCAATCTGACAAGATAATTCATTTGATATGTTAGTCATTTCAATATCAGACACTTTTACACCTATAACCTCTGATTTCATACAATTCATTTTTAATCCAGATTCTTGTCCAAACAAGTTGAGAATATATTTCACTCTTTTAATATTATAAATATCAGGTTCTAAAAATAATAAAGAGTCATCAGCATAGAATAAGCTTGTAAAAATATTCCTAATAGGTTTAATAATGAATCCTTTTTCACTTAAAGTCTCTAATAACTTAGATAATACATCCATGAACAATAAAAATAAGAATGTCGAAATAGGATCTCCTTGTCTAACACCCCTTTTTAAATGAATATATTTCCCTGGTACAGCATTTAAAATAACCCTTGTGGTACCAGGTAATACATAATATTTAATCCAATTAATAAAATTAATTCCAAAACCTCTAGCATGTAGTATATTAATTAAAAAATTCCAAGACACACTATCAAATGCTTTATAAATATCTAATTTCAATATAATAAGTGAAATTAAATTTCTTTTAGCTGTACACAAAACATCTCTGGCATAGACATAATTCTCAGCAATATTCCTGCCCTTAATAAACACTAGTTGATTTCTAGAAATCATTTCACTTATAAATACACTTAACCTATTAGATAAGGTTTTAGAAAAGATTCTTTGAATACTAGATATTAAACTAATAGGTCTAAAATCCTTAGGTTCTAGTGCATTTTTTTTTTTTAGCAATTAGAGCAATATATGATGTATTAAACTTTGATAAACCTTTTCCCCCTTCTTTATTAAACATGTTCAGAATATCATATTTTAAATGATCCCAATAACTTTTATAAAGCTCACTGGTGAAACCATCTTAACCAGGGCTTTTGTAGTTTTTCCAATTTTTAATAGTGTCTATTAGTTCCGCTAAACAAAAATCCTTTTCTAAACTTATTAAGTTGATATTTTCATTTGGGTATAAAATTTTTAAATTAATGGTACCAAATTTTTTATCATTTATAATCTCTTTTCCCATTAGATCTCTATAAAAAGAAAATAGAAAATTAGCTTTATCCTTATGGTTTCTAAACTCATTACCATTTTTATCCTTAAGAATAGATATCATTGATTTTTATTTTTTAATAGAAGCATGTAAATGGAAAAATTTTGTGTTTGCATCCCATATTTAATCCAATTGTATTTAGATCTTTGTTTCCAATATATTTTTTTCTAAGGATAAAAGTAATTGAAATCTAAGTTTAGTTTGAATTTTAATCCAGGATTCAACACTTGACAATTTCCTATCATCCTCTATAATCTCTAGCCACTGTATTACTCTCTTACAATTATTAACTTGCATATTATATTTTAAATTCATAGTTTTATTCAATATTTTTAAATTTTTTCCTAAATTATTTAAATTACTAAATAACTCATCAATATAATTTATTTTATGATTTTCAAAATTATCTTTAATTAATTGTTGATATTCTTGTATCTTAATCCATTTAGACTCAAATCTGAACCAATTAAAAATAGGAAAAGTAGTATTAGCTTCATACAATATGGGAATATGATCAGAGCATGTATTTATTCTAGCAGTTAATATTGAATTAGGAAATAAATTAAGCCAAATTTTATTTATTAAAATTCTATCAATCTTAGCTCTAGCAATTGAATTTCCCCAAGTATATTTTTTACCTTTTAAAGGCAAATCAATCAACTGCATATTATTAATAAAATCTTTAAACTCTTTAGTATAAGCATTATTTAATTTATTTCCACTTCTTTCATTTGTATTCAATGTTAAATTAAAATCCCCCAATAAAATCCATGGCAGAATATTATTATTAGCAATTCATGTTAATTCTTCTAAAAATTCTTTTTTTAAATTCTTTTTATTAGGACCATAGACTCATGTTAAAAGGAAATTTGTTCCATCCCATTTTGTTTGTAGGGTTATAGAAATAGAAAAATTATTTTTTATAGAACTTATATGATTGTATAGACTATTATTCCAAGAGACTAAGATTTCACAAGCCCCTCTTGACTTTAAGTAATCATAACCTTTTAACTTATTACCACAACTATCCAGTACAATTTTATCATCCATATTTTCAACTTTAGTTTCTTGCAAACAACAAATATCCACATTTTCATCCTTAATAGTTTTATTTATTAAATTTTTCTTGTTATCTGAGTTAATACCTCTCACATTCCATGATAAAACCCTAATTTTTTTATACATTAATATTATTAATACTCTACATCTAAACTTATTTACCTAATTATTATGCTCTGCAAGCATTTCCTGAATTTTCAAATCCATGTTTTCATTCAATTCTATTCCAGTAGAGGAAAGTATATTAAGTATGTCTTCTCTATTGTTTATTTCTTTATTGAGTTCTAAATTGATTAAATTATTTTCAGATTTTCCTTTGTTTTTATGTTTTCTAACTCTTTTCTTTTGAATTTCTTTATATTTTATCAATTGAGCTTTCTCCACTGGTGAGTTGTAATGGCTAGATTGTTTATTTAACAGTCTAGAACTTCTCCTCTGTTCCTCCAGATTATTCTTAGCATGTTTAATCTTAGTTTGATCCTTCTGCAAGCTTTGTTGATTCTGAGATAGATCTAACTTCCTCTCTTGGATCTGAATATTATCCACTTTCAAACTTAAGGTATTTTCATTCAAATTTTTAATTGTAGGTTTAAAATAATCCTTAATTTTCTTTTGTTTATTTTCAGGTATATAATTAGATATGTGTACTATTAATTTAGGAGGAACCACATCAATATTACCTTCTGAGGAATTATTACAGATTGGAATGATATCATTTGAATAAGTTTGAGTAAGACCCTCTTGATTTGAAAGATCTTGCAATTGTGAATTGGAAACTTGAGACTCAATTTGACCAGCAGATTTGATCACTCCTTGGTTAATTGGAAGATTGGTTGACACAATTTTTAGATCTTTGGAAGAGAATTGAAAAGATAGAGAAGTTAATGGATTGGTCCTATTGATACTTTTGCATGTTTTACCCTGAGAAGTTAAAGTATTGATCCCTTGTTGAAATGACTCTCTGCTAATTTTACCATTTAGTCCCTGAGAATTATTATTTGTCAAGTTTGAAGGAAAAAACCATTTGTTTAACTGAGAATAGTTCACTTGACATAGCCTCTTAGACCCTTCTAACCCTATGATGATACCCTTTTCATAGGGTTGAAAAATTACTCTATTACCAGTGAGGATATCCTTATCTGAGGTCTTAGAGGGTTTAATTATGGTTTTATTTGTTAATTTGTTTTGAGATTGATTTTCCTTGTTCTTAACCCTCCAAACTTTACAACTTTTTTCTTCTTCTGCCATATTTTCTTAATTTGTTTTATTTGTTTTTTATTATCATTTTCTTTAGGCATCCTTGCCTTGTTATGTTTTATTTCCCCTTCCTTTCTTAATTCATGCTCAATGATGTTATCTGAGGGTAAATTAGTAATTTTTGAAGAGCTTGGAATATCCTTAATCTCTATTACAGTTAGTATAGTAGAATTTAACTTATCTATGAGCTTTATAGAGTCAGGTATATTAATATTGCTCTTACAATTAATAGATAGATGAAGATTACTAATTATTTTAGTTGGAATGTAGGACCCTACATAAATTAAGGTACCAAGAGGCTCTGTTATCTTGATCAAATCCAATGGATTACAATAATTTGAAGAAAAGTTATTTAAAACAATTTTTCTAGTTTGCACTTTAAAATTATTCTCATTATTTGACATATTAATTATAAGTTGATTACCATTTTTACTATTTTCTGGAAAGCCCTCTTTACCCTTACCAACTCTTAGCTCTGAAGCTTGAAATGGAGACTGCAGTTTATTGTTTGGAGTTTGAATTGGGTATTGAAGACTATTATTAATTAATTCTCTCCTATCAGGTAAACCAAAATTCTGATTATTTAAATTAGTATAACAATTTTTGTTTATATGACCAAATCTGTAGCATCTCAAACATTTATAGGCTCTCTACACTCGGCTCTGAAATGAGAAGAAGAAAGACATCTAAAACATTTTCTCTCCATTTCATTTGATTGAGGTTTGTTATTAACTCTATGTTTCTTTGTTACATGATTCCATTGGTGATCATGAGAAAGATTTGTTTTCAGGGTTTGCACATAGGATTTAGACGTATTCATTGGTTGTCTCTGGTACCTATTCCAATGAAAAATCCTTCGTATCTGTTCCTGAAGATCCCATTCTTACATTAACCAAATTCTTCTAATACATAATAATAGCAACCTTATTTTAATTTGCAAGGTTTTGATTTCAAATTATAAACAAAACTGGATTTGTTTTGCGAAGCCACTGAAAGCCTGGAGGTTGTCTCTGGTACCGACAACCAACAATGCGATATTCAATTTCGGTACGATTAGATATTTCTAAGCACAAATGTTTTTTAACTTTCATTTGGATTTCCATTATTATTTCTTATTAAATTTAGGGCTCACGTGATTTTGTTGACATAATTTTAATTGAAGGCTTACGACGATGCTAAATATTGCGAGGTCCTCACAGGCTGTCCAAGCGCCGGCCAGGTGTCTGTAGCGCCGAGATCACCGTTTCTGGCATTGCCACTCAGGGTTGCGAGAAATGCGGCCCATGTCACCAAGTAAGCTTCTGAGGAAAAGTGTAATGACAAGAATCGGCAAAGCCACACCACCATATCGTAAGCTGCCAAAATACACATATGGGGCACCTTCATTGTCTTCTGGTGTTCGTGTCCAGACGATTTCGTTAATTTCTGCAAAAGGGTATGATTGTAATTTAAATGTTTTGTACTGTTTGGGCATGATTTGAATTAAAAGTTAATGACAATGCTGAATATTATGATGTCTTCACAGGCTGTAGTTGTGTCGGCAAGGTGCCAGCGGCGAAGTCGACATCACCGTTTCTGGCATTGTCGAGAAAGGTGGGTATGTACCTCCGAGTGAGCTTCTGAGGATACCTATACAAAGCTCTTCTTGCGAAATTGTTCCGTACATATACAAGGTTCATGTACGCTTATATTTTCGACTTCGTAATTTTCGATTTGTACACTATCAATATGATGCAGGCCCAAAAAAAATATGCCTCAAAATTCGAAACTATCTATATTACCGTACATTGTACTGGTTTTTATCAGCATTACAACAAAACTCATTATGTTGACATGAACCAGTATTGGATCATCCGTACATATTGCGATACTATTTTTTTTACGGGTCCAATATTTCGCTGTGCGGTGCTTTGGTATGGTTGTGCGCATTTTTATATTGATTCTAATTTGCTGCACGTGTTTGGTTTCGAATTATGTTTTTGAAATGAAATGAACAAACACATAACGCAACAAAAGCACACTTTCCTATCAATATTAATTCATAATACATAGTTGTCTTCATGTTGTGTTGTGCAAATGAAATTAAGAAACACAAAACAGAAGAGAAACACATGTGAAATCTATCATTATTTTGCTTGGGAAAAAAGAAAAGAAAAGAAGAAAACATAAAAAAATGCAATAATATGTCATAACGCAGTCACGATGTAAATCTTTCGCGTCTAAATTATTGCAACCTCATAAAATAAGCATCAAAAAGAAGACTGAAAAGCCTGTTTGCGATTCAATAATTTGATTATGTCTTCTCTTCAATTTTGTAACGAATATGTCATTCATGAACGGAAATACACGCAATGTATAATTGCTCGATACAACGGCGTAATTAATTTTTGGGTTGGCAAGTTTATGGCATGCTTTTAGGAAACACATTATTTGGTCGCATTGCAACATAAAATATACAAACCATCTCCCTTTGCATGAAATAGACATCTCGAATGAACCAAATGTAATCACTTTGCATGAAATAGAAGACAAACCGTGATTCTTAAACTGTTTGTGTATATTGAAAACAATTCAACAAAAATGAATCATGGCATTTGTTTGTTTGTCGGTGTTTATGTCTGTTGGGTATGTTCAATATTTTATGAAATACCGTAACGATCGAATATATTGAACACAAGAAATGTAAAATCTGATAATGTAATCCTTTTTTATGCCGAAATTATACATACTTCTGTCAAATGTATGTTAAAAAACATTACAATTTATAAAACAAACACCCAACCAAAACATAAAAGGAAAAAAAATAGTATTGGAAACAACTCTTAACAACGAACACGCGCAATAGCGCGGGTACCACGCTAGTATTTTTTAATTTAGCTTTCAAAAATTTGTCCTCCATGTACGCCACAAGCTAACTTGAATCGCTGACATTGTCCTCCATGTACGGTGTTCATCGGGACCTATATTTCGCTTTTTACATGGGCGACCAGGCGATTTTTTTTTATGAGGAGGGCTCAAAAAAATTTGTGCACTACTTTTCCAATTAGACTTATTTGACAAAAACTTGAATCGCTGACATTGTCCTCCATGTACAGTGTTCATCGGGACCTATATTTGGCTTTTTACATGGACGACCAGGCGATTTTTTTTTTTTGAGGAGGGCTCAAAAAATTTGTGCACTACTTTGCCAATTAGACTTATTTGACAAAAAAATATATTGTATGAAGCTTGAACTATAGTCGAGTTAGCATATGGTTTATTATGTAAATTATGAATGATGTTATATAATTATGAAAATTCATATATTTTTATTTGTCTTGTTTATTTATTTTGAAGGATAAATTGCTCCAATATTAATTTTTTAATTAAAAGAATATAACATTTATAATTTAATTAGTGTAAAGAATAGAGTATACAATGGTATAAAATAGGCACTAACAAAAAATAATATTTCAATGTTAACATATAATGGACAAACTTAACGGTAGGGGGTTAAATAAAAAGAAAAGTTTGAGATAGGGGTTTTTTTGGAGTTTCCAAGAAGTTAGGGGTTTTTTTTTTAAATATCAAGAAGAGATAGGAGATTTTTTAAAATATTCCTTTTTTTTTTCTTCCTTACATTTCAACCACAATGATGATATTTTTACCATATAATGGTATATGATTTTGTGATGATAAAACTATTTGACACGGGTCTTCAAACTTAGTACTAAACAGGCCTAATAATTTCTTAGGTTTAGCCATTGCTAAACATGCCTTAAAGAAATAGTGCATAGAAAAAATAATGAACAAACCGTTGCTATTAGAAAAATATGTTTATATGACTTTTGATCTTTCGACATTACTAACAAAAAAATGAACAAACCGCAGCGAAGTGCGGAGATTTTCCTAGTATTTATAATAGGAGTTGATGCATATACAACACACAATAAAAACGAGATGGGACAATAATTAGAACATGTTTGGTAGTATAGTTATGTGGTCTAGGAAGTGAAGTTTTCAAGGTATTGAGTAATTGAAACTTGCTAGTGTTTTTTAGGGGTATTCATTCGGTCGGTTCGGTTCTAAGGTCAAACCGATTTAAACCGAACCGAATAAAATTCAAACAGAACCGAACCATTTTAACTTTTGAATCGATTAAAAATCGAACCAAATAAACTGAATTTTTATTCGGTTTATTCGGTTGAACCGAATAAGAAACATTATAATTTAAAATAAAAATAAACTAATAAGAAAATTTATATTTTATTTATTAAAAAATATATAAATAAATATCATAAAATATAATTATATTAATTTATAAGATTATTATATCATTTTTTATATTTTTATTTTAATATATTAAAAATATATAAAAAGTGAGATGTTATTTGGTCGGTTCGGTTTAATCGGTTTTCAAAACGTCAAAACCGAACCGAACCGAATAAATCGGACAATACCATTTTTTAAACCGAACCGAACCAAATAAACCGAAAAACCGAACCGATTAATCGAATTTGACCGGTTCGGTTCGGTATCCGAATAAACCGAACCGTTTGAACACCCCTAGTGTTCTCACCAACATTGAAAATATAATTTTATATTTCAAAACTTCCAAAACTTCAATCCAACATGGTGAATATTTGTGTTTCGAATACTTGGGTAAAAGTGAATATTAAAACTTCAACCCAACATGGTGAATATTTGTGTTTCGAATACTTGGGTAAAAGTGGATATTTAGAATATATATATATATATATATATATATATATATATATATATATATATATATCTCGTGACATACCCCACCTCTCTTTCATTTCTCTTTTGCCAAGCTCAAGAGTCAAGAACACGGCCAGATGAAGAAATCAGCTCAATCCTAGCCACGTCATGGCTTCAAGAAAGAGAAAAGATGTGAAACCGATAACGGATAACAAATGGAACGCTAGAGTTTGGAGTGAGATAATTAAAAAAATGGATAAGAGTAATTTTCACTTGCCAATTATATTCGAACTCAAATAAAAGATGAAGATCAACATCTAAAGAAAAAATTTAAAACGTTAAAACAATTGATGTCTAGTAGCGGGCTAGGATGAAATAACAAGCTTAAGATGGTGGAAACAATCGATGACGTTTGACGAGATATTTTGAACAAATAACAAAGAAGCACACCAATGGTACAATAAGCCATTTCCCTATTATGATGATCTTTACAAGTTGTATCAAGGTATTAAGTAAAGTTATTTATATTATAATCATTTATACTGTTTTTTATAACTGCTTTTTCAAAATTGTTGCAAAAAAAAAAAAAAAATTTGTTGCAAAATTTAAGATGTATTGTCAAAGGTCAACTCAAACAGAGTTCAAAAGAATATATTTCCGTGACAGATTTTGAATCCCCTCTCCGTACTCCTAGCCCCACGGCAGATTTCTCCCCTTTGATTCACGCCAATGAAGCTCCTTCGAAGGCCGATTCATTAATATTCATAATACTAGCTCGTTCTTTGGTAACCAACAAACTGAGGTAGAGAAACCCGTCATTGATCTCTCGAGCGAAGCTCTTACCGAAATGTCTCAACCAACAACTTTCCTGTCACGTGTATCTCCGAGTATCCGTTCATCTCATTCACCATCTTGTAATGGACAATCTAGTCGCGCCGCTATAAACAAAAAGGTAAAGACATCTTCATTACCATTTTGTCCTTTTAATGAGGAATATTTCGCGTTTCGGAGAGGAGAGACGAGTATATATGTAAATGCTACGAAAGATATAAAAGAAAAAATGGGACTGAGAAATATGGAATAAGCGCAGCTATGAAGGCTTTTGAAGAGTTAAGACATATTTACATTTCATGGTTTCGACAAGGCGACAACATTTTTCATGGCGAGTGCCGAGTTTCGGGAGGCTTTTCTCACATTTTATCCCGTCAAAAAAGTACTTTGGATTTGAAAAAGAATTGACAATAATTAATATTAGAATTATTCAACTTACATTTTGGAAATAGATAGTTCAACTATGTGTAGTTTGAAGTAATTATGGTATATTTATTTTGGGGTTATAACAAGCATATGTTACGTTTATTTTGGTCTGAGAAATATGTTTATTATTGAAGTCAGGCCCAGTCCCAGGTTTTCGAATACCCGAAGCCCAGATGAAAATGGACCCCACATTCAAATAATTTATTCGAAAAATATCAAATGCAAAATTCCAAAAATTGCATTAATTTTAATATACAGAAAACCAATTCATCTTTTAAATTTTCATCAATTGATCTTTGCGATATAAAATTTATCAAGAGCACCCATTTGAGAATTAATAAAAGCTGTATTTTGTTTCTTTTTTTGTTTTTGACATCCGGATAATATAGGCATGATGACGATCTTTGTGATATTTTAAAACCTAATTTTAACCCAATTACTGCAGCAAGAAACAAATATTGAGATCAACAAATTGGTACACTCAAATTAACCTAATTTTAATATCAAATTAACCCAATTACTAGAATGAATGCACTAAAACTAGTACGCTAAAATAAATTTCGAGATGAACATACCTAATTGCGAAAAACAACACAAAATTCTTGCAGCGGCAAAAAAAAAGAACGAAATTTTCGCAGCAGAAAATAATCTCCTCTGGAGCCTGTTCCAACACTGCAGCACAGAGGCTCGAAAACAGAGATATGAGGCGTCTGGCAGTACAGATGCGGCTGCTCCAGCGACGAAACGTCAAAAAGGAGCTTGAAACTGACGATTTTTCCTTCCAACACAGCGATAACGAGAGAGAGGGAGACCTCGCGTTGCTTTCTGTACAAGCCAACGAAGATAGAGAGAGGAGAGAGCCGAGAGGAGAGAGGACACGAGAGGGAAAAAAGAAAAAGAGTTGGGCTTAGTTTTGTTACGGACTAATAATTATGGGTAATATTCAATTTACTATGATGGTATATACTATATATATAGGATATATGCATATATATATATGGACCCCTCCTTGTATGGGCCCCGAAGCCCGGGCTTCGTGGGCCTATACTTGGGGCCGGGCCTGATTGAAGTAATTATGTTATGTTGGTTATAACAAGCATATTGGATGCGTTATGATGTGCATTTTGAGTTTTGAATTTATATATTGAAATTATTCCAATATATATCTAACATGTTTCTTGGATATTACAAGTATTGGTTCATGGTTCAATTAAATATGAATCAAAATCAAAATTCTAACAAAATTGTATTCAATATTATATTGATACTTTTGATAGTTTTCTGAATTTTCATCAAACAGTTTTTTCATGCAATTCCATATAATTTTGAGATATTTTTAAAAAACTCCCTATTTTTTTGGATATTCTGAAAAACACCTATCTTTTTGAAAACTTCAAAAAGACCCCTCTACCAAATTTTTATTTTCAAATATCCTCTATAAGGGTTAAAACTAACCATGAATGGTATTAAAAAAATGTTTTGATCGGAATACCCTTCTATTTTCATATGCATATTTTTGTTATTTTTTCATTAATTTTATAAATTTTAATAAAATTCATAAATAATTTTTAACGTGTAGTGATTTCACAAAAAATAAAATTATTAAATGTTGTGTTTGTATAATTTTAATATTTCATTTATTATTCATAAAAAACTAACATCAGATAATAATAAAATAAACACTTTGAAAATATATTGATAGAAAAATATTTCTTTAAACCTTTTCCCTGAAAGAATCACTATATTGTAAAAAGATCCACTAAATTTTTGAAAAATACATTTAATTTCATATATAAATGTTTGTCATATTCCACGGTATTTTTGAAAATTTTCACATTTTGAGGGGTATATTTTATATTGCATTTAATTTCAGGGGTGTTTATGGTATTCTCTCATTTTCTGAGCAGTTTCCTTTTTGAAAAAGGTTCTGTTCCCGATTTAAAATGGAAAGCCTCAACCTTTTCCCTGAAAATCCACTACAATTTTGAGAAATCCACTGAATTTTTGAAAAGAATACTTTGAATTTCATATATAAATAATTATCATATTAGGGGGTATTTTTGATTTTTTTTTTTATTTCCAAGTATATTTCTAACTTATCGGCATAGGGTTTTATTTTGCAATTAAAACTCCTTGCACCCCTTATCACTGACATAAATACGATGAAGACATGACTTTCCCTCGGAGGTCTCTCTCTCCCCAACTCTTTCTCTCTCCATAAACACAATACAAAACTAAACAAATTAGCTATTTTATCTTATTTTCTTTAAAGGCCTTAAGTGAAGCATAATGTGGAGACCTCTCCGCATCAAACGACCTCGCCATGCTAAACAACGTCAAAGACTCAATCCTCCGACAGGCATACTACTTGTAATTTCAAATTTCTCCAAGGTTATATCTGCGAAAATCACCATCTAAACAATAAATTCTACGCAAATACAATTTCATGCCGCTCTCGAGAGGCTCAGCGAAGCAGTAGGCTACACGGCCCTACTCCGTTTTCTTCTCGCAATACGTACTGGTACTCCTTGGGATTTTTTTTGGTTATGATCAAATTTATCTTGTAGTTTTTTGTACGCGATTATACATTTTAGTGTTTTATATCATCATCCCTCATCAATCATCATCATCATCATCATCATTTGCACACATTATTTTCCGACACATTTTTTTCCAAACAAAAATCCAAAGAGAAATCAAGTGAAAAATCTCATGTTATCATATGATGCAAAATTGAGTACAACTGTAGTCATTGTTGGGTTGCTTTTTGAGCTGTTATGTTGTATTCATGATTTTCGGGTATCTTACTATGTCAAATTAAGGAGACTAGGAAATTTGTGCGCGCTTCGCTGCGAATTTTTAATGTAATTGTTTGTATTGGATAAAAGATTGTGTATTCACTTATTAAATTGTTATTTGTTATGTTTAAAGAAAAAATATCATAAAATCAATATAAAAATTATTAAATGTGTAATTTGATATAATATCATAAAATAAATTAATGAATATCACAAAAAAATATGAAATTATTAAATGCGTAAAGCATGATATAAATTAATGAAATCACAAAATAAATATGAAATCATATCATAAAATAAATTAATGAATAGCACAAAACAAATATGAAAAAATTATTCAATGCGTAAAGCATGATAGAAATTAATGAATATCAAATCAAAAAATAAAATATGAAATCATACAATAAATATGAAAACATGATATAAAAATTAATATAATTAAGGTAGAACATGATATAAAGATCATAAAATAAATTCTTAAATGGTTAAATGGGTAAAACATGATATAAATTAATGGATACATGATATAAATTAATGGATATAATCAAATCATAAAATAAATATGGAAAATATATAATGTGTGATAGAAAGTCAAAGAGATGAGGTGGCTCAATGTGGGATTTTTAATGTAATTGTTTGTATTAGATAAAAAAATTGTGGATTCACTTATTAATTGTTATTTGTTATGTTTACAGAAAAAAATATCATAAAACCAATATGAAAAATATTAAATGTGTAATTTGATATAATATCATAAAATAAATTAATGAATATCACAAAAAATATGAAAATTATTAAATGCGTAAAGCATGATATAAATTAATGAAATCACAAAATAAATATGAAATCATATCATAAAATAAATTAATGAATAGCACAAAATAAATATGAAAATTTTATTAAATGCGTAAAGCATGATATAAATTAATGAATATCAAATCACAAAATAAATATGAAATCATACAATAAATATGAAAACATGATATAAATATTAATATAATTAAGGTAGAACATGATATAAAGATCATAAAATAAATTATTAAATGGTTAAATGGGTAAAGATGATATGAATTAATGGATAGATGATATAAATTAACGGATATAATCAAATCGTAAAATAAATATGGAAATTATATAAATATTAATATGTGTGATAGAAAGTCAAAGAGATGAGGTGCCTCAATGTGGGATTTTTAATGTAATTGTTTGTATTAGATAAAAGATTGTGTATTCACTTATTAATTGTTATTTGTTGTGTTTATAAAAAAATATCATAAAACCAATATGAAAATTATTAAATGTGTAATTTGATATAATATCATAAAATAAATTAATGAATATCACAAAAAATATGAAAATTATTAAATGTGTAAAGCATGATATAAATTAATGAAATCACAAAATAAATATGAAATGATATCATAAAATAAATTAATGAATATCACAAAACAAATATGAAAAAAATTTGCGTAAAGCATGATACAAATTAATGAATATCAAATCACAAAACAAATATGAAATCATAAAATAAATATGAAAACATGATATAAATATTAATATAATTAAGGTAGAACATGCTATAAAGATCATAAAATAAATTATTAAATGGTTAAATGAGTAAAACATGATATAAATTAATGGATATAATCAAATCATAAAATGTAAAGCATGATATAAATTCAGGACCGGTCTTGTGTTTTCCAGGACCCCAAGCAATCATCTGCTTATATACTTCTGACTAATAATTCAAACCTCAAACTTGTTTAAAATTAGATTTCAAAATATGAAAAATGATAGAAAATATATATATTACTTGCGATTTGTAATTGTAATATTAATATAAAGTGATGCATAAATTATATCCTTTAGGATCAGTAAATACATGTAAATGAAAAATTATTTAATTAATTGATACATTCTTCACTTTTAGTATTTGACAAACTTGACCATTATTTTTTAATGTTTTAAATAAACATGCTTCAAGTAGACATATATGAGGGTCTCGTGATTCATGCGGGCTCAAAGCAACCGCTTCATTAGCCTTGCATGAGGGCCGGCACAGTATAAATTAAAGAATATCAAATCACAAAAAAAAAATATGAAATCATAAAATAACTATGAAAACATGATATAAATATTAATATAATTAAGGTAGAACATGATATAAAGATCATAAAATAAATTATTAAATGGTTAAATGAGTAAAACATGATATAAATTAATTAATACATGATATGAATTAATGGAAATAATCAAATCATAACATAAATATGGAAATTATATAAATATGAATCACAAAATAAATATGAAATCATAAAATAAATGTGAAAACATGATATAAATATTAATATAATTAAGGTAGAACATGCTATAAAGATCATAAAATAAATTATTAAATGGTTAAATGGGTAAAACATGATATAAATTAATGGATACATGATATAAATTAATGGATATAATCAAATCATAAAATAAATATGAAAAATTATATAAATATTAATATGTGTGATAGAAAGTCAAATATGAGGTGGTTCAATATGAGAGATTAAAAACATTCACTCTTTAAAGGGAGAACAATTTGATTTTGGTATTAAATCATTCTTTCAATGATGTTATAGGGCTCATTATATTATTGCTAATAATGTGCCAACTGTTTATAATGCAAAATTATTTTTTGAGAGTTCTCATAACAAAAGCTAAAAATATGTGAATTGTTTATGGTACAAAATTGTTTTCTATGGTACGGTACTTACTCAAATTAAGGACAATTGATTTTGGTCTAAAATTATTGTTTGTTATTATAGAGCTTATTATATTCTTGCTAATAATGTGGCAATTGTTTCTTACACAAATTTGTTCTTGGAGAGTTGTCATAACAAAAGCTAAAATTTCTCCATTATTTTATGACTTATCATGATAATATTAATATCATGAAACATCGCTTGTTATCTCGAAGGGGAAATATACTTGGCCCTCCGAACCCATCTCAATTCCCATGTTCATCGATGAGGTGGCAAATTTTTTTTATTATATCGATTAAATCTTCTAAATGAGTCAATTAATTGTTAATTCACACGTCAACAAATTATGTTAGTACACAGTAATTGGCGTGTCAATTCAATTGTTGGTCAATTAAATCTTTAATCAAACCAATTAATATTACTAATCAAATCATTTGGTTTTTTTTTTTGTGTTTGAAAGGCTCATCCATGTTATTTTTTTTGTGTTTGAAGGGCTCAATATATACCCCCTATTTCGAAAAGAGATAACATGATAACGTGAAAATGAGAAAGAGAACATGAAATATTCATGCTGAAATCACTTTTGAGTCGTGGGAAAAGCAATGAATACCTCGTCAAAATTCAAACTTGTACCTTTTAAATCTAGAATGCCCGTTTAAGATTATAGGGCCCAATTCAGCCCGTCATTCCATAATTTTTAAGACGAAGGAAAAAATCGTTATTATTATTCATTTATTTGAATTTAACATTAGATTTATTTAACGCAAGTGATTGGCCTCGTTTCAGCAAAAGAATCACAAATAATTATTTTGGTATGTGTATGCTTTATAGGTTTTGAATTGTTACTTTATATTTCCATATTGAAAAAAAAATTGTGTCAAATTAATAAGAAATGAATATTAATATTTTTTTAATAAAAAAACGTGAAAAAATAAGAAATTAATAACAATGTAAAAATACATAATCACTGAAAACATTTTGGCGGTAGAGTTTTTTCAGGAACTAGTATAAATAATATTTGTATCTGTATTCGCAAATAATATCGTTTAACGTATTCGCATATACAAAAAATATTCGTATCCGGTGTCCGTTCAAATACAAATTTATTCGAATACGAATATTTTCGAATACAATGCCGTTTGATTATATAATATCTGATCCCTCTACCCCCTATTCCTAATCCTAATACCATTAGCATATCTCTCTCGCTTTTAGGGATGTTCAAACGGTTCGATTTATTCGCATACCGAACCGAACCGGTCTAGTTTGGTCTAATCGATTTGGTTTTCAGTTGGTTTGGTTCGGTTCAGTTCAGAAAATAGTATTATTTGGTTCGATTCGGTTTTGGAGTTTTGAAAACCGTTATACCGAAATTTGTTCATTCTTGTTTATATGTTTCAAATATTGATAAGAATTAAATTATTTTTTATATGTTTAATGGCTTCACGATGAACTGTATACACAGTTATTTTTATTCCAATGAAATTTGTTCATTCTTGTTTATATGTTTTAAATAGTCAAATATTATCATGAACGGCTTTTTATGAATTACAATAAGAGTAACGTTCGTTTCTGAAGATTAAATATTGCAGAGTTGTTGATATCAATATAAACACACTAGAATAATAAAAAAATGCATTTGGTATCATTGTATAATAATAATATAATGAAATGGGGTTTGAAATAGCATCCCAACATCCTTGATATATATCATTGATGCGTCAATCGAAGCTAAGTTAATGAGATTGATTGGATTTGATTAACCCTCGAATTAATATTTTGTTTAATTGATTCTAATCAATCTAATTAAGTATTTTCGATTGACCATCAATGATGCTTTATTAAATTCATCATTAAATTATTGGCGCTCCATATATTTTCCCTAATGGAATTATTTATTTTCGTTGCATCGATCTGAACATGTTAGTTGTAAATGATACGGTATTAGTTCTTCAATCCAAACCTAACAATTTTGATTACATTTGGAACCACTACTGTGGGTTGCAAAAATGAAAAAGCCATTTAATTTTGCATGTTTTTTTTTATGAATTCATAATCATAATAATATGACTATACGATATACATATAACTATGCAAAAAGTGGACACATGCCATTTCATAGCCCCCGAATCAAAACTAGCTTCTAAGAGGAGGAGATGAAACCGAATACATAACAATCTTACGAGTGTGTTTTGCTATAATATTACATATTAGTAATTGTAAAGAAAGAAAAATATCGTAATTAGAGATAAATAAATACCCAAAAATTAAATATGGTACCAATTTAATTAAATTGAATTGAATAAATAATTAAAGTATTATCATGCAAGTAAACTAATATGAGTGTTGTCAATTGATTAAAAAAATTATATTTTTTTGTAATCGTAATGTAAAATATTTTTTAACATATACATATCATAAGTAAATAAGTAAATTAGTTCAAATAATTTTTTGAAGAATTGTATATTATTAATATTAGCATACAAAAATTTAGTTTGTAATACAAAGGAAAATAATGTTTTGAAGAATTGTATATTATTAATATTAGCATACAATGAAAAACCTAATTGTATATTTTTAATTTTAAAAAACACTAATTATTTTTTAATTTTTTAATATTATTAATTAACAAGTACTTGCTTTGTCAATTAGCCATGTTGTTTGATGCTTCAAGTGCACTTACAAATCCAGTTCTCATATTGTAATTGTACCCAATAAACAAAAACTGAACACTTTTGGCATTAATCAATCCCAATTTGCACCACCAACCCAGCTAATTTTGCAGTTGTTTATGTCAAGCATCTTTCGTGTACACCACATTAAAGGGCCTCCTCCTCTTCCTCCATCGCTTGCCTCACCCATCATGTCACGCAGACTCCAGGTTGCTGTCATCGGAGCAGGGGCTGCTGGTCTTGCAGCTGCGCGCGAATTGAACCGTGAAGGTCACGAAGTTGTGGTTTTCGAGCGGGGCCAATCGGTTGGCGGGACATGGGTTTACAACCCTTCAACCGAATCCGACCCGTTAGGCATCAATCCAACCCGAAACATCGTCCATTCGAGCTTGTACGAGTCTCTACGTACCAATCTACCTCGCGAGTGCATGGGATTTCTCGACTACCCTTTTGTGCCAGTTGAGAATGGAGACGGGAGAAGATATCCACGGCATGAGGAGGTGTTCAGGTACTTGGAGGATTTTGCCCAGAAATTTGGGTTGTGTGGGCTGGTACGATTTGGTAAAGAGGTGGTACAAGTGAAGAAAGAGAAGGATAATAAATGGGTTGTGAAGTCCAGAAATGTTTTTGATCAAAATTCATATGAAAATCCGGCTGAGAATGAGACCGAGGCGTTTGATGGTGTGATTGTTTGCAACGGCCACTATACCGAGCCTCGAATTGCAGAAATTCCTGGTATGACATATTAATGAATTTTTTTTTCTCTTATTACCATAAAGATTAATTAAAGTTTGATTTGTAGGCATTGAAAATTGGCGAGGAAAGCAAATGCACAGCCATAATTACCGTTCACCGAATCCTTTCCTCGATCAGGTGCGTACCAATATGCGGCATGCGCAAACCCCATTTTTGATATTGCATAATTGACGATACATTTTTGTACTGTTTCTCTGTATCTTTAGATTCTTTACCTATCTTTTGTTCCACTTTTAGCGAAGAATTTAGTGAGTACATTAATTACAGGTAGTTATTATCATAGGAAGTTCCGCGAGTGCAAAGGATATTTCAAGAGATATTGTGAGACTCGCTAAGGAAGTTCATATTGCAAGCCGGTCCGACAATGACGTGGCGACTCTACCTGCTAAAGTGCCTGGTCATAATAAATTGTGGCTTCATTCTATGGTAATGGCTTTCATAATAAATAACAAACAGTAATGCAATATATATCTTTGGATTATTTATTACTTACTAGTTACTAGTGAGAAAATTAATTCATGTTCACAATAATAATTCTATGAATAATATCCCAGATCGAAAGAGTGGAAGAAGATGGCCGTGTTGGGTTTAAAGACGGAAGCTCGGTTTTTGCTGATGTCATCGTCCATTGTACCGGGTACAAGTACCATTTTCCTTTTCTAGAATCGAATGAAACTGTGAATACGGATGAAAATCGAGTAGGCCCGCTTTACAAACATGTTTTCCCTCCTCAACTTGCCCCTTCTCTTTCTTTCATTGGAATTCCTTTATATGTTCGTTCTCGGACGCTTTCCATTTAAAAATAAATAAATTCAAAGAAAAATGAAATGAAAAATGTAATATGAAAAAACGGTTTTCTAGGTTCTTGCATTCCGAGTGGTCGAACTGCAAAGTAAATGGGTTGCAGGCATTTTATCGGGTCGGATCAAACTCCCAAACCAAGCAGAGATGATTGCTGATGTACAAACTGATTATGAGAATATGGAGCTTACAGGATTGCCGAAGCGGTATACTCACAACTTGGCTTATAGAAATGTAATATGTTCTATCATTTCAAACATTTAAATTAGCCGATATAAATTATTTTCATGAGAGTATTGTGAATTTAATTTTTTTAGTTTGAGTATGAGGATTGGTTGGCCCAAGAATGCGGTATTCCGCCGTTTGAACAATGGAGGAAAGATATGTTGAGAGAATCGATTAAGAATGCAAGAGTTTCGAGACCTGAAACTTACCGTGATGAATGGGACGATGATCTCTTAGTCGAACAAGCTTACCAGGATTTTGCTCTCTATAAAAATTTAAGATGTTTGAATTGAGAAATTGATAATAAGCGGAATACTTTTTGAATTTGTAAAATTGACAAAAATAAAGGATTTTTACCAGTTTCTAAGTAAAATATTTCTTGTAAGTTTATGACTTGTGTAATACCTGAGGTTGTTGAAAAGCATGCGACAAAATATTAACATATCTTGCTCAAATATGCGTACGATACGCGTTGGATATGTATTGACTTCCAAATCATAAAACACGGAAGTACAACACCATCGTTTTTAGCCAATTATCACAAATTGTTTTGAGTTCTCCTCTCAGAGCTGCATTTTCAGCCTTCAATGCATTAATGTTGAACATTGTATTTGCATTTCCACTCTGTGTTGGCATAGTCTATAAAATATGAAAAAATAACTTGTTATGAAATAAAAATCCAAATCAATGTTCTGATTATGCAGGAGCAGGACTCCTCGGAGCGTTAAAAGATTGTTATGAATCGACAAACAATCTTTCTTAGTGCTTGTAAAATTTGGTGAAAAATTATGTAGTAAAAAATACGATACAAACGATCTAAAAACACGTTATTTGAACTCCTCAAAGCGTAAAAAGATTGCTATGAATCGAAAAGAAAGCTTTCTTAGTATTTGTAAATTTTGGTGAAAACTTACGTAGTAAAATATACGATCCAAACCATCTTAAAAACACATTATTTGGTCTCCTCAAAACGTAAAAAAATTCTATGAATCAAAAAACAAATTTTCTTAGAGTTTGTAAAATTTGGTGAAAAGTTCTGAAGTAAAAGATATGATACAAATGATCTAAACATGTTATTTGAACAACTCAAAACGTAGAAAGATTGCTATGAATCGAAAATAAAACTTTCTTAGTGTTTGTACAATTTGGTGAAAAGTTACATAGTAAAATATTCTATCCAAACCATCTCAAAAACATATTATTTGGACTCCTCAAAACGTAAAAAAATGCTATGAATCAAAAAACAAACTTTCTTAGAGTTGTAAAATTTGGTGAAAAATTATGTAGTAAAAGATACGATATAAATGATCTAAAAACACGTTATTTGAACTCCTCAAAGCGTAAAAAGATTGCTATGAATCCAAAAGAATACTTTCTTAGTGTCTGTACAATTTGGTGAAAACTTACGTAGTTGAAGATTCGATCCAAACCATCTCAAAACACGTTATTTGGACTCCTCAGAGAGTTAAAAGAATGTTATGAATCGAAAAACAAACTTTCTTAGTGCTTATAAAATACGATACAAATGATCTAAAAACGCGTTATTTGAACTCCTCAAAGCATAAAAAGATTACTATGAATTGAAAAGAAAACTTTTTTAGTGTTTGTACAATTTGGTGAAAAAGTTACGTAGTGAATGATTCGATCCAAACAATCTCAAAAACACATTATTTGGACTCCTCGGAGCGTTAAAAGATTGTTATGAATCGACAAACAATCTTGCTTAGTGTTTGTAAAATTTGGTGAAAAGTCATGTTGTTATATCATGGTATGCGTAATGAATTTCGAAGACGAAATCGATTAAGAAGGGGAGAATTTTATATCATGATTATAAATGGAAATAAACAAATTGGATGATGAAATATATGATGGAAAATAATTACAAGAGAAATGAGGGATCAAAATGGAAAAATGACAAAAACCCCAAACCCCTTTCACACCTACACCCTTGTGATGTATATAATAGTATTTTCTGCCTCTAGCCTCTTCTATCCTGCCCCATACCTCATTATTTTCATGGCTAAGAGAAAGAGGTGAAAGAAGAAGAAGAAGAAGAAGAAGCAAGAAGAGGAGATTGGAGAAGATGAAAGGAACAAGTGATTCAAGCGAAGCAACGAAGAAAGCGAGCTCACTTTCGAGGTTACCTTCATCGAGGCAGCCACATGTAGGTGGTGGAGGAGTTGTCTAAAGCTAGGAGCTTGATGTTTTGAGGTTGTAAATCTATTTTCTAATCTAATTCACAGAATCCATCATATTTACTGCCATGAAAATCGATTGGAAGATTGAATTAAGCTTTACTTGTGGAAACCCTAGATTTTGGGGATGGAAGTAATTCTGGATTTTAGTGTTTCATAGATGGTTTTGGAGTATAAGGATGGTGCCGTGGTGATTTGGCCGCTCGAATAATGGCGTTTCGATCATCTATTAGGCTTCCATCGAGAAAGGGTCAAAATTAGGATTTCGGTTTTTGGGAATAAAAGAAGTGATACAATTGAGTTGTTTGTTCTTAATAGGTCGGGTTTATGTTTGATTTTGAGTCAAGATTCTTTAACCCGGTATGCTCTAACCCTAGTTCAAATTCTGGACATAAAGGGTATTTTGGTAATTTTGGAGAACATGATTTTTTAGGGGCACAATTATACAATGGAGAAAAGGCTCGATTGCTCGATAATGTCCAATTAATTAATGGTTGGATTAATGAGAAAACGAGCCAAGATTAAACACATGGCTGAGTTTTTGTCTCGTGTCATTCGTTCCTCTCGTATCCCGTTTAGGGTTTCATCTCGAGGTCAATAGAAGATTTGATGTGTCGGATAAGTAGAGATGTCATAGTTTGATCGGTTCTTTGACGGTTCGATAGGACCAGATTTCGGGTGTCACGTTTTCGTAGTTTGCTCATAACTTCTCTGTTCGGTCTCCGATTCATGTGTTCTTGGATCCGTTGGAAAGCTTATTCCGAGGTGGTTCTCATGGCAGTAATTATGATTACTTCATCTGAAGTCTTATTTATTTATTCATCATTTTATCTGTAGAATATATGTAGTTATTTGTAGGATGTAGGATTGTTGTTGATGTAGCTCAACTCGATGTGAGGATGAGCGGTGGATAAGGGAACACATGTTTGGACATTAATGTAGTGTCTGGCCAGAGGTGTGCATCTTCGGGTCGCTCCCGAACTTGCGAACTGTTAGACGTAGCAGTACGGTCTCCTCGTGTAGTTGTAGTAAATGTAGTGCCAAGGGGGCGTGGTTTCAGTCGTGGCGTGGTTGAAACCACCACTCTTGGGATAGAGTGCAGCGGACTTTTACCTCGTTGTAGATCCGAGGAACTAGTCTATGTGTAGGGTCCCTTGTGGAAGCCAACCTTATCGAAGTGGTTCTCTACGCTATGAATTATGTAGTAGTTGTTACCGTATTTACAGGATCATAGTTGTAGTGGAAGTTGTTCTCGTAGTATCACACTATGAATTATGTAGTAGTTGTTACCGTATTTGCATGATCATAGTTGTGGTAGTAGTTGTTCCCGTGTTGTAGTCGAATACTTGTAGTTGTTTCACGATGAGAATTATGTAGTGGTTGTTGTCGTAATTGCAGAATTCCTAGATCGTTGTAGTTGGTCATCATGGTAGTTCTCGTAGTAGGTTGTCGTGGTAGTCGTCGTCGAGTAAATAATAATTAAATATTATTTTAGTTATCTAACTCTCAGCCAACATTTCCGGGTAGCACTTGAGGTGGCAGTGGCATTCGTGTAGATTACGAGCGTAGCGGAGTGTGCGATCACCAGTTAATATATTTGTTTTTGTTATATTGGTTTATGCCTACCATATGTGTGTTTAGTTGTTGTAGATTGTAGATTATATTTTATGCCAACTAGTTTTCGTATTGTGTGTTTTTGACTCTGCTAATGCTCATTTAATGAAGGTAAGTACGTTGCACGACGATTATTTTATTTTCGGGTCGTGACACATGTAGTAAAAACTACGATACAAATGATCTAAAAACACATTATTCGAACTCCTCAAAACGTAAAAAGATTGCTACGAATCGAAAAGAAAACTTTCTTAGTGTTTGTACAATTTGGTGAAAACTTACGTAGTTAAAGATTCGATCTAAACCATCTCAAAACACGTTATTTGGACTACTCAGAGAGTTAAAAGAATGTTATGAATCGAAAAACAAACTTTCTTAGTATTTATAAAATTTGGTGAAAAGTTATGTAGTAAAAAATACGATACAAGTGATCTAAAAACAGGTTATTCGAACTCCTCAAAGCGTAAAAAGATTGCTATGAATCGAAAAGAAAAACTTTCTTAGTGTTTGTAAAATTTGGTGAAAAGATATGCAGTAAAAAATACGATACAAATGATCTGAAAACACGTTGTTCGAACTCATCAAATCGTAAAATGATTGCTATGAATCGAAAAGAAAACTTTCGTAGTGTTTGTACAATTTGGTGAAAGGTTATGTAGCAAAAGATTCAATCCAAACCATCTGAAAAACACGTTTTTGGACACCTCAGAGCGTTAAAAGATTGTTATGAATCGAAAAACAAACTTTCTTAGTGTTTGTAAAATTTGGTAAAATGTTATGTAGTAAAAGATAGGATACAAATGATCTAAAAACATGTTATTTGAACTCCTCAAACCGTAAAAAGATTGATATGAATCGAAAAAAAACTTTTTTAGTGTTTGTAAAATTTGGTGAAAAGATATGCAGTAAAAAATACGATACAAATGATATAAAAGCACGTTGTTTGAACTCCTCAAAGCGAAAAAAGATTGATATGAATCGAAAAGAAAACTTTTTTAGTGTTCATACAATTTTGTGAAAAGTTACGTAGTAAAATATTCAATACAAACATCTCAAAAACATGTTATTTGGACTCCTCAAAAAGTTCAAAGATTGTTATGAATCGAAAAACAAAGTTTCTTAGTGTTTGTAAAATTTGGCTAAAAGTTATGTAGTAAAAGATACGATACAAATGATTTAAAAACACGTTATTTGAACTCCTCAAAGCATAAAAAGATTGTTATGAATCGAAGAGAAAAATTTCTTAGTGTTTGTACAATTTGGTGAAAAGTTACGTCGTAAATGATTCAATACAAACCATCTTAAAAACACGTAATTTGGACTCCTCGGATCGTTAAAAGATTGTTACAAATCGAAAAACAAACTTTCTTAGTATTTATTTTTTAAAAAAAAATTCTTTCAAATTTGAGTAATTGAAGGGTTGTTTTGTGAATTTTCTGCATTTATAGAGTTAGAAGAGACATTCTACAATGAATACCTTTTTGCGGATCACTCATTCTTGACATTCCTATTATCCTATATAACCATTCAAAATATAAAAATAAACTTATGCCTCCGAAAATAATGATTATATCAGTGTTTTTTAGTTTGTTGATCATATGATATATTTGAACGATTTGTTTTTTTTTGGGAGTTGTTTATATAACACATTCAATACATTATAATTTTCATAAATTTGTGGGGCCATATTTGTAATTTTGCTAATTTCCTTGAACAAATTGTTGATTTTATATTCCAGATGGGTCTTTTTGGTCAAAATGCAAGATTGAGCAAACGAGCACTCAGTAATTTGTACTCAATTCAGATGGGTCTCTAAAATTACAAATGTATTGCGGTAATAATGAAACTCGGGTTATATACTTAATAAGATTTTAGATACTTCTTTCAAAATTTAAAAGGTGCACTTCTTTGCACAATCAGACATGTCATAATGCATATGACATATTAGTTTGAGAGGTCATATGTTGGTTTGTAACATGATCATTAATGATAACAATGTTGGTTTTTGTTCTGATTATCCAGAAAAGAAATGATAAATAACAAAAAAGTCGGATTTTTTTGAAGTATACGCACAACATATATTCATTTGAGAACAAAAAAAACGAACCATACACGTCATATATTGGATAACAAAAAATTTTAATGTAGTGAGAAAAAATGTGAACTTCATAGCATTGTATTAATTAATCATGCATTCCAATTTTCGAAGGTATTAAATACAGCCAATGAAGCTTCCTTGCAATATTGATCATGCATTGTATCATTCGTTGAGCTTTTATTAATTATTAATCATGATTTTTTTTTGTATTAGTGGGTTTCAAAATTGAAATTAAAATATATATAGTTTGTTAAATAGAATATACACAATATGATGTTTTCTCTAACCAATGACATTTAAGTAATTTAATTAATATTTAGCCTCGAATACCAAAATCAAACGCCCATGTATCAGAACGAATTGTTTGTTTTATATGTATCGCGCAAAAAAAAAATCAATTTAGAAAAATAGCACCAAAAAGTTTCAATTTGCAGAATTATCACTTTCGCCAATTATCTTGGCGAAAAACAAAAAAAAAACTTTCGTCAAAAGACCTGACCAAATTGTTTAAACCGAAATTTAGGTTGCTAATCAGGTTTGAATGGCGTTATCAAGATCAAAGTCAAATATATCACATTTGCATGTTTAGTCATTTTTCGGAGCGGTGGTGAAAATAAAAAAATTAATATTAGTAGAAAATATTGTGAAATTATTAATATGAACAAATTGTATTAAATAATTCTGAATAGGATCATTGGTTACTGAGATCATCAAAATATAAGGCCATTTATTGTGCCCTCACATGTCACCAAAATATCCTATATATAGTACTTTAACATGTAAATTATATTAATGATTTTATATGTGAATCATATATCACTTGTTAATGAATTATGTTTTATATGCTAATTAACTTATTATTATCTATGTTAATCCTCATATAGAGGATGAATCGGCGAATTGTGAGGACAGGATAAAACACTTCCAATGAAGCTAAGTAACAGGTATAATTGATTTGATTTTGAAATAAAAATATTTTTTGAAGTTCAACCATTTTTTTCTTTTCATAACGTAGAACATAAAAATGTGCATGAATAAGAAATTATACCAAGTAAATTTATGTGTGCGTTATTATAATTATAATTCTATTTTTAATTTGTGCGACAGTGAATGTATAATCATATTTTGTCTTGTGAATTGTTTCAAAGATAAAACTTAGAATAACATATTAACGAGTTAGGACATTGATTGCTTTTCATTTAAGGTCAAACAACATAGTTGAACATCAATTTTTCATAAATCCTTGATATTTGTTGATGAAGAGTCGACATTTACAAAATACAAATTTCAATGTTTTGCGCATAACATCAACTCCGAACCCATCGGGATCTCCCTCGTCTGTCTTCTATTTGAATATTGAGGGTTATATATTACTATGAATATTTATGGGTGAAAATCTGTCTTTTTAACGGAATTGCAAAAAGTTATATTCATAGAAATATAATGAAATGATCCTAAAAGTTATCATTCAAATATTGTGACCATAAGAACTTTAAATACACTAGGACAATATCTCGCGCTTCGCTGCGTGGTATATTATTTGATAAGAAATAATATAATAAGCAAAAGTAATAATTTTATATATTATTTGATATATTTAGAATTGGTACGAATCAAAAATATTATAATAAGCACAAAAAAACGCAGCTTGGTACCAATCAAAACTGTTATAATAAGCCAAAAAAAATAATAATACCAGCTCAGGCTAACAAAAAGTATTTGTGTGAATAGTATTTTGTTAACAGTAAAATTATAGTATACAAATTATTTTTATTAATACGATGAAAAATTCAAATATTTTATTTAGAACACAAGACATATGTCAATTATATTTATTAATACGATGAAAAATTCAAATATTTTATTTAGAACACAAGACATACGTCAAATAAAATAAAATTCCGGAAAAAAAAAAAATGAACAGTACCGGGGGATGAACAGTACAATAGTGAACAGTAATTGGTTGAACATTGTCAATGAACAGTAAAAGGTGACGTGGCCTCACCATATGTCAAGTATTCAAAAATTAATGGGAGGGGAGATCTGTTTTTCTTATGCGTGATGAAAAGTTGAATAATTTCATTCTCTTTTTGTGAATTTAAATTGATGGCCTTCTATGATAGAAAATTTTGCCCGTTCTTGAATAAATGAATTATTTAAGATATTAGAAGAATACTGAACAGAACTGAAAATTTATGAGTTATTAAGAAAACAAACATTGAATTAAAAAGAATACGGGCCGTACGAGCACTCATATACGAGTTGTAGTTATTGTGGTGGTGTTGGAAAAGATTTGAATCTTAAGAGTGATGCTACAGTCACTCCCTCCCTCACTCTCAAATCCACTCCCTAGGTCAATGACATGTGGACCCCACACCTACTTTCACAAAAATTAATTTGTGTGGGACCCATATGTCAGCCACTCGGAGGGAGGGAGGGAAGGGAATATGGGAGGGAGGGAGGGAGGGAGGGGCTCTAGCTTTACTCGAATCTTAATTTTCTGAAGCAAGGTCGATGGTATAGGACAAATATGACATCGTACTAGACGTGACAAGTGTTGTACCATATGTCCGGTCATTCTCAATATTTGGTATATGGGGCTTTCTACTGTGTTTTTTTATTTTCACCGTTAATTATTATTTTCAATTAATGATTAATTCATATTTATCAATTTTTGAATATTTTTAATTAATTTTTAATTGGTAAGATCTTGATAGTGTAATATCTGAGTACAAAACCTCATAAAATGTTGGTTCCGGCGTTGGTATTGATATTTACCAGTAGTTTAATTACAAAATACAGTGGTCTTTATAAAGTATGTAACAAATTTTATTTTAAAAAAATGTCGAACCGTACGAACACGTTTCGTGTTTGGGATTTAACTTAAAAAAAAATCCATAATAAGATATATATGTTAAAAATTGCATAAATTAACCTTTATCTTTTTATGGAATTGCAAAAGGATTCCTTCGTACAAATAGTATGATCCTATGAATTATCATGCAGATATTGTGATCATGAAAATTTGAAATACATCTGCTCTGTTTTTTTTTTTGAAGGAAAGGCAAGCGCGATACGCACTCGATCCGATCATTTTCATTAAAAAATAAAAGTTTTGAATTACAATGTACTATGTACAACAAGATCGTTAAAATTATGGCCAACTACTAGCTACAATTAACTAGGATTTAGCAATGCTCACTCCATTGATTTAGTAGGTCCTTTATCGCATTTGTTACTAGGGTGTGCATTCTTCCTTTGCGTTGAAAAATTCTATTGTTTCGCTCCCTCCAAATTGTCCAAATTGTGATGCACCACTTCGTGTCCCATTGAGCTATTAGTTCCTTCGGTTTGGATCTTCGTTGATTCCACCAAAAATCTCGGATTGTTACGTTGGTGGGGCCGGCCCTCGGATCCATTATTCGCCAAATTTCGATCGTGAATGGGCAATTGAGGAATAGGTGATGAACCGTCTCTATGCCCCCCCCCCCCCCCCCCCCCCCCCCCCCCCCCCCCCGCAAAGGGCACATGAAGGGTCGTGGGGCCAATTTCTCTTCATGAGGTTATCCGCCATTAATATTCGGTTATTGAGCATGAGCCAACCGAATATGATAACCTTTTTTGGCGCTTTGATTTTGAATAACTCTTTCGTCCAAAAACATTCTATTCCCGTGTAGGATATGGATGCATATGCCCTAGCCATTGAGTATGGGGTTGGTTGAATTAAGGTTTGTGTGTGTGTGTGTGTGTGTGTGGGGGGGGGGGGGGGGGGGGTAATTCGGTTTAGTGGATGAAGACCTCCTTTAATTGCATTGTAAAGTGGGACTAGTTTTTGGAGGTCGCGAATGAAGAACGAAGAAACATCGTGTGACACATTGGCTAACTCTATGGGGTTGTTAATGTTGTAAATAGATCGAATGATACTCGACCAAAAGGAGTCTTTGTCAAACTCTATCTTGAATAGCCATTTGATCACAAGTGCTTGATTTTGTCGTTCTAAGTCGAGAAGTCTCATTCCTCCATGTAATTTTGGTAAGCAAACTTTGGCCCAATTAGCGAGACATTGTCCTCCCAAAACTTTGTCCGTGCCTTTCCAAAAGAAAGCCCTCATTAATTGGTTTATCTCTTTTATGGTACCTTTCGGTAGAAGGTGAGTTTGCATAAAAAAGTTGGGGATCGAGCCTAGAACCGATTTAATTAAGGTCATACGCCCACCCCCCCCCCCCCCCCCCCCCCCCCCATCGTTAGGAACTTAGTTTTCCAATTCGTGATTTTTCCTTTCATTTTATTGAGTAACGTTTGAAAGATTATTTTCGTTGGTTTTTTAAATGTAAGGGGGAGCCCTAGATATTTAATCGGTAATGCCATCTTCGAACATCTCATAATTTTTGTTAAGTTAGAGTGATAAATGTCGGGAATCGCTATCGGCACATAGCCACTTTCATCCCAATTTATTTCTAATCCCGATACTTCCGAAAAAAAGTGAAATCGTATGCATAATAATCCGTAGATTTTGTGGAACCGCTTCGATGAACATCAACGTGTCATCCGCATATTGTAATGTGGTTGGTGAAAATAAGATCGGTCTAGTAAGCAATGGGTTAATTTTCGTTAGCATGACTTGGAGAGCGTCTACTACTAGCGTAAATAATAACGGTGATAACGGGTCTTCTTGGCGGAGACCTCTTTTATGGTTAAAATATTCGTCCCTAATGCCGTTAGTGTGAATGGAGGAACTCGATGTAGTCAATAAGGTTCTCATCCATTGAATCCATTTTGTCGGGAATTTCCTAGCTATGAAGATATTTTCTAGGAAGTACCAAGAGACGTTGTCAAATGCTTTCTTAAAGTCGAGTTTGAGCATGATCGTGGGGATCTTTGTTTTGTGATATGCGTTGAGCATTTCTCTTGAGGCAAGGTATAGCTCGTTTATTGTGCGATCTTTGATGAATGCGGCTTGACAACGGTGTATTAGTAAGGACATGTAAGGTTGTATTCGCATGGCTAATATCTTTGTTATGAGTTTGATTGGGGTAGCTATTATACTAATGGGCCTATAGTCCGTTAAGTTCGAGGCACCTTCTTTCTTTGGTAGTAATATAATAGAGGCTTTGTTAATTTTTTGGAGCGGTAAGATGTTGTCAAAAAATAAAGTAATCATGGTAACAACATCGCCTTTTAGTAGTGGCCAAAAGTGTTGGTAAAACTCGTTAGGAAAACTGTCCGGACCACAACTTTTTCCTTTTTTCAATTTGTCTAGCGATGATTTAATTTCTTCCTCGAGGAATCCGGCCCGTAAAATGTTAAGGTCAATTACTTCATTTGGGTTATCATAGATCAGTTGTGACATATTAGTTGTTCGTGTAATTGCCGAAGGTGCCCCGAGTGATGCTTTATAAAAGTTGGTGAATGCCATGTTGATCTCTTTGCCATTGACAATTTCTCTATCTTGTAAGGATAATTTGGATATAATATTTTGTTGTTTTCTCTGCTCTGTTTATTCTTATGTGCGATGACAAGTTGAATAATCTCATCCTAACTTTGTGAATTAAAATTTATGGCTTCCTATGATAAAAGATTTTGCTCATTTTTAAGTAAATGAATTATTTAAGATATTACAAGGATATCAAGAAAACAAAAAAGTCAATAGCAAAATTTCTTTCCATGCATAATCAAAACTTGGATGAAACAAATATTGTATTATTTTCGAAGAAAATCTGAATCTCATTTCCTTATATCAAAACTTGGATGACACAAATATTGTATTATGACAATCATGTTTGAGATGGAGATATTGTATTATTTTCGAAGAAAATCTGAATCTCATTTCCTTATAGCAAAACTTGGATGAAACAAATATTGTATTATGACAATCATGTTTGAGATAGAGATATTGTATTATTTTCGAAGAAAATCTGAATCACATTTCCTTATAGCAACTATGATGACATTCGACTAAACTGATGCTCACATTATATTATATCTAGTATGCAAAAAAGTTTGGGGGAAACTTTCACATGTTATTAAAAATTGCTGATTTTCTGTGACAATTTTATGTAACGGGTTATCTACGATACAATGAGTCATTTCATGTAATGAGTTCTATGAAAATATGTTATATAATTTGGTGTAACGAGTTATACAAGACATAATGAGTCAATATGGATGGAACATCAAAATATAGGTTTATTAAAAAGAAAAATACAAGTTTCTATGCTACCATTGTTGGCATCTATAGTACCCGTAGGTCCAAAGTACCCGTAGACATAATGAGATTTTTATAGTCATATATTTTGTGAAAAAAATAAATAACAATACCTAAAGTTATATTATATAAATATGTATTTTTTTTTTGTATTGTATATTCTAACGTAATATATTTACAAATTCAAATTATGAAAAGTGATATATATGAACTATGTCAAACTAAAGAGAAACCTTAAACAAATATATTTTATGAATTTTCAAAATTACAGTTTTAAAAATAATATTAATATATGTTATATGTTTATAATATTATATATTAATTTATTAATATTTCTTATAGAAATTTTTCATCTTTCGTTCAATTCAAATTTGATCATGTAATCTAATATGAAATGATAAACGACTGAATATATTTAGTTTAACGAGAACATATCCAACAATAATAATCCAGGTCATTAATATAATATGACGTGGTTTAAGAATGCTTAAAATATATTGTAAAATAATTGACGCATAAATGTCTACAAATAATTTGATAAAAAAAATCAGTTATATGGGGGACGAGAGTCCTCTCTAGCTTCTTCTTTTTTTATAAAAATCTAAGATTGACCACTGATTTCATTTTTGCCACATATTAATTTATTATCATTTTATATATATATTTTTCATCATCCATTCAATTCATATTTGATAATGAACCTAATGTAAGAGTTATAGATGACTGAACCGACTTAGCCTTACGTGAAAATAACTAATAATATATCTCGCGTTTTAATATGAGGTGATATATCTTTCTAAAATGTTCAAAACATATTGTACAATAATGAACACATAAATGTTCGCACTGAAATATGATTTTAAAATAAAAAAATTTTTTATCAATGATCTAAACTTTGTCATATAGAATATTCAGCTGGTTATAATGAAAATAAGGATGTGGCACAAGAAAATTGTATAAACTTGAATCCAAAATAAAAATGTAGATGAACTAAACAATATTAATTCAAATAATCATTTATTATTTATTAATTAATTAGGATTATGCTATTGCAAGAGCTAATTTGGCTAAATAAAAAGCAATTTAAATTTTTTGGTCACAAATGACTTTTATACCCCTATTTATTTTGCTTGCTACTTATTACACTCATATATTAATATTATTATCTTCTGTCAATCATGAAAAAATATCTTATTATAATATTATGAAGATTAAAATATAATAAATATTGAATATAAATAAGTCAAATTATTCATACATTCCGTTTTTTTTATCTTAATGAAGTCCATAATTTTGAATCTTCATTTAGTAAATTATATTTAATCTTTGAATATGTGCAAAATGGATTATTATTATTATTATTATTATTATTATTATTATTATTATTATTATTATTGTTAATAATAATAATAATAATAATAATAAGATATGTTATTTTTACATTTTTTAAGTTCAATATATATATATTTATGGAAGATATGCACTAATTGATAATTGTAATAACTATAAATCATCATCAATAGGGTATAACTGCCATTTGATTTTAATCGTTCTTAACTAAGTCAAGTTAGATTTTGCAATAGTGTCACCCATTAATTATCATATGATCTGTCTTAATTATCATGTTATTTAAATGAGTTAATTATGATATAAAGGACATGGTGTTGATGTATCTGGGCAAAGTATAATTTGCCCGTAAGTCACGGGACGACTCAAATGTTTCAGGGACTCTCGGCAACAAACGAAAAAAAAGTCACAATATATATAAATTAGGATTCAAAAAATTAATATATATATATATGGGGCAGGCTCAATGGCCAACATGGTTGTTTGGCCAACATGGCCAACATTTTCTGAACCGTTGGATTTTCAAATCGAACGGAGGTAATCAAATCCCGCACTTCGTTAAAAAACTTGAGTTGTTATTCTAAATCGGACGGTTTTGTTGGGTTTTTTTACGTAAAAATAGCACCGGTTTGTTTTGTTTTTCTTTTATACAATCTATTGTAGTCCTATTTTCTAGTTTCTCTCTCGTGTTCAGCCCCCTTCTGTTCTTTCCTTCCTCTCAATACCCATGGTTCTAGAGCTTGGTTGTGGCTGCCTCTTTCTACGTCGCTGCTGAGACTCACGTCGCTCTAGATCTCATTTGTGGTTGCCTCTTTCTGCACCGCTCGCAATTGTTTGGTTAACAACGTCTCTTAAATCCTGTCTTAGCCTGAACCCTAAACCCTTCATGTCCGCCCAAAATTTGTCAAAGGCACGAATCTGCTGGTCGCCTCTTCTCTCCATTTTTGTTGGACGAAACTGGTTTCGTTTTTTTTTTCTTTTTGGATTTTGCCCCTCAATCTGTCTATCTCTCTCCAGATTATTAGGTTTTTTACTTTTCTTTTCATAATTGGTGATCAATTTTGTTTATGTAGTTCTGATTGTTTGCAAATTTGGGGTTTTTATGCTGAATTCGAGTCAAATAGAGCTGTTTTCTGGTTAATTAGGTTCAATTTAATATTTATGGCTGATTTTGATGACTTTGGGATAATTGGGGCTTTTGGAGGTTATTAGGGTTGTTCTTTGGTGAATTAGACATCATTTGGTAGGTCACTAAGAAGACAATTAATTAGGGCTAAATTAGAGCTAATTGTGTGTTCCGATCGATTCTTTCATAATGTTTAGTAATAACTTTCCTTGCTTGTGTACAAGTTAGTTGAGATTATGCATACTGTCTTGTACCAATGTTTACTAATAATTTCTGCTCGATTATGCAAAACTCAGCATTTTCCAGTAAAAAAGTTAGGTTTGTAGAATGATGAAGGATGTCTTGTACTGGTATTGATAGTAAGTTATTGTTTGATATTCTAATCATTTCGAAATTGCGGTGAATGAATTCATAGAGTAATTCGTTATTACAATCAGGCAAAAATCGAGACCGAAAAAAATAAACGTTGCAGCAAAAGACTAGTTCTAGGAAAATAAAATAGAGACCGAGAAGAACGCTAAAATTTGCAGCGAAAGACAATTTCAGAGGGCCTTTACTGCTACATTTTCAGAAACCCGATACACATACATTTTCTAATTCATATATTGTAGGTGCTCTTATGCAATTAGGGTTTAATTGAGATAATAATTGCATGATCTACGATTTCGAATAGAGTGATTCTAGTATAAATTAATAGTTAGTTAGAGTTTAATTGAGATAATAATTGCAATGAGTTGTATCAAATTATCAGGTGCAATTGCGACAACACTGGTGAATTTATATATTAAATAGTGTGACATGTCATGTGGCTTGTCGGATAGGTATCGCTGCCTTTATTTGTATCTGATACGGTTATTTAGAGTTTTTGGTGAATTTTATGAGAATTAGGCATTTTCAATCAGTTTTTTGTGAATTGTATGAGCATTATACACATTTTTCTATCAGTTGGGAGCAAATGAAATTTGCATAATTTAATGCATTAATTTTTTTTAATACAGAACTTAACTATTTAGTTCCTACACATGACAATAATTATAATCTTTTGCTCAATTTAATGCATATTTTCATCTTATTTGTTATAGGTATGAAACGCGAATAGCATGAGAACTTTTAAAGCTAAAGAAGAGAAATCTTGTAAAGTAATATATGAACTAGTCTATTTTTTAGTGGCTTATAGTGGGTTCGAAATGACATCGAATTGTATAATGTAATGGTATTGGATTATACATGAATTACTATTGGATTATAATACATATTTGAATTAAAATTGAATTTGAATTGTGTTTGAAATAAAAAGGATTCGTATTTAATTCGAGTATGTAAGTTAGTCCTATTAATTTGTACCAATATCAAGCCAGATTTGGAGAAACAAATAAAGAAAAAATAGCAAAACATGAACTTCTGAACTTCTGATATCATTTTGGTACCGATTCAATGTTGCAATCTTCCAAATATAAACTAACTTCATTTGCATTCACTCATTCAAACAATATACAATACAAACATTCATCCATTGATAAACTGTATAAAAGTACATCCATTTCATCCGTCAATATATAATACACAGTACATTCATTTTTGGAAGATTCACATTCAATCGCTATACCTATATACATTGCAACTAACTACTCGCGAAAACAAAAATCTCGACTAACCTGTGCACATGCAAGAAAAGTCATTAGTAAACATTATGAAAGAATCGATTGGAAAACACAATTAGCTCTAATTTAACCCTAATTAATTACCTTCTTAGTGACCCACCTGCTGATGTCTAATTCACCAAAGAACCCTAATAACCCCCAATTATCCCAAAGTCATCAAAATCAGCCATAAATATTAAATTGAACCTAATTAACCAGAAAACAGCTCTATTTGACTCGAATTCAGCATAAAAACCCCAAATTTGCAAACAATCAGAACTACATAAACAAAATTGATCACCAATTATGAAAAGAAAAGTAAAAAACCTAATAATCTGGAGAGAGATAGACAGATTGAGGGGCAAAATCCAAAAAGAAAAAAAAAACGAAACCAGTTTCGTCCAACAAAAATGGAGAGAAGAGGCGACCAGCAGATTCGTGCCTTTGACAAATTTTGGGCGGACATGAAGGGTTTAGGGTTCAGGCTAAGACAGGATTTAAGAGACGTTGTTAACCAAACAATTGCGAGCGGTGCAGAAAGAGGCAACCACAAATGAGATCTAGAGCGACGTGAGTCTCAGCAGCGACGTAGAAAGAGGCAGCCACAACCAAGCTCTAGAACCATGGGTATTGAGAGGAAGGAAAGAACAGAAGGGGGCTGAACACGAGAGAGAAACTAGAAAATAGGACTACAATAGATAGATTGTATAAAAGAAAAACAAAAAAAACCGGTGCTATTTTTACGTAAAAAAACCCAACAAAACCGTCCGATTTAGAATAACAACTCAAGTTTTTTAATGAAGTGCGGGATTTGATTACCTCCGTTCGATTTGAAAATCCAACTGTTCAGAAAATGTTGGTCATGTTGGCCATTGAGCTTGCCCCTATATATATATATATATATATATATATATATATATATAGAGAGTTATTCTTCCATACACCCAAAATTTCACCAACTTTTTTAATGGATTTAATCCTCACCATACATTTACAAAAGGGTAATTTGGGAAGTCTATTTTAACCGGTTAATTAGATTAGAGAGCTAAAATGTCCTGATATAAAATGTTGAAAACTTCACGTCATTAAATACAATAAATTATGACCATTCCAAGAAAACAAGATTGTATGTTTCTATGATTAATGAGTAAGCATGCAAATATTTTTACAAACTTCAATGTCAAGTATTATAACATACTAGCCTTTTCTCGCGCAACTGAGCGGGGTTTTTCGAGTTTATCATGATTTAGTTTTTTTTTCTTGATACATAATTGCATACTATATTTTTTTTCTTATTGTCCGAACATTAATCCCCTAATATTTCTTAACATGTAGTGATTTTAAAAAAATAAAATTATTACATATTGTATTTATATAATTTTAATATTTTATTTATTATTTATGAAAAACTAACATCACATAATAATAAATTTTAACAATAATAAATAAACACACTAAAAATATATTGATATAAGAATATGTATTTGGACATACAGTTCTTTATTTTCGTTAACCTTTTATTTTTTTTAATAGTTCTATGATCTTTTATTTTTTAAATATTTTCAAGGTGTTATTATAATATTGTTGTTCATCTTATTATTATTTTGTGTTATTTTTCAAGAAAAAAAAATATAAAAACTCAAATATATATAATGTATGATTTGTTAAATGATATAAATATAACATATACTAGTAATTATTTTTTAATTATTATATGCTGTAAAAAAATTAGGATTTTTTAAAAGTAATAAAAAATAACAATTTATTTTCAATTACTATATATGTAAATTAAAGGGTTTTTTAAAATATCCAAAAATTTAAAAAAAAAATTGTAAAATTTTCATATTTAATTGAGACAAAAAAAAATTGAGGGAACTTGGTCCACGATGGACCAAGATTTATTTAACTTTTCAATTATAGACATATGAGTTGGTCCATGTAAACCCAACCCATTTAAAAATAATAATTTATCATCAACTCATTATAGACATGGTTCAAATGATTAATATGATAAAATCATATGTTGGTCCATGTAAACCCAATCCATTTAAATTTCTTGATGAATCTTCATCTAATGGTCAAAAATTAGTTGATAATGTGGAGCTATGTGGTGCTTCCAATTCGTGTAACTTTATACATATTAATAATTAATAATATCATGTACAAATTAAAATTAGTAAAGTATTATATAAATCCCTATCATTTCAAAAAAACATATTATTTTCCCTACAAAATTATTTTTTTAGTTTTTTTTTTTAAGAAAAAAAAATGTTCATAGAACTTCATTTAGCGTCATCATCGTTGTTTTTATGCTTTTTTAAAGATAAAAATTACATATTTTTGTTTCTTGTCGAAATGAATTTATTTTAAAACAGGAAATCTAATTCCATGTTAATAAAATATTTATTTTTGTATATTTTATAGTACAACAAACATTGTGGGTGCAAATATATTATTTTGGATGTATATACACAATTTTTAATATCACTATATTGTTTCCAATGCCCTTATATCATTGTCGATACTAATGCGCTGTAAATATTCAAATGTTAGCAATGTTACACTTATATGAATATATATAGGGGGTACCATATCAGACGGCGATATGACAATTTCAAAACATATATAACACAGATACATCTATATATTTACTATTTTATGCATTTACATACCATTAAATTAATGAAGCAATAAGTAAGTAATAATTTTAAATTTATAATATGACATATGAATAAAAAGAACAAACAATATTATTATCGTGAAAATAACATAAATGTATGATACCATTATTGATATCCAAGAATTATATTTTAGAAGCAACCAATAAATACACGACATACTCAGACACACACACAAATATTATTTTCACCGGATAAAATTATTAGTAAACTAATGTGTATAAAATTGTATCATACATAGTAATTTAAATAATTTGTTATAATTGTATGCGTAATAATATTTCTTTTTTTTTTTCTTTTTTTTTTAGGAGAAAGGCAAGCGCGATACGCGCTCGATCCGATCAATTTTTCATTAAAACAAAATAGAAGTTCAAACTATACACATAATGCGTAATAATATTTCAAAAATACTATTTTTATGATATGTAATACTATTTGTTTTGAGATTGCATATAAAATATTATTTTATATAATACATTACATAAAGTTGTGTAATAAAAAAGTGTGGAGTGTTAGTTTGTAGCAAAGAGAATATGATTGTCTTCATGTTACATGTTAGATTTTATATTTTTTTATAGATTTAATCAATTAACCAGAGAAGTGGAAGAGTTATAGCCTATGTTGCATTATGTTGCATGCATAAGAATGCGGGTATCGTGTACGATATGATAAGATACGACAATACCGCAATTTTAGAAAAATCACGAATACGAATAGGACTACATAATTATTATTTCAATATATTTATATTTTATATAATTAATATATTAATAATATTTTAAAATTAAATATCATGACAATAAATAAAATCAACCAAACAATACAAGTATAATAAAATTATTCTAAACTTATTCCATAAGTATCCTATAAATATTTTGTATAATGTATTTAAAAATATTACGTGCCAAAATATATAATGGACCGAAATATCATAAATGAAATATCTTTGTCATATCCTGGAATTATCCCAACGTATCATGTCGTATACACAATGATTAAATTACAATCCTTTAGTACCTGAAATTAGCAACAACAAAAATCTAATTAAGCATCAATATTCATAATTCAAATAAATTCATATTTGTTAGAATATCAGTCAAGAAAATATCAAAATTGCTAATTAAACCCTAAAAAGCCAGAAATACCAAAAAGAAAAGAAAAACAAATATACACTTCAGCATAAAAATCTAATAATACCTCATAAAGTATCATAAAATGAGAATAATTAAGAAATACATCCAATTTTAACAGAAATGATCTTAAATTGCTACTAAGAATCTAAGAGCAATATATCAATTCAAGTGAAGTAAATCCCTACTATAACAGTAGTAAGAAAAAAGGTAAATCAGAGTTTCTAGATTTAATTCATCGGTTTAATTAAAAGTCTTATCTAGCGATTTCGTCGATTTTTGCCTGCGAAAAAAGGTCATTGACAAATGTCATGGTTCGTCGATTGCTGCCCGGTGAGTATCTATTTTCGTCCAAGAAATCCGAGATTTGACAAGAAACACAACTCGTTCTTCGTCGCCTTTCACAGAGAAATTGGAGGTTTGTTCGTCTGAGCTTACGTGGAGAGAGGGAGGGAGATAGAGAAATGGAGAAGCCTTGTGATTGATAACAGGAGAGAGCATGTCCTGATGGATAGGAAGAAGGGCCAAATAGAGATTAAACTAAAATTACTATTATACCCTTTCTTTAAAATCTTATACCTTCTGATTGATAAGTTCAACAGGCTGAATTAAAATAACCGGTCACTGAAAGTAACAAGAGCCGTTGGATTAAACCAAATAAAGGGTGGAGAAAGTTTTGGTGTATTGAAGAAAAACTCATATATATATATATATTAACACTACAGCATAAATTAGCTTGCGCATTAACAAAATTCATATTTTGATCATAAAAACTAGTGTTCAAACTATGTCCTTTGAATCTCTCATTTGTAACGAAGAAAACATTGATGGAGAAGAAAAACTGAGATTAGGGGTATTGTCGACAAATCCATATAAATGAAAATATATAATTGAACTGTTCATTCAGAAAGAAAATATGTCATGAATGTAATATTCACCTAAAATATAAAATGAAGGTTTTGAAAAACCAGAATTTTTCCTTATTTAAATTCTTTCAAATCTTAATTTCGTGACATACGAGGAAGAAAGTACGCAACTCGAAAACAAATAAAAAAACATGAAATATTATTTTTACCGTCTACTTTCGGATAAATTCGGTATTAACTTCACATATATGACTTTAGCACTCTAAGATTGGGAATTGGATTAGGTGAATTAATAATCTAAGGCAATTGAAATCAATAATCACATGTACTTATATTTTTATCTAGATTTGCACCTACAAATACACATGACAATCAAATTTAGAATTTCTAAAATTTTATTTCAATTTAAAAGTTCGACGTGACTGTGATTTGTCACGTATACTTCTAGATAAAATTTAGATACGAAATCTAGATGCCTAACATTATTGGAATTGAAACGGGCTTGGTGATTAAAATTGAAAAACCATTTATAGAGCATACATCAATCAACAAAGGAAAAAAACAATAATTAGGTAAGATGAAATTCTGGAGAGAAATCAAGAAGCAGCAAAAATCAAGGCATCATTCAAGGAGAAATTACTTTCGCATGAACTTGTGGCTGCTTGCAGTTGCACTTAGTAATTAGCATGCATAAAGAATTTTCATTTCTTTTACATATTTAGATGTCTAAAGATTAATATTTTATTTGGGCCTTTTGGTTTATGAGGCTTTATGCAATTGCCTAGATAAGCCTATGGTATTGAGCCGCCCCTAACAAATAAACGGATCGGGTTGGAAGGTGAGATATCACGTATTAAGCAACAAAAAAGAACTGAAATAGTGAAATCTATCTCATGGGAAAAGTTTATAAAAAACTACATAAGCCCTGGAAATCTTGGAAAGGCCAAAAAAGTTTGTATTTAAATCATGGGAAATTTTCGAAATAGCCCCCAACTTTTTTATATTGCAAAAAAACATCAATTTCTTCAAAACTCCAAAAAGATTCTTCTCTAAAAAATTTCATTTTAATGTAGCCTTCTATCATCAAATTCTCATTAAATTAATTTAATAAAAATAGATTTAATGTGAATTTGATGATTGAAGTTTGAGAGGTGTTTTTTGGAGTTTGGAAGAAGTTGAGGGGTTATCTGCAATATCAAAAAAAGTTAGGGATTTTCTTTTAATTTCCCTTAAATCAATATAGAATAACTATCTTTTGTTATTTTAATGAGAAATGATTTTAATAACTCGTTAATTATTATCTAGATAAATATAGTTCACTCATTTTGCACGATTGTATTGTCCAACAGACCTCAATTTATATTTAATTTAATATATACATTATATACATATTTTTGACATTTTGAGTTCTTTATTCGGCATGTTAGATTGGTGTGCAAAATACATGTATTAATATGTTATGTATTATATTAATATGTTATGTATTAGGAAAATTATACTATTCTTTTCAAATTCATTCACCAAATCGTAATGGGTAAGCATGACATCATTTTGTCATGTTTACCAATTCACCCACCCAATTTGCATTCAATTAATTAAGCATTTAAATAATACCTAATTAAAATCTAATAAAAAATCTAATTAATTAATTTCTAATTAAACTAATTGATGGTCCAATAAATTAATTTTCAATTAAAATAATCAAATTAAAATTATAAAATTAATTTTGAGACATTTTTGATGTAAATTAGAGCTCTAATTTAATCATGATGTCATCATGACAACATGAGTGGGATATGGTAGAAGCCTCTATATATTATATATATTCGTTGACTCGTGTTGTACTTTTTTTTTCTTCTTTTGACAATGTGACATTATGGATGCTAGATTAGTAAAAGTATTGTAAATGTGTTAATATAAACATATTGTCTTGAATAAATCCGATCCGAATAAAAAAAAAACTATGTACGTACCTAAATTACAAATAAATGAATCACACGTTAAAAAAAATGCACAAAGCTTTATCTTTTTACGGAATTGCAAAAAGATATCTTCATAAAAATAGCGTGATCCAAATAATTATCATGCAAGTATCGTGATCATGAGAAATTTAAATACATCTGCTTATAAAAGTTGAATTAATCTCATTCTCATTTTGTGATTTCAAATTGATGGCTTCCGATGAAAGAAGAGTTTGCTCGTTTTTGAATAAATAAATTGTTTAAGATATTAGAAGGATACTGAATAAAATTGAAAATTTATGAAGTATTCAGAAAACAAAAGATTCACTAAAAACACGGGCCATAAATGACCAATGTTTGCAAGAACAGAGATGATACTCATGTTTAGACGGGGAATACTTCGTTCTTATTGGAATATATACGGAACTAAGTTGTTTCCATTTCCTCTCGAGTTTCTCTTCTTATATATAAAATTCAGATTTAAGTAGAATAGTTTTAAAATCTACTTTCAAACATTTTATGTGACATACAACTAGTACAAAGAAGAAGTTGGTCAATATAGATAGTATATTTTCTTTTTTATGGCATATTACAAGTTTACAATTTCTTTCTAACAACTATGACAAATCGGGTGGGTTGGGTCATAATCAGATGGGTATTTTCGAATTCGGGTAATTTCTTTGTCCGAATAATTTAAGAATGAAATTAAGTCGGATCGGGTCGGGTTGTGTTCGGATTTTATTTCGGTCGGATTTTTTTTGGGTTAAATTATGTGTTCGGATCAGATTATTCGGGTTCCGATTATGTTGAGTTTGAATTGATTCAGTTTCGAACACAAATAATAATTAAAATTCCAAATTATAAGATTTGAATCAATCAGTAAATTCGGATTATATTTGGATTTCGCATTACTCGGTTTCGGATCGGATCGAGTTCGGATACCATATAAAACATCTACTTTCTTGTTCGTGTTATTTAGTCCCGGATCGGTCCGAGTCGTATTGTTTGATTTTCATAAATTATGTCTAGTCAGATCGAGTCGGGTTTCATGTTACTCGAGTCGGTTTTTGGGGTTCGGATCAACTTTGCTAGCTCTAGATAATATTATGACAAAAATAAATGACATTTAGCATGGTGAATCATGTTTTATACACAAAATATGACTCAACCCTCTTTTCCGAGTATTGTATTATATTTGCTCAGATTTTTTTTTATTAAAGGAAGCGTCTCCACATACCACAAGTGAAGTAAAATTAATCTATTATGTAATGAGCTATATTTTAGACTATAATATTATTAAAATTAATGTTTTTAAGTTAAGTATTTTAATTATTTAGTTAATAAATTAATATATGTTTAATAGTTTAATATGTGGATGGATTAGAATTAATTTGTCATGTAGAAATATTTTTTTCATATTAATTATAAGTATCCGTATTGAGAACGTGTATGAGAATTTATAAATGTAACTTATGTCATATATTAACATATATTGTAATTGAGAAAAATAATAAACAAACCGATCCAATAAAAAATAGCGAGTATTGAAAATAATTTCATCCTTGTATCTATCTATTATTCTTGAATGCACTTTTTTGATTGGTTTGTATCAATTGTATTGAAAAAACAAATTCTCTCCGTACTTTATCTCTTTCCGTGATTTTATATTAATCTTTGATATTCATCCCCCAAATCCAAACCAACAAATCTCTCCAATACAAATCAACAAAATCAATCATAAAGATCTTAACAAATTGGCACCACAAACACCTTATGGAGCTTTGTAGAAATCTAAAAATGAGATCACCAAGACAATTGGTATCATTAATGTACTTTTGAACGAAGAAGATATCACTTTTTTCTATAAACAATAATAATAATTATGAAACAAAATTGGCACATTAGAAGCTTTATATTGGTGGTTACTATCTCCGTTTCTCAATCTGAAGTTGTAGGTTCGAAATCGCGTGATAGTAATTTATTTTTAAAGAGAATTCCTAATCAACTAAAAAAATGTTCAAAAATTGCATGCCTACACAGGGAAATGAACCATGGACGACTCATACACACGTGAACACCTTTACAAACTAAGCTAGACTATATTAATGTTAAAAAATATCGGCCTCGCTATTAATCGATCATGATTACGTCCCTGACAAATTAACATATACATAAAACATAAACGTATTACCAACATTATTATAAAATAAGTAATACGATAAATATTTTTTACGAAATATATTATTTATATTTGTATTTCACTTGCAATGTAGTATGTCATTTTAACGAGCAATTATATATATATATATATATATATATATATATATATATATATATATATATATATATATATATATATATATATATATATATATGACTAAGAAACTCTATTAAGTATCATGAGTTTGATATTTAGGATTTTTTTACCATTAGATTTGTTTTGAAATTTGTGTTTTTTTAATACTATATACACTCATCATTAATGATTGTCATATGAGTTTATGTCAATTATCAAATGCACAAATCTCGAAGCAAATTTAATGGTTAAAAAGTATTAAGTAACAAACTCATGATTAAGTAAGTATCTTAGCCATCCTCTCTCTCTCTCTCTCTCTCTCTCTCTCTCTCTATATATATATATATATATATATATATATATATATATATATATAAACTCAAAATACGAATATTCTAAAGTAATAATCTTATGCCAATCGGTATTAGTAAAAAATATTGTAAATTATTAATATAGATAAATTGTATTAGATAATTACGAAGCGGATCGAGGGTCTAACTCTGATCTCTTCTCTTTGAATCCCGAGGTCTATATTATTTATGAACATTTATTAAAAAAAAAAGCATGCTTCTGAAGTGTTCTAAAAATCGGTTTACAATGCCGACGAGTCGGAAATTAATCTGAAGTCGATGGTCGTCCGACAAGTTAGGACCATATCTTCGTAAAAATCGGTATATCCAATTTGGGCCAACCTAGGCCGTTTTTTTTCCAATTTTTGATTGATTATATGCATAAATTATAATCCAGCTTTTACAAAAATACAAGATTTTTTTGGGCCTAAATTTTCTGGTCCAAAATCACTTATTTTTCTTATTTTGTCTCACTCTTTGCTATTATATCTCTCTTTTCCAAAACACTTATTTTTCAACGGTTAGGTTTATTTTAATTCAAATTTGAATGTTTATTTAATTTAAGTATTTGTTTTGTTTTGTTTTGTTTTGTTTTTGATATTTATGTTAATTTAGATATATCGTTATTGAGCATATAATTATGGTATTTATGTTTCGTGAATTTTGAATTAGTTCAATTACAAATTTAAGTTATGATTTTAAATTTTTAGCGATGTTAGTTCTTCTTAATTATTAATATGTTAAATTATTATTCGACAAATATAATATAATATATGAAAAAAATAATGATTTGGACAAATTAAATATTTTGACTAGTCTTCGACTAATTCCTGACTAATCTCCGACTAATCATCAAGTCTCTGTCCAATTCGACCCGTTCCCACTTCCGACATTTACAACATTGTGTTTGTACCTAAATTGCAAGCATATGGATCATATTCGTTACAAATTGCATAAAATAAAGATTTTTTTTTTATGGAATTGCAAAAAGAGTCATTTCATACAAATAGTGTGATCCAAAAAACTATCATGCAAATATTGTGATCGCGAGAATATTAAATACATCTTATTATTCTTATGTGTGATGGAAAATAGAATAATCTCATTCTCGATTTGTAAATTAAAATTGATGGCTTTCTATGATATAATATTCTGCTTATTCTTGAATAATTGAATTATTTAAGATATTAGAAGGATACTGAAAAGATTGAAACCTTATGAGGTATGAGGTATTAGAAAATAAAAATATCAATTACAAAAATACGGGGAACCCGAGACCTCAAACACGGAGGCCAATACTTCAACCAACTACACTAGATTAGGTTCGTAGAGATATTGGGTCGTTACCGAAGAATATCTAAAACTCAAATGATTAAATGAAATATAATTAACAAAAATACATGACCTTATATGACCTTGTAGTATTTGATCATGATATATAATGGATAAAACAATATTTATATGAATTAATACAAAGTTAATGCCATAATTTTCATATAGCAAATATTATCCCTGAAAAACTCATAATATGACATACAAGATAAACCTCAAAATATTTTTCTATGTTCTACAAATACACCATAAAATTTAAAAACATTATATGTGTCCCTAAATTTCAAAAAAAATAAATAAATATCGCATCTAATAAAATTCTTCAAATATGACATAGAAACTCATAAAATATACAAAATATTTTTAATGTCAACTAATATAAGATAAATATTCAAATATTTATTTTTCATAAGATAATTATTGTGTATATTCAGTAAACTCAAGAATGTAATATATGTTTCTTGAAAATGAGAATGCCCTGCTTTTTTTATGTCATTTATTACTATAAAATATGAAAAATGAATTAAAAAATAATGAAATGTAAATAATGATAATTTCAAGCATAATAGACGTGGCCTGATACGAAAATAGATTCAAATATTAATTTCAAGGTCGGATATTGACCCAATCATGTTTATAAAAATTAGATTTTGAGCCACTATATCTAGGGTCATGTTATCCTCGATAATTTTGGAAATACAGTAAATATCGTTCCAATTGTGAAATCGTTTCCTTTTTACGACAACCCTAAGACCTTGAAAAGTAAATACATTTTAACATACATTTCTCTGAATTTAATTCTTTCTATCTGGTTTTTCGTGATATGTAATTTGCATCCTGTTTACCAACGATCCAACGTTGATAACGGAGTTCGGTTGATAGTTTCTCATTTTAACTATCTTTTACTTATTCATTGAACGATCCAACGTTCGCGCAAATACCTACGTTTTCGGAGATGCTTCACAATCAACTTGCGCCTCTTGGACACTCTAATTTAATATTTCGATTGAACGATTACAAGGATACCAATATCAATTTATAACACTATATCGACATTATTGCTAGTCAATTACAATCTAACAAACTCAAACCCTAACAATCGGTCTCACGAGTTGGATTAATTTGAAGTTTGTGGAAGTGAAAGGAAATTGGGTTGCTAAGGTAGATTACTAAGCTGGAAAAGTATGGCTTGAAATTCTCTCTAAAAAATAGCTTAAGTTTTGATAATGACAAAAAGTGAGTGAGAAAGTGAAGTGTGGATATTTATAGGATTATTATACCGGCAATTTCCCGTCGTTTCGTTTATGGACGGTAGGTTCTGTTCCTGAACAAAACGAAGTCGAACTAGCCGTTTAAATGTTATGATTAAATATGTACTAAAGATTTGATAAAGGCAAACAATTGATCCAATTCCACCGTTTCATTCGTGTACAGACGACGACGTTCAGAACGGAACAGTATTCAACAGTGGTTTTAGCCGTTTTGTTTTGTCCCGTTCAAAAACATAATATTTTGTTTTGGAACGAAAGTTCAACTTTGTCATTGTTTTCGTTTCAACTGGTATTGAACACAAGGTTCCGTTCGTGAACTTATAATTCCGTTCATGAACAGAAGATTCTGTTTCGAGACGAAAACTATTGTGTATTTGATGTTTATCATTGTTTTCGTTTCTAAATGAAATTGAACGAAGGAAAATTTTACTGTAGAGACAAAAAAAGTTTTGTATTACCAAGAATGGACAAAGTAGTTTGAAAATACCAGAAATAACACTCTCGACCTTTGAAAAGTCGAGAGTTTGCTAAAATGCTCGACCTTTCAAAAGTCGATCGATTTTATACCTTAAACAGCCCTTTTGCAGACTAATTAGGTCCCTAATCTGTTCGACCTTTGAAAGGTCGAGCAGTATTTGCCACATCACCCGCCACCTCACTCGTTCGACTTTTGAAAAGTCGGTCGAACACATCACCCGCCACGTCACCCGTTCGACTTTTCAAAAGTCGATCGAATGGCTCGCCCCCCAACGCCCAACAGTGGCCCCGTGATGCCCCCCGTGATTGCCCCCGTGATCCCACCCTCCCAACTTTTGTTGCATTTACAAAAAACCCCCTAACTTATCTTGAATTTGCAATTAAACCCCTCTAGGGGTATTTCATGAAATTGTTATTTTCTTTGGACCAAAATACCCCTCTATTTAATTTTATTTTTTTATATTATTTTTATAATTAATATATGTTAAAAAATATTTATAGTGATTTAAAATTAATAAATTAATAAAATAATACAAAAAATGTTTATTAAATTTAAAGATGAAAAAATAGAGGGGTGTTTTGGTCCCAAAAAATAGCAATTTCATGAAATACCCTTAGAGGGGGTTAATTGCAATTCTCAAAAGTAAGGAGGTTTTTTGTAAATTCAAGAAAAATTAGGGGGATGTTTGAAAATTTCCCTATCAAAAATCGGTGGATTTCTCAACCTTTCAAAAGTCGAAGGATTTGAAAGATTTTTTGTCCCCCCCTACATTTGAAAAGTCGATCAATTTATCTATTTAAACACCCCGAAGCCTCCTTCACTTCTTCATCTGAGCTCTTTCTATACAAGGTGGATCTCATTTTCCTCTATTCTCAAAGTAATTTTTTAATTAATATTATTGTTTATTAAATAATTTTGTATTTATAGTTTGTATTGATTTATATTTTTTATATGATGTAGCAATATGCAAAATTTAGTTGTTTATTGGAACGGGACCGTTAATTTGAATGGTCCAATTCCCCGTTACGAAGGTGGTAATCGAAAAATGATAAACGTGCCAGTTTATATTACATATAACGATCTAAAATATTCAATTTCTCAAACTATTGGAATAAATCCGCAAATTTACGATTTATCGATAAAATGTAATTGGCCTTTTGGTGATGGAACCGGTGATATTATCGATATCACTGATGATCACAGTCTTTCTATGATGATGAGCAATCTTCAAAATAGAACGATTAAATTGTTTGTGAAACTCGTTCCCTCTAATTATTATCCAAATCCAACTTCCTTTCATGATGGTAATTATAATCCTTACCAAAATAATATTCAACCACACATGGCGGGTCCTTCACAATCATCGTACGAAACGACCGAAAATCAGACTGATTCAAATGAACCAATTGTTTCTCAATCTAATGATGAGTGTAATGAAGATACTGATGAAACAAGCGAAGAGTCGGAATCAGACGATGATGACGAGCAAACCGAAGGTCCAGAAGCCGATATCGATGAGGTATTGAATGAAATAAATACTAATTTAGATGAAATGAATATGGGTGAAGGGTTGCCGGATGTTTTTGAAAATGATGAATGGGTAGAAGAAATGGTATGTGAAGAATATGGAAACGATATTAACAATCCTTGTATGGAACTTTCGACAAATAAATCTTGGGTTGGAATGATTTTTTCGGATAAAGAATCATTACAATTTGCGGTACAAGAATGGACGATTAAAAATTTTGTTAGTTTTTTCGTTAAAAGAAGTAGACCAAGAGAATGGGATGTCGCATGCAAAAACAATGATTGTTCATGGAGAATGCGTGCCTTTAATCCTAAAAATACGGATTATTGGAAAATATCAAAATATAACGGTCCTCACACTTGTAGAAATGAGAGCGGTAGCAGTGATAGTAGACAACTAACTACCAAACACATACATAGGATTATAATGCCTCATTTGAGAGGAACTATATCGCTATCTCCAAAAAATATTATTGATATAATAAAAAACGTGTATGTAATTGAAATTTCTTATCGAAGAGCTTGGCAAGCTCGATGCAAAGCAATGGAATTGATTTATGGAAGTTGGGAGCAATCATACGCTGAATTGCCTGCATACACACAAGCGATTGTTAATGCGGATAGAAATGCTGCTGTCGACCTTCAATTAGAAGGTTTAGGGGTAAGATCACGGAATCGTGGTTTAGGTAATAAATTCAAACGTCTTTTTTGGGCGTTAGGTCCCTCAATAAGTGGTTTTCGTTATTGTAGACCGGTTGTTAGTATTGACGGTACTTCTTTGTATGGATTGTATCTCGGTACTCTTCTTATCGCAACAAGTGTAGACGGAAACAGAGGGATATTTCCGGTTGCTTTTGCTATAGTAGAGCAGGAGAATGCATCGTCATGGGAGTGGTTTCTCGATCGGTTAAAATATTACGTTACGAAAGAACGATATGTGTGTATTATTACGGATCGTTGGTCTGGACACAAAAATGTGTTGAATCGTGTATTTCCTAGTGAAGAAGGGCACGTGTATAGGTATTGTATACGTCACGTGCAATCAAATATCGTAGCAAAATTAGGAGGGAAAGCAATGGGAGAATTTTTTTGGACCACAGCCACTCAAAAAACAATTTACGCATTTGATAGATATTTTGAGCGGCTTAAAATAATGCATCCTCAAATAGAAGAATATTTGAATACACAGGTTGGGGATAAAAGTTTGTGGGCATTATCCCACGATGGTGGTCGTAGATGGGGTGTTGCGACAACAAATATTTCAGAATGTTTTAATGGAGTTTTAAAAGAAACGCGTGGCCTACCTGTTCGAACGATAGTATCTCAAATATGCAATCGTTTGAACACGTATTTTTATAAACGTCAAATTGATGCGGAAAGTTGGGGAACTACTCTTTGCATTAAATATGAGAGTATAATAGCAAAGGCGCTCAGTGACTCTCGAAATATGACGGTTCGACCACATTCTCGAGTGTATTTCGAGGTAATTAAAGTGAACCATCAAGAAAACGAAACATATGAAGTTTCGCTTGACGAACCAAATTGTCGTTGTACATGCAATGTTCCTCAATTAGAAGGGATTGTGTGCACACATGTATTAGCAGTGTGTGGTTTGTTGCGTGAACCTAATATTTATCGTTATTGTGCGGAATATTATCGAGTTCGGATGTACAAACGTACGTACGAAGAAGTATTTCGAGTTATTCCCGATCGACGATTTTGGCCAGTTATTTCGGGCGTACCGGTGTTACCTCCCAAAGTCAGGAAAAAAGCAGGTCGTCCTAGTAAAAAACGAGAAACAACGGAAATGGACCCTCAAGGTAGAAGAGCGAACAAATGTAGTTTTTGCGGTGAGAGAGGTCATAAGAAACGCACGTGTCCGGCTCTTCATGCAAGGAGAGATGCAAATAACTAGTTATTGTGTATGTTTTTTTAGATGTTTTTTATATTGTTTTTCTTAATATTTTAGATGTTTATGTGATGTTTATGTGATGTTTTAGATGTTTTTTCTTAATATTGTAATTTTCGATGTTTTTTCTTAATATTGTAATTTTCGATGTTTTTTCATAATATTGTAATTTTCGATGTTTTTTCAGAAAATAATAATAGAGGTCATAAAATTCAGAAAAAATCATAAAATTCAGAAAATAATAAAGTACTACATCACATAAAATACTAAAATACTACATCACATAAAATCCCAAAAATTAGGTGCATTTTGCGTATTCTGAGAAGTAGATGGAGCATTTTGCGTATTCTGATAGTACTGAAACTGATCAGTGCTCAACAAATCCAAGAGAGAATTAGGCTCAGATGTATATGGTGGAGGTGGAGGTGGAGGCTGAGAAGGATACGTATATGAATAATCCCGAGGTAGAGGCTGAGAAGGCTCAGATGTATATGGTGGAGGTGGAGGTGGAGGCTGATAGTCGTGAGGAGACTGATAGTGTGGAGATTGAGAAGGATAAATAGGAGCCTGTGTATCGAAAACATTAGGCTCAGGCTGAGTGTCGTGAGGAGACTGATAGTGTGGAGACTGATAGTGTGGAGACTGAGAAGGATAAAAAGGAGATGGAGGCGGAGGTGGAGGTGGAGGTTGAGTGTCATAACACGGATCCTCATATATCTCCTCAAACTGTAACCTGCAGAATTCCTGAGTATCCTTCAACATCTCTCCTATTTTGTCAATATCTCTCTCTCTGCACACCTCCTCCATCTGAGCCATTTGTCGCATCATCGCTCGTATGACGCCTTGCTGTAAAAATATGAAAAAAAACAAATAAAAAATGAATCATATTTTTACCAAAAAAATTTATGAAAAAAACAAATAAAAAATGTTTTGACCAATTGACGACTACGATGTCCAGTGTCTTGAAATTCCGTAATCGGTAAAACCGGTGGTCCACAAATCCGTCTTCGAGTCTTTTGCCAGTACCAACTCATGTAGTCTCGATCTCTGTCGTATGTGTGTTCCATAATATCATCAGATTGATGAACTACATAATCGAGACGATGATTCCACCATGTCACCTCGGATTCGAACACATTCATCAAATTTTGCTTTGCCAAACATTTTTTTGTCTCGAGTCTATGTGCATTTATCGGTATGTGTTGCTTCAATCCGAACTGAGCCAATACTCGATCCGGATGATGCATCTCGATTTTATCAAAACAAATTAAAGGGACTCGTGCCTTCCACACTCGATGTCCCTCAGTAAATGCAGAGGGGAGACCGTTAACCAAATCGTCATCATACGGATCCCAATCCACCTAAATAGAAATAAACAAATTGTAACAAAAATATAAAAAATAAATGCAAATAATTGCAGATGTATTAAAGAAATTGTACCTGTGTCTTTTCGAGATCGTCGAAACATCCCGCAACATAACTAATTTGTGTGGCAAGATTGTTCTTTTTGTACGAGATGTTTGCTGCAGTCCATTTCCACATAAGAGGCATCGCTTCATCAACACTTCTTTTATACGAAACAATCCGAGGTCTCCCAGGTAATAAATGATACCAAGACCACACCTATAATATTGTTTATTGACAAAAATTAATTTACTTTTTAATTTAAAAAATAATATATATTTTACAAATACCTGAAGAAGAGACAACCATCCATATGCATGATCATGATCAATCTGAGCGGCAAATGAAAGCGCTGAGTACAAATGAGCCAATGCAGCTGCTCCCCATGCATACTCCCTGCATCTATCAAAATCTTCTAAAAGCAAAATGTATCTCGCGGGAATCGAAGCTGTGCTCGAGTCGTGAAACAAGACAGAACCCAAAAAATACAATATAAAAGCCCGGGTTCGTTGGTCACAATATTCTTCATCTCTCCCTTGACTCGTTTCCTCGAAATTATGGAGCAACCAACTCAATTTTATACGGGGTTTTTCTTTCGCCCATTCATTCGGACATTGTCCTAATAATCTAATTACTTCTTGTTTTAAATTAGGGGGGTTCACGGGGGCAATCACGGGGGGCATCACGGGGCCACTGTTGGGCGTTGGGGGGCGAGCCATTCGACCGACTTTTGAAAAGTCGAACGGGTGACGTGGCGGGTGATGTGTTCGACCGACTTTTCAAAAGTCGAACGAGTGAGGTGGCGGGTGATGTGGCAAATACTGCTCGACCTTTCAAAGGTCGAACAGATTAGGGACCTAATTAGTCTGCAAAAGGGCTGTTTAAGGTATAAAATCGATCGACTTTTGAAAGGTCGAGCATTTTAGCAAACTCTCGACTTTTCAAAGGTCGAGAGTGTTATTTCTGGTATTTTCAAACTACTTTGTCCATTCTTGATAATACAAAACTTTTTTTGTCTCTACAGTAAAATTTTCCTTGAACGAAAGGTTCCGTTGTGGAATGAAACCTTCCGTTCAACAACGAAAGGTTCTGTTCTGAAACGGAATGACTATTTTTTTTTTCTTTTGAAGGTGATCATTTTATTCCTTTTAATTTTTTTAAGTTTAATAAAACATATGAGTTTGGAATAACTTATGTTTGACGAGCGATTTGATATTACGATTATCCAACTCAACCTTTGTTTACTTATATTCTTTGGATATTTTAAATTGTTATCAGTCCTAGATAATTATATCCGTCCGAATCCGATTCAATCCGCCCGAATCCGATTCATTCACAGCACAGCCCTAGTTACTTTACTTCACCCTCGAGCAAAGTATTCAAACGAGAGAGAGACGATGTCACTGTCTTTAGAGATGCGCCAGCGCCGGCCATCCGTGCCGGCGGCGGAAGCAGGATCAAGTTCAGATCGGTACACGGACGAGTCTAGGGACAAAGCAAGGAGAGGTATTGGAGGAGCAGAAGTAGTTGACAGAAATTTAACCTGGTTTCTTCCATTGATCGTTCTAGCCTTTTTCCGCCATATGAGTGCCACCTCAAATATCGTCCACGACTGTGATGAGGTCTTCAATTACTGGGAACCACTCCATTACTTGCTTTACAAATCTGGCTTTCAGACCTGGGAATACAGGTTCGTTCCTAATTTCTTTCAATTTGATGTTTTTTCACTCAATTCCTCTTCAATTCTTCAATTTGGCGTCATTTTAGCTCTTTAATTACAATTTACTTTCAATTTGGTGTCATTGTAGCTCAGAATTTGCGCTTAGATCGTACCTGTACATTTTAATCCACTCTCTTGTAGCAGGACCAGCTTCCCTATTCTATGGAGAAGATAAGGTTTTAGCAACAAGATAAATCTTTGTAAATAATCTTCGAATCCAATTTTATTTTATTTCTATTTTCTTTATGAAGGTACGAGTTTTCTATGCAGTGAGGATATTTCTAGGTCTAATTTCAACCATCACAGAAGCTTCACTAGTAATCGCTCTTTCCAGAAGATATGGAAATAGACTCGGTTTATATTCCCTCGCCATGCTTTCTCTCACTAGCGGTTGTTTCTTCGCCAGTACAAGTAAATATTACCATTTTTACAAAATCAACCCTAAAAACCCTCGATATAATATATTTCAACTTTTTTTAAACTTTTCAGGCTTTCTACCGAGTAGCTTCTCCATGTACGCCGTCACGCTCGCATCAGCATTATTCCTTCTAGAAAAATACTCTGCGGCCGTGTGCGTAGCGGCCATTGGCGTACTTCTAGGCTGGCCTTTCTCTTTCTTGGTCGTTCTTCCAATCACGATTTTCTCCTTATTGAGGGGCCCTTTTGTAAAAGTGTTCCTCTCTGGCCTCCTCACTTCCCTCTCCCTTCTCGTAAGTAATCACTAACCCTAACCTCAAAATATCACAAATACCCCTCTAAAAATGCAAATTATAATTGTAGGGATTGTCGATTTACGCGGACAATCATTATTACGGCAAAATGACATTATCGATATTAAACCTTTTAAAATACAACGTAACTGGAGGTGGCAGTGAATTGTATGGAACAGAGACGACGAGTTTCTACTTTCGAAACGGGTTCAATAACTTCAATTTCGCTTTTATCCTCGCTTTATTATTTATCGGAATAATCAAATTCGCGAGGACAAAATTCGCTCCTGATTTATTAATCGTTATTTCCCCAATTTACATCTGGCTTGCTTTCATGTCCTTGCAACCCCACAAAGAAGAAAGGTATTATAACATTAACAAAACTTCAAAATATCATAAATACCCCTATAAAATTTTATAATTTTTAATTGCAGGTTTTTATATCCAATATATCCGTTAATATGCGTTGCGGCCAGTGCGGTGATAGATAGTTTTCCAGATATATTTCACGAAAAGTACGCTTCCGAGCAGTCTATGCTATACAAAGTAAGTTTAACATTTATTATTTAGTAATTTTTCATAAAAGACCTTTAATTAGTAATAATTACATTAACGACCCTGATTAAATAGATAGCGAAAGGAATAAGGCCGATAATTCTGGGTCTAATTTTATGCGCCTCTCATAGTCGTACTTTCTCTATCTTAAACGGTTACTCTGCTCCTCTACAAGTTTATCAATATTTACAATATCATCACGACGATATAAAACCAGGTACTCTCTTTCTTTCTCTACCCTCGCAAAATATAAAAATATCAAAAATGCCCTTCATTTTATATTTTTTTGTCAGGCTCGGTATTGTGTGTTGGGAGCGAATGGCACAGGTACCCATCTTCGTTTTTCGTACCGGATTATATCGACCAAGTCAAGTGGATCAACGATGGATTCGACGGGCTTCTTCCTTTCCCGTTCAACGAAAGTTTGGGCGGTACCAAAGCCGCTCCGAATTATTTCAACGATCAAAACAAAGCCTCTCCAAATCAATTCGTAATATTAAATTTCCCTGAACCCCTTTAAAAACCTAAAATATCATATTTGCCCTTCGAAAAATAAAATTAATATGATATTCTCAAATTAGAGTCGTAGATTCTTTCTGATGATATTTGTTTGGGTAAATATGATATTTTGAAATTTTATAGGGATTCAAATGACAATTAAATTGTTCTTTTTTGCAATTATTAATATAGTTTGGGGATATTGGCGCTTGTACGTTTTTTGTGGAGCTTGATTTGAGACGTCCATATCCCTCTCGAGGAAATGATTTGGCTACTTGGGAGGTATAATATTACAAATTTAAAATTATTATTTATTGGTTGAATTATTTTATAATTTTATTTATTTTTATATGATTAGACGGTCTCGGCGGTGCAGTATTTGGATAGAGAGTTATCTCCCGCGATGTATCGATCGTTCTTCATTCCGTATAAATGGTTCGAAAATAATGTTTTCGGTCTTTACAAGTTGCTCAAAAGGATCGATAAATCTGAGTGAAGGATTTTAATTTGTTTTTTTGTTTATTTTTGGTGGATTTATTAGAGACTAATTGTTTAGTGAAGTATTTATGTTGCCTCCATTTTTGGTAGAAATTGAGAGGACATGGGATCTGTGTTGGCGTGCCTTGTGGGGTACTATTGACTCATTGATCTCTTGCTTTAAATGGTTGAATGAATCTAACGTGTCATCGAGTCATGTGCCAAAAACATAGGCAACATGGCTACAACGAAGATCCTTGATTTTTGTATCTTGTGGTTTTCAAAAAATCAAGAATTTGACTATTTAATTGGTAATGAATATTCTTGATTTCTTTCTTTCACAAAAATACAAAAATAATAATAATAATTTATATTCAACAAATTTTATATAGCTAGAATCATAGTAGGATTCATGTCAGAAGTATATACACATATATATATTTTTTTCAAGAAACTAATTTAATAATTGCATATGCAGACATGAGATTGTACTGTTTCTGGTCTGTTATGAAATAAATAAATCGTGGGGCTATAAATAGATAAATGGATCTTTACTATAATGGAAAAACATTTTGATTACAGTTATGTATATATGTCCACCTAACTATATTTTAATCATCATTGTTTGATTTTTTATTCCACCTATGTTCAACAAATTTATTCTCTGATGCCATTTCTGCAAATTTGAGTCGTACATGAAAAATTATATAACAATGCTAATTTAATAATACATAGTAATATTAATAATAGGAAAACTATACTTCTCCCCCCAATTTCAACATCATTTTCATGATGCAAGTTCCAATGCAAGTGGGGTGAAATGGAGCTCCAATTTACATCCCAACTCTTCTTTAATTAATTCATAATTAATTATGTTCTAATTAAACTAATGAATGGTGCCATCAATTAAAATTATCATAAATTTGGATTAAAAATTAATTGGAGCTCGATTGGAGTGCAACTTGGGGACATGAATGAGTAAGCACCACTTTAATGATGTCATGCTTACTCCATCATGAAAGTGGTTTTGAAATATGGGGGATGAGTAGAAGGCCTCTTAATAATATCATCTCACAATAATATTATTTGAACTCATATATCTATGATTATGTATATGTTTCACGATAACAAAAAAAATCTAATTTTTTTTTAATAATAACACTTATATTAGTGTCATTGTATAATAATATATGAGGTATAACATAATTTTATGAAAAAATAACAACTAATATTATATCATTGTAGTTCACAATATTTCATACAATACCAAATATACAAATTATGAATCATACGATGGTAGTAACACATCAATAATTATATAGTACAAATATTTTTTTTATTGATTCAAAATGCAATGAAAGTTAAACCTAATAACGAATTAATTTAATAAATTATGTAAAAAACCAATTTAGCAGAAAACATAAACATAAATATAGATTATTTTATATCATATGATATTTTTAAGATTATATTTTTAAAAATAACAATACTATTTGATAGGTGTTTGTGAGTTTAAGAAATTATTTAGATAGATACACTATTTTTTAGTTTCTATTGTTTTAAAAAAAAATAATATTAAATTTGCTTGATTAGTAACACAAATATAATCAACTTAGTATTATATGGGTTTCTTATTATTTATAATTTTTTTAAAATAAATAAGAATACTTAAAAATCTACTATGTAAATTAACTACTTCAAATTATACTATGTAAACAAGCATTTTTGTATTGTACTTTCTTATATAATATTTTTACAAATTCAAATTATGGAAAATGATATGTATGATTTATGCTAATATGGATGTCAAAACAAAGGAAAAAATAAAACAAATATATTTGGTGGATTTTTAAAATTAAATTCCTAAAAATAATACTAATATATGTTGTATGTTTTATAATATTTCATATATAAATTTTTATCTTCCAATATATTCACATTTGACCATGTAATCTTATGTGAAATGATAAACAATTGAATAAACTTAGTCTAGCATGAACCTAGATAATAATAATAATTAACGTCATTAACATAAGATGATGTGACTTTCTAAAAATGTTTAAAACATAGTGTAAAATAATGAACAGTTAAATGGTTACAAAAAAGTGTGATTATAAAATATCAATGATTAATTCATGGTCTAGATTTTGCCACATATCATATTCAATGGTTAAGATGAATGTGATGATGCGGCAGAAGAAAATTGCACAAAGTTGGATCCAATAGGGAACTATAATTTTTTTATATTTCAGAATAACTGTGAAGACTATACAATAATGTTTTCGATATGTACAATTTGCTCAAAAAGATAGAGAGGTAGGGATGTCAACGGTTCGAATCCGGATAGTGGTCATACCAGATCCATACCCATATTATTTTTCGGATACGGAACTACCCGGATCTGGATACAATTCGGATAGTAAACGAATACTACCTTATGATAACATATATTTTTTTAACTATTACTATATGTAATTTGTGACGTGGACGATATATATGATTATATTTAAACGTGTTTTTACAGTTGTGATTTTAAATCACTCACGAATCATGAATTTTATATAGAAATCTCAAATGCAAATTCAATGATGAAAAAACATTAAATACCAATATGTTAGTACTTAATTAAGTAGTTTAGTCTCCCTCATATATATATATATATATATATATATATATGTATACGAATCCGGATACTCGAATCGGATTCAGAGTATCCGGATCCAAATAATATCCGGATCCGGAACGCGGATTCGGTGCCCACATCAAAATCGAATATCGAATTCGATTCGGAATCCAAAAATTAATAATCATATTTATATTCATATCCGGATTTTGAATTTTTTTTTTATCACGAATTTTTAGTAGGGACAAATTCCACACCATTGACACCCTATGGTAAGGACATAGGATCTTTTATGTCGCCTCCATTTTTGGTAGAAATTGAGAGGACATGGGATTTATGTTTGATCTTTCGCTTTAAATGGTTGAATCTGACGTGTCATTGAGTCATGTGCCCAAATCATAGACAACATGGCTACAATGATCTTTCTATATTTTTGTCTTACTATTTAATTTTTCTTGATTTTTTTTTAAAAAAAAAATTTATATTCATTAAATTTATAAATTATTCATGAATTTATATATCATTAGTTTTATCCCCGCGTTGCGCGGGATGTTTTTTATATAATTATTTAAATAGAATTAACGCGTGTGCGAATTAACGTGCGTGCGTTTGAACTAAATTAATTTAATCATGACATATTTGCAAATATCACGATGTCAATAGATGCATAAGATTCATGAAGTTACTCTATCACGGATATTATTTTATGATATAATTTGTATAAATAGCATTTGTTCAGGTTCTTCTAAAATCGATTAATATAATCAGGACATATTCACAAATTTTAATACGTATGTAAAATAGAAAAAAAAAAAACCAAAATATAAAAAAGAACCAAAATGTAAAATAGAAAAAAATGATTGAAATGTAAAAAGAATCAAAATATAAATAGAAAAAAAAAAATCAAAATGTAAATTAAAAAAAATAGAAGTAAAAGCAAAAAATATCTCCTGTCACGTGTCCTCACCAACAGGGAGAGTAGCATTATACATATTATTATTATAAAATTATAAAATGTCATGAACTAGTGAGAATCATAGGTAGGATTCATGTCAGAAATATGCGATTGTGCTGTTTCTGGTCTGTTACGAAATAAATAAATAAATAAATCATGGTCTGTAAATAGATAAATGGATCTTTACTAGATTGGAAAAACATTTTGATTGCAGTTATGCATATATGTCCACCTAACTTTATTTAATCATCATTGTTTGATTTGATCCCACCTATGTTTGATTCAACTAATTTATTCTTTGATGTTTTTTCTGCCAATTTGAGTTGTACAAGAAAAATAAAATCTTTGTGAATTTTAAAACTGCAAGAACTATATTTGTTTGTTAAATTTGATTTGTCATTTATTAATTATGTATTTTTTTTCCAGCAATGCCATTACACATGCGTGCAACGCACAAACCGATACTAATTCGAATAAAACAATGAAGATTTTTAATTTGCATTACAAAATCAAGAATTTGAATATTAATTTGTAATGAATTGATTTCTCAACAACAGGTACAAAACAATTATTAAAAAAAAAACATCTGATTTCTTTCATTTAGCCTTTCAGTTAATAATAATAATAGATATTTATTTTTTTGAATTAGTTAATCTATAGAAAGAAAATAAACAGTGAGAATCATCATAGGATTCATGTCAGCACAATGAATATTTAATTTAATAATTGCATGTACACATGAGATTGTTCTGTTTCTGATCTGTCATGAAATAAATGGAAATACATTTTTATTATAGCTCCACATTAATTCCTAACAAATTTTATTAATTTAATCATGATTACTTAATTTGATTCCACATATGTTCCAACTAATTGAGCTTTTGATATTATTAATTAAATCAGCCAATTTGTGTTTACATGAAAATTATTACATAAAAACTGAAAAACTAAATATATATGATAAATGATATAGATTTTGATATTTGAGAATAATTTTTTCCGTGATTTGCAGCTGCACCTAAAAACACAAATTAGCCCAAACCTTTTGTTTTTATTCATATGAAAATCTACACATGAAGTCTCGTCATCACGTATTTTAATTATTAGATTTTGTAATTTGGTTTGATCCCGTATATTAATAATAAATGAAATATTAAAATTATATAAACACAATATATAAAAAAATTATTTTTTTAAATTACTTATGTTAAAAAATATTTATTAATTTTCTTAAAATTAATAACAAAAAAAGTATTTTTTTTTAATTACTAAATCAAATAAATGTGTATTTTGGTCCAAAAATTATTCAAGGTTAGTTTTAGGAAAAAATTCAAAAAATTTCCTAACTTTTTTGGATAATGTAAAAACTCACCTATCTTTTAGGAACCTAAAAAAAACCATCTACCAAACTTTTATTTTCAAATACCTCATATAGGGGTTAAAAGTATCCATTGATTGTGTTAAATTTTTTTTTTTTTACCAAAATACTCTTATATTTACATAGGCATTAATTAAAAAAATTGTTATTTTTTATTAATTTTAAAAAAGTCCTAAATTTTTTTAGCATATAATATTTTTAAAAAACTAATAATTATATGTTATATTTATATAATTTTAATATTTCATACATTACATATATTTCAATTTTATATTTTTTTTCATGAAAAACTAACATGAAATAATAATAAGATGAACAAAAATATTAAAAGAACACCTTGCAAATATTTAAAAAATAAAATATCATGAAACTATTAAAAAAATATATAAAAGGAGAATAAAAATAAAAAACTAGATTTTTAAACATATATTTTCAAGGTGTTCATTTATTGTTGTTTATTTCATTATTATCTGATGTTAGTTTTTCATGAATAATAAAGAAAATGTTAAAATTATATAAACACTTTATGTAATAATTTTTTTTTTTTTGAAATCAGTGCATGTTAAAAATATTCATAAATTTTCTTAAAATTAGTAAAATTAGAAGAAGAAAAAAACAAATTATTTTTTTAGTTACTAGATATGAAAATAAAAAGATATTTTGGTATAAAAAATAAATAAATCATTCATGGTTAGTTTTAACCCCTATAAGGAGGTATTTGAAATTAGAAGTTCGGTAGAGAGTTTTTTTTTGGAGTTTCCAAAAAGATAGATGATTTTTTACAATATCGAAAAAAAATAGGGGGGTTTGAAAATTTCTCTTAGTTTTAACCATTATAGGAGGGTATTTGAAAATAAAATTTTGGTTAGAGGAGGTTTTTTGGAGTATCCAAGAAATAAGGGATTTTTTTTTACAAATTCACAAAAGTTTGGGGGTTATTTGAATTTTTTCCAAATATCATTATTCATAACAGAAAATGAAATGTATAAAAACAACTACACGAATGTTTATACTTTTTTTCTATATTATGGATAAATTATGTTGTTATTTATAATTTTTTATGGTAAAAAAGTATAAATATGATGTTTAAAGGTATAAAAATCAAAACAACTACATCAATTTGAATCCGGAAAATATATTGCACGTTGTCCGAAAAATCGGTCGCTCGTCTAATTTTATGTCCGCGCCTTTTTTAAGCTTACATTTTATCAAGTTCCACGCGTTGCGTGAATAAAAGAAACGGTTGTGACTTGTGAGTGCACAATGGGGAAGCCCATTAGCAATCCTCTTTACAACATACGCAAACTTCTTTTATATTTAGGAATTATTTTTTGTAGCCACATGCCTAATTATATTAAGGAATTATTAGTTAAAAATATGTTAAAGCTACTCAATATATTTTTGATAGCTTTTTGATAGGGATGTATTACTGATAAAAATATTTTATTAAGGCTGTTGTATACATTTATTTCTTGATATATTTAGTGCGAAATGCACGCGGAGACTTCTTATTAGTTTAGGTCCTATTCAATTATTTAATGAAGACGTGGATCCTATGTGGATTCTTAATTATTTTTTTCGATTCAAATCAAATTAAATCTAAATTAATAATTTGAGCATGAAAAGCAAATATTCATTAATTATTTTTTATATTCTTCTAATGTGTAAGGCAAAAACAAATATTTGTTCACGATTGTTTGACCCAAAATTAAGCAGGCAAAATAGAAAATCAGGCGAGAGAATTGGAAACAATTTTTAATTTCCTTCGCACTTTCAATATTAGAAAAATATTAGCCACAACACACACACACACATACACACACACACACATATATATATATATATATATATATATATATATATATATATATATATATATATATATATAGAGAGAGAGAGAGAGAGAGAGAGAGAGAGAGAGAGAGGTTGTGAGGTTGATATAAATTTCTTAGAAATAAATAATAATAATTTCTTAGAAATAAATTTTTAATTTTATTTATAAATAAACATTCGATATAATTTTATTTATAATATTGGGCCGCTAAATTATATTTATATACATATTGTAGTATTATAAAAATAATAATTTTGATCAAACTCCCCTGCGATGGTGAAGCGGCGCTATATCGTCCGCTAACGCTAACCGCTAAATTAAACGTCAAAAACGATGCGTGCCGCTACACGTTATTTAAAACATTGATATATGTTGATTTAATAAATTAGTTATGAAAATATAAAGATGTATTTTGGTCCAATTTTTTTTTTAACACCATCCAATTTTAAGTGTAATCGTTTTAGAAAGTAGTTTTAGAAAGTAAACGAAAATGAAATTTCGTTTAAACTTTTTTCTTAATTTTCACAAAAGTTAAGGGGTTGAGAATTTCCCAAAACAACATAAGAAATTATTTGGTCTTAAAATACAAGACTATTAAATTTAATATCACTATCATAAGAATAAGAAACTAAATTGGTAAAAAAAAAAACTAGAAAGAAATAGGCCGGTGGTGCCACGTCTTACATGATACGGAAAAGAACGGTTGTTAGGTTTAATTTGGACTTTTTGCAAAGGATCTTCATTAATTAATGTGCTTAGTTATGAATTACGTGGTCATTAACTTTGCTTAGCAGCCAAGCACCCTTTTTTTAATTACCCTTGTAGTTTCAATTTGAAAAGGATCTTCAATAGTCAATTTCTCCCTTCTTTTTATTTTTAATTTATATAACTAGCACATGGTATATTGATGAAAAGGGGATTTTTATAAAAAGAGGACCACTAATAATATTGTCCGCGTTGCGCACGCCGTCCACAAATATATATAAATAATTAAATTCTAAAAAAAATATACGAAAATATTACTCGGATAAAAAAAGGTATACGATATTTCAAAAAATGTAATATATGTAAAAAAAATATAACATGTATTTACTTAAAAAAAAAAAATCTATAATACATCTAAAATATAGAATATAACTAAAAAAGATGTAAGAAATAAATGTATATCATGCAGGTAGAAAAATATAATATGTCTTGTACTTAAAAATATATATCATACATTTAAAATATATAAGATACATCTAAAAGATAAATAATACATCTAAAAGTATAACACATAAATATATAACATACATATATAAAAAAATAACATACATCTAAAATGTACATGTTAAAATATCTATTATACATTTATAAAGTATAAGATACATCTAAAAACACATAACACATAAATGTATAACATACATGTAAATATGTATAACTTGCATATAAAATGTACACGTAAAATTTATATGATAGATCCAAATTGTTCGATACATTTAAATAAAAAATACAAGAAGTCTTTTTTCTCCGGCATGCAGAGTCAATTATCTTATAAAAATATTCAATATAATCTCGAATAAATGTATATTTTACCATACACAAATAACCTATGTTGCACGGATACGGATACGGGTAGCGTATCCGATACGATACGGATACGGCGATACAGCAATTTTCAAAAAATCACGGATACGGGGATACGGCAATTTAATATATTTATATTATATATAATTAATAAATAAGTAATAAATTAAATAATTAATTAATTATATTTTTAAATTAAATATCATGGCAATAAATAATATCAAGCAAACAATACAAATATCATAAAACTATCATAAACTTGTTCTAGAAATATTTTAGAACTAATCTAGAAGTATCCTAGAAGTATCCTATATAATTTATTTAAAAATATTATGGGCCAAAATATATAATGGGCCGAAGTATCATAAATGGAGTATCCCAGCCGTATCCTGGCCGTATCCCCAGCCGTATCCTGCCGTATCCCCGCCGTATCCGAAAAAAAATAAATATTAAAATATTCGGATACGCCACGTGGCGTATCCGATACGTATCCGAGCCATATCGCATCCGTATCCGTATCGGATACGCGTATCCTCAGGATACTTCTGCGTTTTTTAAGTATCCGCGTAACATAGCAAATAACTAATTAATAGATTCAAGATATTAAAATAGGTCAATATCTTATAACATAATATACACTTAAGACAGTTAAACTAAGGTTGAATCCAGTATACACAGTCTAATTCAATTTGCATTCTAAAAAACAAATTCAATATAACTATATATTTGAAAAGTGTATATTATTTTATTATATATTAAAATGATGTCATGATTCATGAACATACTCAAGCAAAAAATGCATTGGATTTTTCTTCAATTAGCGTAAGAAACAAAAAATATTGTCATTATTCTAAAGTTTTGAATTTGCTTTTTACATTAATTTATAAAAGAAAGAGTACAACAATTATGATTTTTATTATGAGATTTAGTTTGGAATGTTGCATTGAGAGCTACAATTATATTTTGGGAACATTCTCTTTTGCGGCAAATGAGCAATTACAATGAATCTCCAATAATGGCCACGAATTTGTTTTGTGTCACTTTCTAGTCTCCTACATAATTAGTTTCATTTCGTTTTTCATATTTTAATGTTGCCAATTTCATCTTCCCTCACAAGTTATTTTTGTCATGATCAATTATTGCTGGTCTATCCAATTGGGCACATAACATAATTAATTTCATCTCAATTAACATTTAATATTTTTTGAGTTACGAATACAGTGCTAGAGTTAATTATAGTACTTTATGAAATAACATTTTTGTGTTGAGCTTTCAAAAAATGTATTGTTTTGAGAGCAAAGATAGAAACTTTTTAACCAATACCTATTATACCCCTAATCTTAATAAGTGTTAATTTTTAGTTACTTTTCTTGTACTGTTATTCGGAAATTAATTTATTGTATTTATCATAGTTGTCATTCGTGATACACGGATAATACGTTCGTGTATAGTTCTGATCAAACGTTTTTCAATTCGCTCAAATATTCGATAAAATAAAATGTAATACGCTAACAATTCGTCAATTCGGCTATTCGACTGTAGTTATGTTTATTTTACATAATACTGATACAATAATTCGGTATATAAAAGTATATAAATATACATTTTTTATCCATAAATAATTCAAAAAGTATAATTATTTTATTGAATAATATTTATTTTAGTTCCAAATCAAAAAATTATATGTTATTTATTGATATTTTGATTGTCTTAAATAATTTTTGGAAATTTAAGTTTTTTTATTTATTTTAAAAAATAATATTTTTTTCTTCTAAAAAAATATATTATACAACAATACTTGTATTATTCGTGATTTTTTTTTTAAATTATAAAATACGCAAATTATTAATCAGGTTGAGTACGGGAACGTCAGTATATATATTATTCGTAATACGTAATTATTCGTAAATTATACACGTATTATTCGCGAACTGAACAACTATTACTATTTCCTTCCTTCAATAGTTACCGCTCACATGATAAATAATTAAAACATAGCCCTAATCTTAATTATCATGTATATGTTACATCAACATAATTAAATAATAAAAATATACCTGCAAAATGAAAAATATCATATTAATCACAAACAAGATTTTAGAAAAATACAATCCTTATGTTACATGGATATTTCAAATAACAATAATAATATAGTGTCGGAGAGAGGCATTGAACCACGAATCATATTTATAATATTTTGCAAGGTATATATCACGTAACTATAAAATATTTTGATTTTTATTATCTTCACGGTTTATACGTATTTTAAGAATTGATCGGTTATATAGAAAATGTAGTATTTATTTATTTTATATGTAGTAGCTATTGAAACAAAAAATTAAAACAAATTATTTTCGGAATAATATTAAAACGAAAGTAACCAAAAATCAGTGCTCATTAAAATTAGGGGTATAATAGATATTAATTAAAAAAAATCTCTCTCTTCTCTAAATGCTCAAGAATAGCTTTTAAATACTCAGCTTCCTATTTTTATGAGCAAAAATACCATTCATTTCAATTTATTTGTACAAATAACACTTTGCCAATTTAGTTGACCTATATATTTTTTTTGCTTCTTGTTATAGGGGCATATATTTTTTTTCGCAACGTACAATATTAACAAATATAATTTCTTGTTTATCATATTACAAATCATAAAAAATCATGAAATATCTCCATCACTTACAAACACATAAGTACGAAAAAATTGAACATTTTTTTTACAATTTTATAGTTAATTCAATTTAATTTTCTACAAGTCGTAGCACCAAAGGTCCAAAACTATGTCGTATCGCGATTGCTACGGCGTGCTATTTACTTATATTTTTTTCACGATGCAGACGGCAACGAAGACCGGTGATGCATAACAGCCCTATTAAAAAAACAAGCAAAACCTAGATTAAAAAGTCCATTAACCATTTCAAACTATTATCATCCTTAACAATAAAAAAAACAAAGGTAAAAGAACCGGGTCAAACACATCCCCCTTCTCAAGGTTCTCGTAACCGTGATCATCTTTTGGTGTCCAGATCTAGTCCAAAGGATTTTGGATAAGAAATCCGTCCAAAGCCCTTTATAATTATTTATATTCAAATTCACAAAACAATATTACATGGATAATTATTTTTCAAAAAAAAAAATTTATTCAATTTAATGTTATTAATATAATTTCTTTTTGTAATTTTAAAATAATATAAAATTTTAAATGTAAATTTGTATTATAAGAATTATTAATCATCAGATTTTAAATCCTGTGAATATGAAAGGACTTTGGACAGACTCTCGTCCAAAATCCTTTGGACAAAATCGGGAACCCATCTTTTGACCCAACATACCATCCGTATTTGTACATGTCTGACTCACGGACTTCATTTCTGGTGGACTCGGTCCAGCCGAAGCTACGATAATTGCCAATTGGCAAATGGCAAGCATGCAAGGAGAAATTGACCATGAGTCACGTGTTAACATGGTCGGTGAAAGATGACAAATGAAAATGACACTCTCAAATAAAATAAATTAAACAGACTATTGCGAAGAAATATTGAAGTCTATATTATCTATTTTATTTAACGTAGTTTAAAGAATAATAATGTATTGTTGTAACTGGTAACATCCCCGCTGTTTCCAGCTTGCAATTTTACAATTTTATTTATTTTATACGATAATTAATATAATTAATTTAAGAAAATATTTGAACAAAATATCGTATATACCCCTATAAAAGAAAAATATCATGAATGTCCTACAAATATGTATAGGGGTAAATATGATAATATTAAATTTTGGAGGGGTATAGATGATATTTATTTAGTATTAGGGGCATTTCTGCACGTAACTCGTTATGGGATGAAAATTCGAAAAATAACCTCATTTTCAAAAATATTCCGGAAATGACCCAAACCGGGTTTTTAAATCTCGGTGCTACAATGTTTTGAAAGAAAAATATTTATTCTCCTCCAAAATGTATCCACCGAATTCTCCATCTATGTTCTAGTTAGTATATTTAAATAAAATGATAACTAGTACATGTTAGTTATTAACTTGATACATAATTAATATTTATTCGAATTCATAAATTTGAATAAATATTAATGAATATTTAATGATATGTTCTAATTATCACATTAATTAAATGTAATAGTTTAATAATGGAGAATTCATTAATATTACATTTAATTAATGTGATAATTAGAACATATCATTAAATATTCATTAATATTTATTCAAATATATGAATTCGAATAAATATTAATTATCGAATTCATAAATTTGAATAAATATTAATGAATATTTAATGATATGTTCTAATTATCACATTAATTAAATGTAATAGTTTAATAATGGAGAATTCATTAATATTACATTTAATTAATGTGATAATTAGAACATATCATTAAATATTCATTAATATTTATTCAAATATATGAATTCGAATAAATATTAATTATGTATTAAGTTAATAACTAACATGTACTAGTTATCATTTTATTTAAATATACTAACTAGAACATGGATGGAGAATTCGGTGGATACATTTTGGAAGAGAATAAGTATTTTTCTTTCAAAACACTGTAGCACCAAGATTTAAAAACCCGGTTTGGGTCGTTTCTGGAATTTTTTAGAAAAAAAAGTTATTTTTCGAATTTTCGTCCCATAAAAAATTACACGCAGAAATGCTGCTATTTAATATTGGTAGAGAGGAAATTACAGGAGGGTTACATAGCAATTTAGCAGCAACTGATATTCTGTCTGTTTACGGTTTGTCAATTGACCAGTCGGTTGCTTGATGCGCACGTCTTGTCGTCGGCCCCCACATTGCTCTGTTTCTCCCTCTCTATTAATACCCCCTTTCTCCTTCCTCTCTTCTCTCTTCTCTTCTCTCCACTTCCTCCATTTTTCCCTCCTTGCCAATCTTGCATTTCACCCCCTCTTGCTCTCTCTCTCGCTTTCTTCCAGCTTGATCTCCACGCCTTTTCATTTCGATTGAGGTTAGCAATTTCTAACAGTGCTTTTGCTTTTTCTTTCGATTGAATAGTACGATTTTGTTGATTTCTCTAAATTTTGAAATCGACATTGGCTCCCTCTTTGCTCTGATCATGATTGTGTCAATTAGCTATTTGATTCTGTACATAACCATTTCGAATCGGTACATTTTGTTCATAGATTTTATACAATGCGGGATTGAATCATGAATACTTTGCACTTGCAGTACAACTTATTGTAGATTTATGATTTAAAAATCAAATTTCGCGTTTCTTAGATTCGATTAGTTTGGTCAGCATTAGGTTTAGTCTCATTTTCTTGGAAAGGGGAATCGGAACTTCCGTGCCAAATCCCAGTTTGTCCCTTTCCAGATCCCCTCGATTTAATAATGGCATAATTTCATTTCAATCCCTACGAACATAAAATATACGCATATATTAAAATTTCAACCCGAATATAATGATATTAAAATCTCAAAAAGTCTTCTTCTACGTGTGATTCTTGTGCTGGTTTTGTTTGGTTTGGTCTTAAAAATTAAAATTAAATTAATACTTTTGCAAGGCTTAAATGCGTCGTGGTCCTCGTTTTACCTTCGCAACTAATTTTTATAATAAAAAAAGTAAAGATTTGCTCCTTTTTGGACCTTTCTGGTCGCTTTGATTTGATGAGTTCAAAAAAGAGTAGGTTTGTTTTGTTTTTTCATGTGAGAACCGAGAGAGATCCGTCCTTTTCTCGGTCTATCCAATACACTCCTTTTCCTCGTGCATTCCTCTGTAGCGAGTCATAATAACCCGTTCGTTAATTTTATTTGTTTCTTAATGCAGTTAATCTGAAAACGATGGCTATCTTTTGATGGAAATCAGCATTGATAAAAAGTCATTAAAGAAGTGGTTTTTCATCGATAAGACAGTCAGTTAATTAATTAATTAAATTAATTTTTTTTTTTTAAATTAAATCTCGTTACGAATATTCAATGGAATTGAAACCGAACCACAACTCGCCCGTCCTGACCGACCCATTTCCCCCGAAATCTCGTTCGGGACTGACAATGTCGTATCCGCCCCCATCGAATGGATATAATCATAATTCCACCACGAGTATATTGTTGAATAACATGCACCGAAAAAAGAACGTACCTGGCAAGCTCGACGAGATTCGGACCAGCGGTTGGCTCGAGGCCATGATCGCTTGCTCTCCTCCTCAGAAGAAACCGACTCACTCTGACGAGTCCGATCTTTACCACTCTTGGATGGTACGTTAATCAAACATTTTTTTTATTTTTTTTTATTAATTTTCTAATTTTAGTTGAAGTACCCATCGGCGTTATCTTCGTTCGAGCAAATATCGACATATGCGAAAAATAAAAAAATTGCGTTGTTTTTGGATTATGACGGTACTCTCTCTCCTATAGTCGATAATCCTGACAAAGCCATCATGACCAATGAGGTATAACTCGAACAAATATATTTTATTTTTAGAATATATACAAATTAATTTAATGTTTTCGTGTTGTAGATGAGGGAAGCGGTGAGAGACGCGGCGAATTATTTCCCTACTGCAATTATTAGCGGAAGGTCCCGCGACAAGGTGATTTTAATTTTCTTACAATTATATATATTTCATATTTCTCTTCTGTTATACTAAATAATTTAAATTTTTTTATAGGTTTTTGAGTTTGTAAAGTTAACCGAACTTTATTATGCTGGAAGCCACGGAATGGACATAATGGGTCCAGTCAGACAGTGCGAGTCTGTGGGACCCACTAATTGTATTAGGACTACTGACACACAGGTTAATATTTAAATTTAATTTAATTTTTATTCGGTATTAATTTTGTTATTTATTCGGTATTTAATTTTGTAGGGTAAGGAGATGAATCTCTTCCAACCTGCTGGCGAGTTTTTACCTATGATCGATGAGGTATTTTCTTTTTAAAAAAAAAAATTCGAAAAGAATTAACATATTTTTTATATTTATTTTATTTATTTAAAAAAAATTGTAGGTTTTTAGAACCCTTGTCGAGAAAACAAAAGGTATCGAAGGATCGTCTGTAGAGAACAACAAGTTTTGCGTCTCTGTACATTATCGTAACGTGGCAGTGGAGGTAATTACTAATTACACGCTATTTAATTAATCATTTCATTTTTACAATTTAATGAAAATTAATAATAATAATTATTATTTGGTATTTCAATTTTAGCACTATATCGATGTCGATAAAATCGTCAAGGAGGTTCTCCAAGACTACCCTCGTTTGAAACTAACCCATGGACGAAAGGTACGGTTAAAAAACGTCTGAAATATAAATACTAATTTGAATTATTTTATTTAATTATTTTATTTTTGAATATTTTAGGTTTTTGAGGTTCGTCCAACTATAGATTGGAACAAGGGGAAGGCAGTTGAGTTTCTTCTCGAATCGCTCAGTCTAAGTGACTGTAACGACGTACTACCTATTTATGTCGGTGATGACCGTACTGACGAGGATGCTTTTAAGGTATTTGATTTCCCGATTTTTAACCTCAAAACCCGGAATTGGAATTCTGATTTTCTACCGTGATGATAAATAATTATTATTTACAGGTTCTAAGGGACCGTAACTGCGGCTACGGTATTTTAGTTTCGTCCGTGCCCAAAGATACCGACGCATTTTACTCTTTGCGAGATCCATCCGAAGTAATTATTAATATTAAATAATTTTAATTATAAAATATTAATTTTATTTTTTTCGTACAGGTCATGGAATTTCTCAAATTCCTTGTAAAATGGAAGGACAATAATACCGACTAGTGAATAAATATTTATTTGCGTGTTGTAGTTTTACATACAACAACGAAGATAATATGAGTATACGTAACAGAAGAATTTTTTTTTGACTAATAAATGGAGAAATGGAGCGATATAGTTATATTTTTTATGTGAATTTATTTATCTTTATTGTTTTGTTTTTAAAAGGGAAAAAATATTTATCGTGTTTTGCTTTTGATTTTTTATGTTAATTAAAATTGTAATGTGTATTTTTTTTTTTTAATCTTTGTTAATGTCAATTATTAGTATTTATATAAACTTGTTTTCTTGGTGTTGGTTTGCTGTAATTAAAGACAATCAAATATATTCAGTGTGTAGATATTTGTTTGTGTATCTGAATGTTTATTATTCTCTTAATTAAAAAATAAAAATATCAAAAATTCATTCAGATTCAAATTCCAAATTATCAAACTAACCGCGAGGTCTCGACATACCAACAATGATTGAAAAATATAACAATATTTTATTAAAGAAATTCGTATATAACTCGGGTTATACAACCCAAACCAAAATAAAGGGCAAAATCGACTTAAATAAAAGCCTCTCGCAAATTCGTAGGTAGCTTCAACTCGGTTTCGAATTCCCCAAGTGGCGAAAAATAAGCTTCGACCATGTCCTCAGATACGTCTTTCAGAGTTGGCGGGTCCCACTACATTTTATTTTATAAGGGCAAATTTCATTATACTTTCCCACAACTAAACTTTATATTAAAAATATTAAATTACCTTTGGAGTGGAGTCCTTCTCTATCAATTTCGCTCTGACGCCCTGCGAACACGATCAAAATTAAAAAAATTAAAATGATTACATGAAATTAAATCTACCAAAAATAATAAAAAATATTACCTCGGAGAAATCACGAGATATATTCTTGGAAATACCATGCAGAGACATTCTGTACTCTCGAATAAGACACTCGTCGAGAGTCTGAAATCTACCGTCTCTTATCTATACAATTATACAAATACAAAAAATAAATATATAAATAATAATAAGTAATAAAAATAAAATAAAATAAAAAAGTTCGTACCGATTTCAAAGAAACTTTGAGACTGAGAGGACACGCTTCTTTCATCTTCTTCAGCGCGGAATTACACCAATCTTGATTTGTCCTCCCCACCTCAGCTTCCTATCAAACATTTCTTCAAATTTAATTTAATTTATATTCATAATTATATTTTTATTTATTTTTAAAATAGCTTTTTTAATATAATTCTGACCAATGCATCGATGATTTCCTCGATGGTATCGCGACCAAAGCAATTATCTATCGCCTCCAATCTATATTCATGATATTTGAGAATTTAGTTAGGAGGGGTATATTTGATATTTCTTAAAAATGGTTTTACCTATGAATAATGCTGTTTTTATCAGGGTAAACAATATCACCATATTGAGCGAGCGATGCGTCTATTACTGACGGATCGTCAGTCACTAAATTCGCTAGCCTTTCGTCTATCAACCCCAAATGCTAGAAATATTAAAACAATTAAATAAATTAATAACTAATAATTTTAATATTAAATTATTAATAAGAATAATAATATGTACATTGCTCGTTGCATAATGTGTTGCGAGACCAACTGCAATCATATCCACACCGTTCAGCCTCTCTCCCGTCAATGCCAAATACTCCCCTAAATAAATAAAATAATAAGAAGAAAATTTTAAATTTACAAAAAAGCCCTGCATTGTTGAAAATTACAAAAAAGCCCTTGCAATACCTATATGGCCGGTTAGGTGAGAGAGATAGAAAGAGGCGCCAGCGTCGGGATGGAAACCGATCTGAACTTCTGGGGTAGCAAATATCTTAAATTATAAAAAAAAATGATATTTATATTTTACGAAAGAAATATTTGGTATTTAATTTATATTTTTATTTTTTATAATTTTACAGTTTTATCGGTAGCAACACGAAATGTTCCGGGAATCGAAACTCCGCCTCCGCCTCCCATTGTTATTCCATCCATTATCGCGACCTAATTGGAAATAATAATAATAATAATAATAATAATAATAATATATTATAAATACTTACATGAGGCTTCAAATAGGTTCCTAATACATATATGAACATGTACAAGTTCCTGAAGAAATCTTTGCATTCATCCATCTTGCCTGCATTTATGATGCAAAAATAAATATATTAATTAAATATGTAAATTATTCGAAAATTAAAATAAATTAATTATTTAAAAATTAAGTGTACCTTGGTTGATTAGTTTATGTAGTGTGACAATGTCGCCACCGGCACAAAATGCTCTGCCACTGCCCTTTTATACGAAAAAAATAAAATTGAAAATGTTATAGAAATTAATTATGATAATTCAAATTAAATATTATTTGGTAGATAAAATGAAAATCTACCTTCATCAAGACGAACCCAATATCAGGATTATCCTCCCAAGATTCATACAGCTTCTTCAACCTAACTCCCTGTAGAAATATCACACAGACAATTAATCGAACACCTTGACTGCACATTACTACATTGAAGAAACCTACTAAAAGTAAGAGGCATTTTGGTCGTCTTTTTATAGGGGCATGCTTGATAATTCAATGTTTTTAAGGGTACGAAAAGGATAATGAAATAGCAGGAAAAAATTACCATGTTGCTAGTGAGAGCATTCAGAAAATCAGGTCGATTCAGAATCGCAGCTCTTGAGTTCGTTTTACCTTCAACCAATACCTAAAATCATGAAAATCAAAGCCGAATCTACCAATTTAGCTAACGAAGAGTGAAAAGAAAGAGAACGTTAACAAAAAAAAAGGTCTACTTGGTTCTGAAGGGTTTCCTCTTGAGTCGAACTGGAGAGCTCGGCGGAGAGACATTTCTGACTTGATATAGATCGGAGAGGCGACAGAGACCGCCGCATCAACGCCAATGCCTTCAATCTCTGCATCTCAGCTTCTGTGTACGAAGAACCAAGCGATGAACAATGGCGAGCTTGATCACTGGCTGCTACTTCTATGTAGGGTTTAACTCCACGTCCACCACACCATAAATGGGTATCGGATCCGGATACGGATCCGTTACGAAAGAATCCGGCTCATATTAATGTAATTTCTAAGGCCCGTTAATCAGATCCGGCCCAAAATCGGACCCAGCCCTTAAAGTCAGATGTGTTGACACTGTACGACGTGCTTCGTATTGTGTGACTTCTCTCTCTTCTCTCTCTCTATTGTCACCCAAAATTCAATCCTCAACGCTCCCTCTCCGCTCGAGGTCTCCTCGGATCTGAAAAATCTCAGATCTTACTCTCTCTCGCCTCTCTCTGATCGGAAGATCCAGATCTAACAATGGAGAAGCCTTCGACGCTACTGGTGCATTTCGACAAGGGGACGCCGGCAATGGCGAACGAGATCAAGGAAGCACTAGAAGGAAACAACGTTGCTGCTAAGGTCGACGCCATGAAGCGTGCTGTCATGCTTCTTCTCAACGGGGAAACTCTCCCGCAGCTCTTCATCACCATCGTCCGGTACGTGCTTCCGTCCGAGGATCATACTGTGCAGAAGCTTCTGTTATTGTACCTGGAAATAATTGACAAGACTGATTCTGGCGGTAAGGTATTGCCGGAGATGATCCTGATCTGTCAGAATCTGAGGAATAACTTGCAGCATCCGAATGAGTACATCAGAGGAGTCACGCTTCGGTTTCTTTGCCGAATTTCCGAGCCTGAGATCTTGGAGCCGTTGATCCCATCGGTTTTGTCGAATCTCGAGCATCGTCATCCGTTCATTCGCAGGAATGCGCTGTTAGCCGTTTCCTCCATTTATCGTTTACCAAACGGTGATCAGCTCTTACCTGACGCCCCTGAATTAGTTGACAAAACACTCAACTCCGAACAAGATCCATCAGCCAGACGCAATGCATTTATCATGCTTTGCAATTGCGCTCAAGATCGAGCTGTAGCCTATCTCTTGTCCAACGCAGATCGAGTCTTCGAATGGCCCGATTTGGTCCAGATGGCCGTTCTAGATCTGATCCGCAAGGTCTGTCGCACAAACAGACCTGACAAAGGCAAACACATCAAAATCATAATCTCTCTCCTCTCATCTCCCAACACAGCCGTCGTCTACGAATGTGCTGGCGCGCTCGTTTCTCTCTCCTCTGCCCCTACTGCCGTTCGAGCCGCAGCCAACACATACTGCCAATTACTCTCTTCCCAAAGCGACAACAACGTGAAACTAATCATACTCGATCGCTTAAATGAGCTTCGAGCAAACCATCGCGAGGTCCTTTCAGAGGTAGTAATGGAAGTGATCAGAACCCTCTCTTGCCCAAACCCAGATGTACGTCGCAAGGTGATCGACATAGTGCTCGACTTGGTTTCGACCAAAAATGTAGACGAGGTCGTCTTGTTCTTGAAGAAAGAAGTGATGAAGACTCAATCCGGCGAGTCTGACAAGGATTCTGGCGGCGAATACAGACAAATGCTCATCAAAGCAATTCACGCCTGTACCGTCAAATTCCCTGAAGTGGCCGGTTCGGTCGTTCATTTACTCATGGATTTCCTCGGAGACGGTAATGTCGCCTCCGCTATCGACGTGGTAATCTTCGTTCGCGAAATCATTGAAACAAACCCTAAACTTAGGGTTTCGATGATTCAAAGATTGGTCGATACATTTTACCAGATCCGCGCAGCGAGAGTCTGTTCATGCGCGTTATGGATCTTGGGAGAATATTCTCTCTCTCTCTCCGAAGTCGAAGCCGCGATTTCCACCATCAAACAATGTCTCGGCGATCTCCCTTTCTACTCCGCCTCGGTAGAAACCGAATCCACGAACGAAACCCAAAAAAAACCCCAACCAGTTGTGAATTCAACGATGGTTTCTTCTAGAAAACCCGTAGTTTTATCTGATGGCACGTACGCGACTCAAAGCGCCGCGTCAGAGGCGGCCACGATATCCACTTCAACTATCCCGGGTAAAACCAACGCGCCGAATCTCCGATCCTTAATCCTCTCAGGCGATTTCTTTCTCGCTTCTGTGGTCGCGTCGACGTTGACCAAACTCGTTCTGCGACTCGAAGAGGTTCAAGCTTCGAATTCCAAGTCTAGCAAAGCGTGTGCCGAATCGTTGTTGACGATGGTTGCGATGTTGCAACTCGGCGAGACAAGTTTCTCGCAGAACCAAATGGATTACGACTCCTACGATAGGATCGTGTTGTGCGTGAGGTTGCTTTGTAATACTGGAGGCAAAGTGAGGAAGATTTGGCTCGAATCGTGCCGTTTGAGCTTCGCGAAAATGCTGGCTGAGAAACAGTTTAGAGAGATTGAGGAAATTAAGGCTAAGGCTCAGATTTGTCATGCTCAGCCTGATGATTTGATTGATTTCTACCACTTGAAAAGCCGAAAGGTTCTCTTTTTTATAAAAACTATGTGATTTTTACAAAGGACCCCCTGAAATTTTTGAATTTTTGTGAAATTAAGGGAATGAGCCAGCTGGAACTGGAGGATGAAGTGCAGGACGATTTGAAACGCGCAACTGGAGAGTTCACGAAGCACTCTGACGATGCTAACCGACTCAACCGAATCCTCCAACTCACCGGCTTCTCCGACCCCGTTTACGCCGAAGCTTTCATCACGGTATAGATAATAATCTCCAAATATCATTTTTACCCTTTTACCCTTACAAGTGTACCTCCACAAAATCCCGAAATACTGCTTATACCTCTCCAAAATGTGAAATATCATGAATACCCCTACGAAATATGAGAAATACCACTAATACCCCTCTTCCCCTATTTTTTAAAAAATGCCTCAACTACTCCTCGTTCTCACAATTTATGGAACAAATAACGAAAGGAACGGTATACATGATATTTCCTATATTTTGTTGGGTATCCATGATATTTTCTATTTTGTAGGGGTATATGTGATATTTGGCGCCAAAAAAATAACACTAATAAAAAAACGTTATCATAACAGGTACACCACTACGACATAGTACTGGACGTGACCGTAATAAACCGAACGAAAGAAACCCTCCAAAACCTCTGTCTGGAACTATCAACAATGGGAGATCTCAAACTCGTAGACAGGCCGCAAAATTACACGATCGCCCCTCAGTCGAGCAAGCAGATAAAAGCCAACATCAAAGTCTCCTCCACCGAAACGGGGGTTATATTCGGAAATATCGTTTACGAAACCTCGAACGTCACGGAGAGGAACGTGGTGGTGCTGAACGATATTCATATCGATATCATGGATTATATTTCGCCTGCCACTTGCGCTGACGTCACGTTTAGGAACATGTGGGCCGAGTTCGAATGGGAGAACAAGGTATTGTTTTTTTAATTAGGCCAAATTTCATGTTTATCCCTACAAAACCTCACAATTTCATGTATACCCCTACAAAACTACACAAATATCATGAATGCCTTTTATTTAGATAGGGGGTAAAATCGAAAAAGCAAAAAATAGCGGTAATCTTAACAGGGATAGTTAACAGAAATCTAACAAAAAGGGCATCAATGGAATTATAATAATTTGTAGGGACATTTATGATATTTCACATTTTGCAGGGATATCTGTGAAATTTGGCCTTTTAATTATTAAAATTTGTGTTTTTTAGGTGGCAATAAACACGGCGATTGAGGACGAGAGGGAATTTTTGGAGCATATTATTAAATCCACGAATATGAAATGTCTCACTCCTCCGTGAGTGAAAATATAATTTTATATTTTATATATACCCATATAAAACATGAACTTGCGGCTTATTGTTTTGATGTTAATTAATCAGGTCACAAATTGACGGAGAGTGCGGATACCTGGCGGCGAACCTGTACGCAAAAAGCGTGTTTGAGGAGGACGCGTTGGTAAATGTGTCGGTGGAGAAACAAGTGGACGGGAAGCTGAGCGGGTATATAAGAATAAGGAGCAAGACGCAAGGCATTGCTCTCAGCTTGGGCGATAAAATCACCCTCAAACAAAAAGCTGATCGACGAGATCTTTGAGTTATTAAACAAGTGTTTTTCTTATAGAGAACTTTCAAACTTTTTTGAATTGTTTTTTTCGTAAGGTTTTATTTTTTTGTTCTTTTTGGAAGGGTAATATGGGCATTTAGTGATGTCACGAGTTTACAAAAGCATTTTTATTTTTTCATTATTTTGTTAAAATACTATATCGGTATATTTTGTTAAATACGTTATTAATAACTCTCTCTCTTTTTAAATACTTTTTTATTTCAGATATACTATTTTCGATACATAATATACTACTTTTGATAGGTGGGATGAATAGGAAAGGAACAAAGGTTCTTGCAAAATCCAAATTAACAGTTAATTATTTGTTAATAGAGTATTCTTCAGTTAAGTACCATGGTGATTAGTTACTAATTCGTGATGTAGTGGAAATTTGGGGGAATCTCGGGGGGAAGAGTAAAATTGTCCTAATTATATCGAGGTGCAAAATCTATATCAGAAAGTTCTAAATTAACGTGCGCTCTGCTAATTTGACTAAATTAGGTCCCCTGTGCATTCTAGACGTGCTCCCCCCCTCCTCTTTTTAATCAATTTTCATTTGAACATTTTTTTTTTTTTTTTAATTTAGCTGTTCACTAAAATCAAAAGAGAATTTTAATATTAGTCGTATTAATGTCATTATACTCGAAGATAGCGAACAAATTAATCCCCTCAACAGTGCACATTTTTTTTTCTTGCTAAAATATGATTATGTCAAAAATATATCCACTGCCTAAAAGGGATAGAATGATATTTAATATATATATATAATATAATACCTAGTTACCTGTGTAATTAGTGGCTAAGTCATTAGCCTTTACTTATTATTAAACATTTTTGTTGGAAACCTGAGACCTCTCTTCTTGATATTTACTTTGTATCTCCCGCCCTTCATCAACGCCCCCAAAGACCAATTTTGTCCTATTTTCTCCTCTCCGTGAACTCAACAATGGAGTCCAAAGAAAAGAGGAAACAAAAACAACAACGATTATTCAACGATTATTCAGCATGACAAGCAGTAGTACTAGTAGCAACAACAATCATTCGCGACATTCCTTCTCCTCTCCAAACGCTCCGTCCATTTTCTCTCCGATCATGTCTCGTTCAGCGCCGAAGAAAACGATGTTCGCAGAAGAAATCAACTCGTATTCTTCGCCGCGTCCTTCGTTCTGCGCAGACACTGCGTGCAGAAAGCCTAGCCCGAGACGAGGCGTCTCTGCATGGGCTCTTTCTCCAGGCCGCATGCTCGATATCGGTATATTTTGTTGTATCGTATTGCATATACAAATGGAAGAATGATTTATTTTTTTCGATCAGATATGAAAACAGAGACGCTGGCACCGAGGCGGAGAAGTGTTGATCTCGGGCGGAGAAGTGTCGATTTTGGGCGAATGAGTGGAGGAAGTGTCGGAACGGTCATGGCGTTGTTTGCGAAAAGGAAGAAATTGGAACCCGAACAGGAGGAGAATTTACACCGAATCAGAATTCTGACGGTACGACTGACGCAGTGGCGCTTCGTCAATGCTCGCACGAACTCCGCAATGGATCGTCGACGATTTGTGTCCGAGGTAATAATGATAAATTTTAGATTTTTTCAAGTAAATTTGTACTTTTCACAATTGCTGGTTTATCTAAAAAATATTTTTATTCTTGTTTAAAATATGTGTATTTTATTTTATATTTAATTTAATTGAGTTTGACAAAATGGAGTTTTAGTGGGGGGCACTAATAGTATTTTTTTTTTTTTAAGAGAAGCGTTATTAATTTTCATCAAAACTTTCAACATATTATTTTTTAATCAGGTAATGTATTTATAAGATTTTTATTATTGAACATCAAAGACACAAGTATGATTAGTTACATAAAAGAAGATCATTGCACATTTTTTTTATGTCGAGTTAATTTAGATAGTTTTAGTACATTTTGATTTGAAAAAATTATCATATTGTATGAATAAATAATTGTCTTGATCTTTTTTTTTTGAGGAAATTTGGAGATGGTTCAAGTAGGGGTGTCAATGGTTCGGATCCGGTTCGGATAGTGGTCATACCAGATCCATATCCATATTGTCGGATCCGGATACGGTTCGGATAATAAACGGATACGGATACGGTTCGGATATTGTCGGATACGGATACGGATACGGTTCTGTTTCGGATATTAAAACGGATACTATGTTATCATAACGTAACTTACTTTTTAAACATAATTTTACGATTGTGAGTTAAATCACTTACAAATTATTAATTTGTATATGATTTTTCAACTAATATCTAATATAATACATAAAATAATATATAATATGAGTATCCGGATCCGGTTTCGGATACTCGAATCTAGTTTCGAGTATCCGGAACCTAAAAATATCCGGATCCGGAACACGGATCCGGTTCCCGCACCAAAATCGAATATCGAATCCGGTTCCGGATCTTAAAATTAGCAACCAGATCCATATCCGGATCCACTCGGATTCGGATATTTTTTTCGAATCCGGATATTTTTTCGGATACGGTTCGGGTCGGTTCGGGCAATATCCACACCATTGACATCCCTAGGTTCAAGGCCCTCTTCCAAACAATATATTTAAATAGAAAGAAATAGCTCTGAGAGAGCAATTTTAATTTATAATTTCTTTTCTTGATTTTAATATTATTATTGTTTTGAAGTTTTTATTTCATTATTTTAAATGAAAGAAATTATTTGTGTTAGCTATTTTAAAATTAATTGACACGGTTAAAGACAAAAGTTGAGAATAAAATATATTCTTTCGACTTGTTTTTTCTTTCTCAAACTTAAAAAATATTCATCAAATCTAAATTTGATATGTTTTTTTAAACTGAATATTTGTATTAAGTTAAATAAAGAGAATTTGGATGGATCAATCTAGATCTTTAATTATTTATATTGGTGTTTGTTTTTAATTTTGATAAATTATTTAAAATGAATATAGTAAAGAAATTAATAGATGAGAATTTCCAAATACATTCCATAATTAAATAGCTTATTTTGAGGATTTTGACAGAAATATTGATAATTGTTCTAGCACTTTCCTTTTCTTATTTGCTAATCTAATAGGCTAATAAGCCAATAATGAAAAACTAGGGTGAAAATTTCTACTTAAGTTTGTTTCTCTAGTACTATCGAATTTTTGTGGTCGTGACAGAGAAAATTGTTCTATGCATGGCTGAGGATCTCAGAGATGAGAAACATGGTAGCGGCGAAGCAGGTTCTTTTGCAGAGGGGTAGGTTGAAGTTCAAACTGGTACGAGTTCTGGTACCGCAGGTACAACTTCTAATGAAATGGGAGCATCTAGCACGACAACAAATTGAGGCCGTGGCGGTGCTCGCCAAGATTTTGGGGACGATGTGTCTCTCTCTTCCCTTGGTCGAAGGCGCTCAGGCAAATATAGTGTCGGTGCTTAGATGTATGCGTGTATCAATGGATACAATGAAAGATATTGAAGCCAAATCGAAGATTTTCTATTCTAAGGTTCGTAATTTTGGTTACAAATACATATATTATGTTTTCCGTATAATTTTGCTTATGATAAGGGCAAAAATCTTTTGTAGGCCGAATCAGTAAGACTAATACTCGGTGATTTGGCCGAAACGATTCGATTAGAGATAGAAGGTTTACACGAACTCATCAACCTTTGTCAAAAGATCAATTTGCTCGAGGTATAACAAGCGAATGTAATTATCATAATTTTTCAATATTTGGTAAAAAATTAACTCTGTTTTCTTCTTATTTTCGTTCGATACAGATGGAAGAAACGAGCCTAAGATCGAATCTAATTCAGGCGACAAAACTAGAGGACGAGAATGTTGCTTTATCGAAACCGCTGGCTTTGCATAGGTATATGATGTTCAGGACAATGCCAGCAAGTCTCAGCATAGATTTTTAACTTCAGAGTTTGTAAATTATGCAATTGATTATACAATGCAACATGTGTACCGTATATTTGTACGTTGAGTGAATTTAAGTGTACATTTCAAATAGAGTGGTGATACGAAGCCCTTACAATTTTCTAATTGTATTGGTAACAATTAACATGACATTTAGATGATAATTGAACAAATATATCCGGTTTAAAATATGAGGATAGATTAAATGAGTAGATGGTAAATAAATAAATAGACTTGATTTAACAAGTTGAAAGGAAATAGTTTGGCACATATTTTCATCTTATTTGTTCAAATTGCCGTTAAGGTATAATTTCTTGCATGTACTTTTAAAAAAATACAAAATATCAAATATGTGTTAAATTATAAAGTTGTATTTTGTATTAATTAAGTTTATTATGCATGTATGTGTGTATGTGTGGAAGATCATGTTCATGAATGTTTTGAACACTTGTGAAATGTTATGTTCACACTAGCGAACAGTCATATTCATTTATTTTTTTGAGAGAAATAGAGTAGGTTCTTACGCCATACTTCTATTGATTTTTTTAATAATAATTAAGTTCATACAATTTTGAGATGTTTGCCCTAAATTTAAAATACTAATCCTAAACACCTCTTAATTAACCATATGAATTAACTATTAAATTCTGATACCAAGAGCTAATTATTTAATCAGAATATGATATTTGAATTCCTGGCTTCAATATACTCTCAAATTTGGAATTGAGTTCTTATGCAACTAGTAATTGAATAACCAGGAATCATAAACCTGGATTTTGATAAACCAGGAAAGGCTTTCTTTTAGGGTTATTTGTAAAACCACAATCTCGTCTTCTCTCTCCTCTAGCCGCCTGAACAAACCCTCATTTTCGCCCCTCTTCCTTCAAAATCCTTCATCCCTTACTCCTTAATGAAGAACAAACCCTAGTTCTTCAAGTTCATGATACTCGATCTCTGCAGCGCGTTTGGATTTGTCTCTGTTGGAAGAAGCTAGTCGATGAGAAGATTGATCTAAAGACACATCTTCGTCTGATCCAGGCAGGAGACCATGAAGTCCTTCAGAAATCAGTTGCAAGATATGTCTATCTTCTCCATCTCTTATTTCTTTGTTCGGATTTATTGAAACTCTTTCTTCTTCTGATAAATCTGATTCGAACCACCATATTTGCATGTGATTATTTTGTGGTTCTGACACTGAGTTTAAGTCGAATCCGGGTATTAGTTTTGATTTTTGGATTTCATCGTTTGAAACCCTCTGATTTAGATCTATTTTTTCATTACTTGCACTGTACTGGTCATTGCTCGCTAGATCCGTACCATCTAAGCTTGAATCTTCAGATTGTATTGCTCCTGTGTTTTGCACTTCCATTCCTGCATCATTTAAATTGTTAGTGTAGTAATTATCTTCATTGATCTTTTCATTTATATCATTTATATCATAGTCATCACTGATACTAGAATCTGAACTATACTGTTGATGCTTATCAAACTGTTGTATATCATTATATATATATGAATTTAATTTAGTTTGTTTAACTAATAGATTTAATTTATTTTCATATAGTATATAATCTACTACTTGCCATTCAGTAAATTTTTGATTTGTGAATGATCTTCTACATCTTTCAAGCCAAATATGATATAATATTAAACATATTAGTGTTTTATATTCAGTTTTTTCTCTTGAATTTAGTAATAATTGAAGTGGATTTAGTTGATTTGTATGCTCTAATCCCAGTAATCCATGTGTTTTATACCATATTGACTTAGTGTATTCACATTCGGATGTTAAGTGCATTATGTTTTTCTCAGCTTTATAGCAAAGAACACATCTATTTACCAGATTCCATCCTTTTTTTTTTAAATTATCAATAGTAAGGACTTTATTTAAAAATATTAACCAAATGAATAATTTTATTTTTAATTCAATTTTTAGTTTCCAGATTTTATGATAATGAGCTTTAACATCTACACCATTTGCTAATATTTTATATGTGCTTTGACAGATATATGTTTTGCTATTGTTCCAAGACCATTCAAAGATATCTCTTTGTTGAGAACTAAGATCAAGAGTGTGACAAAGCTGTTCCAATTGAACAAACTGATTAAAAGCAACATTTGATAAAGATATATTAATTCCTAAACTCCTATATAAATTCTGTTCAGTCATAATTTTTATTAAATATTGCAAAGTACCAGTTTTGTTTTCTGAGAATGAATATAATTCTGAATATTTAAATATTAATGGTTTTTCACACCATCTAGCCTTCCAAAAGCTAGTTTTTGATCCATTTCCAATTATTATGTTTAACCTTCGATTAAAAAAATTTATATTTTTCATAACATCATTCCAAAAATATGAATAATTTTTATGGTTTATTTGATCTAAATCATTATCATTATTTTTATGCATTAAATTATACCAATCTAATTTCCCTTCTGCCATGTAATATAACCATAACCATTTAATTAATAAAACTTTATTAAAAATATTTAGGTTAATTACTCCTAAATCACCTTTTTCTTTAGATTGACATACAATTTCCCAATCAACCAAATTATAATCAGTATCGATACTTCCTTTCCAAAAAAGGTTTTTCCTAATTTTATCAATTTCATTAATTACCCATTTAGGAAACTTAAATACATTAAAGTAGTAAACTGGCATAGAAGTTAAAACATAATTCATTAATACTAACCTTCCAGCCTTACTTAGCATACTACATTTCCATCCATTTAATTTATTAGTTATTTTATCAATTAAAATTAAATAATCCTCTTTAGGTGGTTTTTTAAAATGTAGAGGTAAACCTAAATATTTTATAGGTAAAGTCCCAATTGTGCAATTTAATTCTCTTGAAATAGTTTCCATGATGTCATTACTTATATTTAATCGTATCACCTCTGATTTATTGAAATTCATTTTTAAACCTGATTCTTGTCCAAATAAATTTAATATATATTTTATTCTTTTAATGTTAATTAAATCTGGTTTAAGGAATAATATGGAATCATCATCATAAAATAAACTAGTATAAATATTATTAATTGGTCTTGTAAAAAACTTTTTTTCACTTAGATCCTCTAATAATTTAGATAATACATCCATAACTAATAGGAACAAGTATGTAGATATAGGATCTCCTTGCCTTAAACCCCTTTTTAGGTCCAATTTATAAAATTTATTCCAAAACCCCTTGCATTTAATTTTTTTAATAAGAAGTCCCATGATATACTATCAAAAGCTTTATGTATGTCAAGTTTTAGTATTATCAAAGGTATTTTATTTCTATTTGCTAAACATAGAACTTCTCTAGAATATACATAATTTTCCGCATTATTTCTCCCTTTTAAAAAACCAAGTTGATTTTTTGAAATCATTAAATTAATATATGGTGATAATCTGTTAGATAATATTTTAGAAAATATTCTTTGCATGCTAGATATTAAACTTATAGGTCTGAAATCTTTGGGTTCAATTGCATTTTCTTTCTTAGGTATAAGTATTATATAAGATGAATTAAATTGATCTAAGGCACTATGTGCACTACTGTTAATTAAATCTATAATTTTTTTCTTTTAAAATTTCCCAATTATATTTAAAAAATTCTCCAATATGACCATCTGGTCCAGGACTCTTATTATTTTTTCATGTTTTAATTGAATCATTTAATTCACTCATATTAAAATTATCTTCTAAATGTGATAAATCTATTTTATTATTTTCATATAGTTTATTTAAATTAATATTTCCAAATTCCTTATTATTTTATGATTTCTTACCCATCAAGTCTCTATAAAATGAAAATAATAAATTTGCCTTATTCTTATGGTCTTTAAATTCAACCCCATGTTTATCTTTTAAGATTGATATCATATTATTAGATTTCTTAATTGAAGCATGTATATGAAAGAAGTGAGTATTTGCATCTCCTTCTTTAATCCAGTTAAATTTTGATCTTTGTTTCCAAAATATTTTATTGATTAATAATAAAGTTTCATATATTAATTTAGCTTGTAATTTAATCCATTTTTATGTATTTGTTAACTCTCTAATATCAGCTATTTTATCAGACCATTCAATTATTTTTTTGCAATTATTTAGTTGTACATTATATTTTGATTGCATTGTTTTATTCAAGTCTTTTAAATTTTTTCCAAGGTCCTGTAATTTATTAAAATAATCATTTATATTTACTACTTTATTATGTTTAATATTATTTTCAATCAGTAATTTAAATTCATTCATTTTAAGCCATTTAGTTTCAAATCTAAATCCATTAAATATAGGATAATTAGTATTTGCTTCATATAATAGAGGAATGTGATCTGAACATGTATTAATTCTTGGTATCAACTGTGAATTAGGATAATATGATAGTCATTCTTTATTTATTAATATTCTGTCAAGCCTTGCTTTAGCTATTGAATTATTCCAAGTATATAGTTTCCCTTTTAATGGTAAATCAATTAGATTTCCATTATCTATAAAATCCTTCAATTATTTTGTTCCTGCATGTAATTTATTATGTCCACTTCTTTCATTTAGGTGCAATGTTAAATTAAAATCTCCTAATAATATCCATGCATGGTAATTTATTAGTAGAACTTAATATATTTAACTCATTTATAAAATCCAATTTATATATTTTTTTTATTAAGACCATATATGCCAGTAATTAATATATTATTTCCATCCCATTTTGTCTGTAATATTATTGAAATAGAGTACTTTAATTTATTGCAAGAAATTAGTTTAAAAAGTTTTGAATTCCAAGATATTAGAATCCCTCCTGATGCACCATTTGATTTTAAATATTCAAAACTATTTAATTTATTTCCACAACATTCTTTATTAATATTATTATCTATTAATTGTATTTTAGTCTCTTGTAAGCAACAAATGTCCACATGTTCATCTAAAATAGTTTTATTAACAATAATTTTTTTATTATCTGCATTTAAGCCTCTAACATTCCAAGATAATATTCTTAATTTTTTATAATTCATTTATATTATTTATTCTGCTGTTAATGAGAAAGTACTTAAGTACAATTCTCATCAACTAAACTGTTTATTGTTGCATTTATATTATCTGTTAATTAGTCTATTCCAGTAGATAATAAAATGTCTATTATTTCATCTTTATTGGTTATTTCTTTTGTATTTTCCATGTTAATTTCTTTTAGTTCAATGTTATTAGTTTTATTTCTTTGTCTTTTATTCCTTTCTTTCTGAATTTCTTTGTACTTCACTAGTTGGGCTTGTTCCACTGGAGATGAATAGTGACCACTTTGTTTAGTTAATAACCTAGCACTTCTTCTTTGCTCCTCAATTTTTAATGTTTTATTATTTGTTTTAATTTTATTAATCTTAATGTTTTCATTATTTATCTGGACTGGAGACTCAATTGGATCCTTTAGTTCTTCTAGACTGGAGACCTTACTGTTAAAGGTAATTTTCTTAGAAATATTAGTTTCACCTTTAGAATATTCATTAATTTTTCTTTGATTTTTTACAGGGAATCTGATTTGTTGAACTGGAGATGAGTGTACTAGTGAAGAACTAGCAGGGACCTTGTTTAATTTCAACTTATCAGATCCCTTATGTTGTAAGGTTTCCTTTTCTTCTATATTTCTCTGATTATCAAAAGTGTTCTCTCTTGTTGGTGTTGTGGGCTCATCAGTAATTAAGAAGTGATTAATTGGTTGTTTATCATATATATTGGGATCATAGATTATCAATTGTTGTGATTCACTATTACTCTTTGTTGGCTTATCAGTTATAAAGTCACAAATAGATTTGATCACTGTTTGTGACTTGAGTGTTTCTATTGGCATAATTGCTAGTCCCTTGAAAGTGATTGATATTGCTATTGAATTGGAAGGCTTATGAAAAATTTTATGCTTATAGATTCTTGATGATACATTAAATGGAGATTGATTTGGAATAAATATTTCCCTTATAAATTGGAGATTAATTTGTTTACTGCCTTGTGGATAAATGATTTGTGTGAGATTAAGTGTCCCCATTTGTCCAGCGATGATTTCCTTTTCTGAGGGTAAGAATTCCACATTTGCAATGATGAGTTCCTTTTCAGAGGATGTGAAATTTGAAACACCTAAATTAGGGTTTATCTTCTTAACCCTCCAATAGGTTAAAATTTTCTTCTTTTTTTGCCAGATTTTAACTGTTTTTCTTTTATTTTAATTTTGAATGTTTTTAGCTGGCAATTTATCCTTTATGTGTTTTTTATGTTTGTCCCCTTCTTCTGTCCTTTGGATTTTTTTATCATTTGATTTTTGGATGTGTTTAATGTTTTTAATTTCCATTTTTGTTTTTATATGTTTTTTATGTTTTTCCCCTTCCTCTACCCTCTTATGCTCTATGATGTTATCTGAGAGTTTATTTATATTTGTTGATGTACTTGTACTTTGAATAATTTCCTTAATAATTAAAATTTATGTTTGATTATCATCTATGATTTTAATAGATTTTGGATTTTTTACATATTGTGTACAATTAACTAAAAGCTTGAGATGATATATAATATCTGTTGGCATATAAGATCCAACTGAAATTAATGTACCAATTGGTTCAATAATTTTCGTAAGATCAATTGGATTGCAAAGTTTTCCAGGTAATTGCTCTATAATTATGTCTTTTGTATATATTCCACTATAATTCTTTTTGTTCAAATTAACTGTTATTTGATCATGAATATTATTATTAATATTTTTATTATTGAAATTAATTAGCTGAACATTCTTATCTTTGAATTTCAGGTTGTTGTTTCCATTTATAGAATCAACTTGAGGATTTTTAGGTATTAACTCTTTTACCGTATTTAATTTTGTATACCAGTTTTTTTGTATATGCCCAATTTTAAAACACCTCAAACATCTAATTGGCTCTCTGCACTGGTACCTAACATGAGTAGTTGATAAACATCTGTAACATTTTCTTTGATTGATACCATTAGGTTTACTAAAAGATTTTGGTTTTCGAGATACTAATTCCCAGTTGTTTTCATGATTGAGGTTATTTTTCAGGGTTTGATCGTAAGAATTAATCATGGTAAAGTAAATGAGAAAGAAGACTTAGCTTATTTTAGGAGAGCTTGACTTCTTGTTTCTTCCTTAGATCGAATTCAGCTTGCTGCTCTCGTGTAAATCGCTTACTCCCCTCAACGACCCTTTTCCACACTTCTTTCTTCTCTTTATTATTCTTGTTGTAATTTATGGTTTGTAACAAGAACTGAACTTGAAAGCTGATCTTGAAAGCCTTAACTTGTAGCATAAATAAGATGAAGAGCTTAACCCCTTTCAACAAAGGGCCTCTATACTCTTTTTCCTTATTAAGGCATTAGCATTGCTTGCGCTCAATTAGCTTTGATTGAATTGGGAATTTCTTTAGCTGTGTGTAATTTCTGCCGTAACTTCTTGTTTCCCCTGATAAATCGCCGGAGAAGACAACTATCTTAGTCGCCTTCTAAACGTCTATGTAGATACCATAGTATCCACCGTACCAGTCACCAGAGAGACGCCTCAAAATCGCCTCAAGAATCGTCTTTCACCAGAGAGATGCCTCAAGAATCGCCTCAAGAATATTGCTTCTCCCCTTCGCAATCAATAGTCATATTCATGAATCATAGACACTAATGAAGATTCATGTTCACACTAATGAAAACTCATGTTCATGAATCATATAACCTATAAATAGGAATATATTTTGTTTCATTTTAACACCAGAATTTTTTTGTAATCTCTCTTTTTCTTATATAATAAAATTCAAGTTTTATTGAATCGTTTCTTTTATATTTTGTTGTGATCCTTGGCTAGTGCAGCGGGATGTTGTACCATTATTAACTCTTCGAACCTCAACTTTGACCATCCTACCCTTGGCTTGTACTAATATCGCATCCCATCTTTTGTTTCCACATTAATCATTTGAAGTTGGAAACAATATACATCTTCTCCATGTTTCCTGAACTCCATGTAGTGTATTATCTTCCAAAAGTGGTAGAAAAATAAGATAATATGATTTCGATCTCAAAGACTGATAAGAAAGATCAAAAAAGAAATTAAAACAAAAAATAAGAATTAGCAAAATAGCAGGGAGCCTAGAAGACTGGAGAAATTATTTCTGTTGGTAAAAGAATTGGAGAAAAATAAATAAAAAGCAAAAATTGAAAATGAGAAGAAAAATGTGATCGGATTTAGTGGTTGATAATGTGAATGTCAAAAAAGTTGTGATCAAGGATATCTTATTGAATGTGTTATCTTTCATAATAGTTACGGTAAAAAAAAGATGAAATCTTCCAAAACCTCCTACTTTTTTTTAGGCTCGTCTTTCTTTTTCTTCTTTTTTTAATTTTTTTCAACAATATCTTAATTTCTTTTAGAAATTATGAAAATCTTTCAAAAAATCCTATGAAGTTAGTTTTGCTTTTTTTATTCGTAATGAAGTTAAAACTTAATTTTTTTTCATCCAATGATAATTTTTGAGCGAAATGTCCCTCATTTAATTATTTTCAGATTTGTTTTATTCAGTAAAGATATATAATTAAAATAAATTTCAACATAATATTTTGTGTTATTATTTTAACGATATTTTATGATATATTACGCACTGCATGAATTTATTTTATGATATTATAGTTCACAAAAATTATTATTTTGTATATACATTATAATTTTATTTTATGTAAAATATTATTTTTTATTGTATTTTATGATGATATTAATATTTTAGTATTTATTTATTTATATTAAATGCAAAATATAATTTGTATTTGTTATTTGATTTAAATTAAAAAATAAAATAAAACTTATAAGAGTATTTTGATATAAATAAACATATCCATCATATAGCATATGCAAGGAAGGGCTTTGCCTAGTAACATGACTGGTTCCGACATTTTGGATGTCCTAATCCGAGTTTGTGTTCTCTACCCAAATATAAAAAACAATACTTCTTTATAAAAGTAAAAATAAGAAAAATATCAACAAAATGATTTGACAACCATGTTCAGAAAAAAAATTGATAATAACATATAGTCGAAATTGTTTTTCATTCAACGTTATTATAATTTTCTCTTGAAAATTATTAACTACCTTATGGACAGTAAAAAAATTAATGATAAATGTAAACTATCTACTAATGACTGGGTAATAACATTTAAGTTCTTTATATAAAATATTTGATATTTAAAATTTATAAAATATTTTTATTGTTGTATTATAATAATTATTTTATTAAATAAGATTGAAAATACAAATAAATCATAAAAAATAGCTAGCCTAGTCTTGAATTCATGATCTATGAAGTCATAATTAAATTATATATCAATTATATTACGTCTTATTTATGACATAAGGGGCCGTTTGGTTCGTGATTTGGAGAATGACTTGGCATGAAGTATGTCAAATAATCTCATTCCAAGGCATAATCATTTCATGGCGTACTCTATTATCTTGTTTGGTTGGTACATTTATTTATTCCCTGTCATGCTCTAAAAATGTAAAAACGATTTTATTTATAGAAAAGCCACCAATTTTCTCCTCATGGGAATAGAGAAAAGCCACCAATTTTGATGGTAATCATATTCCCATCAACTATTATCTAGGGAATGGAGTATGTCATTACTTTATTACCTAACGTGCAAACCAAACATAAGAATGAAATCCATAAGAGAGTATGTCAAGCCATTATAAATCCAAAGTTTCAACCAAACACCCCTAAGTGAAAACATAATAGGCGTGTTTGATTCGAGGGATTTTGAAATATATAGATATATTATATACATGTAATAATTCATCTAAATTGTTTGTTCAGTTGTAGTTTAAAATCATGTATATGAAATTTTTTTATTGGTTCTTGTTGCAAAATGCAAGCGTAGGTTCATGTATTTTTCTTAATCAAATATGAATGTAATTAGAAAATAAAATTTCGGTTTTAACATCCTAGACATCCAAGCAACTAAGAATGAAAAATTAAGTCGAATTCTATAAAAAGAAAACTTTTGACTTGCATTTTAGGACATTTTGAAACGATCTCAAATAGTGAAGTGGTTTTGAAAAGTTTCACAAAAAATAAGGAGTTTTGGAAGAACTTTTTTTTTCTACTCAATTGCCGACCGACCATTGGCAACATTTGTACTTTGTCAATGGTACAAGTTACGGATTCTCTCTTGTTTTTTCTCAATAAATTCAATAAATCTTGAAGAGACCGTTTATGGTGTTCTTGAATTTTCCAACTAATGCCTCCAGTATCATGAATTAATAATTAATTAACATGATAATTAAAAAAAATACATCACATTAACGGTTAATGGAATATATGAATTAGCAATTCTTAATCAATATCAAATAACCGTTAATGGAATTTATTTTTATTAATTATCATGTTAATTAATTGTTAATTGGTGATATAGATGGTGATGGAGGAAATTTGAGGAGAACGGAATAATTATCCAATCTTGAAAGGGTCTTTTTGATATTTTGAGAGGACAATAATAAGAAGAGAAAACTGGCCATTGGCATGTGTGACCTGATCAATGAAGACTCGGTCCAATTTGCATCTCCACGGGGTCCTACTTAACATGACCGAGTCCAAGTGCATGGACCATTTCAACGGATCCAGTCCAAGTGCATGTACGATAGTCCCATTTCTCGCCATCACCAAGTACGCACGTACCAACATCACAGATTCACAAGGCTTGTGTATGAGTGTATGTCACGAAGAAAGTTTTTGTAAAGATGATAAAGAGAAACTTATTTGGAATATTCCACTTCTTTTGGTTACTCGGTGCGAAAAGAGAATAACGTGTTTGATAATGATTTAAAGTGATCGGATAAGTGACAAATCGTATTTCGAATTAATGGAGGTCGTTATTGGTGTGTTACTTCAATTTTTTAAATTTTCTAAAAGTTAATAGAGGTCGACTTTACATAAATTTTAGTTTTAGTGAATATATACCATGTTACTACATAATTACAATCATTTAAAAATCCAAGTTATAGCCAACGACTATATTTATTTATAATATAATTAGTTGAGTGTGATACACAAAAAAATCATATGTTCTGAAATCTTATGAATTCAAAATTCATAGACATCAAAGTTATAAAGTTGCTAGAATGCGTACGTTATAGACCATAAAAACAAAAATATACCGAAATCGCAATCGGAACGATACGAAACACTGCGTCGCTATTTAAAATATAGTTTTTCTTCTCCAAATATAGTCTTACGATGATTATACGATGTCTCTCATCTATGTTGCACGATTACGATACTGTAATTTTCAAAAAAACCTCGGATACAAATACGAATATATAATTATTACTTTAATATATTTATATTTATTGAATCTTCTGTATATGGGAGAATAGTAAATGGGCTCTTTCTTTTATCCTTATCGAATCTTCTGTATATTTTTCAAGTTAAACATAATATCTCACGTACACATGGCTATTTCGTTTCATAGAAGAATGTGCAAATATCTCGTATCTCATACAGAAACATCTATTAAAACTAAAATTTTCATTAATCGGTTAAACATGTACACGTGATACACAAAGCTCATGTTATTTTAAGATTACATGTCATTTTTTTGTTTCAAGTTTTCACAATTTTATTTGAAAAATTCAGTAAAACAATAATGATAATATCTATTTAAAAATCTCCAATCACATAAAAAATAGTTTATTTCCACTATAATACTAATATAATATTTTGTACATTATTAATATTTAAAATACAATGTTAAAGCCAAAGATTCTATAATCTAGTGGTTGATTGTTTGGCATAATAAAATCACATATTGCAGAGATTATGGGTACGAGTCCTGACGGCATCAATATAAAAATAAAAAATTATAATGATAACTATTCGTGATGTAGGTTTCTCTTCAAAAAAAAAAAAAATACAATGGTAAAATTAGTCCTACAAAACCTCGAAATACACATACAGATACGGTCCTAGGTTTTCAAATATTCAAAGCCTAGTATGAAAATAGACCTTGTATGTAATGAATTTATTTGAAGAGATGATAATGTATTTAGTCCAATGTTACAAAAATGGTTCGACGCTTGTTAGTCGGCAGGGAACCATCAAGCGTCAAGGATGATTAATCGGGATTAATTGGGAACCTCGGCGGATTTTACTTTTTTACATATTTAATACCAAAATTAATTAAACAAAAATACAAATCATAATTTTTTTAATAAGTCTCGAATATAATTTAACTAAAAAAACATATTATATCACATAACCTTAAATGATAATTTAAATAACATAGCCAATGTCCAAATAATGTAATAAAATGTATAATAACATAAGATTATCACAAAACATAAAATCCACAAAATAAAAAATCCAGATCCAAATCACAAAATCAAACTCTTGTAAAAACCTGAAAGACAATAAATAAAAAGCAAAAAGAAAATTTTTGTAAAAATCTGAAAATTTTAGCCCAAAAAAATTTCGGTCCAAAAAAAATCTTGTTAAAATCGGTCTTCGCGGACGCTCGGCGGATTCTTGACGGAAATCCGTCAAGCACAAAAAGTCAAGGGGTTATCGAGACGACGAATTATCGACTAACGATTAATCGACCGCTAAGGCCGATTTTCGGAACACTAAATTTAGTCACATGTTTGTGTAGTTTATTGGTTGAGGTTCTAATTTTTTTTTCCTATATATCCAAAGTTCAAATCTCGCCTAAACCGATTTTTTCTCATATTTTCATTGTATTTTAAAAAGAAAATTAAAAAATTATAGCTCGTAGAGATTCAAACTTATGACGATTTATTGTAATTATATTTACTTTTAACATGATATTTTATGAACTTTGATAATTTTATTGTAATTATATTTACTTTTAACATGATAAATTTTTTTTTTTAAAGAATTTATTAAAATTGAATCCGAATTCCGGATCACACCTATCTCTTTATATCCTTTGACACATGAAATATCACAAATACTCCTACAAAACATGACAATTTCATAATATCTTATTTTTTTTAATTGTTATTCAAATAAATAGAACTTGCATCTATATTTTCTTTTGTTGGTTTACAATTAGGGGTGTAAAAGGAGAGGATACGTATGCATAATGGTCAAAACTGCGTATTCAAGGACGTAATTAGTAGGTAAGTTGCGCCAGCCCCCAAGAAAAAAAATTGCATATCTTATATAACCTATGCGCATTTTTATAGTATACGTGTTCAAAATTGTATTAATTTTGATTTTGATTTCATTATGGGTCTTTGTTTGTGTCTTTTGATTTTTTTTAATACTAATGCGAACACGAATACTGATACCGTTCAAATAGTATTTGAATACATATACAAATATATATTAGTTTCGGATATTCTTACGATTATTATATGATTATATCATAACTATATTGTTTGCAAAAAAAAATTGTTCATCTCACAAAAAATACAACACTAATTAGTAATTACAGATATTAAATTTTATCATAAATAATACTTTAAAAAATTATAAATATTATTAATAAATAAAAAAATTGTTACGGGTCAACCATCAGACATATTAAATATTTTTTTTATTCAAAATATTCAAGTATCATTAATAAAATAATCATAAAAAATTCACAAACAAAATAACCAATAAATTAAAAAAAACAATGAAATATTTATGATACATATATGAATAATAGTAGTATCCGAATCTTTACATATTCAGATCTGATATTTGTATCCGTATCCGAATATCCAAATATGTTTGTGTATCCGGATACATATATTATTCGTATATGTAATTGCGTTTACGAACAAAATCGTTTACTGTATCTGTATTCGATATCTGTTCGGATAATTTTTTTTAAGACAAACATTACATATTAAGACAAACATTACATATTTTTTTAAAAGAAGGGTTAAAAATATATATTAAGACAAACATTACATATTTTCTTCTACCACCAGGAAGTTTAGGCATGACTTATAAAATTAATTATTAATTAATTGAATAAAATGTTATTTTGATGTATATTTTCATGGCAGATGATAATTTGGTTGGAAATTGGAGCACATGAGTGACTCAAAATTAAAGTACATGAAAAATCCATCTCCCTGTTTCCAATACCATAGGCAAGTTTCAAAGAGGGGACCTCCAATTGAATAATTTCCTACTCATATCTTAACCAATAAAATTGAAGGACTTGTGAATTATATTTAGGCCATATTTAAAATGTATCCCTACATAATCCGAAATATCATGAATATTTCTCGAAACTATTAAAATTTCATAGATGCTCTTTTTTGTTAGATTTCGGTTAACTATTTCTTAAAATTATCGATAATTGGCGTTTTTTTTATTTTTCCAACATAAATATTATAAATTATTCCATATTTACATAAAGAGTAAAATCGAAAAAATAAAAATTAACGATAATCTTAACGAATAGTTAACCGAAATCTAATAAAAATATCATTAATGAAATTTTAGTAGTTTTGTAAAAGTATTCATGATATTTCACGTTTTGCAGAAGTATATGTAAAATTATGAAGTTTCGTAATGATACATTTGAAATTTGGCTTTATATTTATGTGATATTATTATTAACGAATACATTTGAAATTTGGCTTTATATTTATTAGATATTATTACTATGCCACCTACATACTACATTTCAAAGAAGTTTCAAATCTTTATGATGACATGTTCACACTAGTTTGCAGGAACATATTAAATGGAGAAGAAAAAATACTTCGATAACAGCAGACAGTTTGTCGACATTATTATTATTAATTATATCTAATGCATTACTTATATTCTTTATATAAATTCAGAATTCAGAATCTCTTAAATATTCTCTTATCCTAAAATTAAAAAAAATACTATATAAATTATTATATAATTGTTGTTCGTAATATTTCAGATTTATGACAATATCAAAGTATTAAATCATAGGACGTACATTTACTCGTTTAGGCATTGCATGCCATTAATTTGTATAATAATAATACGAACATGATTTTCATTTTTCATATAAAAATATATTTAAAATGTACATGATATCAGGTTTAAATATTTTGATTGTGAGCAAAGTCGTCGTGTGATATTACAAAACAAATATCGAATTTTTTTAACTAATTAAAAGCATAAGTAGATTTTTTTGATAGCATATGGTATTTTTGGATTATACATATTAAAATATTTATTTTTTTATAAGTTTGCGAAGTTATTTTTGTATTAGATAAACTCTTATGTTTTCTTTTCATTAATCTTTGAAGAATATTATGCATTTTTTGAGCGAAAACACTAAAATTACATATTTATTGTTATGTTTGTAGTTTTGGAAATTATAATCATTATAAATATAATTAGAAGTCACTTATGCAAGTATGTATACTTTCGTACTCTTTTTATAGATAATTTTCTTCCCAATTTTTAGAAAAAAATATGTTGAAAATAGGGTAATACGGGGGTTCAAAATAAAGACAAAAGTATCAAGCGAATATATTTGAAGAATTGTTAAAATTATATTTTTAAAAAACATAAAATTGTTTATATGCTTCATAAGATTATGTATTAATTTTTTTCTGTGGTGCTATGAAACTTTGTACAATTGTATTGATGACGTGATATTTTATAATTTAGTTTTAAATGTGTGTGTTATAAATGAGAAAATATACTCAATTTACAAAAAATATTATAATTTCTTACATGTTTTTGTCTTACTGTTTAGTTATTACTAATTGTCACCAATTGAATTAACTAGGAGAATATCCGCGCTACGCGGCGAGCATGTAAATTATGTTTTTCATTGTAATATAATTATATATTTGTATGATAATATTAATAATATCATCTTAAAATAAAGTTATTTGAATTTATTTATCTATGATTATTCATATATTTTACAATTATTTTACATTATGATAACAAAAAATCTTATTTTATAATCAAATAATAATACTAATATTAATGTCATTGTATAATATTATATAATACAAATATACGAAAAACATAACAACAAATATTATATCATTGTTCACAATATTTCATACTATATCAAATATTAAAATAATGAATCATACCACATATTTAGTAACAAATTTTTAATTATATAGTAGTAATAATTTTTATTGATTCAAAATACAATGGAAAATATAAAATAATATACAACTTTATAGTGGAAGTAATTTAATATATAATATCAAAATTTAATTTATAATAAACATAAATACAAATTATTTTATATCATATGATTATTTTTATTTTACATTTTTGTAAAATAACAATATAATTTGATAGGTGTTTATGAGTTAAAAAAATTATTTAGATGGATAAACTATTTATTAATTTTATTATTTTTTGAATAAGTTTTGTTTGCTTAAAAACAAAAATATAATCTACTTAGTATTATATGAGATTATTATTGTTATAATTTTAAAAAAAAAATAATACTTAACAAATTTATTATGCAAATAAAAATCTTTTATGTAAATATGTATTTTTTTGCATTGTAATTTCTTACATAATATATCTTTACAAATTGAAATTATGAAAATGGTATGTATGAACTATGCTAATATTGATGTCAAAATAAAGAGAAAATAAAAATGAATATATTTGATTGGTTTATAAAATTAAATTTTCAGAATAAAACTAATATATGTTGTATGTTTTATAATATTTCATATTAAATTATTAGTATTTCATATATAAACTTTTCATATTCATTTGCATTCACATTTGATCATGTAATCTTATGTGAAATGTTAAACAATTGATTAAATTTGGTCTAATATGCTTCTAACCAATAATAATAAGTCACATCATTAATGTAAGATGCTGTGACTTTCTAAAAATGTTTAAAACATGGCGCAAAATAATAACATATAAATGTTTACACAAAATATGATCTTCAAAAAATCTAACAAAAAATTAATGATTGAGATTGAACCACATCACTACATCTAATGGTTCAAATTAATACTTAAAAAGTATTATACAAAATGCATGTCTTAAATAACCAAATATAATATTAATGCATATGATGAAGTCACATCACACAATCCAATGGTTAATAATCATGATAAACACGATGATGTAGATTCATGAGGAGACTCAAAATATGTGTAAAATAAGGAGGTGGATAAATGTGGATGAATTTAAAGAAGACTCGTCATTATTATTAGATATTTGAACTATTCATCTTTCATATGCATTTACGTATGATCATATAATTTTATTCTGAAATGATAAAATAAATGAATAAAATCGGTCCAACTCGGATTTAATTAAGAATCATGTATTAATATAGGTAACGTGACATTGTAAAATTGCTCAAAAAAATAAATATAAAATGATCCATAATAAATGTATAAAAAGCTATACCGGTTATTTTTTATGGATAATCAATAATTCAAATTTGACCCTATCATAATTTAAAATTTGATATTAATATGATGACATTGCATATGTATTTTTTATTTTAAAGATGAAAAATAATAAGAGTTGGGTTGGTTAATTATTTTAATTAATGTCTGCAAATGGAGATCAAACGTATACCCTCTCAAGTAAAACTATCCAAAAACCCCTCTTTTTTATTTTATTTACATGATGAGTTTCAGAGCCAAATAAAAAGAAAGCCTAATTTCACGCGTAGCCCTGAAAAACATAATAATTTCACATGTATCTCTCGATAATGTGAAATTTCACGAATATCCCTGCAAACGTCTTCAAATATCATGATTATACCTATAAAATTCACAAAATATCACATATACCTCTATTATATCACTTAAAAATCATCAATGTTTTTCTCGTTAATAATATGTCAATTAAATAATTGTTAACATTATTTTTCTATGATAATGAATAATTTTTCCTCTAAAGTAATATTGAAAACCATAAAAAAAAATCAAATATTGTCAATTCTATCTCATAATTTCTTTCAAAAAATCATTGTTTAAATCAATACTATTTTCAAAATTTTAAGTAGCTACTATATTGATATAAGAATAAAACGAAAACATATTTTCAACGAAAAAATCAACAAATTATTAACTAAAATTTTAATTTAAGAATATCCATGATATTTGAAGGATTTTATAGGAATGTTTATGAAATTTCACGTTTTTAAAGGGTATACATAAAATTATGATATTTTGCATGGATACACATGAAATTCTGCCTAAAAAAAATTACATTCCTATATATACTTTTTCAACTCATTAATTAATTAATTTATTAACCATCATGTGTTGAGTGGGCAAATTAAATCCAGTTCAAGCTGGACACCCAAGTGAGACAGATATATCCAGCATTCATTTCTTTTTGCTGGCATGGCTAAAGTTTCGGATAAACCCCTACAAAAGTATAATATACTATATAGGCTTAATAAATTCTAGTAGTCATAATAATATATATTTTTTTATATAGGCTTAATAAATTCTATACAGGCTTAATAAACCCCAAGAAAATCATGTTGAATTTCTTTTTTACCTCCTTATGAAGTTAAAGTTAAAAGTTAACTATTCCATCTATTGGGTTACTTGTTATACTTTTTTTTTTTTTTTTACCAACACACTCTTATTACATTGTCTCTTTTATTTTATTTTATTCAATTAAAAATAATAAATAAAGGAAAAAAGACTATTTTTAATAAAATATTAGTTTGATAATTTTTTATTTCATTTTTTGTACATCATGATGATATTATTTATATTTAATTTTTAATATTTATATTAATTATTATAAATATCGTTTTTATTTTTAATATTTATTTATATTTAATTAATTATATGGTCTATATTTCATGTAAAATATTATTTTCATTTTGATTTATTATTTTGAATTAAGTATTATTTTATTTTTATCCATATTAAATTCAAAATAATAAAATAAAATAATACTCAATTTAAAACAATAAATAAATACGCACATAATATTATCACAAAATAAAAATGAACATAATATCACAAATATTATCGAACTAATATTATTATAGTATAAAAAATATTTTTTTATTATTTTCAATTGAATACAAAAACAACTAGAAAAATACAATGATAATCGTTAAGTTCAACACCACAGGAGGTTATAAAAAAGTTCAATATACTTTATAGGAGGTTTTAAAAAAAATTCCCTTTTAAAGAATTATTCCATAAATACCCAATTTTGTAAGGTTAAATATGATATTTTGAGATTTTTTTGCAAGTACCAATGTTTTATAATCATGCATCATGATACTATTTTCTAAGTTATCAATGCATATACATTAATTTTGAGATTTTGCAAGGGTTAGTGTGTAATTACCCCTTCTTATTTGTTATTGATCAATCTACATCTCTACCTTAACATATCTTAATCATAATGTTAGTATATTACAAGCTTCTTCCCGCATCTTTCCCTCCATATTATTATATTCTCTCTCTCTCTCTCAGAACTCTCAGAACTCATAAGGGGGAGGCGAGAAAACCCATTATCTTCGTCAATCTTACTTCGAACGAGAGAATCAAACAGGAATCAATATACAAGTTACCACCATTGAATATCTTCTCGCCAGAACTGAGGAAAGAAGAGAGAGAGAGAGAAATAAAGAGTAATGATGGGAAAACCAATTAGGCACAAATTCGTGCTAATTGCGTTTTTCCTCTGCACAACAATTCTATGGGGCGCAACAGCAAGAGAGGAGATTCATCAGAAGAACAACCATGCCTACGCCGCGATGATGTACATGGGCACGCCGAGAGACTACGAGTTCTACATCGCATTACGAGTGATGATGAGATCCCTCGCCGAGTTCAAGGTGAAGGCGGATCGAGTCGTGATTGCTTCTTCAGACGTCCCTGCTCAATGGGTACACGCAATGTACGTTTCTTTCCAATTATCCTGTTTTTCGCCATGAATTCTTACAAGCTTTTTTAGTTTTTTGTTCCTGTTCAATCAACCAATAGTCAATTGAAACGTTCGATTAGCTCTAACCGCCTTTAATTTCCCAAAATTTGTTTGATTGTTTGTTTTTCTAGTTTTGTGATTGTGATTTTGGGAAGAAGGATACAATCATCGTGTTATTGAAAAATTAGGATTTTTTATGGCAATTATAAATGTTGCAGACCGTGTTGCGAATTCTTGCATGTGGTCATTAACTATTTGTATAAATTGTTCCAAAAATATCCTCTTTTCGTTGGGTTTGAAATATAATTATCATACATGGATTACTTCGAGGGTAAGTTAGGGATTTCATTTTTGCAAAGTTAATGTCAGATATTTATTGAATTTTTTTCGTTTTGTCTTTTTGGGTAGACTGCATAGTAGGGGAAACGGACAAATCGAGTCCCTGTTCTTGACTTTGATTTATTGTTGCTTTACTTTGGCATATTCCGGTTCGTACCACTTTAAAACATCGAAAATATCAGATATATCCCTAGCATAGGTGAAAATTTCATGTATACCCCTACGAATATTTATTTTAAGGAATAATAAGGGATACAAATAACATGTTCGTAAAGAAAATTTGAGAAATAATATACCAGGTCTTCTTTCAAAGACAGTTAGATGAACAAGACAAAAACTACCAAATAAATAAATTAGAACGGTACAATATCAACAAGACAAAAAAAACCTTTTAAATTATCCATAAATTTATATATACTATTTTAGATATTTTATTCTTTTGAATATATTTTTATATTTATATAAGAAATGCTGATTTGGGTTGGTTTTTATCGAGTCGAGTCCATGTGGGGTGCGTTGCAACTTATCAGATCGGTCTTTCAGATCGGATGTATTATTTCTCAAAATTTTCCTTACACACATGTTATTTTTATCATATATTTCTTTGACTTGTCAGGGGTATATATATGATATTTGAGATTTATAATTTTATAGTACCATTTATATGCTGGAATCATTCGGTATTTGACCGTTGACTTAGGAACATTACAATTATACCAAGTGATATGATTTTATAATCCTCACAAATTTATACGAACATGGGATTTCGGTACAAATTTAATTATTTACTGTATGAATACTTTAATTTTATCAAGTCCATAGTATTTTAATAAAAAAAACAATTTGACATATATTTTTTTTTAATGGTACCCAACAAACATTTGTTGCTATATATATATATAATACGACGGCGATGAGATTCGAACCCATGAACTCTCCAACGTATGATTTTTGTGGTGTTAAAACACTCAACCAACTGGGATATAGGCCATTGACATATTTGATTTAATTTTTTAAATTGAAATTATTAATTAAATAGGAAAGAGGATGATGGATTGAGAGTAATCACCGTCGAGAACTTGAAGAACCCGTACGAATTTCAAGGAAACTTCAATCCGCGGTTCAAACTAACCTTGAACAAACTATACGCATGGAGCTTGTACGAGTACGAACGAGTCGTCATGCTCGACTCGGACAACCTCTTTTTACAAAACACCGATGAACTCTTCCAGTGCGGCCAGTTCTGCGCAGTTTTCATCAACCCGTGCATCTTCCATACCGGCCTCTTCGTTCTTCAGGTATTTATTTTCTCACCCTTAATTAACATCATTATTATTCAAATAGATAATTAATTTCATTTAAATTTTTGTACGTCATAGCCGTCAAAAGACGTGTTCAATGACATACTTCACGAACTGAAAATCGGACGAAGAAACACCGACGGAGCGGATCAGGGTTTTCTTGTGAGTTACTTTCCCGATTTGCTCGACGTGGGGATGTTTCATCCCCCTGAAAACGGGAGCAAGGTTAACGGCACGTATCGTCTTCCTCTTGGTTATCAAATGGATGCTTCCTACTATTGTAAGATTAATAAAAAAATAAAAAAAAAATATATTATGTGTTGATTCGTGTTATGAACGTTTGATTAATTACAGATTTGAAATTGAGATGGAGCGTTCCGTGTGGGCCAAATAGCGTAATCACGTTTCCGAGTGCGCCGTGGTTCAAACCGTGGTATTGGTGGTCTTGGCCAGTACTGCCTCTTGGTCTTTCATGGCACGAGCAACGTCGCAGTAGTATCGGGTGAGTGTTTATTTAAATAATAAACCAATTCTCTTTAACTTAACAATTTGTTCGATTCAAATAGGTATGCATCTGAGTTACCGGTGGTATTAATGGAGGCGATAATCTACATCAGTATAATTATCGTTGCGAAGGTAGCGAAACCGAGATTGGCGCGGACATGTTATAATCGTCGGAACGAGAAGTGCTCTACGTTCATGCAAATAACGCTTAAACTCGTCGTGTTGTGGTCTGTGCTAGCCACGTATACGGTTCCGTTTTTCTTGATACCGCGTACGGTTCACCCTATTATGGGCTGGTCTGTGTATTTCTTGGGGTCCCTCGCCCTTGCAATTGTAGTTATTAGTATTTTTCTCCTTCCTTCCCTAGCCGTGCTGACGACTTGGATAGGGTTGATCGGTGCGTTATGTGTCATGGCTTATCCTTGGTATTCGGGAGGGATTGTGAGAGCCTTGACGTTGTTTGGTTACGCGTTTTGTGCCTCGCCGGTTGTTTGGGCTTCGTTGGTAAAGATTATGGATTGTTTACAAAGCCATCTCGAAAGGGAGTCTTTCTTCCCGAGATCGGGGGAAGCCACACAAAGCACGGAATTTAGTAAATTGTATTGAGGTGGTTAGTTGGTTTGTTTAGAATTGGCTCGCGCTCGATTTGATTATTATATGGAGCTCGAGCTTTTGTGAAATTGTTTGTTGTACGGATTGTAAATTTTATAACATACTATTCGGGTATGACCCGATATCGGGGATATTTTAGAAATTTAGAAGGGAGAAATTATTTATTATGATTCATGATATAATTCCTTTTTTTCTTTTATATAAAATTTTGTTGTGACAATGATAAAATCTGCAAGTCTCAACACAACTCAAAATGCTGTCATGGGGTTCCACCTTCTTTGCCTCCAACACATCGGCACCGTCCTTTAAATGCCCTGCCACGTCAGCAGGGGTTATACAAACCTTCTCGAGCAATATCTGCACCGTGTTGAACAAAGGATGTTACGCGACACGAAGGTAGTTCTTTGATAACACCTTGTACACGCCTCAAAGCAACAGTATGACATTTCAATATGCTTGTACATTCTTCCTGCACGTATCAGTGCATCGGCGAGCTTCTCGACATGGCGATGTACTTCAAAATGGTTAATTGTCAATATTATATTTATCTGAAATGTATCACCTGACAATGTAACTTTGTTCCATTCCTCCTCCGGTACTTCCTCAGCCTCCTTTTTTGCTTTCGTCTTTGTGCAACCATCGCGTTTACCAGAGAGTTTGAGGGGGCAATCTATATCCTCAATGACCATAACCGACTTGTTGCGTCTCAATTAAGTGTTTGCGCAAGTCGGTATTGTCACACACGTGGCTGCGGAATATGCGGGAATCACTCAAAGCCCTAGAATCTCGTTTCGACGTTACTCGTGTGCGAAAGGAAGAGTATTAGGGATATACCTCACTGATTACACGGTGCGACGACACAATGAGGGTTGACGCGTTAAACTTCCGTCGTGTTCGATCTTTCTCTTTCCGATTGAATTCGTGCAAGTTGATTACCAATCTCCTAACTCGAAGAGATCTACATTCGATCCACCGTGAATTCATTTTCTCGCAGAATCAACGATTGTCCTAGTTCATCCGTTGAGTTTTTTGGTTTTCTATCCCAAAACTCTCTCTTTGCTCTTTTCACAAACTCCACAAATTCTGATAAGAAATGACTTAATTAGAGAGAGTAAAACTCGTTTTGTGAATATATATTATACACGGATATGATCAAATACATCTTTTGGCCCAAATACATCACTTGGCTCAATAGATACATTACTTGATGCATAAGACAGAAAATACACTATGCATCCGCACTGATGCGTGTATCCGTCAGGACGAATAATTATTTTTCGGTTATCCGTTCGAACGGATGCAATATGCATTCAAACAGATAGTGTAAAAACTGTCATTTCGCCCAATATAGTGTAATATCCATGTTGGAACATTATTGCAACATTGGACTTATATGTAAAATATTATGTGTTGTAATATTGTCATTTAAATGTTTATAACATAGTGATCAATTTTAGTTATAAAATTAAGCATTGAATGTGTGAATTAAGTTGTGGGCCTTTGATGTGTAGAATATTGTTGGTGGTGATTCTATTTTCTATGATGGGCTGAATTAGAAGATCCACATTAGGAACCCAAAATGTATGTCTTTGTGAAAAGATGTCTTGTGACTATATAAGCAATTTGGTCCCAAGTACAGATGATGATAGAGATAATATTCCACTCTTAAATCTGCCTCATTAAGATTAGAGAGAGAGAGATCCATTAGAGAAAATCAAAATGATTCTAAATTGGACATCATAAAGTACTTGGTGATGGCGCGGCATCAATTCGGACGGATTATATACGCTTCCGCATACGGTTAATGTATGATTTTGATTAAGATTATTCGGTTGAATTCACATAATTGTACGGGCAAATTTATTTAATTTATTTATTCACGGGGCGGTGCCGGATCGTTGCCGCCGCCCCAACAATCCAATATTACATCTTATTACATACATATTTCATTTATCATGTTAATACATATCCTTTCAGGTATTGCTTCCAACTGCAGAAAGCTCGAGATCGTGCATGTCATACTCCATGTAATTGGCAATAGAAGCAATATTCATGCTTGACTTGCCGGTACCAGGTGGGCCACGAAGAAGATAACCGTGCTTCCCCGCCTTGTCGATTTTTGGGTAGTAGTCCCTCCCTTTCTTGAACTCGGTTAAATCATCGAGGATCTCTTTTCTTTTTTAGGCTCATGTCTTGGTATTTTTGACCAAGAAAATTTTAGTAAACCCCTTCTAACCAAATGATTACGAAAAATTGATAATTGATAATAATGACGATATTTGGGCTACAACTATCAAGGATATATAGAGTTCAAATACTCGAACAACTCTAGCTAATAACCAATTTTTTAATATAAATGACCTCAAACAACTATAATATTTTTACATTAATTTCATAACACATACACTATCAATACATACCTGTAAATTGGACGTTAAGTGGTTATTTCGCATAACTGCATCAACTTAAAAGAAACTTATCGAACCCGATACGTCATTCAATTGAAGAAAATAGGTGTGGAAATCAAAGACACTCCTCGAATTGAAAATCTGCACTTGTCTTCTCGTACAAAACAAACTACACACATAAAAAACCCTTCAAAAATGACATTAGTTTTACAATAATAATTGTACCTTTGTGTCCAACAAATTATTAGAATCTAATCAATATTTATTCATAGCTTGTTCATGTATCTTGTGATTTTGGAAACACATGTTCAGGCAATCAAATCTAACTTGTTACTTCGGCAGAAATCACCTACTAAGAGAATGAAGAGTAGATATCCCCGCTCAGCCATTTGGAAAAAGTAGAAGCGATTTCGGGGCGATTCTGGGGTGGAGGCAAACCCTAGCCGCCGCCTCCACCCCCTCCTCTCTCACGCTTTCTGCGAGGCGAACGCGGAGATTCACGAAGGACGACCGGCGAGTCGCGAAGGACGAGAGCGGCGCGGCGACTGAGGCGAACGGCATGGCGCGGCGCGGCTCCAGAAGTACGAGCGCTGCTGAGGCGAACGATGCGGCACGGCGACTGCTGAGGCGTCTGCTGAGGCGATTCGCGAAGCACGAGCGGAAAAGGAAAAGGAAAAAGGGCGACTGCAGGCTGTTGGCGACTGCACGCTGGCGACTGCACGCTGGCGACTGCAGGCTGCTGAGGCGAACGAAGGGCTGGCTGCTGCAGGCTGCGCGGCGATTCGCGAAGTACGAGCGGAAAAGGAAAAGGAAAAAGGGCGACTGCTGCAGGCTGCTCAGGCGAAGAACGGCGCGGCGATTCGCAAAGGGCGACGGGAGGAAAGGGAGGAAAGGGGCCACCGCAACGGGAGCTTGGAACCCTAGCAAGGCGACGACGGACCGAGGCCACCGCGACGACGGCGAAGGCGACAGCGACACGCGACGGCGACAGCCCCTGGCGGAGATCCGAGGACGACAGCCCCGGCGACAATCCGAGGGCGACAGCCCCTGGTGGAGATCCGAGAGCGACGGGCACAGCCCCGGCGACTATCCGAGGGCGACAGCGACAGCGAGGGCGCGATAGGCTGCGACAGCGAGGGCGACGGTGCCGCGACAAGGAAAAGGGTGACAGCTCCGACGAGGTCGATAATGGAGACGAACCAATCGTCTAAGGATGGCCGAAAGCATCATCTCGGTTTGTATCTTACTTTTGCAATTGTAATTTATTTTTGCGCTAAATTACTTTTTTACATTAATCATGTAAAATCGTATCCAATGTATTAAACTATGCGTTAATATATTAAAAGAGGTTTCGCCTCTTTAGTTTTCAAAAAAAAGTACGAGGGAAAAATCTTGGTAATGAAATGAAGAAATGTGGTTGTATGTGGATGTCAAGTCGTTGGGCAATTTGGATACTTAATTAAGTATCACAACATTACGTATTGAAGTTTTTTTTATGAGACAATTTCTTACATATCCCTACTAACCTCTTCAATAACATATTTATCCCTCATAAATTGATAGTAACATATATAATTGAATTCAATTACTATCAAATTTATCCCTACTAAAACATACATAATATCAAATTTAACCACACTGTTAAACTAATGATAAACATAATTTCACATTATAAAACTAATTAAATTATTAAACTAAATTTGATTGACCAAAATATCCTTTTAAATAAATCCAAAACCCAGAACCCATTTACTCTTAGTTCCCTATACTAAACCCGTTAACAAACCACCAGCCCAGCCCCCCTTATGCCGTAGCGAGCAAGGAAACCTAGCAATCTGGAGAAGGTCTTCTTCCTCTGACAAAGGGTGACTGGTTGCCGGCTGGGCGAAGGGCGAAGGGTAACTGGCTGGGGGTAATTAGCTGCCCAATCGGAGACATCGAAAGCATGGTATTTCGGATTGAAGTGGGTGGATCGAAGATTGTAAATTCATTAGGGTAATTTAAGGGGACAGTTTGATACTGAGTTGGGTAGTTGCAATTCGATTAAATTGGATATTTGTATTGATGATTCTAACTTTATTAAGAGAATTTAAGTGAATATTGAGTTGGACAATTTGATACTGGAGAGATGAATTTGTTGAGTTGGCATGAAGGAAGGCTAATAGAAAGAATACAAAGCAGGAAATATCGACATCTGAAGAATATTTTTGTCTGAAGTAAACTTTGAATTTCAATTTGATTTCAATTAATATTCGTACCAGAGTTAGGACTTGTCTATGACATCTATCAATTAACATGAATAATGTTCTGCACCCCGCTATAATTACCATGCTTGTTATTAACATGCTTGTTATTATGCAATTAACATGCTTGTTATTATGGTTTTAAGTTTTCAATGGATGAAAATGAATATTTTTCCTTCGGTGAAAACTATCATACCAAGTTGGTACGATACTGGTACGGTTCGTAAACAAATCAAAATCGGCACCTATTGCGATACCGTATGATTTATTCCATTTTTTTTATTCTTTTTTTTTTTGAATAATTACATTTATGAGTGCTTCACAAATTTTCAGATTATCGGCCATTAGGAGTTCTTCGGCAAATTAATGTTTTTTTATTAGGTCTTTCAAAGAATAAATAATCATTCAGTGGAAATTATATTAGTGTTTTTTTTTCCTTTTGGACCTTTGTTAGCAATCTTTATAATGCTTTACTCACACTACTTATTTATTTAGTAATAAAATAATTAATTTAAATCATATGTTCTTTGAAAAAAACAACTGTTAGGCAATCTTTATGTAATTAAGCAATCTTCATGTAATTTCTTCATGACTTCATCAACCAAAAGATTATAAACCTTCCAAACATGAATGAACTCAAAATATACTCGAACCAAATCATAGTAGATACAAATAATTTTACAAACCGAAAACCACACCCAAATGTTCAAATCAAACAAAATATCCTCAAAAAAATTGTATTATATGTTCACTAACCTAAAAATACACCGAAATCAAACAAAAAATACAAATCATTTTACAAATAGCCGTGTTTCAATCCACTATACGAAGATGGCCAATCCATAATATAGTGAGTCCCGGAACCTCAATTTATGTCTTTGTTGAAATTACCGCACCTATTCCCTGTTGTATTATTTATTAATAATACAATTAAATTTAAAACTTTGATATTGATATTATACTAATTATTTGTTTTGTGATCAATAATTAGATTAATTGATTATTTGCATTTTAAATGCATAATATTTGGTAGATATTTTAATCATAATGAAATATAGCTGTTACAAAATAATTGAGGAGAGATACTCGGTTTTAATACCATAAATATTTCGGTTGTAATTGAGGAATATTAAACATTCTAAAAAACGTATGCAATCCTCTCTTCAGACCTATCTCTCTTTGATTAACTATAAAAGACAAACATAAAGGGGTTTTTGTCTTCCTCTTGAAAAAGTTACAGAAACAATTTCACTCTACCATACAATTAAACACCCTCTTCATAATACATATTAGAATTAGAATTTGGTTGAAAAATTTGGTGCAAAGCTTCATATCTTTTCGAGTGAAGGCTTCCGATCTGCGACTGTGCAACCAGACGGATACGAAACTTTTCGGGGTGAGAACCTTGGAGGCAGATAAACGACAATCCCTACACAGAAGGACGTAAATCTACCTTTAGGGCAGCTGTGGCACGACCACGCGGCTACACTCAGATTTGTTTCATCTTTCTCTTATTATTATTATTTTAATTAATATTAATAATTTGAATTTTCAGAAATTATTACAACAATCTAAAGGTAGATTTAATAAAAAACTAATAATTATAATAATAATTTGAAAATTCAAATTTTATTTAAAATCTGACAAATTTATTTTATATTGATTTAATTATCTAATACCTGTTGAATCTTAATTATTTTAGATCTATTACTCATTAATCTAAATTTGTTTTGCAAGGCTTATTTATTTGGAAGGAACAAGGAAAATTAAGATGGCTGACAATAGCCTTTGCCACAAAGCAGACAAGTTTTTCAGATTGAATACTCAAGCCAATGTAATTGAGTCAAACAATATGGCTATGAGGCCAGAGTCCAAAAGTTTGGTTAATTTAATTTATACCTCTTTTGATTGGTGGTTTGATTCAGGAGCTAATGTTCACGTTTGTGCTAATCGCTCCTATTTCTCCACCTATAAAGACTCGAATGGGGATAATATAACATTTGCAGATGGTTCGTCGATAAAAGTTCTCGGTCGAGGTCGTGTTGACCTCATGATGTCATCTGCAAAGATACTTGTATTACACGACGTATTATATGTTCTCGGTATAAATAAAAATTTAGTTAGTGGCTCTCTTTTAGTACAAAGAGGCTACACATTTATTTTGGAATCAAATAAGGTTGTTATTACCAAAGAAGACATATTTATCGGAAAAGGTTATGTTGTGAATGGCTTATTTAAGTTAAATACTATGTCTTCTGTTAATAATGAAATAAATAATATTTCATCATTATCTGATTCAAATTCAATGATATGGCATGCTAGACTTGGTCATGTACATATGCATAGAATCAAAGAAATGATGGCTTTGGATTTAATTCCAAAAGCTAAATTAGATTTCTCATCAAAATGTGAAATTTGTGTTGAAGCAAAACAACCTCGCAAGCCTTTCAATAATGTTAAGCGCGAGACTAACATTTTAGAACTTATCCACACCAATGTGTGTGATTCAACAAAAATTCCCACTAGAGGGGGTAATCGTTATTTTGTAACCTTCATTGATGATTACTCAAAATATTGTTATTGTTATCTTCTCAAAACAAAAGGATAAGTTTTCGATAAGTTACAAACTTATAAAGTTGAGGTTGAAAATCAACTAGAGAAGAAAATTAAGATCATTCGATCTGACAGAGGAGGTGAATACACCTCAAATGAATTTAATATGTTTTGTGAACAAAATGGAATTATTCATGAAACAACTGCTCCATATTCTCCACAATCTAATGGAGTAGCCAAAAGAAAGAATCGCACTTTATTAGACATGGTTAATGCCATGCTTATAAGTTCAGGATTACCTGAAAATTTGTGGGGAGAAGCATTACTTACATCATGTTTTATTCAAAATCGAGTTATCTCGAAGAAAAACAAACAAACTCCATACGAATTATGGAAAAACCGAACTCCAAATTTGAATATCCTCCGTGTATGGGGTTGTTTGGCTAAAGTAAATATTCCAGGACCGAAAAGAAATAAAATTGGTTCTAAAACTGTTGACACCGTATTTATCGGCTATGCTAAAAATAGTAGCGCAAATAGATTTTTAGTTGTCAATTCTAGTGTTAGTGAAATATCTAACAACACTATTATCGAAGCCAGAGATGCTTCATTTTTTGAAAATATATTTCCTTTCAAAATAAAGGTTCCAAATAATGTGATGGACAAATCATCATCAAATTCTCAAATTTCTACTAAAACCAACTCTGACTTTGAACCAGAGAAGAAAAAGCAAAAGACAAAGAATTGAGAAAAACTTTGGAAATGATTTTTATGTCTATCAATTAGAAGACAATCCTCTTTCTTATTCAGATGCAATATCTTCACAAGAAGCACCATTCTGGAAAGAAGCTATAAACAGTGAAATTCAATCCATTTTGCAAAATAATACTTGGTTCTTAACCGATTTACCACCAGGGAACAAAGTTATAAAAAGCAAATGGATTTTTAAAAGAAAGCTAAAACCTGATGGATCGATTGATCGATATAAAGCCAGATTGGTAGCTAAAGGTTTTAGTCAAAAGAAAGGTATAGATTACTTTGACACTTATGCACCAGTGAGTAGAATCTCAACTCTTAGAGTCTTGATTGCTCTAGCATCTATTTATAATTTAATAATTCATCAAATGGATGTTAAAACTGCTTTTCTTAATGGAGATCTAGAAGAAGAAATTTACATTGAACAACCTGAAGGTTTTGTCGTTAAAGGACAAGAACACAAGGTTTGTAAGCTTGTTAAATCTTTATATGGTTTAAAACAAGCACCCAAACAATGGCATATGAAGTTTAACAAAGTTGTTTCTTCATATGGATTTAAATCAAATAATTTTGACAAATGCGTTTATTCAAAGGATTTCACGAGTGGTTTTGTGATCTTATGTTTATACGTGGATGATATCCTAATTTTTGGATCATCATCAGCATTTATTAATGATGTTAAATTATATTTGTCAAGAAATTTTGATATGAAAGATTTAGGTCAACCAGATGTTATTTTGGGCATGAAATTAATTCGTACTGAAAATAATATTTGCCTAACACTATCTCATTTTACTGAAGCAATGCTCAAACGGTTTGATTATTTTGATTCAAAACCAGTAACATCTCCGTTTGACTCTAGCATGCATTTGACTAAAAATTTGAATTCACCTATTTCACAAAAATCATACTCACAACAAATAGGTTCTTTGATGTACCTTGCAAATCGAACCCGACCCAATATTGCTTTTGCGGTAAGTCGACTAAGTCGATATACTAGCAATCCTAGTGAAGAACATTGGGAAGCCCTCAAAAGAGTATTTCGATATTTAAAGGGAACAATTAATTATGCACTTGTTTACACTGGATTTCCTAGTGTGTTAGAGGGTTATTGTGATGCAAATTGGATCACTGATTCTTTGGATGTTAAATCCACATCTGGATATGCCTTTTTAATTGGCGGTGCAGCCGTGTCGTGGAGTTCGTGCAAACAAACAATTATTACTAGAAGTACAATGGAAGCCGAATTAACGGCGCTTGACACGGCTTGCTTTGAAGCCGAATGGCTTAGGAATTTACTTAGTGAAATTCCAATTGTGTCTAAACCTTTGCCATCTATTTCGATGCATTGTGATTCAAAGGTAGTAATTGATCTGATCAATCAAGAAACTACGAATCGTAAAATGAATAGACACATACTTGTTCGATATAAAACCGTACGGAAAATGAATAAAAAAGTGATATCACTAAATTTTATTAGATCGGAGAAAAATTTGGCCGATCAACTTACAAAAGGTCTTCCGAGATCTGTAATATTAGTTTCATCGAGGGGGATGGGATTAAAGCCCATATAGTAGTTACCAGTAGTGGAATTCCTACCATTGTGACTGGTTGGTCCAGACAAATGGTTCAAGGGGTGAACGAAGCGACTGATGTGACAATTTTGAAGCACTATTTTAGACTATAATGTTTGTGCTCATTCCTATGGTGAAGTGCTTTAAGGTGATGGTTAGGTTGAATTTTATTATTCTTAATAATTCCAAAAAATAAATATAAACATAATAATAAAATTAAAAAAAAAAGAAAAAAGAAAAAAGAAAAAAAAAGTATATATATTATGTTAAAATAATTTAACTGAGTATATTTCCACACCGTATACTCTTTGAGGAATTACCTAAATGAGAATCGTCGTGGGCCGCGACTATGAGATAAGGGCAAATCTTTAAGTATTCTCATGATAATCAAGGATAGCGCATGGCCATAAATAGCGCACACCCGCATAACGCACCAATAAAATTTTCTTGCTATGTGTGTGGTTGTAGAAGATTGGTAGAATGACGCATGGTTCAAGACCTAGTTCACCATGATGTCTCGATCAAATACAATCAACACTAAGTGTGGGTTCAAGGCTACGTCCACTCATAACTATGCATAGCAAATATCAAATTAATATATATGTATTATAAATCAAAGTTTAAAATTTGAGGGGGATTGTTGTATTATTTATTAATAATACAATTAAATTTAAAACTTTGATATTGATATTATACTAATTATTTGTTTTGTGATCAATAATTAGATTAATTGATTATTTGCATTTTAAATGCATAATATTTGGTAGATATTTTAATCATAATGAAATATAGCTGTTACAAATAATTGAGGAGAGATACTCGGTTTTAATACCATAAATATTTCGGTTGTAATTGAGGAATATTAAACATTCTAAAAAACGTATGCAATCCTCTCTTCAGACCTATCTCTCTTTGATTAACTATAAAAGACAAACATAAAGGGGTTTTTGTCTTCCTCTTGAAAAAGTTACAGAAACAATTTCACTCTACCATACAATTAAACATCCTCTTCATAATACATATTAGAATTAGAATTTGGTTGAAACATTTGGTGCAAAGATTCATATCTTTTCGAGTGAAGGCTTCCGATCTGCGACTGTGCAACCAGACGGATACGAAACTTTTCGGGGTGAGAACCTTGGAGGCAGATGAACGACAATCCCTACACAGAAGGACGTAAATGTACCTTTAGGGCAGCTGTGGCAAGACCACGCGGCTACACTCAGATTTGTTTCATCTTTCTCTTATTATTATTATTTTAATTAATATTAATAATTTGAATTTTCAGAAATTATTACAACATCCCCAACCGTGAGTGAGATTAAGAGAAGTGATCATGTCGCATCCGATCTCGTTTCAGCTGAACATGTTCCTTGCGATATCTTTTTTTCCTCAGAGCCTTATCTCTTTGACGCAACTCATTTAGCCGCCCGCTAGTATCCTCGGATTTTGTCTACCCGTATTCCAAAAGAACCGATCCGATATTCAATTTGATTATAAACTTTTAATTATATAATTGGGTTATTAATGAAAAACAAAATTTGAATTTTGTGAATAAAGATTACATATATGATGGAGGTTAACAGGTCATATATGTAATTTTCACAAATACTTGGTACCTTTTATTTGATTTATGTTGCAAACAAAATTTGAAGGGTTTAGTGCTGCGGTGGGGTGTGAGTTATTAAAGATGGCTGGGTAATTAACTAGAGGGCTTAATTGCTCTCGACATTTGAAATGTTGATAGTTTTTCTGTCTCTCGACTTTTCAAATGTCGAGGATGTTAGTTTATGTATTTTCAAACATGATTGTCTACTTTGGTGAATCTCAAACATAATTTGACCATATTTTTTCAAACATAATTTGACTATATTCAAAAAAATTCCTACTTTTTAATTAACCCAATTCATTCAGTATTAACCAATTAAGAAGTGCCAAATGATACCCTAATTAGGATCCACGAAAAATACCAAGCGGTACAAAATCATTGTACTAGTTGTAACTAGCCAGGACTTTGGCTACGCTATGCTTAACCCACAAAACCACTAGGACCAAGAGTTTCCTAATTAGTGATAGGTAGATCCGCTCTATGGTGTCTTTCAGGTTCTAGCTTATCCTGAGGGATTGTAAATAAACTGTAAAGTTTGACTTTTAATGAAAATTTGAATAGCAAGTTGCTATTCCTTCAAAAAAATCATGCATTTATTTTTAGGGGAGTTCTATCATACACCATTTTAAAAGGATATTTTGGGTATTTAGAAGGGTGCATCATAAATTTTATTTTTATGGATATTTGTTCTTTCATGAACTATTCAAATTTCCTATTTAACCTATCATTTATTGATAAATATACTTGAAAATTTACCTTAAATACTCATTAATTGATAATTACTCAAAATACCATTGAAAAGGGGTGTATCATAAGCAAAATGGATGTATGATAGAACTCTCCTTATTTTTATATCCTTTGGACGGAAAGAGTGCATACAAGGCTTGATAAAATATTCTTCAAATTGATAAACAATGAGTGTTATAATTTGCAAGACTTTTTGCACAATTCTACCTGGATGGCCAATTACTTCGCTCGAAGTATTAAATCACTCATTTTCACAAACAGTAAATAATTGATTGCATTTTCTGGTAAAATTGAACCGATATATCCCGAGAGAAGACAGAATCTGTATCGTATGTCGCCTCCATGTTTCGATTCTCATTTCGTTAGAGAAGTAGAGATTGCTCACCCACACAAGATTTGGTCCCGAGAGAAGCCAGAACCGATATATTAGGGTAATATCACTTTTTTATCATTATATTTATTTTGAAATATGTGTATTTAATTATCAATACAAGATTTGATGATTATAATGATAATACACAAATTCCAAATCAAATCAAATGTTTACGTTCTTCTAAGTACCAAACCAATTAAGTATCCTCACCCACACACACACTACAAAATAACTTTCACTACTACAAAACAAGAAGCATGAGAACTGTTCTTACAAAATATATGACCTATATTTTTATACACTTACACTATAGTATATCAATTTCTAGGTTCAATTTTATGTCTTTGAAATATAAAAGTACGTGTATTCGTAAAATGACATTTCATGCCAAGTATTAGTAGAAGATATTATGAAATCATTTTTCTTTTGCATAAAATATCCGTAGATTAATTACAATGTCACCACTTACATTACATAATTTTCAAAAAAACAAGTGACCTAAATTTACGGTTTCTTGAAAAAAGTATCAAGGACCTTGAACGAGTAATTTCGAAGCGGATCAAAGATCTTCCTCGTTTCTCTTCCCTTTGATCATGAAAACAATGGACATTTATAAGAAAAATCCTGCATGCGTCTAAATTGCAAACAATGGATCTTATATGTTTAAAATTGCATAAAGATGCTCTATCTCTTATTATGGAATTGCTAAAAGATTCTTTCACACAAATAGCGTGATCTTAAGATTTATCATGCAAATAGTATGATCATGAAAACTTTAAATACGCCTGATTATTTCTATACATGACAAAAAAATTGAATTAGTCTCATTTTATGTTTGTGATTTTAAATTGATGATCTCCAATAACGGAAGATTTTGCTTATTCTTAAAAAAAAAGAATGAATTATCTGACATATTAGAAGAATACTGAATAAAACAGGAATTTTAAGAGAGCTTAAGAAAACAAAAAAACAATTAGAAGATACATGTCATGCAATGCGAATACTTTCATGAAACAGAAATGACGCTCATGTTGAACCGGAGAAATTTTGTGGTTATTGGAAAGGATAATACTATAATACTAATAATTTTTATTATTATGTCTTAAGTAATTAATAGCATTTGTTAAATTCTTTTGACACACTCTACAATTGATGGGCTCCAGAACATCAATTTTGGGTTTAAAAAAGAAAAAGAAAAATCTCAATCCATAAAAATATAGGAAATCGTTTGATATTATCCAATAGTGTGAATAACTCCTGTGAACAAGTCTCAACCAACCCAACTATTAAAATGAACATAATTAGTCCAATCTAGCAACAAACACGACAAAAGGAACACGGATTTTCTTCATTTCGGTATTAATTGGTGAATGCAATTATACATATTGAACAACAATTTCTTTGAAAACGAGTTCATGTTAAATCAGTTCATTCAAGAACAAGAAAGATGAACCATGAACATCATGTATTGGATAACAAAAAACAAGAAAGTAGGAGAGACCTCATATCCAGTATCGTGACAATCTGGTCGAGTGACGGATCTTTACGGTTTTTGTTTCGGAGGTCAGATAAAAAACAGTTACTGAAATAATACTACGAAAAATATTCGGAGGTCCCCTAAATTTACACCGTTATTGTCATAAAATATACCAGAACACTACATATTTGCAATGTTTTCCCACTTCTCCCTCCCCGTATTATATTGATGCGCCCATGATCTGATCAACGGTGAATCAACTTTTACCACCCCAACTAAGGGAGATCCTCATGACTAATCAACAAAATGAAGGCCTACTCCGAATCCGACATAAGTTCCTCGCCTCATCGAGGAATACACCACGCATGTGAACAAAAACGAGAAACGCTCTAAAACCTCCAATGTGATGCACGATCGAGCTACGAGTAGGAAGCGGTCAATTTCTTACGAGCATTAGCAACTATATTTTTGTTCAACCGATCAGAAAATTATTGCGCAACACTTATTCCATACGTGGGTGACATTCATTATGTAAAGTTCCGTACTTTTGGAGAAATGTAACTAATAATGTGACAAAATCTTGAAAATGAAAAAACAATGACGTTTTTAAATTCAAAATTAATAAATATTTATAAAGAAAGTTCCAAAATATTACATAATCTAAATGAATAATATTTATATATATACAAGTCTACCTGATTTACAAGAAGAGAGATTTATGCATATGCATTCTATGAATTACTAAATATTACATTATAAATATCTTATGCATCAAGCAAGCCCGTAGTAGTTCATAGAAAGAGGGACTTTCGATGAAACTTGATAAGAAAAGTAAAGAAACTAACATTTGGATTGGGCTCGGAGTAAAAGAAAGAATATAAAGATTAACGGGCCTAATCAAGAAAGATTAACAATAATACAAGATTTTGCTTATTATTGAAAAATAAAATTATTTAAGATATTAGAAGGATACTGAATAAAATTGGAAGGATACTGAATACAATGAAAACTGCAATTATTCATATGCGTGATAACAAATATTTTTTACTAGGAGAATACTCGCGTTACGCGGCGAGTATGTTAATTATGTTAATTGTTCATAATATGTCGTACAATATCAAATATTAAAATAATGAGTGATCCGACATATGTAGAAACAAATCATTAATTATATAGTGATGATAATTTTTTATTGTTTCAATATGAAATGAAAATTATAAATAATATCAAACTTAATAGTGAAAGTAATTTAATAAATGATATAAAAATTTAATTTAGAATAAACATAAATACAAATTATTTTATATCATATGATTCTTTTAATTTTTTTTTTAAATAACAATATTATTTCATAGATGTTCGTAAATTTAGAAAGTTATTTAGATGGATAAACTATTTTTTAGTTCAATAAGTTTTCTAAACTTATAATATTAATTTTGTTTGATTAAAAACACAAATATAATCTACATAGTATTATATGCTATGTTGCACGGATACGGATACGGCGATACGATAGTTTTCACAAAAACATAGGATACGATACGTCTATTATATATAATATTTTATTAATTATAATTTATATATTAAATATTTGTTATTTTTATATATATCATATTTTGACATAAAATATACTCAAATTTTGTTATTGCAGAAATAAACTCATATTAAGTAAATGTTCATTATATTTAGTTGTTTATTTATATGTATTACTCATTTATTTCGATTTAAAATTTATAAATTTTTGTTTTCAAGTATATTTATTGATGCGTTATAAGTATCCGAAAAGTGTCCGGAAGTATCCGAGAAGTATTGCTATTATATTAGAATAAAATATTCGGATGCGCCACGTGGAGTATTCGATACGTATCTGACGAGTATCCAACGAGTATCAGAATCCGATACGATACGGCTTCATTTTTGAAGTGTCCGCGTAACATAAATTATATGCGATTCTTATATTTATAAATTTTTTTAAAAATAAATAATCTATTATGCAAATAATGTTGGGAATTCACCCTTCCCCGGGCCCGTGCAGCGGATATGAAGGCCCGGTCCGGTTCCCAAAATCCAAGATCACGCCATGACTTCGAGGGTACGATGCAATAGAAGGATAGACGATTACCAGCGTGAAATTGATCACGCACGACGGGTTGATCGCTCGCATCCTTTCCTTCTCCAGTGTCACGTTGGTGACTAGCCCGTGCGTCCCATACCACACGTCTCCCACCATCTTGACACGCCTCCGGTTGTCTTTCGTGCGTTCCACGTCCACACTCTTCCACATCCAACAGTTTTTCTCCTTCGGTTTGATCACAATCGAAGAGCCACAAGTGTCGCCCCTCTACGTGTATCCACCTTGAGTCGGAATACGTCGGTCGCGGATGCGACTGCCTAGACGAAGCACCGGCGAACTTGCTTGATTAGATCGATTCTCTATTCTGAGAAAAACTCTTTTTCTCGGTTTTCTCTTTTCGCACTCTTTCATTCTCTGAAAGATGACTCTCTATTTCTGGATAATTCTATTGATTAGAATCAATTGGACTGAATGATCTGATATGAAAGAGAGAGAGAGAGAAACATCCTATTTATATCACATAGGATAAGGATGGGCCAAAATGTATGTATATCCAATATACACCATTTCACACAGAAAACTGCAAGAACCTGTTCAGTATTCTGTCGAAACGAAAATATTAAATCGTTCCAACCGACTTTAAACCTTCACGAAAGTTCTATATAATCTTTGTATCTTTCCAACCCAATTTGGCCTGGCCCAATTGGAGTTCGGATACGAAAGTTACGGACGTTTTACTAACTATATGTCAAACGATCGCACCCTTTCGGTATTCCATTAAAACGACACCGATACTTCGTTCAAATGAAAATTATTTCTACATGAAGGTTGTAGATAATCTTATTATCTATCTAACCCAATTTGAACCATTTAAATTGGATTTTCCTACTGAAAGATATGACCACGAATGTACGCTTACATTCGTTTATCCTTGTGTACACTTTTACGGTTGATCCGAAACTGTATTTCCTTCAAATAAAATACATAAATTCTAATATGTAAATATGTTTTTTTTACATTGTATTTTCTTACATAATATCTTTACAAATTCATATTTTGTAAAACGGTATGTATGAACTATGCTAATACGGATGTAAAAAAAAAAAAAAAAAAAAAAAATTAAAATGAATATATTTGATTGATTTTGATAATTAAATTTCTAAAAACAATACTAATATATGTTGTTTTTTTTATAATATCATATATTAAGTTATTAGCATTTTATTATAAACTTTTTATTTCCATTACATTCACATTTGATAATGTAATCTTCACTGAAATGATAAACAATTAAATAGATTTAGTCTAATGTGAAACTAACCAACAATAATAATCTACATCATTAATGGATGATGATGTGGCCTTCTAAGGATGTTTAAAACATGGTGTAAAATAATGACATATAAAAGACTACACATAATATGATTTCCATAAATCTAACAAAAAAAATAATGATTGAGATCAAAGCACATCACTATATCTAACGGTTCAAATTAATATGTACAAATGGTTACAAATAGGCATACAAAATACAATGCCTTAAATGATCAAATATAATGCCAATGTATAGGTTGAAGCACAACACAAAATCTAATAGTCAATAATCATGAATAATCATGACAAATGGTTACAAATAGTCATACAAAATACATGTTTTAAATGATCAGATATAATATCAATGTAAATGATGAAATCACATCACACAATCTAATGGTCTGTAATAATGAATAATTATGATGATGTGGATTTATGAAGAGACTCAAAGATATATGCAAAATAAAGGAATGGGTAAATTCCTTATATCTGAATCAGCATGGGAAAAACGACGCGCAAATAAACTCGTTCGGTCGTTAAACATTGAATCGATAAATTTTATAATTACACATCAATAAACCTTAAAATTTTAAAATATTTAAATTACGATAAAACAAATAAGTACATCATAAATATTAAAATAACAGATAAAACAAAAATAAAAATTATGACGAAGAGTAAACACAAAATAAATTTAATTTCTTAGATTGATAAAACAAATATGTATTTATAATTGCAGACATGGGTTCGAGTTATTCGCATGATACTACTATTCATATATTCTAGCCGAACTCGTTGCGAGTATTTTCTTATTGAAAATGATGGTTGTGATTATAAGTTACCGATTTTGTTAGATAGAAAAAATGAAAATGATACAAAATTTATTCTACAACATATCTAGATGATATAGATCACATCTATGCGATTGAAATTTAATTTTCACGTATATATTTTGAGAAATAAACATCGTTGGTCACGTTAGTAAAAAATGTTAGACATTGAAGCTAATCTATATATATTATATAACATAAAAAAATCACCTTCACTACACAAAATAAAAAACATGTTACATATTCTTACAAAATATACGACCTATATTTCTCTACACTTACAATATAGTATATTAATTTCAATGTGCAATTTTATATGTCTCTGAAGTATCAAAATATGTATAGTCCTAAAATAATATTTGTATGCCAATCATTATTAGTAAAAAATATTCTGAAATTTTTAATATCGACTAATTATATTAGATAATTCCAAAGCGGATCAAGGATCTTCCTCGTTTCTCTTCTCTTTGAATCTCGAGGACTATATTAAGTATGTAGATTTATAAAAAAGTTCCTGCATATGCCTAATTATTTTCCAAACAAATGGATCTTATATGTTTAAAAGATGTTCTATCTCTTTTTATGGAATCGCAAAAAATTTCTTTCATGAAAATAGTGTGATCATGAGAATTATCATGCAAATATTGTGATCATGAGCACTTTAAATACATCTACTTATTCTTATGCGTGATGAAAAGTTGAACTAATATCATTCTATGTCCGTGATTTTAAATTGATGGCCTCCAATAATAGAAGATTTTGCTCATTCTTAAAAAAGTGAATTATTAAAGATATTAGAAGAATACTGAATACTGAATAGAATCGAAATTTTATGAGGTATTACGAAAACAAAAAATCAATTCTAAAACACGAGCCATGCACAATGTTGCAGATAACGTTTAACGGAACGGAACGGTCAACCACTGTTAAAATGAATTGTCGATTAATGGTAATATAACGGCGACATAACGATAATATAACGGTTACACTGATCCGTAATTATATATCATATATAATATTATTATATTTTATTATTATTACTACTATAATTCAACTTTAAAGATAAAATAAACACAAACATTACAATTCAAAGGGTAAACAATACGTATGTAACATACATAGTCTAAACTGACAAAACACGATACATCAAAAATCTAAACCAATTTTTGCGATGTATAGCATTTAGGTCACGTGCACTCACGGGATGGGAATAAATAGAATTATATGATTATTATTATTATTATTGTTATTATTATTTTATATCATATCGTTATGATTATATTATATTATTAATATATTTTATATAATTTTATTATTATATTATTAATGTAGAAATTCCAAAGATCTAAAACTTTGGTATTTAAATAATTTGCTAATTTTCACTCTAACTTGATAAAAAATAATGTTAAAATTGTAACCGAAACCCTAAAAATCAATTTGCATCGTTTTTGTGGGCGATTTTTAGAGCTCAAATGATAACGAAAAATTACAAACAAGATATCCAAATTGTTGTACTTAAAAAGATATACAAATTTTATATTTTAATAATTTGCTAATTCTCATCCTAACTCGTTCAAAACCTCAGTTGAAGTTTGGCCCAACATATTGCATGTAAATAACGATGAAAATAACACCGTTAAGGACCGTTAAAGCAGTCAAACACGGTCAAATAACGGTTGACCGTTATTTCAAATTGTTATCCAAAAACATAACGTTAACTCACTGTTAACCATTTTTTGGACCGTTAAACACCGTTAAGAACCGTTTTTTGCAACATTGGCCACGCATGACTACTACTTGCATGAAACAAGGATGACACTGATCATGTTGAACCAGTACATACTGTACAGTTAGTTCCTCGCGAGAGATCCTTTAGGTTATTCTGAAACCATCTTTCAGTCAAACCCAAATATATACGAGACACCAGTGCAGTTTTTGTTGAGTTTTGGTATAAACTTGACTCTGGCACCGGACTATGAAATATTCTTTTTTGAAAGAAGTCCGAGGAAACTCAGTCCTATGTCAAGTCAAATAGCCGGGATTACGAGCCCATCTGGTGTACGGAGTATTATGTTGTTACCGGAAACGATCTAGAAGTGACGCATCTCCAAATATTTTGAACTACTCAATTTTAGGGTATAGTACTATCTTTTTTTTTGCTAAAATATATAGTATAATATTGTAATACCTCAAATCCATAATAATACAAAAAAATCGGTTGATATTGTCCAATAGTCTTAATAACTCCTATGAGCAAGTCTCAACGAACTCACCTGTGAAAAAAGAATATAATTAGTAAAATTATGTACATAATTAGTTCAATCTAGCAACAAAAACTAAAAAAAGAACACGGATTTTCTTCATGTATGTATGAATTGGGGAATACAATTATACATATTGAACAACAATTTCTTTGAAATTAATGAGTTAATGTTGGATCCTATCATTCAAGAACAAAAAAGATGAACCATGCACATAAAATATCGGATAACAAAAAAATTCAAATTATTGAGGAAAAAATATATGAACTTTTCTTTTTGACGAAAACAACAAAATTTAATGTAAGTGTACTAAAAAAATATAAACTTTAGAGAACTGTAAATGTACTAAAGTACGGTAACAACAAAATTTAATGTACCAAAACAACAGCATTGCCTCTATGTCGAGCCGCAAGCCGTCATATCTCTTTGAGATATTACGAAACAAGCATACAGACTCAGCGAGGAGTAGAGATAAGATTGAATGAGTATTCTTGGATTCTCATACCACAAGATAAAACGATTATTCTTGTATAAAACAAAGAAACAGATTTAAGCATTTCGTCGAATGCTTGAAATGCAAATCATAAATGATATTATTCAAGTATGCTTCAATTAAAGGCCAAGTTAATCATGCATTGCAATTCTTTTGATAATAAATGGAGAAGGTTCATATGTTGTTCATCCATTGATGTCAATGGAGATCGAACCCACAACCTCTCAGAACACATGATTTTTTGTGCATCACACTCAACCAAATAAGTTATGAACCCATTGTAATTTTTGAAAGTACTTAATACTGGTAATGGAGAGTACCTCATTTCCAGTAATGTGAGCATCTCAAACAGCAACTACGCTCAATAGGTCAATGGATGAGAGATTACAAACCCTAACCTCAATCCTCCATGGTTTCATGATAATCTGGTTTAGTGACGAATCTTGACAATTATTGAAATAATATCACATAAAATATTTGGAAGAGCCAATCATACATATTTACACTGTTATAGTAATAAAATGTACCGAATCACTATAAATGGTGAATCAATTTTTACCACCCCAACTAAGGGAGATCCTCATGACTCTAATCAACAAAATGAAGGCATACTCCAAATCCGACATAAATTCTTCACCTCATCGATGAATCCGAATACACACTCCCCATGAACAAAAACGAGAAATGCTCGAAAAACTTCATGTGGTGTACGTTCGACCTACGGGCAGGAAGTGGTCAATTTCTGACGAGCATATTATTGCTCAACCAATCGGGAAATTATTGCGCATTACTTATTCCATACGTGGGTGACATTCATTATGCCCAGTTCCATAATCTCGAAGAAATGTAACGAATAATATGACAAAAAAATCTGGAAAATACAAAACAATAATATTTTTTAAATTCAAAATGAATAAATATTCATAAAGTAAGTTCCAAAATATTACATAATTTAAATACATAATATTATATATATTCAAGACGACCTGATTTATATTTATAGGAAGAGAGACTTATGCATCGTAGAAATAACTAACATTACATTATAAATGTCTTGAGTCATCCAAACAAACAAGCCCTAGCTATAGTTGTTCATAGGAAGAGAGACTTCCGATGAAACTTGATAGAAAAGTAAAGAAACTAACATTTGGATTGGGCTCGGACTAAAAGAAAGAAAATAAAGATTGACGGGCCTAATCAAGAAAGAAATTATTTCAATTTTGTTTAATGACATTCGTACTTCCCAGCGAGAATCACATAAATTATAATTAACATTAAAAAATACAAAATATTATTGTCAATGGATATATATATCGTTGATTAAGTATTGAACACAAAAAATCATACGCTACGAGGAGTTGTGAGTTCAAATTTCATCGTCATTAATTAATAGAGGACGAAATGTATTTTTCATTTAATTTCAAAAATAAAAATAAATAATAAATATTATTTTTGTTTAATATAAATAAATGAATACCAAAAAGAAAATTGAGCCAAAAAAAAGGAAACAAACAACTTAATATATCATGTAAAAGTCATGCTCTTATATATTTGACCATAATAACAGAACATCTAGTTTTAAAATGAAATAATTGAAATATATGATTTCATATTTTTTCTAAATTTGATTATGTAATCAACACTATAATATTCTATAATTTTCTAATAGGCATGACAAAGTTATATAATGTAACATACCACCGTTCTCTATATTTAACCATTTCTTTATTTTGCATTTCTTCTCGCGAAATCCCAATCATCCTTATTTATGATTATGGACCATTTGATTTTATGATGTGACTTCACCTCATATATTCATTTTATATTTGATCATTTAAAACATATAATTTATATGATCATTTGTAAGTATCAAAACCGTTAGATATATAGTGATGTAATTTGATTTCAATCATTAATTTTTTGTTATATTTTTTAAAGATCATATTTTGTGTAATTATTTATGTATTATTATTTTACGACTTTTAAGCCATCTCATTATTCCATGTCATTTTTGATATTTTAATTCCGGACCGTGCAATTAAAATTGGACGTTTGTTATAAAATATTATTTCACATGGCAATGAATATAAAAAATTTTGCTTATTTTTTTTGACACATGCAAATTATACAATTTTGTTATTTAATTAATCTTTTTATTAATATTTTTTATATTTTACATATGGTCTTTTTCTCTTCCATCCAATTAAGAAATATATATTATTTTTAATTTTAATATGAAACATTATAATATTTTTGGTATAAGTTATGTTAATAGTATTTTAAGAACTTTAATTTCAAAAATCTCTCAAATATATTTCACTTGAATTTTCTAATTATTTTGACATCGATATTAATATAGTTCACGCAAAATATATTTTTTGTTTTACTTTGTGAAGATATTATGTAAAAAAAATACAATGCAAAAGAATTATGTTTAAATAATAATTATTTTTAAAAAAACTACAATAGCGAAAATCATATATTACTAAAGTCGGTATATTTGTGTTTTTGTTTAAACAACTTTGATATTGAAATTTTAAAAAATTAACATAAATGAAAATGAATATTTTAATTATTAAAAATTAAATAACTCTTTAAACTTATGAACATATTTTGAATATTGTTGTTATTTTTGAAGTTGTAAAGTTAAAAATTACATATGATGTTAAATAATTTTTAATTATATTTTTGTAAATTAAATTTTGATATTATTTTTTAATTATTTTCATTGTTAAATGTATCGTGGTTATACTTTCATTGTTATGTTTATCAATACAAAAATTATCAATACTATATAAGTAATTATGTTATTTCAATTATTTTGATATTGTTTGTTAAATGTATCTCGGATATTATGTGTCCGAACTTGAAATGACAACCAATAATTTTTGTTCCTTATGTCTGAAACTACGTGGAAAAGATAACCGGTTGTTTATTCACAAAATATTGAAATCAAGAAATATTAAAATCAATAAACATACAAATTTAAAAATATTCAAATTATCATAAAATACACAAGTATATCAAAAATATTAAAATAACACACAAAATAAAATAAAGATTTACGACCAAGAGTCAACAAAAAAAAAAGTTTAATTGTTTAGATTGAGGAAAAAATATACAATTATAATTCCGGATATAGGTTCGTGTTATTCGCAGACGGGTATCACTAATCACATATCATATCCGAATATGTTGCGAGTATTTTCTTATCGGATATTATCCGCATCACAATTTTATTTTTAGTTTTTATTCATTCCAGTCAATTGGAGTAATACTACACATTAGGATACCACAATTGGATACTGAGTTAACGTATATATGAATTTTTATTGATCAATTCAAAATCAAAATTCTTGTTTTATAAAAACAAAAAGAAAAAAAAATGTTCTTGTCTTGTTTTTATGTATGTGAGATATGTGAGGCGTTGGCAGTTAGTGTTAATGATGGCACTTGAAAGAGGTAGGTATTGTTAGTTGTGTGTTTGGTTAGGAGACCATCGTCCATCCTCTTTCTCTCTTTCTTTCCTGATAAGATAAGATCTCATGTCACCCATTCTATTCTGCCAAGTGTTGTTAATCACTGACCCAAAACACATTTTATATGAACCAATCAACCATATCGACATGTAATTTGCAGTCACATTCATATTTGAAATAATAAAGAAGAACTATGTCTTGGACCCCTTTGGCAACATCCATCTTTGGTCCAACTTGGTTCAAGTGAAATTGATGTGAGCTTAAATCTTCATCAATGAAGCCTGGGATTTGACTCCTCTAGAATTATTTCTATGAAATACATATACAGCGACGGATGTTTTCCCAAATCAATGGGGAAACGATAATTTAGGAGTAATTTTACACAACATGCTTTCGCAATATGATTGACAGCAGGATGAGGTGTAAGGTGTGAATTGAATTAAGTTAAATTATTTTATAGTATGAATATGATGTCCAACGTATGATCAATATCCTGCCGTGAGAGCATGTTGTGTAGAATTACTCGTAATCTAGGAAGGCTATTGTGAGAAATTTTAAAAAAATTGGAGGAGAGGGAGGGGGACGATAGTACATAATTTTGTATTTCTATCGTAAAATATGCTGATATATATATATATATATATATATATATATATATATATACTATCATTCAAAAATCTAGGGGGACAGCTTCCTCTCCTAATTCCTTAATAAACCCGCACTAAACATATGCTAAATAATTCTAAACAGTGGATTTTAGAGGATTTGAACCCCCGTGAAAAGGAGACTAGAAACAAAGAAAGTTTTGGTTATGTCCGTTTCTCTCTAGATAATTAATATCGTGTGAGTTTTGCCATCTCAGTGTCGTGCTTGTTTTGGGTTGTTTGAAATCATACATTGAAGAAATAATTGGTTCTTGTGGATCATTGAATATAAACAAACTAGTAACTATTATCTTCAAAAACAGAGAAGGAGTTTGAGAATAAAAGAGAAAAATTCAGAGAATATCTTCAAAAATTCAGATTCAAGGAGGAGAATTAGAAGAAAAAAATTTCAGGAACTTATTAATAAAGAAATTATAATAAATATGGAAAATATTGATTTTAATAATGATGATGTAATTCAGAATATTGATTCAAACATCCTAAATAATTGTGGATTAGAAGTTTCAATGGATTAACATAATAGAGGGAGATTAATTAACAGTAATGATAAGAGAAGAAGGTAATTATTCAAACAGAGAGTTATTACCATATTGTAGTAGCATTCGAAATCGATAAGAGGCATAAGCGAGATTCTAACAGGAGTAAGAGGCGACCTGATTGGATGAAGCAGCGAGTGTTAAGATCGTAGTAGAGATAGATCTAACATCTAACAGGAGATGATGGTTTTTGGGAGGCAACGAAATCGCCGCCATGGCTGTCGGTTCCAAAGGAATCGCCATGAGGGTTTATACGGCTAACTTGATGTAAAGGAAAATAATGAGCGGCAGGAAATGGTTTACCAGACATAGATCGTAGTAGAGATAGATCTAACAGGAGAAGATGGTTTTTGGGAGGCAACGAAATCGCCGCCATGGCTGTCGGTTGCAAAGGAATCGCCATTGATGGTTTAGGCGGCTAACTCGATGTAAAGGGAATCGCCAGTGATGAAGCAGCGAGTGTTGAAGCAGCGAGTGTTGGATGAGGCAGCGAGTGTTGGATGAAATCGCCGCCATGGCTGTCGGTTCCAAAGGAATCGCCATGAGGGTTTATGCAGCTAACTCGATGTAAAGGAAAATAATGAGCGGCAGGCCGTGCAAAGTAATTAGGTTTTATACCTAGGTTAAAGGAAAAGCAGGAAATGATTTCCTTTTATCTTTTTCTAGGGTTTGGGTTTTAAAAGGATAGGAAATGAAAGTCCTGGATTTGAAGGGATTTTGATTTTCCTAGGAATTAGATAGTTTAGGATGTTAAAATCCTAAATTTGGTTATATGTTGATGTTTTAGTGTTGTTATAGGAATGGTGTAATATCAAACTTGTAATAAACATTAAATATCAATATATGCAATATACGTAGGGCGTAAGAACCTACTATATTTTCTTCAAAAAAAAAACTATTATATTCATAAATCAATCATTCGAGACATAATCCAGGCGAGTGAATGTGTATACAAATAGTACTACAATTCAAATATGAATTACCTATCAATGCACTGCATATATCGATAGTTCGGGTTCGTGTAATTTTAATTTGGTGAAAACTCGGCGTGATTGGCAAATTTATACACTCGAATATATTTGTGTGCAATATGATGTTTTAAAGATATTCAGAATTTTTGTTGACAAGAAATAAGTTCTGGTAAATTTTCCAAACCTTCTGAATTTCTGTCTTTTTAGATTCTCCTGAAATATCTCTCATTTTTCAACATTTTGTTCTTAATTAGGATTATTACTGAATAATTATAACACAATTATAATTTTATATTTTTATGTGACAGAATACGACTATGAATTAATTTATTTAAAAATACAGATTTTGCCCCTTTTTAGCAAAATAGAATGAACTCCTGGGCCCCACTTCCATTATATTATATTAAAAAAAATTACAAGGACTATATATAGAAATAGGAACCCAAACAAAGGGATTTCAATTCCTTATTACAGTTGATCTTGACTGACTTTTCGAGATTGAAATTACTACAAAGACAGAAATTATGATACTTAAAATATCTCTCATTTTTCGACATTTTATTTTCAATTAGGATTCTTACCGAATAATTAGAACAAAATGAGAATTTATGTGACAGAATACGACTATACTATGGATTAATTTATTGACGATAAAAATACAAATTTCCCGTCCCTTTTTAGAAAAATAGAATGGACTAGTGATTCGTGAGTCCCGCTTCCATTAGATTATATTTAAAAAATTAGAAGGACTATATATAGAAATCGAAACCCAACAAAGGGATTTCAATTCCTTATTTAGGTTCACTTTGACTGATTTTTCGTCGAAATTAGCGCAAAGACATAAATTACGATACTAGTTTTTCAAAAACCGGGAAACTCAATTCAATTGAAAACCCGGTTTGTAAACCCCATTGTGACAATTATTTTGCAAAATGACATTTTAAAAATATTTAGAAGTAATTTTCATGACAAAAAGTAAGTATAAATTATGTTTTTGGAACATTTTCAAAATCCTCTAATTTTTCTAAATATTATCAAAAATCTGTTAACTTTGTAGATTCTCGTAAAATATCTCTCTTTTTTCGATATTTTGTTTTCCATAAGGATTATTACTGAATAATTAGAACAAAATTAGAATTTATGTGACAGAATACGACTATGAATTAATTTATTGACGAAAAAAATACAGATTTCCCATCCTCTTTTAGCAAAATAGAATGGACTAGTGACTCATGAGTCCCGCTTCCATTAGATTATATTTAAGAAATTGCAAGGACTATATATAGAAACCGAAACCCAACAAAGGGATTCCAATTCCATATTTTGGTTGAGCTTGATTGACTGACTTTCGTCGAAATTAGCGCAAAGACATAAGTTATGATACTAGTTTTTTCAAAAACCGGGAAACTCAATTCAATTGAAAACCCAGTTTGTAAACCCTAATGTGACAATTCTTGTGCAAAACGACATTAAAAAAATATTTAGCAGTAATTTTCGTGACAAAAAGTAAGTATAAATTATGTTTTTGGAACATATTAAAAATCCTCTAATTTTTCTGAATATTATAAAAAATCCGTTAACTTTTTAAATTCTCGTAAAATATCTCACTTTTTCTACATTTTGTTTTCAATTAGGATTAATACTGAATAATTGGAACAATATTAGAATTTATGTGACAGAATACGACTATGAATTAATTTATTGACGATAAAAATACAAATTTTCCGTTTTTTTTAGCAAAATAGGATGGACTAGTTACTCGTGAGTCCCGCTTTCATTAAGTTATATTTAAAAAATTACAAGGACTATATATAGAAACCGAAACCCAACAAAGGGATTTCAATTCCTTATTTAGGTTGACCTTGATTGACTTTTCGTCGAAACTAGCTAAAGACATAAATTACGATACTAGTTTTTTAAAAAACCGGAAAAGTCAATTCAATTGAAAACCCCGTTTGTGAACCCCAATGTGACAATTCTTGTGCAAAACAACATTTTAAAAATATTTAAAAGTAATTCCCGTGACAAAAAGTAAGTATAAAATATGTTTTTGGAACATTTTCAAAATCGTCTAATTTTTCTGAATATTATCAAAAATCCAATAACTTTTTAGATTCTCGTAAAATATCTCTCCTTTTTCGACATTTTGTTTTCAATTATGATTATTACTGAATAATTAGGACAAAATTAGATTTTTATGTGACAGAATACGACTATGAATTAATTAATTTACCATAGAATTCTTAATTAAAAATTGAAAGTGTCACGGCTTCATCCGGATGTCAAAAAATATTCAAAATATCGATTCATTCTAAAAAAAACGTTAAATAAATTTTTTATCTAGGAATTACGTGCTTTATTTTTCATTCGACCCTCAAAAGTAAAAAAAAATTAACAATTTGAATTTTTTTCCTTTTTGAAAAAATCATAATTGACAAAATGCGTTTTCCAAAAAGCCTCGAGTCTTCAAAATTCGGGACCGGTCCTTAATTATTTATCGCTTCTTACTTAATTTATTAATTAATCATGATAATTAGTATATCCGTTATTAGCTCGAAACAAAATGAACTTACTTATATATTAAATTTTTTTATTGGCATAAATGGATGGAGGATCACCGAGCCTTCTCTATTTACTCATTTTTAGCCAATGGGCTCATGACCCAGTGGTTGGGTGTGAGACACAAAAATCTTATGTCGTGAGAGATTATGGATTCGAGTTTCATTGACATCAATGGATGGAGGACCACAGAACCTTCTCCATTTACTCGTTTTTTTTATATATATATATTAGCTTTCTGCTGTATTGCTGCATAGATTAACTACTAGGAGCATCTAAGCTCAAGTCCAATTATTTCAACGGCCCATAATCTTGAGAATGACCAAAAGTATCTAATCCGACCCAATAATCTTCGATCCGAAGTCACCCACACCCACACCATAAGCAGGAAAATTGAAAAGCAAGGCATGCAAAACAAGTGTTTCGGTTGCGCGCAAAGTCAGTTTGGTGACCAACCGCTAAACAATCATATCTATATTCTCCATATAAAAGACCCCATCAGAATCTCCTTTCCTTTCCCCACACAAAATCAATATAGCATCCCCGTATTCCATTTCAAACTAACTCCAATACCCACAAACTTCATTCTCAGTCACACAACTTATTCCATTCATTCCCCCTTCTTTCTCAACTTTGATGCCCTTCTTCTCTTGTCTTTCCTTCCTCTCCCATCTTATTCTACTTCCACTTTTTATCTTTTCGTGTCATGTTTACACATGTTCGGGCCGGCCCGTGCCTGAATCGACGGCCACGTGGAGGTCTTTCGAGCATCTCGTCGGCACGGAAAGAGGCGGCCACGTGTCGGGCTTGTCGGACTTAAAGAGGTATTTCGCTCGATTCGGATACCTCCACGTGCCGGACTCGGAGAATTTAACCGACTCTTTCGATGAATTGTTCGAGTCTGCAGTCAGCTTGTACCAGACGAAAAACAATTTACCGATCACCGGTAAAGTCGACTCTACGACCGTAACGCAAATCATGGTACCTAGGTGCGGTATAAGCGACTTCACCAATACGAGTAGTACCAAAACGACAAAACTACACCACGTACAACACTTTGCGTTTTTCCCTGGCCAGCCGAGGTGGGCCCGCCCAGGCCCGTTAGAATTGACATATTCAATATCGCAAACGGCTATGGTAGATTATTTGTCTCGTGATGACGTGGCGAGGGTTTTTCAACGCGCCTTCTCGCGATGGGCCCAGGTGATCCCGATACGATTTTTTGAAATTGACGATTATGATTCCGCTGACGTCAAAATTGGATTTTATGGAGGTGATCATGGTGACGGGGAGCCTTTTGATGGCGTTTTGGGGATTTTAGCGCACGGGTTTTCCCCGGAGAGCGGCAGGCTGCACTTGGATGCGGCCGAGACATGGTCCGTAGATTTCTCGTCACAGAAATCTGACGTGGCGGTTGATTTGGAATCGGTCGTCACACATGAAATTGGGCATATATTAGGCTTGGCCCACTCTCCGGTGAAAGACGCGGTGATGTACCCGAGTCTTAGCCCGAGAACGAAGAAGGTAGACTTGAGGGTGGATGACGTGGAAGGGGTGCAAATACTTTACGGGTCCAAACCCGGGTTTCGTTTCAACGAGTTAATGGAGGCCGAAAAGTCTTCTGCGGGTTATGGGTTCGGATCCGCGAGAGGAAGATGTGTACATATTGGTCTTTTGCTGTTGTTAGTGAAAGTTGTCTTTTTGTGATTTTGTGGGTTTTGTAGATAGAAAAATTGGACGATAGAAATTGTGTGCATAGCTTGAATTGTTTCAGTAGGTAGACTTACTTAGATAATAATAGATGGTCAAAAGAGGAAACTCTTTTTTTTTTTGAAATTGAAGTGTAATTAGCAAAGTATTTATTTTGAAATTTTATGATTTCCTACAAAGTTAATTTAATTTAGAAATGAGTGACCTGTTCTTGTTCTGTTTTAATTTCTTAAAATCGATATATATCTAGTAGGGGCTTTGACTTGTATCATCTGATAAATAACAAGTGAGCAAAACCTTCAGTTAAAATATCAAATTTATCCCTCCAAAACTGCTGACCCGCTACACAGATATGTACAAAGTTGTAGAGAAGAGGCATGGCAGAATTATCTAAGCGTCAGTGTCACTCCATCAGAGATAAATGCCAGTCGTCGTTGATGTAATAATTGTTAGGAAATTTAGGTTTCTTTCCAATTGTTAATTGACCATTAAGCCTGGTGGTAAAGAAAAATAGAGAAAAGCACTAAACACAGATGTGGAGGTGGTAGAGATTTATCTTTTGTGGCGCTTATCTATTGAAGCGTCTTAAAGGTAGAGTTGCGGGAAGGTATAGTACCGTTTCTTCCTCAGAGCTGCGTCAAGATACGTTTTAGTGCCACATAGTTTCCTGGTCGCTGCATAAAGTTTTGAGTTTTGCCGCTTCTATTCAAGGAGTTGGTCAAAGGTCTTGTAACAAGAGAGTATTTATAAGCTACTTTAGTATTGTCATTATCAATTAATCTATCTACCAATCCAACTTTTATCCACTAGTAGTACAAGGAATATCCTAGAAAGAATATATTCTATTTAAGATAACAAGCTATTACTAATACTAGGAATATAGCCCGCGCTTCGCTGCGGGATATATTATTTGATAAGAAATAATATAATTAGCAAAAATAATAATTTTATATATTATTTGATATATTATTTGATATATTATTTCGCTGCGGGATATATTATTTCATATATTATTTGATAAGAAAATAGAAATATTTCTCGTGCTTCGCTGCGATTTTTCAAAATCTGTTATGATCATAAAATAATAATTTTATCTAAAATGTTACAAGTATAAAACAAAAGTAATTTTCATAAATGTTAATTTAAAAAAAAAAGTCTGATATTAAATAGTGTCACAAGTATTATGCAATAAATGCAAATTTTTTTCCTCCTCAAAACATATCATATGTTCCAAAAGAAAAATTCAAATGTTTTATTTAGAATACAAAACATGTCAAATAAAATAAAATTCTGAAAAAGACAAACAAAAAAACATAAAAGATGCAGCTTGGTACCAATCAAAAATATTATAATAAGCACAAAAAAACGCAGGTTGGTACCAATCAAAATTGTTATAATAAGCAAAAAAAAAAAAAAATACCAGCTGAGGCTAACAAAAAGTATTTGTGTGAATAGTATTTTATTAAATTCAAATATTTTATTTAGAACACAAGACATATGTCAATTATATTTATTAATACGATGAAAAATTCAAATATTTTATTTAGAACGCAAGATATATGTCAAATAAAATAAAATTAAAAAAAATAAAAATAAATAACCGGGATGAACAGTAAACGGTTGAACAGTAGTGAACAGTATCGGAGATGAACAGTGCGGTGAACAGTGCCCGCCGACGTGGCCTCACCATATCTCTTGTATTCTAAAATTAATGGGAGAGGGAATTAAAAAAATAAAAATAAATAACCGGGATGAACAGTAAACGGTTGAACAGTAGTGAACAGTATCGGAGATGAACAGTGTCGAACAGTGCGGGTGAACAGTGCCCGCCGACGTGGCCTCTCCGTATCTCTTGTATTCTAAAATTAATGGGAGGGGGAATTAGTAAGCTAGACTCTCAATTTGAACATGAATGAAAATGTCCATTAATCATCTTAACATCCTCCCCCAAACGAAACAAGGGACATCGTCACCGTGAGTTTGGAGGGTAGCCCAATGAAACGAGGAGAGAGAAGATCCTTTGTCAAAGCATCCACGACTTGATCGGAGGAGCAAATGAACTTTACGAGAAGTGGCTTATAATCAACATGATCTCGAATGAAGTGAAGATCAATTTCATTGTTTTTGTTACAGATATGAAATACGGGCTTCGATGCAAGAAACGTTAAACCGTGATTATCGCACCAAAGAACGGGAAATGATGGTAGAGAGAGATCAAGATCACGTAAAAGCGATTATAGACAAATGAGTTCGGTCGTTGCCATTGCAAGGCTACGAAACTCCGACTCCGCGCTAGATTGAGCAATGGTGTGTTGTTTCTTTGAGCTCAAATAAATGAGATTGGAGCCCACGAAGATACAAAATCCCGTCATGGACCGACGATCATCCGTGCAACTCGCCTAATCGACATCGGAGTATGCATGAAGCAAGATAACATCAAAATCTCGTAATTATAAACCATGCGATATCGTGCACTTCAAGTACCGTAAGACAGGTTTGACGGCAGCCCAATGGTCCTCGGTTGGACAATACATGATTTGAGAGAGTCGATTGACCGCAAATGCGATATCCGGTCCAGTAATAGTGACGTATTGAAGAACACCCACCACACTTCGATATTCAAAAGGATCGGAGAGAGGAGTACCTTGATGTTTGGAGAGAACCGAGCCGGAGGCGATAAGAGAAGAAATCGGTTTTGCTCCGTCCATCTTGGTTTTTGAGAGGCGAGAGGAGATATATCGAGCTTGATCGAGATGAAGTCCATTTAGCGTGTGAAGGACATGGATACCGAGGAAGTAGGATGAACGCCCAAGGTCTTTTAGAGAGAATTGAGTGCCGAGGTCACAAATTAAAGTGAAGAAAGAAGAATCAGAGGAGGTCGTGAATCCAAGATGAAGCAAGCATGAGCGACGTTTATGGAACCAAGCACGTGGTGCTTGCTTCAACCCATAAAGTGTCTTTTTTGACAAGCACACATGATTGGGAAACTCCGGATTTGAGAATCCCGGAGGTTGACTCATGTAAATAGTCTCGTTTAATTTGCCATGAAAAAATGCATTATTAATGTCCAATTTCTGAATGTTCCACCCATGAGAAGGACCAAGCGAAAGGACCACTCGAATCGTGACCGGTTTTACTACCGGACTAAACTTTTTCATATAACCAACCCTCCGGTTTGATTATATCCCTTAGCGACGAAATGAGCCCCGTGACGTTTGATCAAACCATCATGTCGACGTTTGAGTTTATAAACCCGTTTACACCCAACTATATTTTGATTTGATGGAGGCGGCACAAGAATCCATGTTTTATTTTGAACAAGAGTATCTAGTTCATTCGCCATTGCTTGTTGCAATGAGAGAAATTTATTCGCCGTCGAGAAACATGAAGGTTCCTCGTCTTCAATAGAAGTCATGAGCGCGAGATGATATTTTTTTACTGAAGGTGTAGTGCCTTAGGCCTATTTAATAGTTACGAAAGATTGTGTAATGCAACATTATTTATTCAGTAAAAGTATCTCATCAGTATCATTGTTAAGTGTATATGATTTTATTTTAATCTTAAAGAATAAAACCGGAATGATAATCTCGATCATATCATCAAAGTACGTGACTTTGATAGTGAAACTACGAATAAAACAAGATGCAATTCTAAAATTAATCCCTAGTAGTACATATGATGTTGTAGAGACAAACATACTTGCCTCGTAAAGCCGTGTACTCACACTAGTATGTTTGCAAATTGATGGTTACGTTTTACTAACCATGAATAATTGGTTATCAAGTTTGAAACATAGGTATGCAATAGAGATCATTGTTGTGTATCGTCTCGTCCCGCGCACAACACAGAGGATGAGGAATGCAGAGCGAATTGAAGGAAATAATGCCCTAGGCTAAACTGTTTAGCTTGTATGTAAACAAATGATAGTTATTATTTATGTGTTGTTAATCTAATATGATATATTTGTTGGGTATCGGAGTCGCTACAGAGTCGCGCACATCGGATTGAGAGACAGGGTCCGACCCGATCCCGAGGACCACGTCGTCGACCCGAAAGTACGAATCCTAAAATGTAACTACTTATATATAATTGTTATATATAAAGATTCATACCGCATGAAATTGATCACGGAGACGGGTTAATTATTGCGTAGTTGATGTCCTTTCTTCGATCCCGGTAACACGCACGTCCCACGCTCGCGCGGTTCAACACCTTGCTCGAAGATACTTTTTGTCGTATACAACCGGATAATATCCGATTCGTCTCCGACCTTACGGAGTATTTTGAGTACGACATGAAAATTGAGTATTTTGCTTGCGTTACACTTCAATTTAAATATTTTTTAAAAAAATATCATAATTTATTTTTTTGAAGGTGTTAGACATCTGTTTTTGCCTTTTTAAGATATTTTTGAAAAAAATTGAAATTTGTGTGTTTTTGTCATCAATTAAGGAGTATTTTGAGTACGACATGAAAATTGAATATTTTGCTTGTGTTACACTTCAATTTTAAATTTAAAAAAAATATATCATAATTAAACTTTTTGAAGATCTTAGACATCTGTTTTTGTATTTTTAAGAAATTTTTGAAAAAATTGAAATTTGTGTGTGTTAGTCTTCAATTACGGAGTATTTTGAGTACGACATGAAAATTGAGTATTTTTCCTGTGTTAAAAATAAATTTAAACATTTTTATAAAAAATATCTTAATTGAATTTTTTGAAGGTGTTAGACTTCAGTTTTTGCATTTTTGAGAATGTTTTAAAAAAATTGAAATTTGTGTGTGTTAGTCTTCAATTACGGAGTATTTTTAGTACGACATGAAAATTGAGTACTTTGCTTGTGTCAAACTTCAATTTTAAATTTAAAAAAAAAATCATAATTGAATTTTTTGAAGCTGTTAGATGTCTGTTTTTGCAATTTTATGAAATTTTGTAAAAAATTGAAATTTGTGTGTGTTAGTTTTCAATTACGGAGTATTTTGAGTACGACATGAAAATTGAATATTTTGTTTGTGTTACACTTCAATTTTAACATTTAAAAAAAAAATATCTTAATTGAATTTTTTGAAGGTGTTAGACTTCAGTTTTTGCAGTTTTAAGAAATTTTTGAAAAAATCAAAATTTGTATGTGTTAGTATTCAATTACTGAGTATTTTGAGTACGACAAGAAAATTGAGTATTTGCTTGTGTTATACTTCAATTTTAACATTTTTTATGAAATATCATAATTGAATTTTTTTGAAGATGTTAGACTTCAGTTTTTGAATTTTTATGAAATTTAGAAAGAAATTGAAAATTTGTGTGTGTTAGTCTTCAATTACGGAGTATTTTGAGTACGACATGAAAATTGAGTATTTTGCTTGTGTTTCACTAATATTTTGTCATTTTTAAAAGAAATATTATAATTGAATTTTTTGAAGGTGTTAGAATTCTGTTTTTGCATTTTTAAGAAATATTTGAAAAAATTTAAATTTGCTTGTGCTAGTCTTCAATTACGGAGTATTTTGAGTACGACATGAAAATTGAGTATTAAATTTTAACATTCTTTTAAAAAAATATATTAATTGAATATTTTTAAGGTGTTAGACTTCAGTTCTTGCATTTTTAAGAACGTTTTAAAAAAATTGAAACTTGTGTGTATTAGTCTTCAATTACGGAGTATTTTGAGTACGACATGAAATTTGAGTATTTCGCTTGTGTTATACTTTAATTTTAACATTTTAAAAAAAAAATATCTTAATTGAAATTTTGAAAGTGTCAGACTTCTGTTTTTGCATTTTTAAGAAATTTTGGAAAAATTTAAATTTGTGCGTGTTAGTCATCAATTACGTAGTATTTTGAATACGACATGAAAATTGAGTATTATGCATCTGCACACTAAAATTTTAACATTTAAAAAAAAAATATCATAATTGAATTTTTTGAAGGTGTGAAGACTTCAGTTTTTGCATTTTTAAGAAAGTTTTGAAAAAATTGAAATTTCCGCGTGTTAGTCTTCAATTACGAAGTATTTTGATTACGACATGAAAATTGAGTATTTTGTTTGCGTTATAATTAAATTTTAACATTTTTAAAAAAAAATATCTTAATTTAATTTTTTGAAGGTGTCAGACTTCTGTTTTTGCAATATTATGAAATTTTGTAAAAAATTGAAATTTGTGTGTGTTAGTATTCAATTACGGAGTATTTTTAGTACGACGTGAAAATTGAATATTTTGTTTGTGTTACACTTCAATTTTAACATTTTTCAAAAAAATATCTTAATTTAATTTTTTGAAGGTGTTAGACTTCTATTTTTGCAATTTTTTGAAATTTTGTACAAAATTGAAATTTGCGTGTGTTAGTTTTCAATTACGGAGTATTTTGAGTACGATATGAAAATTGAGTATTTTCCGTGTGTTCCACTTCAATTTTAACATTTTTTTTAAAAAAATATCATAATTGAACATTTTGAAGGTGTTAGACTTCTATTTTTGCATTTTTAAGAATTTTCTGAAAAACTTGAAATTTTTGTATGTCAGTCTTCAATTACGGAGTATTTTAAGTATGACATGACAATTGAGTATTTAGCTTGTGTTACACTTAAATTTTAACTAATTTTATAAAAATATCTTAATTGAATTTTTTGAAGGCGTTAGTTAGACTTCAGTTTTTGCGTTTTTAAGAAATTTTTGAAAAAATTTAAATTTGTGTGTGTTACTCATCAATTATGGAGTACTTTGAGTACGACATGAAAATTTAGTATTTTGCTTCTGTTAAACTTCAATTTTATCATTTTTTTAAAAATATCTTGTTTGAATGTTTTTAAGGTCTTAGATTTCAATTTTTGCATTTTTAAGAAAGTTTTGAAAAAATAAAAATTTGTGTGTGTTAGTCTTCAATTATGGAGTATATTGAGTACGACATGAAAATTGAGTATTTTACTTGTGTTACTCTTAGATTTTAACATTTAAAAAAAAAATATCTTATTGAATTTTTTGAAGGTGTTAGACTTCATTTTTTGCATTTTGAAGAAAGTTTTGAAAACATTGAAATTTGTGTGTGTTAGTCTTCACTTACGGAGTATTTTGTGTACGATATGAAAATTGAGTATTTTCCTTGTGTTCCACATTAATTTTAACATTTTTAAAAAAAATATCATAATTGAACTTTTTGAAGGTGTTATACTTCTATTTTTGGATTTTTAAGAAATTTTTTATAAATTTGTGCGTGTTTGTCTTCAATTACGGAGTATTTTGAGTATAACATGAAAACAGAGTATTTTTCTTGTGTCACACTTAAATTTTAACAATTTTTATAAAAATAGCTTGATTGAATTTTTTGAAGGTGTTAGACTTCAGTTTTTGCATTTTTAAGATATTTTTGAAAAAATTGAAATTTGTGTGTGTTAGTCTTCAATTATGGAGTATATTGAGTACGACATGAAAATTGAGTATTTTCCTTGTGTTACACTTCAATTTTAACATTTTTACATAAAATATCTTAATTGAATTTTTTGAAGATGTTATACTTCATTTTTTGAATTTTTAAGAAAGTTTTGAAAACATTGAAATGTGTGTGTGTTAGTCTTGAATTACGGAGTATTTTGAGTACGACATGAAAATTGAGTATTTTCCTTCTGTTAAACTTAAATTTTAACATTCTTTAAAAAAATATCTTAATTGAATATTTTGAAGGTGTTAGACTTCTATTTTTGTAGTTTTAAGAAAGCTTTGAAAAAGAAGAAATTTTTGTGTGTGAGTCTTCAATTACGAAGTATTTTGAGTACGACATGAAAATTGAGTATTTTGCTTGTGTTAAACTTAAATTTTACTTAAATTTTAACCATTTTTATAAAAATATCTTAATTGAATTTTTTGAAGGTGTTAGACTTCTGTTATTGCGTTTTTAAGAAAGTTTTTGAAAAAATTGAAATTTGTGTGTGTTAGTCATCAATTATGGAGTATTTTGAGTACGACATGAAAATTGGGTATTTTGCTTCTGTTACACTTCGATTTTAACATTTTTTTAAAAACATCTTGTTTGAATTTTTTTGAATGTCTTAGATTTCAGTTTTTGAATTTTTAAGAAAGTTTTGAAAAAATTGAAATTTGTGTGTGTTAGTCTTCAATTACGGAGTATATTGAGTACGACATGACAATTGAGTATTTTCCTTGTGTTACACTTTGATTTTAACATTTTAAAAAAACATATCTTATTGAATTTTTTGAAGGTGTTAGATTTCTTTTTTTGCATTTTTAAGTGAGTTTTGAAAACATTGAAATTTGTGTGTGTTATTCTTCAATTACGGAGTATTTTGAGTACGATATGAAAATTGAGTACTTTCCTTGTTTTGCACTTCAATTTAAATTTTTTTTTTAAAATAACAATTGAACTTTTTGAAGGTGTTAGACTTCTATTTTTGCATTTTTAAGAATTCTTTGAAAAAATTGAAATTTTTGTATGTTAGTCTTCAATTACGAAGTATTTTGAGTACGACATGAAAATTGAGAATTTTGCTTGTGTTACACTTAAATTTTAACTATTTTTATAAAAATATCTTAATTGAATTTTTTGAAGGTGTTAGACTTCAGGTTTTACATTTTTAAGAAATTTTTTGAAATTTTTTTAATTTGTGTGTGTTAGTCTTCAATTATGGAGTATTTTGAGTATGACATGAAAATTGGGTATTTTGCTTGTGTTACACTTCAATTTTAACATTTTTTTAAAAAATATCTTGTTTGAATTATTTGATGTTCTTAGATTTCAGTTTTTGCATTTTTAGGAAAGTTTTGACGAAATTGAAATTTGTGTGTGTTAGTCTTCAATTACGGAGTATTTTGTGTACGACATGACAATTGAGTAGTTTGCTTGATTTACACTTAAATTTTTACTATTTTTATAAAAATATCTTAATTGAATTTTTTGAAGGTGTTAGACTTCAGTTTTTGCATTTTTATGAAATTTTTGAAAAAATTTAAATTTGTGTGTGTTAGTCATCAATTATGGATTATTTTGAGTACGACATGAAAATTGGGTATTTTGCTTGTGTTACACTTCCAATTTAACATTTTAAAAAAAAATATCTTGTTTGAATTTTTTGAAGGTCTTAGATTTCAGTTTTTGCATTTTACAGAAAGTTTTGAAAAAATTGAAATTTGTGTGTGTTATTCTTCAATTACGGGGAATTTTGAGTACGATATAAAAATTGAGTATTTTGCTCGTGTTACACTTAAATTTTAATTATTTTTATAAAAATATCTTAATTGAATTTTCTGAAGGCGTTAGACTTCAGGTTTTGCATTTTTAAGAAATTTTTTGAAAAAATTTAAATTTGTGTGTGTTAGTCTTCAATTATGGAGTATTTTGAGTACGACATGAAAATTGCTTATTTTGCTTGTGTTACACTTCAATTTTAACATTTTTATAAAATATATCTTGTTTGAATTTTTTGAAGGTCTTAGATTTCAGTTTTTGCATTTTCAAGAAAGTTTTGACGAAATTGAAATTTGTGTGTGTTAGTCTTCAATTACGGTGTCTTTTGAGTATGACATGACAATTGAGTATTTTGTTTGTGTTACATTTAAATTTTAACTATTTTTATAAAAATATCTGAATTGAATTTTTTTAAGGTGCTAGACTTCAGTTTTTACGTTTTTAAGAAATTTTCGAAAAAAAATTAAATTTGTGTGTGTTAGTAATCAATTATGGAGTATTTTGAGTACGACAAGAAAATTGGGAATTTTGCTTGTGTTACACTTCAATTTTAACATTTTTAAAAAATATATCTTCTTTGAATTTTTTGAAGGTCTTAGATTTCAGTTTTTGCATTTTTAAGAAAGTTTTGAAAAAATTGAAATATGTGTGTGTTAGTCTTCAATTATGGAGTATATTGAGTACGACATGAAAATTGAGTATTTTCCTTGTGTCACACTTCGATTTTAACATTTTTAAAAAAAATATCTTATTGAATTTTGGATTATTTTGAAGGTGTTCGACTTCAGTTTTTGTAGTTTTAAGAAATCTTTGAAAAAAATGAAATTTTTCTTAGTTAGTCTTTAATTACGGAGTATTTTGAGTACGACATGAAAATTGAGTATTTTCTTGTGTTACACATCAATTTTAACATTTTTTTAAAAAAATATCATAATTGAATTTTTTGAATTTGTTAGACATCTGTTTTTGCATTTTTTAAAAATTTGTGTGTGTTAGTCTTCAATTACGGAGTATTTTGAGTACGACATGAAAATTGAGTATTTTGCTTGTGTCACACTTAAATTTTAACAATTTTTATAAAAATAGCTTGATTGGATTTTTTGAAGGTGTTACACTTCAGTTTTTGCATTTTTAAGAAATGTTTGAAAAAATTGAAATTTGTGTGTGTTAGTCTTTAATTATGGAGTATTTTGAGTACGATATGAAAATTGAGTATTTTCCTTGTGTTCCACTTCATTTTTAACTTTTTTTTAAAAAATGTCATAATTGAACTTTTTGAAGGTGTTAGACTTCTTTTTTTTGCATTTTTAAGAATTTTTTGATAAAATTGAAATTTGTGTGTGTTAGTCTTGAATTACAAATTATTTTGAGGAAGACATAACAATTGAGTATTTTGCTTGTGTTACACGTAAATTTGTACTATTTTTATAAAAATATCTTAATTGAATTTTTTGAAGGTGTTAGACTTCAGTTTTTGCGTTTTTATGAAATTTTTGAAAAAATTTAAATTTGTGTGTGTTAGTCATCAATTACGGAGAATTTTGAGTACGACATAAAAATTGAGTATTTTCCTTGTGTTCCACTTCAATTTTAACATTTTTAAAAGAAATATCATAATTGAACTTTTTGAAGGAGATAGACTTCTATTTTCGCATTTTTAAGAATTTTCTGAAAAACATGAAATTTTTGTATGTTAGTCTTCTATTACGGAGTATTTTGTGTACGACATGACAATTCAGTATGTTGCCTGTGTTACACTTTAATTTTAACAATTTTTATAAAAATAGCTTGATTGAATTTTTTGAAGGTGGACTTCAGTTTTTGCATTTTTAAGATATTTTTGAAAAAATTGAAATTTGTGTGTGTTAGTCTTCAATTATGGAGTATATTGAGTACGACATGAAAATTCAGTACTTTCCTTGTGTTACTCTTCAATTTTAACATTTTTATAAAAAATATCTTTATAGAATTTTTTGAAGGTGTTAGACTTCATTTTTTGCATTTTTCAGAAAATTTTGAAAACATTGAAATGTGTGTGTGTGTTAGTCTTCAATTACGGAGTATTTTGAGTACGATATTAAAATTGATTATTTTCCTTGTGTTCCACTTGTATTTTAACTTTAGACTTCTATTTTTGCATTTTTAACAATTTTTTGAAAAAATTGAAATTTGTGTGAGTTAGTCTTCAATTATGGAGTATTTTGAGTACAACATGAAAATTGAGTATTTTGCTTGTGTTACACTTAAATTTTAAGTATTTTTATAAAAATATCTTAAATGAATTTTTTGAAGGTGTTAGACTTCAGTTTTTGCGTTTTAAAGAAATTTTCGAAAAAAAATTAAATTTGTGTGTGTTAGTAATCAATTATGGAGTATTTTCAGTACGACATGAAAATTGGGTATTTATCTTGTGTTACACTTCAATTTTAACATTTTAAAAAAAAATATCTTCTTTGAATTTTTTGAAGGTCTTAGATTTCAGTTTTTGCATTTTTTAAAAAATTGTTTGTGTTAGTCTTCAATTACGGAGTATTTGAGTACGACATGAAAATTGAGTATTTTGCTCGTGTCACACTTAAATTTTAACAATTTTTATAAAAAATATCTTAATAGAATTTTTTGAAGGTGTTAGACTTCATTTTTTGCATTTTTAAGAAAATTTTGAAAACATTGAAATGTGTGTGTGTGTTAGTCTTCAATTACGGAGTATTTTGAGTACGATATTAAAATTGATTATTTTCCTTGTGTTCCACTTCTATTTTAACTTTTTTTAAAAAAATATCATAATTGAACTTTTTGAAGGTGTTAGACTTCTATTTTTGCATTTTTAACAATTTTTTGAAAAAATTGAAATTTTTGTGAGTTAGTCTTCAATTACGGAGTATTTTGAGTACAACATGAAAATTGAGTATTTTGCTTGTGTTACACTTAAATTTTAAGAATTTTTATAAAAATATCTTAAATGAATTTTTTGAAGGTGTTAGACTTCAGTTTTTGCGTTTTTGAGAAATTTTCGAAAAAAAATTAAATTTGTGTGTGTTAGTAATCAATTATGGAGTATTTTCAGTACGACATGAAAATTGGGTATTTTGCTTGTGTTACACTTCAATTTTAACATTTTAAAAAAAATATCTTCTTTGAATTTTTTGAAGGTCTTAGATTTCAGTTTTTGCATTTTTTAAAAAATTGTTTGTGTTAGTCTTCAATTACGGAGTGTTTGAGTACGACATGAAAATTGAGTATTTTGCTTGTGTCACACTTAAATTTTAACAATTTTTATAAAAATAGCTTGATCGAATTTTTTGAAGGTGTTAGACTTCAGTTTTTTTATTTTTAAGAAATTTTTGAAAAAATTGAAATTTGTGTGTGTTAATATTCAATTATGGAGTATAATGAGTACGGCATGAAAATTGAGTATTTTCCTTGTGTTACACTTCAATTTTAACATTTTCATAAAAAATATCTTAATAGAATTTTTTGAAGGTGTTAGACTTCATTTTTTGCATTTTTAAGAATGTTTTGAAAACATTGAAATGTGTGTGTGTTAGTCTTCAATTACGGAGTATTTTGAGTACGAAATGAAAATTGAGTATTTTCCTTATGTTCCACTTCAATTTTAACTTCTTTTTTAAAAAATGTCATAATTGAACTTTTTGAAGGTGTTAGACTTCTATTTTTGCATTTTTAGGAATTTTTTGAAAAAATTGAAATTTGTGTGTGTTGTTAGTCTTCAATTACGGAGTATTTTGAATACGACATGAAAATTGAGTATTTTGCTTGTGTTACACTTCAATTTTTACATTTTTATAAAAAATATCTTAATAGAATTTTTTTAGGTGTTATACTTCATTTTTTGCATTTTTAAGAAAGTTTTGTAAACATTGAAATGTATGTGTGTTAGTCTTCATTTACGGAGTATTTTGAGTACGAAATGAAAATTGAGTATTTTCCTTATGTTCCACTTCAATTTTAACTTCTTTTTTAAAAATGTCATAATTGAAATTTTTTAAGGTGTTAGACTTCTATTTTTGCATTTTTAAGAATTTTTAAAAAAAATTGAAATTTGTGTGTGTTAGTCTTCAATTACGGAGTATTTTGAGTACGGCATGAAAATTGAGTATTTTGCTTGTGTTATACTTTAATTTTACATATTTTTATAAAAATATCTTAACAGAATTTTTTGAAGGTGTTAGACTTAAGTTTTTTCGTTTTTATGAAATTTTTTGAAAAAAATTAAATTTGTGTGTGTTAGTCTTCAATTATGGAGTATTTTGAGTACGACATGAAAATATGGTATTTTGCTTGTGTTACACTTCAGTTTTAACATTTTTTTAAAAAATATCTTGTTTGAATTTTTAGAAGGTCTTAGATTTCAGTTTTTAAAATTTTAAGAATGTTTTGAAGAATTTGAAATTTGTGTGTGTTAGTCTTCAATTACGGACTATTTTGAGTACGACATGAAAATTGAGTATTTTCCATGTGTTAAACTTAAATTTTAACATTCTTTTAAAAAATATCTCAAATGAATATTTTGAAGGTGTTAGACTTCAGTTTTTGTAGTTTTAAGAATGCTTTGAAAAAAATGAAATTTTTGTGTGTTAGTCTTCAATTACGGAGTATTTTGAGTACGACATGAAAATTGAGTATTTTGCTTGTGTTACACATCAATTTGAATATTTAAAAAAAAAATCATAATTGAATTTTTTGAATTACGGAGTATTTTTCTTGTGTTAGACTTCAGTTTTTGTAGTTTTAAATATGCTTTGAAAAAAATGAAATTTTTGTGCGTTACACTTCAATTACGAAGTATTTTGTGTACGACATGGAAATTGAGTATTTTGCTTGTGTTACACTTAAATTTTAACTATTTTTATAAAAATATCTTAATTGAATTTTTTTGAAGGTGTTAGACTTCAGTTTTTGCGTTTTTAAAAAATTTTCGAAAAAATTAAATTTGTGTGTGTTAGTCATCAATTATGGAGTATTTTGAGTACGACATGAAAATTGGGTATTTTGTTTGTGTTACACTTCAATTTTAACATTTTTTAAAAAAATATCTTGTTTCAATTTTTTGAAGGTCGTAGATTTCAGTTTTTGCATTTTTAAGAAAGTTTTGACGAAATTGAAATTTTTGTGTGTTAGTCTTTAATTACGGAGTATTTTGAGTACGCCATGAAAATTGAGTATTTTCCATGTGTTAAACTTAAATTTTAACATTCTTTTAAAAATTATCTTAATTGAATATTTTGAAGGTGTCAGACTTCAGTTTTTGTAGTTTTAAGAAAGCTTTCTAAAAAATGAAATTTTTGTGTGTTAGTCTTCAATTACGGAGTATTTTGAGTACGACATGAAAATTGATTATTTTGCTTGTGTTACACTTAAATTTTAAGTATTTTTATTTAAATATCTTAATCGAATTTTTTGAAGATGTTAGACTTCAGTTTTTGTGTTTATAAGAAATTTTTGAAAAAATTTAAATTTGTGTGTGTTAGTCATCAATTATGGAGTATTTTGAGTACGACATGAAAATTGGGTATTTTGCTTGTGTTACACTTCAATTTGGACATTTTTTTAAAACATATCTTGTTTGAATTTTTTGAATGTCTTAGATTTTAGTTTTTGCGTTTTTAAGAAAGTTTTGAAAAAATTGAAATTTGTGTGTGTTAGTCTTCAATTATGGAGTATATTGAGTACGACACGAAAATTGAGTACTTTCCTTGAGTTACACTTCGATTTTAACATTTTTTTAAAAAATATCTTATTGATTTTTTTGAAAGTTAGACTTCTATTTTTGCATTTTTAAGATTTTTTTGAAAAAATTGAAATTTTTGTGTGTTAATCTTCAATTACGGAGTATTTTGAGTACGACATGAAAATTGAGTATTTTTCTTGTGTTACACTTAAATTTTAACTATTTTTATAAAAATATCTTAATTGAATTTTTTGAAGGTGTTAGACTTCAGTTTTTGCATTTTTTAGAATTTTTTTTTAAAAATTCAAATTTGTGTGTGTTAGTCTTCAATTAGGGAGTATTTTGAGTACGATATGAAAATTGATTATTTTCGTAATGTTCCACTTCAATTTTAACATTTGTTTTTAAAATATCATAATTGAACTTTTTGAAGGTGTTAGACTTATATTTTTTGCATTTTTAAGAATTTTTTGAAAAAATTGAAATTTGTGTGAGTTAGAATTCAATTACGGAGTATTTTGAGTACGACATGAAAATTGAGTATTTTGCTTGTGTTACACTTACATTTTAACTATTTTTATAAAAATATCTTAATTGAATTTTTTGAAGGTGTTAGACTTAAGTTTTTGCGTTTTTAAGAAATTTTTGAAAAAATTTAAATTTGTGTGTGTTAGTCATCAATTATGGAGTATTTTGAGTTCGACACGAAAATTGGGTATTTTGCTTGTGTTACACTTCAATTTTAACATTTTTTTAAAAAATATCTTGTTTGAATTTTTTGAAGGTGTTAGAATTCAGTTTTTACATTTTTGAGAAAGTTTTGAAAAAATTGAAATTTGTGTGTGTTATTCTTCAATTACGGAGTATTTTGAGTACGACATGAAAATTGAGTATTTTCCATGTGTTAAACTTAAATTGTAACATTCTTTTAAAAAATATCTTAATTGAATATTTTGAAGGTGTCAGACTTCAGTTATTGTAGTTTGAAGAAAACTTTCAAAAAAAATGAAATTTTTGTGTGTTAGTCTTCAATTACGGAGTATTTTGAGTACGACATGTAAATTGAGTATTTTGCTTGTGTTACACTAAAGTTTTAAGTAGTTTTAAAAAATATGTCCATCGAATTTTTTGAAGGAGTTAGACTTCAGTTTTAGCGTTTTTAAGAAATTTTTGAAAAAATTTAAATTTGTGTGTGTTAGTTATCAATTATGAAGTATTTTGAGTACGACATGAAAATTGGGTATTTTGCTTGTGTTACACTTCAATTTTAACATTTTTTCACAAAATATCTTGTTCGAATTTTTTGAAGGTCCTAGATTTCAATTTTTGCATTTCTAAGAAATTTTTTGAAAAAATTTAAATTTCTGAGTGTTAGTCTTCAATTATGGAGTATTTTGAGTACGACATGAAAATTGGGTATTTTGCTTGTGTTACACTTCAATTTTAACATTGTTTTAAAAAATATCTTGTTTGAATTTTTTGAAGGTCTTAGATTTCAGTTTTTGCATTTTTAAGAAAGTATTGAAAAAATTGAAATTTGTGTGTGTTAGTCTTCAATTGTGTTGTATATTGAGTACGGCATGAAAATTGAGTATTTTCCATGTGTTACACTTCGATTTTAAAATTTTTTTAAAAAATATCTTATTGAATTTTTTGAAGGTGTTTGACTTCATTTTTTGCATTTTTAAGAAAGTTTTGAAAACTTTGAAATTTGTGTGTGTTAGTCTTCAATTACGGAGTATTTTGAGTACAATATAAATTGAGTATTTTCCTTGTGTTCCACTTCAATTTAAAAAAATTTTAAAAAATATCTTAATTGAATTTTTTTAAGGTGTAGACTTCAGTTTTTGCGTTTTTAAGAAATTTTTGAAAAAATTTAAATTTGTGTGTGTTAGTCATCAACTATGGAGTATTTTGAGTTCGACATGAAAATTGGGTATTTTGCTTGTGTTACACTTCAATTTTAACATTTTTTTTTTAAAATATCTTGTTTGAATTTTTTGAAGGTCTTAGAATTCAGTTTTTACATTTTTGAGAATGTTTTGAAAAAATTGAAATTTGTGTGTGTTATTCTTCAATTACGGAGTATTTTGAGTACGACATGAAAATTGATTATTTTCCATGTGTTAAACTTAAATTTTAACATTCTTTTAAAAAAATTCTTAATTGAATATTTTCAAGGTGTCAGACTTCAGTTATTGTAGTTTTAAGAAAGCTTTCAAAAAAATGAAATTTTTGTGTGTTAGTCTTCAATTAAGGAGTATTTTGAGTACGACATGAAAATTGAGTATTTTGCTTGTGTTACACTAAAATTTTAAGTATTTTTATAAAAATATCTCAATCGAATTTTTTGAAGGTGTTAGACTTCAGTTTTATCGTTTTTAAGAAATTTTTGAAAAAATTGAATTTCTGTGTGTTATTTTTCAATTACGGAGTATTTTTAGTACGACAGGAAAATTGAGTATTTTCCATGTGTTAAACTTAAATTTTAACATTCTTTTAAAAAATATCTTAATTGAATATTTTGAAGGTGTCAGACTTCGGTAATTGTAGTTTTAAGAAAGCATTCAAAAAAATGAAATTTTTGTGTGTTAGTCTTCAATTACGGAGTATTTTGAGTACGACATAAAAATTGAGTATTTTGCTTGTGTTACACTTCAATTTTAACTTTTTTTGAAAAAATATCATAATTGAATTTTTTGAATGTGTTAGACACGTGTTTTGCATTTTTCAGAAATTTTTTAAAAATTTGGGTGTGTTAGTCTTCAATTACGGAGTATTTTGAGTACGGTATGAAAATTGAGTATTTTGCTTGTGTCACACTTAAATTTTAACAATTTTTATAAAAATAGGTTGATTGAATTTTTTGATGGTGTTAGACTTCAAATTTCTTATTTTTAAGATATTTTTGAAAAAATTGAAATTTGTGTGTGTTAGTCTTCAATTATGGAGTATATTGAGTACGACATGAAAATTGAGTATTTTCCTTGTGTTACACTTCAATTTTAACATTTGTTTTAAAAATATCATAATTCAACTTTTTGAAGGTGTGTTAGACTTCTATTTTTGCATTTTTAAGAATTTTTTGAAAAAATTGAAATTTTTGTGTTAGTCTTCAATTACGGAGTATTTTGAGTATGACATGAAAATTGAGTATTTTGCTTGTGTTACACTTAAATATGAACTATTTTTATAAAAATATCTTTATTGAATTTTTTGAAGGTGTTAGAGTTCAGTTTTTGCATTTTTAAGAAAAAAATATTAAAAATTCAAATTTGCGTGTGTTAGTCTCCAATTAGGGAGTATTTTGAGTACGATATGAAAATTGAGTATTTTCGTAGTGTTCCACTTCAATTTTAACATTTGCTTTAAAAATATCATAATTGAACTTTTTGAAGGTGTGTTAGACTTCTATTTTTGCATTTTTAAGAATTTTTTGAAAAAATTGAAATTTTTGTGTGTTAGTCTTCAATTACGGTGTATTTTGAGTATGACATGAAAATTGAGTATTTTGCTTGTGTTACACTTAAATATTAACTATTTTTATAAAAATATCTTTATTGAATTTTTTGAAGGTGTTAGACTTCAGTTTTTGAATTTTTAAGAAAAAAATATTAAAAATTCAAATTTGCGTGTGTTAGTCTCCAATTAGGGAGTATTTTGAGTATGATATGAAAATTGAGTATTTTCGTAGTGTTCCACTTCAATTTTAACATTTGTTTTAAAAATATCATAATTGAACTTTTTGAAGGTCACTTCAATTTTGGCATTTTTAAGAATTTTTTGAAAAAATTGAAATTTTTGTGAGTTAGAATTCAATTACGGAGTATTTTGAGTACGTCATGAAAATTGAGTATTTTGCTTGTGTTACACTTAAATTTTAAGTATTTTTATAGAAATATCTTAATCGTATTTTTTGAAGGTGTTAGACTTCAGTTTTTGCGTTTTTATGAAATTTTTGAAAAAATTTAAATTTGTGTGTGTTAGTCATCAATTATGGAGTATTTTGAGTATGACATGAAAATTGGGTATTTTGCTTGTGTTACACTACAATTTTAACATTTTTTTAAAAAATATCTTGTTTGAATTTTTTGAAGGTCTTAGATTTCAGCTTTTACATTTTTAAGAAAGTTTTGAAAAAATTGAAATTTGTGTGTGTTAGTCTTCAATTATGGAGTATATTGAGTACGACATGAAAATTGAGTATTTTCCTTGTGTTACACTTCGATTTTAACAATTTTTTAAAAAATATCTTATTGAATTTTTTGAAGGTGTTAGACTTCATTTTTTGCATTTTTAAGAAAGTTTTGAAAACATTGAAATTTGTGTGTGTTAGTCTTCAATTACGGAGTATTTTCAGTGCGATATGAAAATTGAGTATTTTCCTTGTGTTCCACTTCAATTTTAACATTTTTTAAAAACTATCATAATTGAACATTTTGAAGGTGTTAGACTTCAATTTTTGCATTTTTAAGAATTTTTTGAAAAAATTGAAATTTTTCTGTGTTAGTCTTCAATTACGGAGTATTTTGAGTACGACATGAAAATTGAGTATTTTGCTTATGTTACACTTAAATTTTAATTATTTTTATAAAAATATCTTAATTGAATTTTTTGAAGGTGTTAGACTTCAGTTTTTGCATTTTTTAAAAAAAATATTAAAAATTCAAATTTGCGTGTGTTAGTCTCCAATTAGGGAGTATTTTGAGTACGATATGAAAATTGAGTATTTTCGTAGTGTTCCACTTCAATTTTAACATTTGTTTTAAAAATATCATAATTGAACTTTTTGAAGGTGTTACACTTCAATTTTGGCATTTTTAAGAATTTTTTGAGAACATTGAAATTTGTGTGAGTTAGAATTCAATTACGGAGTATTTTGAGTACGACATGAAAATTGAGTATTTTGCTTGTTTTACACTTAAATTTTAAGTATTTTTATAGAAATATCTTAATCGAATTTTTTGAAGGTGTTAGACTTCAGTTTTTGCGTTTTTAAGAAATTTTTGAAAAAAATTAAATTTGTGTGTGTTAGTCATCAATTATGGAGTATTTTGAGTATGACATGAAAATTGGGTATTTTGCTTGTGTTACCCTACAATTTTAACATTTTTTTAAAAAATATCTTGTTTGAATTTTTTTAAGGTCTTAGATTTCAGTTTTTACATTTTTAAGAAAGTTTTGAAAAAATTGAAATTTGTGTGTGTTAGTCTTCAATTATGTAGTATATTGAGTACCACATGAAAATTGAGTATTTTCCTTGTGTTACACTTCGATTTTAACATTTTTAAAAAATATATATTATTGAATTTTTTGAAGGTGTTAGACTTCATTTTTTGCATTTTTAAGAAAGTTTTGAAAACATTGAAATTTGTGTGTGTTAGTCTTCAATTACGGAGTATTTTCAGTGCGATATGAAAATTGAGTATTTTCCTTGTGTTCCACTTCAATTTTAATATTTGTTTTAAAAATATCATAATTGAACTTTTTGAAGGTGTTAGACTTCAATTTTGGCATTTTTAAGAATTTTTTGAAAAAATTGAAATTTTTGTGAGTTAGAATTCAATTACGGAGTATTTTGAGTACGACATGAAAATTGGGTATTTTGTTTGTGTTACACTTCAATTTTAACATTTTAAAAAAAATATCTTGTTTCAATTTTTTTAAGGTCGTAGATTTCAATTTTTGCATTTTTAAGAAAGTTTTGACGAAATTGAAATTTGTGTGTGTTAGTCTTCAATTACGGAGTATTTTGAGTACGACATGAAAATTGAGTATTTTGCTTGTGTTACACTTAAATTTTAAGTATTTTTATAAAAATATCTTAATCGAATTTTTTGAAGTTGTTAGACTTCAGTTTTTGCGTATTTAAGAAATTTTTGAAATTTTTTTAATTTGTGTGTGTTAGTCATCAATTATGGAGTATTTTGAGTACGACATGAAAATTGGGTATTTTGCTTGTGTTACACTTCCATTTTAACATTTTTTTAAAAAATATCTTGTTCGAATATTTTGAAGGTCTTAGATTTCAGTTTTTGCATTTTTAAGAAAGTTTTGAAAAAATTGAAACTTGTGTGTGTTATTCATCAATTACGGAGTATTTTGAGTACGACATGAAAATTGAGTATTTTCCATGTGTTAAACTTAAATTTTAACATTCTTTTAAAAAAATTCTTAATTGAATATTTTCAAGGTGTCAGACTTCAGTTATTGTAGTTTTAAGAAAGCTTTCAAACAAATATATTTTTGAATTACGGAGTATTTTTCTTGTGTTAGACTTCAGTTTTTGTAGTTTTAAATATGCTTTGAAAAAAATGAAATTTTTGTGCGTTACACTTCAATTACGAAGTATTTTGTGTACGACATGGAAATTGAGTATTTTGCTTGTGTTACACTTAAATTTTAACTATTTTTATAAAAATATCTTAATTGAATTTTTTTGAAGGTGTTAGACTTCAGTTTTTGCGTTTTTAAAAAATTTTCGAAAAAATTAAATTTGTGTGTTAGTCATCAATTATGGAGTATTTTGAGTACGACATGAAAATTGGGTATTTTGTTTGTGTTACACTTCAATTTTAACATTTTTTAAAAAAATATCTTGTTTCAATTTTTTGAAGGTCGTAGATTTCAGTTTTTGCATTTTTAAGAAAGTTTTGACGAAATTGAAATTTTTGTGTGTTAGTCTTTAATTACGGAGTATTTTGAGTACACCATGAAAATTGAGTATTTTCCATGTGTTAAACTTAAATTTTAACATTCTTTTAAAAAATATCTTAATTGAATATTTTGAAGGTGTCAGACTTCAGTTTTTGTAGTTTTAAGAAAGCTTTCAAACAAATGAAATTTTTGTGTGTTAGTGTTCAATTACGGAGTATTTTGAGTACGACATGTAAATTGAGTATTTTGTTTGTGTTACACTTAAATATTAATAATTTTTATAAAAATATCTCAATCGAATTTTTTGAAGGTGTTAGACTTCAGTTTTTGCGTTTTTAAGAAATTTTTGAAAAAATTTAAATTTGTGTGTGTTAGTCATCAATTATGATGTATTTTGAGTACGACATGAAAATTTGGTATTTTTCTTGTGTTACACTTCAATTTTAACATTTAAAAAAAAAATACCTTAATTGAATATTTTGAAGGTGTTAGACATCAGTTTTTGTTGTTTTAAGAAAGCTTTCAAGCAAATGAAACTTTTGTGTGTTAGTCTTCAATTACGGAGTATTTTGAGTGCGACATGAAAATTAAGTATTTTGCTTATGTTACACTTATATTTTAAGTATTTTTATAAAAATATCTTAATCGTATTTTTACGAGGTGTTAGACTTCAGTTTTTGCGTTTTTATGAAATTTTTGAAAAAATTAAAATTTGTGTGTGTTAGTCATCAATTATGGAGTATTTTGAGTACGACATGAAAATTGGGTATTTTTCTTGTGTTACACTTCAATTTTAACATTTTTTAAAAAAATATCTTGGTTGAATTTTTTGAAGGTCTTAGATTTCGGTTTTTGCTTTTTAAGAAAGTTTTGAAAAAATTGAAATTTGTGTGTGTTAGTCTTCAATTATGGAGTATATTGAGCAAGACATGAAAATTGAGTATTTTCCTTGTGTTACACTTTGATTTTAAAATTTTTTTAGAAAATATCCTATTGAATTTTTTGAAGGTGTTAGACTTCTTTTTTTATATTTTTAAGAAAGTTTTGAAAACATTAAAATCTGTGTGTGTTAGTCTTCAATTACGGAGTATTTTGAGTACGATATGAAAATAGAGTATTTTCCTTGTGTTCCACTTCAATTTTAACATGTTTGGAAAAATATCATAATTGAACTTTTTGAAGGTGTTAGACTTCAATTTTTGCATTTTTAAGAATTTTTTGAAAAAATTGAAATTTTTCTTTGGTAGTCTTCAATTACGGAGTATTTTGAGTACGACATCAAAATTGAGTATTTTGCTTGTGTTACACTTAAATTTTAATTATTTTTATAGAAATGTCTTAATTGAATTTTTTGAAGGTGTTAGACTTCAGTTTTTGCATTTTTAAGAAATTTTTTTAAAAAATTCAAATTTGTGTGTGTTAGTCTTCAATTAGTGAGTATTTTGAGTACGATATGAAAATTGAGTATTTTCGTAGTGTTCCACTTCAATTTTAACATTTGTTTTAAAAATATCATAATTGAACTTTTTGAAGGTGTTAGACTTCAATTTTTGCATTTTTAAGAATTTTTTTAAAAAATTGAAATTTGTGTGAGTTAGAATTCAATTACGGAGTATTTTGAGTACGAGATGAAAATTGAGTCTTTTGCTTGTGTTACAATTAAATTTTAAGTATTTTTATAAAAATATCTTAATCGAATTTTTTTAAGGTGTTAGACTTCAGTTTTTGCGTTTTTAAGAAATTTTTGAAAAAATTTAAATTTGTGTGTGTGTTAGTCATCAATTATGGAGTATTTTGAGTACGACATGAAAATTGGGTATTTTGCTTGTGTTACACTTCAATTTTAACTTTTTTTAAAAAAATATATTGTTTGAATTTTTTGAAGGTCTTAGATTTCAGTTTTTCCATTTTTAAGAAAATTTTGAAAAAATTGAAATTTGTGTGTGTTATTCTTCAATTACGGAGTATTTTGAGTACGACATTAAAATTGAGTATTTTCCATGTGTTAAACTTATATTTTACCATTCTTTTAAAAAATATCTCAATTGAACCTTTTGAAGGTGTCAGACTTCACTTATTGTAGATTTAAGAAATCTTTCATAAAAATTAAATTTGTGTGTGTTAGTCTTCAATTACGGAGTATTTTGAGTTCGACATAAAAATTGAGTATTTTGCGTGTGTTACACTTCAATTTTAACTTTTTTTGAAAAAAAATATCATAATTGAATTTTTTTTTAATGTGTTAGACATGTGTTTTTGCATTTTTATGAAATTTTTTATAAATTTGGGTGTGTTAGTCTTCAATTACGGAGTATTTTGAGTACGGCCTGAAAATTGAGTATTTTGCTTGTGTCACACTTAAATTTTAAAATTTTTTATAAAAATAGATTGATTGAATTTTTTGAATGTGTTAGACTTCATTTTTTGCATTTTTAAGAAAATTTAGAAAACATTGAAATGTGTGTGTCTAACAGTCTCCAATTACGGAGTATTCTGAGTACGATATGAAAATTGAGTATTTTCCTTGTGTTCCACTTCAATTTTAGCATTTTTAAAAAATATCATAATTGAACTTTTTTAAGGTGTTAGACTTCAATTTTTGCATTTTTAAGAATTTATCGAAAAAATTGAAAATTTTTGTGTTAGTCCTCAATTACGGAGTATTTTGAGTACGACATGAAAATTTGAGTATTTTGCTTGTTTTACACTTAAATTTTAACTATTTTTATAAAAATATCTTAATTGTATTTTTTGAAGGTGTTAGACTTCAGTTTTTGCATTTGTAAGAAATTTTTTTTTTAAATTCAAATTTGTGTGTGTTAGTCTTCAATTAGGGAGTATTTTGAGTACGATATGAAAATTGAGTATTTTCGTAGTGTTCCACTTCAATTTTAACATTTGTTTAAAAAATATCATAATTGAACTTTTTGAAGGTGTTCGACTTCAATTTTTGCATTTTTAAGAATTTTTAGAAAAAATTGAAATTTGTGTGAGTTAGAATTCAATTACGGAGTATTTTGTGTACGACATGAAAATTGAGTATTTTGCTTGTGTTAAACGTAAATTTTAACTATTTTTATGAAAATATCTTAATTGAATTTTTTGAAGGTGTTAGACTTCAGTTTTTCCGTTTTTAAGAAATTTTTGAAAAAATTTAAATTTGTGTGTGTTAGTCATCAATTATGGAGTATTTTGAGTACGACATGAAAATTCAGTATTTTGCTTGTGTTACACTTACATTTTATGTATTTTTATAAAAATATCTTAATCGCATTTTTTGAAGGTGTTAGACTTCAGTTTTTGCGTTTTTAAGAAATTTTTGAAAAAAATTAAATTTGTGGGTGTTAGTCATCAATTACGGAGTATTTTGAGTACGACATGAAAATTGGGTATTTTGCTTGTGTTACACTTCAATTTTAACATTTTTTAAAAAAATATCTTGTTTGAATTTTTTGAAGGTCATAGATTTCAGTTTTTGCATTTTTAAGAAAGTTTTGAAAAAATTGAAATTTGTGTGTGTTAGCCTTCAATTATGGAGTATATTGAGTACGACATGAAAATTGAGTATTTTCCTTGTGTTACACTTCGATTTTAACATTTTTTTAAAAAATATCTTATTGTATTTTTTGAAGGTGTTAGACTTCATTTTTTGCATTTTTATGAAAGTTTTGAAAACATTGAAATTTGTGTGTGTTAGTCTTCAATTACAGAGTATTTTGAGTACGATATGAAAATTGAGTATATTCCTTGTGTTCCACTTCAATTTTAACATTTTTTAAAAAATATGATAATTGAACTTTTTGAAGGTGTTAGACTTCAATTTTTGCATTTTTAAGAATTTTTAGAAAAAATTGAAATTTTTCTGTCTTAGTCTACAATTTCGTAGTATTTTGAGTACGATATGAAAATTGAGTATTTTCCTTGTGTTCCACTTCAATTTTAACATTGTTTAAAAAAGAAAATAATGGAACTTTTTGAAGGTGTTAGACTTCAATTTTTGCATTTTTAGGAATTTTTTGAAAAAAATGAAATTTTCTTTGTTAGTCTTCAATTACGGAGTATTTTGAGAACGACATGAAAATTGACTATTATGCTTGTGTTACACTTAAATTTTAATTATTTGTATAAAAATATCTTATTGAATTTTTCGAAGGTGTTAGACTTCATTTTTTGCAATTTTAAGAAAGTTTTGAAAATATTGAAATTTGTGAGTGTTAGTCTTCAATTACGGAGTATTTTGAGTACGATATGAAAATTGAGTATTTTCCTTGTGTTCCACTTCAATTTTAACATTTTTTTAAAAAATATCATAATTGAACTTTTTGAAGGTGTTAGACTTCTATTTTTATCTATTTTAAGAATTTTCTGAAAAACTTGAAATTTGTGTATGTTAGTCTTGAATTACGGAGTATTTTGACTACGACATGACAATTGAGTACTTAGCTTGTATTACACTTAAATTTTAACTATTTTTATTTAAATATCTTGATTGAATTTTTTGAAGGTCCTAGAATTCAGTTCTTGCATTTTTAAGAAAGTTTTGTAAAAATTGAAATTTGTGTGTGTTATTCTTCAATTACGGAGTATTTTGAGTACGACATGCAAATTGAGTATTTTCCATGTGTTGAACTTAAATTTTAATATTCTTTTAAAAAATATCTCAATTGAATATTTTGAAGGTGTCAGACTTCAGTTTTTGTAGTTTTAAGAAAGCTTTCAAGAAAATGAAATTTTGGTGTGTTAGTCTTCAATTACGGAGTATTTTGAGTACGACATGAAAATTGAGTATTTTCCTTGTGTTACACTTAAATTTTAAGTATTTTTATTAAAATATCTCAATCGAATTTTTTGAAGGTAGACTTCAGTTTTTGCGTTTTTAAGAAATTTTTGAAAAATTTTAAATTTGTGTGTGTTAGTCATCAATTATGAAGTATTTTGAGTACGACATGAAAATTGGGTATTTTTCTTGTGTTACTCTTCAATTTTAACATTTTTTAAAAAAAATATCTTGTTGGAATTTTTTGAAGGTCTTAGATTTCAGTTTTTGCATTTTTAAGAAAGTTTTGAAAAAATTGAAATTTGTGTGTGTTATTCTTTAATTACGGAGTATTTTGAGTACGACATGAAAATTGAGTATTTTCCATGTGTTAAACTTAAATTTTAACATTCTTTTAAAAAATATCTTAATTGAATATTTTGAAGGTATCAGACTTCAATTTTTGTTGTTTTAAGAAAGCTTTCAAAAAAATGAAATTTTTGTGTGTTAGTCTTCAATTACGGAGTACTTTACTTGTGTTAAACTTAAATTTTAATTTTTTTTATAAAAATATATTAATCGAATTTTTTGAAGGTGTTAGACTTCAGTTTTTTCGTTTTTATGAAATTTTTGAAAATTTTTAAATTTGTGTGTGTTAGTCGTCAATTATGGAGTATTTTGAGTACGACATGAAAATTGGGTATTTTGCTTGTGTTACACTTCAATTTTAACATTTTTTTAAAAAATATCTTGTTTCAATTTTTTGAAGGTGTTAGACTTCATTTTTTGAATTTTTAAGAAAGTTTTGAAAAAATTGAAATTTGTGTGTGTTAGTCTTCAATTATGGAGTATATTCAGTACGACTTGAAAATTGAGTATTTTCCTTGTGTTACACATCGATTTTAACATTTTTTTTAAAAATATCTTATTGAATTTTTTGAAGGTGTTAAGACTTCATTTTTTGCATTTTTAAGAAAGTTTTGAAAACATTGAAATTTGTGTGTGTTATTCTTCAATTACGGAGTATTTTGAGTACGATATGAAAATTGAGTATTTTCCTTGTGTTCCACTTCAATTTTGACATTTTTTAAAAAATATGATAATTGAACTTTTTGAAGGTGTTAGACTTCAGTTTTTCCATTTTTAAGAATTTTTTTTTTAAAATTCAAATTTGTGTGTGTTAGTCTTTAATTAGGGAGTATTTTGAGTACGATATGAAAATTGAGTATTTTCTTAGTGTTCCACTTCAATTTTAACATTTGTTTAAAAAATATCATAATTGAACTTTTTGAAGGTGTTCGACTTCAATTTTTGCATTTTTAAGAATTTTTTGAAAAAATTGAAATTTGTGTGAGTTAGAATTCAATTACGGAGTATTTTGAGTACGACATGAAAATTGAGTATTTTTCTTGTGTAACACATAAATTTTAACTATTTTTATAAAAATATCTTAATAGAATTTTTTGAAGGTGTCAGACTTCAGTTTTTGCGTTTTTAAGAAATTTTGGTAAAAATTTAAATTTTTGTGTGTTAGTCATCAGTTATGGAGTATTTTGTGTACGACATGAAAATTGAGTATTTTGCTTGTGTTACACTTAAATTTTAAGTATTTTCATAAAAATATCTTAATCGAATTTTTTGAAGGTGTTAGATTTCAGTTTTTGCATTTTTAAGAAAGTTTTGAAAAAATTGAAATTTGGGTGTGTTAGTCTTCAATTATGGAGTATATTGAGTACGACATGAAAATTGAGTACTTTCCTTGTGTTACACTTCGATTTTAACATTTTTAAAAAAAATATGTTATTGAATTTTTTTAAGGTGTTAGACTTCATTTTTTGCACTTTTAAGAAAGTTTTGAAAACATTGAAATTTGTGTGTGTTATTCTTCAATTACGGAGTATTTTGAGTACGATATGAAAATTGAGTATTTTCGTTGCGTTCCACTTCAATTTTCACATTTTTTAAAAAATATCATAATTGAACTTTTTGAAGGTGTTACTTCAATTTTTGCATTTTTAAGAATTTTATGAAAAAATTGAAATTTTTCTTTGTTAGTCTTCAATTACGGAGTATTTCAAGTACGACATGAAAAATGAGTATTTTTCTTGGGTCACACTTAAATATTAATTATTTTTATAAAAATATTTTAATTGAATTTTTTGAAGGTGTTAGACTTCTGTTATTGCATTTTTAAGAAATTTTTTTAAAAAATTCAAATTTGTGTGTGTTAGTGTTCAATTAGGGAGTATTTTGAGTAAGATATGAAAATTGAGTATTTTCGTAGTGTTCCACTTGAATTTTAACATTTGTTTTAAAAATATCTTAATTGAACTTTTTGAAGGTGTTAGACTTCAATTTTTTGCATTTTTAAAAAAATTTTGAAAAAATTGAAATTTGTGTGAGTTAGAATTCAATTACGGAGTATTTTGAGTACGACATGAAAATTGAGTATTTTGCTTGTGTTACAATTAAATTTTAAGTATTTTTATAAAAATATCTTAATCGAATTTTTTGAAGGTGTTAGACTTCAGTTTTTGCGTTTTTAAGAAATTTTTGAAAAAAATTTAATTTGTGTGTGTTAGTCGTCAATTATGGAGTATGTTGAGTACGACATGAAAATTGGGTATTTTGCTTGTGTTACACTTCAATTTGAACATTTTTTTAAAAAATATCTTGTTTGAATTTTTTGAAGGTCATAGATTTCAGTTTTTGCATTTTTAAGAAATTTTGAAAAAATTGAAATTTGTGTGTGTTAGTCTTCAATTATGGAGTATATTGAGTACGACATGAAAATTGAGTATTTTCCTTGTGTTACACTTCGATTTTAACATTTTTTTTAAAAATATCTTATAGAATTTTTTGAAGGTGTTAGACTTCATTTTTTGCATTTTTAAGAAAGTTTTGAAAACATTGAAATTTGTGTGTGTTATTCTTCAATTAAGGAGTATTTTGAGTACGATATGAAAATTGAGTATTTTCCTTGTGTTCCACTTCAATTTTGACATTTTTTAAAAAATATGATAATTGAACTTTTTGAAGGTGTTACTTCAATTTTTCCATTTTCAAGAATTTTTTGAAAAAATTGAAATTTTTCTGTGTTAGTCTTCAATTACGTAGTATTTTGCGTACGACATGAAAATTGAGTATTTTGTTTGTGTTACATTTAAATTTTAACTATTTTAATAAAAATATCTTAATTGAATTTTTTGAAGGTGTTAGACTTCAGTTTTTGCATTTTTAAGAAATGTTTTTTAAAAACTCAAATTTGTGTATGTTAGTCTTCAATTAGGGAGTATTTTGAGTACGATATGAAAATTGAGTATTTTCGTAGTGTTCCACTTCAATTTTAACATTTGTTTTAAAAATATCATAATTGAACTTTTTGAAGGTGTTAGACTTAAATTTTTGAATTTTTTAGAATTTTTTGAAAAAATTGAAATTTGTGTGAGTTAGAATTCAATTACGGAGTATTTTGAGTACGACATGAAAATTGAGTATTTTGTTTGTGTAACACATAAATTTTAACTATTTTTATCAAAGTATCTTAATAGAATTTTTTGAAGGTGTTAGACTTCAGTTTTTGCGTTTTTATGAAATGTTTGAAAAAATTTAAATTTGTGCGTGTTAGTCATCAATTATGGAGTATTTTGAGTACGACATGAAAATTGGGTATTTTGCTTGTGTTACACTTCAATTTTAACATTTTTTAAAAAATATCTTGTTTGAATTTTTTGAAGGTCCTAGATTTCAGTTTTTTCATTTTTAAAAAAGTTTTGAAAAAATTGAAATTTGGGTGTGTTAGTCTTCAATTATGGAGTATATTGAGTACGACATGAAAATTGAGTACTTTCCTTGTGTTACACTTCGATTTTAACATTTTTTTAATAAATATCTTATTGAATTTTTTTAAGGTGTTAGACTTCATTTTTTGCACTTTTAAGAAAGTTTTGAAAACATTGAAATTTGTGTGTGTTATTCTTCAATTACGGATTATTTTGAGTACGATATGAAATTTGAGTATTTTCGTTGTGTTCCACTTCAATTTTCACATTTTTTAAAAAATATCATAATTGAACTTTTTGAAGGTGTTACTTCAATTTTTGCATTTTTAAGAATTTTTTGAAAAAATTGAAATTTTTCTTTGTTAGTCTTCAATTACGGAGTATTTCAAGTACGACATGAAAATTGAGTATTTTGCTTGGGTTACACTTAAATATTAATTATTTTTATAAAAATATTTTAATTGAATTTTTTGAAGGTGTTAGACTTCTGTTATTGCATTTTTAAGAAATTTTTTTAAAAAATTCAAATTTGTGTGTGTTAGTGTTCAATTAGGGAGTATTTTGTGTAAGATATGAAAATTGAGTATTTTCGTAGTGTTCCACTTCAATTTTAACATTTGTTTTAAAAATATCTTAATTGAACTTTTTGAAGGTGTTAGACTTCAATTTTTGCATCTTTAAAAAAAATTTGAAAAAATTGAAATTTGTGTGAGTTAGAATTCAATTACGGAGTATTTTGAGTACGACATGAAAATTGAGTATTTTGCTTGTGTTACAATTAAATTTTAAGTATTTTTATAACAATATCTTAATCGAATTTTTTGAAGGTGTTAGACTTCAGTTTTTGCATTTTTAAGAAATTTTTGAAAAAAATTTAATTTGTGTGTGTTAGTCGTCAATTATGGAGTATGTTGAGTACGACATGAAAATTGGGTATTTTGCTTGTGTTACACTTCAATTTGAACATTTTTTTTAAAAAATATCTTGTTTGAATTTTTTGAAGGTCATAGATTTCAGTTTTTGCATTTTTAAGAAATTTTGAAAAAATTGAAATTTGTATGTGTTAGTCTTCAATTATGGAGTATATTGAGTACGACATGAAAATTGAGTATTTTCCTTGTGTTACACTTCGATTTTAACATTTTTTTAAAAAATATCTTATAGAATTTTTTGAAGGTGTTAGACTTCATTTTTTGCATTTTTAAGAAAGTTTTGAAAACATTGAAATTTGTGTGTGTTATTCTTCAATTACGGAGTATTTTGAGTACGATATGAAAATTGAGTATTGTCCTTGTGTTCCACTTCAATTTTGACATTTTTAAAAAAATATGATAATTGAACTTTTTGAGGATGTTAGACTTCAGTTTTTGCGTTTTTAAGAAATTTTTGAAACAATTAAAATTTTTGTGTGTTAGTCATCAATTATGGAGTATTTTGACTACGACATGAGAATTGAGTATTTTGCTTGTGTTACACTTAAATTTTAAGTATTTTTATAAAAATATCTTAATCGAATTTTTTGAAGGTGTTAGACTTCAGTTTTTGCGTTTTTATGAAATTTTTGAAAAAATTTAAATTTGTGCGTGTTGGTCATCAATTATGGAGTATTTTGAGTACGACATGAAAATTGGGTATTTTGCTTGTGTTACACTTCAATTTTAACATTTTTTAAAAAAATATCTTGTTTGAATTTTTTGAAGGTCATAGATTTCAGTTTTTGCATTTTTAAGAAAGTTTTGAAAAAATTGAAATTTGGGTGTGTTAGTCTTCAATTATGGAGTATATTGAGTACGACATGAAAATTGAGTACTTTCCTTGTGTTACACTTCGATTTTAACATTTTTAAAAAACATATCTTATTGAATTTTTTGAAGGTGTTAGACTTCATTTTTTGCATTTTTAAGAAAGTTTTGAAAACATTGAAATTTGTGTGTGTTATTCTTCAATTACGGAGTATTTTGAGTACGATATGAAAATTGAGAATTTTCCTTGTGTTCCACTTCAATTTTGACATTTTTTAAAAAATATGATAATTGAACTTTATGAGGGTGTTAGACTTCAATTTTTGCATTTTTAAGAATTTTTTGAAAAAATTGAATTTTTCTTTGTTAGTCTTCAATTACGTAGTATTTTGAGTACGACATGAAAATTGAGTATTTTGCTTGTGTTACACTTAAATTTTAACTATTTTAGTAAAAATATCTTAATTGAATTTTTTGAAGGCGTTAGACTTCAGTTTTTGCATTTTTAAGAAATTTTTTTTAAAAATTCAAATTTGTGTGTGTTAGTCTTCAATTAGGGAGTATTTTGAGTACGATAAGAAAATGGAGTATTTTCGTAGTGTTCCACTTCAATTTTAACATTTGTTTTAAAAATATCATAATTGAACTTTTTGAAGGTGTTAGACTTATATTTTTGCATTTTAATGAATTTTTTGAAAAAATTGAAATTTGTGTGAGTTAGAATTCAATTACAGAGTATTTTGAGTACGACATGAAAATTGAGTATTTTGCTTGCGTAACACATAAATTTTAACTATTTTTATAAAAATATCTTAATTGAATTTTTTGAAGCTGTTAGACTTCAGTTTTTGCGTTTTTAAGAAATATTTGAAAAAATTTAAATTTGTGTGTGTTAGTCATCAATTATGGAGTATTTTGAGTACGACATGAGAATTGAGTATTTTGCTTGTGTTACACTTAAATTTTAAGTATTTTTATAAAAATATCTTAATCGAATTTTTTGAAGGTGTTAGACTTCAGTTTTTGCGTTTTTATGAAATTTTTGAAAAAAATTAAATTTGTGCGTGTTGGTCATCAATTATGGAGTATTTTGAGTACGACATGAAAATTGGGTATTTTGCTTGTGTTACACTTCAATTTTAACATTTTTTTAAAAAATATCTTGTTTGAATTTTTTGAAGGTCATAGATTTCAGTTTTTGCATTTTTAAGAAAGTTTTGAAAAAATTGAAATTTGGGTGTGTTAGTCTTCAATTATGGAGTATATTGAGTACGACATGAAAATTGAGTACTTTCCTTGTGTTACACTTCGATTTTAAAATTTTTTAAAAAAATATCTTATTGAATTTTTTGAAGGTGTTAGACTTCATTTTTTGCATTTTTAAGAAAGTTTTGAAAACATTGAAATTTGTGTGTGTTATTCTTCAATTACGGAGTATTTTGAGTACGATATGAAAATTGAGTATTTTCCTTGTGTTCCACTTCAATTTTGACATTTTTAAAAAAATATGATAATTGAACTTTTTGAAGGTGTTTGACTTCAATTTTTGCATTTCCAAGAATTTTTTGAAAAAATTGAAATTTTTCTGTGTTAGTCTTCAATTACGTAGTATTTTGAGTACGACATGAAAATTGAGTATTTTGCTTGTGTTACACTTAAATTTTAACTATTTTAATAAAAATATCTTAATTGAATTTTTTGAAGGCGTTAGACTTCAGTTTTTGCATTTTTAAGAAATTTTTTTTAAAAATTCAAATTTGTGTGTGTTAGTCTTCAATTAGGGAGTATTTTGAGTACGATAAGAAAATTGAGTATTTTCGTAGTGTTCCACTTCAATTTTAACATTTGTTTTAAAAATATCATAATTGAACTTTTTGAAGGTGTTAGACTTAAATTTTTGCATTTTAATGAATTTTTTGAAAAAATTGAAATTTGTGTGAGTTAGAATTCAATTACGGAGTATTTTGAGTACGACATGAAGATTGAGTATTTTGCTTGCGTAATACATAAATTTTAACTATTTTTATAAAAATATCTTAATTGAATTTTTTGAAGGTGTTAGACTTCAGTTTTTGCGTTTTTAAGAAATTTTTGAAAAAATTTAAATTTGTGTGTGTTAGTCATCAATTATGGAGTATTTTGAGTACGACATGAGAATTGAGTATTTTGCTTGTGTTACACTTAAATTTTAAGTATTTTTATAAAAATATCTTAATCGAATTTTTTGAAGGTGTTAGACTTCAGTTTTTGCGTTTTTATGAAATTTTTGAAAAAATTTAAATTTGTGCGTGTTAGTCATCAATTATGGAGTATTTTGAGTACGACATGAAAATTGGGTATTTTGCTTGTGTTACACTTCAATTTTAACATTTTTTTAAAAAATATCTTGTTTGAATTTTTTGAAGGTCATAGATTTCAGTTTTTGCATTTTTAAGAAAGTTTTGAAAAAATTGAAATTTGGGTGTGTTAGTCTTCAATTATGGAGTATATTGAGTACGACATGAAAATTGAGTACTTTCCTTGTGTTACACTTCGATTTTAACATTTTTTAAAAAAATATCTTATTGAATTTTTTGAAGGTGTTAGACTTCATTTTTTGCATTTTTAAGAAAGTTTTGAAAACATTGAAATTTGTGTGTGTTATTCTTCAATTACGGAGTATTTTGAGTACGATATGAAAATTGTGTATTTTCCTTGTGTTCCACTTCAATTTTAACATTTTTAAAAAAATATGATAATTGAACTTTTTGAAGGTGTTAGACTTCAATTTTTGCATTTCCAAGAATTTTTTGAAAAAATTGAAATTTTTCTATGTTAGTCTTCAAATACGTAGTATTTTGAGTACGACATGAAAATTGAGTATTTTTCTTGTGTTACACTTAAATTTGAACTATTTTAATAAAAATATCTTAATTGAATTTTTTGAAGGTGTTAGACTTCTGTTTTTGCATTTTTAAGAAATGTTTTTTAAAAATTAAAATTTGTGTCTGTTAGTCTTCAATTAGGGAGTATTTTGAATACGACATGAAAATTGAGTATTTTCGTAGTGTTCCACTTCAATTTTAACATTTGTTTTAAAAATATCATAATTGAACCTTTTAAAGGTGTTAGACTTCAATTTTTGCATTTTTTAGAATTTTTTGAAAAAATTGAAATTTGTGTGAGTTAGAATTCAATTACGGAGTATTTTGGGTACGACATGAAAATTGAGTATTTTGCTTGTGTTACAATTAAATTTTTAGTATTTTTATAAAAATATCTTAATCGAATTTTTTGAAGGTGTTAGACTTCAGTTTTTGCGTTTTTAAGAAATTTTTGAAAAAAATTTAATTTGTGTGTGTTAGTCGTCAATTATGGAGTATTTTGAGTACGACATGAAAATTAGGTATTTTGCTTGTGTTACACTTCAATTTTAACATTTTTTTAAAAAATATCTTGTTTGAATTTTTTGAAGGTCATAAATTTCAGTTTTTGCATTTTTAAGAAAGTTTTGAAAAAATTGAAATTTGTGTGTGTTAGTCTTCAATTATGGAGTATATTGAGTACGACATGAAAATTGAGTATTTTCCTTGTGTTACACTTCGATTTTAACATTTTTTTAAAAAATATCTTATAGAATTTTTTGAAGGTGTTAGACTTCATTTTTTGCATTTTTAAGAAAGTTTTGAAAACATTGAAATTTGTGTGTGTTATTCTTCAATTACGGAGTATTTTGAGTACGATATGAAAATTGAGTATTTTCCTTGTGTTCCACTTCAATTTTGACATTTTTTTAAAAAATATGATAATTGAACTTTTTGAAGGTGTTAGACTTCAATTTTTGCATTTCCAAGAATTTTTTGAAAAAATTGAAATTTTTCAGTGTTAGTCTTCAATTACGTAGTATTTTGAGTACGACATGAAAATTGAGTATTTTGTTTGTGTTACACTTAAATTTTAACTATTTTAATAAAAATATCTTAATTGAATTTTTTGAAGGTTAGACTTCAGTTTTTGCATTTTTAAGAAATGTTTTTTAAAAATTCAAATTTGTGTCTGTTAGTCTTCAATTAGGGCGTATTTTGAGTACGATATGAAAATTGAGTATTTTCGTAGTGTTCCACTTCAATTTTAACATTTGTTTTAAAAATATCATAATTGAACTTTTTGAAGGTGTTAGACTTAAATTTTTGCATTTTTTAGAATTTTTTGAAAAAATTGAAATTTGTGTGAGTTAGAATTCAATTATGGAGTATTTTGAGTACGACATGAAAATTGAGTATTTTGTTTGTGTAACACATAAATTTTAACTATTTTTATAAAAATATCTTAATAGAATTTTTTGAAGGTGTTAGACTTCAGTTTTTGCGTTTTTAAGAAATTTTTGAAAAAATTTAAATTTTTGTGTGTTAGTCATCAATTATGGAGTATTTTGGGTACGACATGAAAATTGAGTATTTTGCTTGTGTTACACATAAATTTTAAGTATTTTTATAAAAATATCTTAATCGAATTTTTTGAAGGTGTTAGACTTCAGTTTTTGCGTTTTTATGAAATTTTTGAAAAAATTTAAATTTGTGTGTGTTAGTCATCAATTATGGAGTATTTTGAGTACGACATGAAAATTGGGTATTTTGCTTGTGTTACACTTCAATTTTAACATTTTTTAAAAAATATCTTGTTTGAATTTTTTGAAGGTCCTAGATTTCAGTTTTTGCATTTTTAAGAAAGTTTTGAAAAAATTGAAATTTGGGTGTGTTAGTCTTCAATTATGGAGTATATTGAGTACGACATGAAAATTGAGTACTTTCCTTGTGTTACACTTCGATTTTAACATTTTTTTTAAAAATATCTTATTGAATTTTTTTAAGGTGTTAGACTTCATTTTTTGCACTTTTAAGAAAGTTTTGAAAACATTGAAATTTGTGTGTGTTATTCTTCAATTACGGATTATTTTGAGTACGATATGAAATATGAGTATTTTCGTTGTGTTCAACTTCAATTTTCACATTTTTTAAAAAATATCATAATTGAACTTTTTGAAGGTGTTACTTCAATTTTTGCATTTTTAAGAATTTTTTGAAAAAATTGAAATTTTTCTTTGTTAGTCTTCAATTACGGAGTATTTCAAGTACGACATGAAAATTGAGTATTTTGCTTGGGTTACACTTAAATATTAATTATTTTTATAAAAATATTTTAATTGAATTTTTTGAAGGTGTTAGACTGCTGTTATTGCATTTTTAAGAAATTTTTTAAAAAAATTCAAATTTGTGTGTGTTAGTGTTCAATTAGGGAGTATTTTGAGTAAGATATGAAAATTGAGTATTTTCGTAGTGTTCCACTTCAATTTTAACATTTGTTTTAAAAATATCATAATTGAACTTTTTGAAGGTGTTATACTTAAATTTTTTCTTTTTTTAGAATTTTTTGAAAAAATTGAAATTTGTGTGAGTTAGAATTCAATTACGGAGTATTTTGAGTACGACATGAAAATTGAGTATTTTGCTTGTGTTACAATTAAATTTTTAGTATTTTTATAAAAATATCTTAAACGAATTTTTTGAAGGTGTTAGACTTCAGTTTTTGCGTTTTTAAGAAATTTTTGAAAAAAATTTAATTTGTGTGTGTTAGTCGTCAATTATGGAGTATTTTGAGTACGACATGAAAATTGGGTATTTTGCTTGTGTTACACTTCAATTTTAACATTTTTTTTAAAAATATCTTGTTTGAATTTTTTGAAGGTCATAGATTTCAGTTTTTGCATTTTTAAGAAAGTTTTGAAAAAATTGAAATTTGTGTATGTTAGTCTTCAATTATGGAGTATATTGAGTACGACATGAAAATTGAGTATTTTCCTTGTGTTACACTTCGATTTTAACATTTTTTAAAAAAATATCTTATTGAATTTTTTGAAGGTGTTAGACTTCATTTTTTGCATTTTTAAGAAAGTTTTGAAAACATTGAAATTTGTGTGTGTTATTCATCAATTACGGAGTATTTTGAGTACGATATGAAAATTGAGTATTTTCCTTGTGTTCCACTTCAATTTTAACATTTGTTTTAAAAATATCATAATTGAACTTTTTGAAGGTGTTAGACTTAATTTTTTGCATTTTAATGAATTTTTTGAAAAAATTGAAATTTGTGTGAGTTAGAATTCAATTACAGAGTATTTTGAGTACGACATGAAAATTGAGTATTTTGCTTGCGTAACAAATAAATTTTAACTATTTTTATAAAAATATCTTAATTGAATTTTTTGAAGCTGTTAGACTTCAGTTTTTGCGTTTTTAAGAAATATTTGAAAAAATTTAAATTTGTGTGTGTTAGTCATCAATTATGGAGTATTTTGAGTACGACATGAGAATTGAGTATTTTGCTTGTGTTACACTTAAATTTTAAGTATTTTTATAAAAATATCATAATTGAATTTTTTTTAATGTGTTAGACATGTGTTTTTGCATTTTTAATAAATGTTTTAAAATTTTGGGTGTGTTAGTCTTCAATTACAGAGTATTTTGAGTACGGCATGAAAATTGAGTATTTTGCTTGTGTCACACTTAAATTTTAACAATTTTAAAAAAAATGGCTTGATTGAATTTTTTGAAGGTGTTAGACTTTAGTTTTTGCATTTTTAAGATATTTTTGAAAAAATTGAAATTTGTGTGTGTTAGTCTTCAATTATGGAGTATATTGAGTACGACATGGAAATTGGGTATTTTGCTTGTGTTACACTTCAATTTTAACATTTTTTTAAAAAATATCTTGTTTGAATTTTTTGAAGGTCATAGATTTCAGTTTTTGCATTTTTAAGAAAGTTTTGATAAAATTGAAATTTGGGTGTGTTAGTCTTCAATTATGGCGTATATTGAGTACGACATGAAAATTGAGTACTTTCCTTGTGTTACACTTCGATTTTAACATTTTTAAAAAAAATATCTTATTGAATTTTTTTGAAGGTGTTAGACTTCATTTTTTGCATTTTTAAGAAAGTTTTGAAAACATTGAAATTTGTGTGTGTTGTTCTTCAATTACGGAGTATTTTGAGTACGATATGAAAATTGAGTATTTTCCTAGTGTTCCACTTCAATTTTCACATTTTTAAAAAAATATCATAATTGAACTTTTTGAAGGTGTTACTTCAATTTTTGCATTTTCTAGAATTTTTTGAAAAAATTGAAATTTTTCTTTGTTCGTCTTCAATTACGGAGTATTTTAAGTACGACATGAAAATTGAGTATTTTGCTTGTGTTACACTTAAATATTAATTATTTTTATAAAAATATCTTAATTTAATTTTTTGAAGGTGTTAGACTTCAGTTATTGCATTTTTAAGAATTTTTTTTAAAAAATTGAAATTTGTGTGTGTTAGTCTTCAATTAGAGAGTATTTTGAGTAAGATATGAAAATTGAGTATTTTCGTAGTGTTCCACTTCAATTTTAACATTTGTTTTAAAAATATCATAATTGAACTTTTTGAAGGTGTTAGACTTCAATTTTTGCATTTTTAAAAATTTTTTGAAAAAATTGAAATTTGTGTGAGTTAGAGTTCAATTACGGAGTATTTTGAGTATTTTGAGTACGACATGAAAATTGAGTATTTTGCTTGTGTTACAATTAAATTTTAAGTATTTTTATAAAAATATCTTAATCGAATTTTTTGAAGGTGTTAGACTTCAGTTTTTGCGTTTTTAAGAAATTTTTGAAAAAAATTAAATTTGTGTGTGTTAGTCTTCAATTACGGAGTATTTTGAGTACGACATGAAAATTGGTTATTTTGCTTGTGTTACACTTCAATTTTAACATTTTTTTAAAAAATATCTTGTTTGAATTTTTTGAAGGTCATAGATTTCAATTTTTGCATTTTTAAGAAAGTTTTGAAAAAATTGAAATTTGGGTGTGTTAGTCTTCAATTATGGAGTATATTGAGTAAGACATGAAAATTGAGTACTTTCCTTGTGTTACACTTCGATTTTAACATTTTTAAAAAAAATATCATATTGAATTTTTTGAAGGTCTAAGACTTCATTGTTTGCAATTTTAAGAAAGTTTTGAAAATATTGAAATTTGTGAGTGTTAGTCTTCAATTACGGAGTATTTTGAATACGATATGAAAATTGAGTATTTTCCTTGTGTTCCACTTCAATTTTAACATTTTTTTAAAAAATATCATAATTGAACTTTTTGAAGGTGTTAGACTTCAATTTTTGTATTTTTAAGAATTTTTTGAAAAAATTGAAATTTTTCTGTGTTAGTCTTCAATTACGTAGTATTTTGAGTACGACATGAAAATTGAGTATTTTGCTTGTGTTACACTTAAATTTTAACATTTTTTTTAAAAATATCCTGTTTGAATTTTTAACATTTTGAAGGTGTCAGACTTCAGTTTTTGTAGTTTTAAGAAAGCTTTCAAAAAAATGAAATTTTTGTGTGTAAGTCTTCAATTACGGAGTATTTTGAGTACGACATGAAAATTGAGTATTTTTCTTGTGTTACACTTAAATTTTAAGTATTTTTATAAAAATATCTTAATCGAATTTTTCGAAGGTGTTAGACTTCAGTTTTTGCGTTTTTAATAAATTTTTGAAAAAATTTAAAGTTGTGTGTGTTAGTCATCAATTATGGAGTATTTTGAGTACGACATGAAAATTGGGTATTTTGCTTCTGTTACACTTCAATTTTAACTTTTTTTTTAAATATATCTTGTTTGAATATTTTGAAGGTCCTAGATTTCAGTTTTTGCATTTTCAAGAAAGTTTTTGAAAAAATTTAAATTTCTGTGTGTTAGTCTTCAATTATGGAGTATTTTGAGTACGACATGAAAATTGGGTATTTTGCTTGTGTTACACTTCAATTTTAACATTTTTTTATAAAATATCTTGTTTGAATTTTTTGAAGGTGTTAGACTTCAGTTTTTGCGTTTTTAATACATTTTTGAAAAAATTTAAATTTGTGTGTGTTAGTCTTCAATTACGGAGTATTTTGAGTACGACATGAAAATTGAGTATTTTGCTTGTGTTACACTTAAATTTAAACATTTTTTGAAAAAATATCATAATTGAACTTTTTGACGGTGTTAGACTTCTCTTTTTGTATTTTTAAGAATTTTCTGAAAAACTTGAAATTTGTGTATGTTAGTATTCAATTACGGAGTATTTTGAGTACGACATGACAATTGAGTAATTAGCTTGTGTTACACTTAAATTTTAACTATTTTTATAAAAAATAGCTTGTTTGAATTTTTTGAAGGTGTTAGACTTCAGTTTTTTCATTTTTTAGAAATTTTTTGAAAAAATTTAAATTTATGTGTGTTAGTCTTCAATTACGGAGTATTTTGAGTACGATATGAAAATTGAGTATTTTCCTTGTGTTCCACTTCAATTTTAACATTTTTTTAAAAAATATCATAATTGAACTTTTTGAAGGTGTTAGACTTCTATTTTTGCATTTTTAAGAAAGTTTTGAAAAAATTGAAATTTGTGTGAGTTATTCTTCAATTACGGAGTATTTTGAGTACGACATGACAATTGAGTATTTTCCATGTGTCAAACATAAATTGTAACATTCTTTTAAAAAATATCTTAATTAAATATTTTGAAGGTGTCAGACTTCAGTTTTTGTAGTTTTAAGAAGGCCTTTAAAAAAAATGAAATTTTTGTGTTTTAGTCTTCAATTACGGAGTATTTTGAGTACGACATGAAAATTGAGTATTTTGCTTGTGTTACACTTAAATTTTAAGTATTTTTATAAAAATATCTTAATCGAATTTTACTTCAGTTTTTGCGTTTTTGAGAAATTTTTGAAAAAATATAAATTTGTGTGTGTTAGTCATCAATTATGAAGTATTTTGAGTACGACATGAAAATTGTGTATTTTGCTTGTGTTACACATCAATTTTAACATTTTTTTAAAAAATATCTTGTTTGAATTTTTTGAAGGTCCTAGATTTCAGTTTTTGCATTTTTAAGAAATTTTTTGAAAAAATTTAAATTTATGTGTGTTAGTCTTCAATTATGGAGTATTTTAGTACGACATGAAAATTGGGTATTTTGCTTGTGTTACACTTCAATTCTAACATTTTTTTATAAAATATCTTGTTTGAATTTTTTGAAGGTCTTAGATTTCAGTTTTTGCATTTTTAAGAAAGTTTTGAAAAAATTGAAATTTGTGTGTGTTATTCTTCAATTACGGAGTATTTTGAGTACGACATGAAAATTGAGTATTTTCCATGTGTTAAACTTAAATTTTAACATTCTTTTAAAAAATATCTTAATTGAATATTTTGAAGGTGTCAGACTTCAGTTTTTGTAGTTTTAAGAAAGCTTTCAAAAAAATGAAATTTTTGTGTGTTAGTCTTCAATTACGGAGTATTTTGAGTACGACATGAAAATTGAGTATTTTTCTTGTGTTACACTTAAATTTTTAGTATTTTTTTTAAAATATCTTAATCGAATTTTTCGAAGGTGTTAGTCTTCAGTTTTTTCGTTTTTAATAATTTTTTGAAAAAATTTAAATTTGTGTGTGTTAGTCATCAATTATGGAGTATTTTGATTACGACATGAAAATTGGGTATTTTGCTTGTGTTACACTTCAATTTTAACTTTTTTTTAAAATATATCTTGTTTGAATTTTTTGAAGGTCTTAGATTTCAGTTTTTACGTTTTTATGAAATTTTTGAAAAAATTGAAATTTGTGTGTGTTATTCTTCAATTACGGAGTATTTTGAGTACGACATGAAAATTGAGTATTTTCCATGTGTTAAACTTAAATTTTAACATTCTTTTAAAAAATATCTTAATTAAATATTTTGAAGGTGTCAGACTTCAGTCATTGTAGTTTTAAGAAAGCTTTAAAAAAAATGAAATTTTTGTGTGTTAGTCTTCAATTACGGAGTATTTTGAGTACGACATAAAAATTGAGTATTTTGCTTGTGTTACACTTCAATTTTAACTTTTTTTGAAAAAAAATATCATAATTGAATTTTTTTTAATGTGTTAGACATGTGTTTTTGCATTTTTAATAAATGTTTTAAAAATTTGGGTGTGTTAGTCTTCAATTACAGAGTATTTTGAGTACGGCATGAAAATTGAGTATTTTGCTTGTGTCACACTTAAATTTTAACAATTTTAAAAAAAATGGCTTGATTGAATTTTTTGAAGGTGTTAGACTTTAGTTTTTGCATTTTTAAGATATTTTTGAAAAAATTGAAATTTGTGTGTGTTAATCTTCAATTATGGAGTATATTGAGTACGACATGAAAATTGAGTATTTTCCTTGTGTTACACTTCAATTTTAACATTTTTATAAAAAATATTTTAATAGAATTTTTTTAAGGTGTTAGACTTCATATTTTGCATTTTTAAGAAAGTTTTGAAAACATTGAAATGTGTGTGTGTTAGTCTTCAATTACGGAGTATTTTAAGTACGATACGAAAATTGAGTATTTTCCTTAAGTTCCACTTCAATTTTAACTTTTTTTTAAAAAATATTATAATTGAACTTTTTGAAGGTGTTATACTTCTATTTTTGCATTTTTATCAATTTTTTGAAAAAATTGTAATTTGTGTGAGTTAGTCTTCAATTACGGAGTATTTTGAGTACGACATGAAAATTGAGTATTTTGCTTGTGTTACACTAAAATTTTAAGTATGTTTATAAAAATATCATAATTGAATTTTTTTGAAGGAGTTAGACTTCAGTTTTTGCGTTTTTAAGAAATTTTTGAAAAAATTTAAATTTGTGTGTTTTGGTCATCAATTACGGAGTATTTTGAGTACGACATGAAAATTGGGTATTTTGCTTGTGTTACACTTCAATTTTATCATTTTTTTTAAAAAATATCTTGTTTGAATTTTTTGAAGGTCTTAGATTTCAGTTTTTGCATTTTTAAGAAAGTTTTGAAAAAATTGAAATTTGAGTGTGTTAGTCATCAATTATGGAGTATATTGAGTACGACATGAAAATTGAGTATTTTCCTTGTGTTACACTTCGATTTTAACATTTTTTTTAAAAATATCTTATTGAATTTTTTGAAGGTCTAAGACTTCATTTTTTGCAATTTTAAGAAAGTTTTGGAAATATTGAAATTTGTGAGTGTTAGTCTTCAATTACGGAGTATTTTGAGTACCATAAGAAAATTGAGTATTTTCCTTCTGTTCCACTTCAATTTTAACATTTTTTTAAAAAATATCATAATTGAACTTTTTGAAGGTGTTAGACTTCTATTTTGGCATTTTTAAGAATTTTTTGAAAAAATTGAAATTTGTGTGTGTTAGTCTTCAATTACGGAGTATTTTGGGTACGACATGAAAATTGAGTATTTTGCTTGTGCTAAACTTAAATTTTAACTATTTTTATAAAAATATCTTAATTGAATTTTTTCAAGGGGTTAGACTTCAGTTTTTGCGTTTTTAAGAAATTTTTGAAAAAATTTAAATTTTTGTGTGTTAGTCATCAATTATGGAGTATTTTGAGCACGACATGAAAATTGGGTATTTTTGTTGTGTTACACTTTAATTTTAACATTTTTTTTAAAAATATCTTGTTTGAAATTTTTGAAGGTCTTAGATTTCAGTTTTTGGATTTTTAAGAACGTTTTGAAAAAATTGAAATTTGTGTGTGTTATTCTTCAATTATGGAGTATATTGAGTACGACATGAAAATTGAGTATTTTCCTTGTGTTACACTTCAATTTTAACATTTTTATAAAAAATATTTTAATAGAATTTTTTGAAGGTGTTAGACTTCATTTTTTGCATTTTTAAGAATGTTTTGAAAACATTGAAATGTGTGTGCGTTAGTCTTCAATTACGGAGTATTTTGAGCACGATATGAAAGTTGAGTATTTTCCTTCAGTTCCACTTCAATTTTAACTTTTTTTTAAAAAATATCATAATTGAACTTTTTGAAGGTGTTAGACTTCTATTTTTGCATTTTTAACAATTTTTTGAAAAAATTGTAATTTGTGTGAGTTAGTCTTCAATTACGGAGTATTTTGAGTACGACATGAAAATTGAGTATTTTGCTTGTGTTACACTAAAATTTTAAGTATTTTTATAAAAATATCTTAATTAATTTTTTTGAAGGTGTTAGAATTCAGTTTTTGCGTTTTTAAGAAATTTTTGAAAAATTTTAAATTTGTGTGTTTTGGTCATCAATTACGGAGTATTTTGAGTACGACATGAAAATTGGGTATTTTTCTTGTGTTACAATTCAATTTTAACATTTTTTTTTTAAAATATCTTGTTTGAATTTTTTGAAGGTCTTAGATTTCAGTTTTTCATTTTTAAGAAAGTTTTGAAAAAATTGAAGTTTGTGTCTGTTAGTCATCAATTATGGAGTATATTGAGTACGACATGAAAATTGAGTATTTTCCTTGTGTTACACTTCAATTTTAACATTTTTTTAAAAAATATCTTATTGAATTTTTTGAAGGTCTAAGACTTCATTGTTTCCAATTTTAAGAAATTTTTGAAAATATTGAAATTTGTGAGTGTTAGTCTTCAATTACGGAGTATTTTGAGTACGATATGAAAATTGAGTATTTTCCTTGTGTTCCACTTCAATTTTAACATTTTTTTAAAAAATATCATAATTGAACTTTTTGAAGGTGTTAGACTTCTATTTTTGCATTTTTAAGAATTTTTTGAAAAATTGAAATTTGTGTGTGTTAGTCTTCAATTACGGAGTATTTTGAGTACGACATGAAAATTGAGTATTTTGCTTGTGCTAAATTTAAATTTTAACTATTTTTATAAAAATATCTTAATTGAATTTTTTAGACTTCAGTTTTTGCGTTTTTAAGAAATATTTTAAAAGATTTAAATTTGTGTGTGTTAGTCATCAATTATGGAGTATTTTCAGCACGACATGAAAATTTGGTATTTTTGTTGTGTTACACTTCAATTTTAACATTTTTTTAAATATATCTTGTTTGATTTTTTGAAGGTCTTAGATTTCAGTTTTTGCATTTTTAAGAACGTTTTGAAAAAATTGAAATTTGTGTGTGTTATTCTTCAATTACGGAGTATTTTGAGTACGACATGAAAATTGAGTATTTTCCATGTGTTAAACTTAAATTGTAACATTCTTTTAAAAAATATCTTAATTGAATATTTTGAAGGTGTCAGACTTCAGTTTTTGTAGTTTTGGGAAGGCCTTCAAAAAAATGAAATTTTGTGTGTGTTAGTCTTCAATTACGGAATATTTTGAGTACGACATGAAAATTGAGTATTTTGCTTGTTTTACACTTAAATTTTAAGTATTTTTATAAAAATATCTTAATCGAATTTTTTGAACGTGTTAGACTTCAGTTTTTGCGTTTTTAAGAAATTTTTGAAAAAATATAAATTTGTATGTGTTAGTCATCAATTATGAAGTATTTTGAGTACGACATGAAAATTGGGTATTTTGCTTGTGTTACACTTCAATTTTAACATTTTTTTAAAAAATATCTTGTTTGAATTTTTTCATGGTCCTAGATTTCAGTTTTTGCATTTTTAAGAAATTTTTTGAAAAAAATTTAAATTTTTGTGTGTTAGTCTTCAATTATGGAGTATTTTGAGTACGACATGAAAATTGGGTATTTTGCTTGTGTTACACTTCAATTTTAACATTTTTTTAAAAATATCTTGTTTGATTTTTTTGAAGGTCTTAGATTTCAGTTTTTGCAGTTTTAAGAAAGTTTTGAAAAAATTGAAATTTGTTTGTGTTATTCTTCAACTACGGAGTATTTTGAGTACGACTTGAAAATTGAGTATTTTCCATGTGTTAAACTTAAATTTTAACATTCATTTAAAAAATATCTTAATTGAATATTTTGAAGGTGTTAGACTTCAGTTTTTGTAGTTTTAAGAAAGCTTTCAAAAATATGAAATTTTTGTGTGTTAGTCTTCAATTACGGAGTATTTTGAGTACGACATGAAAATTGAGTATTTTGCTTGTGTTACACTTAAATTTTAACATTTTTTGAAAAAATATCATAATTGAACTTTTTGATGGTGTTAGACTTCTCTTTTCGTATTTTTAAGAATTTTCTGAAAAACTTGAAATTTGTGTATGTTAGTATTCAATTACGGAGTATTTTGAGTACGACATGCCAATTGAGTAATTAGCTTGTGTTACACTTAAATTTTAACTTTTTTTATAAAAAATAGCTTGTTTAAATTTTTTGAAGGTGTTAGACTTCAGTATTTGCATTTTTTAGAAATTTTTGTGTGTTAGTCTTCAATTACGGAGTATTTTGAGTACGATATGAAAATTGAGTATTTTCCTTGTGTTCCACTTCGATTTTAACATTTTTTTAAAAAATATCTTGTTTGAATTTTTTGAAGGTCCTAGATTTCAGTTTTTGCATTTTTAAGAAATTTTTTGAAAAAATTTAAATTTCTGTGTGTTAGTCTTCAATTATGGAGTATTTTGAGTACGACATGAAAATTGGGTATTTTGCTTGTGTTACACTTCAATTTTAACATTTTTTTATAAAATATCTTGTTTGAATTTTTTGAAGGCCTTAGATTTCAGTTTTTGCATTTTTAAGAAAGTTTTGAAAAAATTGAAATTTGTGTGTGTTATTCTTCAATTACGGAGTATTTTGAGTACGACGTGAAAATTGAGTATTTTCCATGTGTTAAACTTAAATTTTAACATTCTTTTAAAAAATATCTTAATTGAATATTTTGAAGGTGTCAGACTTCAGTTTTTGTAGTTTTAAGAAAGCTTTCAAAAAAATGAAATTTTTGTGTGTTAGTCTTCAATTACGGAGTATTTTGAGTACGACATGAAAATTGAGTATTTTTCTTGTGTTACACTTAAATTTTAAGTATTTTTATAAAAATATCTTAATCGAATTTTTCGAAGGTGTTAGACTTCAGTTTTTGCGTTTTTAATAAATTTTTGAAAAAATTTAAATTTGTGTGTGTTAGTCATCAATTATGGAGTATTTTGAGTACGACATGAAAATTGGGTATTTTGCTTCTGTTACACTTCAATTTTAACTTTTTTTTTAAATATATCTTGTTTGAATTTTTTGAAGGTCTTAGATTTTAGTTTTTATGTTTTTAAGAAGTTTTTGAAAAAATTGAAATTTGTTTGTGTTATTCTTAAATTACGGAGTATTTTGAGTACGACATGAAAATTGAGTATTTTCCATGTGTTAAACTTATATTTTAACATTCTTTTAAAAAATATCTTAATTGAATATTTTGAAGGTGTCAGACTTCAGTCATTGTAGTTTTAAGAAAGCTTTCAAAAAAAATGAAATTTTTGTGTGTTAGTCTTCAATTACGGAGTATTTTGAATACAACATAAAAATTGAGTATTTTGCTTGTGTTACACTTCAATTTTAACTTTTTTTGAAAAAAAATATCATAATTGAATTTTTTTTTTTTAATGTGTTAGACTTGTGTTTTTGCATTTTTAAGAAATGTTTTATAAATTTGGGTGTGTTAGTCTTCGATTACGGAGTATTTTGAGTACGACATGAAAATTGAGTATTTTCCATTGATGTGAGGCAAATAAGGCACAAATATAATGCTTAATTTGGGGATTTTAGCCCTTGTGAAGAACAATTATATATACTTTATTAATCATATTTGAGATAACATGAATATTTCTTCACTAAGTGTGTTTTATTGCTTAATCATAGGAATTAAGCAATTTCTGGGAATTTGGAGAGTGTAGTTATCTCCAACACGTCAAGAGGAGTGAAAACGATACATTATACCGATACATTCGGTACATGAATAAGACGGGAGGCAAACAATTATCATGATAGAAACTTACGCAAAAGTCTACACGAAAACCACTCAATCCTTAGCCCTTATCCTGCCCACCTACCTTTGGTGGGAATTACCTCCTTACCCCCAATCCTCTCCACCAACTCGTGGCCAATAAGAAGACTCCATGAGTGCTATAAATATTACCACAAGGGCCACGAGTTTGGGACGTTCTTTTATGCCCATTCTCTCTCATTCTCTCTCTCTCTCTCTCTCTCTCTCTCTCTCTCTCTCTCTCTCTCTCTCCCCCCCCCTCTTAAGCAAGTCCAAGAACCTTCAAGAACACGCAAGAATTGTAAATACGAACGATAATTCTCTAAATCGATCACCCAATAGAAGCTCACTTCATTCGGTGAATTGGTTTACACTTCGACGAAGATCGAGTTGCGAGGATTGAGGTGGAGCTTTCTTCATCCGAATCCGCGCAAGCAAGGAGTCAAGCTTACTCTATTCCACTCGGGAGCTTTCTTCCAATTGGGCTTCTTGCAATCTCGAGTTCACTCAACCGGTACGAAGCTCTCTTCTATTGGCTTGTGGATTGGTACGAAAGGAACGTGGTGTGCGAAGTGTCTAGCTCACTAGCATCTCAAACAACAAGGAAGGCATCCAAGACGAGACTCGGAGCTCACTTCATCTCTCTTGGTATTTTCTTTCCTTTCTTGTAATTCTTGTAGTTTAAATTCGAATCGGATTTGTGTAAAGAATTCTCGGTTTAATGAATCTTTAGTTCTTGTTACTTGAATCAAATCTTTGTTCGTGTTTTTACTTGATCTCTTACTTTTAATTACTGCCTTGAACTTAGTCTAAATCTCCCTTGGTTTAATCTCAAAACAAACCTTCAATTCAATCCTCAATTCAAATTGCAATTTCGAAATCCAGAACAAGTTCCGTTGTAACGGAACCCAACTTGCGTTGTAACGGACACTTCGGTTTGTACCTGACTTTTAGTCTGTTGGTACTCCGTTGTAACGCACTTTACTTCCGTTGTAACGGACCAGCAAGGAAAAGCATTCAATATCACTCATACTAGTGCGTTGTAACGGACATAAGAGTCCGTTGTAACGGATCAACCAATCCGTTATAACGCTACTCCTATCCGTTACAACGGACTACCTCTTTCCATTATAACGGAATTTTTTCCGTTGTAACGGACGTTCATATCAATCTCTACGTTAGACATAACCCTAATGTCCGTTGTAACGGAACTTAATTCCGTTGTAACGGACTATCTTCTGTGAATTTTCTTCGTTATTTCTCATCTAGTTTTGATTTAATCTTTGACGCAATTGCTCCCCGTGGAACGAATCTATACATTTGTCACTGTACAAACATAGATTACAAATTTTGTTGATTGTTCGGGGTTTTAACACAACGACATAAAACACGCCAAAATCCCGTTCATCATCCATGTGTTAAACTTATATTTTAACATTCTTTTAAAAAATATCTTAATTGAATATTTTGAAGGTGTCAGACTTCAGTCATTGTAGTTTTAAGAAAGCTTTCAAAAAAAATGAAATTTTTGTGTGTTAGTCTTCAATTACGGAGTATTTTGAGTACGACATAAAAATTGAGTATTTTGCTTGTGTTACACTTCAATTTTAACTTTTTTTGAAAAAAAATATCATGATTGAATTTTTTTTAATGTGTTAGACATGTGTTTTTGCATTTTTAAGAAATGTTTTAAAATTTTGGGTGTGTTAGTCTTCAATTACAGAGTATTTTGAGTACGGCATGAAAATTGTGTATTTTGCTTGTGTCACACCTAAATTTTAACAATTTTTATAAAAATGGCTTGATTTAATTTTTTGAAGGTGTTAGACTTTAGTTTTTGTATTTTTAAGATATTTTTGAAAAAATTGAAATTTGTGTGTGTTAGTCTTCAATTATGGAGTAAATTGAGTATGACATGAAAATTGAGTATTTTCCTTGTGTTACACTTCAAGTTTAACATTTTTATAAAAAATATTTTAATAGAATTTTTTGAAGGTGTGAGACTTCATTTTTTGCATTTTTAAGAATGTTTTGAAAACATTGAAATGTGTGTGTGTTAGTCTTCAATTACGGAGTATTTTGAGTACGATATGAAAATTGAGTATTTTCTTTAAGTTCCACTTCAATTTTAACTTTTTTTTAAAAAATATCATAATTTAACTTTTTGAAGGTGTTAGACTTCTATTTTTGCATTTTTAACAATTTTTTGAAAAAATTGTAATTTGTGTGAGTTAATCCTCAATTACGGAGTATATTGAGTACGACATGAAAATTGAGTATTTTGCTTGTGTTACACTTAAATTTTAAGTATTTTTATAAAAATATCTTAATTGAATTTTTTGAAGGTGTTAGACTTCTTGCATTTTTAAGAATTTTTTGAAAAAATTAAATTTGTGTGTTTTGGTCATCAATTACGGAGTATTTTGAGTACGACATGAAAATTTGGTATTTTGCTTGTGTTACACTTCAATTTTAACATTTTTTTAAAAAAATATCTTGTTTGAATTTTTTGATGGTCTTAGATTTCAGGTTTTGCATTTTTAAGAAAGTTTTGAAAAAATTGATATTTGTGTGTGTTAGTCATCAATTATGGAGTATATTGAGTACGACATGAAAATTGAGTATTTTCCTTGTGTTACACTTCGATTTTAACATTTTTTAAAAAAATATCTTATTGAATTTTTTGAAGGTCTAAGACTTCATTTTTTGCAATTTTAAGAAAGTTTTGAAAATATTGAAATTTGTTAGTGTTAGTCTTCAATTATGGAGTATTTTGAGCACGATATGAAAATTGAGTATTTTCCTTGTGTTCCACTTCAATTTTAACATTTTTGTAAAAAATATCATAATTGAACTTGTTGAAGGTGTTAGACTTCTATTTTTGCATTTTCAAGAATTTTTTGAAAAAATTGAAATTTGTGTGTGTTAGTCATCAATTACGGAGTATTTTGAGTACGACATGAAAATTGGGTATTTTTGTTGTGTTACACTTCAATTTTAACATTTTTTTTAAAAATATCCTGTTTGAATTTTTGGAAGGTCTTAGATTTCAGTTTTTGAATTTATAAGAACGTTTTGAAAAAATTGAAATTTGTGTGTGTTATTCTTCAATTACGGAGTATTTTGAGTACGACATGAAAATTGAGTATTTTTATCATAATTTTTGTGTGTTAGTCTTCAATTACGGAGTATTTTGAGTCCGACATGAAAATTGAGTATTTTTCTTGTGTTACACTTAAATTTTAAGTATTTTTATAAAAAAATCTTAATCAAATTTTTTGAACGTGTTAGACTTCAGTTTTTGCGTTTTTAATAAATTTTTGAAGAAATATAAATTTGTGTGTGTTAGTCATCAATTATGAAGTATTTTGAGTACGACATGAAAATTGGGTATTTTGCTTGTGTTACACTTCAATTTTAACATTTTTTTAAAAAATATCTTGTTTGAATTTTTTGAAGGTGTTAGACTTCAGTTTTTGCGTTTTTAATACATTTTTGAAAAAATTTAAATTTGTGTGTGTTAGTCTTCAATTACGGAGTATTTTGAGTACGACATGAAAATTGAGTATTTTGCTTGTGTTACACTTAAATTTAAACATTTTTTGAAAAAATATCATAATTGAACTTTTTGACGGTGTTAGACTTCTCTTTTTGTATTTTTAAGAATTTTCTGAAAAACTTGAAATTTGTGTATGTTAGTATTCAATTACGGAGTATTTTGAGTACGACATGACAATTGAGTAATTAGCTTGTGTTACACTTAAATTTTAACTATTTTTATAAAAAATAGCTTGTTTGAATTTTTTGAAGGTGTTAGACTTCAGTTTTTTCATTGTTTAGAAATTTTTTGAAAAAATTTAAATTTCTGTGTGTTAGTCTTCAATTACGGAGTATTTTGAGTACGATATGAAAATTGAGTATTTTCCTTGTGTTCCACTTCAATTTTAACATTTTTTTAAAAAATATCATAATTGAACTTTTTGAAGGTGTTAGACTTCTATTTTTGCATTTTTAAGAAAGTTTTGAAAAAATTGAAATTTGTGTGTGTTATTCTTCAATTACGGAGTATTTTGAGTACGACATGAAAATTGAGTATTTTGCTTGTGTTACACTTAAATTTTAAGTATTTTAATAAAAATATCTTAATCGAATTTTTTGAAGGTGGACTTCAGTTATTGCTTTTTTAAGAAATTCTTGAAAAAAATTTTAATTTGTGTGTGTTAGTCTTCAATTATGGAGTATTTTGAGTACGACATGAAAATTGGGTATTTTGCTTGTGTTACACTTCAATTTTAACTTTTTTTTAAAATATATCTTGTTTGAATTTTTTGAAGGTCTTAGATTTCAGTTTTGAAAATATTGAAATTTTTGAGTGTTAGTCTTCAATTACGGAGTATTTTGAGTACGATATGACAATTGAGTATTTTCCTTGTGTTCCACTTCAATTTTAACATTTTTTTTTAAAATATCATTATTGAACTTTTTGAAGGTGTTAGACTTCTATTTTTGCATTTTTAAGAATTTTTTGAAAAAAATGAAATTTGTGTGTGTTAGTCTTCAATTACGGAGTATTTTGAGTACGACATGAAAATTGAGTATTTTGCTTGTGCTAAACTTAAATTTTAACTATTTTTATAAAAATATCTTAATTGAATTTTTTGAAGGGGTTAGACTTCAGTTTTTGCGTTTGTAAGAAATTATTGAAGAAATTTAGATTTGTGTGTGTTAGTTATCAATTATGGAGTATTTTGAGTACGACATGAAAATTGGGTATTTTTGTTGTGTTACACTTCAATTTTAACATTTTTTTTAAAAATATCCTGTTTGAATTTTTTGAAGGTCTTAGATTTCTGTTTTTGAATTTTTAAGAACGTTTTGAAAAAATTGAAATTTGTGTGTGTTAATCTTCAATTACGTAGTATTTTGAGTACGACATGAAAATTGAGTATTTTCCATGTGTTAAACTTAAATTGTAACATTCTTTTAAAAAATATCTTAATTGAATATTTTGAAGGTGTCAGACTTCAGTTTTTGTAGTTTTAAGAAGGCCTTCAAAAAAATGAAATTTTTGTGTTTTAGTCTTCAATTACGGAGTATTTTGAGTACGACATGAAAATTGAGTATTTTGCTTGTGTTACACTTAAATTTTAAGTATTTTTATAAAAATATATTAATCCAATTTTCTGAAGGTGTTAGACTTCAGTTTTTGCGTTTTTAAGAAATTTTTGAAAAAATATAAATTTGTGTGTGTTAGTCATCAATTATGAAGTATTTTGAGTACGACATGAAAATTGGGTATTTTGCTTGTGTTACACTTCAATTTTAACATTTTTTAAAAAAATATCTTGTTTTAATTTATGAAGGTCTTAGATTTCAGTTTTTACATTTTTAAAAAAAATTTGAAAAAATTGAAATTTGTGTGTGTTATTCTTCAATTACGGAGTATTTTGAGTACGAAGAGAAAATTGAGTATTTTCCATGTGTTAAACTTATATTTTAACATTCTTTTAAAAAATATCTTAATAGAATATTTTGAAGGTGTCAGACTTCAGTTATTGTAGTTTTAAGAAAGCTTTCAAAAAAATGAAATTTTTGTGTGTTAGTCTTCAATTACGGAGTATTTTGAGTACGACATAAAAATTGAGTATTTTGCTTGTGTTACACTTCAAATTTAACTTTTTTTGAAAAAAATATCATAATTGAATTTTTTTTTTTTTAATGTTGTAGACATGTGTTTTTGCATTTTTAAGAAATTTTTTTAAATTTTGGGTGTGTTAGTCTTCAATTACGGAGTATTTTGAGTACGGCATGAAAATTGAGTATTTTGCTTGTGTCACACTTAAATTTTAACAATTTTTATAAAAATTGCTAGATTGAATTTTTTTGAAGGTGTTAGACTTCAGTTTTTGCATTTTTAAGATAATTTTGAAAAAATTGAAATTTGTGTGTGTCAGTCTTCAATTATGGAGTATATTGAGTACGACATGAAAATTGAGTATTTTCCTTGTGTTACACTTCGATTTTATCATTTTTATAAAAAATATTTTAATAGAATTTTTTGAAGGTGTTAGACTTCATTTTTTGCATTTTTAAGAACGTTTTGAAAACATTGAAATGTGTGTGTGTTAGTCTTCAATTACTGAGTATTTTGAGTACGATATGAAAATTGAGTATTTTCCTTGTGTTCCACTTCAATTTTAACTTTTTTTTAAAAAATATCATAATTGAACTTTTTGAAGGTGTTAGACTTCTATTTTTGCATTTTTAAGAATTTTTTGAAAAAATTGAAATTTGTGTGCGTTAGTCTTCAATTACTGAGTATTTTGAGTACGACATGAAAATTAAGTATTTTGCTTGTGTTACACTTAAATTTTATGTATTTTTATAAAAATATCTTAATTGAATTTTTTGAAGGTGTTAGACTTCAATTTTTGCATTTTTAAGAAATTTTTGATAAAATTTAAATTTTTATGTTTTAGTCATTAATTACGGAGTATTTTGAGTACTACATGAAAATTGAGTATTTTGCTTGTGTCACACTTAAATTTTAACAATTTTTATAAAAATTGCTTGATTGAATTTTTTTGAAGGTGTTAGACTTCAGTTTTTGCATTTTTAAGATAATTTTGAAAAAATTGAAATTTGTGTGTATTAGTCATCAATTATGGAGTATATTGAGTACGACATGAAAATTAAGTATTTTCCATGTGTTACACTTCGATTTTGACATTTTTTAAAAAAATATCTTACTGAATTTTTTGAAGGTCTAAGACTTCATTTTTTGCAATTTTAAGAAAGTTTTGAAAATATTGAAATTTTTGAGTGTTAGTCTTCAATTACGGAGTATTTTGAGTACGATATGACAATTGAGTATTTTCCTTGTGTTCCACTTCAATTTTAACATTTTTTTTTAAAATATCATAATTGAACTTTTTGAAGGTGTTAGACTTCTATTTTTGCATTTTTAAGAATTTTTTGAAAAAATTGAAATTTGTGTGCGTTAGTCTTCAATTACTGAGTATTTTGAGTACGACATGAAAATTCAGTATTTTGCTTGTGTTAAACTTAAATTTTTACTATTTTATAAAAATATCTTAATTGAATTTTTTGAAGGGGTTAGACTTCAGTTATTGCGTTTTTAAGAAATGTTTGAAAAAATTTAAATTTGTGTGTGTTAGTCATCAATTATGGAGTATTTTGAGCACGACATGAAAATTGGGTATTTTTGTTGTGTTACACTTCAATTTTAACATTCTTTTTAAAAATATCTTGTTTGGATTTTTTGAAGGTCTTAGATTTCAGTTTTTGCATTTTTAAGAACGTTTTGAAAAAATTGAAATTTGTGTGTGGTACTCTTCAATTACGGAGTATTTTGAATACGACGTGAAAATTGAGTATTTTCGATGTGTTAAACTTAAATTGTAACATTCTTTTAAAAAATATCTTAATTGAATATTTTGAAGGTGTCAGACTTCAGTTTTTGTAGTTTTGGGAAGGCCTTCAAAAAAATGAAATTTGTGTGTGTTAGTCTTCAATTACGGAGTATTTTGAGTACGACATGAAAATTAAGTATTTTGCTTGTCTTACTCTTAAATTTTAAGTATTTTTATAAAAATATCTTAATCGAATTTTTTGAAGGTGTTAGACTTCAGTTTTTGCGTTTTTTAAGAAATTTTTGAAAAAATATAAATTTGTGTGTGTTAGTCATCAATTATGAAGTATTTTGAGTACGACATGAAAATTTGGTATTTTGTTTGTGTTACACTTCAATTTTAACATTTTTTTAAAAAATATCTTGTTTGGATTTTTTGATGGTCCTAGATTTCAGTTTTTGCATTTTTATGAAATTTTTTGAAAAATATTTAAATTTTTGTGTGTTAGTCTTCAATTATGGAGTATTTTGAGTACGACATGAAAATTGGGTATTTTGCTTGTGTTACACTTCAATTTTAACATTTTTTTATAAAATATCTTGTTTGATTTTTTTGAAGGTCTTAGATTTCAGTTTTTGCATTTTTAAGAAAGTTTTGAAAAAATTGAAATTTGTGTGTGTTATTCTTCAATTACGGAGTATTTTGAGTACGACATGAAAATTGAGTATTTTCCTAGTGTTAAACTTAAATTTTAACATTCTTTTAAAAAATATCTTAATTGAATATTTTGAAGGTGTTAGACTTCAGTTTTTGTAGTTTTAAGAAAGCTTTCAAAAAAATGAAATTTTTGTGTGTTAGTCTTCAATTACGTAGTATTTTGAGTACGACATGAAAATTGAGTATTTTGCTTGTGTTACACTTAAATTTTAACATTTTTTGATAAAATATCATAATTGAACTTTTTGATGGTGTTAGACTTCTCTTTTTGTATTTTTAAGAATTTTCTGAAAAACTTGAAATTTGTGTATGTTAGTATTCAATTACGGAGTATTTTGAGTACGACATGACAATTGAGTACTTAGCTTGTGTTACACTTAAATTTTAACTATTTTGATAAAAAATAGCTTGATTGAATTTTTTGAAGGTGTTAGACTTCAGTTTTTGCATTTTTTAGAAAGTTTTTGAAAAATTTTAAATTTCTGTGTGTTAGTCTTCAATTAAGGAGTATTTTGAGTACGATATGAAAATTGAGTATTTTCCTTGTGTTCCACTTGAATTTTAACATTTTTTTTTAAAATATCATAATTGAACTTTTTGAAGGTGTTAGACTTCTATTTTTGCATTTTTAAGAATTTTTTGAAAAAATTGAAATTTGTGTTTGTTAGTCTTCAATTACGGAGTATTTTGAGTACGACATGAAAATTGAGTATTTTGCTTGTGTTACACTTAAATTTTAAGTATTTTAATAAAAATATCTTAATCGAATTTTCTGATGGTGGACTTCAGTTTTTGCTTTTTTAAGAAATTTTTGAAAAAATTTTAAATTTGTGTGTGTTAGTCATCAATTATGGAGTATTTCGAGTACGACATGAAAATTGGGTATTTTGCTTGTGTTACACTTCAATTTTAACTTTTTTTTAAAATATATTATGTTTGAATTTTTTGAAGGTCTTAGATTTCAGTTTTTACATTTTTAAGAAATATTTGAAAAAATTAAAATTTGTGTGTGTTATTCTTCAATTACGGAGTATATTGAGTACGACATGAAAATTGAGTATTTTCCTTGTGTTAAACTTATATTTTAACATTCTTTTAAAAAATATCTTAATTGAATATTTTGAAGGTGTCAGACTTCAGTTATTGTAGTTTTAAGAAAGCTTTCAAAAAAATGAAATTTTTGTGTGTTAGTCTTCAATTACGGAGTATTTTCAGTACGACATAAAAATTGAGTATTTTGCTTGTGTTACACTTCAATTTTAACTTTTTTTGAAAAAAATATCATAATTGAATTTTTTTTAATGTGTTAGACATGTGTTTTTGCATTTTTAAGAAATTTTTTAAAAATTTGGGTGTGTTAGTCTTCAATTACGGAGTATTTTGAGTACGGCATGAAAATTGAGTATTTTGCTTGTGTCACAATTAAATTTTAACAATTTTTATAAAAATAGCTTGATTGAATTTTTTGAAGGTGTTAGACTTCAGTTTTTGCATTTTTAAGATAATTTTGAAAATATTGAAATTTGTGTGTGTCAGTCTTCAATTATGGAGTATATTGAGTACTACATGAAAATTTAGTATTTTCCTTATGTTACACTTCAATTTTAACATTTTTATAAAAAATATTTTAATAGAATTTTTTGAAGGTGTTAGACTTCAGTTTTTGCTTTTTTAAGAACGTTTTGAAAACATTGAAATGTGTGTGTGTTAGTCTTCAATTACGGAGTATTTTGAGTACGATATGCAAATTGAGTATTTTCCTTGTGTTCCACTTCAATTTTAACTTTTTTTAAAAAAATATCATAATTGAACTTTTTGAAGGTGTTAGACTTCTATTTTTGCATTTTTATGAATTTTTTGAAAAAATTGAAATTTGTGTGTGTTAGTCTTCAATTACGGAGTATTTTGAGTACGACATGAAAATTGAGTATTTTGCTTGTGTTACACTTAAATTTTATGTATTTTTATAAAAATATCTTAATTGAATTTTTTGAAGGTGTTAGACTTCAATTTTTGCATTTTTAAGAAATTTTTGAAAAAATTTAAATTTGTGTGTTTTAGTCATCAATTACGGAGTATTTTGAGTACTACATGAAAATTGGGTATTTTTCTTGTGTTACGCTTCAATTTAAACATTTTTTTTAAAAAATATCTTGTTTGAATTTTTTGAAGCTCTTAGATTTCAGTTTTTGTATTTTTAAGAAAGTTTTGAAAAAAATTGAAATTTGTGTGTGTTAGTCATCAATTATGGAGTATATTGAGTACGACATGAAAATTGAGTACTTAGCTTGTGTTACACTTCGATTTTAACTATTTTGATAAAAAAATAGCTTGATTGAATTTTTTGAAGGTGTTAGACTTCAGTTTTTGCATTTTTTAGAAATGTTTTGAAAAAATTTAAATTTGTGTGTGTTAGTCTTCAATTACGGAGTATTTTGAGTACGATATGAAAATTGAGTATTTTCCTTGTGTTCCACTTCAATTTTAACATTTTTTTTTAAAATATCATAATTGAACTTTTTGAAGGTGTTAGACTTCTATTTTTGCATTTTTAAGAATTTTATGAAAAAATTGAAATTTGTGTTTGTTAGTCTTCAATTACGGAGTATTTTGAGTACGACATGAAAATTGAGTATTTTGCTTGTGTTACACTTAAATTTTAAGTATTTTAATAAAAATATCTTAATCGAATTTTTTGAAGGTGGACTTCAGTTTTTGCATTTTTAAGAAATTTTTGAAAAAATTTTAAATTTGTGTGTGTTAGTCATCAATTATGGAGTATTTCGAGTACGACATGAAAATTTGGTATTTTGCCTGTGTTACACTTCAATTTTAACTTTTTTTTAAAATATTTCTTGATTGAATTTTTTGAAGGTCTTAGTTTCAGTTTTTACATTTTTAAGAAATATTTGAAAAAATTGAAATTTGTGTGTGTTATTCTTCAATTACGGAGTGTTTTGAGTACGACATGAAAATTGAGTATTTTCCATGTGTTAAACTTATATTTTAACATTCTTTTAAAAAATATCTTAATTGAATATTTTGAAGGTGTCAGACTTCAGTTATTGTAGTTTTAAGAAAGCTTTCAAAAAATTGAAATGTTTGTGTGTTAGTCTTCAATTACGGAGTATTTTCAGTACGACATAAAAATTGAGTATTTTGCTTGTGTTACACTTCAATTTTAAATTTTTTTGAAAAAAATATCATAATTGAATTTTTTTGAATGTGTTAGACATGTGTTTTTGCATTTTTAAGAAATTTTTTAAAAATTTGGGTGTGTTAGTCTTCAATTACGGAGTATTTTGAGTACGGCATGAAAATTGAGTATTTTGCTTGTGTCACAATTAAATTTTAACAATTTTTATAAAAATGGCTTGATTGACTTTTTTGAAGGTGTTAGACTTCAGTTTTTGCATTTTTAAGATAATTTTGAAAAAATTGAAATTTGTGTGTGTCAGTCTTCAATTATGGAGTATATTGAGTACTACATGAAAATTGAGTATTTTCCATATGTTACACTTCAATTTTAACATTGTTATAAAAAATATTTTAATAGAATTTTTTGAAGGTGTTAGACTTCATTTTTTGCATTTTTAAGAACGTTTTGAAAACATTGAATTGTGTGTGTGTTAGTCTTCAATTACGGAGTATTTTGAGTACGATATGCAAATTGAGTATTTTCCTTGTGTTCCACTTCAATTTTAACTTTTTTTTAAAAAATATCATAATTGAACTTTTTGAAGGTGTTAGACTTCTATTTTTGCATTTTTATGAATTTTTTGAAAAAATTGAAATTTGTGTGTGTTAGTCTTCAATTACGGAGTATTTTGAGTACGACATGAAAATTGAGTATTTTGCTTGTGTTGAACTTAAATTTTAACTATTTTTATAAAAATATCTTAATTGAATTTTTTGAAGCTGTTAGACTTCAGTTTTTGCGTTTTTAATATATTTTTGAAAAAAATTAAATTTGTGTGTTTTAGTCATCAATTACGGAGTATTTTGAGTATGAAATGAAAATTGGGTATTTTGCTTGTGTTACACTTCAATTTTAACATTTTTTAAAAAAAATATGTTGTTTGAATTTTTTGAAGGTCTTAGATTTCAGTTTTTGCATTTTTAAGAAAGTTTTGAAAAAATTGAAATTTTTGTGTGTCAGTCATCAATTATGGAGTATATTGAGTACGACATGAAAATTGAGTATTTTCCTTGTGTTACACTTCGATTTTAACATTTTTTTTAAAAATATCTTATCGAATTTTTTGTTGGTCTAAGACTTCATTTTTTGCAATTTTAAGAAAGTTTTGAAAATATTGAAATTTGTGAGTGTTAGTCTTCAATTACGGAGTATTTTGAGTACGATTTGAAAATTGAGTATTTTCCTTGTGTTCCAATTCAATTTTAACATTTTTTTAAAAAATATCATAATTGAACGTTTTGAAGGTGTAAGACTTCTATTTTTCCCTTTTTAAGAATTTTTTGAAAAAATTGAACTTTGTTCGCTTGTGTTAAACTTAAATTTTAACTATTTTTATAAGAATATCTTAATTGAATTTTTTTGAAGGGGTTAGACTTCAGTTTTTATGTTTTAAAGAAATTTTTGAAAAAATTTAAATTTGTGTGTGTTAGTCATCAATGATGGACTATTTTGAGTACGACATGAAAATTGGGTATTTTGCTTGTGTTACACTTCAATTTTAACATTTTTTTAAAAAATATCTTGTTTGAATTTTTTGAAGGTCTTAGATTTCAGTTTTTGCATTTTTAAGAACGTTTTGGAAAAATTGAAATTTGTGTGTGTTATTCTTCAATTACGGAGTATTTTGAGTACGACATGAAAATTGAGTATTTTCCATGTGTTAAACTTAAATTGTAACATTCTTTTAAAAAATATCTTAATTGAATATTTTGAAAGTGTCAGACTTCAATTTTTGTAGTTTTAAGAAGGCCTTCAAAAAAATGAAATTTTTGTGTGTTAGTCTTCAATTACGGAGTATTTTGAGTACGACATGAAAATTGAGTATTTTGCTTGTGTTACACTTAAATTTTTAAGTATTTTTATAAAAATATCTTAATCGAATTTTTTGAAGGTGTTAGACTTCAGTTTTTGCGTTTTTAAGAAAATTTTGATAAAATTCAAATTTGTGTGTGTTAGTCATCAATTATGAAGTATTTTGAGTACGACATGAAAATTGGGTATTTTGCTTGTGTTACACTTCAATTTTAACATTTTTTAAAAACATATCTTTTTTGAATTTTTTGAAGGTCCTAGATTTCAGTTTTTGCATTTTTAAAAAAAATTTTGAAAAAATTTAAATTTATGTGTGTTAGTCTTCAATTATGGAGTATTTTGAGTACGGCATAGATTTCAGTTTTTGCATTTTTAAGAAAGTTTTCAGAAAAATTAAATTTTTGTGTGTTAGTCTTCAATTACGGAGTATTTTGAGTACGATATGAAAATTAAGTATTTTCCTTGTGTTCCACTTCAATTTTAAAAAAATTTTAAAAAATATCATAATTGAACTTTTTGAAGGTGATAGACTTCTATTTTTGCATTTTTAACAATTTTTTGAAAAAATTGAAATTTATGTGTGTTAGTCTTCAATTACGGAGTATTTTGAGTACGACATGAAAATTGAGTATTTTGCTTGTGTTAAACTTAAATTTTAACTATTTTTATAAAAATATCTTAATTGAATTTTTTGAAGGTGTTAGACTTCAGTTTTTGCGTTTTTAAGATATTTTTGAAAAAATTTAAATTTGTGTGTTTTAGTCATCAATTACGGAGTATTTTGAGTATGACATGAAAATTGGGTATTTTGCTTGTGTTACACTTCAATTTTAACATTTTTTAAAAAAAATTTGTTGTTTGAATTTTTTGAAGGTCTTAGATTTCAGCTTTTGCATTTTTATGGAAGTTTTCAAAAAATTGAAATTTGTGTGTGTTAGTCATCAATTATGGAGTATATTGAGTACGACATGAAAATTGAGTATTTTCCTTGTGTTACACTTCGATTTTAACATTTTTTAAAAAAATATATTATTGAATTTGTTGAAGGTCTAAGACTTCATTTTTTGCAATTTTAAGAAAGTTTTGAAAATATTGAAATTTGTGAGTGTTAGTCTTCAATTACGGAGTATTTTGAGTACGATTTGAAAATTGAGTATTTTCCTTGTGTTCCACTTCAATTTTAACATTTTTTTAAAAAATATCATAATTGAACTTTTTGAAGGTGTTACACTTCTATTTTTGCATTTTTAAGAATTTTTTGAAAAATTTTAAATTTCTGTGTGTTAGTCTTCAATTATGGAGTATTTTGAGTACGACATAGATTTCAGTTTTTGCATTTTTAAGAAAGTTTTGAAAAAATTGAAATTTGTGTGTGTTATTCTTCAATTACGGAGTATTTTGAGTACGACTTGAAAATTGAGTATTTTCCATGTGTTAAACTTAAATTTTAACATTCTTTTAAAAAATTTCTTAATTGAATATTTTGAAGGTGTTAGACTTCAGTTTTTGTAGTTTTAAGAAAGCCTTCAAAAAAATGAAATTTTTGTGTGTTAGTCTTCAATTATGGAGTATTTTCAGTACGACATGAAAATTGAGTATTTTGCTTGTGTTACACTTAAATTTTAAGTATTTTTATAAAAATATCTTAATCGAATTTTTTGAAGGTGTTAGACTTCATTTTTTGCATTTTTAAGAAAGTTTTGAAAACATTGAAATTTGTGTGTGTTAGTCTTCAATTATGGAGCATATTGAGTACGACATGAAAATTGAGTATTTTTCTTGTGTTACACTTCGATTTTAACATTTTTTTAAAAAATATCTTATTGAATTTTTTGAAGGTGTTAGACTTCATTTTTTGCATTTTTAAGAAAGTTTTGGAAACATTGAAATTTGTGTGTGTTAGTCTTCAATTACGGAGTATTTTGAGTACGATATGAAAATTGAGTATTTTCCTTGTGTTCCACTTCAATTTTAACATTTATTTTAAAAATATCAGAATTGAACTTTTTGAAGGTGTTAGACTTCAATTTTTGCATTTTTAAGAATTTTTTGAAAAAATTGAAATTTGTGTGAGTTAGAATTCAATTACGGAGTATTTTGAGTACGACATGAAAATTGAGTATTTTGCTTGTGTTACACTGAAATTTTAACTATTTTTATAAAAATATCATAATTGAATTTTTTGAAGGTGTTAGACTTCAGTTTTTGCTTTTTTAAGAAATTTTTGAAAAAAATTAAATTTGTGTGTGTTAGTCATCAATTATGGAGTATTTTGAGTAGGACATGAAAATTGGGTATTTTGCTTGTGTTACACTTCAATTTTAACTTTTTTTTAAAAAATATCTTGTTTGAATTTTTTGAAGGTCTTAGATTTCAGATTTTACATTTTTAAGAAAGTTTTGAAAAAAATGAAATTTGTGTGTGTTATTTTTCAATTCCGGAGTATTTTGAGTACGACATGAAAATTGAGTATTTTCCATGTGTTAAACTTATATTTTAACATTCTTTTAAAAAATATCTTAATTGAATATTTTGATGGTGTCGGACTTCAGTTATTGTAGTTTTAAGAAAGCTTTCAAAAAAATGAAATGTTTGTGTGTTAGTCTTCAATTACGGAGTATTTTGAGTACGACATTAAAATTGAGTATTTTGCTTGTGTTACACTTCAATTTTAACTTTTTTTGAAAAAATATTATAATTGAATTTTTTGAATGTGTTAGACATGTGTTTTTGCATTTTAAGAAATTTTTTTTAAATTTGGGTGTGTTAGTCTTCAATTACGGAGTATTTTGAGTACGGCATGAAAATTGAGTATTTTGTTTGTGTCACACTTAAATTTTAACAATTTTTATAAAAATAGCTTGATTGAATTTTTTGAAGGTGTTAGACTTCTGTTTTTGCATTTTTGAGATATTTTTGAAAAAATTGAAATTTGTGTGTGTTAGTCTTCAATTATGGAGTATATTGAGTACGGAATGAAAATTGAGTATTTTCCTTGTGTTACACTTCAATTTTAACATTTTTATAAAAAAAAATTAATAGAACTTTTTGAAGGTGTTAGTCTTCAATTACGGAGTATTTTGAGTACGACATGAAAATTGAGTATTTTGCTCTGTTACACTTAAATTTTAAGTATTTTTATAAAAATATCTTAATTTAATTTTTTTGAAGGTGTTAGACTTCGGTTTTTACGTTTTTAAGAAATTTTTGAAAAAATTGAAATTTGTGTGTGTTAGTCATCAATTATGGAGTATATTGAGTACGACATGAAAATTGAGTATTTTCCTTGTGTTACACTTTGATTTTAACATTTTTTAAAAAAATATCTTATTGAATTTTTTGAAGGTGACTTCATTTTTTGCATTTTTAAGAAAGTTTTGAAAATATTGAAATTTGAGAGTGTTAGTCTTCAATTACGGAGGATTTTGAGTATGATATGAAAATTGAGTATTTTCCTTGTGTTCCACTTCAATTTTAACATTTTTTTAAAAAATAACATAATTGAACTTTTTGAAGGTGTTAGTGTTGGGAATTTACCCGACCCCGGTCCCGCACAGCGGATATGAAGGCCCGGTCCGGTTCTCAAAATCCAATATCACGCCATGACTTCGAGGGTACGATGCAATAGAAGGATAGACGATTACCGGCGTGAAATTGATCACGCACGACGGGTTGATCGCTCGCATCCTTTCCTTCTCCGGTGTCACGTTGGTGACTAGCTCGCATAAAATTTTTGTCAAGAAATTCGGTTTTGACATCAATTTAGCCACATCGCATAGTCATAATATGCGACCATGACAAGCAGAATTTTGAGAATGTGAAAGCATGGCAACATACGAAAACGTTTCTTCTGCCATCAATTTTTGTACCATGCAAATTTCAAAAGAAAAATTATATCATTTATTACAATACATATCTAATAACTAATTTTTATTTTTAAATATCTAACTCAAAATAATTAAAACGGTTCGAATTTGTCTTGGTTGCCAATGATATTAAATTCCGGCCCTCTCTATGAATTGTCTTGGATGTGCTGATGGCCCAACAAAGCCTACAAATTTAAATTTAAATAAATGATAACATTACTTATAGATTTTATTTTATTTTAAAATAAGGGCATTACTTTTATTAAAATAAATGATATTACATATTATTTTTAAATAATTAATAGACCTAAATAAATATAAACTTTCTCAAAATTGAGAGAAAATATTTTTATATCGAATAGCAAATAACTATAATTCTCAAGTCCTGCAGAGGGGGGCGGAATATTATCACATAATTATATTTTATTTCGATGACGTTCGACGAAATTAATGAAATAAAAATGCTGATTAAAAGACACAAATATTGGCTATGTCCAAATACTCTTATATCACTGATGAAAAATAAGGGTTTGGTAAAAATATAATTTAAGATGACGAACTTAAAATACTTTTCATTTAATTATATATATATATATATATATATATATAGAGAGAGAGAGAGAGAGAGAGAGAGAGAGAGAGAGAGAGAGAGAGAGAGAGAGAGAGAGAGAGAGAGAGAGAGAGAGAGAGAGAGCACATATATAGCTTGTACAAGCAAAACTCAATTTTTGCTTGTAAGTTTTTGACCCTCGGATGTACTTCAAGACTGACATTTGTCTAATTTGTTATTGCCAGGTTCGGTTTGTTGATTGTAATAAGGTCGAATTAGAGTTTAGGAATAATCTGAATTTTATTTTGAACGGGTTTGGTAGAATGTAATTTGAAAACTGACATTTGTGTAATTTGTTCAAAACTGAATTGTGAAAACTGATATTTGTGTAGTTTAGTGGACATATATGTAATTTTATACTTATTAAGTAAACGAACAAGTGAATGAATGAATTCACACACACACACACATATACCTTATGGGTCGAACTAGAAGTGGTGATGGAGAGGAGAGGAGTCCTGGTAGAGGCGAACCAGAGAGAGAGAGAGAGAGAGAGAGAGAGAGAGAGAGAGAGAGAGAGAGAGTAGCTGCCTTGCCTTCGCGAGAATTTGAAGAGAAGAAAATTGTCTTGGGAGCAAGAAGAAGATGAGGCACAGCCATGTGCGCAAGAAGAAACGAAGCACGACCATGGGAGAAAGATGAATCCCCTTCACCATGGAGCAAGAAGAAATTGAAGAATCTCGTAATTCCAAGTATAAAATATAGAATTTAAATACATAAATATGATTAAAATATAAGAAATATTCATAATTCCAATATATTGAAATTAAATACTTTAAATTGTGTTTTTGTATTAATGGCAGGTAAAAAGTGAAGAATCTCGTAAAACCAGAATTGTAGATGGATCCATCTCGTCGTGCCGATCAATTTGATATATCATATGATGATATTTGATGGAAGCATGAGAGAGAAATCGAGCTTTTCTTCAAACGGGTCAAAGGTCGTGATTCGTTACACGAATGGACCCAAATGGGTCAGAACTGACTCGTTTCAGCAAGGACAAAAAATCTGCAAGCTAAAATAACCTTCACGATCCCCTGTGGCCGAAGAAAATCCGTGAGCAACTTAACAGACCCGTTTGACGCTCTGTTGCCTGTTCGCTACACGCAAGACCACAAGAATTTCTTTGCAGGGGATTAACAGTGACCAGTCAACAGAGTACTGTGCTTCCGATCTTGTGTGAATTGTATAGTGTGTAACCTACGCTGCAAGGTGCTGACACCCCTCTCTCTCTCTCTCTCTTTACACGCTGAGATACAGTACGTACGCCACAGAGAATCGATTAAGGCAGTTCAAACCTCCAATCTTGGAGCCAAGCGACTCATTCTTCTCTCCATTAATTGTCCAAAGGACACCTCCATTACCCAGGCCAAAGAAGGAATATATAAGAAAATAAAAGCCCATCTCTGTCCATTTTATGACCAAATGGAGATGAACGAATTTCCTGATGAATTTTGGATGATTTAAAGATGAATTAATCTGAATCTGTTGGAGATGATCTCAGGGGTATTTTTGGGTTTTCTCCCTCATACTTTGGCCAAATTGGATGAAATTTGGACCATTGGATTCAGTGCAACTTGCTCTAACTACTAGGGGTGGGCATCCGGTTGAACCGAACCGAACCGAACCGAATAAGAGCAAACCGAATAAAACCGAACCGGACTAGATTCAAACCGAACCGAACCGAATAAAATTTGAACCGATTTAAAACCGAACCGAATAAACCGAATTTCTTATTCGGTTTATTCGGTTGAACCGAATTAGAAGTTTTATAATGTTAAAATTCAAATGTTATTTAGCAAAAAAATATTAAAACAAATCATATAAAATATACTTACGTTATTTTTAATTTTACAATATTGGATTTTAATTTTTTTAAATTAACACAATAGAAAAAGTGAAAAAAAAATATTAATTCGGTCGGTTCGGTTTAATCGGTTCTGAAAATACCAAAACCGAACCGAACCGAATAAACCGAACAATATCAATTTTTGAACCGAACCGAACCAAATAAACCGAAAAACTAAACCGTTTAAACCGAATTCGACCGGTTCGGTTCAGTTCCCAAATAAACCGAACCATTTGCCCACCCCTACTAACTACCCATTCAACTTGCAATCTGAGATCTTAATTTTTCGAATTATTTTCCCCTCTTTTCTCCTATAAAAGACACTTAAAACCCTCTCTCAAAATACCCTTGGACCTCTTGGGTCACTCACTCCATTTTTGGGGGAAGGTAAGGTCTTAGCCTCTTCCCCTCCATTGTTAGAGCGTCGAAGCTCCATCTTGCTCATCTTTGAGCCATTTTTCGCCGAAAAGATCGTGTCGAAGCACGGTTTTCGAAGCCTTCTCGAGGATCTTCATCCTCCCTCACTCTCTACGAGTCTCGAAGTTTCTCTCCTACTCCCATCATTCCTCTCAAGACGTGACGGAGCAAGGACGACGCCAAGATCGATCTTGGACTTCACTCTCTCCTTTTTCGGTACTCTCTTTTACAATTTTATTGTTTTGATTAGGAATTAAGTAGATATAAGTCAAATCTGTTTATGAACTTGTTATATACTGTGATATATAGTTTGTGGAATTTTTGTGGAATTTTTGTCGCATTTTTTCTATTTTTGCCTTGAGTTTTACTAAAATTCTGGAGCTGATTTGTGTGATCTGTTTGAGTGATTTTTAGATCTGATAATATTTCTTGTTTGCAATCACTGTTTATATCTGGATCTATAGTTTAATACAAATTTTGAATCAATCAATTTCATGCAATTTCCTATTTGATATGAATTTTTGAAATCTGTTACTCAACCTCAAAATTGTCTGGACTATTCTGTAATTTGCCAGGGACCTGTTTGTAATTCGATCATTACTTTTTACTGAAATACCAAACCTGTGAAATTCTTCTGTTCTCTCTCTTAGTATTAAATTGTGAATCTTTGTGCCAAATTTGAGATCTTGTTTTGCGATCTATATTTTTCTGGAATTTGATTAGTGCCTAAAATATCCTTGTGATCTATAAATTTCATAAATTCGAACATTGTGTGTGTGAAAGTGAAATTTTGACCAGAGCTTTATAAAGTTTAGATCTTGATTGTGACAAAATATTATAGCTTCTGGACCAATAGAAATAGTTCTTGAATTGCAATTTCGATTATACGCAAAATTTCCTTGAATCGAACCTATACTTATCACTTTGATTAGTATTTGTTATAAATTGTTTTGATTAACTCGTGAGATTGAATTTACACAATTAAACGACCTGTTTTACGTGTTATCAAGCTCCTTCGCCATGGAAGAAAGAAGAAGACAGGGAGGCTCCATATATGCCTATTTCACACACACAGTGAAGTAACGTAAGTAAATTAACAGAGATAACGGAGCTACTAACTGAGCGTGTGTTTGGAAATTCTGCACAGATCTTGAAGTACATCCGATGGTCAAAAACTTACAAGCAAAAACTGAGTTTTGCTTGTACATATATATATATATATACTATGTATATGCCTCCCAGAAGATAGACCAATTGAATCACATGGCAGAAGAAAAAATATCTCAATTCAAAACGAAGATTTTGTTTTTACAAAAACAAACAAATTTAGAAGAAAAAGAAAGGAGAGGGTTAGTATCTAAAATTGATATGAAACTAAAATTTTCTAATAAATAATCCAAAATAAATAAAAAAAACTAACATATCACTTGTGTAATTTTCGCCGAAACGGAGCAAGAGGTACTCTCGAGTTGATGTTGATAATGATCTATTGTCCCCGAATAATTCATAGTCCACTAAACTAGTGTATTAACAGTAAAAAAAAATATTAAATCATGAAACTTGTTGTTCAGATGGAAAACAATTTATGACATTGTAAATACTATATTGATACGGAAAACGGTATATCGACATTGCACACTTGATATATCAACAATAAAACTTTATATTGACATGAAAAACTTGATATTCACATTGAAACATAAAATAATAACATTGGGAAAAAAAATTACATTTTGATTCAACGAATGAACCGTTAATTTTAACAAGTACGTACTAATTAATCATTAATTCAAGTTTGATGTTAATTTAATATTAATTTAATTACTAATTAATCAGTAATTATTATCATCATGTGTCACATGACAATATTAAGAATAAAAATCATGAATAATGAAGATATAGTATGTGGCCTATAAATTATACTCAATAAAACTAGTACTTCGAGTTTACTTCGTTTGAGTAAAAAAATGATTCCTGTTAAGATAATGGATCATCCATTAAGAGATAATGGATGATCCGTTTAGGTTTTGTGAAATTATTCAATTTAGTCCATTGTGTTTTATTATTTTCGTTTTAGGTTAGAAAATATATAAACGAGTTTTGTAATTGTTTGAATTCATTAAGGAAGAAATAATTTCTCTCTCTTCTCACATGGTATCAGACGCCAGGCTTCCTTAACCCGGCAACCTCTCTCTTCTTCTCCTTTTCTTCGAATCCCGTCGTAGCTACTGTAGCAACAGTAGCGACGCCAAAATTGTCAAAATCGCCTAGCGCTCCTTTTCTCTTCATGGCGCAGGAAGATCTTGGTGCGTTTTCTCTTCACACGACGCAGCCGTCGCCAAACCCTAATCCCGCGGCACTCTCCTCGGCCTCCCCACCTCCTCCTACACCCGTCCAGAGCACCTCACTGCAGCCGGATCTTCCCCTTGCTGCAGCCGTCCAGAGCAGCCCACTGCAGCCCTCGCCCTCCATCTCTCCTCTCGCCCACAGCAGCCCTCGCCCACAGCAGCAGCCCACAGCAGCAGCCCGGGCCCATAGCAGCCCCTCGGGCACACCATATCTACTCTCGGGCGCACCATATCTCCTCCCCACTGGCCCATATCTCCTCTCGGGCACAACAAATCCCGCCCCAACCATGCCCGCGGGCACTAATTTTCTGCCTCCTCTCGGGTCATCACTCGGCCCCGAATTTTCTGCCCCGAACTTTCTGCCTCGAGTCACTTATTCGCCCACTTTGCCGCGAGTCTCTCCCTCTTTTCCGCCCGGGTTTCCCGCTCCTCCAACCATCTCTCACGCTTCCGCCCCACTCTTTATTCCGGCCGGATCGTTTGGCGCATACGGTCCGCCCGTGTCTCATCAAATTGGCCATCCTTCTCCGCCGATTAGTGCCAACCTCTACAATTCGGGTGATACACCTCCTCGATCACCGGTTACATTCAATCACCCACTCTCGATTAAGTTGACTCGCGAAAATTTTCTCCTTTGGAAATCGCAAGTTATTCCGGTTCTAACCGGTTACGGACTCATGCATTTCGTCGACGGTTCTCAACTCTCGCCTCCCTCACATATTACCGTTCAAGAAGGCGACTCTTATTCTTTTGTCCTCAATCCGCATCACGACTTGTGGAAACGTCAAGATGCTCTCATCCTTGCGTGGCTTTTCTCATCCCTCTCCGAAACGGTACTTGTTCAATTTGTAAATTGTGGCACGTCCTTGGATCTTTGGCGAGTCATCCATCAATTATACGCAAATCCGGCGATGTCCTCTCTCCTCGAAATCAAGCAACTTCTCCACTCGACCAAAAAGGACTCCCTTTCTTGCTCGGATTACGTACAAAAGATGCAAACATTTGCGGATCGCCTCGCTTCTTTGGGGTCCCCAATTTCGGAGATGGATCTTGTTCACCACATCCTCAACGGACTTGGCCGCGAGTACGACGCCTTTGTCATGAACGTTTCCATGCGTCCGAATCCGTTGCCTCTCATGGAGCTTCTCGGTCATCTTCGCTGCCTCGAGCGTCGCCTCGACTCTCATGATGCCATGCCGCCGATTGCCCAAATTGCCGCCGCCAAACCTAAGGTTCCGAATTCTTTTGCAGGTTTACTTCCGACACCGGCTCACACCGCACCTTCACGGTTTTCGAGGCCTCCTTTTCCGAATCGTGGTCGGGGCAATGGTGGACGTGGTGGCCGCAATGGTCGTGGGGGACGAAAATCAGAAGATGTGTGCCAAATTTGCGACAAGCCGGGCCATGTTGCGTTGCGTTGTTGGAGCCGTTTCGACGCAACTATTCAACCGATGACGAATGCTTCGCCTCAAGCCCAAACCGCACAAGCCATCTCCACCGATGCTCCACCGAACTCCGTCGTTCCCACCGAGTGGTTTCTTGATACGGGTGCCACGCATCATGTGACGGCCGACCTCAACAACCTCTCGACACACTCCATGTATCTCGGCCATGATCAATTACGTGTCGGCAATGGCGAAGGTTTAAAAATTCTTAATCTTGGGTCTTCTCGTATTTCTTCTCCATCAAAATCTTTTCTTTTAAAAGATATTCTTCATGTCCCGTCCATTACTCAAAATCTTTTAAGTATCTCTCGTTTTACTCGTGACAATAATGTTTATCTTGAATTCTATTCTTCTCTTTGTTTTGTCAAGGATCGAGCAACGCACAAGGTGCTTCTTCAAGCCACTCTTGTTGATGGTCTTTACAAGCTTTCTTCTTCCTTAATGTCTTCGCCCCTAGCTTTCTTGACGAGTCGAGTTTCCGCCGATACGTGGCATCGTCGGTTTTGTCATGCGTCATCTTCCACCACCACTCAAATTTTAAAGAAGTTTTCTCTTCCGTTTATGTCTCAAACTATTTCTTTTTGTAACGATTGTTCTAAAGCGAAAGCACACAAATTACCATTTTCTCGTTCTAGTTTTCGTGCTAAGTTTCCTCTTGATGTTGTTCATTCGGATTTGTGGGGTCCGTCTCCGGTTGTATCGAATTCGGGTTATAAGTATTATGTCATTTTTGTCGATGAATTCTCTCGTTTCACTTGGTTATATTTTCTTTCTTCCAAGGATCAAGTGTCGGTTGTGTTTGAGAAATTTAAAAAGATTGTGGAAAACTTGTTTGCTCGATCCATCAAGGTTCTCCAAACGGATGGTGGTACCGAATACAAGCCGATTTTTCGACTTCATCCCGGCATCACGCCTCAACTTTCATGCCCTCACACCCCCGAGCAAAACGGTGTAGCCGAGCGCAAACATCGCCATATCCTCGAGCTCGCCCTTTCGTGCATCTCCTCGGCTTCCATCCCTCTCGAATATTGGGATGAGGTATTTTTAAGCGTTATTTTCATTATCAATCGCTTACCTATATCCTCGCAAAAATCCCCTTTCGAGTGTCTTTTTCAACAAGAGCCGGATTATGCGTTCCTACGAGTCCTTGGGTGCGCATGCTTTCCGAACTTGCGCCCCTATAATAAGAACAAGCTCGAATTTCGCTCGCTACCGTGTGTCTTTATGGGGTATTCATCGAGCCACAAAGGATACAAATGCCTTCATCTTGAGACGAATCGAGTGTACATTAGCCGTGATGTCACCTTCGACGAACAAACATTCCCGTTTGCCGCGCGACACGATCCGCCTTCTTCTCGGACTATTGATACGTTTTACTCTCCTCTAACGGTTTTGCCATTTTTTAGGGACACTCGGGAGGACACTGCTCGGCATTCGACGCCAACGCCCGTCCCTCATACTCGCGGTGCGGACTTACCACATGCTGACGCTATTCGGCCGGTTCCCTCGCGCACAATCGGTACCGCCGCTACCGTACCACATGTCCCTCCTAGTCCACCGAGACCCACGTGCCCTGCCGAGTCCGCCGAGCATACCTCGGTCTTACCCCCTGACGCTTCTAGTCCGCCGAGACCGCCGATCACCCTCGAGCTTGCCGAGCATACCTCGGTCCGACCCACTGACGCTCCAAACACACCGAGACCGATGACCTCCATCGAGATTACCGAGCATTCCTCGGTCTTACCTCCCGACGTGCCCCTACCTCCTTCCTCGTCTACGTCGACACTAGCCGTTCCTACTCGTCGACATCCCATGGTCACTCGTCAACGTGACAATACACGCCGCCTCAAAGACCTCTCCGATTACCACCTTTATACGGCCACGAAGCATCCCTTGGCCTTCTCCGTATCGGTCGATGATGACGAACCGACGTGTTTCTCAAATGCCAACAAGCAGCTTCCTTGGCGCCAAGCCATGGCTCATGAACTCGATGCTCTCGTTCAAAACAAGACGTGGATCCTCGTACCACCACCCTCCAACCAAACCGTCGTGGGATGCAAATGGGTCTTCAAGCTCAAACGACGTCCGGATGGGTCGATTGAACGTCACAAGGCGCGGTTGGTCGCCAAAGGTTATAACCAAACCGAAGGTGTCGATTATACGGAGACGTTTAGTCCGGTTGTCAAACCGGTTACCATTCGGGTGGTGCTCTCGATCGCAATTTCTCGCGGTTGGACCCTACGACAACTTGATGTCAACAATGCCTTTCTTCACGGAGATCTTCATGAGACGGTATACATGTCTCAACCTCCTGGTTTTACAAACTCGGAATTCCCCAACTATGTGTGTTTGTTGAAGAAGGCACTTTACGGTCTCAAGCAAGCACCCCGTGCGTGGTTTCATAAACTTCGCGCGGCCCTCCTTAGCCTCGGCTTCACCGTGTCTTCCTCGGGTTCATCCCTCTTCATCCGTACTCGCGATGCCCATACGGTATTTCTTCTAGTGTATGTTGATGATATCATTATTTCGGGTAGTGATGAGTCCATCGTCGACACCCTCATTCGCGAACTTGGTGCTCGATTCTCGTTGAAGGATCTCGGTGTGCTTTCGTACTTTCTCGGAATCCATGCCGTTCACACCCCCAACGGTATTCACCTCAACCAAGCTCGCTATATCTCCTCTCTTCTCCGAAAAACCAACATGGATGGAGCCAAGCCGATTTCTTCTCCCCTTCCATCGGCCTCGGTTCTCTCCAAGTACGAAGGTAAACCTCTCGACGATCCTTTCGAATATCGGAGTGTTGTAGGTGCACTTCAATATGCCACTATTACCCGACCGGACATTTCGTTTGCGGTCAACCGACTTTCGCAATTCATGCATTGTCCCACCGCGGACCATTGGACCGCGGTGAAACGGGTCCTTCGCTACCTAAAAGGATCCATTACTCACGGCTTGCACCTATCCAACCTTGACTCTCCGACCCTTCATGCGTATTCCGATGCCGATTGGGCGAGTTGTCCAGATGATCGCCGCTCCACGACGGGTTTTTGCATTTATCTCGGACCGAATCTCGTTTCTTGGAGCTCAAAGAAGCAACATACCGTTGCTCGGTCAAGTACCGAATCGGAATACCGGAGTCTCGCAATGGCCACCGCCGAGGTAATTTGGCTCCAATCTCTCCTTCGCGAGCTCAATTTTCCACTTTTAGCCTCGCCGGTACTTTGGTGCGACAACTTGGGTGCAACCTTTCTTGCCTCCAATCCCGTATTCCATGCTCGAACGAAGCACATCGAGATTGATTTTCACTTCATCCGTGATCGCATCGATTCCAAGCAACTACAGGTGAAATTCATTTGCTCCTCCGATCAAGTTGCGGATGCCCTAACCAAAGCCCTTCCCGCTCCGCGTTTCGTTGCTCTTCGTTCCAAACTCACCGTTGATGCCTCCCCGGTTTCGTTTGAGGGGGGATGTTAAGATAATGGATCATCCATTAAGAGATAATGGATGATCCGTTTAGGTTTTGTGAAATTATTCAATTTAGTCCATTGTGTTTTATTATTTTCGTTTTAGGTTAGAAAATATATAAACGAGTTTTGTAATTGTTTGAATTCATTAAGGAAGAAATAATTTCTCTCTCTTCTCACAATTCCAAATTGAATTATCTGCTGAGAGTTTTATGTTGTAATTCAATAGTTCAAAAAAGTGTATTGATGATGTTATCATCGATGAGATAATCACTTAGTTAGATTGGTTGATTAGTATTTTTAATTGAGTCAATTAACGATTTAATTTAAATCGATTGTTTATTTGAATTAAAAATATTTATTAATATTAATATATTAAAAGGAATTGATGTGTCCACAAAAATTTTGATTAGCAAAATTAATAATGCTAATCAACTCATCTAAGAGCATGCTTTATGTACTGAGATTTTTATGTTTTATTTCGTAATTCAATAGTTTTTTTATTTCGTTCACAATATACAAGCATGATGATGGTTAAATTGTTGTGAACTATCTTAAAAGAAAATAATATCATGTGAACCGTATGTGTTCTTGATTTCCTTATATTGGGCTCCTTCAAAATCTTTACATTACATAAAAAAAAAATTAAGTGGATGTGGCTGCAGGGTCTTGCTCTGTCAAATTCGAGAGACGAGAACTGATAGATCGGATTATCAAAATCACTTTCATGACCGACGAAGACGAGATAGATTTTATAAGTAACTATAAGAAATTGGTGGAAATTAAAATTAAAAGTGAGTAAAAATGGACCAACCGGCAACGAGCTAGGAAACACCTCACGGAATCTGTTATATGTTATAAATATAACTTAATTGAATGAAATTGGAAGGTGTTATTCTCCGGTCTTCTTCGGTAATGTTTTGCGTCCCGCAGATATGAACCCCCAAGCAACCTCCAACCTTTTAATTGGAAAGTATTTAATGCTTTTCAATGATATATTAGGAATTTTAATAGATAAGCGGGTTGTGCGCATATTATTGGTGCGGGACGTGTATACCGGATCTTTTTCCTCTATTCATCTAACTCTACTTTTTTTTCTAATACAAATCGAGAGAGGCAATCGCCTCCTCCTTCAAAAAAAAAAGAAGAAGTATTTTGAGGAATTTGAGCAAAAAAATTCCTGAGTCTGTTATTTTGGAAATAAGGATTATAATCGCAATTTTAACGGCTGATTATTTATGTGATGATATTATTAAATACCTGTTATATTATTATTATTATTATTATTATTATTATTATTATTATTACTATTATTACTATTACTATATAAATTAAAAATATAGAGTTTTTACAGATTTTTGACACGTGTATGTATTGTTGAAGTACTTCGTAAACAATATTTGAATGCATAAGTTGGTTGGCCCAATTGGTTAAGTCAGTTGGCCAAGATCTCACAAGACGTGAATTCGATCTGCTCTCATGATAGTTCTTTTCTTAAAAAAATATCTGAGTTCATCGTCTTTTTTGTGATTTATTGTGTCATCGCTTGACTAAATATGAATCAAAATAATAATTCAGGGATTGAAAATGAATCACGTAAAAGTTGAGGAACTAAAAAATGAAAGTCTAAATTTAGACTTTTTTTTTATATATATATATCTTAACTCAAATAATGAAAACGGTTCGAATTTGTATCATGACTAACCAACCAACATTATTACTGCTGATTGTTAATGATATAAATACTTGGATGTGCTGATGGGCCTAAAGGCCTGATAAAGCAACTCTAAATTCAGAGGGAAAAAATAGTTCCATAAAAGGACCTTATAGCTTCTGGCCCAACAAAGCCTACAAATTTAAATGATAAAATTACAGATTTTATTTTATTTTTAAATAAAGACATTACATTTATTAAAAAATATGACATTACATATTTGTTTTAAATAATTATTAGACCAACATAAATATAAACTTTCTCAAATTGAGAGAAAATATTTTTAGATTGAATAGAAAATAACTATAGTTCTTTCAGAGTGGGACGGAAAATAATCACATACTCAATTTTATTTCAATGAAATCATTGAGATAAAAATGCTAATGTAAAAGATACAAATAATGTCTATGTCCAAATACTCTTATATCATTAATGAAAAAGAATGGTTTGTGTTGAAAATTAAATAATAAGGATAAAATCATAAAAGAGGAAAAGAATTGGAGGAGACAAAAATATTTATTAAATAGATAGAAAGGAATACAAACAATAGCCACAACATTTTTTAATATAACATGCAATAAACTAAATACCCTATAATAATTCCTTCGATATCTACAAGATTTCTTAATTATTTATTGTTTAGCAATTAAGTAAAAGCATTCATATTATTATATTCATAATAGTTCGATAAAAATATAATTTAAAATGACGAAATTCAAAATATTTTTTGTTTATTTAAATATGTTCTATCTATTCATAATTAATTTAAAATATGAGTAATTCTTTCATACACCTAAAGTTTTATCAAGTTTTTTGATGGATTTAATCCGCACCATGTTGTCCTCTCCCATTATTTTTTCAATAACTCCGCTCGCACCGTGCCACGCTTTAGATCATCCAGCCGTCCATTCTGATGATCCATCTCGACCGTCACTCTCGAGATTTCCATATCTACCTCACTTTGCGTTTTTCGTCCGGAGCCCGTACTCTCCACTTTCTTCTCTCTCGTACAGCCCATACCTTCGCATTCAATAAAAGAAATTAAGAAAGTATGTCCTTCCACTTTTTCCCCAGTCTCATTTTGTTCACAAAGTCAAGTAAAATGAGGGAAGGGAGAAGATATTTGAGGAAAAAGAATGGATAACGAAAATGAAAGGCAAGGAAGAAAGAGATTTGGGGCGACGATAGTGGTGGAGGCAAGGATGGTGGCTAGAGGCGACGGTGGTGGCTGGATGCGTCCTAATCTATCGCCGATTCGTATCGAACCAGGATGCAGAAATAGGCGGCGGAGGCTCAACGGACAGCGGGTTCTTTAACCTGTACGATTGGAACCAAAAATCACGCAACAATTCCTTCCACTCATCTCTGCATCGTCAGTAACCTTATTATAAAAAAAAAAATCAGTTTTCCTAATTCACACAAAATCTGAAACTAACATTCCTCGAATTGAAGCGTTCAGATGGATGAAGAAGAAACAATTGGAGGAGGAATCGCAAGCATGAAAGCAGCGACTACAGCTGTGCCTCCTCAATGACTGAAGAGGATCTCTTAACGGGTCCAAACCCGCATAATCGGTAGCCTGCTACGGGTTAGATTCTATACCCGCATCCACTATCCTGAACCATCATACACCACTCCTTTCCCACTTCTTTAGATAACCTTCTCACATAAAAAGAAACGATACGGTAAATTCAGGGTTAGTGCAAACCGCTGGTGCAAAAAATAATTCGACTCTTTATTTTTCTTCTTTCTAACTAGATGAATAGACAATCAAATGAAAACTCTTTTTATATACTAGCATTGCTAACGGGCATGATGCGGGATTAAAGGCAGTACATATCTTGATGCGCGACGAGAGAGAGAAAGAGAAGAAGAAATGTAAGCTGTTTTTTTATGATAAGGTCAGGTTGGCCATCCAGATAAATTTATGATTTGGGACCATATGAAAGCTGGCTCCTTTCAGTAAGTTTCATATTTCATTTTGAGGGGTGGATTTGATATTTAGTAGTTTATTCAGGATCTTATTTTGTTGCTATTTATGTGAAAATTAGGTTTAGCGAGGAGATCATATGGAGTTTGTTTGGAGTGATGCCAGATAAGGGCAAAAATAGAAAAAAATATTGGGGGGTTTAAAGGAAAATTCGCCTCCGTTAATTAAGCTACCGGGCCCTAAAAAGTTACAAAATATCACAATTTCTTTCAAGGCAAAGAATGCCAAAATCGAACATGTCATCGAAGCCGTTAATGAAGGTATATTCAACTTATCAAGAAAATAGGCAAATTTGCAAGAAGGCCCTCTATTCTTAAAAACATAAAAGAATTATCTCCTATTATTAAGTTTTTTGTTAATTAACTTCTTAAGAAGGGCTTTTTTGCATTTATTCCATCATTTCTAAGGTGAGAACTGGTGGCGTTGAAGAAAGAGATAGAAGGATTTCAACAGAGATGCTCCAAGAGAATTTCAATTAAGAAAGTATTAATCTCCTAATTTATGCTGAAAATTTTTGGGAGGTGAAATTTGCTCTTGAATCTCTCTCTTAGTTAATTTGCTTAATTAATTGAAGAATATGAATATATTCTGATCTTTATTATCTTTTTCAGGATACTTTAGATTAATTTACACCCGTAGGCATCTTTTTTATACAATTAAAAAATCATTGAAAAGATTCATGGAAATGGATTCAAAGTAACTTAATTATAGACCTTCATGCATAAAAATGCAATACGGAAATTAGAACAAGATAATAATATATTCTTAAATAGTACTAATGTTAAACATTGTCCTTCTTTTACAGCCTTCCACGTCTCTTAATTCATTGACGTTGGATTGTTCTTTTACTGAGCATGCTCAGACCTTCGATGAGAGTAAAAAAATCACCTAATAGCCAGCGCCGTGCTCTAATTCTTTCCTTATTCACGCTACATAGAAAGAGAAAAAGAGCGGCCTGCCGACAAAACCCTAGACGAAATCCTAGGTGCGAACAAGAAGACGGAAGAGGCCATTTCTCAGCGAGCAAGGGGCGATTTATGGGCGAGTAAGGGGCGAGTCTTACTACTGCGCCGTTTTCAGTCAGAGGAGCGAGTAAGTATTATATAAGGTTAATTTACCAAACAATTAATCTCCTAATTTATGCAAATTAATCTCCTAATTTAACCCGAATTAGCTTCAATTCGATACTTAATTAAGGCTGGTGAATTTGAATGGGGGTTCGACGTTTAAATGGTGGCTGGTGGATTGGGTAGCTCCGAGAGGATTTGAACAAATTCATCTCCTAATTTATACTGGTATTTATCAATTATAATTGTTCCATTTATTCGCATAATTATGCAAATTAATGTCCTAATTAACCCGAATTAACTTCAATTTGACACTTGATAACAAGACTCGTTCCGAACTCGAAGCATTTTAGTCTCTTCTGCAATCCGAGAAAGAGCAATTCAGAGAATTCCTGATGTTACTTGCACGTACGTTTTTTTTAAATGTTGATTATTAACGAAATTTATTCATTCAGAACTTTTATTTCTTTCTTTTTTTCTCATTCTTCTAGATATAAAGATTGAAAGCTAGAATATTTTCCAAATATCATGATTTATTCCCTGAAGCGGTACATTTCATTCGGTCTGTGATTCTACTCTTTGTTATGAATCTTAATAATTATATTAAAATATACAATTTTTATAATTAGGTGTACAACATGGAGAATTTTTTGTGGTCATTTGGCATTTTGCTCTCAAGCTTGTTACACATTCATTATGCATTTATTTCTGAATTAGGTATAATTTAGCTAATATATATATTTTTATACATTATTTAAAATTCCTTTGCCATCGATAAGTGAAAGAGTTGCATTAGTTCCTTGGGATGATATGCTTAACAACAATTCTGAAGTAAGATAATTTTTTTATTTATAATTCTTTTTCATGAAAATAATTAATTTATTATCAAATTAAAATTTTAGGTCGAAACGTTCTTAGATTGATTCAAAAGTGGCAATGGGATACACCAATTGTGCTGGTACTGGTAGATACTAACTATTATGGCATTCGTTAATTATAGCATCATACTAAAAGTGGCAACACTGAATCGCAGGAATTGATTCAAAAGTTTTTACAAATTAAAGAAAAATCGGGGAAAAAAACAAAATCCAAAGGTAGGTTCTGGTTTCCTCTAATTTGCTCTTTAACATTAATAAGCTCTTACAATTCAAAAAAAACATTAATAAGCTCTTGGTAAAAAAATATTATCTGTAAGGATCTCAATTGCAAGAAGTTCTATATATATCATATCTAAAAATGTATGGACGGTTTCTAGGAATATTGAGGAGTTTTGTGTTCAATTTATGGTGGAACATTTTTTGTTATTTATCCTTCAAGTATGTGTTCAATTTATTTTCATCTACTTGCCACGATATTAATTGGATATGTTGGTTTTATTTTGATTATCAAGAAAGAAAGAAAATAATAGAAAAAACATTAAAGGAAACAATATATAGTAAAACACATTCACTTGTTACATAGTAAAAATCCGCAGTGAAGCGCGGGCCATTTCTCTAGTATTTATAAAAGAGTAATTTGGGATTATAAAAGAGTAATTTGGGAAGGTGATTTTAACCGGTCAGTGAGAGAAATAAAACTCATGATATTAATTAAAATGTTGGAAACTTCACTGTCATTAAATAAATACATTAAATAATTGCAGCTCCAAGGCAAAAGTGTATAATGTATCTATGATTAAACAAGTAAGCATGCAAAACAAAATTACAAACTTTAATGTCAAGTATTATAGCGTTAATCATGTACAAATTCGAGTTAGCGAAATATTAGTATAAATCCCTATCATTCTACAAAAAAATATTATATTTCCTACAAATAATTTTTTTTAGTTAATTTTTTTTAAGAAACACTGCTCAGAGTTTTTTTTAACGTCATTGTTGTTTTTATGTTTTTTTATCGACAGAAATTACATTTTTTCTTTTTTTGTCAAAATGAATTTTATTTTTAAAATAAGGAATCAAATGTCACGTTAATAATTTATAATTTACTATTTATTCTTAGGTTTCGATCGAACATGTGTGTGATTTGAAGGCAACCTGTCGAGAGGTTTCTAGAAATATGACGTGATAATTATTTTGGCAGATAATACACAAAATCGAGCATGCGTAAATATACATGATATATCCTATCCTATATATTATTAAGGATGTACTAAATTTTATTTTGTTTTGTTACTGGCATATTTCTTATTGTATATATATAGAGCCATGATTTTGTACGGTCAAAAATGAAATTATCTCATATACTATCTAGATACGGTCATATATGAAATTATCTCATATACTATCTAGATTATTACAATTTCATGTGGTATTTTGAAACTTTGCATGGTCTTTCCAAGGGTACATATGAAATTATATTATACTAGCTTTATCCCCACGCAATTGCGCGGGATATTTTTTATATAATTATTTAAATATAATCAAAGCGCATGTGTTTGAACTAAATTAATCTAATCATGACATATTTGCAAATATCACGATGTCAATAGATGCATAAGGTTCATAAAATTAGTCTATCACGGATATTATTTTCTAATATAATTTGTATAAATATCATTTGTTCATGTGCTTCTAAAATTGATTAATATCATCAGGACATATTCGCAAATTTTAATATGTATGTAAAATAGGAAACAAATACCAAATGTAAAAAATGACCAAAATATGAAATAAGAAAAAAGAATCAAAATGTAAAAAAAATCGAAAAGTAAATAAAAAGGACCAAAATGTAAATAAAAAGGATCAAAATATAAATTAAAACTAAAAATGACCAAAATGTAAATAAAAGAACCAAAATGTAAATTGAAATGTAAAAAAAGGACCAAAAAGTAAATAAAAAAGGACCAAAATGTTAATAAAAAGTACCAAAATGTAAATTAAAAATAAAAAGGACCAAAATGTAAATAAAAAGGACCAAAATATAAATTCAAAAATGTAAAAAAGGACCGAAAAGTAAATAAAAAAGGACCAAAATATAAATAAAAAGGACCAAAATTTAATTTTTTAAACTAAAAAGAACCAAAATATAAATTAAGGACCAAAATATAAATTAAAAAATATTTTTTTTACACAAAGGTCCCTGATGACGTGGAGATCTAGAAATGCAAGAATTCTTGCAACTTTATACATAAGATAGAATATGATATGATTGTATATAACATGTCACATATTTGACCAAGATACTCATAATATTCTCAAAATATTGCAAATGTAATATTTATATTCATGTTGTGAATATATACATGTATACATGCTACAAGTGCATTTCGAGAAAATATATTTTGGGAGATACTCATAATATTCTCAAAATATTGCAATATAATGTTTATATTCATGCTGTGAATATATAAATATATACATGCTACCAGTGCATTTCTAGAAAATACAGTTCAGAAGATATTCATAATATTCTCAAAATATTGCAAATGTAATATTTATATTCATGTTGTGAATATATACATGTATACATGCTACAAGTGCATTTCGAGAAAATACATTTCGGGAGATACTCATAATATTCTAAAAATATTGCAAATATAATCTTTATATTCATGTTGTGAATATATAAATATATACATGCTACCAGTGCATTTCGAGAAAATACATTTCGGGAGATACTCATAGTATTCTCAAAATATTGCAAATATAATCTTTATATTCATGTTGTGAATATATAAATATATACATGCTACCAGTGCATTTCGAGAAAATACAGTTCGGAAGATATTCACAATATTCTCAAAATATTGCAAATGTAATATTTATATTCATGTTGTGAATATATACATGTATACATGCTACAAGTGCATTTCGAGAAAATACATTTCGGGAGATACTCATAATATTCTAAAAATATTGCAAATATAATCTTTATATTCATGTTGTGAATATATAAATATATACATGCTACCAGTGCATTTCGGGAGATACTCATAATATTCTAAAAATATTGCAAATATAATCTTTATATTCATGTTGTAAATATTGCAAATATAATCTTTATATTCTTAATTATATATTTTTAAATTATTATGTTAATTATGTGCGTCAAATAAAACATAAAAAAAATAGGCTGACAAAAAAATTGAAATTTTGGTCATACGTGGGATATTGTATTCACACTATAAAATTAGTTTCACTTAATTCAATCAACATCCTACACAGCGACGGATCTTGCCCCATTGGGGGACGGTAATCTAGGGAGAGAGAGGGTACTATGAGAAATTTTCAAAAAAATTTGGAAGGACCATAGTACATAATTTTTCACCTCTTTCGTAAAAGACACTGACATAATTACATATATATACTACTGTTCAAAAATCTAAAAAGGACTGTTGCTCTCCCTTAATTTCTTAATAAATCCGTCACTTATTCTATACCTCATCATTATGTTATTAATCATGTTGTGAAAATATGTTGGGTAAAATTATTCTTAATATCCATGGACTATGGAGAGTACATTGCACAAAGGGAGTGAGCATCCCATCACATGAGGTCATACACGTGGTATGGTACTCATCTCCCCTCCTCTCCCCTCCCCTCCCGTCCCCCCCTCATCATCATCGTCGGTAATTTCGTTTACAAACGAAAATTTTCCTTTTTTAAATCAGGTAGTAACTAGTTTTTAAAAATCGGTTTGAGTTAGTTTTGGAATAATTTTCGAAACAAGGTCATTTTTCGAATTATTTTTTAAAACATGGTTACTGTCATAAATGCTCCCCCATTTACTACCTCCCGCAATTTTCCACCACATTATGTATCTTAATTAACATGATGGTTAACAAGGACATAGGATTAATAGTTAACTGATATATAATTAATATACATTTGAATTAACAAATTTTAATCAATATCAATTAATTATTATTTATATATCTCTTATTAGTTGTCATGTTAATTAAATGTGTTAATCTGGATATAGAGGACGTGATAGAGAATTGTGAGTGCTTAGTACAATTTTCCTTTTTAACAAAAAAATCCTTAACTTTTTTCGATACCATGAGCACTTCTAAATTAAATTTCATTTTCATTTATCTCTATAATAGAGGCTAAACCGAACATTTTGATGGTGTTAAATTTTTTTGTATCAAAATACTATTGCTTTTTCATATATAATTTTGCTAAACTCCTCTACATATTTTATTTTTATTTTGAAAATCCTCATGAGAGTGTTAAAAAAATGAACTAACATAATATGTTTCATATATTTCATATGTGATATATATTTAATAAATGATTCGAACATTAATTCATACAATCAGTAGCAAAAAATAAATATGTAATTTAAGATAAATTAATCTAATATGGTGTTAATTATGGATTTATTTTTAAAATTCTCAAGAGAGTGTTCAAAAAAATTTAACTAACATAATAAATTTCAAATATTTAATAAATGATTCGAACATTAATTCATATAATGCGTAACAAAAAATAAATATGTAATTTAAGATAAATTACTCTAATAAATATGATGTTAATTATGGATTCTCCCATATATTAATTACATGCCCGGACATAAAATTTAACATAATAAATTGCGTCCAATTTACATATTATTCAAAATATATAATACAAACTAGCTGATTGAAATATATGTTTCTGCTAAGATATTTTCAAGAGGTTTAATTTGTAAATATCATGATTTACTTTTTCTGATTTTATGCTGGTTTTTGTTTAATGTGTATATATTAAAATATTATTTACTGGGATTTTTAGATTAATAAAGTTCCGGGAGAGTTTCAATAAAACCAAAAAAAATACTTTTATATGATAATTGAGTATTATGCTCATTTTAGACATAATTTTGTCATTTTCTACAAAAAAAATATGACAATTGATTTTTTTAACGTATTAGACTTCATTTTATGCATTTCAGCAATTTTATATTGACATGGAAAACTTGATATTCACATTGAAACATAATATAGTGACATTAAAAAAGTATATTACGTTTAAAAGTTTATATTCACAATGAAAAAAAAATGTTGATATAAAAATTACATTGAATCGATATTCTTTCTAGAATGAATTTAAACACTAAAATAGTTTCCTGGTTAAACATATGATGAATGTTTTGAAGAATACTGAATCTTGAAAGAAATAAAAAAGAATTCTTCTGAACAAAAATAAAAACTATTTTTCATTTTCATAAAAAAACAGTAAAACGATAAAGATGACAAACAAAATTTTAAATCAGAAAAAAAAGTCCAGAGAAGAATTACAAAAGAAAACTATCCAGAAAGAAGAATATTTAAAAACTAGATATTTCATTTTTTGTTTGTTCATTGTCAAGGATGTGATTAAATCTAATTTTCTCCTACTTTACAATTAAACAAAACAAAATATTAATCACAAATTATCAGACCCAATACTTTCATCATTAGGATTTTACTCAAACTACAGACCTTCCAAATTTCCATATTAATAAAATACAAGCCCAGCCCGATGGACCCGACCCGTCCCCGGCCCATTACCTAATTCGTCTCGCCGACCCGATCCAACTCGCGACTTTCTTTCCCTCTCGGTCCGCGAGGCCTTTCTTTGTCACTGCCAGCGATCCACCACCTCGTCACAGAAACAATAAGGCGGGAGTCGAAAATGTTAAAAATTCCAAAAATTTATCGGAATTGTAGCCTTCCTCAATTTCGACATCAATTTGTCCGGCATCAATTTGCCCAATTCTCTTCATCTTCGTCAACTCCGACATAAAATTTCATCGTTTTCATGTAATTATATTATCAAATTACATTCGTTCGTCACACTTCTCCAAAATTACAAAACCAGACATGTCCATTACTAATATCATGATCTTGGTAATCATTTTGTTTCTCAGTACCAGTACTAAAAAACATTCAAGACCTTTTTAATTTCCATAAGTTCTGACAAATACCTTAGCCCCTCCTACTTACTCCTAGCATCATATCATGAGGACCAAGCAAGCAACTAGCATTTCCACACAACAGAAGTAGAAGTAGAACTACAGTAACTACATATAAATATCGAAAAGGTTGGACATACCCCCATCTCTCCCCCCACACTCTTGATGAGGTGGATATGGTTTAACACCTTAAAAATTAATACTTTAATTCATGGTTTAACATCTTAATTGTATGTTCAATCATAAATTGAGATAATTAAACCATAAATTAAGATGTTAAATCATGTTTTTGTGTGTTAATTTTGAATGTGTTAGACCATATCCTAGTCATCAAGAATGTGGGGGGAGAATACTAGGGGATGTACATCACTACTCTATAAATATATGCATATTTCATTAAATTAATTCACTGTTTGGTTTTAATGACTATTGGGGCCCGCCCAGCCCAGTCGTCTTCGCATATATACGATATGAATAATTCTACGCAACATGATTTAGCAACATGCTTTCGCAACAAGATTTTGATCCTACGTTGGATATTATATTCACACTATAAAATTAGTTTCACTTAATTCAATCCACATCCTACACAGTGGCAGATCTTGCCCCAAATCAATGTGAGACGGTAATCTAAGGGGAGCTACTGTGACAAATTTTCAAAAAGTTTTGGAGGAGTCGTAGTATATAATTTTTCATTTCTTTCGTAAAATGCACTAACATATATATATATATATAGGGCTTCTATCATACATCCATTTCTTTATCATACATCAATTTTCAAGGGTATTTGGAGTAATTATCCATTTATTAATATTTAAGGTAAGATATCAAATATATTTATTAATTAATGTTTAACTAAATTGGAATTTTTTGTTGTTCATTTAAACAAAAATCTCCATAAAAAATAAATTTTATGATACACCCTTTTACAAATATTATTAATTGCTAAAATACCCAAAATATCCTTGTAAAATTGTGTATGATAGAACTCCCCATATATATATATATATACTATTCAAAAATCTTAAAAGAACATATGCTCTTCCTTAATTTTTTAATAAATTCGTTACTGATTCTACACTTCATCATTCTGCTATCAATCATGTTATAAAATTATTCTTAATATTCATGGACGATGGAGAGTACATTGCACAAAGCGAGTGAGCATCCCATCACATAAGGCCATACACGTGGTATGGTATTCATCCTCCCTCCCCTCCTCTCCCCTCATCATCATCGTCGGTAATTCTAAGTAAACAAAAGAAGGGGAATATGAATATGAATAAGTTCACATAATTACATAAGTAGAAGGTGGAAATGATACGGAAGGGAGGCAGTGAAAGCTACGTGCATGTGATTTTCTGGCAGTCGTGTCAGAACTGGAAGGTGGAATATGGCCCCTTCCTCTGCTATATATGCTGACTCTCTCTCTCTCCTCTCTCGCAGAACTTTCCGACCGACACCTTCCAGTTAATATTTTCTATGCCATTCTTCATCCCACTGCTACAAATCCTCCTTCGGATCAATATGTAATGAGTCGGGTCAGAGAATTGAAATTATTTGTGACAAATCAATAGTACAATATGAAATTGACCTATCAATAGAATGGGGTGTGTGTACTAGTTTACGGAATTATTGTTGCAGTTTTACTGTTCTTTTGTCTAGTATATATATATGGGAAATTTTATTATTCCCTCTTATTTTCCCCACACATTGACGATACGAAGGATTAATAACTAATCATTCACTTGATTGACACAAAGATATTCTATTAATAATTAATAAATATTAATTATTAATTATTAATGATTAATCCATATATATTTTAATTATATAATAATTAATTATCAATCGAGTGTATTTGTGTTAATTAGGAAAGTGATAAATCACTAACCTCTCAGATAGATGATGTGTGGGAGAATTTGAGGGGCATAGTAAATGGGCTCTGTATATATATGGGAAAATATACTTGGCCCTCCAAACTCATCTCAATATACTTGATAAGATATCAAAGTGAATTTATTAGAATTTTTAATTGACTCGATTAAATATTAATTAACACGTCAATAATTTATAATATGTTAATATTAGTAAATGTTAATTGACGTGTCAATTCAATTAAACCATAAATTCAATTGTTGAGTATGATCGAGTGGAGATGAAGACGTCGTTGAAAACCTTGTCAACTTCGTTTTCATCTTCATTTGATTATACTCATCTTGTCTCCAATAATTGTATTTCTGGACTACTCCAGTCGTCATCGACGGCTACTCTAACAAGGTGCAATTTATTATGCTAGAAATGTGTGTACAAATAAATGTATGATATGATTCTTGCTAATTATTTTTGTTAATTTTCTCACGGTGGAGGAAACAACAACACTACGTATGATGAATTAATTATATGCATGTATTATTCAACTTAGGTGTTAGCTGTATATCTCAGCAAATAGCTTTGTTTAAGTTTGGGTTATAAAATTGGAAAAAAGCAAGTCATGTGATAAAATCTCAAAATATCACGTACGCGCTCCTATGAGTGAACATAATAAATATGATGACTACCCTTGAAAATATTAAAAAAAACATCAATCATTAATACATACCCCTATATATAAACTATAGAAATATCAAACATACATTATATTTTAATTGTAATTTAATTTACGTGGGTCAACCTACACTCGAGTTGTTTGTTACATTAATGGAAAATAATAAATATAATATTTACAAGAATTTATCTAAAAATTAATTAACAAAAACATAGTAGTCAAGTTGACTACCGAAATCATTACCTTCAAACTTTCTGATTATTTCTCTCTCTTCAAATTTTGTTGCACGCCTCTTATGCTCCTACCTCGCGCATAGTTAGTCATTCGTGATATTCTATACGTAATACGTTTGTGTATAATTCGAATGTCACGTTCTTCAAGTTGGCCAAATATTCGACCAAATAAAACAGAACGCTACTAATTCGTCAATTCGGATCTTTGTCTATATAGTTCGGTTCATTTTATGTAATACATATATAATAGTTTCATATATGAATATAAAAAAAAAATTATTCATAATTAATTGTAAAACATATTTCTTTACTAAAGAATGTGTATTTTAGTTAGAAATCACAAGTTCAAAGATTACTATTGATATTTTTGTTATTTTATCATTATTCGAAATTCAAATTTTTATTATTTATTTAAAATATATATATAATATTTTGTATGAAAAAAAGTATTATAGGACAATATGTGTATAATACGTGTTTTTATAAATACACGAATTATTTATTAGGTTGGGTATACTACCCATATTATGAGAACGTCAATACTTATATTATTCGTAATACGTAATTGTTCTTGTATTATATGCGTATTATTCGTAAATCATACTTGGTAATTAATGTATTTCTTCGAAGATCCGGAAATGTAAAAACGGTATATATATATTTTTTTCAAGTATATTTCTAAATGTTGCAAATAGCGTTTAGCGTCATGTGCATTTAGGATTTATCTTGCATCGAATTGCGTGTAGCTACGCCATAACGGCGCAATATTTTTGCAGCGTACAAAATTAATGAATATCTTGCATTATGTATCATGAAATATCTTGTTTATGAATATTCAAAGATAAATAATTCTTTTGTTATTTTTGAATTAATTTACTATTTTTTCATGTGTCCAACTCAAAAAACTCGTTGAAAGTAAAAAAAAAAACGCTATATACTACAACGTTCGGCGTTTAACATCCAAACAATGTTATATCGCGCTATAGAGATGATGCTACAATGAACTATTTGCGACCATGATATTTTTCAATTCTCACGTCGTCGACCTGCGAGATATTTCCTACTACAATATACTTAAAAAAGATACTTATAACAAACACACCAAAATTTAGAGGAGATTTTAAATAATGAAAGATTACAACAAACATGAAATAATGCCAAATAAATAAGGATGCATGAGGAAGAAGAAAACATTTAGTTAGTGAGAGTATGACCCACAAAACCCACGGCGTGTAAGGTGTAGGGCGTGCTCTTATCTTGTCGAAACTCTTATTAAGGAGACAAAGCTGGCTTTTCTCAAGCTTAATAATTGGCCCATATATGGAACTCAATTAGGTTATATCACGTGCATGCAACAGTGTGCACGATACACCACGTGACCCGTTCATTCCGCCCCCTCCCCCTCCCCTCCCCTCCTCGGGATCCTCATTCTCACGTGATTCGATGCCCCCTCCTCCCCTCCAATGCCCCACCATTCTTCCCCCCATTTCGGTACTGAAAGTTACTTACAATTGTAGAGGATCGAAAGTTGGCTCCTCTGACTAGCAACGAATTAACCCACTAGCAACATGTAAGGCTGTAATCCTGAATTTTATAAAGTACGAGAACACAGTAAACAAATGAGAATAATACATTAATATAATCACATGTAAGAAAATTAGTTTGTCTAGTCCCTCCAGTAAAGCATCAAGATTGGTGAGGAGGGGGGGGAATTGGATTTTGTAGGGGTAATAATTGGAGGGGGGTGGTCCTTTTGGGGCCGTACGGGGAGAGGGGTTGAGAGTACAGCTGGCGGCTGATGCATCGTCAACGAATTGTGTGAGTGTATGGACTCCACACACTGACATTTGTGGGCGCCCTCACTTACTCGCACCACCACACATGCCTTTTTATCATTTACATGCATAGCAACTTTTTTTTTTTTTTTTGTGGTTGTGAATTTTTTATGCTGACATTGTGTGGGATTATGTAATTTTGAGGCTCCAAAAGTAATTTGGTTTTATCTCATTATTGAAAATAAGTCTTCATAAATGTTTGTGGTTACGAGCATTTGTAAATTGAAATTTATCCCTTCCATATCATGTGAGAAATAGTGATTTGATGGGGTAATTTGTGGTCCGTGGATAAACGGATAAACGCTCTCATTCAATTCGGATAAAAAAAAGAAGATAATATCATTATTGTCGAAGTATACGGTATGCTTGATTTAGCTTTTTGAATGTTCAATTTAGTGATTTTGAAATTTTGAACTAATACAACCCGGTTTGTTTGATTTTTTTTAGTCTGGTCCGGTTGAAACATTACGGTTATCCGCGTTAAAGTTTATCGGTTTCCTTCTAATTTTAGTGAAGTGTAAATCGAACTGATCGGATATTAAATTGATACTTGTATTCATTCAACATAGTTACTCCTCTTTTATTTGAAACTACAAGTCATATTGCTAAAAAAGTAATCTTATGTTATGACATTTTAAAATAGCATTTTGAGAATTTTTCAGTTGAATTAGATTTTTTTTTTCCAACTAAGAATTTGAGCATTGTATTAGGTTTTCTTACTAAGAAATATGAATGTCGTACCATATAAAAATATTCAACATACATTCTTTTTAATTTTGAATGTGAAAAAGGTGCCATTGCACGTCCAAAAAAAATGTTTGGCTAACAAACTAAATCTAGATGTAGTTTATTCGTCTATGAATTGCCTGCACTCGGGGCGGTCTTTTTCTATTGAAATTAGCAAGCTAGTTGTGCAATACTGAATTAACTCACACAAATTTATATATGCAAATTGTACTTATTCCATTAAAGAAAAGAAAAGAAAAGAAAGCCCTTGGAAATATTTATTTATAAACAAATTTGACACAAACCTTACATTAATACAATACAAAACAAAACAAAATTAAAAATCAACATAGTAGTGGCACTAAAATCTCCAAGAGATAGTAGGGTCAGGATGAAATACTTAGTTGCACTTAGTACTTCATAATTATTAGATCTGTTTACGGATAAGCGAATGTCACGTTCCTAAAATCCCCACGAGGTTTGTCCAGTAATATGCCTCCACGTTGTAGCTTTGATGTGAAAAATGTTGGGTCATTAAGCCGTCGTTTTCCATATAATGAAATTTTGCGCAGCTGGGATCGTCACCCAGAAGGATAAAACTACATATTTTGATCTTCCAATGAATGAGAGGGAATTTATTGTAATGTTTGAGAAGATGGACATATAATTATTCGGAAAAAATTGGCCAATTTCTCAAAATGTCATTCGTGAAGATCATAGTTGTATAAGTCCCGCATTCATATTTTTCTTGCTACATTACCATTTATTTTATTTAGTGGTTACTTAATCATATGGGTTATGCATGTGATAAATGCTAATACATCTGACAAATTGTTCGTTTTACATATGTATTGATATTTATATGATTTTCATCTGACGAATTATTTAAGCGTGCAATTGATGTATGATAAATTATCCAACAAATAATTAGTTTTATCTAATATGACTTCCATTTCATAAATTCCAAGCCGAACTTCAATTTATTAAATAAAACGATTACTTTTTAATTTTTATAATAAATTAGTTAAATATGACGTGATCATTTTAAAAATTAGCATTTTTTAGTTTAAAACGGTATCAACTTGTTAACGCTTATTTTATTCAATGCAAGTGTAGAATAAAAATAGCCAATTGCTTAAAAAAAATTGACGGGCATATATCTGTATTCTGTACACACCATTTCACAAAAAAAATCTCCGATGACGTCACTTCTTGGTAATTAACAACTTAATTAACGTATAATTAATTCTTATTTGAATTAACATTTCCTAATTAATATTTTACATATGTTAATTCGGTATTCCTTGTTAAATATCATGTTAATTAAATGTGTTAATTAACAAGGAGTGATGTAATCAATGATGTTTTTTGTAAAATGGGATGCACAACAGCAGAGCAGTACAGATATAATTTTCCTTTAACAATAGTATCAGACATTGCAACCACACCAAGGACAACAATTAAGCCAACCACATAAAATAATGACAAAAGATAAACGTCATCAACCCAAAGCTGGGGAGCAGCTCCAAGCCATTCCATTGGCCAAGCCCTGACTCCAACACTCTAATTCCACCCCCTCCATTTTAACCACATCTCTTACGTAGGACTGTAGGAGAGATAAAGCAAACACAAACAAGTCTTTTTTATTTAATACTTACTATTCTGTTGTTTCCCACGAGCTTGGTTATGAGTGATTGCATGATTGCATCTACAATGCCTCGTGTGAAAAAGGGCACGTAATGTGTGCATTGTGGGTGGATATATTGTAGAGAGTAGGTGAAACAGGGAAGTAAAAATACGGAATTGATCGAAAGTAAACGCTACGCCGACACCAACCATGTGTACTAGAAATTTCCACCATTCACGAGTTTAATTACTTGGCGGGGAGAGAGAGGGAGGGAGAGAGAGAGAGAGAGAGAGAGAGAGAGAGAGAGTAAAAGACAGGGCACAATACGAGCCAGTTGGCAGTGTCAGAGTAAATTACTTTACCTTCCGAGAGGCAAGATTGATAAATGCACATTGCACATTGTTCACCGCCAAATAGAAATCTTCAGTTTGCCAAAAAATTATATGTACTTCATTGAATATTAGTATTTTTATTTTTATTTTTGAAAAAATGGGAAGTTATATGTATGGTTTATAAATTTATAATATATGTAGTTGTAGTTTTTGAAGATGAGATAATTAATTTACTGTGAAATTTGAACTTAACTTTTCTTTTTCTTTTTTTTGAGTGGGCCCCAATAAACAATGGGTTATTGTGATATTTGATATTAACTTAAAAAATGACCACTATTTGTTTGCATAGTATAAACAGCTAGCTAGGTTCCATATTGGTTTGTTGGGACCATACATATGGGCCCACGTGTCAGATACTATGGGGTTCTTTTTTTAAATGGCCCGCCATATTTTTGAATTTAATACAAATAATTTTTTTTTTTTTGTTTAATTTGTAAATATGTGGTTTCTGTTTCTCCCAATTTGAAGGAAATAGATGAAATACATACTTTTTACGAATTTTCACAATTATTGTTCGTTAAATGAAAAAGTGACTTCGGCATTTTTTCTAGGGTTTTCACGGATTTTGTTCACAATCAGTTACTCGTGATAGGTTAATAATACAATATGTAACACATTTTTTTTAAAAAAAATTACAAATACATGAATTATGAACTAGCTTGAGTACGAAATTGTCAATATGTATATTATACCTAATACATAATTGTTCGTGAATTATACGCGTATTATTCACAGATTGAAGAACTTGAGAGAATTATTATTCACAAATGCTTCCTAAAAGTTTTACTGTTCTTTTGCATTATTGTAAAGGTAATTATTCCATACATAAGGAGAGAATTATTTTGTCTAGAACTCAGGCCCATTAACAAGTTGCATTTATACATTAAACCTAGTTTTACTAAATAATTTATAATTTTTTACCTAGTCTAACAAGTAAAAAAATAATAAATTTATGTTATTCAATGGGAGTTGATTTTATTGATATTTTTTTTCCACAAAATTGTATTGGTCGAATCAGTATAATCAAGAAAAATATGGTTTTGACTTTGAAGTAACATGGGGGTGTGTGTTTATCAGAATAATTAAAATTAACTCGGTGGTAATTGGTTAATGTTATGATTATAATTATAATTAAACTAATTTGATTTGCCATGGATAACATAACATAACAGCATGCATGTGAAATAGTTGCACTTTTCATGGCGTAGTGACCGTAATATTATTGGTCCAGTGTAAGCTTAGCCAACGAGAATAATGTTGGCAATATATACAAATACAAGTGCTGATGCAGTGCCTCGTCATTGGGTCACTTTGTCATGGACCCGTGCCATGTTATGATTGTCCCAAGCCGACTAGGTTCGTACCCATTATAGTGTATCCCAAATGTTCTATATATGTTTTATCAAATTGTATGAAAAAATACATATAATAGAATGAAGGCAGAATTTCATGTATACCCCCTCAAAACCGTGAAATTTCATAAATACCCCTAAAAACACTTCAAATATCATGGATACCCCTAATTAAACTTTTATTTAATAATTTGTTAATTTTTCGTTCAAAATATTTTTTTCGTTTTACCTTTATATAAAATATAATAATTACTTAAAATATTGAGAATAGTATTGATTTCAACAATGATTTCTGGAAAAAAATTATGAGATAGAATTGACAATATTTGATTTTTTATAGTTTTTAAATTTTATTTAAGAGAAAAAATTATTCATTATAATAGAAAAATAATTTTAAAAATTAGGTAATTGGCATATTACCAACGAGAAATACATTGATGATTTTTAAATGATATAATAGGGGTATGTGTGATATGTTAATAATTTTATAGGGGTAATAATGATATTTGAAGGATTTTGAAGGTGTATCCATGATATTTTGAGACGTTTGCAGGGGTATTCGTGAAATTTCATATTACTGAAAGGTATATGTGAAATTTTGATGTTTTCCAGGGGTACACTTGAAATTGCGCCTTCAATCGCCCAAAATGAACGAGATAGATAGGTAAAGATTATCATAAATTGTAATTGTATAAAAATAATCAAAATATTCACAGGCACGTGCGCGAGCATTGTACATTCAAATAATCAAAATGACGTTTCGTCTATGTAAACTTGGAGGGATGTGCGTCGGGCATTGCACATCCGAATAAACAGAAAAAGGTGGGTAGCGGATTGTTAGTCCGTCTGGATTGAACGGAACGAGAGAACATTTGGAGGGTACGCTAATGGATTTTTTTAATTTTTTATTATTATTGCCATAAATTTTAATTGTATAAAGGGAATCAAAACATTTCAAGTTAACGAAAATCAGTGATGAAAAATCAATTGTGCATAAAAATGATACATGGTAGTTTGATATTAAAATGAATACTAAGATGAGGTTGTTATATTCAGAATTTTTTAAATTGATTTAATATCTAGTGATATTTTGTGTGAGAATTTTCTGAATTATTTTCACTTATAATCATTTGAGTCAATTTTTCTTTTTGAGGAAATTGTTTAAATAATGACCGGGAGTTATGGCCGTTTGAGAGGTTTATATGAGTTATTCTTTAATGCGGTAACATTTCAAAGTGCGTTAAGAATCTTTATAAAATTTGAAAAAACCCTTACCGACATGATAAAACGGACCCTTCAATTTTTTATAATCATTTATACGAAAGTTTATGATTCATTCGAATTGAAAGGATACTAGAAATATCTTTTTATTCTTATATTTGTGTTGATTTGATACTCTCTGAATTACACGTATGTTTTATTCCCTTATTCGAGCAATTATACGCGAGAAGTTTTGAATGGCTTATATGATAACGAAGATCATGAGTAGAAACCGAATGAATTTAGGAAATCTGACATTTATATATTACGAGACCCATTTTCAAAAGAGTATTTTGGATATTTGTCAATATTTATTTGAACGTCTCATTGTTTCTTACATTTATTTATTTATTTACTCGTTTCTAATTATTTGATGGAGTAATGAAATAACTAAGTGATAGAAAAAGTGGAAGTTTTTTTGGTACTCAATAGCAATCTTTTTTCAACATGCTTAATTAACTCCTTAGCCTCCAAACGAAGCCACCCCCTATACTACGAGTCTCATTCTTTAAAGCAAAAAGGGCCTCATAAATTAAACAAATTCATCTCCATTCACCCCCTCACATGGCCAGTTCTCAATTTTTATGCAAAGAAAAAAAAAATCACCAACGTGAGTAACTAGAAGCGTAACAATGCAAGGTACTCCCCTCCACTACACCCCCCAAATTTAAAGCGATTATAAAGAGAAGAATGGGGACTGGTATGGATACATTGCATGGGTCACGTTGTTCTTGTTTTCATCCCCTCCCCCTCAATTCACCTCCCTTTTTACTCCTTAATTAACCTTCATTAACCCCTCTCCCGTTTTCTACATTCCACATTAACATTATGATTTTACTCCATTACTAAGCGTGTGATTAAAAACCCCCTACCCTCACTCACTATTTCTCCTCCTCACCTTCCTTCTCCATCACTTCACTTCCACTTCCACTTCAAGAAGATAAAGCTCACCTCAACAATGGCACACCAATGGGAAATGCAAATGACGATGGATCACTACGGCATGGGAATGGGAATGGGAATTGGAATTAACAGCTCGTATTCGAACATTTCGAACACGAATCCCGCGTATCTCTACGGGATTCCTTCGAACAATAACGAGTCTCTTCGCGTCGACGAACTCCTCGACTTCTCCAATGCGAATGCGAATGCTCAGGATTTGTTTCCTTCCGGCTCGGCTACCATGCACAACGAGGGCAACCATCGAATTATGCTTCAAGGCGGCGACCAATCTCATTCTCAACCTGCGAGTGCGAGAAACTCGGTTTCTTCCTCCGATCTCGGCCATTCTTACCACGACTCTTTCACCAACGAATTTTACGTTCCTGTAAGTCTCTCTTACGAGTTTTCGCCATTTTAGTTTTTCCGTTGCTAATGTAGTAAATTCATCGAATTTTGCAGAGCGAGGAGGCTGCCGAACTAGAATGGCTATCGAAATTCGTGGACGATTCGTACTCGGACATGCCGATGGCGCCGAACATGTCGCACTATGCCAACCCGAACAACGATCATTCGGGCCATCTAAACATGGATCAAAATTCCTCCGGTTCGGCCGGGCGCGGAGCCCGCAGCAAGAGGTCCCGTGCCACCGCCATTGCCACGGCAGCTTGGCACTCTCTACTTCCGCATCCTCAATCATCTCCGTCCTCATCTTCGTCTTCTTCGGATTTCCCCTCCAAACCCTGCAAGGGCAATTCGATCAACCGAGGTAAAAAATCAGGAATCGTTCCTAACGGTACTAACGGTTGTACCGACATGGGCCTCGACGGAGGCGTAAGGAGATGCACGCATTGCGCGTCGGAAAAGACGCCGCAATGGAGAACCGGACCGTTGGGTCCGAAGACGCTTTGTAATGCGTGCGGTGTGAGATTCAAATCGGGACGGCTAATGCCGGAGTACAGACCGGCGGCGAGTCCCACCTTCGTGCTGACTCAGCACTCGAATTCGCACCGTAAGGTCATGGAGCTTCGCCGTCAAAAGGACGTCATGGTCGTCCGTCACCGCGAGAATCCCGGAGCTCCCGCGGGTTCCCCCGTCGTCAAACCGGAGTTGATGTATCATGATTACGGCATTTGTTAATCTTCTCCTCGTGTCTTTGTTGTTTAGAATTATTGAGTTGTTCATTTCTTTCTTTCTTTCTTTCTTGTTAATTGTTCTTATTCTTCTTCTATATTAATTTTCTGTTTGGAATTTTCGTGTCTGCATAAATTTGGTGTAATTTGTAAGGATCAAACGATCAAGAATTTTCCTGTTCTTCGATATTTCGTGCCTAATAATGTAGTGTTTAAAGTTTAAACATGAGAAAAATATGATGATGATGATTGAATTGAATTGAATTTAATCGTGGGGCATGGCAATGGCATTGTGAATTGTGATTGAATTGAATTGGAGAAGATAGAAGGGTTGGAGGTTGGGGATGCAATAATGGAGATGGATAGGGAAAGGAGAGGAGTGGGGAGGCACGTGACCACGTGAGATGCGCCAGTGGGAGGCTGAAACCTTTGTCAGGGGAAAAAGGTGAAATCAAAATTATGGTCACGTGACAGGGGCCGCCCGTTGATGACGATAGATGAAGCATAAACAAAGAAACCAGAATATATATATATATATATATATGTATCCATTTTCTGTGGATTCCTCTATGTGGCCAATTGTGTCTTTCAAATGTTGTGTCCAGTTACAAATTTGAATATTTGAATATGTTACTTAATTGTTTGGTTGGCATACTTAAAATAATTTAGAAATTATAATTAAAATACTGGGTTGGAATGAAATAGGAGTATTTATATGGTAATATGGTAATTTTTTTTGTATGTATGATACTTCAAATAATTTCAGAGTTAATTTATTATTTTCATCAATGTAAATATATCGTTTTCAGTATTGATATATCATTTTTATTATTGTCATATTATTTCCAGTGTTGATAATGCGAACATATAAATTTAATGTTTAATTATTAGTGTTGTGTTTTAGGATGACCGTATAATTTTTTTTTTGTCGAGATAACATTTTTAATATTAATATGTCATCTTCGATATCAGTTATATAACTTGATTTTTTCCTTTCGATATCCAGTGTATGTTGAAGCTATGAATTTGATTTGCAAAAATGAAAAACAAGAATACATTTTTTCTCATTTTCAAAATCTTGTTTTCTTTTTGCTATTTAAAACAATAAAAATGAAAACTGAATTAATTATTCAAAAACGTTTTTTATTTTTTGTTTCTTGATAGGAAACGGCAATGATACCAAACTAGCCCTTGTTTTCCAATTTTATAGGAATTTAATGGAATGACGGCACGACACGAAACACAGTTTTAGATGTGGCGCAATTTTAAAATAAACGAACGCAAACATCCGACCAATGCAAGCATCGCTCTCAATCTTAGTCGACAGAAAGTTGATTAGGAAAAAACACGAGTAATCACAAATTGCGAAAGCATTGATGATGCAAGAACGAGGAACATCACGTCCGCATTCGTGTTACGCGGAACACTAAAACCTATAAATCAACACATTATATTCTTAAATATGAAATCATAAATCCCACTAACGAAATTTTTTTATTTTTTATTTTTGAGGACCACTCTTGTGATTGAGCGAGGAAAGTTTTTGTGCGATGATTAACCTTTGAAGATCGGGTTTAACCAAACCGAGGTAAAATCTAAATTATTTTTTGTTAACGTTATAATTACTATAAATAATCAATACGCACGACATTATACAAATATGTACAGAAAATTGTTTGATCTAAGTCATTATTTCTTCAATTTTATTACTCTGCAACTTCGCCTTTCGCGCTTGGGTCCCAAAACTACAAAACATAAAGAAGAAGAAGGAGCCGTTCGTCTTTCCTACGAATTGTAACGAAATTCGTGATTAGTGGAGAATTTAATTGACGGTGTATCGCTACTCTTATTATAGCTCTGATGGATTCAGATCAAAATGAAAAAAATGAGATTGTTGTAAACTTTTAAATATTTATCATAATCATAATCTCATATACGTAATTTTAAATTAGACGATTAAAACTCTGAAAACTTGAAAGGGGTAAGATCAATTCGAAAACGAGCTCCAATTTTGTCTGAAAAAAAAATCAGTATATTATCTCTAAATTGGAAATGTAATTTCACAATCAATAATGATTTTATTGAAAATATCTGATAGGACACATTGTTTATGGCCCTGATCTGCCAAAACACATATTGATTAACCAGTTCATGCGGTCCTACGCGTAACCAGTCAGCTTAGTGCTAGTATTCCGCGTAGACATGTACTGATTTGCGCGGACCACTCTGTATTGAAGAGTATCTTTCAGGAAAAATTGTGTTGCCCTACTTGCAAACTTACAAAATTTTTATTTTTATTTTTCAAATCTATTATTGCCGCAATAATGGTCAAATCTAAAATACTGTGTTCTTAAATCGAAGTAAATTCCATCTCCCAAAATGAAATGTTGTTTATGGTAAATATGTTATCGTTGTTTGGTTAAGCATAGTGGCAATTTGACCTCGTACATTGTAAATATGTGAACATTTTAATAACTGTGCTAAATTGTGAATTTTTTAATTTTATGGCTGTAATTGTGTAAAATCAATGGAAGTGATTTAAAAGAATTATTTCATATTATTTTGTACCAGAAATACAATATACAGAGGCAGCCTTTCAATGCCACTGTACGGGTACAGTTGGATATATCACATTTGCATGATTTGTAGTAATAATACCAAATCTAGTAGTCATTCTTAATTTCATATTTTATGTGATAATATTGGTTCTTCCTCATTCTTACTAACTCATCTGATAGTATAACAATGCCAAATCTTAGTTTCTATTTTGATTTTTATGGTTCTTCCTTCTAAAATGTTAGCTCCTATAATTTCTGAGAGAGCAAGTTATTTTTTATTTATTTTTTTCTTCTTTTTGTTGTGTTTCTCAAGCTGTATGACATTTTTTTTTTGTTTAATGCATTTTGAAAAATAACAATAATAACTATTGATTTTTATTATTTTTGTGGTACTACTACTGCTGCTGGTGCTGCTGCTACTATTACTACTACTACTAATAATAATAATAATAAATAATAAATAATAACAGTAACAGTAACAATAATAATAATACTATAAGTTATTTATATGTTATGTTTCGTTTGAGGTATTTTGATACACGTGAATATATCAAATACATGTATTCGATGATACATGTATTTAACAACGTGAGTTGTTTATTTTATTGTATTTCAAATACATGTAAACAAAAATATCATTTGTTCGATTCTTGGTTGAAGTACATGATTTTTCAAGTTTGTATATAAATTCAATTTGTTTATTGGTTCTTTATTAAATTTATCACACAAATACTATCATGGCATTTCAATGTTTGAATTAGTAAAATATTAACTAAAATATAATAATAAAAAAACACTTAAAATAAAATTCAACTTGCACAAGCATCGCAAACAAAATTTAACTAGCAAACTATCATAGATATGATTCTCGTTTAATGCGACACTAGTACGAAATAAAACTAATGTAAACGAAAATTGCGACACAAATTATTAATGAGTACTATTTTTTTTTATCGAGCTTTGCAAACGCAAAGTTCGGATTTTTCATTAATGGTAAAAGTTTTAATTAGAATGGGTTAGTATTCGATGATAGTTGGCCTATAATCTACTATTTTGTAAGTAACCCAATCTCCATGTTAAAGCATCCTTGTCCCTGAGATTGTATCTTCTGTAACCTTGGAATATCTTTAGAATTTTTTTGTTTCCATATGTTCGATATGGATTGTGTGAAAATTGAGTCCCATATTTTGTGTGAGTTCGGATGGCATTTGCTTCTATTCTCTTCCCAAAAGGATATTAGGTGATCGGGATAGTCGATTATGTACAATCGCCCATATTTTCCTAGCGAATGTACAATTCAGTAAAAGATGTTGAATGGTTTCTAGATCAAGTCCTCGACGATTTGGGCAATGGGTCGAATTTGGCCATCCTCTCTTGTTTAAATTATATGCCGTTAAAACACGGTTACGTAGAGCAAGTCAAGTAAAAAAATTAACCTTTGAAGGGGTTTTGAATTTCCAAAGTTTTTGGCTCCATCCTACATAACTCCGGGGTTCCTCAGAATTTTATATGCCGATGCCACCGAAAAAATACCCGAACTATTCCATTTCCATGGGATGCCATCAGTACAGAGAAAGGTGGACATCCCATAAAAATCCAAGAGTTTACGAAGATCTTTCATGGAAAAGGCTTTCCCTCTGGATAGTTAGTTGGTGTTTTGGAAATTGCGTAATTCCTTAATTGTTTTAAGCCCATATTCCATTAGGTTTCTTGTCGAATTTCCATAATCATTTAGCAGAAGAGAAGCTGTTTTGTGTTTGTAAATTTGTGAGGCCAAGACCCCCATAAAATTTGCTAAGGCAAACTTTGTCCGAGTTCATCAAACAATGTCCTTCCGACTATTGTCTTCACAAAGAAAACTCCTAGTAAACCTTTCTAATTGTTTGATAACCCAACACGGAAGCTTGAAAACTTGCATGAAATGGAGTGGAATCGCATTAAGGACCGACTTGCAAAGTGTAAGTCATTCTCCAACCGAGAGAAGTTTTCCTTTCCAAGACACAAGTTTTTGTTGTACTTTAAGAAGTAACGGTTGGAATAATTATCCTCGGAGGCTTCCAAGTGCTAAGTGGGAGGCCTAGATATGAAACCGGTAACTCTTATTTTGGCCACCTAGAATTAGTTGGATTGTTTGATGGTAACGTGATGCGATCGCAATAGGGAGTAAACTAGATTTTGACCAATTAATTTGTAAACCCGATATACCGGAGAAGCATTTAAGAGTTAGTGTGATAATTCTTAGATTTCTTGGGGAGGCTTCTAGAAAAAGCAATGTATCGTCGGCATATTGAAGGGTTCTTGGCCCCATTGCTACGAGTGCATTAAGAAGGATTGAGATGTTTGCTAATATGGCTTGAAGGGAGTCCACTACGAAATTGAATGGCATAAGGGAGAGGGGATCGTCTTGGCATAATCCTTTCTTGTGCACAAAGTAGGGGCCCATTTGTCTGTTAATTTTTATGCAAGAAGATCAAGAAGCTAAGTATGAGGTAATCCAAAGAATCCATTTATTTGAAAGTCCTCTTATTGTTAAGATGTGTTTAAGAAAGTCTCGAGAGATGGTGTCAAAAGCTTTTCGAAAATCTATTTTGATCATAACCTACGAGATATTCTTTTTATGGTGAGAGGGTAGTATTTCCCTAGCTACTAAATTTTTTTCGATGATTGATCGATTTTATGAATAAATGCCGATTGATTAATGTTTATTAGATCCTTTAGGTACGGTTAAAGACGTAGACTTAGTGCCTTAGAAATTATTTTAGACATACTAGTCATAATACTAATGGGGCGGAAGTCCTCCATACGAGGCTGAATAAGCATTATTGTTGCTATGTTGATTGGATTTATGTTAAGACAGAGATTTTAAAAATCCTCTATTAAGTTCATTACCTCTGTTTGAATGTATTCCCAATTATTTTGAAGAATTATATTGGGTTTCATCCGGGCCGGACGCTTTTCCTTTTGTTATTTTGTTGATCGTTTCCAAGATTTCCTCTTTAGTGAAATGCCTTAATTAATGAATACTAATTAATTAATGTATTAAACCATTAAGACATCAATATTAATTAATTCATCTAGCCAACTAGAGTTAGTCTAGTTGGTCACACCTCTTGGCTAGGGAGCGAGAGGTGTGGGGTTCGATTCCCGGCGGGGACACTGGATTATAGATTAAATGTTAAATGAGTGAATAGAGTGTGTGGTCTACGGGTTTGTAATAAAAAAAAAAATAAAAAAAAAAGAGATTGTGTTTGAAAGAGGGATTTTGAGCCCTCTCCGAATTTACTCAAAAAAAAAAATTAATTCATCTTTGAGAATGAACATGTTTCTCATAAGCATATTGTCGAACAACTAAACTGCATAAAAAAATAACAAGATCCACGAAAACATATTTCACATAAACAAATTGTAGAACACCTTGGGTGCCTCACATATCAATCCAAACTAATATTTTTCTTAAATTAATTCTTCAAAATTCACATTTTACCATTTCTTATTTCTTATTTCGTTGCAAAACATCGTGCCACTCTTCGTACCACCTCATACTGGTACTGTACCGGTACATATTTTGCAATTTAGTCCAGTATATATTTTGGAAATTAACCCGAATTAATCCCAAAAGTAGTACCGGTACATATTTTGTAATTTAATCTTTGGTTTCGAGAATAAGGTAAATGATACTATATTAAGAAAATGGCCTATCTGTACCCCTGAAATTATAAAAATTAATTTATAAAAATTATTTGAATACATTACCTGTAGAATAAAATCATGGCCAACAACGAATTTCGCAAGATGGATCGAGAGGCAGAGGTCTCGGCAGGGACCCGAGTTGACAATCTTGCATAAATACTTCCGCATAAATAAACCTGAATTGATACTAAAAAGTCATAATTGACACGCTAATTAAATTAATTAATTCTACTAATAAAGGCACAATTAGCATTGATCGGATTAAGAAAGTTATATTAACAAAGAGATGCTTTATTACAAGATATAGGGATATTATCATAGAGGGTATACATGGTGTCCCGGATAAAAATCATTCGGATTAACCTAATTTATATTTAAAATGTTTTAATTATGTATTTTTTTGTTAGTTACCGTGTTAGTGAAGTGGGTTAATTAAAAATCTAATGACGTTTCGTTGAAATATGGTAGAAAAATATAATTCCCCATTATCATATTAGGACCAAAATACAGGAAACCAAATACTGGATATCGAACATACCCAGTATTTCACAATACATATTATTATTATTATTATTATTATTATTATTATTATATAAATCGACAAAATTCTGGGCTTAACATTCATGCACGTCATCACACAATTTGGTCCGTTCATGTTAAATTGGATGGTTGATCTTCTTCGTGTTGTCCATTTTATTATTATTTGTTATTAATTTTTCATAAAATAAATAAATAAATAAATAAATGAATATTGAAATAATATAATTATAACATACGATAATTATATTTTTTAATTATCATATGTTAAAATAAATTTATGGAATTTTTTAAAATGAATAAAAATAACGAAAAAATAAGAAAAAACAATAAGCAAATATATTTGTGCTAATATTGACATCCCAAATAAAATAAATTTGAATAGAGAAATGGTGTACATTTCTCGTCCCCTCAAATCAAACATATCATGCAAAATATCTTAAAAACTTTTATATTTGAATTTCAATCTTACGATCCTACTCAGCCCAACAAATCATAGTTTTGAGGCCCTAGAATGGGTTTTGTTGGTTTAGAGATTAGTAAGGGTATTAATAGTTTTAAACAAGCTTAAAGTAAAAGCCCAATGAACCACGACTCAATTAATGTATTTTTGAAAATGATCGACAACCCAAAACTTGTTATTGAATTTAGATTATTTGTTAAGCCCCGTATTTTTTTCGTCCATATTTGAAAACATTGTCGAGACTCGAGAGGCCACCTTGTCAGATAACACGATATGGATAATATATTTATTTTGTTTATTTAAACTTTTTATTTTATCTTATATCATAATTCATAACTAGGAAATGCTGGCTTTGGAGGAAATAGTAATTGATAATAACTAGCATAGTTTGAAATTGGAAAATTCTTCAAAAAATAAAAAAAACCTAACTTTTTTGAATTTCTTGAGAGATGCTCTGTTAATAAATAAAATTCGTATTTTACTAGTAACGCGATTAGTTAAAACAAAAAAAAATTAAAATTAACACATATTAGGAAATAATGAAAAATGACTTATAATTTGATCGGTTCGGTTTTATTATTTTTTAAAATAATTAAATCGAATCGAACCGAACAATATTATTTTTTTAACCGAACAAATCAAATAAAATTGAACCGGATTAAATCGAATTCAACACATTCGATTTCGGATTAAACCGGACCATTCGTCCACACATACAATTGGAGTAACGTAATTTGAACAAAGATTCTTCGGTAAACTCATGTTTTTTAATAAAATATCAAAAACACCACGACATTTTAGATTCCTCGAAACATAAATTTATTTTCATTCCTTGCCAAGTAACGAATAAAACAATATATTTATATTTAATATAAATAAATAAACACTAAAATATTAATATAGTCGTTAGATACAATAATAAAAAATAATATTTTACGTAAAATATAAAACTTATAACATACATACAATCATATATATTTTGTGTAATATAATATCATAAAATAAATCAATACATTGCAAAATATATTACTTTATCGACCAAATATAATGTTAAAAAAAAATTAATTGTATTGCTATCGAATGAGAAGTATTGTGGTCCAAAAAGAATTATCGTCGGACGGAAAAAAAAAATTGAACTCGAACTCGCAATTTTGAGAAAAGATAGGGACTTTGAAATAATTATGATGTTTCATGTTTTAGAAGGTGTATACGAAATTCTGAGGATTTGTAGGGGTGCAAGTAAAATTTGACCAAACAATATTAATACCGTATGCGGGGGCGGTGAAGCCCCCATCCCCCATATCAAAATCAAGTTAAGACCGGTGTATATGATTCTCTATCAATGACTTGTCCGCTCCAAAATTCATCTTTGTGGTTTTTCTACAACACCAGGTGTACCCAAACTCGAACCATTAATCTGCCTAATTTTTGGCGTGACCTGTCTTTAGAGAGTTCGGCTCTTCTGGAATTGTTTTTATAAAATTAACACACTTTAATAATTTGTTATTAATTTAGTCTACATGGTTATAATCTTCGTGATTATAATTTAGTCTTCGAAATTATAAATCGAACTATATAATTTATACGAACATTTTTTTTTTAATAATTGTATATATGATCGGTCCATAATCAAGTCCGAGTCTCTGAATCAGAGATAATTATTATATAAATAAAATCATATCATATATGTACTATAATTTTGAAATAATATCGTAGTTTATTGAACAAAGTAATTTTAAAATCCAACAATCCAATCAGTTATTTAGTCTATTTTACCCTTTCAGCATGCAAAACAGTTTTGATAGTTTTTCTAATATAAGGTCAATTTTTTGTCCTTTATTTATTTTTCAAAGTATCGATTTTGCCGAGTCTTAAACTCTTAATATCTTTGAGGTTTTAGTGGATACCCAACCGCTTGAGCTAATAACTTTTGGTACACTTTCGTCATCTTCACTTGTTTTTTTTTGTGAATTCGAACAACCTATAATTCTTTTAGAGAGAAAAATAAAATAAAAAAGAAATAAATGAAAATAAAAACAGAAATAGAGAAAAAACTCAAATCTATATTTTGTAGGCCTATTCTTCTTGCTTCAAAATTCGGCTATGTAAAAAAAAAGAGAAATATGAAATTTAAGAAAAAAAAATGAAATAAGGGATTATTTTTCTTTACATTTTACTTCCTTGATGATTTATTGTTTGAGAATTGCAAATATTTTGAATTGTTTTATTCGAATATCGTCAAATTTACCTTTCTTTTAATCGTAGATTGTAAGAATATTCTTGCGTGGGTGTGTTTTGTGCATGTGAAATTTACTTTTCTTAATTGATTATGTTAATTTATAGTTTCAAAATAAATAAGGTGTTCGATGATATCCAAAAGAAGAAAAAAATAAGGAAAAAGTGAAATAATTAGAGACACATTTTTATTTTTTTAACCCTAAAACAAAAATATATTTTGTTATCTTGGCGATTTATTATTATTATCAATGTTATAAATGTCGAAAATCAGAACATGTCGGAAAGGACAACAAATTGGTGATTAATCGAAGACTAGTTGAAAATTAGTCGAAAAATGTAATTTGTCCAAACATCATTTTTTCGATTAAGAAATACTAACATCGCTAATTAGTAATCATTTAAATTTAAATACCGTAACTTCAAATGCAATCTAAACTAGTCTAAAATCCATATAAAACACAAATACCACAATTTTAATTCCAAAAACAATAACAAAACATATTTAAGTACATTTAAATATCGAAAAATAAAAACAAAAACAATACACATAAACCAAATAAACATTCAAATTAAAATTAAAATAACTAAATAACGGAATTAACTTTACTAATGTTATGTTGTTTCATCTCTGAATCGAATTTACCCTCAGCATTGGCCAACCCTCCTCACCTCAGTATCACTATAATTAATATAAAAATTGTGTATTCACTAATGTTGAATAAGTCAGTTCACGATCTTGGCCAAAACAGTCTAAAATCGGACAATATCATATTAAAGTCAGTTCACGATCTTGAACAATTGACTTGATATTGTCGGGTTGGCTGATTGTGAAGTTCAGACTAGTCGGTGATTAATTATGACTTTTAAGATATTGATTATGAGGAGTTGATAATTACGTCAATCACCTAAATTACTTATTATAATCTATCTGGTAATATTTTCAATACAGAAAATACATCAAACACAATGGATAAAAATATAATTTCTTCGTATCTAATATCAAATACAATATATATTAATTATTTTAATTTTAATCATCTATTACTTGAAATATTCTTTATTTATCATATATTTTTCTTTTTTACCGTAAATCTCCAAAAGAGTAAAATACAACTAATGAAACAAATGAGATATAATTATGTAAGGATTTTTCTGAAACTCGCGGTAGGAAAATAAAACAAGAAATGTGGAGAACTCAAACCGAGACAATCAAAATAATAAAATGCTGGCAATACCAATATTTGTTTAAAAATCAATTTCTAAACATAATATATATAAATACTGATATGTGATTTAAATGTCTCTTTATTACACAATAATAATACTGAAAAATAGTATAAATTAAATTAATACATACTTCAATATTTCATAATTTATTAAAAAAAGTTAATATAATCTTCGAAAAGGAACAAATATACTATTATTTGTATAACGACTACGACTACGAGTCCCAAATAATTTGAAAATTGTACCGATTTTATTACAGAGAAGCTGGACGAAAGTGGAAATTATCCAAGCCGTATTATGCGTGCTTGATCCTCGCCGTCCTACATTTCACTGCAGCCATTTCCCCCAAATCTCTCCGAACTACTTCTTTCTTGCGATTTTTCTCGTTCTGAAAAACCCTTCAACCATCCTCGACCTAGTTTCCGACCATCGTCGTTTCCTTCGACGGCGCAATGATTCCGCTTCCGGCCACCGCGATCGCCTCCCAGATTCGACTCCTCCTGGACAGTGTAACCAATACCAATTCCGATTCGATCTTTCGCAAGCTATGTGAGGTACTGTGATACCTACTTATGGTACTTTACTGAATATGCTCAGATTCTTCTAGTTTTCTTCTACTCCTTTTACCGAACCTAGGGTTTTGTATCAGTGTTAGTTTTTACCTGATCCGACTTTTTTTTAAGGTTTGGATTGATCGATGTCATCAATCTTGTTTGAAGCTGATTTTCCGTGGTTTTGAGCTGTTTATCCATTGTTATACTGTTGTTCATTCTTTGTACTGTTGAACCTAGATTTGTGGTAGTCTTTCTGCATACTGACCTACTGATAACTTCATAAATTTGCATAATGCATGATTAATTGAAATATCTTGATAAATCTAATCTCATTTCTTATCTCTCCAGTTGGCAGACAGTGAAACCGAGGGCTCCGTGTTGTTACTGAAGGCGTGTCTTGAGCAAATGAAACTAACTGGAGGGGAACCTCAACAGCAACGAAAAAGAGAGCTTCTGTCTCGAGCTTTCAGATACTTATTGGAGAAGCCTTCTTTCTGCTCCATCTTTTGCGAGGCACTCAAGTCTGTACCCATCAATGAGAAGTTTCTAGAAGATCTTTCAAGTGCACTCAATCTGTCTGGGCCGGAGAAGATTGCTTCGAGCCTGTCCTTGTTTGATTCTGACAATCTCGAACTCAGGATTAGAGGTAGAAAAAACAAAATGACAAAAAAATCTTTTTTAATATCGTCATGTTCTTGATATCTTGACCCAATTTATGTTTTTCAGGGCAAAATTTCTGCATAGCTCAGATCGAGGAGTACTGTGACAATCCTTCTTCGGCTCTGTCAAGTGAGAGAATTCAAGAGATTGCTTTGTTTCTTCTCCAAAACGAAGGTCTTTCAAAGCATAACGAGACCTTCTCAAAGATCCTCTCTTTGTTGGAGTCGAACGAGGACCTTTTCTCTCTACCGTCCCTGGATCTGAAAAACGAGACTTATCCTGAGGGTCATTTATGGTATTTCTATACTTTCCATCTTCTCTAAATCAAATTTATTTCATGACAATTTATCTAATATAATTTTTACTTTCAGGACATGGGAACAATTCGTGAGCAAACCACAAGACGACTTAGAGACGTATTTAGCTGAAATAGAGAAAGAGACAATATCCACTGATATAATACTCGAATTTGGATATGGATGCATGGCTAGTGTCGAGCATTGCAAATTCGTTCTCTCTATGTTCCAGCCTCTGAATGATTTGACCGTCTCTAAGCTAATTGGTACGTTGACGAAATCTCATACCGGTCTTGAGGACGGTACCAATGCTTTTTCAATTGTTCTGTCCGCTCTTGGGAGCAACTTGACTTCCGAGCCGTCCTCGCTGGATACATGGGATATTGGCGTTTTTTTGGATTCTGTCAAACAAATGGTGAGATCAATACCACTTTATTATGTTTTTTTTTTTGATATTTTAACTTATGTTTGGTAATTTCGGGAATATAGGCACCTAACACAAACTGGAAGAATGTATTGGAGAATCTCGACCACGAGGGTTTTTTCGTACCAGACGAGTCGGCTTTTAAATTCCTCATGTCGATATATTCTCGTGCTTGCCAGGTACGTACCAATCTAATTCAGACCTCTCCACTAATTACAATGTAGGGTTTATTTACAATTAAAGAGTATTTTTGCAGGATCCTTTCCCACTCGATGCTATTTATCGATCTGTATGGAAGAATGCAGAAGGCCAATTATCGTTCATAAAATATGCCGTGACTTTGCTTCCTGCTGGATCCACAAGTGTTCAGAATATTAATCCACTCGTAGCGGTACGGCAATTTGACTCGACTATGTACCGTTTCAGAATTTTCTTATTTTTTTGTTTTTTCTAGGGTTTTGCCGAGCCAAATCCGAAGCAAGGAACTACAGCCTGGTTCTCTCTTGATCTTCTCGAAGTGTTGTGCCAGCTGGCAGAGCAAGGTCACGCTAACTCGGTTAAAAGGATTCTCGCCTACCCCATTGCTCATTGTGCCGAAGTTCTTCTACTCGGAATTTGCCAGATAAAGGTGCCTTTTTATTTTATACAGTACAAACTACTTGATAATAACACAAATTATAAACGTTATATTTTTTTTCCTATTTCCACAGACTGCGTATAATCTCATCCAGAATGAAGTAGTATCTCGCACATTTCCTATGATTCTGAGGGATTCTGGCAAAGTCAATGTGATTAGCGCTCTTTGGCAAGTTAATCCAGAACTGGTTATTAGGGGATTTATTGAAACTCATGCCGATCCTAACTGTTTAATTAGAATCATTACCGTGTGCAATGATCTAAAGGTAATTAATAACTACTTGTCTACTTGATATTGAGGGATTCTTTGTTTTAAATTAATCATTTGTTTTTTAGATCTTATCGTCAGTACTTGAAGTGGTGCCGTTTTCCTTTGGCGTCAGATTGGCTGCTATCGCCTCGCAGAAAGGTCATTTGGATCTCGACAAGTGGTTAAGCGAAAGCTTGGCCACATACAAAGATGCCTTCTTCGAAGAGTGTCTGAAGTTTCTGAAAGAGGTCTTTTCTCTCTCCGAAGTATCGGACGGTGCAGACAGCGCTCAAAACGATGTCGTGAACAGCTTCAAGGAATCCAGCGCCACTTTTCTCAAGATTCTCCAGTCCAGTTCGGGGCAGCACATATCAGACCAAACACAGGAGGAAATAGATAAGCAACTGAATAGGTTGTATGTTTCGGCTAATGTTCCGAGGAGCGGCCAGGCCGGCACGGGAGGGACTGGGCAAGAAATTTCCGGTTCGGAGGACGTAGAGGCCGAAGCTAACACGTATTTTCATCAGTTGTTCTCTGGCCAGATCACCATCGAAGAGATGATTCAGATGCTTACTCGCTTCAAGGAATCTTCTGATAAAAGGGAGAACATGATATTTAACTGCATGATTGGCAATCTATTCGAAGAATACAAGTTCTTTCCTCGGTATCCTGACAAGCAATTAAAATTCGCTGCCGTTCTCTTTGGTCAGTCCTTTATTTATTAATTCACATGAAGCGGTATTTTTGCAAGTACTGACTCGTCAGTGAATGGTTGCAGGTTCTCTTATAAAGCATCAGCTCGTGAATCATCTTACTCTGGGGATTGCTCTTCGCGGCGTTCTTGACGGGATGCGTAAATCTGTGGACTCAAAGGTCAATCTCGTTTTTTTTGTTCTTTGCGAGTCGTAATGTTAATAATCTCTTGTATCTTGTTCTGCAGATGTTTATGTTCGGCACGAAGGCCTTGGAGCAATTCATGGACCGTCTGATAGAGTGGCCTCAGTACTGCAATCACATACTGCAAATTTCACATTTGCGCGGGACCCACCCTGAGATGGTTGCTGTGGTCGAACGAACCCTTGCTAGGATTTCGTCCAGTCAGAACGAGCCTAGCGGCGGGGCCCATCCTCTCCCAACAGACCAGCATGCCCCCCCATCAATGGAAAACATGGAGGTATAAACTATTTCTTATTAATAAATTATGATCATTTATAGACAATTAAATTTCACTTATAGGGGTCTGATGCATCGTGGCAGTATGGGGTGGCTGTCCCTTCTCAACTTGGGCGCCAAGTTTCTTCTTTCCAAACGCAGCAGCAAAGACCCGTTCCTCAAGGCTTTCAAAAGGGCTCCACATCAAACCCTGTTCCGCCCATTCAGAATAAACCCCCCATTCCCAATGCGACTCAGACAACAGTTAATCCTGGCCCCATTGACCCCGCTCCCACCATTCCTAAGGTAATTCATCAACAAAATCTTTATTCGCTACAAGAATAGTGACAATAACAATCAAACTTTCATTTATTCTCTCAGCTTGCTGCCACACAATCTTTGCTCGCACCCTCTTCGTCAGGACCTTCCACCACCGTTTTCCCACGCTCTCGAAGTTTAGCCACTTCAGGTAGGCCGAGTTCTTTCACCAGTACTGGATTTGGAGCCGCTTTAAACATCGAAACGCTCGTTGCTGCTGCTGAAAGAAGAGACGCCCCTATTGAGGTTCGTTCACTTCTCCATAACCTTATTATTTAGATTCGTATTTATGCTCGACTAATTCGTGTTTGTGATATATTTTTTGTAGACCCCTCCATCAGAAATACAGGATAAGATTTTGTTCATGATCAATAACATTTCGACTTCGAATATTGAGGCCAAGGCTAAGGAATTTAATGATTTACTTCCAGAACAGTACTTACCTTGGTTCGCTCAGTATATGGTCATGAAAAGGTGTGTAAAAAATCAACTTCATTTTTAACTTCATGTTGTCATGTTGTGTCTGATAATTCGTTATTGCATTTTGTACTGGCAGAGCAAGCATTGAGCCGAACTTTCACGACTTGTATCTGAAGTTTGTTGACAAGTCCAATTCGAAAGTACTGAACAAGGAAATACTGAAAGCCACTTATGAGAATTGCAAGGTTGATTCTTAACTCTGTTTTAAACCTGCCAATTCACCATCGTCGTTATGATTGTATTTTATATTTTGCTACTCGTGATTTAGGTTCTGCTGAGATCTGATCTTATAAAGTCAAGTTCGGAGGAAAGGTCCTTACTCAAAAATCTTGGGAGCTGGCTGGGAAAATTCACTATTGGTAGGAACCAATCGTTAAGAGCCAAAGAAATAGATCCAAAAGCCTTAATCATAGAGGTATTTTATACTGGTGGTTTATTCCACTATCCTTCATGCTACTACTAGTTGACTCCTTTTCCTAAGTTCATTTTTATTTTTTGTACCTGAACAGGCATATGAAAGGGGCTTGATGATTGCTGTGATCCCGTTCACTTCAAAGGTTCATTTCTGTTGCTCCATCTTTTTTCTAAGTTAAATGTTTTTTATTTTATAAACTTTTTTATTCACCTTTTGTTGTTTCCAGGTTTTGGAACCGTGCCAGTCAAGTATTGCATACCGGCCTCCGAACCCCTGGACTATGGGCATTCTAAGCTTACTCGCTGAGATCTATAATCTACCGAATCTCAAAATGAACCTTAAATTCGACATTGAGGTTATTTCCCTACTCATTTCATTTCTCATCAAAGTAACTACTTCCAAGGAAGAATGCAAGAGATGTTGAAAGTTTGACCCGCTTTTTTATTTCAGGTATTGTTTAAGAATCTTGGGGTGGACTTGAAGGAGGTGAAGCCGTCTTCTCTCATCAAAGACCGGGTGCGTGAGATTGAAGGAAACCCAGATTTCTCAAACAAAGACGTCGCACCTGCTCAGCCAGTACCGCCTATTGTTATACCTGAGGTCTCCTCCTCTTCGATGATGTCAGCAGCGAGTCATGTAGAACTCCCGCCTGATGTCAGCAGTATGACTCCTTCTCGCCCTACTCTTCCGACAAACATACTGAATCAGGTACATTCATCTTCTACTAATGGGGTTTGTATGCTATTGCTATACTTATTTGTGATTAGATTAATTTATTCTTTTTTTTTCTTTTCGCAATTTAGTACGCTGGACCTATTCACTTCAGTTCTAACTCGATGGCGGAGGAAGAGAAGCTGGGAGCTCTTATAATGCCTGAACAGATGTCGACCCCTCATGGCATCCTCCCTCAAATCACGGCCGCAGCTTCTTCGTCCCAATCTTCTAATCCCTTTTCACTCGCTCAGGTTTCGCTTTTTTTTTTTTCCCCTTAATTTACATTCTAATATAAATATCAAATATACACCTCCTTTCCCTTCGTTTGATTTTCTTGGAGGGGAAACACTTGCATTTCACCAAATAACAATTTCAGGGCACACATGATAAATTTTGGTTTTTATTTTGTGCAGCTCATGCAAGCTCTTCCGCGTGCAGAGACGTACTTCAGAATCAATCCAAAGCTCCCTTCTTTGGTGGGCCCTCAAGTTCCGTTGAACAGGTCTAGTAATATTAATTATCACTAGTTTTGTCTTCATTGTAAATCTATTTTCTTTTTATTCATATTTTTTATGTAAGTTTTTCAGGATTATTGAAAGTGCTATGGAGAAAGCTGTCAAAGAGATCATTTCTCCCGTTATTCAGAGGAGTGTTACAATAGCTAGCCGCACGACTAAGGAGCTCATTCTCAAGGTGCCTTTTTTGTTACCATTTTATCATTATTTTATTAGCATATTTAGTCGAGATCTAAACAGTTTTGTTCTTCTCATTTCCCCAGGATTATGCTTTGGAACCTGATGATGCTGTGATATCTCGTGCTGCACGTTTGATGGTTGGCACTCTGGCTGGGAGTCTAGCCCATGTCACTTGCAAGGTCTTTTTAAAATCCATATATTAGTACTTTTGGGGGTTTAGGGTTTATTAGATAGGGTGATTTGACGAATGGTTGATAATTGCAGGAACCATTACGCGTGTCTTTGACAAATCATGTAAGAACCTTGCTTCAGAACGTAAATGGGAACAGTGAGAACAATGAACAAATCATTCAGATACTTACCACTGACCATCTTGACCTTGGCTGTGCATTGATTGAGAGTGTGGCTACCCGCAAGGTATATCACATTTACTCAACGCTAAATACAGGATCTAAATTTGATAAAATTGTGTGTGTGTGTGTGTGTGTGTGTAGTCTGTGGATTTGATAGATAGCGAAGTAGGGCAAGGAATTGCACAAGTGAGGAAACAAAGAGAAGTAACTGGTTCGCCTTACTACGATGCATATGCATATTCTCAAGGTCAATTTTCTCGAGTCCCCGAGGCTCTTCGTCCCAAGCCAGGTCAACACTCCCATTCTCAAATCCGTGTATACGAGGTATGCTTTGTCACAATTCACGCCCCACACTTTTACGCATCCAAGTTTGATCGATCTCTTACCATTTGGATTTTCTCGTCTTCTTGTAGGACTTCGTTAATGTATGGCAATCCCAACCTCAGACAAATCCAAGTGGTGGACCCGCTAGTCAGGCGGCTTCAAGTTCCACTCCTAGTGCTTCTGGCCCCCCCAGAGCCTACTCTCCAAGCCCTGCACAGTTGGCCTTCTCGATCGGTTCATCTCAGCCGTCAGATCTTCCTTTGGACGAGGCGCAAGTCAGTGACAGTGATGCTCCTGTTAGAGTATCTACTCCTGAGGTCCTCCCTGCTGCTGAGGGTGTTATTGTTAGCAAAGTAAGATTTGTAAATTGGACTCGCGCTTATGTAAAACCAGTAAATCATTTTGTTTTAACTTTTGTGGTGATTTTGGACCAGGATTTGGGGGTTGCGGTGCCGACTACACCTACATCAGTTTCAGATCGATTGGGATCGATAACACCTGAATCTGTGAGCACTGGAGATGCTTTGGAACGATACCAGCATGTTTCTCAAAAGGTATACAATTTTTGAATACTACTTCATTTAATAAATACAAACCGAAAAAATAAAAATTGCTGATTTGTTAATTGAGAATTCATTTTGTTTCTTAGTTGGATGCCTTGATTGCCAAAGAAGCCAAGGACACAGAAATTCAGGTTTATTATCGATACTCGATAAAATTATTTGATTGAATTTTCGAAGATTAAATTTGTTCAAATCAATTTTCTTGTAGGCGGTTGTTGCTGAGGTGTCTGATATCATACGTAGATGTGTTAGCCGAGACGAGGCTGCATTAGCCATGGCACAGAAGGTTCTCCCTTTCTTCTTCCTTCTTGTTTATAGAAATACTCGTGTTTCTTTTTTAAATTTCGTATGTACTTGTCTGTGACAGGTATTCAGAAGCCTGTATGAAAATGCATCGAACGGGGTCCATGTTGCCTCTTATCTGGCGGTTCTGGTTGCTATTCGCGATGTTTGCAAACTTGCTGTTAAAGAGCTTACTAGCTGGGTATTTTTTTAAAATAATCTATATTTTTGTATATATATATTTTTTTCAAAATTTTCTATATACGATCATTCGATTATTTGTATTTAGGTGATGTACTCTGATGAAGAGAAGAAGTTTAATGTTGAGATCACAATGGGCCTTATTCGTTCTGAATTGCTGAATCTAGGAGAATACAATCTCCATTTGGCTAAGCTTATTGATGGTGGAAGAAACAGTAAGTTTCCTACATACTTCTCGTTCCAACTTATCTTCAGTTTGTCTTATTATTTAAAACTCGTAAAACAAATAATGCTCCTTTATTACAGAAGCGGCCACGGAATTTTCTATTTCGCTAGTTCAGGCTTTGGTTGCTCAAGAATCTGTTTCTTTCATCTCCGAGCTATTTAATGTCATTGATGTTTTGTCTAAGGTACGACAAATCTTCTCTAGATTACGTAATGAAGTAGTATTTTATGAATTTGTTCTTTTGTTGTTTTCAGATTGCGAATAGACCAGGTTCTCCTGAATACTTGCAGCAACTAATTGAGATTGTGAGGAATAATACTGCCCCTCCCAAGGAAGACAAGGCCAGGCAATCCAGGGACAAAAAGGTCATTTTTCTCATCATTGTAAATTTGAAAATTGATCCTCTATTATTTATATCCATTTTGTTTTTGAAATTATGAATAACAGATTATCTCGGGCCGGCTAGTAAAGGAGGAGAGTGATATCTCCTTGCCCGATCCAGCTGGTTTCCAAGATCAGGTAAATAATTTTACTTTTTTCTTTTCTTTTAATAAACACAAACACAAGAAAGCTAACAATCTGTTGTTGTTGCAGGCTGCGGTGTTATTCACGGAGTGGTGCCAGCTATGCGACCTTCCAGTTGTGAATGATGTAGCATACAACCATTTCGTCTCTCAGCTTCAACAATCTGGCCTCCTCAAGGGCGATGACATCACCGAGCGTTTCTTCCGTGTCCTCACTGTACGCATCATCAACTATTCTTATTTCGACCTATTTACAGTACATGCGTATTTCTTAATGTTTCATATGTGTTTGGTTCGTTTAGGAATTAGCTGTTGCGCATTCTCTCGTGAACGAACAGGTTTCTCCTGGTCAAATGCAAAGCCCGGCAAATTCGAATCCTCCAATCTCCTATTTCCCACTCGATTCATATACCAAACTTACTATTGTTATTCTTAAGGTATGGTGTTTGTTTGCACTTCTTGACGATTTACCTAATTTGGTTATTATATTTCTACATGATGTACATTTTCAGTATGCTTCTGTGGATCAAATGCCGAGCAAAGCTTTTATCCTTATGAAGGTTGGTTAATTTTCTAGGCGAATTCTTTGATATGTATTTGTTTTAGTTGACATGACTAATCTGTGTTGTGTTGTATTTTCAGCTCGTATCTGTTACGGCTAAGGTTATGCAGAAAGATGCCGAGGAGAAGAAAACAGCGTTTAATCCAAGACCATATTTCAGGATATTTTCGAACTGGCTTACCGATATTGTTTCTCCTGATCTCGACGCTGCTAACTTTACGGTATTAACTTTAGATACCATACAAGATCATACCTTACCGTACCATACTGAATGCATGTTTCTTTTTAGGTGTTGACTTGTTTTGCGAACGTGTTTCATGCTTTACAACCCCAACGAGTTCCAGGATTCAGGTTTGGAAATATTTACAATTTATCATCCGTACAATATCATCGTGCTTTATTTCTGACGCGTTTTGTTTTGTTTAGTTATGCATGGCTCGAGTTGTTATGCCATAAACACTTCATGCCGAAAATTCTGGGTTGCAATTCCCCCAAGGGCTGGCCATATTTTCAGCGTTTGCTCCTTGATTTGTTCAAGTTCTTGGAACCATTTTTGAAGAATAAAGATATTCCTGAACCGGTTTGTTTTTCTCTCTCCTGTTTGCATCATTTATATCAGAGCAAATACTTGTTTCTTTACCTATGTTTTTCTTATATTTTGTGTTTTTTTGAAGAAGAAAGAAATTCCTGCACCAGTTTGTTTCTTTTCCTCCTCCCCTTTGCATGATTTATTTTAGAGCGCAGTCTTATTTGTTTTTTTCTTATATTTTCGTGGTCGTATTTTAGGTTATATTTCTATACAAGGGAGTTTTGAAGATGCTACTTGTTCTGTTGCACGATTTCCCCGAATTTCTCTGCGATTACCACTTTAGCTTTTGCGACGTGATCCCTACCTCTTGCATTCAGTTGCGTAACTTGATTCTGAGCGCGTTTCCTCGAAACATGAGGCTCCCAGACCCATCTACCCCTAATTTAAAGGTTAACTTTACTGAAATATTGGTTTCTTTATTAGAAAATATAAATCAAATTTAAACCCTTAACTGTAGCTGTGCCCTTTTTTTTTGTGGTAATAGCAGATTGATTTGCTACCCGATATCCTAAACCCTCCGAGAATTCTCTCTGACGTGGAAGCTTCTCTCAAAGCCAAACAGCTCAAGGCTGATATCGACGATTATCTACAGGTACTTTCATTTTTTAAATTTCAAATGATTATTTATTCCTTCAAATGATATTTACCTTTTTTGTTTCGACTCAGATGAGGAACGAAAACTCTCCGTTTTTAGCTGAATTGAAGCATAAATTACTACTCCCTCAAAGCGAAGTGAGCAAAGCTGGCACTCGCTACAACGTTCCTCTGATAAACTCCCTCGTGCTTTACATTGGCATGCAGGTAATTAATTTTTTTCATTCGCCGAGGGCAAAACAGTCATTTCAGTATTATTAAACTGAGCTAATACAATGAATGTAGGCGATAGTGCAGCTTCAGAGCAAGCAACAACAATTGATTCACACCCCGTTGGATATATTCAACTCGCCTCCTACAATGGATATATACGAGAGCCTAGTCAAGAACCTAGATTCTGAGGGCCGTTATTACGTGGTCAATGCCATTTGCAACCAGCTTCGTTTCCCCAATAATCACACCCATTACTTCTCCTTTGTCCTCCTTTACCTCTGGGGCGACGCCGCCACTGTAAGTCGCCCACTTTTATATTACCCCCTTTTTTTGGTCTTTTTTCACCAACCATTTTTATGTGTTTTGAAACAGGAGTTGATTCAGGATCAAATAACGAGGGTGCTTCTAGAACGTCTGATTGTTAACCGCCCCCATCCTTGGGGCCTTCTCGTCACTTTTATCGAGATGATCAAGGTATTTAATCTATTTTATATCGTGCTTCTTGTTCATTTTTGTTTATATATTTTGATTCTTGCAGAATCCGAGGTATAACTTTTGGAGCCGGCCGTGTGTACGCGTTGCACCGGATATTGAGAAGCTGTTTGAATCAGTATCGAGATCTTGCGGCGCTGCTCCGATCACTAAACCTGGGGAAGATGGGCTCGTCTCGTCAGGGGTTTCTGACGTCAACCATTGATTTATTCGGCTTTATTTTTATAAATTTCTAACTTGGTATTAACATTTTTATGTATATGGTTCTGCGCGGAGTAGTATTTGTACATAATTTTTATTTTATTTCCCTCTAGAATTTGAATGCTCGTGGTTACATCTTTGTAGTTTTTAATTTGTTGAAGTTGAATTTGAAATTCTTTAAATCGGAATGGTTTTGAAGAAGTTCTTTAATGTAGTTTTTAATGCTTGTACTTGTATTATATCCTTGAAATCGTCTAAGTAATTCTAGCTAAATTGTGATTTTCTCAATACCCATCGAAATGTTTAGCTAATTGTGTGAACACGTTAATTCCTCCTCCTGAATAGAAGTGAACAGAGAAGCAAACTTCTACTAAATCATTAAATATCAACAAAATAACGTATATTACATATTGTAATGTATAAATCGTTAGTATGATGTCAAGGCCTACCAGTTCCCAGGTAAGACCGGTACATAATATTTTTTTGTTTGTTTGAAGGAGGTGGCAATTGGCAGACCTCGGACTTGTATAAATAATAAAATTGAGAGTAGCTACACATAGGAATTAGAATCATACAACATCCTCAGAAAATTAGGAATAAAAAGAGAACAAAAACTAGAAATCGTCGTAATTCAGAGGCCGCAAAACTCACTGTCGCGATTCAGCTTTGATTGTCGATGCGAGGATGGTCGTAGCTCTGGCTTGGTGCGAAAAAAAATCCGTCGGTTTCGTTCCTTCCAGAGATTCCACAAGGTGGCTGCCCAAAGCGCCCCCCATTCCCTGTTGCGGACTTTGTCTCCCCGGCTTCGATGTTTAAGCCATAGCGTGAGGATCTCAGAGACCGAATATGAGATGTGCCAAAACTCTCCTGGCATAGGGACATAGGAGTAATAGATGGTTGATGTCCTCCGCATGTTGTGCGCAAAGTACGCATCCTCCGCAATTCGGCCATCCGCGTTTTTGAAGATTTTTCGCCGTAAGAATCTGATTATTCAGAGGAAGCCAAATGAAGAAACGAACCTTAGTGGGAAACTTTTGCTTCCATAGAAGTTCATTCCATGCCGAGATGACTCCGGGGTTTCGTAGAGCACGGTATGCCGATGATGTGGTGAAAGCTCCCTGGGGGGTCGAGCATCAAAACGAACCTACAGCTCCGGGTTGGCTCCGTATTGACGAGCTAAAGAAGGGTAGCAATTGGAGTAGGTCTTTGAGGAAGAAATATATCTCGGCTTGATTTAGGTTCGGTAAGCATGTTGAGTCCATCGCATTGTAGAGTTCTCGGATTGTGTTGGACCAAAGTGAGGTCAGGCGAGTGTGGAGTTTGAAGAGTGCTTTCATCAAGATTGCCTTGTTTTGAGTTTCTTTGAGTAGTAACCCGAGCCCTCAATTCCGCTTAGGAATGCACACCCGAGCCCAATTCATGAGGCAATGCCCTCCATGGCAATTAGCATCTCCGTGCCACAAGAAACTACGCATAATACCCTCCATTTGTTTAATTAGCCAAGCCGGCTACGCAAAAGCTTGCATGAAGTAGGTAGGAAACGCCCCCTGGAAGATAGAAGTTTACCCTTACACGTATTTGAGTGCATTTTTTGGATTAAAGGAGTGAAGCACACTCGTTTCGTCCGCCTAATTGATAGAGGTAACCCCTAATTGATAGACGACACTTTGGCTACGTTTGGACAAGAGGAGGCGAGATGACACTTGAATTTATTGTAGATTTTGGTTCGACATATTTTTTTTTTTTTTTTATATTGTATAAAACTTTCGTTTTAATACAAGTTCGAATACCACCGGTATTCCTTTCAAAAAAAAAAGTATTTGAGTGGAAGGCTCCTCTTGGGGCAACTGAGAATTTCCACGATTAATTCGTAGTCCGGTAATAGTGGAGAAGAGATCCAAGACGTTTACCACAAGTTTGAGGTTTTGTGGCGTTGCTTGCACGAAGATGATCGTGTCATCCGCGAATTGTAGTGCTCTCGGAGCTAAAGTGGCGTGACCCGCGAATAAGATGGAGAGATTAGATGGAAAAGATTGAAGCAAGTCAATCGCAAGATTGAAGAGGAGGGGAGACAACGGATCACCTTGACGAAGGCCCTTGCGGTGGAAGAAAAATGTCTTGGAGGCCATTTACACGGATTCCCGAGCTCGAGGAAATGAGAAGACTGCGAATCCACTACCCATTTCTCGGGAAAATTCTGGATTCGTAAAAGAGCAATGAGATAACCCCAAGAGATACTATCAAACGCCTTCGAGAAGTCCACCTTAATCATCACCATCGGGATATTCAACTTATAATCAGATATGGGTAAACAACTTATAATACATACTAATACTATAGTATAAACCACCTAAAACTATAAATATACTACAAAACAAACTCAACAAATATTTCGCAGCACCAACAATTTATAGATAGATACATAATAAAACTTTAAAAATCAGCGAAAGAGAGATTATCTCTCCAGTCATCACATCCGTTATATTCATTCCCACCGAGCAAACCATCCACTTCCATATTGCTACCGAACCATTCTACGAACTCACTCGAATCCAACAACGGCTCCGATTCTAGAACATTCTCACCAGGCCTCACTGGATCGACTGACTCGATCGAATCCAAGTCACTAATCAATCCAAACGAATCAAAGAATAATTTGTCCATATCAATGAATTCTTGCTCTGAACCGTTTGAACATTTACGAACAACTTGTACGATCCGCTCTTCTCTTGAGCCAGCTGGACTGCACACCTCGCTCAATGGCCAGACAATGTCGCACCATTGTCCATCTTGAATAATCGCTATATCCTGTACAGAAAAGTCTGATAATTGGGCGAATTCGTCACTAGAAGAAGCTGGCCAAGTCCAATCTTGGGACTGCACGATTTCACTCAAGGGTCCAAATGAGGGAGCAGCAGATACATGTACATGTACTGGTACCGATGTTGGCACAGTACCAGTTGCCACATCAGCACACAGAAGCTCTGCGAGTCTCTCTCTTGAACCAGCTGGACTATACACCTCGCTCGATGTCCCAACAATGTCGCATAATTGTCCATCTTGAATAATCGCTATATCCGGTAAAGAAAAGTCTGATAATTGGGCAAAATCATCACTAGAAGAAGCTGGCCATGTCCAATCTTGGGACTGCACGATTTCACTCGAGTGTCCAAATGAGGGAGCAGCAGGCACAGGTACCCGTACCGATGTTGGCAACGTATCAATTGCCACATCAGCATGCCGAAGCTCAGTAAGTCTCCTGTGTACCCTTTCGAGCTGTGCATCTACCATCTGCACCACACATTTGCGCTCCTCAAACCCTAGCTGAGAAAGAGCGAGTCTTCCTGTCAACAAGTCATCAAGCATAAGTTTCTTCTCCATTTCTCTGTTCTCCATTTCAATTTTCTCCAACTCAGCTTTCTTAGCGGCGATTTCTTTCTGCTGCAGAGCGATCCGTTTCGTCTTGTTTTTATCGGCTTTCTATTCTGACATGTTCGAGAAGCGAGATAACAATCTCGGTACATCAGAAGAGGACGAGAAGACTTCTGGAGTGGGACCTGACGGCCCGTCATAGACGATGGCGCAAACGTCCACGCCGCATAGGATAGAGAGCTCTTCGGCCTTTTTGAAAATGCAGGTCTTTCTTTGTTTGAAAGCAACGCGGCGTTTCGATACGTTGCCAATCAGTTCAAATTTGACTTTACCACGAGGCATTGCTAACTACAAACGAAATCAGAGACCTGTTAGATCGGATCGTCACAGAGAAACTTATTTTTATACGAAAATTTCTTGATTCGTACTCAAGAAAGAAGAGAAAAGGAATCTAAACGACTAAGTAGAAGGTGATCTAGAAATAATCTTGAAAAATTAGAGGGATGAAGATGGATACGAACAATCAATCAAGAGAGGCGGGATTTGCCTCACGGATCTGTTGCTTGACAGATCGAGATATCTTTTGATGATTTCAGCGTCAAGAACAACAATCCGACCGAGAAGGTGTGGAGCACCAGAGATCTCTTCTGTTCTTCTTCTTGCTTCGCTTAAAAACCCTAGAATTCCGTACTCTTCTTTGTCTCTGTTTCTTGGAAAATAATGGCGTGCAGAGAGTATTTTCCCGCTTAGTGATATAAAGAGGCGATGCTTTGTACAAACCGATAATATATAGGGACAGATATAACAGACGTTAAACGAAATAGATGAAACTTTTCTCCTTATAAAAGCAAGCCCGATAATATGTGAATCGGATTTATATTTTAGAAACGTAACCCGATTTTATACGGTAAATAAATAGGAAAAATATACTTTTCCCCAAATTTCACAGCCACATCCTTCATATTTTAATTAACACAGTTTAATAAACATGATAATCAATAAGATACACATTATTAATTATTAATTTATATTGACTAAAAATTGTTAATTCATGTTAATTTTTTATTAATGAATGGTCAATCAATTAAGTGTGTTAGTGAGTGTGGTGAAATCTGGGGGCTAAGTTAAATGGACTTGTTAGCCTAAAATATATAAGGGAAATTATACTTTGTCCCCCCATTTCTCGTGAGATTCTCCCCCACTAATTAATTTCATAATTAGTGTGGTGGATTAACGAGTAATTAATGATTATTACAATTTTAGTATGTAATTAAGGTCCATATGAATTGATGATTAATTCTAAATAATTAAAAATAAATAATTAAAAATTAATCGTTAATTCAAAATACTAATTATTGGATTAATCATGAATTACTATTGTTGGGAAATTGTGGGGGAATTTGAGGGGCATGATATATGGCCTCAATATATAATGATATTAAAAATTATTTTGTATAATATCCGGCACACGTGGTATTTGATATTTGCTAGAGGTGATAAACACGCGGGTTTGGATTAAAGATGTCAATAGGGTTGGTCAGGTTTGAGTAAACTTTCTTTATATCCGAACATGAATTTTCGGATATTATCCGAAATCGAACAAAAAAATATTTGCGGGTAAAAAATCATATCCGAACCCGAACCCGAACCCGAACCCGAACCCGAACCCGGACCCGTTATCCAAAAATTACTAATAAAAATAAAAAAAGGTCTAAAAACGTTATCAAATTGATAAAATCACCAACAATTTCAAATACATAAAAACAAATAACATGACAAAATACACTAAAAAACCGAATATATTACAAATAAATAATCAATTACATCCAAAATATTCATATTATTGTGTATTTTCGGATATTTTCGGGTTCGGATCGGGTATTATTCGGGTAAAGTTTATATCCGCAGATAAAAATTTATCTCCGTACCCGACCCGAACTCAGAGCAGGTACTTTTTTCGAACATTATCCGAACCGCAGGTATTTTTATGGGTATTACCCGCCTCATTCGGGGCGAGTATCCGCGGGTTCGAATTTTATCCAAGCCATTTACATTCCTAGTTTGGATGGTTTCGAGCTAGACCCATGCGGTGGGTTCGTAATAATTTAATTTTGAGATCGGATCTCTTCGGGTTAAGTCAGTTCGGATCCGGATGAGTTATTTTCGAATTATTTTTGGTCGGATCAAATTCGAGTTGATATAGTAATTGGGTCGGGATTTTGAAGTTCGAGAAGATCCAAACAGGTTAAATCTTAATGTCGAATTTAATCCGATGCAAGTTCGTTCGGAATTCGGATTTTTCGAAATTCGGTCGGGTCGTGTCGGGTTCTTTTTGAGTGATCCTATAAATTAATTTTGTATAGATATTGGATATACAATTAATTTATTATCCAAATAGAAAATATTAATAATATGAAATTAGCTAGTAAATCATTGTAAAGCTAAGAAATTTGACTACAATACTAATACTGTATTGAGTTTATTATCTCTTTTATCTCATTTCTTTTTCACATCAGATTACATTGCAGTGAAGAGGTCAATTTTGTCAGTTTATCAAAGATAGCAAAGAGTGATCGCTATTTAATTCCAATGAATGTCCTAAAAAATCTATGTTTATCATTTATTATGATTAGTTTTCACAATATTCATTGTTTGTTTATCATTTATTATGATTTGTTTTCGCTATGTTCATGTTATGAATATAATTATTTTGTAATTCGTTAGGAATGATTATTATTTTTATGAATTTATTGACTTGCGAAAAAAAAACCCAGTAATGAATATTTTATTAATTTTATAATTTGAAAGTTATATTGAAATGTTAATTTTGTTATTGAAGATTTATATGATATGATTATTATATTTACGAGTTTTACTTGTGAAAAAGAACTATCGATAATAAATATTTTATTGATTTTGGAATAGAGAATTTGTACAGGAATGATCATTTTAGACTTTGAATTGATTTGAATCAGTGGAGATCAGAATTGTCAGTTTCGAGTTTATCGGATTTCGGACAACGCATATTTCTCGTCGAGTCGAGTTGGAATTATATATGCACCGTGTCAATTCTGAGTCGGATTTCTCGAATTCGGGTCGGATAGGCTCGGTCGTTTGACTTTTTTATATTTTTCGGATCGCGGACGAATTGAATCTCGGACGAGTCAGACGGTTTTTCAGGTTCGGGCTACATTTCCCACCTCAAATAGTTGCTAGTAGAGTTTTGTAGTTTAGGAAGAGAAATTTGTCATAATTAATTCAAACTTAACAAAGCTAGATGATACCAACGGTCTCATGACCTAGTGGTGAGGTGCTTGGCACAAATGCCATAGGTCATGGGTTCGAGTCCCGTTGGTATTATCAATAAAAATATGAAATCAAATATGTCAACGATTCGTGGATTATGTTTCTTTCAAAAAAACAAAAAAAAAACAAATGCCATAGGTTTCTTTCAACTACGTAAACTATGAGTGCGCGAAGCTAAAATTAATTGTTTGATGAAATCCAGTCGAAAAAGCCTGAAAAGATCACCCGAAAATCTGACTAGAATAACCCGAAGTCCCGACCCAACTTGACTAAAATTAAATGCTTGTGACTAAACATAATTATAAAATAATTGACATAATTTTAATTTTATTTTTCCTCTAAATTTGAATGCTTGTGATAGTCCTTGCATCATTGTAGTATTTATACTGCTGAATTTCAATTCATTAAATCAGAATGTAGTTTTTAATGCTTGAAATTCTTGGATCATCTTTGAAATCGTCTAGTAATTCTAGCTTGAATGTGATTTTCTCAATTTCTTATATTAGGAAATGTACATATGACGCAATTTGAAATTGATATCAGAAACATAAAGTATGTAAAGGTAACATTTTTTTTTTGCAATTTAAACGAAAAAGATGATCAAACAGGAACTTTCACAACAGAAAAAATTATAAACACCCAAATAACTTTTCACTTAATAATCAAATATAGATAAACTCAATTTATAACACATACTAATTACTAATAATATAGTATAAATCATCCAGCCTTGTACTGTAATTAGAAGTACTTATTAGAACCAGGACCGGTCCCGATGATTTGGTTGCCCCAGCCCGCAATGTTATCGGTTATGATCAATTAATTTCGATGTTGCCCTGAAAATAAAGAGTAATAAAAAAACCAAACAATTGAAAGGTAATGGTTCAAAATAACCTCTTTCCGTGATTTTTCTGAAATTGTAATCTAATTTTGTATTTTTGCATAAAAAATCATTGCATCCTTCTTAATTTTGTGATAACAATATAACCGAGAAAATAAAATACTTTGATTTTCTAAATATTTTTACAAAAATAATATCGTGTAGAGACTTATAAAAAATTAATTTCAGTTCACACATTTACGAATTAGTTTTAGTTCAATCTTAATTATGAAAGAATATGAGTCAACAGAGAAAATTTTAAAATGTGACTTTATATGTTATTGTTTTGTTTCTACATTTTTTTTTTTTTTTTTTTGGTCGATGAAGAAAAAAGAATAACATGTTAATTTGCAAATTTTTGATGTTTTTTTAATGAAAATATTTTATTGATATATTTTGGAAATAGTACAAATATTTTTTTGGATCAACTGTGACTGTTGCGTGATATAATATGTTTCTTTTGTGGTTGTAAGGGTGATAATAGGTTATGTATTTAAATAATAAACACTACTATCCACAAAAGATCTTACACAATTTTTTAATAATAAATTCACAATAAATTCTTGGCCCCACGGTTGAAACTTTATTTACCCATAGTTTCTTCTTCTTCTCCATGCTTCATTTCTGTGGGATACGTAGGTTTTTTAGATCTTTTAACTGGACAAGTGTTCGTTACTATATCCCAATGGTTGCCCTTGCTCAGGCCGTTGCCCTAGTCAGGGGGCTTGCCGGGCTTACCTCGGGGCCGGCCCTGATTAGAACTATAAATATACTACAAAACAAAATCAACAAAAATTTCGCGGCACCACAATTTATAGATACATAATAAAACTCTAAAAATCAGCGAAAGAGAGATTATCTCTCCAGTCATCACATCCCTCATATTCATTCCCGTGAAGCAAACCATCCACGTCCATATTGCTACTGAACCATTCTACAAGCTCACTCGAATCCAACAACGGTTCCGATTCTAGAACATTCTCACCAGGCCCCACTGGATCGACCGACTCGATCGAATCCAAGTCAGTAATCGATCCAAGCGACTCAAAGAATAATTCGTCCATATCAATGAATTCTTGCTCTGAACCAACTTGTAGGATCTGCTCTTCTCTCGAACCAGCTGGACTACACACCTCGCTCAATGGCCCAACAATGTCGCACAATTGTCCATCTCGAATTGTCTCCATATCCTGTACAGAAAAGTCTGAAAATTGGACGAATTCGTCACTGGAAGAAGCTGGCCATGTCCAATCTTGGGACTGCACGATTTCACTCAAGGGCCCAAATGAGGGAGCAGCAGATACAGGTACATGTACATGTACCGGTACCGATGTTGGCACAGTACCAGTTGCCACATCAGCATACAGAAGCTCTGCGAGTCTCTCTCTTGAACCAGCTGAACTGCACACCTCGCTCAATGGCCCAACAATGTCAAACAATTGTCCATCTCGAATAGTCTCGATATCCTGTACCGAAAAGTCTGATAATTGGGCGAATTCGTCACTTGTAGAAGCTGGCCATGTCCAATCTTGGGACTGCACGATTTCACTCAAGGGTCCAAATGAGGGGGGAGCAGGTACAGGTACCGGTACCGATGTTGGCACAGTACCAGTTGCCACATCAGCATACCGAAGCTCTGTAAGTCTCCTGTGTACCCTTTCGAGCTGTGCATCTACCATCTGTGCCACACATTTGCGCTCCTCAAACCCTAGCTGAGAAACAGCCACTCTTCCTGTCAACAAGTCATCGAGCATAATTTTCTTCTCCATTACTCTGTTCTCCATTTCAATTTTCTCCAACTCAGCTTTCTTAGCAGCGATTTGTTTTTGCAGTGCGATCTGTTTGGTCTTGTTTTTATCGGCTTTCTTTTCTGACATGTTCGAGAAGCGAGATAACAATCTCGGTACGTCAGAAGAGGACGAGAAAACTTCCGGAGTGGAAGCTGACGGCCCGTCATAGACGACGGCACAAACGTCCACGCCACATAGGATAGAGAGCTCTTCGGCCTTTTTGAAAATGCAGGTTTTTCTTTGTTTAAAAGCAACGCGGCGTTTTGATACGTCGCTAATCAGTTCAAATTTGACTTTGGACCGAGGCATTGCTAACTACAAACGAAATCAGAGACCTGTTAGATCGGATCGTCACAGAGAAACTTATTTTTATACTAAAATTTCTTGATTCGCATTCAAGAAAGAAGAGAAAAGGAATCTAAACGACTAAGTAGAAGGAGATCTAGAAATAATCTTGAAAGATTAGAGGGATGAAGATGGATACGAACAATCAATCAAGAGAGGCGGGATTTGCCTCACAGATCTTTTGCTCGACAGATCGAGATCTCTTTTGATGATTTCCGTGTCAAGAACAACAATGCGACCAAGAAGGTGTGGAGCACCAGAGATCTCTTCTCTTCTTCTTCTTGCTTCGCTTAAAACCCTAGAATTCCGGACTCTTCTTTGTCTCTGTTTCTTGGAAAATAATGGCGTGCAGAGTATTTTCCCGCCCAGTTACAAGCCGGTGATTATAAAGAGGCGATGCTGTCTACAGGCCGATAATATATAGGGACAGATATAATAGATGTTAAAAGAAATAGATGAGTTCTGTCCGTATAAAAGTAAGCCCGATAATATGTGAATCGGATTTATATATTAGAAACGTAACCCGATTTTATACGGTAAGAAGATGGGAAAATTATACTTTCCTCTATATCTTAATTAACACAGTTTAATTAACATGATAATCAATAAGATACCCATTATAATAATTAATTTATATTGATTAAAAATTGTTATTTCCTGTTAATCTTTTATTAATTACATGTGTGGCGAAAATCTGGGGGAAAGTTAAATGGACTTGTTAGCCTAAAATATATAAATCCAAGTCACAAAACTATGTAAACTATGAATCCGGGTAGCTAAAAATATTATTTGATGAAAGGAAAAAGTTGTACCTCAAAAAAGAGCCTGCAAATAGATTACTAAAAATAGATTACTAAACAACAGAAATAAAAATATGAAAATATAACAAATCCGATACAGAACACTGCCACGTCAGCACACTACAAACACATTTTGAGGGACTATCAAAACAAAACGTAAACATCACAATACAAAAACTCAAAAAAGATTTCCTCTCATTCCAATTTCCCCTTCAATTGCGAAACCAGCAAAGTTAATAGAACCGCCCCTGCATTACAATAATTCTACAGATATAGAATCCCCAAACCATATAAAAGAAATAGGATTCTATCTCTATAGAATTATTGAAGTTCTAAAGGGGCACTCTACAAACTTGCCTGTTTTGCAATTAACTAGCAACATATTTTTCAAGAGGGGCCTCGATCTCTCTCCTCTTGCTTCTGACATGAACTTTGGTACCGTCCAATTTATCCAAATCTTCAATTCTCGCCATGTACCCGTAAAGTACATCTTCAATCTTGGTACCACTCTCGCCATTTTGTACAGATCCATCGGAATATTCCTTTCCACGATTCTTGTCAGAGAAATAGTCGTGTAGATTCTTAGCCAGCTCATAACCTGGAAGAGTCGGTTCGAACTTGACTAAAAACACGCTTTGATTCGACGGTTTTCCATAACTTACCTTCCCCTTGTCCTCCCCTATTCCTATCCCTACAAACCCACAAAAATAATTACGATAATAATAATAATTAAGACAAAAAATATTTTTTTTTAAAAAAAAAAGTTAAAACCTTTAAGGAAGTTTTGAATTTCAGGAATGGAGACGATAATGGGATTGGGGGATTTGGAAACAATGGAGCTATTGCAAATGACAACAAAAGGGGGCCAAAGAAGGAGGTCTTGTTTGAGAAACTTGGCCTCGCCAGGTGGATTGATCTGATAGGTCCTGGATTCGTCAGGAACGAGAAGCCAATTCCAGCCCATTAAAAGACATAAAGCCTTTTGAAACCCTAAATGGGCCGTCCTCAATCCCGGTTTTTTCGTGTGATAAGTGTGCACCACTAGATTGTGCGTCTCTGCAAATGTCTTTGATTCGCTGTGGAAAAATAGATAAATAACAAAAATATAATAATCTTTATTAATTTCAAAGCACTGTCTCTTCTCTCTCAAACAGATCAAGTCTATGATGGATCAATTGCAAATTCCCCCCAAATCTTCTTCAATTCGTAAAACTCAACGAAACCAATTGAATTTTATATTATATTTATTATTATTATTTTACCTTCCACAAACGTAGCAACCAAGGCTGCCTCGACCCGGCTCGAGATATTTCTTCTTCTCTCTCACACTCCCATTAATTATTCGTGCATACTTTATAAAAGCCTTCTCCACTTCTCTCTTAAACTCCTCTGATCCCTCGCTCGCTTCTCTCTTCAACGAAACAATTTCACCATTTTCACCATGAGGAACTTCCTTCTCATCTTCATTTTCATTTTCATTTTCAACCTCCTCCATTAACGCTCTTTTTGGGTACTTTTGGGGTTTATTAAAACCCTCATTATCAATTCGGTTTGAGTCTGGTAGAGCTGGTCTTAGTCTCTTCTTTATGCTTTTAGCATGGTAAGTCATGTTTTGTGACTCTTTGTATTTCCCACGTCCAAAACCCATCTTTTTGGAGGTGAAAGGACGTCTCATTCTTTCTCTCACATCGTTCGTCTCTTCTTCTTCTTCTTCTTCTTCTACTACGTCTCTCTCAACAATTCGCTCCTTCACCGAAACCCTTCTTGGTACATACCCATAAGAATCATCATCATTATCAATATCAACATCATGATCAACATGATATAAACCCTCATGTTGATGAAAATGCACATGATGTCTCCTTGCCATCGACCTATCATAATCCATGTCATCAACAAAATCATCACGTGGAGGAATATACATCCCTTTTCCTCGATCAAAAAACATGGGGCTTTCAGATCTATCTCTATAAGAAGCCATGCATGGTCCATCTCTATGTTGCAGCTCATTATACATGACATCATCGAAAGGTGACCCGTGATGATGCATATGCATTGGACCTACGTCTCCATGCTTTGAATGGACCGGGTTCATGAAGAACCTTGCATTCCTTGGTGAATAATCATCGTCATAATCGAGACTTGGATATGGCATCTTTTTGTATGTTTCTTCTGATACAAGGTCTCTTCTGTTTATAAGGTTATCTTGTTGCTTTGCGTAGGCATGGTCCATGTGGTCGTGATATAGACCAGAATAGGATGAGGGCCCACCTTCGATTGGCCTCAAATGAGAAGTTGGTATTGCATTGGAGGGAGGAGTGGTATCTCTTGTGTAATGGTTTCTCTCTCTTCCTCTCTCTGTGCGAGATATTGGTATGGTATTTGAGAGAGGAGTGTCTTTAGCACAATGGCCCCTCTCCCTTTCTCTATCTGTGTGAGACGTTGGCACCGTACCAGAAAGAGGGGTGTCTCTTGTGTAATTAGTCTTCTCTCTGTCTCTATCTGTGCGAGAAGTTGGTACCGTACTAGAAAGTGGGGCGTCTCGCGTGTAATGAGTCTTCTCTCTGTCTCTATCTGTGCGAGAAGTTGGTACCATACCAGAAAGTTGGGTGTCTCTCGTGTAATGAGTCTTTTCTCTGTCTCTCTCCGTGTGACAAGTTGGTACTGTACCAGAGAGAGGGGTGTTTCTTGTGTAATGGGAAATTGGTATTGTACCAGGGGGAGGAGTGTTTCTTGTGTAGTGACTTCTCTCTGTGCGAGTTGGTACTGCATTAGTGAGAGGAGTCTCTCTTGCATAAATAGTCCTCTCCATATCTCTCTCTGTATGTCCATTTCCATCATACAGATCACGCAAATGAGCTCGATGCTCAGTGTCGTGGGACCCATCTGTCAGAATACCTCCCAGCATGCTGTCCTGTTTCAGTGGTGGCTGGTACGGACGGCCCAACCCGTCATCCAATAACATAGATTTAGGAGGCGAAAGAGGTTCATGTTCCAATCCACGAGGTTTGTGCTTGAAATCTTCGTTCAGATCTGGTGGATACTCTGAGAACTCGTGATTCATTGGAGGGAAGTCGTACTGGCGGCTTCTAACAGTAAAAGGGTGATGGGTACGTGGTAGATGCACAGGCATATGGTCCTGGTGCACATACCTTCTGTGCACTGGATATCTCTCAAGATTTTCCCTTCTCTCAAGGGATCGTTCTCGGCGGTGCCGTACAGGAGGGCTCAAACTGCGCCTGGGTCTTCTAGAACCCGGATCCGGTTTGTGATTCCACGCGGAATCACGGTGACGATCAAAGTGGTGGCGGTCTCTGTAATCTCTTCGCCCCCTCATGATTTCTTACACCTTTTCCCAACCTAAATCTATCAGAAGCGATTGTAGGTCGAAAACGATGAGATTTGGGAAGGATTTGTGCGGATCGGAAGGATTTAATGTCGATTGAATGAAACTCAAATTGAAGATCGGAGAGAAGAGGACGATCGGATTCAGATCTTGAAGTTGCAAGAAGTAATCGCAGAAATGGCGGTCATGGACTGGAGTGTAGTGTAACTGCTGGCTTGTAATCTACTCTTCTTCTACTTTTCTCTCTCCCACTCGCCCACTCCAGACTCCTCAGGTAAAGTAAAATGGATAATAATTATGGACCGCTTGTTTGGTAACGCGACAAAACCCTAATTTAATGGGCCGGGCCGGTGGATATGACTAAATCCGAACGACGGCCCATTAAGCCCTTTACTTCCAATTAGTCCTAATCAGACATGATTTTACTTCAGTGTTTTTAATCAGACATTGATAGGACTGTGAATTTTGTTCGAAGTTCGACGTTCGTTTGAGTTTGATTCGAGTTCGTTCGTTAATTGTTCGTTTGAAAAACAGTTCGAATTCTTATCGAAACGAACCGAACATTGTTCGATAACTAACGAACCGAACTCGAACTTGAATGTGTTCGTTTGGTTCGTTCGAATGTTCGACTATTTTATTTATTAATCAATATTAATCAATGATTTAAATTGCGGCGCAATTGCGCCGTCATAGTGCAAATCGCAATAAATATTTATAAAACGCAACATCGCAACCTACTAAATAGCGCCGCAATATCGTGCAATATCGGTGATCATATGTAAATTACAGTCCAAGCGCAATGGACCGCTATATCGCAATTTAAAACATTGATATTAATTATAGTCTATACTCAAATTAATCGTTATAAATTATAATTTATGTTAAAGACATATAAACAATGAGTCCAAATAATTTTTCAAAGGCATAATTTTTTCTTGATATATTTTTGTATTTTTTTCGTTTCTTTATAAGTTCAGGTTTTATTTTAATTAGATATACTTTATGTGGATTATAATTGTTATTTTACTTTCTGATATTAAAGATTTTATTAAGATTTTTAATTTTCAATTTGATATGTTTATGAATAAAATATAAAGAAAATGAATTAAATATGAATTTTTGGTAGTTTTCGAACAATTATCGAACGAACCGAACTGTTCGGAATATTAACGAACCGAACCGAACAATGTTCGATAAGTTTTCGAACCGAACCGAATAATGTTCGATAAGTTTTTAACATATAAATACCAAAACCAAAATTATAAAGTTAATTTAACTTAATTAGATAAAATATAAAATTCAATCAAAATTTTGTAAGGATGTCGGTGATATTTTGAAATATTTTAACGGCATACAGGAAATTTATAATGATTATGCAGGGTATACATGCAAATCAATAAGCAAGTTTATCAAGATTTTGCAGGGGCATGCAAGCAAATTGATAAGCAAGTTTATCAGTATCTTGGCAAATTCATGTGCCTACGGGCATTTTACTTGAAAAAAAAAAGTATTCAGTATATTCACCAGTAGAAACAAACTCGTATTTACCAATAAATTAAATTAATGAACCAAACAGGCACATAAAAAATAAGCTAATTCGGTATATTTACCAGTAAAAACAAACAGGCTACTAATTTATACTGTAAACAAAAAAAGCAAAATTTCTAGTAAATTATCAAATCCACAAGGAAATTTAGAAGCAAATCGAGAAGCAAGGAATCGTGAGAAGCAAATCCACAAGGAAATTTAGGAATCATGAGAAAATCAGTTGAAATTGGCTCAGAAAATGTAGATTAGTCAAGAAATTTGGGGTTTGAAATTGACGGAGAAATCGTGCTCAAATAATAAAAAAAAATCACCGAGAACAAATCCCGAAAGAAACGTACAAAATGGAAACAAATCGAGTCAAAAAGAAGGAAAAAAATCTGGATATATTACATTTGGAGGAAAGAAATCAGGCTGCACTGAGTTTTGATTAAAGCCCATAATAGGTTACTTCCAATTGGTCCTAATCAAACATGACTTTAATTAATGTAACAAATTTTTATTTAACTCCAAACAAAAAGCAAACATAAAAAGAAATAACAACACAAAAGTAACATTTTCGATAACATCTCTACAAGAAAGTTCGTCTTTATTCATTATGAATGAATTCTAATCTTCTTACAATAACATAGCCGATACATACATACATGTGTGGTTTTATTATAACAATAATTTAAGTATTTCCTAAATTACTTGTTTTCTGATTCCTGTTTCGTCACGCCAGATGCATCCAACATTCCTTTCTCAATGCTCTACAAGACGAGAGAGAATCTTATTAAAAAAAATAGATAATTTCAAATATACCCTTATTACGTAACCTCTGAATTTCATGTACCTGAAGAAGATAGTTGTGGAGCGAATCTAACGTTTGAGTAAACGTACTTGCCGAAATATTCACAACCGTCAAACCCTGCTTTGGAAGTTATAAAAAAAAACAACAAAATCGAAAATTATTGTATAATATACGCGCAAAAAAAAATCATGTTCTTTTACATTACTATTATAAAAATACCTGAGGCTCGAATGAGCAAAGATATTCTTGGATAGTTTTCAAGTTGTCAATAAGCTTTTGACGATCCTGTACAAAAATAAAAATAAATAAATAAATATCATGAATATTCTTTTTTGCAAAAAAATTAAAAGTACCTGCATGAGACTCTTGTCACCAACAGCCCTAGTTGCGATCCATTCTTCTAACAATGCCTGTAGAATATAAAAATATATTAGAATAAACGGGTATTACCAATTTCATCCAATAACCCGTTTAGCACGAGATGAAAAGAAAAATACCTTGTGATCAAATTCGGCCATTCTCAAAACAATAGGGATAATTATCGGCTCAGAAGCCCCTTTTTCTTTCTTCTTAACCGCGGCATTTTGCGTCTCAGATTCTTTGGAAACTTCCACTACAAATCAACAATAAATTCATTAAATAAAAAATAAAAAAAAAGGAAAAAATATTTCCAATGTAAAAAAAAACCTTTGGGATCTGAAGAGGCGTCAGAAAGAGGAGTTATTTCGACAGAACTAATCTCCTCGACTGGAGGAGGATTAGAAGGTTTTTCCTCTTTCGTTTCTTTATCACTTAAAGAACTTTTCTCGATGTTGGAATTGAGTTCCTGGATTTCCAAATCTGGAGTCTGTGTCGGTACAACAGGAGCATCTGTTTTCTTGGTTTCTTCCTTATCTGTTGTCTTCTCGTCGTCCATCATATATATGCTTGGATCCAAATGTATTCCCTTCAATAACAATCTTCTTTTAATTTTTAATTTCATATAAATATAATAAAATATTAAAATAGTACTTCAATTATGATGGGTTTTCCATCTTTCATCGCCTTCTTCAAATCACCAGCCAAACCTATCACAAAAATAAAAATAAAAATATAAAAAATAATAATTATAATTTTTGAATTTTTAAGAAAGACCTTTACGAACGATTCGGCACTCTCTTGAGAATTCTTTGATGAGTTCTTCAGGAGAATTGAAATCTCGAGCCCATACTGGCGTTGATGTAAGTGGAGCACTTCATAAATAAAATAAATACATGTAAAAAAAAATATAAATCGCAAATTAAAATATAGAAAATAATCGAGTTGTAAATAACTTACTCAGTTGACGTGCGTAGCAATTCATATACCATATCAGTCTATAATAGAGAGAGAAAATGAGCACAATAAATATTTCAAAAAAATATTAAATACGATTTAATGAGGAAAAAATACATGTAAAACGTTTGGAAGGTTGAGGCGTTGAGCAAGTTGTGTAGCTACAGTTGATTTACCAGTACAAGCAGTACCGCATACCAGAATAACCAATGGTACTCGTTGATGATGAAACCTGTTCAAATTTATTATAATATTATTTAAAAATGGAATTTTAGCATTTATACAAGGGGAAAAAGGTAAATAAAATTGCTTACAGGGTCATCATTTTGTACCGATTAATGTACTCTTCACCGTACCCCCTTCGCACCATGAGCTACGAAATTAAAAAAAAAAGGTAAAAGATAATTAAATTTTTATTTAGAATTTATGACCAATTTAATAATATGCGATTAAGCTGATAAAATCCACTGTAAGAATTGAACAATATGAAAATGATTGAATGTAAAAGGAACCTACTTTAAATAGATTCGCTTCCAAATCAGTTTGTGAGCTGTACAATTAAAAACATGTCGCAAAATTTCTTAGAATTAAATTTGAAATTTGAAATTTGAAATTAAAAAAATAAAGGGAAAACATACACATCGAGGAGGCTGTTATCAACAAGAAGCTTTTTCAATTCCAAAGCAATCTTGACAGCTACATGATTAGGAATCTGAAAGAAGGATAAATCATAAGATTCATAAAAAATGGTAAAATTAAGAGCCAATTATTAGTTAAAAGTGAAGACTTTTTGTTGGTACGTCAATTTCAATTTTAAATTTGCGAGAACCACGAGGATGTAACATTTAATACCCTTATATTATATGGCACATTCAATTTATTGATGGCTCGAATGATGCCAAATAAGCTGACTTTGTACAAATTAGCAATGCTATTTTGATATTTTAAACTGGTATGTAAGAAATCGAACCAATTACAATTCACCAGCTGTACAATAAGTGGTAATAAATCACGATCCACAGAAAAGGAGAGAATCGAAATCTCAAAAAAACGAAAGAATAATCACCTTGGTGACAGTGAGCATTCGACTAAGAAGAAACCTTGATAGCACGTAATAATGATCAGCGTTCTCACCTAGCCACACTTTCACCTGAAATAACCTCATAATCAACAATAATGACAAAGAAAAGAACTGAATTTTGATAAATTAAAATGTAAGAGCAATCTCACCTTAACGAAATCGTACTTGGAAGAGCCGCTTCTAGAAGGGAAACGACTTGGCGGCATGGCAAGCTGATCATCCTTATTATGGTTCTCGCCGGCGCTACTAGACGAGACCATGGAGGAATTAACCTCGCCGGTGATGTTATCGCCGGAGTCGGTGGAAGCGGCGGATATCGAGGGTCCAGCTCTCTCTTTCATCTTGAGAACGATTCGAGGTTGAGAACTGAGATGAACGGCCGTCACGTCATTAATTCGCTTCCCAAGCTATAACTGGAACTCGAGTTCTCGAGAATCTAATTCCGTATTCTCTGCTGAGCTATCTATTGTGATTCGGCCATTCGGGCCCGTATTAAAAAAGTATCCAGATCAGTAATTGAGAATCTGTTTTTACAGTGGCGAATCATATAATTTCCGAAATATGGGCATTCATTTTCTAATATATAATACTGAGAGACCGTGGTATACTGTGACGGAAATTTTTGCACAGTAATAATGTCAATTAAGTTAATTAACGAAATAACCAAGTTTTGAAAATATTTAGCAAAATGTCTTTTGCGCTGTATCATACCCCGCCAGGCGAACAATGAAACCCCGCTTTTTTTCATGAGGTGATTTAGTGGAAATTAACTGATTAAGTGGAAATTAACTTAGTTAAAAGAAAGGCGAATAACCAAACAGCGCCTGGCGCACAATGAAACCATGCCTGGCGGCATATGAAAGTCCGCATTTTTTTGTGTATTTTTTTGAAACCGCTTTTTTATTATATTTAATATATAAGTAAATGATGGTAATAGTTTATGTTGAGTATATTTTATGTGAGTATAGTTGTTGTAGTTGAATAAAAAAAAATATTATATATAGTATATTTTTTGTAAAGATAAAGATAAATAAATTTTGAAAATTATAGGTGTCAGAATTCATTGAATATAAAAGAGAATCAATTTTTTTTTTCTGAAAAACAAAATTTGACAAGACCTTACACTGTCATAAAAAACCAAAAACGAATATATTCCCTTGAACTTTTTCCTTCATCTTTTCCTGTCTTTATTACAAAGGAATATATTCGATTTTACTTTTTCAGTCCTATTAATATCTGTCTTATGGCTTGTATTTTTCAGAAACCAAAACATCATTCTTGGTCATCTTTTTTTTTTTTTTCTTTTTCAAGATTTATTCGTTAATGGCTTCTTCATCTTCTACTCATGCCAAAAAAGAATGGTGGGATATTGAGTTGAAATAGACATTTTTTGATAAAAGACATGTCTTATCTCCTCCGGTTTCCCACAAAGATAGATCCGTTATTGAGTGTCATATGTACGACATTCGCTATTTGGGAAAAAAAACGCGACGAATCTTTATTCATACATCATGACATGTACATTATGTTAGCCCAAAATAACGAATGATGGCTTGATTGGGATAAATGGTGCCCCAAAGCACGAGTTAGAGTTATGGATGAATTTCGTGTAAGTTATTTGAAATTTAATTTATAACTTTTAAAAAATGTATTATTTTATTTACGTCTGTTTTTTCGTTAATTAGAAACGTTACAAGTGGCCAGTTGATGTTACAAATCTGGAGGAAATCACCATATTTTGGAAATATTGTACCATACGTTGGGAAAGAATTGTAAAGGAAATGTACGACTTCATGTGTAAGGAATGCACTTTGAAGGATATGTATATCGATTTATGGTATAAAAAAGGAGTTAGGCCAGAAAGAAAAATTATGCCTGTGCATACAAATCACAATGCGTTAATGCGGATGGTTCAAGAATGGATATATATCAAACCTCCCTACATACCAAGGCAAAAATATTCCGACGTGCATGAGAACCTAGTGAAGAAATATGTCAATTATCAAGAAAAGGAAGTAAACATATTTTTTTACTATCCAAGGAATTAATAAGATGTACCTACTATTTTAGTATGTAGTAGTTGTTTTAAATTTCATGTAGTTTGTATCAGTAGTAATGTATTTCCTATTTTAAATTTCATGTAGTAGTAATGTATTTTCTATTTCCTATTTGAGTAAGTTTTTAAATTTGGGTATTGTAGAAAGTTTTGAAATTTCGTTATTTCCTATTTTAATCAAGATGCAAACTAAACATAGTCAAACAATACGAAATATCACAACGTAATCAAATAATAATAAACTAAACAATACGAACACATGAAAAATGATTTATATTATTGTTATTTAATTAAAATAATTGATTGATAATATGTTATGTTAAATGTAGTTATGTTGAATATAATTTTGTTGATATATTTATTATTTTAATTAAATGGACTAATTAAATTAATTTGTAATGATAAAAAATGAATAATTTCGTGTAATTGACACATAAAATAGTCGTTTGGTTAAATTTTGTTATTTGTAATTTCAAATTTAACAAAAACAGATGCAAACACAACATAATCTAATAATAATGAACTAAACATCACAACATAACATAATGATCTACATAATCGAACTATCATCACAACATAATATAATGAACTACATAATCTAACTATCATCTCTCGGTGCATTCTGTGTCGGATAGAAATAGTCATGATGACCACTGTATGGAACACCACCATATGAAGTACCGGCTCCACCATACGGACCACTGTATGGAACACCACTGTAAGGGTCGCCATAATTCGGTCGCGACGTAGTAACATAGTCCGTGAAGGGGGTTGGACAAACCCACTCCACGAACTAGTGTTGACCGGTTGTTGAGGTGGAGGATTAACCGTGGGCCCAGTCAAATGGTCATCATTCAAAGATAATGCATCTAGCAAAACCGGCATTATAGTGGCCATTTGATCCATGATCATGCGACATTCACAATTTTGTCCGCATTGTCCACCTTGTCTAGCACGTCGAATATCTAGTTGGATCTCACAGACCTATAATGCAAATGAGTTAAGTTCTATAAAAAATATTTTATTATTTAATTCAATTTGAATGAAATTAATAAATTATGAAATACCAAGGATCGCAAAAGTGGACCACTAGGTCGGAAGCTCACATCAGGAGGACTAATGGTGTTCACCATCCACCGTCTCGTAATTTGCCAAAACCATCTCATATAATCCTGAAAACGATCTCAATACGGTCAAAATAATTCATTACAAAAATAATTCATTACACATAAAAACATAATTCATTACAAACATAATTCATTACAAAATTTTTGCAAAAACTGCATTGATTCATTACAAAATATTGTGCAGTACTAATCGCGATGTTGTTGAGAATTTCGAAGCGGGACACAAGTACGTTTTGTGTGACCTCGAATATTGCAAAAACTGCATGAGTTGCCCTTTCGACCCTCAGGATCCATCTCGGTTCGTTCACGCGTTGTTACCGGTCTCCCAGGTTTCCTCTTCACCTCACTTGGCGGAAGTAATTTTGGCCCTCGAACATTAGGCCAATAACGGCGATCAAGAATCATCGGCAATATTTGCTCGTACGTGCTCCTATAAGCGTCAATACGATAGAACGGATCACACATATCATAATGACTCTTGTTTATTTTCCGATATACCGCTATTACATGAGAGCACAGAAGCGATTCCAATTGCGGTATTCCGCACGAGCATGTACATTTCGTTGCAAACTCCGGCAAACGAACTTCATTTACTAAGGTCTCGGAACGATTAAAATCATACAACGAAACCCCAAATAATATACTGGAGTGTTGAGTAATTTGCATATTTCTACTCTCTGTTTTTCTAGCATGAAGCATTTTTTCAATATTAAATCCCAAACGGGTTTTGGTTTCCTGGCCTTGTTTACGTCTTGTAAAAAAATACGTATTTAGCCGAGCACATATCTGAGCTACCAACGATCTAATGGGTAAACCTCTAGCACCTTTCATGACACCATTAAAACACTCCGAAATGTTAGTGGCCGTAATACCCAACCTACGACCACCATCATGTGATACGGCCCATAAATATTTTTGACCCACGTTTTATCCATATATTCAATCACTTCTGGTTTCATCAGTCTCATTCGTTCCAACCGTGCTTCCAATCCCTCAATTTTTTTTTGAGTTGCCGCTGTACAAAATAATTCCCCCAATGCCTTATTACCAAATTTTCTAGCAATGTTCTGTTGAACATGTCTAATGCAATATCGCAATGCGTGACCTTGCTCTTTCGAAAATATTTGTTCGATTACCACTCTATGACCAGACCATCTATCCGTAACTATACAAACTGGAATATCTCTCGTAACATAATCTCTAACCCACGCCAAAAACCATTGCCAAGAAGAACTATTCTCGGACTCGACAATTGCAAACGCTACGGGAAATATCCCTTTATTTGCATCCATTCCAGTGGCTATTAAAAGAGTACCCAAATACGTCCCATGCAAATGTTGGGAATCGATCCGACCCCGGGCCCGCGCAGCGGATATGAAGGCCCGGTCCGGTTCCCAAATCCCGAGATCACGCCTCGACTTCGAGAGTACGATGGAAAGTAGGATAGACGATTACCAGCGTGAAATTGATCACGCATGACGGGTTGATCGCTCGCATACTTCTCTTCTACGGTGTCACGTTGGTGACTAGCCCGTGCGTCCCATACCACACGTCTCCCACCGTTTGGACTCCATGAACGCCTCCGGTTTGATCACAACTAAAAGCCACATGTGTCGCTCCTCTACTCGTATCCACCGTGAGTCATAGCACCTCGGTTACGGGTATACCTGCCTAGACGATATACCGGTAAACTTGCTTGATCGGATTGATTCTCTAAACCGAGAAAAAACTATTTTTCTCGTTTCTCTCTTTTTGCACCCTTTCACTCTCCGAAAGATGACTCTCTATTTCAAGATTAATTCTCTGGATAGAATGAATTAGACTGAATTGTCTGAATAGAGGAGAGAGAAATATCCTATTTATATCACATAGGATTGGGATGGGCCAAAAGGTATGTATATCCTATATACACCTTTTCACACAGAAAACTACATGTACCCTTTCAGTATTCTGTCAAAACGAAATTGTTAAATTCCTTTAACAGACTTTCAACCTTCATGAAAGTTGTAGATAATCTTATTACCTTTCCAACCCAATTTGGCCCAGACCAATTATAGTTCGTATGCAAAAGTTATGACAGTTTTACTAACTGTATGTCAAACTGTTGCACCCTTTCGGTATTTCATTGAAACGACATTGATACTTCGTTCAAATGAAATATATTTGTACATGAAAGTTATAGATAATCTCATTATCTATCTAACCCAATTTGAACCAATCAAATCGGATTCCTTAACTGAATGTTATGCCCACGAACGCGTACTTTCGTTTATCCTTGTGTACACTTTTACGGTTGATCCGAAACTGTATTTCTTTCAGTCTCCCACTCAATTTCAGATCTACCTAAAAGGTACTCATGCATATCCAATATGCACGATCTTAGAGAATATAGCTCGCGTATCAAAATACCAAGCCATGCACATCCTATGTGCCAATTCTTGTTAATCAAGCCCGACATAGTACGACTCGTTGTGTGACCGTGTAGGTTCGTTTAACGATGGCAATAGGCTATTTCCAAAGCCCTACAAACCCATGAGCGGGATCTAGTCACTCCATCATGGCTACCCAAGTTAAAACGAAAAATGATTGTGATCATTGTGCCTATCTCGAATAGCGGTTATTGGTCCTCTTGTTTGCGATATCCGTTAATAAAAAAGGCATGGTGGTAGTCATCCTTATAATTTGAGTAACTGCACTTATTTTCCGATTCCGAATTGAGTTAACAAATCCAATCGATATTAACTATTAATATCATTGACTGTGGCCACAATTTTCGTTAATCAATTCATCGAACGGCGCCTAAGAGATATCTCTTCCTTTCGGAATAAACAATTCATATCTTGGAGACTCACATTGAATTCCGTGTTTCGGACAATACCCAATGATGACCATTTTAGCCCCCTGTTACGGTAAGCGTAAGGTCATATCAAAACATTGTGTTACGCACGTAACACAATCGATGGTCCCCTCAAGTGTGAAGAACCTAATACCCTACTCGTCGCAAGTCCATCCATAATGACTAAACCATGTCATGGTCTCGCGGCTTTGGTCATATCCAATATATGTCACCTAGCATATATCTACGTTCCCGATTCGATAAGCACCTTGTCCTATGATTAGCAAAACATAATCATCTCCTCGGCTAACGTACTAGTGTATACGTTACACCTTGTCCTATTATCGGATAATAGAAATGCTCCTCTCTTAAGCAAACTGATTCGCGACTAGGGATGTTTAGAAATGAAACTTTAAGTGTGACGGTTTTGCCGCACATAATCACGTATTATGTCGACGTCCACACAAGTTCAAATCAGGGTTCATGTAATCATATTACACAACCCGCACACAATTTTCATATAAGGTGAATGCATATTAATTTAAGTAAACAAAATTTTTAAAGGGATGCATTCATATGGATTAAGTATTTGGGTGATACAACGTTTACCTATGGGTATCTCCATACCCACAACCTGCGAGGACTATCGTATTAGATAACTACACTCTACTCACTTCTTCCTCCTCTAGGTATCTCCATACCCATAGTCATCGCATGATAGTCACGCGCGACTAGAGAGAGCGGTTTTGTAAACGGGTCCGCACGTTGCTGTTAGTGTTAATCTTCATCAGGTTTGGAACATTTCCAATACCTACGATCACATCTTTTCACAAAATTTCATGGACCAAATGAAATTTTTCTGAGTATTGGCTAGAAGTGGTTGTGACCTCGGCATTTTTGGCTTGTACTATTGCGTTTCATGCAATACACAACCATAAATCCGATAACTCGTGACTACTCGAGTTTGGTCATGTATCCTTGATCCACACTGCTTCCTTTTGCGATTAATAACCGCAATATACTCGCCTCCGTAAATAGAATCATAAATTATTGGTCCTGTGGAACCTTTCCACATAACCGTGTTTTCGTTTAAGCAGAACATGTACACACTTTATGATCGAAAGCCGTGCTACATATTTGGACGTGCTAAATATTTGGAAACTGCTGTTGTTATAACTCTTTTTATAACCAACACGTCCTCCACACCATTATAGATATAATAAAATCCTGAATTCTTTTGCAAAGTATTCAAGGATAAATTTCACCGCTATCAATACAAATCCCGATGGATTTAAATATACATAACCATTATGTATATATATGTATAACCATTATACAACCACAAGAGTTAGTCTCATGTAATCGCATTACATTCAAACTCGTGTGATTCCTTTTATTGACGGTGAACTAGACGTTTTATGTGTACGACGTATAGCCACATACATATCATGGCAGATATAATATATTCTCACATCAAATGTAAAGATTCATATTATTATTTTTCGCCCTGCTTGATGCCTCACATCGAGCTGTAGAAAATTTCTGCCATTCGACATTTCCATTTGACTCCGCCAAGGAGTTATATGTTGAAAACCATTTTCAACAATATGTCGATATACGTGCTATAATATAGAACGAGGAACTTCTTAGATCTATCATATAGATCTTCACGCTTAATTCATAAGCGGTCTCGCCTAAATCCTTTGTCGTTACAAGAAATATAACGCGGCTCCCACTAACCTTCATGTGTACACAAAATTTCCATCCGTTCCGACAGTGTTACAACAGTTTATAACTTCGTCAAAACGAATATTCCAATTCCGAGAAGATTTCTCTAATCCATCATATGGATCGTTAAAGCGTGCATATCCTATCCCCGATTATGAATCGACAAAACCATAAGGTTGTGTCAAGAACACGTCCTTTCATAAAATTTCTGTCAAGAAATTCGGTTTTGACATCCATTTTACCACAACACATAGTCATAATACGCGACCATGGCAAGCAAAATTTTGAGAATGTGAAAGCATGGCAACATGCGAAAATGTTTCTTCATAGTCCAACTATGAATTGCATGAAACTTTTCGCTACAAGCCTTGCTTTGCATATATGCAAATTCCTATCCATGTAGGTTTTTCACCTTGAAAACCCATTCACATTTCACGGGTCTAACCCGGAAAGTAATGAAATCAAGTTCTACACTTGATAATTTACACGGATCGAATCTCAGATTTCATGACATCATGTCATGTGGAATCGTTACTTTTCATAGCATCCTTGTAGGATATCGAATCATCATATGATTTCGATCTATCATCATTAGCCACGATAAATCCGTATTTATCGGCTTATGATATAGCCTACTTGATCTACGAAAAATTCCTTTGTGTGTTCGACTCGTATTCATCAACTCTTGATGAAGTCGTGTCAACTTTCATCGGCACAATGTTCATTTTCATATCTCGAACTCTTTCAAGATTTATTCTACTCCCACTTGCCCGTGTAGAGATAAATGACATCAAGTTCCATACTTGTGCGCATTATGTCCTCCTCCAAGAAGGCATCTCTCCGAGCGACGAAAATCTCATTTTCGTCGGGACGTTAGAACTAATACCCTTTAGTTTCCTTAAGGATTTATGATAAACGAACAATTTTCAGATTTGGGATTGAGTTTAACCGAAACCAATTTCGAAATATACTCACATCCTCAAATCTGTACAAATGATAACTTCGGAACCATTCCGATCCATATCTCATATGGCGTCTTTTGTACCGATTAGAAGGTTTATGGTCAATATCATATATGCAACCATTCTTTAGTGCCGCTGTCTCAAGGGCGTATCCCCAAAACATTTTTGGGAGATCCGTTTGACTTATCATTTATCGAACCATGTATAACATGCGTTCATTTCCTCTTTTCGAATACATCTCAATGTTCCGAAATGAAGATAATCGTGAAACGATTCCACACTCATGAATGATCATCAATACTTATAACTCAAATATCGCCTCTTCGATCCTATCGAAGTGCGTAGCTGAAATACTTGCCTCCTCGATCCTATCAAAGGGCTTTGATTTTCTTGCTAAGTCGATTTTGTATTTTGTTTTTGAAACTCTTTGAACCTTTCAAAAGTCTCTGTTTCGGCACGCATTAAATAGATATTACCGTATCTACTTTAACCGTCCGTAAACGTAACAAAATACCGATAGCCTCCTCTTGCCTCGGAATTTATCGGATCTTTTACATCTTAATGTAATTTCCAATAATTCGTCGGATCTTTCTCCAACCTTTGGAGAATGACTCCCTTTGTCGTCTTGCCTCATAAATAAGTATCGCATTAATCAATCAAATCTAATTCGAATGATTCTAGCAATCCATCATATGGAATCTAGATACGCGTATCTCATTTATATGGCCAAGACGGCAACGCCAAAAGAAGCAATCAACTTCCAGGTTTAATCCTCCTCGGATTTCACCGTTCTTTGAGTCATTAGTTTGGACAACTCCTTGTCCGAACTTTCTGTTTGGAAAACATTTTCCCAAAATACCCTTAGACATTTATTTCTTTTGATCCCGCCTTTGAATTACAAGGACATCCACGCATCTTTATGCTTTAGATTCCCCAGATACTCCAAGCATCTCCTATTCAAATTTACATCGCATCTCATGCAACACCAGGATCGACTTATCTATCGAATGCATACGATATTCGGTCACGAAGATCAAATCTCGTACCATCAACACACGAGTGTTAATCAAATACCCATAAGGCGTCTCAGAATTAACCTACTCTTTGAGCCGCATTGAACCATTCAACACGCTCTAGCTCTTGAAACTATTTCATGAGCGTTGTGTTTTACTTTCGTATGCACCCGAATTCTCAAAATATTTTTGAGAAATTTGCGTCTATACATGCCACCACAAGGCACGTAATATTGTTCGATTCCTTCTTAAAGTTTATCGAACCCGGCTTTCTCTAAAGCCAAAGCCTAAGCCTCGAGCCTTGAATCTACCATTTCCGTGTCCAACACGTTCCTTTAAGTCTAAGAACTATTCTTTGACTATCAAGGTTAATTACAGTAATTCCGGCCCAAAAGCTATCTGTCATATCGATCTCATCGATATATTTGGTGTTGCTAGAAAACATAATTCTAAACGGATGCTGAAGATTAAGCTCCTAATCGTGCGTACTTAATCTATATGCTTATATGATGATTATATGATAGTGTTATTTTATCGAATCGATAACCCTCATACCGATACGGGACTCCAAGTCCTTAACACTCAAGATCCATATTTCACAATCCTCCCACAAGTGACTATGGCCGACAAATGGGATCTCGCTATTTAGGTAGGATTATTTTCCAATCGTATCCTATACGACTCTTGAACCTTTATAGAATTTCGGTGATGGATTGTATCATATACAATCCCATTTCCGTGTGTGCATCCTATCTATGCCCCGAACTCCAATCGAGTCGGCTTTGGCCTTAACCCTTATTGGCTTGGACGGTTAAGTCACAACCATACTCAAATGTATCGTTCAAATAAACTACTAATAAGTCGGCTTTGACCTTAACCCTTATCAGTCCCTATTTAACGCTTGCCACTCCATTGATAGCTACAATAACCCATGTCGGCTTTGGCCTTAACCCATGTGAGACGTAGTACCGAACATAGTGGTTGTGAATATGGAAGGCATTTCCATGACTTAAATATTATGAGGGATCATGAAATTCATGTTTCTTAAATTCGTGACATAATCATATTATATCACTATCACAAGATTTTCAAAATGCATATGATTTATTTAGGAAGATTAATTATTCTAAATAATTACTTATCTTAAATGCTAGTATGATTGATGCCGATCATATCGATATAAAGAACTCAAAATTCCGAGCTTCGTAGCCAAAGTTATCGCGAAAACAAAATCACCATCCAGAGACTATTCCGTTGTAACGCACCATAGTCCGTTACAACGGACCTCAATTCTCTTTCACTTCCGTTACAACGGACCATAGTCCGTTACAACGAACTTAACTGCGAATTTTTGTCCAAAATTTCCAGAAACTATTCCGTTATAACGGACCATGTCCGTTGCAACGGACTCCAAAGGAAGCCAAAGGCATCCCCGCATCCTCGTATTATATACAAGGTCTGTTACAACGGAACTCCTAGTCCATTGTAACGGACTATGCGTTTATTCACAGTCCTCCTCACATCCCTGTATCATATACAAGGTCCGTTACAACGGAATTCCTAGTCCGTTATAACGGACTATGTGATTTCTGCAGATTTTCCCCAAATCCCTGTATCATATACAGGGTCCGTTACAACGGAACTCCTAGTCCGTTGTAACGGACTATGCAATTTTTCTGCAGTTTCCTCTATTTTCGCTCGTTTCCAAAATGACAAATCATGAAACCTTTTCACGATCATTCCTAGATACTCTCAATCAACTTTTGATTGATCTCTAGTGAATTCACTTGTGATTTTAACGAAATTTGACTTTCTCTATATGTAACATCATGCAAACGGGTACGAACTTTGATAACCCGTGCGTATATCCAATATACGACTATGATTCGACTCTCGAATCGATGGCGATCGCTCTGATACCACTGAAGGGCATTATCCCGACCCCGGACCCGCGCAGCGGATATGAAGGCCCGGTCCGGTTTCCAAATCCCGAGATCACGCCTCGACTTCGAGAGTACGATGCAAAGTAGGATAGACCATTACCAGCGTGAAATTGATCACGCACGACGGGTTGATCGCTCGCATCCTTCTCTTCTAAGAGCCACATGTGTCGCCCCTCTACTCGTATCCACCGTGAGTCGTAGCACCTCGGTTACGGGTATACCTGCCTAGACGATATACCGGTAAACTTGCTTGATCGGATTGATTCTCTAAACCGAGAAAAAACTATTTTTCTCGTTTCTCTCTTTTTGCACCCTTTCACTCTCTGAAAGATGACTCTCTATTTCAAGATTAATTCTCTGGATAGAATGAATTAGACTGAATTGTTTGAATAGAGGAGAGAGAAATATCCTATTTATATCACATATGATTTGAATGGGCCAAAAGGTATTTATATCCTATATACACCTTTTCACACAGAAAACTGCATGTACCCTTTCAGTATTCTGTCAAAACGAAATTGTTAAATTCCTTTAACAGACTTTCAACCTTCACGAAAGTTGTAGATAATCTTATTATCTTTCCAACCCAATTTGTCCCAGCCCAATTGGAGTTCGTATGCAAAAGATATGACAGTGTTACTAACTGTATGTCAAACTGTTGCACCCTTTCGGTATTTCATTGAAACGACATTGATACTTCGTTCAAATGAAATATATTTCTACATGAAACTCATTATCTATAACTATTTCAAGATTAATTCTCTGGATAGAATGAATTAGACTGAATTGTCTGAATAAAGGAGAGAGAAATATCCTATTTATATCACATAGGATTAGGATGGGCCAAAAGGTATGTATATCCTATATACACATTTTCACACGGAAAACTGCATGTACCCTTTCAGTATTCTGTCAAAACGAAATTGTTATATTCCTTTAACAGACTTTCAACCTTCACGAAAGTTGTAGATAATCTTATTATCTTTCCAACCCAATTTAGGCCAGACCAATTGGAGTTCGTATGCAAAAGTTATGACAGTTTTACTAACTGTATGTCAAACTGTTGTACCCTTTCGGTATTTCATTGAAACGACACTGATACTTCGTTCAAATGAAATATATTTCTACATGAAAGTTATAGATAATCTCATTATCTATCTAACCCAATTTGAACCAATCAAATCGGATTCCTTAACTGAAAGTTATGCCCATGAACGCGTACGTTCGTTTATCCTTGTGTACACTTTTACGGTTGATCCTAAACTGTATTTCTTTCAGCAAATGGGTACCATCGACACTCAGAACCGGGCGACAATGTCAGAAACCTTTAATTGAGGCCCCCAATCCCCAAAACAACCTTTGGAAATATAAATTATCGGGAGGATCGTTACCATAATAGAAATCCACAATAGTACTGGGATCTCTCATTTGTAACATCTTCATATACGACGGCAAATCGGCATAAGAATCCTCCCATTTTCCGTAAATTAAAGTAATCACACCTGATCGTGCTTCCCATGCAGTCCTATAACTAATTTACATACCATATTTTCTAAAAACCAATTCTTTAATATTCAGAGGATCAAGAGTTAAATCTTGCCGTAAACATGGAAGGATCATAGCACAAATGTGTTGGGCATTCAATTGGCGATTGCGAGACGCAACACCAGAATTAACACACGTATGACCTCCTTTGAATTTAGTAATTTTCCATGATATTCCATTTTTGGGCACAATTGCACGCAATCTCCACACACATTCTTCTTTAACACAACATATTTGATATTCACTTCTATTACTTTTCTCTACCCGAAACTCTACATAATTCTTGATCGACCATTCTTTCAACTCGTGTTGCAATCCTTTCTTGGTTGCAAACAATAGCCCGTGCCATGATATATCGGATGACAACTCATTTATTTGATCATTATCGTCATCTCCATCTTCACATACCATCAAATCAACCCATTCATCATTTTCAAAAATTTCGGGAATATCCTCTGTCATTTTCATTCCATTTATCCACTCCCCACCTTGACTAGAGGCATTAACCACGTAATCGATATCAATTTCCGGAACACTACTTTCACTACTATCCTCTTCTTCCTCCGTCTCTTCTTTTTCTTTTTCTTCCTCCATATCTTCCTCTAATTCTACATAACTCTCTTTTGCCACGCGTTCCGAGGGCCCCGCAAATTGTTCATACGATCGAGGATTATATTTAACTATTTTTTCAACAAACAATTGGTTATAACCTCCAGTAATAGTTGCCATCAACATTCTTAAACTTGAATCACTGTTAATTTCAACAATATCCCAAACTCCAGATTGAAATAGCCAATTCGTTTTCAATATTATATCATACATCTCTGTATTTATTCCAGTGTAATTATGAACCAAATTTATCAAATCCGTAAAACTACTTCCATTTGGTAAAATTACTAACGTACTTCTACCTCCTTCATAACGGGGTATATTTTCGTTCCTAACAATATTACCGTCCCAAAAAATACAAAATGACGCCCCTTCCATGCTTGCACTACATGTTATTGTTGTGTCAAATTTATTTTAAATTCTTAATAACAATTACCTATTCAATCTTAAAATTTTACAAATAAGTTTCATTTTTTAAATTCTACCTATTCAAACAAGTTTAATTCTACAGATTCTACAATCCTACAATTATACAATTCTACAATCCTAATTCTACAATCCTATATATTCTACAATTCTACAATTCTACATATTCTACAATTCTACATATTCTACAATTTTATATATTCTACAATTCTACAATCCTACAATTCTAGAATTCTACCTATTCTACAATTCTACAATTCTACAATTTTATATATTCTACAATTCTATAATCCTAAAATTCTACAATTCTAATTCTACATCTACAATTCTATATATTCTACAATTCTACAATTCTACACATTCTACACATTCTACAATTTTAAAATTCTACATATTCTACCAAACTATCTACATATTCTAACTAAAACAATTACATAGGAAACAAGAAATGTACCTTCTAATGCAAGGTGAAAATCTTCAATTTCTAGTCCAAATCGTCAAAAATCACGATCTTATAACTTTAGATCTGTCACTTAAAACAACAAATTGACACATTTAACTAAAAATATAACAAATATATAGTCAATCTTGAACAAAAGAAGAAGAAAAACAAGAATACACACCTCTTAGAAGAAGAAAAAAGAAGAAGAAAACAGAGAAGAAGATGAAGAAAGAAGAGGAAGAAAGAAGAGGAAGAGAGAGACCGAGGAAGAAAGAAGAGGAAGAAAGAGGGGTAATTAGTTTCTGTGAAAAAAGCGGGGTTTCAAAAGGCGCCATGCGAGGTTTCAAAGAGCGCCTTATACACGTGGCGACGTCTGGTGTTAGGCGAGGTTTCATTTGTCGCCCGGCGCGGTTTCATTTGTCGCCTATTCTTAATTGATATTTAATCCTAATTAAAGCGTGTAAACTGCTAGATGGAAGGAAATCGAAAAAAGCGGGGTTTGAAACATCGCCTGGCGGGGTATGATACAGCGCAAAAGACATTTTGCGAAATATTTTCAAAACTTGGTTATTTCGTTAATTAACTTAATTGACATGGTTACTGTGCAAAAATTTCCTACTGTGACATGCTATTTACGGGATGATGAAAAAGTAGCAATATTTTTTTCGAAATGTAAAGTCATAAAAATCACATGTATCAATAATGTAAAGTTATCATGAAAAATCAACTTTATATTTATTGGAAAATTGGAAAATAGTTCCAACCAAAATATTGATTTGACATTTATACAAAATTAATTAATAATAATAATTATTTATTTCAGCCAAAATATGTTTTGGTAAGAACAATGTTATTATTTGTTATATTTTAGTTACAAAAATACTAGTACATGTACTAATTTTATTTACACTAAATATTAAAAACATATCAAAATATGAGAATTCAAATACAAAAATTCGCGACAATCTTCGTTAAGAAGACTAATTACACTAATTATTATGTTAATCGCTTATTATATGCTTCGTGCATATTCCAATTTAGTGTGGTCGATTCAATATCCTTTATCTCTATTAGGTACATATGTTCTAAGCTTAATAGAGATAAAGGGTATTGAATCGACAAATATCCTATAACATTATTAGTAGTTTATATCTCATAAAGTAGTTTGTGAACATACTCGAAGTGGGTATCTTGTTTACGCAAATATATTTGTCTGACAAATATCCTATGTACTATTACGGATGATTCAGAATGACAATTACTTTGACTTGCAGTTATATTATCAAAATCACATACTTTGATAATTTACCAACACCCTTATTTTGGACTCAAATTTGTGTAATTTTCCTGTGCCACATCATTATTTTTTCATCACTTTTTTTTAGCCATTAGATTATGATATGTGACAAAATTTAGACCATTGATTAATCATTAATTCTTTATAAACATTTTTCTTTGTAGCCATTTAAGTGTCCCTTATTTTACACTATATTTTAAGAATTCTTAGAAAGCCACATCATCATATATTAATGATGTGGACTATTATTATTGGTTAGGTTCATATTAAACTAAGTTTATTCAATGATTTACCATTTCACATAAGATTACATGATCAAATGTGAATACAATAGAAGATGAAAAATTTATATATGTAATACTAATAACTTAATATGTAATATTATAAACATAACGCACATAATGTATTATTTTTAGAATTTTAATTTTAAAAATTCATCAAATATATTCGTTTTAATTTTCTCTTTATTTTGACATCCATATTAACATAATTCATACACACCATTTTCCATAATTTTAATTTGTAAAAATATAATGTAAAAAATATAATGCAAAAAGTGTTTTTTTACAAAATAAAATTTTATTTATTTATTAACATAATAGAATTATAAATAGTAATATTTATTTTAAAAAATTATAATCAAACAAATTTAATATTAATCCTTTTGAAAAATAATAGAAATAAAAAAAGTTTATCTATCGAAATAATTAATTAAATGTATAAACACTTATCAAATAATATAATAATGTTATTTTTAAAAATATAAAATTTTAAAAGATCATATGATATAAAATTATTTATGTTTATGCTAAATTATTTTTTATATTGTTTACTAAAGTACTTTCACTATTGGGTTTGATATATTATTTATAATCTTCATTGTATTTTTAATCAATAACAAATTGTTAGTACTATATAAATAATGATATGTTACTACGTATGTTGTATGATTTATTAATTTTATATTTGATATTGTATGAAATATTGTGAACAACAATATAATATTTTTTGTTATGTTTTTTTTTGTAAAATCATGTTATACTTTATATATTATTATTATACAATGACATTAATGTAAGTGTTATTATTTGATTAAGAAAATGAAATTTTTTTTCATCATAATGTAAAATAATTATAAATCATATACATAATCATAGACAAATTAGTTAAAATAATTATATTATGAAATGGTATTATCAATATTATTATATTTATATGTATTTTGTTTTATCATGAAAAATATAATTAATATTCTCGCTGCGTAGCGCGAGTATTCTCCTAATATAAACTAAATTATCGTCATTGTTCATTGCTCACATTCAGAAAAAATGTCTTTAGAAACCGTTTGGTTCGACTATTAGATAATACCTTGACATAAAAAATGCCAATGAGTCTCATGCAACGCATATATTAAAATAAACTTTAACGGTGTGTTTGTATCGCGATAATGTGAGCATGGTAATCACATTCCTTGAGATGTGATCGATGGATTCACATTACCAAGTCATGGAAATATTTTTGTTTGGATTGAAAAATTTAGATTCCTAAAAATTTCAATATTCGTTGAGTTATCATTTATTAAATGATCATTATACTTTTTAAGATTTATGAAATCAATTATAATTTTGAATACACGTGTGATAAGATATTTTATACATCCTTTTAGTTTCTAACTCAATATTATTATATATTATATATTATTATTTACAATCATTTATACTTCGATCGTATTATACATAAATATTTAAATTCAATATAACTATAATTTAATAATATATACAAATTTACATTTGAAAAGACGATATCAAGCCCAAAATAAATAAATAATCCAATTACAATTATAATTATATTATATTATTCCTTAAAATAAATATAATAATTATGTCAATTATAACGATAATTATCTAATTATATTAAATTTACAAATAAATAAATAAATGTTTCAAAGAATCAACAATAGAATAAATGGATGGTATCTAGACATAATACTACTGCAACCATTTTTGCTTGCATTTCTGGGTGCCACGTCACCTAAAGATTATGGGCCGTTCGATTGAGTTCTAAAATTTGAATTGCATCTTGACCCTTCATTCTTGCATAGGCTCGGTGTTAGTACACCAGTATTATTTTTGTACACGGTCCATGATGGCCTGGTCTTTCAGATCTCACGATGTATAAGATTGCTGCAGTTTCTCTCTCCCCATTTTCTTTTCTCGCCTCGACAACAAATTTCTGCAGGCGATTTCAAGGGTTTTCCGCAAGACCCATGCAACGTCCGGCGTTCTCGCGAGGTCACCAGTTCTACTGTTTTGCTGCGGACTTCTCGCGCATCCAAGTTGGACGCGAAGCTGGACGCCGTCGACACTGTGAGTCTGTGAGAAGACAACAATGGTCGTTTTTCGGGTTTCGTGCGTCAGTAAACAGCGGGTTCCAGTGTTTCTGTTGAGAGTTAAGCTCTAATGAAGCCATGGAACGCCACCAGGTCGCTGCCAGGTCGCCGCCAGCATATTTCAATGTTGAAATAAGGTTTTTCTTAACTTTAATCATCGATACTGAGATTTAAATATTACCTCTACTCTTTATAGGTATAATTATTTCGAGCTCCATCGAAATTGATTTTTGAGTAAGATAAACATTCAATTTCAATCTGAACATGTAATCTTAGAAGACTACTAATCTTATCGGTTTTCAAGCCTTCACAACGTTCCACGCTTCATGCTTCGCTGTCGTCTGATTTTTTATTTACCTTTGCTCGCAGCCGTCCGATATGGAGACTCGAGCATAGACCCCATCCTCCCCGATCGCTACTCTCATTTCACAAGAAGCGCAAAGCTTTGGCGGCAGCAACCTCACCCCACGAGAAAGCGAAAGCGCCATTTCGTCGGCGATTTGCATGGCCGGGACAGAGAAAACCTAGCCCCATCGCCGTAAGGCCTGGAGATGTTTTCGATTCTCGATCAATTGATAATGTTGGCACCATTGGTACGTACGAAACCCTAATTTTATTTGTTTTATTTTTATTAATACACTGAATTTGTTCTTTTTTTGCTAATTTAATAGGAATACTAATACTAATGTTTCCAACCTTAATTCTTCAGGAGAGAGCGAAGATCATGAAATGTCCCTTAATGATTCGGGACCAACTCAGCTGCCTACCGGGTCTGGTTCAGAAGAACTCAACAAAGTCTCGGTTTCATGATTAGGCAAAGAACTGGTATCGAATAAAATTGCCCAAATGGATCCGCAAAAAGAATACCGTGGCTCGCAATTCGAAAAAGACCCCAACATGCTTAATGGTACTGAAAATTTTGCTTCGTGCATCAAAAGTCGTGCCGATTCTTAATTTGTATTATGACTTGGTCGCTAATTCTTGGTTAAATTCACAATTTTTGTTTCTGCGTTTCTGGCTAAAAATAGGGGTATTTTGCAAATCTTGTTTTTGTTTCCTAACTTTGTTGTGAGGCCAAAAATCCAAGTGTGAACGCGACAAGAGTCGATGAACAAGTAATAAAAAAAAAAAAATAAGATTTCCGGAATCTAGAAATTAGTTTGCAAATTAATATGGTAAGTTCCTCGGTTTTATGAACTCCCGCGCAATTTAGAGCAAATTTTATTTTTCACCGTCACTCAAAATAACTTCCGCAGTGTATGTGCACAAATACACATTATAAAATAAATAAAATTGCAACGCAACAAAAATGTAAAAAAAAAAAAAAAAAAACAAACCCGCGCAATTGCGCGGGCGTAGCGCTAGTTTTTGTAAATGGAATGGAATGTCACATTACAACCCATTTTGGTGGAAATCATTTTCCCACAATTCATGAGGATGTGTCACATCATGAGAATGTGACATTCTGCCACATGAGAATACTAAGGGTGTGTTTGGACTGTGGTAATGTGAGATTACCATGGTAATCACATTCCTTGGAATGTGATTCTCGAGATTCACATTCTCATTGACCGGTAATATTTGTGTTTGGTTATTTTTTTGAATTTCAAGTAAAAAATATGTTCATGTTTGTTTTGACACTATGATTACTTGGTAAAGTGAATGAAATGACAATATTACTCTTTCTTATAGAATAATTAAATAATCAATAATTTCATGATAAATCATTAATAAAAATAAGCAATATAACCAGTGATGAATCCAGGGGGGACAAATGGGACCCCCCTCCCATGAAATCGTAAACTTAGGTAGTATCCATTGTAGATGGAGGTTTTACTCGTTTCCAAATTATTAAATACAATAAAGTTGTTTATATTTCACAAAAACTAGAATAGTGTAGTGGTAAAATTAGTGTTTAGGAGATGAGAGGTCTTGAGTCCGAGACCCTCAAACTCAAACCACAATTTTTTTTAGTTCGCCCCCCTATAAATTGATCATGGATCCGTTCCTTGAATATACTTATTTAATCAATTATAATTATACATTTAGAAGGAGGATATCAAGCCAAAATATATTATTTTTTTTAAAATAATTATAACTATATTATATTTAATAATTATTATAATTAATAATATTGTAACTATTATAACTAATAATATCATAGTTATTATAATTAATAATATTAGGATTATTATACTATAAGTAATAATTATATAATAATTATATTATAATCATAATTACTTAATAATTATATTACATTATAATTATTTAATAATTTTATTATATTTAATTTATATATTATTTTTCTTAAAATAAATATAATAATTATTTTAATTATAACTACAATTATCTAAGTATATTTAATTTACAAATAAACAAAGAAATGTTCCAAAAAATAAATAATATAATAAATAGAGGGTATTTTTGTAAATATAATGAGAATGTCACATTACCATCATTTTTTGTGATAATCACTTTCCCATGATTCGTGGGAAGGTGTCACATCATGGGAATGTAACAATCCCGTCACGTATGATTCCCATGATGTACCTACATGATAATCACATTCTCATGATCCAACTTTTCAAGAAAAGTTGCAAGTTTTCCTGATCCAAACACATTCTAAGTGGATGTCTGGTTCATTTGAATTAGTATTTCTTGACATTCATCATAAGTTATTTCCATACATTACATAATAAAGTAATTTCATTCAAGATGCCATATGGCATATTTCATAGAATAACCACCAACGTTGATGATTTTTCATTATTCTGGTGAGTATTCTTTTTTATTTCAAATATTAAATGGTAAAATTATTCTATAATAATCATCTCCTTAACATAGTTACTTAAATAGTAATATTTTTATGTATTCAATCAGTGGACGAATGAATGCATCAACCAAACATGAGTTTGCAGTATCATTCCGCGTAATAGAATTCTTTGGAATACAATATTTCAAGATATTTTACAACCCGAACCGAACACCCCCTGATATCATGTTTTGTTGATGTATGCATTGACTCGATCTCAAATAAAAAAAGATAAGTCCCACAACATTATTATTTTCTAAAATTATCATATTTATTTTAAATCATTATTATAAAAATATGCATTGAATGAAATTAATCTAATTATCGAAATATAAAATCAAACACGTGAATGTAATTCATAAGAAAATAAATCAAGACATAGTAATTCTAAAATTCCAACCAACCAAACAGTTATTAAATGAATTTAACATTACGTTACATAATTATCCAGTGTAAAATGAGTTAGATGGATTGATTAACATTCTTCATTGATCCAATTAAATGTTAACTGACATATGAATAATTTTAGTATGCTAATATTAATACATGTTAACTAATATATCAATTCAATTAAACAATCAATTAAACTGCTAATTGAGTCAATTAATGACACTAATTAACCCACCTCATTCATTCTTTTCACTTCATCAAAATATGTCGGGGTGAGTTTTGAGAATACCGTATATAACCCCCTTTTCTATCACCCTCTCATGTTATACTATGCGATGAGATTTTATCATTTAATGTTAAATATGATACTATGCTAAATAAATATATCGTAAATAAATAAATAGATCCAATTTAATATATAAATATATATATGTTAAATAATTAGATTTAAACGTGTGATAACATCATTCTTTCACCATTGCAATGTGTATACAATTATGTCAATATATATGCATTTTTTAAGCTTCACATTTTTGTATACAATTATATGATGGAGAAAGATGGACATTTAACAACCTTAAGATATTTTTTCTGAAAAAGCTAAAATATGATATCATCTAATTAAGAAGATAATTAATGCATTAATTTGACTAATTAAGCCATGCGGTATAGTGCGGGGTGCCTAATCTCTCTCTCTCTCTCTCTCTCTCTCTCTCTCTCTCTCTCTCTCTCTCTCTCTCTCTCTCTCTCTCTCTTCAAGAATATTAGGATGATAGTGGGGGCAAGATATATTTTCTCATAGAAAAGCGAAGGGCTTCATATCACCACTCTAGTGATGATACTTATTTTCCTTATAATTCATCTAGATGCTTGATGTATTGAAAATGTGCATTAATTGTAGTGGTGAATCATGAATATTTTTATTTGGACCATCATATATATGATGAGAGGGAATTAAATGTTAATTGTTTCACACATCATTAATATATTTAGTATTTTTATTGTCCTTGTTTACCACCATCCATTTGTAATTAAATTCAAATTTACTAACATGAAAAATAAGTTATCAAACTAGACTAATTGATCATTTACCAAGTGTTAAACGAGTGCATATGACTCGTTTGAAAAATAATTAATCAAATCTAAATTTACAAATTTGGAAAAAATAAGTATTAGACAGAATTGATCCACCGTTTAACATGGGTTAAACAGATACGCATGACTGATTTTCATTAACATGTGTTAAACGGGTGCACAAACTCATTGCCACTGTTTCACACCTAAATTAGAGTTTTTCGAAAATTTTACAAAATAAAACTATCATACAAATTAACAAAAATATAAGAACAAAAATAAAAATAATAATTTCGCAAAAATCTACAAAATACAAATGAAAATACTTTGTTTTTAAATAAGATTGAAGATAAAGTAATTAAAAAATTTGTTCAAAAAAATGTGGCTTATAATGTGTAAAATTAAATAAATCATACTATTTTTTAATAATTTGGTTGATCACCTAATAAATATGGTTCATCACATAATTAATACGATTTGCCATATATTATGATTTACTCTTTAATATAATTTAACATTTGATGAATTAAAATTTAATAAATCAAATTATTTTTTAATAATTTGGTTTATTACGTAATAAATATGGTTCATCACATAATTAATACGGTTTTTCATCTATTATGATTTACTATTTAATATAATTTAACATTATTAAAATTAAATAAATCAAATTATTTTTTAATAATTTGGTTTATCACCTAATAAATGTGGTTCATCACATAATTAATACAGTTTGTCATCTATATTATGATTTATTATTTAATATAATTTAACATTTAATGAATTTATTATCCGTTTATAACACATTAATACGTCGAGTGATATTAAAGAGAACAAACATGGTTTGTAATCTCGGACGAGATAAAAAAAATCGGCCGAGTATCTCGCCGTCCGAGTCCCCGATTTTTTTTAGATGTTTATATTATAAATAACATGTAACCTTGTACATGTTTATATTAGAAATTGTTGTATTAGATCATCTAAATTTTCATGACCTTTGAAATAAAATTTACATGCAAGTTTTCAATTTTCATCACTTGATCTTTGTCGCTGAAGAGTCACCTTTCAATAGCCATAACATGCACGAAAAATTATTGTACCATATGCAATAACCTTCCACCGCCTTGTCAAGTTTATCACCGAAGAGATATTATTGTACATACTACATAGTCATATTATTGTACATACTACACAGTTTTTGACAGTAGATGTTTTAATTTAATTTTTTTTTGTTGGTTATGTAATGTATTTTTTTAATGTAGCAATTTTGGTTTTATTAGTTGAATTTGTTTTTATCATGTTTATGAATGTTTTATTTTTTTTTGAAAATGTTTGGAGTGGGCTTTATGAATGTTTTATCAATTTTTAAAATATTATTTTTTATTTTTTTTTATATTTTTTCTGATTATTTTTATCAACAATCTGATTTTTTTTCTAACTTGGCCAATTCTGATCCGAGTCGATCGAGTTCCGAGTGGACGGTGCCGGTCGGAGTCGGATATTGAGAACCATGAGAATTCGGAGTCGGATATTGAGAACCATGATACCAAGTATGATTTTTCTGTAAAATTATTCAGGAAGTAACATGCACATATAAAATTACTAAAACTTATCGCGTGAAAGAGATTAGAAACAGATTAAATTGCACTCGCTCTCAAGATGACATGTGGATTCAACACTGTCTACGTGCCCCCTTCTCTCAACTCAAAACCATCGGCCCCTCCACCACTCCTCGCCTCCCTCTCCCTCTCTCCATTTCTCCCTCATTATCCTCTGATCAATTCCTCCTCAACCAAACAACCAATTGCACATATTTTCCAATTCAACCACATCCATATATCAATCCTCCAAACTACTATTTGATTTCAGAGTGTCATCATCGATTTCTATATCACTGAACAGGAACTTGTCTGATAAAAGGAGAAGAGAGGGAAATAGATCATCATGAATCAGTGCGTACCGAGTTGGGATTTGGACGAACCGAATATTCGTCCACCGGTAGTACCCATGTCGGACTTCGAGGTGGCTGAACTGACCTGGGAGAATGGTAATATTTCTTCGCATGGACTCGGTGCACCTCGAGCCATCAAATCTTTTCCTAAATTCTCCACTGCCGACAACACCTCTCCGGCTACTCCGATCTCGGCCTGGACCAAGCAACAACTCGGAGGCGGAACGTTGGAAGAAGTTGTTCAGGAAGCCGCAAGAACTCACATGATACTCCCCATGCCCGGTCGGAATATTATATCTTAGGGAGTTTATATTATCATGAACTTATAATTAAAATATATATTCCTCGTCGACACATCATACAATTATAACACATGCATATTGAGTTTGGTTCTCTAATTGATATTCAAAGTTGAGATTATGACTCGTGTAAATTTCGGAGTATAACAGGTATGGTGGATGCATCGAGGGTGATCGACGCGCTCGTGCCATGTGGCGGGGATGAAGTCGAGATGGGCATGGTGATGAGAAAACGAGCGAGGATGATGGGAGAAGATGGCAAGGTTTGTGCCAGTCAGGGTAGCGTAGCGGTGCCAGGAGATGACTTAGGATTTACAACGACGAATAATTCGACTTCTCTGACGCCTTTTGATGGAGGATCGCCGGATACTGAGAACTGTAGCATTGGTGGCGGTGCGAATGATTCTATTTGTCATAGTCGACTATCTCAGGCAAGAGGAAATATGAGTGAAATATATATTGGTTGGATCAAATAAAGTATTAATATTGTTGTGTTATGTTTAGAGAGAGATTATTTGTGACGATGAAGAACTCGTGGCGACGCACAAAGGGGATGGCATTGAAAGAGCTTCGATTTCAACGAAAAGAAGCAGAGCTGCGGCCGTTCATAATGAATCCGAGCGAGTAAGAAAATAATTAGAACTAAAAATTACAATTTTCATTTTTTTGTAGTTTTGATCGGAGAAAAACACTTTTTGTTGGGACCAGCATGAGTAAAGACAGTTTGAAGTGGGCTAGTTAGTCATGTACCATATCTGTACCAGTTGCCTGAAAAGTGTTTCCAAATAATTAGTTCCATATATCTTCCAGCCATAAAAAGACAATCGTTAGCTGGATCAGATAACATCTGGGACCATTCATTAAGTTAGAAGAAAATATCAAATCCCCTGTTACACATGATTGAATGATCTTTATAATCTTCGTATCGAGTCATTCGCCTTGATTGCGCTAGGACCCGCTATAAAGTTTGTTGCACTGCAAGTGATCATAAAGAACAAAAAGTTGTTAGTGATTACAGTTTGAAGTAATATTTCATGCAAGAATTCAGACTTTTACTACAAACATCAGTAAACACAATTGATCTCCTAGATAATCATAATCATTGTCGTGCAGAAAAGAAGGGATCGGATCAACCAAAAGATGAAGACTTTACAAAAACTCGTTCCAAACTCGAGCAAGGTAATCATCAATTTATATAAAATTAATCTTAATTGAAGTTGAACATATATTACTTTCTTGTAGACGGATAAAGCATCGATGTTAGAAGAGGTGATAGACTACCTAAAGCAATTACAAGCACAGATCAACATGATGAGTCGTATGAGCAGCATGATGATGCCAATGGCGGCCATGCCTCCCTTCCAGATGTCCATGATGGCCAACATGGCCCAGATGGCTCAAATGGCTCAAATGGGCCAAATGGCACAAATGGGCATGGGCATGATGAATTTAACACAAATGGGTCCTTCGGCTGGATACACGGGTTTAGCCGTGCCGCCTCTTCCCCACCCGATGCCAACTGGATTTGTGCCAATTGCTCCTTCCGGTTCAACTCCATGGGATGTCTCGGGTGATCGCATGAAACAATCAGGAGGAAGTGTAGCGCCAGATCCGTTCACGTCCTTCCACGCTTGCCAGAATGCACAGGTACTGCCTTTGATGGCAGGTTATTGATATACTAAGATTTCATTAACAACTGATATATAAATAATATAGGATGATTCTATGGTAGAATTTTTTTTTCAATTCTTATACAAATTAACAAGGGTATTTTGGGTATTTTTCAATCTTCTAATTTAAATAATAATTAATACAATGCTCGAACAGGAAACTAATTTAATTGAGAATATCTAATTAATTATAAATTCCCAAAATACCCTTTCGATAAGGTTCTCCCATAGAATCACCCATAAATATAATACAACCATCCATGGATTAATGACTAAAATATTTAATAAAGTACGATAAGTTTGGTACTTGAGATTTTATCATCATTATATATATATATATAGTGAAATTTTCTTCTTTGAAGTATATTTTATTAAGAAAATGTTTGACAAAAGATTGTTTTCGAGGTTTGTCTTGCACTGGACAAAATACCTTTCGAGTGAGTAAAAAAATGTTTTCAAAGTTTATCTAATATAAGAGTATAAACATATTTAGATGATGATGATAAATGACTAAAAATTAGATATTTCAAGGTCATCGTGATTCTTTGATCACTAATAATTTTTCAACTAAAATGTTGTTTTGGATTTACTCAGCCAGCAGTGAATGTCGAAGCCTACCACAAGATAGCTGCTTTGTATCAACAATTGTACCCGCAAAATCAACCATCTAATCACAATACATAGACGAGAGGTTTAAATGCGGCTTCGATAATATTAATTTTTGCTCCCTATAGATTAATATTTGAATGCTTTGCTTGGTTTGAAGGTAGAGGAAGGAAGACGAGGAAACTAAAATCATACTCAACGGTTGGATTTATGGTTTCCTGGATCGACTATCTTCACACTAAGAAAATTCTGTAATATTATTTAGTTTTCAACATAGTAATGTTTAGTTTTCTACGTAGGTAGATTTTTATTTTTTTAAATAGTTATATATATGTACTTGGATGGTATACTGTGTTGCTTAAGGGACAATGGTGCAGCATGAGGACATTATATACTGATCATTATATTATTTTCGTCAAGGTACATTTAATTGTGCAGTTTAAGCACAGAGATACTTTTTGGGCGTTGGTATGTTGTTTTTTTGTTTCCTTCTTATTTTTGGAGATGTACTTTTTAGTCTGATATCATTTTTGTTTTATTTTTATTTTATTTTGGTCGAAAATAGTTATTTTTTTGTTTTTAAAATTGGTATGGAATTTCAGACTAAAAATTAATAAGATATTATTTTCATTGTAATATTATAATATTTTGTTTGTTTATACCTTAATAGAGTCGTGTCCATATATATTTTATTATTATTGCATTATTTTTTGTGTCAGCATATTATTATCATAATTATTAATATAACATGTTCGACATCAATTATCATATTGGGCAATAATAAATTACTAGGTCGATGTTTGCGTGTTGTTGAGGACGTAGTGTGCTGATTTTTTTTTTCTAAATTCTTTTCATTTTTTTTGTATTTTTTATCACTTCGTCTTTGTTCAATTAATTAATTTTATTTATTTACGTATTCAATATATTTATATTTTTAGAACTAATCGAAATTAACTATTAATAAATAATATTAAATAATTTTTAATTATGTGTATTTTGTTACATATTGTGTTAATTAAATATGTCACTTAAGGTATAAAATATATATGCCGGGTGATGAATTTGGGACAAATCATAATTTTTTTTATTGGAGTATATGTGATGATGAAATCCGACACCATAAGACCACATTTCCTTCCACCATAATATATATGATTTATGTCGTGGTATATAGTAATTTTATTATTAATACATTATTTTAATATGTACATTTCTAGTGTTATTTATATTATTTATATTTATACTTATGTATAAAGTTAGAAAAATAATCCTAATCTGGTGAACTCACGCCATCAAAACGATCTCAGTCATCCAATTTAACTCAAATTTTTTTATACACATCAGGACCGTCCGTTGCTTCCTGGACATGATCTGCATGGAATTATCCCTTCTCCCCCTCTCTCCGCTCATTTTCCCGACCCAGGAAACCCATAAAAAAGGAACAAAGAAAAGACGAAACCCTAGCGGCAAAAAAATGGGAAACAATGGTCACGACGAGCGGTGACGAAGCTGAACGCCATGGCAGCCGCCACACGACGAGCGGTGACGAAACCCTTGCTTCTCTCTCGCGTGCTTCTTCCATGCCATCGCACGACGCACAACTCTAAAATTCAAATTTTTTTGTCTAGATTGAGTAAAATATTTTACATGTTTTTCTAAAAACAAACTCTAAAATTGAAGACTAACACATGCAAATTTCTATTTTTTTTTAAAAAATTGAAGACTAAGACATGCAAAAAGTGAAGTCTAACACAAAAAATCAATTATCATAATTTTCTAATAAATGCCAAAATTGATTTCTAAAACTAAAAAAATACTTCTTTTGAATGTTTTCCTCAGAAAAACTCGAAAATTGAAGACGAACACAAGAAAATTTAATTTTTTTCCAAATATTTCGCGAAAATGTTAAAAGGGAAGTCTTAACACCTTCAAAAAAAAATTATCATGTTTTTCTAATAAAATGCCAAAATTGATATCTATAACGAACAAAATATGTAATTTTCATGTTTTCCTTAAAAAAACTCCAAAATAGAGGACTAGTACGTGCGAACTTCTTTTTTTTTTCAAAAAAACTCTAAAAATGGGAAAAGTGAAATCTAACACCTTCAAAAATATAAATATCATATTTTTTTCAAAAAAATTCCAATATTTATGTCTAGATGGAGCAAAATACTTAATTTTGATTTCGTCCTAAAAGAATTGCAAAATTGAAGACTCACATGTAAATTTCTATTTTTTTTGTTTTAAAATTGGAAGACAAAGACATGCAAAAAGTAAAGTCTAACACCTTCAAACAATTCAATTATGATATTTTTATTAAAAATGTTAAAATTGAAGTGTAACACAAGCAAAATACTCAATTTTCATGTCGTACTCAAAATACTCTTTAATTGAAGACTAACACACACAAATTTCAATTTTTTTAAAAAATTTCTTACAAATCCAAAAATAGAAGTCTAACACCTTAAAAAAAAAGTCAATTAAGATGTTTTTGTAAAAATTGTTAAAATTTAATTATAAGACAACAAAAATACTCAATTTTCGTGTCATACTTAAAATACTCCGAAATTGAAGACTAACACACACAAATTTCAATTTTTTCAAAAATTTCTTAAAAATGCAAAAACGGAAGTCTAACATCTTAAAAAATTGAATTAAAATATTTTTTTAAAAAAATGTTAAAATTGAAGTGTAACACAAGAAAAATACTCAATTTTCATGTTGTACTCAAAATACTCGTAATTGAAGGCTAACACACACAAATTTCAAATTTTTCAAAAATTTCCTAAAAATGCAAAATCCGAAGTCTAACACCTTAAAAAAAATTCAATTATGAATTTTTTTTAAAAATTGTTAAAATGTAACTGTAACACAAGCAAAATACTATATTTTCATGTCGTACTCAAAATACTCCGTAATTGAAGACTAACACACACAAATTTCAATTTTTTTCTAATAATTCTTAAAAATGCAAAAACTGAAGTCTAACACCTTCAAAAAATTCAATTATGAAGTTTTTTAAAAAATGTTAAAATTGAAGTATATCACAAGAAAAATACTCAATTTTCATGTCGTACTCAAAATACTCCGTAATTGAAGACTAACACACACAAATTTTAATTTTTCAAAAATTTCTTAATAATGCAAAAACAGAAGTCTAACAACTTCAAAAAAATTCAATTAATATATTTTTTATAAAAATGTTAAAATTGAAGTGTAAGACAAGAAAAATACTCAATTTTCATGTTCTACTCAAAATACTCCGTAATTGAAGACTAACACACACAATTTCAATTTTTTCAAAATTTCTTAAAAATTCAAAAACTGAAGTCTAACACCTGAGGAAAAATCAATTAAGATATTTTTTTAAATTTTTTAAAAAATTGAAGTGTAACATGACCAAAATATTCAATTTTCATTTCGTACTCAAAATACTTCGTAATTGAAGACTAACACACACAAATTTAAATTTTTTGAAAAATTTCTTAAAAATGCAAAAACATAAGTCTAGCACCTTCAAAAAATTCAATTATAATTTTTTTTAAAAAAATATTAAAATTGAAGTATATCACAAGCAAAATACTCAATTTTCATGTCGTGCTCAAAATACTTGGTAATTGAAGACTGACACACACAAATTTAAAATTTTTCAAAACATTCTTAAAAATGCAAAAACTAAAGTCTAACAACTTCAAAAAATTCAACGAAGATAATTTTTGATGAAATGTTAAATTTGAAGTGTAACACAAGCAAAACACTCAATTTTCATATCGTACTCAAAATACTTCATAATTGAAGACTAACACACACAAATTTTAATCTTTTAAAAAAATTCTTAAAAATTCAAAAACTGAAGTCCAACACCTTCAAAAAAATTCAATTTAGATATTTTTTTAAAAAATGTTAAACTATAAGTGTAACACAAGCAAAATACTCAATTTTCATGTCGTACACAAAATACTCCTTAATTGAAGACTAACACACACAAATTTCAATTTTTTACAAAATTTCTTAAAACTGCAAAAACTGAAGTCTAACACCTTAAAAGTATTTTATTATGAATTGTTTTTTAAAAAATGTTAAAATTGAAGTATATCACAAGCAAAATACTCAATTTTCATGTCATGCACAAAATACTCGGTAATTGAAGACTAACACACACAAATTTCATTTTTTTCAAAACATTCTTCAAAAAGCAAAAATTGAAGTCTAACAACTTCAAAATATTCGATGAAGATAATTTTTAAAAAAATGTCAAATTTGAAATGTAACACAAGAAAAATACTCAATTTTCATATCGTACTCAAAATACTCCATAATTAAAGACTAACACACACAAATTTTAATTTTTTAAAAAAATTCTTTAAAATGCAAAAACCGAAGTGTTTAAAAAAATTCAATTAAGATATTTTTTTTAAATTTTAAGTGTAACACAAGAAAAATACTCAATTTTCATTTCGTACTCAAAATATTCCGTAATCGAAGACTATCACACACAAATTTTAATTTTTTTCAAAAATTTCAAAAGAATGCAAAAATTGAAGTCTAAAACCTTCAAAAAATTCAATTATATATTTTTTTAAAAAATGTTAAAATTGAAGTATATCATAAGAAAGATACTTAATTTTCATGTCGTACTCAAAATACTCCGTAATTGAAGCCTAACACATACAAATTTCAAATTTTTCAAAAATTTCTTAAAAATGCAAAAACAGAAGTCTAACATCATAAAAAAAAAATTCAATTAAGATGTTTTTATAAAATTTGTTAAATTTTAATTGTAACACAACAAAAATTCTCAATTTTCGTGTCGTACTCAAAATACTCCGTAATTGAAGATTAACACACATAAATTTCAATTTTTTCTTAAAAATTCTTAAAAATGAAAAAACTGAAGTCTTACACCTTCAAAAAATTCACTTAATATATATTTTTTTAAATTTTATAAAATTGAAGTGTAACACAAACAAAATATTCAATTTTCATGTTGTACTCAAAATACTTCGTAATTGAAGACTAGCACACACAAATTTAAATTTTTTCAAAAATTTCTTAAAAATGCAAAAACAGAAGTCTTGCACCTTCAAAAAATTCAATTACAATTTTTTTTTTAAAAAATGTTTAAATTGAAGTATATCACAATCAAAATACTCAATTTTCATGTCGTGCTCAAAATACTCGGTAATTGAATACTAACACACATAAATTTCAATTTTTCCAAAACATTCTTAAAAATGAAAAAACTGAAGTCTAACAACTTCAAAAAATTCAATGAAGATAATTTTTTAAAAAATGTTAAATTTGAAGTGTAACACAAGCAAAGTACTCAATTTTCATATCGTACTCAAAATACTTCATAATTAAAGACTAACACACACAAATTTTAACCTTTTAAAAAAATTCTTAAAAATCCAAAAACTGAAGTCCAACACCTTCAAAAAACGCAATTAAGATAGTTTTTTTAAAAAAAATGTTAAAATATAAGTGTAACACAAGCAAAATACTCAATTTTCATGTCGTACACAAAATACTCCGTAATTGAAGACTAACACACACAAATTTCAATTTTTTAAAAAAATTCTTTAAAATGCAAAAACTGAAGTCTACACCTTCAAAAAATTCAATGAAGATAATTTTAATAAAAATGTTAAATTTGAAATGTAACACAAGCAAAATACTCAATTTTCATATCATACTCAAAATTAAATTAAGATATTTTTTTAAATTTTTTTAAAATTTAAGTGTAACACAAGAAAAATACTCAACTTTCATATCGTACTTCAAATACTCCGTAATCGAAGACTATCACACACAAATTTTATTTTTTTTTCAAAAATTTCATAAGAATGCAAAAATTGAAGTCTAACACCTTCAAAAAATTCAATTATGAATTTTTTTTAAAAAATGTTAAAATTGAAGTATATCATAAGAAAAATACTTAATTTTCATGTCGTACTCAAAATACTCCGTAATTGAAGACTAACACACAAATTTCAATTTTTTCAAAAATTTCTTAAAAATGCAAAAACAGAAGTCTAACACCATAAAAAAAATTCAATTAAGATGTTTTTATAAAATTTGTTAAAATTTAATTGTAACACAACAAAAATTCTCAATTTTCGTGTCGTACTCAAAATACTCCATAATTGAAGACTAACACACATGAATTCCAATTTTTTCTTAAAAATTCTTAAAAATGAAAAAACTAAAGTCTAACACCTTCAAAAAATTCAATTAAAATATTTTTTTTACAATTTTTTAAAATTTAAGTGTAACACAAACAAAATATTCAATTTTCATGTTGTACATAAGATACTTCGTAATTGAAGACAAGTACACACAAATTTAAATTTTTCAAAAATTTCTTAAAAATGCAAAAACAGAAGTCTAGCACCTTCAAAAAATTCAATTACAATTTTTTTAAAAAATGTTAAAATTGAAGTATATCACAATCAAAATACTCAATTTTCATGTCGTGCTCAAAATACTCGGTAATTGAAGACTAACACACACAAATTTCAATTTTTCCAAAATATTCTTAAAAATGAAAAAACTGAAGTCTAACAACTTCAAAAAATTCAATGAAGATAATTTTTTAAAAAATGTTAAATTTGAAGTGTAACACAAGCAAAGTACTCAATTTTCATATCGTACTCAAAATACTTCATAATTAAAGACTAACTCACACAAATTTTAACCTTTTAAAAAATTCTTAAAAATCCAAAAACTGAAGTCCAACACCTTCAAAAAACGCAATTAAGATATTTTTTTTTAAAAAAATGTTAAAATATAAGTGTAACACAAGCAAAATACTCAATTTTCATGTCGTACACAAAATACTCCGTAATTGAAGACTAACACACACAAATTTCAATTTTTTAAAAAAATTCTTTAAAATGCAAAAACTGAAGTCTACACCTTCAAAAAATTCAATGAAGATATTTTTTTAAAATTTTTTAAAATTTAAGTGTAACACAAGAAAAATACTCAACTTTCATATCGTACTTCAAATACTCCATAATCGAAGACTATCACACACAAATTTTATTTTTTTTTCAAAAATTTCATAAGAATGCAAAAATTGAAGTCTAACACCTTAAAAAAATTCAATTATGAATTTTTTTTAAAAAATGTTAAAATTGAAGTATATCATAAGAAAAATACTTAATTTTCATGTCGTACTCAAAATACTCCGTAATTGAAGACTAACACACAAATTTCAATTTTTTCAAAAATTTCTTAAAAATGCAAAAACAGAAGTCTAACACCATAAAAAAAATTCAATTAAGATGTTTTTATAAAATTTGTTAAAATTTAATTGTAACACAACAAAAATTCTCAATTTTCGTGTCGTACTCAAAATACTCCGTAATTGAAGACTAACACACATGAATTCCAATTTTTTCTTAAAAATTCTTAAAAATGAAAAAACTAAAGTCTAACACCTTCAAAAAATTCAATTAAAATATTTTTTTTACAATTTTTTAAAATTGAAGTGTAACACAAACAAAATATTCAATTTTCATGTTGTACATAAGATACTTCGTAATTGAAGACTAGTACACACAAATTTAAATTTTTTCAAAAATTTCTTAAAAATGCAAAAACAGAAGTCTAGTACCTTCAAAAAATTCAATTACAATTTTTTTAAAAAATGTTAAAATTGAAGTATATCACAATCAAAATACTCAATTTTCATGTCGTGCTCAAAATACTCGGTAATTGAAGACTAACACACACAAATTTCAATTTTTCCAAAATATTCTTAAAAATGAAAAAACTGAAGTCTAACAACTTCAAAAAATTCAATGAAGACAATTTTTTAAAAAATGTTAAATTTGAAGTGTAACACAAGCAAAGTACTCAATTTTCATATCGTACTCAAAATACTTCATAATTAAAGACTAACTCACACAAATTTTAACCTTTTAAAAAAATTCTTAAAAATCTAAAAACTGAAGTCCAACACCTTCAAAAAACGCAATTAAGATATTTTTTTTAAAAAAAATGTTAAAATATAAGTGTAACACAAGCAAAATACTCAATTTTCATGTCGTACACAAAATACTCCGTAATTGAAGACTAACACACACAAATTTCAATTTTTTAAAAAAATTCTTTAAAATGCAAAAACTGAAGTCTACACCTTCAAAAAATTTAATGAAGATATTTTTTTAAATTTTATTAAAATTTAAGTGTAACACAAGAAAAGTACTCAACTTTCATATCGTACTCCAGATACTCCGTAATCGAAGACTATCACACACAAATTTTATTTTTTTTTCAAAAATTTCATAAGAATGCAAAAATTGAAGTCTAACACCTTAAAAAAATTCAATTATGAATTTTTTTTAAAAAATGTTAAAATTGAAGTATATCATAAGAAAAATACTTAATTTTCATGTCGTACTCAAAATACTCCGTAATTGAAGACTAACACACAAATTTCAATTTTTTCAAAAATTTCTTAAAAATGCAAAAACAGAAGTCTAACACCATAAAAAAAATTCAATTAAGATGTTTTTATAAAATTTGTTAAAATTTAATTGTAACACAACAAAAATTCTCAATTTTCGTGTCGTACTCAAAATACTCCGTAATTGAAGACTAACACACATGAATTCCAATTTTTTCTTAAAAATTCTTAAAAATGAAAAAACTAAAGTCTAACACCTTCAAAAAATTTAATTAAAATATTTTTTTTACAATTTTTTAAAATTGAAGTGTAACACAAACAAAATATTCAATTTTCATGTTGTACATAAGATACTTCGTAATTGAAGACTAGTACACACAAATTTAAATTTTTTCAAAAATTTCTTAAAAATGCAAAAACAGAAGTCTAGTACCTTCAAAAAATTCAATTACAATTTTTTTAAAAAATGTTAAAATTGAAGTATATCACAATCAAAATACTCAATTTTCATGTCGTGCTCAAAATACTCGGTAATTGAAGACTAACACACACAAATTTCAATTTTTCCAAAATATTCTTAAAAATGAAAAAACTGAAGTCTAACAACTTCAAAAAATTCAATGAAGACAATTTTTAAAAAAATGTTAAATTTGAAGTGTAACACAAGCAAAGTACTCAATTTTCATATCGTACTCAAAATACTTCATAATTAAAGACTAACTCACACAAATTTTAACCTTTTAAAAAAATTCTTAAAAATCTAAAAACTGAAGTCCAACACCTTCAAAAAACGCAATTAAGATATTTTTTTTAAAAAAAATGTTAAAATATAAGTGTAACACAAGCAAAATACTCAATTTTCATGTCGTACACAAAATACTCCGTAATTGAAGACTAACACACACAAATTTCAATTTTTTAAAAAAATTCTTTAAAATGCAAAAACTGAAGTCTACACCTTCAAAAAATTCAATGAAGATATTTTTTTAAATTTTATTAAAAGTTAAGTGTAACACAAGAAAAGTACTCAACTTTCATATCGTACTCCAGATACTCCGTAATCGAAGACTATCACACACAAATTTTATTTTTTTTCAAAACTTTCTTAAGAATGCAAAAATTGAAGTCTAACACCTTAAAAAAATTGAATTATGATTTTTTTTAAAAAAATGTTAAAATTGAAGTACATCATAAGAAAAATACTTAATTTTCATGTCGTACTCAAAATACTCCGTAATTGAAGACTAACACACAAATTTCAATTTTTTCAAAAATTTCTTAAAAATGCAAAAACAGACGTCTAACACAATAAAAAAAATTCAATTAAGACATTTTTATAAAAATTGTTAAAATTTAATTGTAACACAACAAAAATTCTCAATTTTCGTGTCATACTCAAAATACTCCGTAATTGAAGACTAACACACATGAATTCCAATTTTTTCTTAAAAATTATTAAAAATGAAAAAATTAAAAACTAACACCTTCAAAAAATTCAATTATGATATATTTTTTTAAATTTTTTAAAATTGAAGTGTAGCACACACAAAATATTCAATTTTCATGTTGTACATAAGATACTTCGTAATTGAAGACTAGCACACACAAATTTAAATTTTTTCAAAAATTTCCTAAAAATGGTGATGTGAGGCAAATAAGGCACAAATTTAATGCTTAATTTAGGGGTTTTAGCCCTTGTGAAGAACAATTCTATATACTTTATTAATCATATTTGAGATAACATGAATATTTCTTCACTAAGTGTGTTTTACTGCTTAATCACAGGAATTAGAAGGAATTTCTGGGAATTTGGAGAGTGTAGTTGTCTCCAACACGTCAAGAGGAGTAAAAACGATATATTACATCGATATATTCGGTACATGAATGAGACGGGAGGCAAACAATTATCATGATGAAAACTTACACAAAAGTTTACACGAAAACCACTCAACCCTTAGCCCTTATCCTGCCCACCTACCTTTGGTGGGAATTACTTCCTTTCCCCCAATCCTCTCCACCAACTCGTGGCCAATAAGAAGACTCCATGAGTGCTATAAATATGACCACAAGGGCCACGAGTTTGGTACGCTCTTTTTACGTCCATTCTCTCTCTCTCTCTCTCTCTCTCTCTCTCTCTCTCTCTCTCTCTCTCTCTCTCTCTCTCTCTCTCTCTCTCTCCCGTTTAAGCAAGTCCAAGAAACTTTCAAGAACGCGCAAGAATTGCAACTACGAACGATAATTTTTCTAAGATCGGTCACCGAATAGAAGCTCACTTCATTCGGTGAATCGGTTTACACTTCGACTAAGGAAAAGTGTGGAATTAGGGTGAAACTTATTTCATTCGAACTTTCACAAGCGAAGAGTCGAGCTTTCTCGGCGTGATTGGTTGGAAGCTTCTTTTCAATCAACCTTTGCACATCTTGAGCTCACCCAACCGGTACGAAGCTCACTTCTATTGACGGGTGGATCGGTACGAAAGGAAATTGTTGGGCGCATTGACTAGCTCTCTAGCAACTCGAACAACAAGGAAGGCACTCAAGACGAGACTCGGAGCTCTCTTCATCTCTCTAGGTGTTTTCCTTCCTTTCTTGCATTTCTTGTAGCATAAAATTACTTGGATTTGTGTAAATCTTGTTCTTGTTTGAATCCTTTGTTTGCTTGAATGAATCCTTGTTAATTGAATTGAATCTTTGTTCTAAACTTGTTCTTTTACTTGATCTTTTGCTCTCAATTTCTGCCTTAAACTTAGTTCAAATTTCCATTAATTCAATCCCAAAACAAACCATCAAACTGCTCCCAATTCAAATCTCAAACTTAATTCCAGAACTACTTCCGTTATAACGGACACAATTTGCGTTACAACGGACTGGACGGTTGGTCCTTTAATATTCAGTTGGTTATACTTCCGTTGTAACGCACATACATGTCCGTTGTAACGGACTAGTGAGGATTTTCACGCAAGAGGCTCAATACAAGTGCGTTATAACAGACATAAGGGTCCGTTGTAACGGATTAACCAATCCGTTGCAACGCAACCACTGTTCGTTATAACGGACAAGTATAGTGCGTTATAACGGAGTTTCATCCGTTGTAACGGACGTTCATCTCACACTTAGCGCAGAAATTTCACTCAAGTCCGTTGTAACGGAACCCACTTCCGTTGTAACGGACTATCTTCTGTGAATTTTCTTCGTTATTTCTCATCCATTTTGATCCAAATTTTGACGCAATTGCTCCCCGTGGAACGAATCTATACATTTTCCACTGTACAAACTTAGATTACAAATTTTGTTGATTGTTCGGGGTTTTACCACAACGATATTTTACACCACAAAAACCCGCTCATCAAATGGCGCCGCTGCCGGGGAGCGGTGTTTAAGTCAATATTTTAGATCGAAACTTGAGATTTAAATTCATAAATTTGTTTACTCACTTCTTTGTTTCTTTTGTGACAATCTAGGTGAAAGAAGAAAGCTTTATGCACAACACAAGATCGCGAAAAGCCGAATTACTTCCATTTGTCAAGGAAATCGAAAGAAGGAACAAGAGCTCTAAGAAGAGCAAGGAACCGACACAAGAAGATCAAGACGAACCTCAACTTCAAACTCAAACTTTTTCTTCTCTCTCTACTCATTTAAATTCAAACATGGATGATGAAACTAGGATTCCAAGACCGAAAACATTAAAGGAATTAGTGGCCCCAAATATCATAGAAGATAATTACAATTTTATTAGGCCGAATATACCGAACTTTAAAGCCGATCCGAGCATCATTGGCTCTTTACCCATCTTTCATGGCAAAGCAACCGAAAACCCACACAAGCATTTGAAAGATTTTAAAATTCAACTAAACATCTATGCAAATTATGAAGCATTTAACGATATTCTACTTCTTATTTTCCCTTATTCGCTAGGTGAAGGGCCGAAAGATTGGTTCTACAACCTACGAGGACCCCTCGATTTCAATGAAGTGGCTAGGCGTTTCAAGGAGAAATACTACTCGCATTCGAGATTGGCGGCAATTAGGCGAGAACTTCTAGCAATCACGCAAAAGCCAAACGAAGCTCTCCACGAGTATTACGATCGATTCAATCGTTTGATGGAGGAATGTCCAAGCCACAATGTCGCAATCCATTACCTATACGAGCAATTTATACAAGGGCTAGGATACTCCGAGAGTCAATTCCTCAACGCATCCGCGGGAGGAAGTATCGCGAACAAAGACCTCGAAGAGATTAAGAAGCTACTCGAAGTGATGGCAACCAATTCTCAATCAAGGCGGAATGTCGAATACCGAGTTAATGCGTGTAGCGACCTCAATGTCGACATGCTTAACGACAAACTCGAGATCATCATGAAAGCTTTGGGGAAGGAGGAAACAAAGAAATGTGGGGTTTGCCTCGCAAATACCCACCACACCGATGAGTGCCCGAGTGTGATCGAAGATGCAAATGCCGTTTACAAGAAATTCGACGCTTCGAACTCGTATAATCCGAATCTCCGCAACCATCCTAACTTTAGTTGGTCGAATCCCAACAATGCTCAACCCGATCCTTACCGACAAGCGGTCGCAAAACCAGCCACGTACCAACACCCAAATGCGACTCAAGCGATTCATAAACCAACACACACACAAGAACCAAATCAAGACATGAAAACGATAATGGAGATGTTGCAAGGTATCAATAAAAACATGGAAACGATGAAGCAAGAATTTAAGCAAGATTTGAAGCAAGAGATCTCAAGTGTAAGGCAAGAGGTTTCGAACACGAATCGCCATGTGGGCAACTTGGAGACTCAAATCAATCAAATTGCCACTCGAGTAAACGTAATCGAATCCCAAGGTACATCTCGATTACAATCTCAATCTTTAGCACCCCTTGAGCAAAGGCATGTGAACGCAATATCGCTCCGAAGCGGCAAGGAGATTGGTGAGAGCTCGAGACAAGCTAAGGAGGTGCAAGAAGAAAAAGAAATGGAGGTACCGGTACCGAAGGAGAAGCCTTCACAAGCTAAGGAAGTGCCATTCGAATCAAAGGAACCCGAATCGACTCAATTCAAGCCACCTTTCCCGAGTCGTCTCCCAAAGCTAATCGAATCGAATAACGACGTGCTTGCCATCTTAAAGAAAGTGGAGGTAAACATTCCTCTACTCGAAGCAATCAAAGAAGTGCCTCGTTTGGCAAAATACCTCAAGGCATTGTGCACGAATAAAAGAAAGACAAAGGGAGATGAGTTGATTAGTGTGGGGGAGAGTGTTTCGGCAATTTTGAGACTTCCCCAAAAGCACAAAGATCCGGGGATGTTCGCTATCCCTTGCAAGATTGGGCAACACGAATTACCCAAATGCATGCTCGATTTGGGCGCATCCATCAATGTAATGCCCTTCTCGGTTTTCAAAACACTAGATCTCGGCCCTCTCGACGATACACAAGTAGTAATTCAATTGGCCGATAGATCTACGACAAAGCCGGTAGGAGTAGTCGAAGATGTGATCGTAACGGTGAATGGACTTTATTTCCCCGCGGACTTCTACGTGTTGGACATGAATGAGGGGAGTAACGATTCAACCCCGATTCTCCTTGGACGGCCATTTTTGAAGACGGCGCGCACAAAGATCGATGTACACGCGGGAGAGCTCACGATGGAGTTCGATGATGAGGTAATCAAATTCAATATTTTTGACAAACTAAAGGAACCCATTGTAGGTACACTCAACTTAAGTGCTATGGACGTGGTCGACGATTGTGTACAAGAAGTCATGGATAGCTCTCTCGAAAACTTTCAATGGAGCTCAAACCCTTTGTTCGAAGAATTTGAAGGATGTGACAATCCTACATTCGAAATCGAGTCGGAGTTGGAAGAAGAACGAAGCATAGATCAAGCACTCTTTCTAAGAGACCTCGAAATCCCGATGCAAAGAGCTCCACCTTCAATCGAACAAGCTCCAAGGTTAGAATTGAAAAAATTACCTATTGGACTAAAGTATGCTTTTCTCGATGAAGCGGAGACCTTGCCGGTGATAATTGCCTCGAGTCTAGCAAAGGAACAAGAAGAGAAACTCATTGAAGTGCTAAAACGGAACAAGAAGGCATTCGGGTGGACACTCGCGGACATTCCGGGCATTAGTCCCTCCATGTGCACACACCGCATTATCCTCGAGGACGATGCTAAGCCTTCGCGAGAACCACAAAGGCGGCTCAATCCGCCCATGATGGAAGTAGTAAAAAAGGAGGTGATTAAATTGTTAGATGCGGGGATCATTTACCCTATCGCCGATTCGAAATGGGTCTCGCCCATACACGTGGTGCCGAAGAAGACGGGGATGACGATAGTTGAGAACGATGAAGGCGATCAAGTACCGACTCGAGTTCAAAACGGGTGGCGAGTTTGCATCGATTACCGAAAACTCAATAAGGCGACGAAAAAGGACCACTTCCCGCTTCCATTCATCGATCAAATGATAGAAAGACTCGCGGGAAATCCGTTCTATTGCTTCCTCGATGGATTTTCGGGCTATTTCCAAATACCGGTCGCACCCGAAGATCAAGAGAAGACCACATTCACGTGCCCGTTTGGTACCTTCGCGTACCGACGCATGCCATTCGGGCTATGCAATGCTCCGGGTACTTTCCAAAGGTGTATGCTTTCTATTTTCTCCGATTATATTTCCAAATTTATAGAAGTTTTTATGGATGACTTTTCGATATTTGGTGACTCATTCGAATCATGTCTAAGCCACTTGTCACAAATACTCGAAAAGTGCATCGAAGCTAACCTTGTTTTGAATTTTGAGAAATGCCACTTCATGGTGAGCGAAGGAATTGTTTTAGGTCATTTAATCTCGGAGAAAGGAATGGAAGTCGACAAGGCGAAAATCGACGTAATCAAGACGCTTCCGTATCCAAGGACGGTGAAAGACGTGCGATCCTTTCTCGGCCATGCGGGATTCTATAGGCGCTTCATCAAAGACTTCTCGAAAACCTCGCAACCGATGTGCCAACTTCTCCAAAAAGATGCAAAATTCGAGTTCAATGCAAAGTGCAAGGAGGCTTTCGACAATCTCAAGGAAAAGCTTTGCTCCGCGCCTATCATCAAGTCGCCAAATTGGGAGCTACCATTCGAAATAATGTGCGACGCTAGTGACACGAGTGTGGGGGCGGTACTTGGCCAAAGAGAAGGAAAAGACCCTCACGTCATCGCCTACGCCTCAAAGTCTCTCGACAATGCCCAACGAAACTACACCACCACCGAAAAGGAACTCCTCGCAATTGTGTTTGCATTGGAGAAATTTCGTTCTTATCTTTTAGGTACGAAAGTGATAGTCTTCTCGGATCACGGAGCGTTGAGACACTTGATGAAGAAGAAGGAATGCAAACCGAGATTGCTCCGATGGATCCTTTTGCTTCAAGAATTCGACCTCGAGATCAAGGACAAAAAGGGATGCGAGAATCTCGTGGCGGATCATTTGAGTCGGCTCCCATTGAAGATTGAAGACCTCGTTCCGATTCGCGAGGAATTCCCCGAGGAACACGTTCTCGCGGCCCAAGTCGAAGCGCCATGGTATGCCGACCTAGCCAACTACATCGTCACGAAGAATTTTCCCCCGAGCTTCTCCAAGGCACAACGCGATAAGATGAAAAGCAACGCTCGATTCTACATTTGGGAAGACCCGATCTTATTTCGAATTTGCACCGACCAAGTAATTTGAAAATGCGTCCACCAAAATGAGGTACAATCTATCCTTTCTTTTTGTCATACATTACAATGTGGTGGACATTTCGGTATCGCACGTACCACACACAAGGTACAAGAATGTGGATTTTATTGGCCAACCTTGCATAAAGACGTTGCGAACTTTGTGAAAGGTTGTGGAAATTGCCAAAAGACGGGGAACTTGAGCCGTAGAAATCAAATGCCCCTCAATTCAATCTATGTGTGTGAACCATTCGATGTTTGGGGCATTGATTTCATGGGCCCGTTTCCATCGTCTTTTGGCTACACTTACATCTTGTTGTGTGTAGATTACGTGACAAAATGGGTGGAGGCGGTACCAACCAAGCATGCGGATTCGAAAACGGTGGTGGACTTCTTGAAGAAAAGCATCTTTCAACGATTCGGTATACCAAGAGTTCTTATAAGCGATCGAGGCTCTCATTTTTGCAATCGATATCTCCAAAGCCTCCTCGAGAAATACCATGTGAGCCATCGAACCTCAACCGCGTATCATCCTCAAACAAACGGCCAAGCGGAGGTTTCGAATCGAGAAATAAAGTCTATTTTGGAGAAGGTGGTGAACCCGACACGAAAGGATTGGAGTACTCGACTCGGCGACGCACTTTGGGCGTACCGTACCGCTTTCAAAACGCCAATAGGTATGACTCCTTTCAAACTCGTGTACGGAAAGGCGTGCCATTTACCGGTCGAGTTAGAGCACAAGGCCTTTTGGGCGATCAAGCAATTTGTCCTCGACTACCCGAAGGACGCATCGGCACGTAAGCTTCAATTACTCGAGCTAGACGAATTCCGGCAAGAGGCCTACGACAATTCGAGTTTGTGCAAGGCAAGGGCCAAAAGATTTCATGACCGAATGATTCAAAAGAAAGATTTTCATGAGGGGGAAAGAGTGTTGTTATTCAACTCTCGTCTCAAACTTTTCCCCGGGAAACTTCGGTCCCGATGGATCGGCCCTTTTGTGGTCACCAATGTGACTACATTTGGGGTTGTCGAAATTCGAAGCGAGGAAACGAACAAAACGTTCAAGGTAAACGGCCATCGACTCAAGCATTACCATGCAAACTTCGAAACCGGGTGGATGGAGGAGCAAGCTCTAGAACCCGACGACACCTCCCAATGATGAGCTCGGCCAAGTCGAGCTCAAGACGTTAAACAAGAGCGCTAGCGAGGGAGGCACGCCCACGCATCAAAGGTTGTATCTCTCTATTATCCCTCTTTTAGGAATTTTCGATTTGTTATACTTGAGGACAAGTAATCTCTAAGTGTGGGGGGGTAACATACAATCTTTGACCTGTATGAGCCCAATTAAAAATTTAAAAATCAGGGAAAATTGAAAATTTTTGATCTGTCCAGCAACTCCGTTGTAACGGACCTCAATGTCCGTTGTAACGGACTATACAGAAATTTAAAATTTTGACTGGCGCCAAGAGTTCCGTTGTAACGGAATGGTATTGCGTTGTAACGGAGAGCCCTCTAAATTCAATTCTCATTCTACGGCTAGTACTCCGTTACGACGGAATACAATTGCGTTACAACGGACCAAAAATAGCGTTGCAACGGACATAAAAAACACAGTAAATTGCGTTGCAACGGTAAATGCCCAAAATTTTCCAGAACTATGTGCGTTGTAACGGACCTCAATGTCCGTTGCAACGGACATACTCAGAATTTTCAAACTAAGCTACGAATAGTTCTCCGTTATAACGCAGTTAGTACGTTGTAACGGACATTATACTGCGTTGTAACGGAATAGTTTCTGGCAAGTTTTCTCTTTTAATTAAAATTTTCGAATATTTAACATTATTTTTGAACCCGGAGCATCAATGATAAATAAGTCAAGCAATAAATGCATAAAAAGATTTTTCTCCACTTCATTGAATTAAAATTGTTGGTTTTTAAACGAATTTTCATTTAACTCTGAATTTCGCTCTCAAAATTGAAAGTTTGCAAAATATTTTAGAGGATTTGGTTATGATTTTGAAGAGATCTATTCGGGGATTCCAGCCCTATTGTTTCAAATTTCACGAGTTTGAAACACTTGATCGATGCGCGGTTCATGCGATACGTTTTAACTCGATTTTCGAACCCGTAATTGATAATTGACTTATGAGTAAGGTTCTTAGCGTGGCCGTTAAAGTACGTTTTGCTAGATTTAAAACATGACCAATTGCACTATGAAATGACCGTTTGTGGGGACCCGTTAGTAGATCAATTATACCCGTTTGTTTAAAAAAAAAAAAAATAAAATAAAAAAAAAAATAAAATAAAATGAAGGTCAAAAGACAACACCGAGAGTAACCTCATTGCATTTCGGTGTAGTGGGGCTTTCGGTTAAAGACTTCATATAAAAAAAAGAGTGAGAAAAGATGAAGGTCAAAATACAACACCGAGAGTAACCTCATTGCATTTCGGTGTAGTGGGGCTTTCGGTTAAAGACTTCCAAAGAGAGAAAGGAAAACGAATGAGCGGGAAAATTGATCGAAAACGGGTATGAACCTTGTACCATTGTACCAAACGTGTTTTAAAATGAATAACTTGCATTTAAGATCATCTAGCAAAACGGGAAATTTTGGCCCGATAATAGCCTTCGAATTGAGTCCTTTTGAGATTGTGGAGTAAAGCAATTCGAAGTAAAAACGTTTAAATCGCTCTTACCGCTTGAGATCGAGTGTCATGAAAAACTCTTATGAAATTTCGAACTAATTTGGAGATCTAATAATGAAAAGACCAATATCATTCTAAATAACTATTGAACTTGATGAAATGAGAGTGAACCATTTGATTCGTGAAATTAGTTTTTGAACCAACAATATAACTTCAACAAAATCTTATGCAATTCTCTCTTATGTTTGACTTTTATACTCTAATTGATCGAGGACGATCAAAGATTTAAGTGTGGGGGTATTTGATGTGAGGCAAATAAGGCACAAATTTAATGCTTAATTTAGGGGTTTTAGCCCTTGTGAAGAACAATTCTATATACTTTATTAATCATATTTGAGATAACATGAATATTTCTTCACTAAGTGTGTTTTACTGCTTAATCACAGGAATTAGAAGGAATTTCTGGGAATTTGGAGAGTGTAGTTGTCTCCAACACGTCAAGAGGAGTAAAAACGATATATTACATCGATATATTCGGTACATGAATGAGACGGGAGGCAAACAATTATCATGATGAAAACTTACACAAAAGTTTACACGAAAACCACTCAACCCTTAGCCCTTATCCTGCCCACCTACCTTTGGTGGGAATTACTTCCTTACCCCCAATCCTCTCCACCAACTCGTGGCCAATAAGAAGACTCCATGAGTGCTATAAATATGACCACAAGGGCCACGAGTTTGGTACGCTCTTTTTACGTCCATTCTCTCTCTCTCTCTCTCTCTCTCTCTCTCTCTCTCTCTCTCTCTCTCTCTCTCTCTCTCTCTCTCCCGTTTAAGCAAGTCCAAGAAACTTTCAAGAACGCGCAAGAATTGCAACTACGAACGATAATTTTTCTAAGATCGGTCACCGAATAGAAGCTCACTTCATTCGGTGAATCGGTTTACACTTCGACTAAGGAAAAGTGTGGAATTAGGGTGAAACTTATTTCATTCGAACTTTCACAAGCGAAGAGTCGAGCTTTCTCGGCGTGATTGGTTGGAAGCTTCTTTTCAATCAACCTTTGCACATCTTGAGCTCACCCAACCGGTACGAAGCTCACTTCTATTGACGGGTGGATCGGTACGAAAGGAAATTGTTGGGCGCATTGACTAGCTCTCTAGCAACTCGAACAACAAGGAAGGCACTCAAGACGAGACTCGGAGCTCTCTTCATCTCTCTAGGTGTTTTCCTTCCTTTCTTGCATTTCTTGTAGCATAAAATTACTTGGATTTGTGTAAATCTTGTTCTTGTTTGAATCCTTTGTTTGCTTGAATGAATCCTTGTTAATTGAATTGAATCTTTGTTCTAAACTTGTTCTTTTACTTGATCTTTTGCTCTCAATTTCTGCCTTAAACTTAGTTCAAATTTCCATTAATTCAATCCCAAAACAAACCATCAAACTGCTCCCAATTCAAATCTCAAACTTAATTCCAGAACTACTTCCGTTATAACGGACACAATTTGCGTTACAACGGACTGGACGGTTGGTCCTTTAATATTCAGTTGGTTATACTTCCGTTGTAACGCACATACATGTCCGTTGTAACGGACTAGTGAGGATTTTCACGCAAGAGGCTCAATACAAGTGCGTTATAACAGACATAAGGGTCCGTTGCAACGGATTAACCAATCCGTTGCAACGCAACCACTGTTCGTTATAACGGACAAGTATAGTGCGTTATAACGGAGTTTCATCCGTTGTAACGGACGTTCATCTCACACTTAGCGCAGAAATTTCACTCAAGTCCGTTGTAACGGAACCCACTTCCGTTGTAACGGACTATCTTCTGTGAATTTTCTTCGTTATTTCTCATCCATTTTGATCCAAATTTTGACGCAATTGCTCCCCGTGGAACGAATCTATACATTTGCCACTGTACAAACTTAGATTACAAATTTTGTTGATTGTTCGGGGTTTTACCACAACGATATTTTACACCACAAAAACCCGCTCATCAAATGGAAAAACAGAAGTCTAGCACCTTCAAAAAAATTCAATTACAATTTTTTTTTTTAAAATGTTAAAATTAAAGTATATCACAATCAAAATACTCAATTTTCATGTCGTGCTCAAAATACTCGGTAAATGAAGACTAACACACACAAATTTCAATTTTTCCAAAATATTCTTAAAAATGAAAAAACTGAAATCTAACAACTTCAAAAAATTCAATGAAGATAATATTTTAAAAAATGTCAAATTTGAAGTGTAACACAAGCAAAGAACTCAATTTTCATATCGTACTCAAAATACTTCATAATTGAAGACTAACACACACAAATCTTAACCTTTTAAAAAAATTCTTAAAAATCCAAAAACTGAAGTCCAACACCTTCAAAAAACTCAATGAATCTAGTTTTTTTAAAAAAATGTTAAATTTGAAATGTAACACAAGAAAAATACTCAATTTTCATATCGTACTCAAAATACTCCATAATTGAAGACTAAAACACAAATTTTAATTTTTTAAACAAATTCTTTAAACTGGAAAAACTGAAGTCTAACACCTTCAAAAAATTCAATTAAGAAGTTTTTTTAAAAATTGTTAAAATATAAGTGTAACACAAGCAAAATACTCAATTTTCATGTCGTACTCAAAATACTCCGTAATCGAAGACTAGCACACACAAATTTCAATTTTTTTCAAAAATTTCTTACGAATGCAAAAACTGAAGTCTAACACCTTAAAAAAATTCAATTATGAATTTTTTTTCAAAATTGTTAAAATTGAAGTATATCATAAGCAAAATACTCAATTTTCATGTCGTACTCAAAATACTCCGTAATTGAAGACTAACACACACAAATTTCAATTTTTTCAACAATTTCTTAAAAATGCAATAACTGAAGTCTAACACCATAAAAAAAAAATTCAATTAAGATGTTTTTATAAAAATTGTTAAAATTTAATTGTAACACAGAGAAAAATACTCAATTTCCGTGTCGTACTCAAAATACTCCGTAATTGAAGACTAACACACACAAATTCCAATTTTTTCAAAAAAATATTATAAATGGAAAAACTGAAGTCTAACACCTTCAAAAAATTCAATTAAGATTATTTTTTAAAATTTTTTAAAATTGAAGTGTAACACAAACAAAATATTCAATTTTCATGTCGTACTCAAAATACTTCGTAATTGAAGACTAACACACACAAATTAAAAATTTTTCAACAATTTCTTAAAAATGCAAAAACAGAAGTCTAACACCATAAAAAAAAAAAATTCAATTAAGAAGTTTTTATAAAAATTGTAAAAATTTAATTGTAACACAACACAAATACTCAATTTTCGTGTCGTACTCAAAATACTCCGTAATTGAAGACTAACACACGCAAATTCCAATTTTTTTAAATTTTTTTTAAAAATGCAAAAACTGAAGTCTAACAACTTCAAAAAATTGAATCAAGATATTTTTTAAAAAATGTCAAATTAGAAGTGAAACACAACCAAAATACTCAATTTTCATATCGTACTCAAAATACTTCATAATTGAAGACAAACACACACAAATTTTAATCTTTTAAAAAAATACTTAAAAATCCAAAAATTGAAGTCCAACATCTTAAAAAAAATTCTATTAAGATATTTTTTTAAAAAATGTTAAAATATGAGTGTAACACAAGCGAAATACTAAACTTTCAAGTCGTACTCAAAATACTCCGTAATTGAAGACTATAACACACAAATTTCAATTTTTTCCAAAATTTCTTAAAAATGCAAAAAACTGAAGTCTAACACCTTAAAAAAAAATTCAATTAAGATATTTTTCAAAAAAATGTTAAAATTGAAGTGTAACTCAAGAAAAATACTCTATTTTCATGTCGTACTCAAAATACTCCGAAATTGAAGACTAACAGACACAAATGTCAATTTTTTCAAAAAATTCTTACAAATGCAAAAACTGAAGTCTAACACATTCAAAAAATTCAATTATGATTTTTTTTTAAAAAATGTTAAAATTGAAGTATATCACAATCAAATTACTCAATTTTCATGTCTTGCTCACAATACTCGGTAATTGAAGACTAACACACACAAATTTCAATTTTTTCAAAACATTCTTAAAAATACAAAAACTGAAGTCTAACAACTTCAAAAAATTCAATGAAGATAATTTTTAAAAAAATGTTAAATTTGAAATGTAACACAAGGAAAATACTCAATTTTCATATCGTACTCAAAATATTCCATAATTGAAGACTAACACACACAAATTTTAATTTTTTAAAAAAATTCTTCAAAATGCAAAAACTGAAGTCTAACACCTTCAAAAAATTCAATTAAGATATTTTTTTAAAAATTGTTAAAATGTAAGTGTAACACAAGCAAAATACTCAATTTTCATGTCGTACTCAAAATACTCCGTAATCGAAGACTAGCACACACAAATTTCAATTTTTGTCAAATATTTCTTGACAATGCAAAAACTGAAGTCTAAAACCTTCAAAAAATTCAATTATGAATTTTTAAAAAAAAATGTTAAAATTGAAGTATATCATAAGCAAAGTACTCAATTTTCATGTCGTACTCAAAATACTCCGTAATTGAAGACTAACACACACAAATTTAAATTTTTTCAAAAATTTCTAAAAAATGCAAAAACAGAAGTCTAACAACTTCAAAAAATTCATTTAAGATATTTTTTATAAAAATGTTAAAATTGAAGTGTAACACAAGAAAAATACTCAATTTTCATGTCGTACTCAAAATACTCCGTAATTGAAGACTAACACACACAAATTTCATTTTTTTCAAAAAATTCTTAAAAATGCAAAAACTGAAGTCCAACACCTTGAAAAAAATTCAATTATGAATTTTTTTAAAAAATTGTTGAAATGTAAGTGTAACAGAAGCAAAATACTCAATTTTCATGTCGTACTCATAATGCTCCGTAATTGAAGACTAACACACACAAATTTCAATTTTTTCAACAATTTCTTAAAAATGCAAAAAACTGAAGTCCAACACCTTAATAAAATTCAATTAAGATATTTTTTAAAAAAATGTTAAAATTGAAGGGTAACACAAGAAAAATACTCTATTTTCATGTCGTACTCAAAATACTCCGAAATTGAAGACTAACACACACAAATGTCAATTTTTTCAAAAATTTCTTACAAATACAAAAACTGAAGTCTATCACCTTAAAAAAATTCAATTATGATATTTAAAAAAAAAAACGTTAAAATTGAAGTGTAACACAAGAAAAATACTCAATTTTCATGTCGCACTCAAAATACTCCGAAATTGAAGACTAACACACACAAATTTCAATTTTTATCTAAACTTTCTTAAGAATGCAAAAACTGAAGTCTAACACTTTCAAAAAAATTCAATTATGATTTTTTTTTAAAAATTGTTAAAATTGAAGTATATCGTAAGCAAAGTACTCAATTTTCATGTCGTACTCAAAATACTCCGTAATTGAAGACTAACACACACAAATTTTATTTTTTAAAAAACATTCTTCAAAATGTAAAAACTGAAGTCCAACACCTTCAAAAAACGCAATTAAGATATTTTTTTTTAAAAAAATGTTAAAATGTTAGTGTAACACAAGCAAAATACTCAATTTTCACGTCGTACTCAAAATACTCCGTAATCGAAGACTAACACACAAAAATTTCTTAAGGATGCAAAAACTGAAGTCTAACACCTTCAAAAATATTCAATTATGAATTTAAAAAAAAAAATGTTAATATTGAAGTATATCACAAGCAAAATACTCAATTTTCAAGTTGTGCTTAAAATACTCGGTAATTTAAGACTAACACACAGAAATTTCAATTTTTTCAAAGCATTCTTAAAAATGCAAAAACCGAAGTCTAACCCCTTCAAAAAAATTCAATTCGAAATTTTTTTTAAAAATTGTTAAAATGTAAGAGTAACAGAAGCAAAATACTCAATTTTCATGTCGTACTCAAAAGACTCCGTAATTGAAGACTAACACACACAAATTTCAATTTTTTTCAAAACTATCTTAAAAATGCAAAAATGAAGTCTAACACCTTAAAAAAATTCAATTAAGACATTTTTTAAAGAAAACGTAAAAATTGAAGTGTAACACAAGAAAAATACTCAATTTTCAAGTCGTCCTTAAAATACTCCGAAATTAAATACTAACAAACACAAATTTAAATTTTTTCAAAAATTTCTTACAAATGCAAAAACTGAAATCTAACACCTTAAAAAAAATTCAATTATGATATTTTTTAATAAAATGTAAAAATTGAAGTGTAACACAACAAAAATACTCAATTTTCGTGAGGAACTTAAAATACTCCGAACACACACAAATTTCAATTTTTTCAAAAATATCTTAAAAATGCAAAAACATAAGTCCAACACCTTCAAAAAATTCAATTAAGTTATTTTGTAAAAATTGTTAAAATTTAAGTGTAACAAAAAAAAAATACTCAATTTTCGTGTCGTACTTAAAATACTACGAAATTTAAGACTAACACACCTAAATTTCAATTTTTTAAAAAATTTCTTAAAAATGCAAAAATGAAGTCTAACACCTTAAAAAAATTCAATTAAGATATTTTTTAAAAAAATCCTAAAAATTGAAGTGTAACACAAGAAAAATACTCAATTTTCATGTCGTACTCAAAATACTCCGAAATTGAAGACTAACACACACAAATTTCAATTTTTACAAAAATTTCTTAGAAATACAAAAACTGAAGTCTAACACCTTAAAAAAATTCAATTATGATATTTAAAAAAAAAACGTTAAAATTGAAGTGTAACACAAGAAAAATACTCAATTTTCATGTCGCACTCAAAATACTCCGAAATTGAAGACTAACACACACAAATTTCAATTTTTTCAAAAATTTCTTACAAATGCAAAAACTGAAGTCTAACACCTTCAAAAAATCAATTATGGATTTTTTTTTAAAAATTTTAAAATTGAAATATACCACAAGCAAAATACTCAATTTTCTAGTCTTGCTCACAATACTCGGTAATTGAAGACTATCACACACAAATTTCAATTTTTTCAAAACATTCTTAAAAATGTAAAAACTAAAGTCTAACAACTTCAAAAAATTCAATGAAGATAATTTAAAAAAAAATGTTAAATTTGTAATGTAACACAAGCAAAATACTAAATTTTCATATCGTACTCAAAATACTCAGTAATTGAAGACTAACACACACAAATTTCAATTTTTTCAAAACATTCTTAAAAATATAAAAACCGAAGTCTAACACCTTCAAAAAAAATTCAATTATGAATTTTTTTAAAAAATTGTTAAAATGTAAGTGTAACAGAAGCAAAATACTCAATTTTCATGTCCTACTCAAAATACTCCGTAATTGAAGACTAACACACACAAATTTCATTTTTTTTCAAAACTTTCTTAAAAATGCAAAAATGAAGTCTAACACCTTAAAAAAATTCAATTAAGACATTTTTTAAAGAAAACGTAAAAATTGAAGTGTAACAAAAGAAAAATACTCAATTTTCAAGTCGTACTTAAAATACTCCGAAATTGAAGACTAACAAACACAAATTTGAATTTTTTCAAAAATTTCTTACAAATGCAAAAACTGAAGTCTAACACCTTAAAAAAAAATTCAATTATGATATTTAAAGAAAAAACGTTAAAATTGAAGTGTAACACTAGAAAAATACTCAATTTTCATGTCGTAATCAAAATACTCCGAATTTGAAGACTTAACACACACAAATTTCAATTTTTTCAAAAATTTCTTAGAAATACAAAAACTGAAGTCTAACACCTTAAAGAAATTCAATTATGATATTTTTTTAAAAAATTATTAAAATGTAAGAGTAATAGAAGCAAAAAGCTCAATTTTCATGTCGTACTCAAAATACTCCGTAATTGTAGACTAACACACACAAATTTCAATTTTTTTCAAAACTTTTTTAAAAATGCAAAAATGAAGTCTAACACCTTACAAAAATTCAATTAAGGCATTTTAAAAAAAAAATTGAAGTGTAACACAAGAAAAATACTCAATTTTCATGTCGTACTCAAAATACTCCGAAATTGAACACTAACAAACACAAATTTCAATTTTTTCAAAAATTTCTTAAGGATGCAAAAACTGAAGTCTAACTCCTTCAAAAAAATTCAATTATAAATTAAAAAAAAAATGTTAATATTGAAGTATAACACAAGCAAAATACTCAATTTTCATGTTGTGCTTAAAATACTCGGTAATTGAAGACTAAGACACACAAATTTCAATTTTTTCAAAACATTCTTAAAAATGCAAAAACCGAAGTCTAACACTTTCAAAAAATTCAATTATGATATTTTTTTATAAAATGTAAAATTGAAGTGTAACACAAGCAAAATACTCAATTTTCATGTCGTACTCAAAATACTACGTAATTGAAAAACAAATACACATGAAGTTAAATTTTTTCATAAATTTCTTAAAAATGCAAAAACAGAAGTCTAAAAACTTCAAAAATATCCAATTAAGGTATTTTTGTAAAAATTGTTAAAATTTAAGTGTAACACAACAAAAATACTCAATTTTCGTGACGTACTTAAAATACTCCGAACACACACAAATTTCAATTTTTTCACAAATTTCTTAAAAATGCAAAAACTGAAGTCTAACACCTTAAAAAAATTGAATTAAGGTATTTTTTAAAAAAAAATTAAAATTGAAGTGTAACACAAGAAAATTACTCAATTTTCATGTCGTACTCAAAATACTCCGAAATTGAAGATTAACACACACAAATTTCAATTTTTTCAAAAATTTCTAAGAAATACAAAAACTGAAGTCTAACACCTTAAAAAAATTCAATTATGATATTTTTTAAAAAAAATGTTAAAATTGAAGTGTAACACAAGAAAAATACTCAATTTTCATGTCGTACTCAAAATACTCCGAAATTGAAGACTAACACACACAAATTTCAATTTTTTTCAAAAATTTCTTACAAATACAAAAACTGAAGTCTAACACCTTCAAAAAAATCAATGAAGATAATTTAAAAAAAAATGTTAAATTTGTAATGTAACACAAGCAAAATACTCAATTTTCATATCGTACTCAAAATACTCCATAATTGAAGACTAACACACACAAATTTTATGTTTTAAAAAAAATTCTTAAAAATGCAAAAACAGAAGTCTAACGCCTTAAAAAAATTCAATTATGATATTTTTTTATAAAATGTAAAACTGAAGTGTAACACAAGCAAAATACTAAATTTTCATGTCGAACTCAAAATACTCCGTAATTGAAAAACAAACACACACACAAAGTTAAATTTTTTCAAAAATATCTAAAAAATGCTAAAACATAAGTCCAACACCTTCAAAAAGTCAATTAAGATATGTTTGTAAAAATTGTTAAAATTTAAGTGTAACACAACAAAAATACTCAATTTTCGTGTCGTACTTAAAATACTCCCAAATTGAAGACTAACACACATAAATTTCAATTTTTTCAAAAATTTCTTAAAAATGCAAAAATGAAGTCTAACACCTCAAAAAAATTCAATTAAGATATTTTTTAAATAAAACGTAAAAATTGAAGTGTAACACAAGAAAAATACTCAATTTTCATGTCGTACTCAAAATACTCCGAAATTGAAGACTAACACACACAAATTTCAATTTTTTCAAAAACGTCTTGGAAATACAAAAACTGAAATCTAACACCTTAAAAAAATTCAATTATGATATTTAAAAAAAAAAACATTTAAATTTATGTGTAACACAAGAAAAATACCCAATTTTCTTGCCGTACTCAAAATACTCCGAAATTGAAGACTAACACACACAAATTTCAATTTTTTCAAAAATTTCTTACAAATGCAAAAACTGAAGTCTAACACCTTCAAAAAATTCAATTATGAAATTTTTTCAAAAAATGTTAAAATTGAAGTATATCACAAGCAAAATACTCTATTTTCAAGTCTTGCTCACAATACTCGGTAATTGAAGACAAACACACACAAATTCCAATTTTTTCCAAAAATTCTTAAAAATGTAAAAAACTGAAGTCTAACAACTTCAAAAAATTCAATGAAGCTAATTTTTTAAAAAATGTTAAATTTGAAATGTAACACAATCAAAATACTCAATTTTCAAGCCGTGCTTAAAATACTCAGTAATTGAAGACTAACACACACAAATTTCAATTTTTTCAAAACATTCATAAAAATGCAAAACCCGAAGTCTTAACACCTTCAAAAAATTCAATTAAGATATTTTTGTAAAAAATGTTAAAATTTAAGTGTAACACTACGAAAATACTCATTTTTCGTGTCGTAATTAAAATATTCCGAAATTGAAGACTAAGACACATAAATTTCAATTTTTTCAAAAATTTCTAAAAAATGCAAAAATGAAGTGTAACACCTTAAAAAAATTCAATTAAGACATTTAAAAAAAAAACGTAAAAATTGAAGTGTAACACAAGAAAAATACTCAATTTTCATGTCGTACTCAAAATACTCCGAAATTGAAGACTAACACACACAAATTTCAATTTTTTCAAAAAATTGTTAGAAATACAAAAACTGAAGTCTAACACCTTAAAAAGAAATTCAATTATGATATTTTTTAAAAAAAACGTTAAAATTGAAGTGTAACACAAGAAAAATACTCAATTTTCATGTCGTAATCAAAATACTCCGAAATTGAAGACTAACGCACACAAATTTCAATTTTTTCAAAAATTTGTTACAAAAGCAAAAACTGAAGTCTAACACCATCAAAAAATTCAATTATGCAATTTTTTTAAAAAAATGTTAAAATTGAAGTATATCACAAGCAAAATACTCAATTTTCAAGTCTTGCTCACAATACTCGATAATTGAAGACTAACACACACAAATTCCAATTTTTTCAAAACATTCTTAAAAATGTAAAAACTCAAGTCTAACAACTTCAAAAAATTCAATGAAGATAATTTTTCAAAAAATGTTAAATTTGAAATGTAACACAAGCAAAATACTCAATTTTCATATCGTACTCAAAATACTCCATATTTGAAGTCTAACAAACACAAATTTTACTTTTTTAAAAAAATTCTTCAAAATGCAAAAACTGAAGTCTAACACCTTCATAAAATTCAATAAAGATATTTTTGTTAAAATTGTTAAAATTAAGTGTAAGACAACAAAAATACTCAATTTTCGTGTCGTAATTAAAATATTCCGAAATTGAAGACTAACACACATAAATTTCAATTTTTTCAATAATTTCTTAAAAATGCAAAAATGAAGTCTAACACCTTAAAAAAATTCAATAAAGACATTTTTTAAAAAAAACCTAAAAATTGAAGTGTAACACAAGAAAAATACTCAATTTTCATGTCGTACTCAAAATACTCCGAAATTGAAGAGTAACACACACAAATTTCAATTTTTTCAAATATTTCTTAGAAATGCAAAAACTGAAGTCTAACACCTTAAAAAAAAATTCAATTATGATATTTAAAAAAAAAACATTAAAATTGAAGTGTAACACAAGAAAAATACTCAATTTTCAAGTCGTACTCAAAATACTCCGAAATTGAAGACTAACACACAAAAATTTCAACTTTTTCAAAAATTTCATAGAAATGCAAAAACTGAATTCTATCACCTTAAAAAAATTCAATTATGATATTTTTTTTTAAAAAACGTTAAAATTGAAGTGTAATACAAGAAAAATACTCAATTTTCATGTCGTAATCAAAATATACCGAAATTGAAGACTAACAAACACAAATTTCCATTTTTTCAAAAATTTCTTACAAATGCAAAAACTGAAGTCTAACCTTAAAAAAAATTCAATTATGAAATTTTTTTAAAAAATGTTAAAATTGAAGTATTACACAAGCAAAACACTCAATTTTCAAGTCTTGCTCACAATACTCGGTAATTGATGACTAACACACACAAATTCCAATTTTTTCAAAACATTCTTAAAAATGTAAAAACTGAAGTCTAACAACTTCAAAAATTTCAATGAAGATAATTTTTTAAAAAATGATAAATTTGAAATGTAACACAAGCAAAATACTCAATTTTCATATAGAACTTAAAATACTCCATAATTGAAGACTAAGACACACAAATTTCATTTTTTAAAAACAATTCTTCAAAATGAAAAAACTGAAGTCTAACACCTTCAAAAAATTCAATTAAGATATTTTTTTAAAATTGTTAAAATGTAAGTGTAACACAAGCAAAATACTCAATTTTCATGTCGTACTCAAAATACTCCGTAATCGAAGACTAACACACACAAATTTCAATTTTTTTCAAAATTTTCTTAAGGATACAAAACTGAAGTCTAACACCTTCAAAAAAATTCAATTATGAATTTTTTTTTAAAAAATGTTAAAATTGAAGTATATCACAAGCAAAATACTCAGATTTCTAGTCGTGCTTAAAATACTCTGTAATTGAAGACTAACAAACACAAATTTAAATTTTTTCAAAACATTCTTAAAAATGCAAAAACCGAAGTCTAACACCTTCAAAACTATTCATTTATGAATTTTTTTTAAAAATTGTTAAATTGTAAGTGTAACAGAAGCAAAATACTCAATTTTCATGTCGTACTCAAAATACTCCGTAATTGAAGACTAACACACACAAATTTCATTTTTTTTCAAAACTTTCTTAAAAATGTAAAAATGAAGTCTAACACCTTAAAAAAATTCAATTAAGACCTTTTAAAAAAAAACGTAAAAATTGAAGTGTAACGCAAGAAAAATACTCAATTTTCATGTCGTACTCAAAATACTTCGAAATTGAAGACTAACACAGACAAATTTCAATTTTTTCAAAAATATCTAACAAATGCAAAAACTGAAGTCTAACTCCTTAAAAAAAATTCAATTATGATATTTCTTAAAAAAAACGTTAAAATTGAAGTGTAACACAAGAAAAATACTCAATTTTCATATCATAATCAAAATACTCCGAAATTGAAGACTAACAACTTCAAAAAATTCAATAATGAAATTTTTTAAAAAAATGTTAAAATTGAAGTGTAACACAAGAAAAATACTCAATTTTCATATCGTAATCAAAATACTCCGAAATTGAAGTCTAACACCTTCAAAAAATTCAATTATGAAATTTTTTTTAAAAATGATAAAATTGAATTACATCACAAGCAAAATACTCAATTTTCAAGTCTAGCTCACAATACTCGGTAATTGAAGACTAACACACACAAATTCCAATTTTTTCAAAACATTCTAAAAAATGTAAAAATTGAAGTCTAACTACTTCCACAAATTCAATGAAGATAATTTTTAAAAAAATGTTAAATTTGAAATGTAACACAAGCAAAATACTCAATTTTCGTATCGTACTCAAAATACTCCATAATTGAAGAATAAGACACACAAATTTTATTTTTAAAAAAAAATTCTTCAAAATGCAAAAACTGAAGTCTAACACCTTCAAAAAATTCAATTAAGATATTTTTTTAAAATTGTTAAAATGTAAGTGTAACACAAGCAAAATACTCAATTTTCATGTCGTACTCAAAATACTCCGTAATGGAAGACTAACAAACGCAAATTTCAATTTTTTTCAAAAATTTCTTAAGGATACAAAAACTGAAGTATAACACCTTCAAAAAAATTCAATTATAAATTTTTTTTTAAAAAATATTAAAATTGAAGTATATCACAAGCAAAATACTCAATTTTCAAGTCGTGCTTAAAATACTCGGTAATTGAAGACTAACACACACAAATTACAATTTTTTCAAAACATTCTTAAAAATGCAAAAAACGAAGTTTAACACCTTCAAAAAAATTCAATTATGAATTTTTTTAAAAATTGTTCAAATGTAAGTGTAACAGAAGCAAAATACTCAATTTTCATGTCGTACTCAAAATACTCCGAAATTGAACACTAGCACACACACATTTCAATTTTTTTCAAAACTTTCTCAAAAATGCAAAAATGAAGTCTAACACCTTAAAAAATTCAATGAAGACATTTTTTAAAAAAAACGTAAAAATTGAAGTGTAACGCAAGAAAAATACTCAATTTTCATTTCGTACTCAAAATACTCCGAAATTGAACATTAACACACACAAATTTCAATTTTTTCAAAATTTTTTTACAAATGCAAAAACTGAAGTCTAATACCTTAAAAAAATTCAATTATGATATTTCTTAAAAAAAACGTTAAAATTGAAGTGTAACACAAGAAACATACTCAATTTTCATGTTGTAATCAAAATACTCCGAAATTGAAGACTAACACCTTCAAAAAATTCAATTATGATATTTTTCTAAAAAAACGTTAAAATTGAAATGTAACACAAGAAAAATACTCAATTTTCATGTCGTAATCAAAATACTACGAAATTGAAGACTAACACACACAAATTTCAATTTTTTCAAAAATTTCTTACAAATGCAAAAACTGAAGTCTAACACCTTCAAAAAATTCAATTATGAAATTTTTTTAAAAAATGTTAAAATTGAAGTATATCACAAGAAAAATACTTAATTTTCAAGTCTTGCTCACAATACTCGCTAATTGAAGACTAACACACACAAATTTCAATTTTTTCAAAACATTCTTAAAAATGTAAAAACTGAAGTCTAACAACTTCAAAAAATTCAATGAAGATAATTTTTAAGAAAATGTTAAATTTGAAATGTAACACAAGCAAAATATTCAATTTTCATATCGTACTCAAAATACTCCATAATTGAAGACTAACACACACAAATTATATTTTTTAAATTAAATTCTTCAAAATGCAAAAACTGAAGTCTAACACCTTCAAAAAATTCAATTAAGATATTTTTTGAAATTTTTTTAAATGTAAGTGTAACACAAGCAAAGTACTCAATTTTCATGTCGTACTCAAAATACTCCGTAATCGAAGACTAACACACACAAATTTCAATTTTATCCAAAAATTTCGTAAGAATGCAAAAACTGAAGTCTAACATCTTCAAAAAAATTCAATTATGAATTTTTTTTAAAAAAATGTTAAAATTGAAGTATATCACAAGCAAAATACTCTATTTTCAAGTCGTGCTTTAAATACTCGGTAATTGAAGACTAGCACACACAAATTTCAATTTTTTTTCTAAACTTTCTTAAAAATGCAAAAACAGAAGTCTAACACCTTCAAAAAAATTCAATTATGAATTTTTTTTAATAATTGTTAAAATGTAAGTGTAACAGAAGCAAAATACTCAATTTTCATGTCGTACTCAAAGTACTCCGTAATCGAAGACTAACACACAGAACTTTCAATTTTTTTCAAAACATTCTCAAAAATGCAAAAACAGAAGTTTAACACCTTAAAAAAAATTCATTATGATATTTAAAAAAAAAACGCTAAAATTGAAGTGTAACTCAAGAAAAATACTCAATTTTCATGTCGTAATCAAAATACTCCGAAATTGAAGACTAACACACACAAATTTCAATTTTTTCAAGAATTTCTTAAAAATGCAAAAACTGAAGTCTAACACCTTCAAAAAAAATCCAATTATCACAAGCAAAATACTCAATTTTCAAGTCTTGCTCACAATACTCGGTAATTGAAGACTAACACACACAAATTCCAATTTTTTCAAAACATTCTTAAAAATGTAAAAACTGAAGTCTAATGACTTCAAAATATTCAATGAAGATAATTTTTAAAAAAATGTTAAATTTGAAATGTAACACAAGCAAAATACTCCGTAATTTGAAATGTAACACAAGCAAAAAATTAAATTATGATTTTTTTAATAAAATTGTTAAATTGAAGTGTAACACAAGCAAAATACTCAATTATCATGTCGTACTAAAAATACTCCGTAATTGAAGACTAGCACACACAAATTTCAATTTTTTTCTAAACTTTCTTAAAAATGCAAAAATAGAAGTCTAACACCTTCAAAAAATTGAATTATGATAATTTTTTATAAAATGTAAAAATGAAGTCTAACACCTTAAAAAAATTAAATTAAGACATTTTTTAAAAAAAACGTAAAAATTGAAGTGTGACACAAGAAAAATACTCAATTTTCATGTCGTACTCAAAATAGTCCGAAATTGAAGACTAACACACACAAATTTCAATTTTTTCAAAAATTTCTTACAAATGCAAAAACTGAAGTCTAACACCTTAAAAAAAATTCAATTATGATATTTCTTAAAAAAAACAGAAAAATTGAAGTGTAACACAAGAAACATACTCAATTTTCATGTCGTACTCAAAATACTCCGAAATTGAAGACTAACACACACAAATTTCAATTTTTTCAAAAATTTCTTAGTAATACAAAAACTGAAGTCTAATACCTTAAAAAAAATTCAATTAAGACATTTTATAAAAAAAACATAAAAATTGAAGTGTACTACAAGAAAAATACTCAAGTTTAATGTCGTACTCAGAATACTCCGAAATTGAAGACTAACACACACAAATTTCAATTTTTTCAAAAATTTCTTAGAAAGGCAAAAACTGAAGTCTAACACCTTAAAAAAAATTCAATTATGATATTTTTTTTAAAAAACGTTAAAATTGAAGTGTAACACAAGAAAAATACTCAATTTTCATGTCGTACTCAAAATACTCCGAAATTGAAGACTAACACACCAAAATTTCAATTTTTTCAAAAATTTCTTAGAAAGGCAAAAACTGAAGTCTAACACCTTAAAAAAATTCAATTATGATATTTTGTTTAAAAAATGTTAAAATTGAAGTGTAACACAAGAAAAATACTCAATTTTCATGCCGTAATCAAAATACTCCGAAATTGAAGACTAACACACACAAATTTCAATTTTTTCAAAAATTTCTTACAAAGCAAAAACTGAAGTCTAACACCTTCAAAAAATTCAATTATGAAATTTTTTTAAAAAATGTTAAAATTGAAGTACATCACAAGCAAAATTCTCAATTTTCAAGTCTTGCTCACAATACTTGGTAATTGAAGACTAACACACACAAATTCCAATTTTTTCAACACATTATGAAAAATCAAAAAACTGAAGTCTAACAACTTCAAAAAATTCAATGAAGATAATTATTTAAAAAATGTTAAATTTGAAATGTAACACAAGCAAAATACTCAATTTTCATATCGTACTCAAAATACTCCATAATAAAAGACAAACACACACAAATTTTATTTTTTTAAAAAAATTCTTCAAAATGCAAAAACTGAAGTCTAACACCTTCAAAAAATTAAATTAAGTTCTTTTTTTTAAATTGTTAAAATGTTAGTGTAACACAAGCAAAATACTCAATTTTCATGTCGTACTCAAAATACTCCGTAATCGAAGACTAACACACACAAATTTCAATTTTTTTCAAAACATTCTTAAAAATGTAAAAAGCGAAGTCTAACAACTTCAAAAAATTCAATGAAGATAATTTTTAAAAAAATGTTAAACTTGAAATGTAACACAAGCAAAATACTCAATTTTCATATCGTACTCAAAATACTCCATAATTGAAGACTAACACACACAAATTTTATTTTTTAAAAAAAAATCTTCAAAATGCAAAAACTGAAGTCTAACACCTTCAAAAAATTCAATTAAGATATTTTTTTAAAATTGTTAAAATGTTAGTGTAACACAAGCAAAATACTTAATTTTTATGTTGTACTAAAAATGCTCCGTAATCGAAGACTAACACACACAAATTTCAATTTTTTTCAAAAAATTTCTTAAGGATGCAAAAACTGAAGTTCAACACCTTCAAAAAAATTCAATTATGAATAATTTTTAAAAAATGTTAAAATTGAAGTATATCACAAGCAAAATACTCAATTTTCAAGTCGTGCTTAAAATACTCAGTAATTGAAGACTAACACACACAAATTTCAATTTTTTCAAAACATTCTTACAAATGCAAAAACCGAAGTCTAACACCTTCAAAAAAATTCAATTCTGAAATTTGTTTAAAATTTTTTAAAATGTAAGTGTAACAGAAGCAAAATACTCAATTTAAATGTCGCACTCAAAATACTCAGTAATTGAAGACTAACACACACAAATTTCAATTTTTTTCAAAACTTTCCTAAAAATGCAAAAATGAAGTCTAACCACCTTAAAAAAATTAAATTAAGACATTTTTAAAAAAAACGTAAATATTGAAGTGTAACACAAGAAAAATACTCAATTTTCATGTCGTACTCAAAATACTCCGAAATTGAAGACTAACACACACAAATTTAAATTTTTTCAAAAATTTCTTACAAATGCAAAAACTGAAGTCTAACACCTTAAAAAAAAATTCAATTATGATATTTCTTAAAAAAAACGTAAAAATGTAAGTGTAACACAAGAAAAATACTCAATTTTCATGTCGTACTCAAAATAATCCGAAATTGAAGACTAACACACACAAATTTCAATTTTTTCAAAAATTTCTTAGTAATACAAAAACTGAAGTCTAACACCTTAAAAAAAATTCAATCAAGACATTTTTTAAAAAAAACATAAAAATTGAAGTGTACCACAAGAAAAATAGTCAAGTTTCATGTCGTACTCAAAATACTCCGAAATTGAAGACTAACACACACAAATTTCAATTTTTTCAAAAATTTCTTAGAAAAGCAAAAACTGAAGTGTAACACCTTAAAAAAAATTCAATTATGATATTTTTTTTAAAAAACGTTAAAATTGAAGTGTAACACAAGAAAAATACCCAATTTTCATGCCGTAATCAAAATACTCCGAAATTGAAGACTAACACACACAAATTTCAATTTTTTCAAAAGTTTCTTACAAAGCAAAAACTGAAGTCTAACACCTTCAAAAAATTCAATTAGGAATTTTTTTTTAAAAATGTTAAAATTGAAGTACATCACAAGAAAAATACTCAATTTTCAAGTCTTGCTCACAATACTCGGTAATTGAAGACTAACACACACAAATTCCAATTTTTTCAACACATTCTAAAAAATCAAAAAACTGAAGTCAAACAACTTCAAAAAATTCAATTAAGATATTTTTGTAAAAATTGTTAAAATTTAAGTGTAACACGACAAAAATACTCAATTTTCTTGTCGTAATTAAAATATTCCGAAATTCAAGACTAACACACATAAATTTCAATTTTTTCAAAAATTTCTTAAAAATGCAAAAATGAAGTCTAACACCTTAAATAATTCAATTAAGACATTTTAAAAGAAATATAATAATTGAAGTGTACCACAAGAAAAATACTCAATTTTCATGTCGTACTCAAAATACTCCGAAATTGAAGACTACGACACACAAATTTTAATTTTTTCAAAAATTTCTTACAAATGCAAAAACTGAAGTGTAACACCTCCAAAAAATTCAATTATGAAATTTTTTAAAAAAATGTTAAAATTGTAGTATATCACAAGCAAAATACTCTATTTTCAAGTCTTGCTCACAATACTCGTTAATAGAAGACTAACACACACAAATTCCATTTTTTTCAAAACATTCTTAAAAATGTAAAAATTCAAGTCTAACAACTTCAAAAAATTCAATGAAGATAATTTTTTTAAAAATGTTAAATTTGAAATGTAACACAAGCAAAATACTCAATTTTCAAGTTGTGCTTCAAATACTCAGTAATTGAAGACTAACACACACAAATTTCAATTTTTTTCAAAACATTCTTAAAAATGCAAAAAACCGAAGTCTAACACCTTAAAAAAAATTCAATTAATATATTTTTGTAAAAATTCTTAAAATTTGAGTGTAACACAACAGAAATACTCAATTTTCGTATCGTAATTAAAATATTCCGAAATTGAAGACTAACACACATATATTTCAATTTTTAAAAAAATTTATTAAATATGCAAAAATGAAGTCTAACACCTTAAAAAAAATTCAATTAAGACATTTTTTAAAAAAAACGTAAAAATTGAAGTGTAACACAAGAAAAATAATCAATTTTCACGTCATACTCAAAATACTCCGAAATTTAAGACTAACACACACAAATTTCAATTTTTTCAAACATTTCTTAGAAATGCAAAAACTGAAGTCTAACACTTTAAAAAAATTCAATTAAGATATTTTTTTAAAAAAACGTTAAAATTGAAGTGTAACACAAGAAAAATACTCAATTTTCATGTCGTACTCAAAATACTCCGAAATTGAAGACTAACAGACACAAATTTCAATTTTTTCAAAAATTTGTTACGAATGCAAATACTGAAGTCTAACACCTTCAAAAAATTCTATTATGAAATTTTTTTTTAAAATGTTAAAATTGAAGTTTATCACAAGAAAAATACTCAATTTTCAAGTCTTGGTCACAATACTCGGTAATTGAACACTAAAACACACAAATTTCAATTTTTTCAAAACATTTTTAAAAATGAAGAAACTGAATCTAACAACTACAAAAAATTGAATGAAGATAATTTTTAAAAAAAAAGTTAAATTTGAAGTGTAACACAAGCAAAATACTCAATTTTCATATCACTCAAAATACTCCATAATTGAAGACTAACACACACACATTTTATTTTTTTAAAAAAATTCTTCAAAATGCAAAAACTGAAGTCTAACACCTTCAAAAAATGCAATTGGGATATTTTTTTAAAATTGTTAAAATGTAAGCGTAACACAAGCAAAGTACTCAATTTTCATGTCGTACTCAAAATATTCCGTAATCGAAGACTGACACACACAAATTTCAATTTTTTTCAAAACTTTCTTAAGGATGCAAAAACTGAAGTCTAACACCTTCAAAAAAATTCAATGATGATGTTTTTTTAAAATGTCAAAATTGAAGTATGTCACAAGCAAAATACTCCATTTTCAAGTCGTGTTTAAGATACACGGTAATTGAAGACTAACAAGCACAAATTTCAATTTTTTCAAAACATTCTTAAAAATGCAAAAACCGAAGTCTAACACCTTCAAAAAAATTCAATTATCAAATTTTTTTATAAATTGTTAAAATGTAACTGTAACTGAAGCAAAATACTCAATTTTCATGTCGTACTCAAAATACTCCGTAATTGAAGACTAACACACACAAATTTCAATTTTTTTCAAAACATTCTTAAAAATGCAAAAACAGAAGTCTAACGCCTTCAAAACAATTCAATTATGATATTTTTTTATAAAATGTAAAACTGAAGTGTAACACAAGCAAAAAACTCAATTTTCAAGTCATACTCAAAGTACTCCGTAATTGAAAAACAAACACACACAAAGTTAAATTTTTTCAAAAATATCTTAAAAATGCAAAAACATAAGTCCAACACCTTCAAAAAATTCAATTAAGAAATTTTTGTAAAAATTCTTAAAATTTAAGTGTAACATTACAAAAATACTCAATTTTCGTGTCGTACTTAAAATACTCCGAAATTGAAGAATAACACACATAAATTTCAATTTTTTGAAAAATTTCTTTAAAATGCAAAAATGAAGTCTAACACCTTAAAAAAATTCAAGTAAGATATTTTTTTTAAAAAATGTAAAAATTGAAGTGTAACACAAGAAAAACACTCAATTTTCATGTCGTACTCAAAATACTCCAAAATAGAAGACTAACATACACAAATTTTAATTTTTTAAAAAATTTCTAAGAAATGCAAATACTGAAGTCTAACACCTTAAAAAATTCAATTAAGATATTTTTTTAAACAAACGTCAAAATTGAAGTGTAACACAATAAAAATACTCAATTTTTATGTCGTACTCAAAATACTCCGAAATTGAAGACTAACAGACACAAATTTCAATTTTTTCAAAAATTTCTTACAAATGCAAAAACTGAAGTCTAACACCTTCAAAAAATTCAATTATGAAATTTTTTTTAAAAATGTTAAAATTGCAGTTTATCACAAGAAAAAACTCAATTTTCAAGTCTTGCTCACAATACTCGGTAATTGAACACTAACACACACAAATTTCAATTTTTTCAAAACATTTTTAAAAATGAAGAACCTGAAGTCTAACAACTACAAAAAATTGAATGAAGATAATTTTTAAAAAAAATCTTAAATTTGAAATGTAACACAAGCAAAATAGTCAATTTTCATATCACTTAAAATACTCCATAATTGAGGACTAACACACACAAATTTTATTTTTTAAAAACAATTCTTCAAAATGCAAAAACTGAAGTCTAACACCTTCAAAAAATTCAATTAAGATATTTTTTAAATTGTTAAAATGTAAGTGTAACACAAGAAAAATACTCAATTTTCAGGTCGTACTCAAAATACTCCGTAATCGAAGACTGACACACACAAATTTCAATTTTTTTCGAAATTTCTTAAGGATGCAAAAACTGAAGTCAAAAAATTCGATTATGATTTTTTTTTTAAATGTTAAAATTGAAGTATGTCACAAGCAAAATACTCAATTTTCATGTCGTGCTTAAAATACACGGTAATTGAAGACTAACACGCACAAATTTTAATTTTTTTAAAACATTCTTAAAAATGCAAAAACCGAAGTCTAACACCTTCAAAAAAATTCAATTATGAATTTTTTTTATAAATTGTTAAAATGTAACTGTAACTGAAGCAAAATACTCAATTTTCATGTCATACTCAAAATACTCCGAAATTGAAGACTAACAGACTCAAATTTCAATTTTTTCAAACATTTCTTAGAAATGCAAAAACTGAAGTCTAACACCTTCAAAAAATTCAATTATGAATTTTTTTAAAAAAATGCTAAAAATGAAGTATATCACAAGCAAAATACTCAATTTTCAAGTCTTGCTCACAACACTCGGTAATTGAACACTAACACACACAAATTTCAATTTTTTCAAAACATTTTTAAAAATTAAGAAACTGAATCTAACAACTACAAAAAATGGAATGAAGATAATTTTTAAAAAAAATGTTAAATTTGAAATGTAACACAAGCAAAATACTCAATTTTCATATCACTCAAAATACTCCATAATTGAAGACTAACTCACACACATTTTATTTTTTAAAAAAATTTCTTCAAAATGCAAAAACTGAAGTCTAACACCTTCAAAAAATACAATTAGGATATATTTTTAAAATTGTTAAAATGTAAGCGTAACACAAGCAAAATACTCAATTTTCATGTCGTCCTCAAAATACTCCGTAATCGAAGACTGACACACACAAATTTCAATTTTTTTCAAAACTTTCTTCAGGATGCAAAAACAATGATGATTTTTTTTTTAAAATGTCAAAATTGAAGTACGTCACAAGCAAAATACTCCATTTTCAAGTCGTGCTTAAAATACACGGTAATTGAAGACTAACACGCACAAATTTCAATTTTTTCAAAACATTCTTAAAAATGCAAAAACCGAAGTCTAACACCTTCAAAAAAATTCAATTATGAAATTTTTTTATAAATTGTTAAAATGTAACTGTAACTGAAGCAAAATACTCAATTTTAATGTCGTACTCAAAATACTCCGTAATTGAAGACTAACACACACAAATTTCAATTTTTTTCAAAACATTCTTAAAAATGCAAAAACAGAAGTCTAACACCTTCAAAACAATTCAATTATGATATTTTTTTATAAAATGTAAAACTGAAGTGTAACACAATCAAAATACTCTATTTTCATGTCGTACTCAAAATACTCCGGAATTGAAAAACAAACACACACAAAGTTAAATTTTTTCAAAAATATCTTAAAAATGCAAAAGCATAAATCCAACACCTTGAAAAAATTCAATTAAGATATTTTTGTTAAAATTCTTAAAATTTAAGTGTAACATAACAAAAATACTCAATTTTCGTGTCGTACTTAAAATACTCCGAAATTGAAGAATAACACACATAAATTTCAATTTTTTGAAAAATTTCTTAAAAATGCAAAAATGAAGTCTAACACCTTAAAAAAATTCAAGTAAGATATTTTTTTAAAAAAACGTAAAAATTGAAGTGTAACACAAGAAAATTACTCAATTTTCATGTCGTACTCAAAATACTTCAAAATTGAAGACTAACATACACAAATTTCAATTTTTTAAAAATTTCTTAGAAATGCAAAAACTGAAGTCTAACACCTTAAAAAAATTCAATTAAGATATTTTTTTTAAAAACGTTAAAATTGAAGTGTAACACAAGAAAAATACTCAATTTTCATGTCGTACTCAAAATACTCCGAAATTGAAGACTGACAGACACAAATTTCAATTTTTTCAAAAATTTCTTACAAATGCGAAAACTGAAGTCTAACACCTTCAAAAAATTCAATTATGAAATTTTTTTTAAAAATGTTAAAATTGAAGTTTATCACAAGCAAAATACTCAATTTTCAAGACTTGCTCACAATACTCGGTAATTCAAGACTAACACACACAAATTTCAATTTTTTCAAAACATTCTTAAAAATGAAAAAACTGAAGTCTAACAACTACAAAAAATTGAATGAAGATAATTTTTAAAAAAATGTTAAATTTGAAATGTAACACAAGCAAAATACTCAATTTTCATATCACTCAAAATACTCCATAATTGAAGACTAACACACACAAATTTTATTTTTTTAAAAAAATTCTTCAAAATGCAAAAACTGAAGTCTAACACCTTCAAAAAATTCAATTAAGATATTTTTTTAAATTGTTAAAATGTAAGTGTAACACAAGAAAAATACTCAATTTTCATGTCGTACTCAAAATACTCCGTAATCGAAGACTGACACACACAAATTTCAATTTTTTTCAAAACTTTCTTAAGGATGCAAACACTGAACTCTAACTCCTTCAAAAATTAATTGAATTTTTTTAAAAAAATGTTAAAATTGAAGTATATCACAAGCAAAATACTTAATTTTCAAGTCGTGCTTAAAATACTCGGTAATTGAAGACTAACACGCCCAAATTTCTATTTTTTCAAAACATTCTTAAAAATGCAAAAACCGAAGTCTAACACCTTAAAACAAATTCAATTATGAAATTTTTTTATAAATTGTTAAAATGTAAGTGTAACTGAAGTAAAATAATCAATTTTCATGTCGTACTCAAAATACTCCGTAATTGAAGACTAACCCACACAAATTTCAATTTTTTTCAAAACATTCTTAAAAATGCAAAAACAGAAGTCTAACACCTTCAAAAAATTCAATTAGGATATTTTTTTATAAAATGTAAAATTGAAGTGTAACAAAAGCAAAAGACTCAATTTTCATGTCGTACACAAAATACTACGTAATTGAAAAACAAATACGCATGAAGTTAAATTTTTTCATAAATTTCTTAAAAATGCAAAAACAGAAGTCTAAAACCTTCAAAAATATTCAATTAAGATATTTTTGTAAAAATTGTTAAAATTTTAGTGTAACACAACAAAAATACTCAATTTTCGTGACGTACTTAAAATACTCCGAACACACACAAATTTCAATTTTTTCAAAAATTTCTTAAAAATGGAAAAACCGAAGTCTAACACATTAAAAAAATTGAATTAAGATTTTTTTTTTAAAATGTTAAAATTGAAGTGTAACACAAGAAAAATACTCAATTTTCATGTTGTACTCGAAATACTCCGTAATTGAAGACTAACACACACAAATTTCAATTTTTATTTAAAATTTCTTAAAAATGCAAAAACAGAAGTCTAACACCTTCAAAACAATTCAATTATGATAGTTTTTTTTTAAATGTTAAACTGAAGTGTAACACAAGCAAAATACTCAATTTTCATGTCGTACTCAAAATACTCCGTAATTGAAAAACAAACACACACAAAGTTAAATTTTTTCAAAAATATCTTAAAAATGCAAAAACATAAGTCCAACACCTTCAAAAAATTCAATTAAGATATTTTTGTAAAAATTGTCAAAATTTAAGTGCAACACAACAAAAATACTCAATTTTCGTGTCGTACTTAAAATACTCCGAAATTCAAGACTAACACACATAAATTTCAATTTTTTCAAAAATTTCTTAAAAATGCAAAAATGAAGTGTAACACCTTAAAAAATTCAATTAAGATATTTTTTTAAAAAAACGTAAAAATTGAAGTGTAACACAAGAAAAATACTCAATTTTCATGTGGTACTAAGAATACTCCGAAATTGAAGACTAACAGACACAAATTTCAATTTTTTCAAAAATTTCTTACAAATGCAAAAACTGAAGTCTAACACCTTCAAAAAATTCAATTATGAAATTTTTTTTAAAAATGTTAAAATTGAAGTATATCATAAGCAAAATACTCAATTTTTCAAGTCTTGCTCACAATACTCGGTAATTGAAGACTAACACACACAAATTTCAATTTTTTCAAAACATTCTTAAAAATGTAAAAACTGAAGTCTAACAACTTCGAAAAATTGAATGGAGGTAATTTTTAAAAAAATGTTAAAATTGAAGTGTAACTCAAGAAAAATACTCAATTTTCATGTCGTACTCAAAATACTCCAGAATTGAAGACTTACAGACTCAAATTTCAATTTTTTTCAAAAATTTCTTAGAAATGCAAAAACTGAAGTCTAACACCTTCAAAAAATTCAATTATGAATTTTTGTTAAAAAATGTTAAAAATGAAGTATATCACAAGCAAAATACTCAATTTTCAATTCTTGCTCACAATACTCGGTAATTGAAGACTTTACACACACAAATTTCAATTTTTTCAAAACATTCTTAAAAATGTAAAAACTGAAGTCTAACAACTTCAAAAAATTCAATCAAGATAATTTTTTAAAAAATGTTAAATTTAAAATGTAACACACGCAAAATACTCAATTTTCATTTCGTGCTTAAAATACTTGGTAATTGAAGACTAACACACATAAATTGCAATTTTTTCAAAACATTCTTAAAAATGCAAAAACTGAAGTCTAACACCTTCAAAAAAATTCAATTATGAATTTTTTTTAAAAAATTGTTAAAATGTAAGTGTAACAGATGCAAAATACTCAATTTTCATGTCTTACTCAAAATACTCCAAAATTGAAGACTAACATACACAAATTTCAATTTTTTCAAAAATTTCTTAGAAATGCAAAATCTGAAGTAAAATAATCAATTTTCATGTCGTACTCAAAATACTCCGTAATTGAAGACTAACACACACAAATTTCAATTTTTTTCAAAACATTCTTAAAAATGTAAAAACAGAAGTCTAACACCTTCAAAAAATTCAATTAGGATATTTTTTTATAAAATGTAAAAATGACGTGTAACAAAAGCAAAAGACTCAATTTTCATGTCGTACACAAAATACTACGTAATTGAAAAACAAATACACATGAAGTTAAATTTTTTCATAAATTTCTTAAAAATGCAAAAACAGAAGTCTAAAACCTTCAAAAATATTCAATTAAGATATTTTTGTAAAAATTGTTAAAATTTAAGTGTAACACAACAAAAATACTCAATTTTCGTGTCGTACTTAAAATACTCCGAAATTGAGGACTAACACACATAAATTTCAATTTTTTCAAAAATTTCTTAAAAATGCAAAAATGAAGTCTAACACCTTAAAAAAATTCAATTAAGATATTTTTTTATAAAAACGTAAAAATTGAAGTGTAACACAAGAAAAATACTCAATTTTCATGTCGTACTAAAAATACTCCGAAATTGAAGACTTACACAGACAAATTTCAATTTTTTTTAAAATTTCTTAGAAATGCAAAAACTGAAGTCTAACACCTGGGAAAAAATCAATTAAGATATTTTTTTAAAAAAAACGTTAAAATTGAAGTGTAACACAAGAAAAATACTCAATTTTCATGTCGTACTCAAAATACTTCGAAATTGAAGACTAACAGACCCAAATTTCAATTTTTTCAAAAATTTCTTACAAATGCAAAAACTGAAGTCTAACACCTTCAAAATATCCAATTATGAATTTTTTTTTAAAAATGTTAAAAATGAAGTATATCACAAGCAAAATACTCAATTTTCAAAGTCTTGCTCACAATACTCGGTAATTTAAGACTTACACACACAAATTTCAATTTTTCAAAACATTCTTAAAAATGTAAAAACTGAAGTCCAACAACTTCAAAAAATTCAATGAAGATAATTATTAAAAAAAGGTTAAATTTGAAATGTAACACAAGCAAAATACTCAATTTTCATGTCGTGCTTAAAATACTCGGTAATTGAAGACTAACACACATAAATTGTAATTTTTTCAAAACATTTTTAAAAATGCAAAAACCGAAGTCTAACACCTTCAAAAAAATTCAATTATGAGTTTTTTTTTAAAAATTGTTAAAATTTAAGTGTAATAGATGCAAAATACTCAATTTTCATGTCATACTCAAAATACTCCGTAATTGAAGACTAACACACACAAATTTTAATTTTTTTCAAAACCTTCTCCTAATGCAAAAACAAAAGTCTAACACCTTCAAAAAATTCAATTATGATATTTTATTATAAAATGTAAAATTGAAGTACAACACTAGCAAAATACTCAATTTTCATGTCGAACTCAAAATACTACATAATTGAAAAACAAATACGCATGAAGTTAAATTTTTTCATAAATTTCTTAAAAATGCAAAAACAGAAGTCTAAAACCTTCAAAAATATTCAATTAAGATATTTTTGTAAAAATTGTTAAAATTTTAGTGTAACACAACAAAAATACTCAATTTTCGTGACGTACTTAAAATACTCCGAACACACACAAATTTCAATTTTTTCAAAAATTTCTTAAAAATGGAAAAACCGAAGTTTAACACATTAAAAAAATTGAATTAAGATTTTTTTTTAAAATGTTAAAATTGAAGTGTAACACAAGAAAAATACTCAATTTTCATGTTGTACTCGAAATACTCCGTAATTGAAGACTAACACACACAAATTTCAATTTTTATCTAAAATTTCTTAAAAATGCAAAAACAGAAGTTTAACACCTTCAAAACAATTCAATTATGATAGTTTTTTTTTAAATGTTAAACTGAAGTGTAACACAAGCAAAATACTCAATTTTCATGTCGTACTCAAAATACTCCGTAATTGAAAAACAAACACACACAAAGTTAAATTTTTTCAAAAATATCTTAAAAATGCAAAAACATAAGTCCAACACCTTCAAAAAATTCAATTAAGATATTTTTGTAAAAATTGTCAAAATTTAAGTGCAACACAACAAAAATACTCAATTTTCGTGTCGTACTTAAAATACTCCGAAATTCAAGACTAACACACATAAATTTCAATTTTTTCAAAAATTTCTTAAAAATGCAAAAATGAAGTGTAACACCTTAAAAAATTCAATTAAGATATTTTTTTAAAAAAACGTAAAAATTGAAGTGTAACACAAGAAAAATACTCAATTTTCATGTGGTACTAAGAATACTCCGAAATTGAAGACTAACAGACACAAATTTCAATTTTTTCAAAAATTTCTTACAAATGCAAAAACTGAAGTCTAACACCTTCAAAAAATTCAATTATGAAATTTTTTTTAAAAATGTTAAAATTGAAGTATATCATAAGCAAAATACTCAATTTTTCAAGTCTTGCTCACAATACTCGGTAATTGAAGACTAACACACACAAATTTCAATTTTTTCAAAACATTCTTAAAAATGTAAAAACTGAAGTCTAACAACTTCGAAAAATTGAATGGAGGTAATTTTTAAAAAAATGTTAAATTTGAAATGTAACACAAGCAAAATACTCAATTTTCGTATCACTCAAAATACTCCATAATTGAAGACTAACACACACAAATTTTATTTTTATAAAAAAATTCAAAAAATTCAAAAAATGAAGTCTAACACCTTCAAAAAATTCAATTAAGATATTTTTTGAAAATTGTTAAAATGTAAGTGTAACACAAGCAAAATACTCAATTTTAATGTCGTGCTTAAAATACTCGGTAATTGAAGACTAATACACACAAATTGCAACTTTTTCAAAACATTTTTAAAAACGCAAAAACAGAGGTCTCACACCTTCAAAAAATTCAATTATGATATTTTTTTATAAAATATAAAATTGAAGTGTAACACAAGGAAAATACTCAATTTTCATGTCGTACTCAAAATACTCCGTAATTGAAGACTAACACACACAAATTTCAATTTTTTTCAAAACTTTCTTAAAAATGCAAAAACAGAGGTCTAACACCTTTAAAAAAATTCTATTATGATATTTTTTTATAAAATGTAAAACTGAAGTGTAACACAAGCAAAATACTCAATTTTCATGTCGTACTCAAAATACTACGTAATTGACAAACAAATACACACGAAGGTAAATTTTTTCATAAATTTCTTAAAAATGCAAAAACAGAAGTCTAAAACCGTCAAAAATATTCAATTAAGATATTTTTGTAAAAATTGTTAAAATTTAAGTGTAACACAACAAAAATACTCTATTTTTGTGTCGTACTAAAAATACTCCGAAATTGAAGACTAATACACACAAATTTCAATTTTTTCAAAACTTTCTTAAAAATGCAAAAACTGAAGTCCAACACCTCAAAAAAATTGAATTAAGATATTTTTTTTAAAAAATGTTAAAATTGAAGTATAACACAATAAAAATACTCAATTTTCATGTTGTACTGGAAATACTCCGTAATTGAAGACTAACACACACAAATTTCAAATTTTACAAAAATTTCCTAAACATGCAAAAATGGAAGTCTAACACCTTGAAAAAAATTAAATTATTATTTTTGTAAAAAAATTGTTCAAATGTAAGTGTAACACAAGCAAAATACTCAATTTTCATGTCGTACTCAAAATACTCCGTAATTGAAGACTAACACACACAAATTTCAATTTTTTTCTAAGCTTTCTTAAAATGCAAAAACAGAAGTCTAACACCTTCAAAAAATTCAATTATGATACTTTTTTTATAAAATGTAAAACTGAAGTGTAACACAAGCAAAATACTCAATTTTCATGTCATACTCATAATACTCCGTAATTGAAAAACAAACACACACAAAGTTAAAAAATTTCAACAATATCATAAAAATGCAAAAACATAAGTCCAACACCTTCAAAAAATTCAATTAAGATATTTTATTAAAAATTGTTAAAATTTAAGTGTAACACAACAAATATACTCAATTTTCGTGTCGTACTTAAAATACTCCGAAATTGAAGACTAACACACATAAATTTCATTTTTTTCAAAAATTTCTTAAATATGCAAAAATGAAGTCTGACACCTTAAAAAAATTCATTTAAGATATGTTAAAAAAAACGTTAAAATTGAAGTGTAACTCAAGAAAAATACTCAATTTTCATGTCGTACTCAAAATACTCCGGAATTGAAGACTTACAGACTCAAATTTCAATTTTTTTCAAAACTTTCTTAGAAATGCAAAAACTGAAGTCTAACACCTTCAAAAAATTCAATTATGAATTTTTGTTAAAAAATGTTAAAAATGAAGTATATCACAAGCAAAATACTCAATTTTCAATTCTTGCTCACAATACTCGGTAATTGAAGACTTTACACACACAAATTTCTATTTTTTCAAAACATTCTTAAAAATGTAAAAACTGAAGTCTAACAACTTCAAAAAATTCAATCAAGATAATTTTTTAAAAAATGTTAAATTTAAAATGTAACACACGCAAAATACTCAATTTTCATTTCGTGCTTAAAATACTTGGTAATTGAAGACTAACACACATAAATTGCAATTTTTTCAAAACATTCTTAAAAATGCAAAAACTGAAGTCTAACACCTTCAAAAAAATTCAATTATGAATTTTTTTTAAAAAATTGTTAAAATGTAAGTGTAACAGATGCAAAATACTCAATTTTCATGTCTTACTCAAAATACTCCAAAATTGAAGACTAACATACACAAATTTCAATTTTTTCAAAAATTTCTTAGAAATGCAAAATCTGAAGTAAAATAATCAATTTTCATGTCGTACTCAAAATACTCCGTAATTGAAGACTAACACACACAAATTTCAATTTTTTTCAAAACATTCTTAAAAATGTAAAAACAGAAGTCTAACACCTTCAAAAAATTCAATTAGGATATTTTTTTATAAAATGTAAAAATGACGTGTAACAAAAGCAAAAGACTCAATTTTCATGTCGTACACAAAATACTACGTAATTGAAAAACAAATACACATGAAGTTAAATTTTTTCATAAATTTCTTAAAAATGCAAAAACAGAAGTCTAAAACCTTCAAAAATATTCAATTAAGATATTTTTGTAAAAATTGTTAAAATTTAAGTGTAACACAACAAAAATACTCAATTTTCGTGTCGTACTTAAAATACTCCGAAATTGAGGACTAACACACATAAATTTCAATTTTTTCAAAAATTTCTTAAAAATGCAAAAATGAAGTCTAACACCTTAAAAAAATTCAATTAAGATATTTTTTTATAAAAACGTAAAAATTGAAGTGTAACACAAGAAAAATACTCAATTTTCATGTCATACTAAAAATACTCCGAAATTGAAGACTTACACAGACAAATTTCAATTTTTTTTAAAATTTCTTAGAAATGCAAAAACTGAAGTCTAACACCTGGAAAAAATTCAATTAAGATATTTTTTTAAAAAAAACGTTAAAATTGAAGTGTAACACAAGAAAAATACTCAATTTTCATGTCGTACTCAAAATACTTCGAAATTGAAGACTAACAGACCCAAATTTCAATTTTTTTCAAAAATTTCTTACAAATGCAAAAACTGAAGTCTAACACCTTCAAAGTATCCAATTATGAATTTTTTTTTAAAAATGTTAAAAATGAAGTATATCACAAGCAAAATACTCAATTTTCAAAGTCTTGCTCACAATACTCGGTAATTTAAGACTTACACACACAAATTTCAATTTTTCAAAACATTCTTAAAAATGTAAACACTGAAGTCCAACAACTTCAAAAAATTCAATGAAGATAATTATTAAAAAAAGGTTAAATTTGAAATGTAACACAAGCAAAATACTCAATTTTCATGTCGTGCTTAAAATACTCGGTAATTGAAGACTAACACACATAAATTGTAATTTTTTCAAAACATTTTTAAAAATGCAAAAACCGAAGTCTAACACCTTCAAAAAAATTCAATTATGAGTTTTTTTTTAAAAATTGTTAAAATTTAAGTGTAATAGATGCAAAATACTCAATTTTCATGTCATACTCAAAATACTCCGTAATTGAAGACTAACACACACAAATTTTAATTTTTTTCAAAACCTTCTCCTAATGCAAAAACAAAAGTCTAACACCTTCAAAAAATTCAATTATGATATTTTATTATAAAATGTAAAATTGAAGTACAACACTAGCAAAATACTCAATTTTCATGTCGAACTCAAAATACTACATAATTGAAAAACAAATACACACGAAGTTAAATTTTTTCATAAATTTCTTAAAAATGCAAAAACAGAAGTCTAAAACCTTAAAAAACATTCAATTAAGATATTTTTGTGAAAATTGTTAAAATTTAAGTGTAACACAACAAAAATACTCAATTTTCGTGTCGTACTTAAAATACTTCTAAATTGAAGACTAACACACACAAATTTCAATTTTTTCAAAAATTTCTTAAAAATGCAAAAACTGAAGTCTAACACCTTAAAAAAATTGAATTAAGATATTTTTTTAAAAAATTTTAAAATTGAAGTGTAACACAAGAAAAATACTCAATTTTCATGTTGTGCTCGAAATACTCCGTAGTTGAAGACTAACACACACAAATTTCAAATTTTACAAAAATTTCCTAAAAATGCAAAAACCGAAGTCTAACACATTCAAAAATAAAATTATGATTTTTTTAAAAAAATTGTTAAAATGTAATTGTAACACAAGCAGAATACTCAATTTTCATGTCGTACTCAAAATACTCCGTAATTGAAGACACACACAAATTTCAATTTTTATCTAAACTTTCTTAAAAATGCAAAAACATAAGTCTAACACCTTCAAAAAATTCAATTATGATATTTTTTTATTAAATGTAATACTGAAGTGTAACACAACCAAAATACTCAATTTTCAAGTCGTACTCAAAATACTCCGTAATTGAAAAACAAATACACACAAAGTTAATTTTTTTCAAAAATATCTTAAAAATGGAAAAACATAAGTCCAACACCTTCAAAAAATTCAATTAAGATATTTTTGTAAAAATTGTTAAAATTTAAGTGTAACACAACAAAAATACTCAATTTTCGTGTCGTACTTAAAATACTCCGAAATTGTAGACTAACACACATAAATTTCAATTTTTTCAAATATTTCTTAAAAATGCAAAAATGAAGTCCAACACCTTAAAAAAATTCAATTAAGATATTTTTTAAAAAAAAAACGTAAAAATTGAAGTGTAACACAAGAAAAATACTCAATTTTCATGTCGTACTAAAAATACTCCGAAATTGAAGACTAACACACACAAATTTCAATTTTTTCAAAAATTTGTTAGAAATGCAAAAACTGAAGCCTAACAACTGGAAAAAATTCAATTAAGATACTTTTTAAAAAAACATTAAAATTGAAGTGTAACACAAGAAAAATACTCAATTTTCATGTCGTACTCGAAATACTCCGAAATTGAAGACTAACACACACAAATTTCAAATTTTACAAAAATTTCCTAAAAATGCAAAAACCGAAGTCTAACACCTTCAAACAAATTCATTTATGATTTTTTTTAAAAAATTGTTAAAATGTAAGTGTAACACAAGCAAAATACTCAATTTTCATGTCGTACTCAAAATACTCCGTAATTGAAGACTAACACACACAAATTTCAATTTTTTCAAAAATTTCTTAAAAATGCAAAAAACAGAAGTGTAACACCTTCAAAAAATTCAATTATGATATTTTTTTATAAAATTTAAAATTTGAAGTGTAACACAAGCAAAATACTCAATTTTCATGTCGTATTCAAAATACTCCGTAATTGAAAAACTAACACACACAAAGTTAAATGTTTTCTAAAATTTCTTAAATATGCAAAAACAGAAGTCTGACACCTTCAAAAAAATTCAATTATGAAATTTTTTTAAGAAATTATAAAATTGAAGTATATCACAAGCAAAATACTCAATTTTCATGTGTTGCTCAAAATACTCGGTAATTTAAGATTAATACACACAAATTTCAATTTTTTCAAAACATTCTTAAAAATGTAAAAACTGAAGTCTAACAACTTCAAAAAATTCAATGAAGATAATTTTAAAAAAAATGTTTAATATGAAGTGTAACACAAGCAAAATACTCAATTTTCATGTCATACTCAAAATACTTTGTAATCGAAGACTAACACACACAAATTTCAATTTTTGTCAAAAATTTCTTAAGAATGGAAAAACTGAAGTCTAAAACCTTCCAAAAATTCAATTATGAATTTTTTTAATAAAATGTTAAAATTGATGTATATCATAAGCAAAGTACTCAATTTTTATGTCGTACTCAAAATACTCCGTAATTGAAGTCTAACACACACAGATTTCAATTTTTTCAAAAATTTCTAAGAAATGCAAAAACAGAAGTCTAACCCCTTCAAAAAATTCAATTAAGATATTTTTTTTATTTTTTTAAAATTGAAGTGTAACACAAACGAAATAATCAATTTTCATGTCGTACTCAAAATACTTCGTAATTGAAGACTAACACACACAAATTTAAATTTTCTGAAAATTTTCTTAAAAATGCAAAAACAGAAGTAGAGCACCTTCAAACAATTCAATTATAAATTTTTTTAAAAAAAATGTTAAAATTGAAGTATATCACAAGCAAAATACTCAATTTTCATGTGTTGCTCAAAATACTCGGTAATTGAAGACTAACACACACAAATTTCAATATTTTCTAAACATTCTTAAAAATGCAAAAACTGAAATCTAACAGCTTCCAAAAATTCATTGAAGATAATTTTTAAAAAAATGTTAAATTTGAAATGTAACACATGTAAAATACTGAATTTCCATATCACACTCAAAATACTCCATAATTGAAGACTAAAACACAAATTATAATTTTTTTAAAAAATTCTTTAAAATGGAAAAACTAAAGTCTAACATCTTCAAAAAATTCAATTAAGATATTTTTTAAAGATTGTTAAAATGTAAGTGTAACACAAGCAAAATACTCAATTTTCATGTCGTACTCAAAATACCATGTAATCGAAGACTAACACACATAAATTTCAATTTTTTTCAAAATTTTCTTAAGAATGCAAAAACTGAAGTCTAACACCTTCAAAAATTTCAATTATAAATTTTTTTAAAAAATTGTTAAAATTGACGTATATCATAAGAAAAATACTCAATTTTTATGTCGTACTCAAAATACTCCGTAATTGAAGACTAACACACACAAATTTCAATTTTTTCGACAATATCTTAAAAATGCAAAAACAGAAATCTAACACCATAAAAAAAATTCAATTATGATATTTTTATAAAAATTGTTAAAATTTAATTGTACCGCAACAAAAAAACACAATTTTTGTGTCGTACTCAAAATACTCCGTAATTGAAGACTAACACACAAAACTTCCAATTTTTTCAAAAAATTCTTAAAAATGCAAAAACTGAAGTCTTGCACCTTCCAAAAATTAAATTAAGATATTTTTATAAAAATTGGTAAAATTTAAGTGTAACACAAGAAAATACTCAATTTTTATGTTGAACTCAAAATACTTCGTAATTGAAGACTAACACAGACAAATTTAAATTTTTTAATAAATTTCTTAAAAATTCAAAAACAGAAGTCTAGCACCTTCAAAAAATTGAATTACAATTTTTTTTTTTTAAATGTTAAAATCGAAGTATATCACAAGCAAGATACTCAATTGTCATGTCGTGTTCCAAATACTCGGTAATTGAAGACTAACACACACAAATTTCAATTTTTTCAAAACATTCTTAAAAATGTTAAACCTGAAGTCGTGAAACTTCAAAAAATTCCATGAATATAATTTAAAAAAAAAAATTAATATGAAGTGTAACACAAGCAAAATACTCAACTTTCATGTCGTACTCAAAATACTCCGTCATCGAAGACTAACACGCACAAATTTCAATTTTTTTGAAAAATTTCTTAACAATGCAAAAACTGAAGTCTAAAACCTTCAAAAACTTCAATTATGAATTTTTTTAATAAAATGTTAAAATTGATGTATATCATAAGCAAAGTACTCAATTTTCATGTCGTACTCAAAATACTCAGTAATTGAGGTCTAAACCACACAGATTTCAATTATTTCAAAAATTTCTAAAAAATGCAAAAACAGAAGTCTAACAACTTCAAAAAATTCCAAATGATATTTTTTATAAAAATGTTAAAATTCAAGTGTAACACAAGAAAAATACTCAATTTTCAAGTTGTACTCAAAATACTCCGTAATTGAAGACTAACACACACAAATTTCAATTTTTTCAAAAAATTCTTAAAAATGTAAAAACTAAAGTCTAACACCTTCAAAAAATTCAATGAAGAAATTTTTTTTTAATTTTTTAAAATTGAAGTGTAACACAAACAAAATATTCAATTTTCATATCGTACTCAAAATACTCCGTAATTGAAGACTAACACACACAAATTTAAATTTTTTGAAAATTTTCTTAAAAATGCAAAAACAGAAGTAGAGCACCTTCAAACAATTCAATTATAAATTTTTTTTTAAAAAATGTTAAGATTGAAGTATATCACAAGCAAAAAACTCAATTTTCAAGTCATGCTCAAAATACTCGGTAATTGAAGACTGACACACACAAATTTCAATTTTTTCAAAACCTTCGTAAAAATGCAAAAACCGAAGTCTAACACCTTCAAAAAAATTCAATTATGAAATTTTTTTAAAAATTGTTAAAATGTAAGTGTAACAGAAGCAAAATACTCAATTTTTATGTCGTACTCAAAATACTCCGTAATTGAAGACTAACACACACAAATTTCAATTGTTTTCAAAACTTTCTTAAAAATGCAAAAACAGAAGTCTTAACACCTTCAAAAAATTCAATTATGATATTTTTTTATAAATTATAAAACTGAGTTGTAACACAAGCAAAATACTCAATTTTCATGTCGTACTCAAAATACTCCGTAATTGAAAAACAAATAAACACGAAGTTCAATTTTTTCATAAATTTCTTAAAAATGCAAAAACAGAAGTCTAAAACCTTCAAAAATATTCAATTAAGATATTTATGTAAAAATTGTTAAAATTTAAGTGTAACACAACCAAAATACTCAATTTTCGTGTCGTACTTAAAATACTCCGAAATTGAGGACAAACACACACAAATTTCAATTTTTTCAAAAATTTCTTAAAAACGCAAAAACTGAAGTCTAACACCTCAAAAAATTGAATTCAGATATGTTTTAAAAAAATATTAAAATGGAAATGTAACACAAGAAAAGTATTCAATTTTCATGTTGTACTCGAAATAATCCGTAATTGAAGACTAACACACACAAATTTCAAATTTTTCAAAAAGTTCCTAAAAATGCAAAATCCGAAGTCTAACACGAGCAAAAAAATTCAATTTTGATTTTTTATAAAAAATTGTTAAAATGTAAGTGTAACACAAGCAAAATACTCAATTTTCATGTCGTACTCAAAATACTACTTAATTGAAGACTAACAACACACATAAATTTTTTTTTTTTTAAAACTTTCTTAAAAATGCAAAAAACAGAAGTGTAACACCTTCAAAAAAATTCAATTATGATATTTTTTTTATAAAATGTAAAAATTGAAGTGTAACACAACCAAAATACTCAATTTTCATGTCGTATTCAAAATACTACGTAATTGAAAAACTTACACACACAAAGTTAAAAATTTTCTAAAATTTCTTAAATATGCAAAAACAGAAGTGTAACACCTTCAAAAAAAATTCAATTATGAATTTTTTTTAAAAATGTTAAAATTGAAGTATATCACAATCAAAATACTGAATTCTCATGTCTTGCTCGAAATACTCGGTAATTGAAGACTAATACACACAAATTTCAATTTTTTCAAAACATTCTTAAAAATGCAAAAACTGAAGTCTGTCTTAAAAATGCAAAAACAGAAGTCGAGCTCCTTCAAAAAATTCAATTATAAATTTTTCAAAAAATATGTTAAAATTTAAATATATCACAAGCAAAATACTCAATTTTCATGTCGTGCTCAAAATACTCGGTAATTGAGGACTAACACACACAAATTTAGATTTTTTCAAAACATTCTTAAAAATGCAAAAACCGAAGTCTAACAACTTCAAAAAATTCAATGAAGAAAATTTTAAAAAAAATGTTAAATTTGAAATGTAACACAAGCAAAATACTCAATTTTCATATCGTACTCAAAATACTCCACAATTGAAGACAAAGACACAAATTTTAATTTTTTAAAAAAATTCTTTAAAATGGAAAAACTGAAGTCTAACACCTTCAAAAAATTCAATTAAGACATTTTTTAAAAAATCTTAAAATGCAAGTGTGACAAAAGAAAAATACACAATTTTCATGTCGTACTAAAAATACTATGTAATCGAAGACTAACACACACAAATTTTAATTGTTTTCAAAACTTTATTAAGAATTCAAAAACTGAAGTCTAACCACCTTCAAAAAATTCAATGATGAATTTTTTTAAAAAATTATTAAAATTGAAGTATATCATAAGCTAAATACTCAATTTTCATGTCGTACTCAAAATACTCCGTAATTGAAGACTAACACACACAAATTTCAATTTTTCCAACAATTTCTTAAAAATGAAAAAACAGAAGTCTAACACCATAAAAAAAATTCAATTAAGATGTTTTTATAAAAAATGTTAAAATTTAATTGTAACACAAGAAAAATACTCAATTTTCGTGTCGTACTCAAAATACTCCGTAATTGAAGAGTAACACACACAAATTCCAATTTTTTCGAAACATTCTTAAAAATGCAAAACTGAAGTCTAACACCTTAAAAAAATTCAATTAAAATTTTTTTTTAATTTTTTTAAAATTGAAGTGTAACACAACCAACATATTTAATTTTAATGTCATACTCAAAATACTTCGTAATTGAAGACTACCACACACAAATTTAAATTTTTAAAAAAATTTCTAAAAAATGCAAGAACAGAAGTCTAGCACCCTCAAAAAATTCATTTACAATTGTTTTTTAAAAAATGTTAAAACTGAAGTATTTCACAAGCAAGATACTAAATTGTCATGTCGTGCTCAAAATTCTCTGTAATTGAAGACTAACACACACAAATTTCAATATTTTCAAAACATTCTTAAAAATGTAAAAACTAAAGTCTAACAACTTCAAAAATTCAATTTTTTAAAAATGTTTAATATGAAGTGTAACACAAGAAAAATACTCAATTTTCATATCGTACTCAAAATACTTCATAATTGAAGACTAACACACACAAATTTTAATCTTTTAAAAAAATTCTTAAAAATCTAAAAACTGAAGTCCAACACCTTCAAAAAATTCAATTAAGATATTTTTTTTAAATATGTTAAAATTTAAGTGTACACAAGCAAAACACTCAATTTTCATGTCGTACTCAAAATACTCCGTAATTGAAGACTAACACACACAAATTTCAATTTTTTCAAAAATTTCTTAAAAATGCAAAAACTAAAGTCTAACACCTAAGAAAAATTCAATGAAGATATTTTTTTAAAAAAACGTTAAAATTTTAGTGTAACACAAGAAAAATACTCAATTTTTCATGTCGTACTCAAAATACTCCGAAATTGAAGACTAACACACACAAATTTCAATTTTTTCAAAAATTTCATACAAATGCAAAAACTGAAGTCTAACCTTCAAAAAAATTCAATTATGGAATGTTTTTAAAAAATGTTAAAATTTAAGTATATCACAATCAAAATACTCAATGTTCATGTCTTGCTCAAAATACTCGGTAATTGAAGACTAACACACGCAAATTTCAATTTTTTCAAAACATTCTTAAAAATGCTAAAACTAAAGTCTAACAACTTCAAAAAATTCAATGAAGATAATTTTTAAAAAAATGTTAAATTTGAAATGTAACACAAGCAAAATACTCAATTTTCAAATCGTACTCAAAATACTCCATAATTGAAGACTAACACACACATTTTTTAATTTTTTAAAAAAATTCTTTAAAATGCAAAAACTGAAGTCTAATACCTTCAAAAAATTCAATTGAGATATTTTAAATAAAAATGTTAAAATTGAAGTGTAATACAAGAAAAATACTCAATTTTCATGTTGTACTCAAAATACTCCGTAATTGAAGACTAACACACACAAATTTCAATTTGTTCAAAAATTTCTTCAAAATTCAAAAACAGAAGTCTAACACCTTAAAAAAATTCAATTGAGATATTTTTTTTAAAAAACGTTAAAATTTTAGTGTAACATAAGAAAAATACTCAATTTTTCATGTCGTACTCAAAATACTCCGAAATTGAAGACTAACACACACAAATTTCAATTTTTTCAAAAATTTCTTACAAATGCAAAAACTGAAGTCTAACACATTCAAAAAAATTCAGTTATGAAATGTTTTTAAAAAATGTTAAAATTTAAGTATATCACAATCAAAATACTCAATTTTCATGTCTTGCTCAAAATACTCGGTAATTGAAGACTAACACACACAAATTTTAATTTTTTCAAATCATTCTTAAAAATGCTAAAACTGAAGTCTAACAACTTCAAAAAATTCTATGAAGATAATTTTAAAAAAAATGTTAAATTTGAAATATAACACAAGCAAAATACTCAATTTTCATACCTTACTCAAAATACTTCATAATTGAAGACTAACACACACAAATTTTAATCTTTTAAAAAAATTCTTAAAAATCCAAAAACTGAAGTCCAACACCTTCAAAAAATTCAATTAAGATATTTTTTTAAAAAATGTTAAAATTTAAGTGTACACAAGCAAAATACTCAATTTTTATGTCGTACTTACAATACTCCGTAATTGAAGACTAACACACACAAATTTCGATTTTTTCAAAAATTTCTTAAAAATGCAAAAACTGAAGTCTAACACCTTAAAAAAATTCAATTAAGATATTTTTTAAAAAAATCGTTAAAATTTCAGTATAACACAAGAAAAATACTCCATTTTTCATGTCGTACTCAAAATACTCCGAAATTGAAGACTAACACACACAAATTTTAATTTTTTCAAAAATTTCTTACAAATGCAAAAACTGAAGTCTAACACCTTCAAAAAAATTCAGTTATGAAATATTTTTAAAAAATGTTAAAATTTAAGTATATCACAATCAAAATACTCAATTTACAAGTCTTGCTCAAAATACTCGGTAATTGAAGACTAACACACACAAATTTCAATTTTTTCAAAACATTCTCAAAAATGCTAAAACTGAAGTCTAACAACTTCAAAAAATTCAATGAAGATAATTTTTAAAAAAATGTTAAATTTGAAATATAACACAAGCAAAATACTCAATTTTCATACCGTACTCAAAATACTTCATAATTGAAGACTAACACACACAAATTTTAATCTTTTAAAAAAATTCTTAAAAATCCAAAAACTAAAGTCCAACACCTTCAAAAAATTCAATTAAGATATTTTATTAAAAAATGTTAAAATTTAAGTGTACACAAGCAAAATACTCAATTTTCATGTCGTACTCAAAATACTCCGTAATTGAAGACTAACACACACAAATTTCAATTTTTTCTAAAACTTCTTAAAAATGCAAAAACTGAAGTCTAACACCTTAAAAAAATTAAATTAAGATATTTTTTAAAAAAAACGTTAAAATTTTAGTGTAACACAAGAAAAATACTCAATTTTTCATGTCGTACTCAAAATACTCCGAAATTGAAGACTAACACACACAAATTTCAATTTTTTCAAAAATTTCTTACCAATGCAAAAACTGAAGTCTAACACCTTCAAAAAAATTCAATTATGAAATGTTTTTAAAAAATGTTAAAATTTAAGTATATCACAATCCAAATACTCAATTTTCATGTCTTGCTCAAAATACTCGGTAATTGAAGACTAACACACACAAATTTCAATATTTTCAAAACATTCTTAAACATGTAAAAACTAAAGTCTAACAACTTCAAAAATTCAATTTTTTAAAAATGTTTAATATGAAGTGTAACACAAGCAAAATACTCAATTTTCATATCGTACTCAAATTACTCCATAATTGAAGACTAACACACACAAATTTTAATCTTTTAAAAAAATTCTTAAAAATCTAAAAACTGAGGTCCAACACCTACAAAAAAATCAATTAAGATATTTTTTTTTAAAATGTGAAAATGTAAGTGTAACACAAGCAAAATACTCAATTTTCATGTCGTACTCAAAATACTCCGTAATTGAAGACTAACACACACAAATTTCAATTTTTTCAAAAATTTCTTAAAAATTCAAAAACTGAAGTCTAACACCTTAAAAAAATTCAATTAACATATTTTTTAAAAAAAACGTTAAAATGTAAGTGTAACACGAGAAAAATACTCAATTTTTCATGTCGTACTCAAAATACTTCGAAATTGAAGACTGACACACACAAATTTCAATTTTTTCAAAAATTTCTTACAAATGCAAAAACTGAAGTCTAACACCTTCAAAAAAATTCAATTATGAAATTTTTTTAAAAAATGTTAAAATTGAAGTATATCACAAGCAAAATACTCAATTTTCAAGTCTTGCTCAAAATACTCGGTAATTAAAGACTAGCACACACAAATTCGAATTTTTTCAAAACATTCTTACAAAATGCAAAAACTGAAGTCTAACAACTTCAAAAAATTCAATGAAGATAATTTTTAAAAAAATGTCAAATTTGAAATGTAACACAAACAAAATACTCAATTTTCATATCGTACTCAAAATACTCCATGATTGAAGACTAACACGCACATATTTTAATTTTTTTTAAAAATTCTATAAAATGCAAAAACTGAAGTCTGACACCTTCAAAAAATTCAATTAAGATATTTTTAATAAAAATGTGAAAGTGTAATACAAGAAAAATACTCAATTTTCATGTTGTACTCAAAATACTCCGTAATTGAAGACTAACAAACACAAATTTCAATTTTTTCAAAAATTTCTTCAAAATGCAAAAACTGAAGTCTAACAACTTCAAAATATTCAATGAAGATAATTTTAAAAAAATGTTAAATTTGAATTGTAACACAAGCAAAATACTCAATTTGCATATCTTACTCAAAATACTCCATAATTGAAGACTAAAACACATTTTAATTTATTATAAAAATTCTTTAAAGTGGAAAAACTGAAGTCTAACACCTTCAAAAAATTCAATTAAGATATTTTTTTTAAAATTGTTAAAATGTAAGTGTAACACAAGCAAAATACTCAATTTTCATGTCGTACTCAAAATACAATGTAATTGAAGACTAACACAAAGAAATTTCAATTTTTTCAAAAATTTCTTAAAAATGCAAAAACTGAAGTCTGACACCTTCAAAAAATTCAATGAAGATAATTTTAAAAAAATTGTCAAAATTGAAGTATATCATAAGCAAAGTACTCAATTTTCATGTCGTACTCAAAATACTCCGTAATTGAAGACTAACACACACAAATTTGAATTTTTTCAACAATTTCTTTAAAATGAAAAAACAGAAGTCTAACACCATAAAAAAATTCAATGAAGATGTTTTTATAAAAATTGTAAAAATTTAATTGTGACACAACAAAAAATACTCAATTTTCGTGTCGTACTCAAAATACTCCGTAATTGAAGAGTAACACACAAAATTCCAATTTTTTCAACAAATTCTTAAAAATGCAAAAACTGAAGTCTAACACCTCCAAAAAATTCAATTAAATTTTTTTTTTTAATTTTTTAAAATTGAAGTGTAACACAAACAAAACATTCAATTTTAATGTCGTACTCAAAATACTTCGTAATTGAAAACTAACACACACAAATTTAAATTTTTTTAAAAATTTCTTAAAAATTCGAAAACAGAAGTCTAGCACCTTCAAAAAATTTATTACAATTTTTTTTTGAAATATATTAAAATTGAAGTATATCACAAGCGATATACTTAATTGTCATGTCATGCACCAAATTCTCTGTAATTGAAGACTAACACACACAAATTTCACTTTTTTCAAATCATTCTTGAAAATGCAAAAACTAAAGTCTAACAACTTCAAAAAATTCAATGAAGATAATTTTTTTTAAATGATAAATATGAAGTGTAACACAAGCAAAATATTCAATTTTCATATCGTACTCAAAATACTTCATAATTGAAGACTAACACACACAAATTTTAATCTTTTAAACAAATTCTTAAAAATCAAACCTTCAAAAAATTCATTTAAGATATTCTTTTAAAAAATGTTAAAATGTAAGTGTAACACAAGCAAAATACTCAATTTTCAAGTCTTGTTCAAAATACTCGGTAATTGAAAACTAACACACACAAATTTCAATTTATTCAAAACATTCTTAAAAATGCAAAAAATGAAGTCCAACAACTTCAAAAAATTCAATGAAGATAATTTTTTTAAAAATGTTAAATTTGAAATGTAACACAAGCAAAATACTAAATTTTCATATCGTACTCAAAATACTCCATAATTGAAGACTAACACACACAAATTTTAATTTTTTCAAAAATTTCTTAACAATACAAAAACTGAAGTCTAACAACTTCAAAATATTTAATGAAGATAATTTTAAAAAAAAATGTTAAATTTGAAATGTAACACAAGCAAAATACTCAATTTTCATATCATACTCAAAGTACTCCTTAATTGAAGACTAAAACACAAATTTTAATTTTTTAAAACAATTCTTTAAAATGGAAAAACTGAAGTCTAACACCTTCAAAAAATTCAATTAAGATATTTTTTTAAAAAATGTTAAAATTTAAGTGTAACACAAGAAAAATACTCAATTTTTCATGTCGTACTCAAAATACTCCGAAATTGAAGAATAACACACACAAATTTCAATTTTTTCAAAACATTCTTAAAAATGCAAAAACTGAAGTCTAACAACTTCAAAAAATTCATTGAAGATAATATTTAAAAAAATGTTAAATTTGAAATTTAACACAAGCAAAATACTCAATTTTCATATCGTACTCAAAATACTTCATAATTGAAGACTAACACACACATATTTTAATTTTTAAAAACATTTCTTTAAAATGCAAAAACTGAAGTCTAACACCTTCAAAAAATTCACTAAAGATATTTTTAATAAAAATGTTAAAATTGAAGTGTAATTCAAGAAAAATACTCAATTTTCATGTTGTACTCAAAATACTCCGTAATTGAAGACTAACAAAAACAAATTTCAATTTTTTTCAATCATTTCTTAAATATGCAAAAACTGAAGTCTAACTACTTCAAAATATTCAATGAAGATAATTTTTAAAAAAATCTAAAATTTGAAATGTAACACAAGCAAAATTCTCAATTTTCATATCTTACTCAAAATAATCCATAATTGAAGACTAAAACACAAATTTTAATTTTTTTCAAAAAATCTTTAAAATGGAAAAACTGAAGTCCAACACCTGCGAAAAACTCAATTAAGATATTTTTTAAAAAATTATTAAAATGTAAGTGTATAACAAGCAAAATACTCAATTTTCATGTCGTACTCAAAATACTATGTAATTGAAGACTAACACACAGAAATTTCAATTTTTTTCAAAAATTTCTTAAAAATGCAAAAATTGAAGTCTAACACCTTCAAAAAAATTCAATTATGATTTTTTTTTTAAAATCGTTAAAATTGAAGTATATCATAAGCAAAATACTCAATTTTCATGTCGTACTCAAAATACTCCATAATTGACGACTAAAACACAAATTTTAATTTTTAAAACAAATTCTTTAAAATGGAAAAACCGAAGTCTAACACCTTCAAAAAATTCAATGAAGATATTTTTAATAAAAATGTTAAAATTGAAGTGTAATACAAGAAAAATACTCAATTTTCATGTTGTACTCAAAATACTCCGTAATTGAAGACTAACACACACAAATTTCAATTTTTTCAAAAAATTCTTAAAAATGCAAAAACTGAAGTCTGACAACTACAAAATATTAAACGAAGATAATTTTAAAAAAAACGATCAATTTGAAATGTAACGTAAGCACAGTACTCAATTTTAATATCATACTCAAAATACTCCATAATTGAAGATTGAAACACAAATTTTAATTTTTTAAAAAAATTCTTTAAAATGGAAAAACTAAAGTCTAACATATTCAAAAAATTCAATTTAGATATTTTTTTTAAAAATGTCAAAATTTGAGTGTAACACAAGAAAAATACTCAATTTTTCATGATGTACTCAAAATACTCTGAAATTGAAGACTAACACACACAAATTTCAATTTTTTCAAAAATTTCTTACAAATGCAAAAACTGAAGTCTAACACCTTCAAAAAAATTCAATTATGAAATGTTTTAAAAAAATGTTAAAATTGAAGTATATCACAATCAAAATACTCAATTTTCATGTCTTGCTCAAAATACTCGGTAATTGAAGACTAACACACACAAATTTCAATTTTTTCAAAACATTCTTAAAAATGCAAAAACTGAAATCTAACAACTTCAAAAAATTCAATGAAGATAATTTTTAAAAAAATGTTAAATTTGAAATGTAACTCAAGCAAAATACTAAATTTTCATATCGTACTCAAAATACTCCATAATTGAAGACTAACACACTAAAATTTCAATTTTTTCAAAAATTTCTTAAAAATGCAAAAACTGAAGTCTAACACCTTCAAGAAATTCAATTAAAAGTTTTTTTTATTTTTTAAAATTGAAGTGTAACACAAACAAAACATTCAATTTTAATATCGTACTCAAAATACTTCGTAATTGAAGACTAACACACACAAATTCAAATTTTTTTAAAAATTTCTTAAAAATGCAAAAACAGAAGTCTAGCACCTTCAAAAAATTCAATTACAATTATTTTTTTTAAATTTTAAAATTGAAGTATATCACAAGCAAGATACTCAATTGTCATGTCGTGCTCAAAATTCTCTGTAATTGAAGACTAACAAACACAAATTTCAATTTTTTCAAAACATTCTTAAAAATGCAAAAACTAAAGTCTAACAACTTCAAAAAATTCAATGAAGATAATTTTTTTTAAAATGTTAAATATGAAGTGTAACACAAGCAAAATACTCAATTTTCATATCGTACTCAAAATACTTCATAATTGAAGACTAACACACACAAATTTTAATCTTTTAAAACAATTCTTAAAAATCAAACCTTCAAAAAATTCAATTAAGATATTTTTTTTTAAAATGTTAAAATGTAAGTGTAACACAAGCAAAATACTCAATTTTCATGTCGTACTCAAAATACTCCGTAATTGAAGACAAACACACACAAATTCCAATTTTTTCAAAAATTTCTTAAAAATTCAAAAACTGAAGTCTAACACCTTAAAAAAATTCAATTAACATATTTTTAAAAAAAAACGTTAAAATGTAAGTGTAACACGAGAAAAATACTCAATTTTTCATGTCGTACTCAAAATACTTCGAAATTGAAGACTGACACACACAAATTTCAATTTTTTCAAAAATTTCTTACAAATGCAAAAACTGAAGTCTAACACCTTCAAAAAAATTCAATTATGAAATTTTTTTTAAAAATGTTAAAATTCAAGTATATCACAAGCAAAATACTCAATTTTCAAGTCTTGCTCAAAATACTCGGTAATTAAAGACTAGCACACACAAATTCGAATTTTTTCAAAACATTCTTACAAAATGCAAAAACTGAAGTCTAACAACTTCAAAAAATTCAATGAAGGTAATTTTTAAAAAAATGTCAAATTTGAAATGTAACACAAACAAAATACTCAATTTTCATATCGTACTCAAAATACTCCATGATTGAAGACTAACACGCACATATTTTAATTTTTTTAAAAAATTCTATAAAATGCAAAAACTGAAGTCTGACACCTTCAAAAAATTCAATTAAGATATTTTTAATAAAAATGTGAAAGTGTAATACAAGAAAAATACTCAATTTTCATGTTGTACTCAAAATACTCCGTAATTGAAGACTAACAAACACAAATTTCAATTTTTTCAAAAATTTCTTCAAAATGCAAAAACTGAAGTCTAACAACTTCAAAATATTCAATGAAGATAATTTTAAAAAAATCTTAAATTTGAATTGTAACACAAGCAAAATACTCAATTTGCATATCTTACTCAAAATACTCCATAATTGAAGACTAAAACACATTTTAATTTATTATAAAAATTCTTTAAAGTGGAAAAACTGAAGTCTAACACCTTCAAAAAATTCAATTAAGATATTTTTTTTAAAATTGTTAAAATGTAAGTGTAACACAAGCAAAATACTCAATTTTCATGTCGTACTCAAAATACAATGTAATTGAAGACTAACACAAAGAAATTTCAATTTTTTCAAAAATTTCTTAAAAATGCAAAAACTGAAGTCTGACACCTTCAAAAAATTCAATGAAGATAATTTTAAAAAAATTGTCAAAATTGAAGTATATCATAAGCAAAGTACTCAATTTTCATGTCGTACTCAAAATACTCCGTAATTGAAGACTAACACACACAAATTTGAATTTTTTCAACAATTTCTTTAAAATGAAAAAACAGAAGTCTAACACCATAAAAAAATTCAATGAAGATGTTTTTATAAAAATTGTAAAAATTTAATTGTGACACAACAAAAAATACTCAATTTTCGTGTCGTACTCAAAATACTCCGTAATTGAAGAGTAACACACAAAATTCCAATTTTTTCAACAAATTCTTAAAAATGCAAAAACTGAAGTCTAACACCTTCAAAAAATTTAATCAAATTTTTTTTTTTAATTTTTTAAAATTGAAGTGTAACACAAACAAAACATTCAATTTTAATGTCGTACTCAAAATACTTCGTAATTGAAAACTAACACACACAAATTTAAATTTTTTTAAAAATTTCTTAAAAATTCAAAAACAGAAGTCTAGCACCTTCAAAAAATTTAATTACAATTTTTTTTTGAAATATATTAAAATTGAAGTATATCACAAGCGATATACTTAATTGTCATGTCATGCTCAAAATTCTCTGTAATTGAAGACTAACACACACAAATTTCACTTTTTTCAAATCATTCTTGAAAATGCAAAAACTAAAGTCTAGCAACTTCAAAAAATTCAATGAAGATAATTTTTTTTAAATGATAAATATGAAGTGTAACACAAGCAAAATATTCAATTTTCATATCGTACTCAAAATACTTCATAATTGAAGACTAACACACACAAATTTTAATCTTTTAAACAAATTCTTAAAAATCAAACCTTCAAAAAATTCAATTAAGATATTCTTTTAAAAAATGTTCAAATGTAAGTGTAACACAAGCAAAATACTCAATTTTCATGTCGTACTCAAAATACTCCGTAATTGAAGACTAAAACATACAAATTTCAATTTTTTCAAAAATTTCTTAAAAATGCAAAAACTGAAGTCTGACCTTAAAAAAATTCAATTAAGATAATTTAAAAAAAAAACGTTAAAATGAAAGTGTAACACAGGAAAAATACTCAATTTTTTATGTCGTATTCAAAATATTCCGAAATTGAAGACTAACACACACAAATTTCAATTTTTTCAAAAATTTCTTACAAATGCAAAAACTGAAGTCTAACACCTTCAAAAAAATTCAAATGTCAATTTTTTTTTTAAAATTATAAAAGTGAAGTATATCACAAGCAAAATACTGAATTTTCAAGTCTTGCTCAAAATACTCGGTAATTGAAAACTAACACACACAAATTTCAATTTATTCAAAACATTCTCAAAAATGCAAAAACTGAAGTCCAACAACTTCAAAAAATTCAATGAAGATAATTTTTTAAAAAATGTTAAATTTGAAATGTAACAGAAGCAAAATACTAAATTTTCATATCGTACTCAAAATACTCCATAATTGAAGACTAACACACACAAATTTTAATTTTTTCAAAAATTTCTTAACAATAGAAAAACTGAAGTCTAACAACTTCAAAATATTCAATGAAGATAATTTAAAAAAAAAATGTTAAATTTGAAATGTAACACAAGCAAAATACTCAATTTTCATATCATACTCAAAATACTCCATAATTGAACACTAAAACACAAATTTTAATTTTTTAAAACAATTATTTAAAATGGAAAAACTGAAGTCTAACACCTTCAAAAAATTCAATTAAGATATTTTTTAAAAAAATGTTTAAATTTAAGTGTAACACAAGAAAAATACTCAATTTTTCATGTCATACTCAAAATACTCCGAAATTGAAGACTAACACACACAAATTTCAATTTTTTCGAAACTTTCTTACAAATGCAAAAACTGAAGTCTAACACCTTCAAAAAAATTCAATTATGAAATGTTTTTAAAAATGTAAAAATTGAAGTATATCACAAGCAAAATACTCAATTTTCATGTCTTGCTCAAAATACTCGGTAATTGAAGACTAACAGACGCAAATTTCAATTTTTTCAAAACATTCTTAAAAATGCAAAAACTGAAGTCTAACAACTTCAAAAAATTCAATGAAGATAATTTTTAAAAAAATGTTAAATTTGAAATGTAACACAAGCAAAATACTTAATGTTCATATCGTACTCAAAATACTCCATGATTGAAGACCAACACGCACATATTTTAATTTTTAAACAAAATTCTTTAAAATGCAAAAACTGAAGTCTGACACCTTCAAAAAATTCAATGAAGCTAAAAAAAATTTTAAATGTTAAATATGAAGTGTAACACAAGCAAAATACTCAATTTTCATATCGTACTCAAAATACTTCATAATTGAAGACTAACACACAAAAATTTTAATCTTTTAAAACAATTCTAAAAAATCCAAAAACTGAAGTCCAACACCTTCAAAAAATTCAATTAAGTTATTTTTTTTTAATGTTAAAATTTAAGTGTAACACAAGCAAAATACTCAATTTTCATGTCGTACTCAAAATACTCCGCAATTGAAGACTAACACACACAAATTTCAATTTTTTCAAAAATTTCTTAAAAATGCAAAAACTGAAGTCTAACACATTAAATAAATTCAATTAAGCCATTTTTAAAAAAAAACGTTAAAATGTAAGTGTACCACAAGAAAAATACTCAATTTTTCATTTCGTACTCAAAATACTCCGAAATTGAAGACCAACACACACAAATTTCAATTTTTTCAAAAATTTCTTACAAATGCAAAAACGGAAGTCTAACACCTTCAAAAATATTCAATTATGAAATTTTTTTTAAAAATGTTAAAAGTGAAGTTTATCACAAGCAAAATACTCAATTTTCAAGTCTTGCTCAAAATACTCGGTAATTGAAGACTAACACACACAAATTTCAATTTTTTCAATACATTCTTAAAAATGCAATAACTGAAGTCTAACAACTTTAAAAAATTCAATGAACATAATTTTTAAAAAAATGTTAAATTTGAAATGTAACACAAGCAAAATACTATATTTTCATATCGTACTCAAAATACTACATAATTGAAGACTAACATACACAAATTTTAATTTTTTAAAATAATTCTTTAAAATGCAAAAACTGAAGTCCAACACCTTCAAAAAATTCAATCAAGATATATTTTTTTAAATGTTAAAATTTAAGTGTAACACAAGAAAAATACTCAATTTTCCATGTCGTACTCAAAATACCCCGAAATTGAAGACTAACACACACAAATTTTAAATTTTTCAAAAATTTCTTACAAATGCAAAAACTGAAGTCTAACACCTTCAAAAAATTCAATTACAATTTTTTTTTTAAAATGTTAATATTGAAGTATATCACAAGCAAGATACTCAATTGTCATGTCGTGCTCAAAATTATCTGTAATTGAAGACTAACACAAACAAATTACAATTTTTTCAAAACATTCTAAAAAATGCAAAAACTAAAGTCTAACAACTTCTAAAAATTCAATGAAGCTAATTTTTTTTTAAATGTTAAATATGAAGTGTAACACAAGCAAAATACTCAATTTTCATATCGTACTCAAAAACTCCAGAACTGAAGTCTAACACATTCAAAAAAATTCAGTTATGAAATGTTTTTAAAAAATGTTAAAATTTAAGTATATCACAATCAAAATACTCAATTTTCATGTCTTGCTCAAAATACTCGGTAATTGAAGACTAACACACACAAATTTTAATTTTTTCAAATCATTCTTAAAAATGCTAAAACTGAAGTCTAACAACTTCAAAAAATTCTATGAAGATAATTTTAAAAAAAATGTTAAATTTGAAATATAACACAAGCAAAATACTCAATTTTCATACCGTACTCAAAATACTTCATAATTGAAGACTAACACACACAAATTTTAATCTTTTAAACAAATTCTTAAAAATCCAAAAACTGAAGTCCAACACCTTCAAGAAATTCAATTAAGATATTTTTTGTTTAAATGTTAAAATTTAAGTGTAACACAAGCAAAATACTCAATTTTCATGTCGTACTCAAAATACTCCGTAATTGAAGACAAACACACAAATTTCAATTTTTTCAAAAATTTCTTAAAAATGCAAAAACTGAAGTCTAACGACTGGAAAAAATTCAATTAAGATACTTTTTAAAAAAACATTAAAATTGAAGTGTAACACAAGAAAAATACTCAATTTTCATGTCGTACTCAAAATACTCCGAAATTGAAGACTAACAAACTCAAATTTCAATTTTTTGTAAAATTTCTTACAAATGCAAAAACTGAAGTCTAACACCTTCAAAAAATTTAATTATGAATTTTTTTTTAAAAATGTGAAAAATGAAGTATATCACAAGCAATATACTCAATTTTCAAGTCTTGCTCACAATACTCGGTAATTGAAGACTTACACACACAAATTTCAATTTTTTCAAAACATTCTTAAAAATGCAAAAACTGAAGTCCAACTACTTCAAAAAATTGAATGAAGATAATTTTTAAAAAAATGTTAAATTTGAAATGTAACACAAGCAAAATACTAAATTTTCGTATCGTACTCAAAATACTCCATAATTGAAGACTAACACACACAAATTTTAATTTTTTCAAAACATTCATAAAAATGCAAAAACTGAAGTCTAACAACTTAAAAAAATTCAATGAAGATTATTTTTAAAAAAATGTTAAATTTGAAATGTAACAAAAGCAAAATACTAAATTTTCATATCGTAATCAAAATACTCCATAATTGAAGACTAACACACACAAATTTTAATTTTTTCAAAACATTCTTAAAAATGCAAAAACTGATGTCTAACAACTTCAAAAAATTTAATGAAGATAATTTTGAAAAAAATGTTAAATTTGAAATGTAACAAAAGCAAAATACTCAATTTTCATATCGTACTCAAAATACTTCATAATTGAAGACTAACACACACAAATTTTAATCTTTTAAAAAAATTCTTAAAAATCCAAAAACTGAAGTCCAACACCTTCAAAAAATTCAATTAAGATTTTTTTTTCAAATGTTAAAATTTAAGTGTAACTCAAGCAAAATACTCAATTTTCATGGCGTACTCAAAATACTCCGTAATTGAAGACTAACACACACAAATTTCAATTTTTTCAAAAATTTCTTAAAAACACAAAAACTGAAGTCTAACACCTTAAAAAAATTCAATTAAGATATTTTTTTTTAAAAACGTTAAAATATAAGTGAAACACACGAAAAATACTCAATTTTTCATGTCGTACTCAAAATACTCCGAAATTGAAGACTAACACACACAAATTTCAATTTTTTCAAAAATTTCTTACAAATGCAAAATCTGAAGTCTAACACCTTCAAAAAAATTCAATTATGAAATTTTTTTAAAAAATGTTGAAAGTGAAGTATATCACAAGCAAAATACTCAATTTGCAAGTCTTGCTCAAAATATTTGGTAATTGAAGACTAACACACACATATTTCATTTTTTTCAAAACATTCTTAAAAATGCAAAAACTGAAGTCTAACAACTTCAAAAAGTGCAATGAAGATAATTTTTAAAAATATGTTAAATTTGAAATGTAACACAAGCAAAATACTAAATTTTCATATCGTACTCAAAATACTCCATAATTGAAGACTAACACACACAAATTTTAATTTTTTTAAAAAATTCTTTAAAATTCAAAAACGGAACTCTGACACCTTCAAAAAATTCAATTAAGATATTTTTTATAAAAATGTTAAAATTGAAGTGTAATACAAGAAAAATACTCAATTTTCATGTTGTACTCAAAATACTCCGTAATTGAAGGCTAACAAACACAAATTTTGATTTTTTCAAAAATTTCTTCAAAATGCAAAAACTGAAGTCTAACAACTTCAAAATATTCATTGAAGACAATTTAAAAAAAAAAAAAAAATTTGAAATGTAACATAAGCAAAATATTCAATTTTCATATATTACTCAAAATACTCCATAATTGAAGACTAAAACACAAATTTTATTTTTTTAAAAAAATTCTTTCAAATGAAAAAACCGAAGTCTAACACCTTCAAAAAATTCAATTAATATATTTTTTAAAAAATTGTTAAAATGTAAGTGTAACACAAGCAAAATACTCAATTTTCATGTCGTGCTCAAAATACTATGTAATTAAAGACTAACACACAGAAATTTCAATTTTTTTCAAAAATTTCTTAAAAATGCAAAAACTGAAGTCTAACCACCTTCAAATAATTGAAAATATGAATTTTTTTTTAAAATTGTTAAAATTGAAGTATATCATAAGCAAAATACTCAATTTTCATGTCGTACTCAAAATACTCCGTAATTGAAGACTAACACACACAAATTTTAATTTTTTCAACAATTTCTTTAAACTGAAAAAACAGAAGTCTAACACCATAAAAAAAATTCAATGAAGATGTTTTTATAAAGTTTTGTTCAAATTTGATTGTAACACAACAAAAATACTCAATTTTCGTGTCGTACTCAAAATACTCCGTAATTGAAGAGTAACACACAAAATTCCAATTTTTTCAACAAATTCTTAAAAATGCAAAAACTGAAGTCTAACACTTTCAAAAAATTCAATTAAAATTTTTCGTTAAATTTTTTAAAATTGAAGTGTAACACAAACAAAATATTCAATTTTAATGTCGTACTCAAAATACTTCGTAATTGAAGACTAACACACACAAATTTAAATTTTTTAAAAAATTTCTTAAAAATGCAAAAACAGAAGTCTAGCACCTTCAAAAAATTCAATTAGAATTTTTTTTTTTTAAAATGTTAAAATTGAAGTATATCACAAGCAAGATACTCAATTGTCATGTCGTGCTCAAAATTCTCAGTAATTGAAGACTAACACACACAAATTTCAATTTTTTCAAAACATTCTTAAAAATGCAAAAACTAAAGTCTAACAACTTCAAAAAATTCAATGAAGATAATTTTTTTTAAAATGTTAAATATGAAGTGTAACACAAGCAAAATACTCAATTTTCATATCGTACTCAAAATACTTCATAATTGAAGACTAACACACACAAATTTTAATCTTTTAAAAAAATTCTTAAAAATACAAAAACTGAAGTCCAACACCTTCAAAAAATTCAATTAAGATTTTTTTTTAAATGTTAAAATTTAAGTGTAACACAAGCAAAATACTCAATTTTAATGTCGTACTCAAAATACTCCGTAATTGAAGACTAACACACACAAATTTCAATTTTTTCAAAAATTTCTTAAAAATGCAAAAACTGATGTCTAACAACTTCAAAAAATTCAATGAAGATCATTTTAAAAAAAATGTTAAATTTGAAATGTAACACTAGCAAAACACTAAATTTTCATATCGTACTCAAAATACTCCGAAATTGAAGACTAACACACACAAATTTCAATTTTTTTAAAAATTCCTTACAAATGCAAAAACTGAAGTCTGCCTTCAGAAAATTCATTTTTGAATTATTTTTTAAAAATGTTAAAAGTGAAGTATATCACAAGCAAAATACTCAATTTTCAAGTCCTGCTCAAAATACTCGGTAATTGAAGACTAACACACACAAATTTCTATTTTTCAAAACATTCTTAAAAATGCAAAACCTGAAGTCTAACAACTTCAAAAAATTCAATGAAGATAATTTTGAAAAAAAAATTTAATTTGAAATGTAACACAAGAAAAATACTCAATTTTCGTATCGTACTGAAAATACTCCATAATTGAAGACTAACACACATAAATTTTAATTTTTTAAAAAAATTCTTTAAAATGCAAAAACTGAAGTCTAACACCTTCAAAAAAATTAATTGAGATATTTTTTTATAAAAATGTTAAAATTGAAGTGTAATACAAGAAAAATACTCAATTTTCATGTCGTACTCAAAATATTCCGTAATTGAAGACTAACACACAAAAATTTCAATTTTTTCAAAACTTTCTTAAAAATGCTAAAAACAGAAGTGTAACACCTTCAAAAAATTCAATTATGATATTTTTTTATAAAATGTAAAAATTGAAGTGTAACACAAGCAAAATACTCAATTTTCATGTCGTATTCAAAATACTCGGTAATTGAAAACCTAACACACACAAAGTTAATTTTTTTCTAAAATTTCTTAAATATGAAAAAACAGCAGTCTAACACCTTCAAAAAAATTCAATTCTGAAATGTTTTTAAAAAATGTTAAAATTGAAGTATATCACAATCAAAGTACTCAATTTTCATGTCTTGCTCAAAATACTCGGTAATTGAAGACTAACACACACAAATTTCAATTTTATCAAAACATTCTTAAAAATTCAAAAACTAAAGTCTAACAACTTCAAAAAATTCAATGAAGATAATTTTCAAAAAAATGTTAAATTGGAAATGTAACACAAGCAAAATACTCAATTTTCATATCGTACACAAAATAGTCAATAATTGAAGACTAGCACACACGTATTTTAATTTTTTTTTTAAATTCTTTAAAATGCAAACACTGAAGTCTAACACCTTCAAAAAATTCAATTAAGATATATTTACTAAAAATGTTAAAATTGAAGTGTAATACAAGAAAAATACTCAATTTTCAAGTTGTACTCAAAATACTCCGTAATTGAAGACTAACACGCACAAATTTCAATTTTTACAAAAATTACTTCAAAATGCAAAAACTGAAGTCTAACAACTTCAAAAAATTCAATGAAGATAATTCAAAAAAAAATGTTCAATTTGAAATACAACACAAGCAAAATACTCAATTTTCATATCGTACTCAAAATACTCCATAATTGAAGACTAAAACACAAATTTTAATTTTTTAAAAAAATTCTTTAAAATTGAAAAACTCAAGTCTTAACACCTTTAAAAAATTCAATTAAAATAGTTTTTAAAAATTCATAAAATGTAAGTGTAACACAAGAAAAATACTCAATCTTCATGTCGTACTCAAAATACTATGTAATCGAAGACTAACACACACAAATTTCAATTCTTTTCAAAAATTTCTTAAGAATGCAAAAACTGAAGTCTAATACCTCCAAAAAATTCAATTATGATTTTTTAATAAAAATTGTTAAAATTGAAGTATATCATTAGCAAAATACTCAATTTTCATGTCGTACTCAAAATACTCCATAATTGAAGACTAACACACAAAAATTTCAATTTTTTCAACAATTTCTTAAAAATGAAAAAACAGAAGTCTAACACCATAAAAAAATTTTAATTATGATGTTTTTATAAAAATTGTTAAAATTTAATTGTAACACAACAAAAATACTCAATTTTTGTGTCGTACTCAAAATGCTCCGTAATTGAAGAGTAACACACACAAATTCCAATTTTTTCAAAAAATTCTTAAAAATGCAAAGACTGAAGTCTAACACCTTCAAAAAATTCAATTAAGATATTTAAAAAAAAATGTTAAAATTGAAGTGTAACACAAGAAAAATATTCTATTTTCATGTCGTACTCAAAATACTCCGAAATTGAAGACTAACACCCACAAATTTCCATTTTTTTAAAAAAATTTTACAATTGCAAAAACTGAAGTCAAACCACGTTCAAAAAAATTCAACTATGAAATTTTTTTTAAAAACGTTAAAACTGAAGTATATCACAAGCAAAATACTCAATTTTCATGTCTTGCTCAAAATACTCGGTAATTGAAGACTAACGCACTCAAATTTCAATTTTTTCAAAACATTCTTAAAAATGCAAAAACTGGAGTCTAACAATTTCAAAAAATTCAATGAAGATAATTTTTAAAAAAATGATAAATTTGAAATGTAACACAAGCAAAATACTCAATTTTCATATCTTACTCAAAATATTCCATAATTGGAGACTAACATACACAAATTTTAATTTTTTAAAAAAATTCTTTAAAATGCAAAAACTGAAGTATAACAACTTCAAAAAATTCAATTAAGATATTTTTTTTTATTTTTTAAAATTGAAGTGTAACAGAAACAAAATATTCAATTTTCTTGGCGTTCACAAAATACTTCGTAATTGAAGACTAACACACACAAATTTAAATTTTTTTAAAAAATTCTTGAAAATGCAAAAACTGAAGTCTAGCACCTTCATAAAATTCAATTAAGATATATTTTTTAATTTTTTAAAATTGAAGTGCAACACAAACAAAATATTCAATTTTCTTATCGTACAAAAAATACTTCGTAATTGAAGACAAACACACACAAATTTAAATTTTTTGATAAATTTCTTAAAAACGCAAATATAGAAGTCTAGCACCTTCAAAAAATTCAATTATAATGTTTTTTTTAAAAAATGTTAAAATTGAAGTATATCACAAGCAAAATACTCAATTTTCATGTCGTGCTCAAAATACTCGGTAATTGAAGACTAACACACACAAATTTCAATTGGTTCACAACATTCTTAAAAATGCAAAAACTGAAGTCTAACAACTTCAAAAAATTCAATGAAGATAATTTTTTAAAAACTGTTAAATTTGAAGTGTAACACAAGCAAAATACTCAATTTTCATATCGTACTCAAAATACTTCATAATTGAAGACTAACACACACAAATTTTAATCTTTTAAAAAAATTCTTAAAAATAAAAAAACCGAAGTCCAACACCTTCAACAAATTCAATTAAGCTATTTTTTTTGAATAATGTTAAAATATAAGTGTAACACAATCAAAATACTCAATTTTCATGTCGTACTCAAAATGCTCCGTAATGGAAGACTAACACACACAAATTTAAATTTTTTTCGAAAATTTCTAAGGAATGCAAAAAGCAAAAACTTAAGTCTAATACCTTCAAAAAATTCAATTATGAATTTTTTTTTAAAAAGGTTAAGATTGAAGTATATCATAAGCAAAATACTCAATTTTCATGTCGTACTCAAAATACTCCGTAATTTAAGACTAACACACACAAATTTGAATTTTTTCAAAAATTTCTTCAAAATGCGAAAACAGATGTCTAACAACTTCAAAAAATTCAATAATGATATTTTTTATAAAAATGTTAAAATTGAAGTGTAACACAAGAAAAATACTAAATTTTCATATTGTACTCAAAATACTCCGTAATTGAAGACTAACACACACAAATTTCAATTTTTTCAAAAAACTCTTAAAAATGCAAAAACTAAAGTCTAACACCTTCAAAAAATTATATTAAGATATTTTTTATAAATTTTTTAAAATTGAAGTATAACACAAACAAAATATTCAATTTTTTTGTCGTATTCAAAATACTTCGTAATTGAAGACTAACACACCCAAATTTAGATTTTTTGAAAAGTTTCTTAAAAATGCTACAACAGAAGTCTAGCACCTTCAAAATTTTCAATTATAAATTTTTAAAAAAAATGTTAAAATTGAAGTATATCACAAGCAAAATACTCAATTTTCATGTCGTGCTCAAAATACTCGGTAATTGAAGACTAACACACACAAATTTCAATTTTTTCAATACATTCTTAAAAATGTAAAAACTAAATTCTAACATCTTAAAAAAATTCAACGAAGATGATTTTTTTTAAAATGTTAAATTTGAAGTGTAACACAAGCAAAATACTCAATTTTCATATCGTACTCAAACTACTTCATAATTGAAGACTTACACACACAAATTTTAATCTTTCAAAAAAATTCTTAAAAATCCAAATACTGAAGTCCAACACCTTCAACAAATTCAATTAAGATATTTTTTTTTTAAAATGTTTAACTATAAGTGTAACGCAAGCAAAATACTCAATATTCATGTCGTACTCGAAATACTCCGTAATTGAAGACTAACACACACAAATTTCAATTTTTTTCAAAAATGTTGAAATTGAAGTGTAACACAAACAAAATACTCAGTTTTCAAGTCGTACTCAAAATACTTCGTAATTGAAGACTAACACACACAAAATTAAATTTTTTTCTGAAATTTTCATAAAAATGCAAAAACAGAAGGCTAGCACCTTCATAAAATTAAATTATAAAAAAAAAATTAAAAATGTTAAAATTGATGTATATCACAAGTAAAATACTCAATTTTCATGTCGGGCTCAAAATACTCGGTAATTGAAGACTAACACACATAAATTTCAATTTTTTCAATACATTCTAAAAAATCCAAAAACTGAAGTCTAACAACTTCAAAAAATTCAATGAAGACAATTTTTAAAAAAATGTTAAATTTGAAGTGTAACACAACCAAATACTCTATTTTCATATCGTACTCAAAATACTTCATAATTGAAGACTAACACACACAAATTTTAATCTTTTAAAAAAATCTTAAAAATCCAAAAACTGAAGTCCAACACCTTCAAAAAATTCAATTAAGATATTTTTTTTTAAATGTTAAAATATAGGTGTAACAGAAGCAAAATACTCAATTTTCATGTCATACTCAAAAAACTCCGTAATAGAAGACTAACACACACAAATTTCAATTTTTTTCCAAAATTTCTTAAAAATGCAAAAACTGAAGTCTAACACCTTCAAAAAATTCAATTATTATATTTTTAAAAAAATGTTAAAATTGAAGTGTAACACAAGCAAAATACTCAATTTTCATGTCGTACTCAAAATACTTTGTAATTGAAGACTAACACACACAAATTTCAATTTTTTCAAAAATTTCTTACAAATCCAAAATCAGAAGTTTAACACCTTCAAAAAAATTCAATTAAGATGATTTTTAAAAAATTGTTAAAATTTAAGTGTAACACAACAAATATACTCAATTTTCATGTCATACTCAAAATACTCTGTAATTGAAGACTAACACACACAAATTTCAAATTTTTCAAAATTTTCCTTAAAATGAAAAAACCGAAGTCAAACACCTTAAAAAAAATTCAATTATGAATTTTTTTTAAAAATTGTTAAAATGTAAGTGTAACACAAGAAAAATACTCAATTTTCATTTCGTACTCAAAATACTCCGTAATTGAAGACTAACACACACAAATTTCAATTTTTTTCAAAACTTTCCTAAAAATGCAAAAACAGAAGTCTAACACTTTCAAAAAATTCAATTATGATATTTTTGCATAAAATATAAAAATTGAAGTGTAACACAAGCTAAATACTCAATTTTCATGTCGTACTCAAACTACTCCGGAATTGAAGACTAACACACACAAATTTCAATTTTTTTTCAAAAATTTATAAAAATGCAAAAACTGAAGTATAACACCTTCAAAAAAATCGATTATGATTTTTTTTTTTAAATGTCAAAATTGAATTATATCACAAGCAAAATACTCAATTTTCATGTCGTACTCAAAATACTCCATAATTGAAGACTAACACACATAAATTTCAATTTTTTCTAAAATTTCTAAAAAATAAAAAAACAGAAGTCTAACAACTTCAAAAAATTCAATTAAGATATTTTTTATAAAAATATTAAAATTGAAGTGTACCACAAGAAAAATACTCAATTTTCATGTCGTACCCAAAATACTCCGTAAATGAAGACTAACACACACAAATTTCAATTTTTTTCAAAAATTTTTTAAAAATGCAAAAACTGAAGGCTAACACCTTCTAAAAAATTCAATTATAAATTTTTTGTATATCACAAGCAAAATACTCAATTTTCATGATGTACTCAAAATACTCCGTAATTGAAGACTAACACACACAAATTTCATTTTTTTCAAAAATTTCTTAATAATGTAAAAACTGAAGTCTGCCACCTTCAAAAAATTTAATTAAGAATTTTTTTTTAATTGTTTAAAATTGAAGTGTAACACAAACAAAATATTCAATTTTCATGTCGTACTCAAAATACTCCGTAATTGAAGACTAACACACACAAATTTCAAAAATTTCAAAAATTTATTGAAAATGCAAAACAGAAGTCTAACTCCTTCAAAAAATTCAATTAATATATTTTTTTTAAAATTGTTATAATGTAAGTGTAACACAACCGAAATACTCAATTTTCTTGTCGTACTTATAAAAACTCCATAATTGAAGACTAACACACACAAATTTCAATTTTTTAAAAAAAACATTCTTAAAAATGCAAAAACAGAAGTCAAACACCTTCAAAAAATTCAATTATCGTATTTTTTAAAAAATGGTAAAATTGAAGTGTAACACAAACAAAATACTCAATTTTCATGTCCTACTTAAAATACTCCGTAATTGAAGACTAACACACACAAATTTCAATTTTTTCAAACATTTCGTACAAATTCAAAACCAGAAGTCTAACACCTTAAAAAAATTCAATAAAGATGTTTTTGTAAAAATTGTTAAATTTTTAGTTTTACACAACAAAAATACTCAATTTTCATGTCGTACTCAAAATAATCCGTAATTGAAGAATAACATACACAAATTTCAATTTTTTCAAAAATTTCTTAAAAATGCAAAAACAGAAATCTAACACCTTCAAAAAATTCAATTGTGATATTTTCAAAAAAAATGTTAAAATTGAAGTGTAGCACAAGAAAATACTCAATTTTCATGTCGTACTCAAAATACTCCGTAATTGAAGACTGACACACACAAATTTCAATTTTTTTCAAAATTTTCTTAAAAGTGCAAAAACTGAAGTCTAACACCATCAAAAAATTCAATTAAGACATTTTTTTTAAAAAGTGTTAAAATTTAAGTGTAATACATGCAACATACTCAATTTCCATGTCGTACTCAAAATACTTCATAATTGAAGAATAACACAAACAAATTTCAATTTTTTTAAAAAAATCTTAAATATGCAAAAACAGAAGTCTAACACCTTAAAAAATTTCAAGTAACATATTTTTTTTTTAAAAATTAAAATTTAAGTTTAACACAAGAAAAAGACTCAACTTTCATGTCAATACTCCGTAATTGAAGACTAACACACACAATTTTCAATTTTTATCAAAACTTTCTTAAAAATGCAAAAACAGAAGTCTAACACTTTCAAAAAATTCAATTATAATTTTTTTTTTAAATGTTAAAATGTAAGCGTAACGCAAGAAAAATACTCAATTTTCATGTCGTACTCAAAATACTCCGTAATTGAAGACTTACACACACAAATTTCAATTTTTTCAATAATTTCGTACAAACGCAAAAACAGAAGTCTAACACCTTCAAAAACTTCAATGAAGATGTTTTTGTAAAAATTGTTAAAATTTAAGTGTAACACAAAAAAAAATTACTCAATTTTCATGTCGTACTCAAAATACTCCGTAATTGAAGAATAACACACAGAAATTTCAATTTTTTCAAAAATTTCTTAAAAATGCAAAAACAGAAGTCTAACACCTTCAAAAAATTCAATTAAGAAATTTTTTTTTAAAAGTGTTAAAATTTAAGTGTAACACATGCAAAAATACTCAATTTTCTTGTCGTACTCAAAGTACTCCATAATTGAAGAGTAACACACACAAATTTTGATTTTTTCAAAACTTTCTTAAAATTGAAAAAACTGAAGTCTAACAACTTCAAAAAATTCAATTAAGATAGTTTTTTTTAAAAACGTTAAAATTGAAGTGTAACATAAGCAAAATACTCAATTTTCATGTCGTTCTCAAAATACTCCATAATTGAAGACTCACACAAACAAATTTCAATTTCTTAAAAATGCCAAACCTGAAGTCTCACACCTTCAAAAAATTCAACTAAGATATTTTTTCAAAAAAATTTAAAATTTAAGTTTAACACAAGGAAAATACTCAATTTTCATTTCGTACTAAAAATACTCCCTAATTGAAGACTAACACACACAATTTTCAATTTTTATCAAAAATGTCTTAAAAATGCAAAAACAGAAGTCTAACACCTTCTAAAAAATCAATTATGATATTTTTTTAAATGTAAAAATTGAAGTGTAACACTAGCAAAATACTCAGTTTTCATGTCGTACTCAAAATACTCCGTAATTGAAGACTTACACACATAAATTTCAATTTTTTCAAAAATTTCTTAAAAATGCAAAAACAGAAGTCCAACACCTTCAAAATTTTCAATTAAGATGTTTTTGTAAAAACTTTTAAATTTTTAGTGGAACACAAACAAAATATTCAATTTTCATGTCGTACTCAAAATACTCCGCAATTGAAGACTAACACATACAAATTTTAATTTTTTCAAAAATTTCTTAAAAATGCAAAAAAAAAAGAAGTCTAACACCTTCAAAAATTTCAATTATGATATTTTTTTTAAAAATTTAAAATGGAACTGTAACACAAGCAAAATACTCAATTTTCATGTCGTACTCAAAATACTCCGTAATTGAAGACTAACACACACAAATTTTAATTTTTTTCAAAACTTACTTAAAAATGCAAAAACTGAAAATCTAACAACTTTAAAAAATTCAAGTAAGATAGTTTTTTAAAAAAATTTAAAATTTAAGTGTAACACGTGCAAAATACTAAATTTTCATGTCGTTCTCAAAATACTCTATAATTTAAAACTAGCACAAACAAATTTCAATTTTTTTAAAAATTGCTTATAAATGCAAAAACTGAAGTCCAACACCTTCAAAAATTTCAAGTAATATATTTTTTTTAAACTTGTAAAAATGTAAGTGTAACACAAGCAATATACTCAATTTTCATGTCGGACTAAAAATACTCCGTAATAGAAGACAAACACACACAAGTTTCAATTTTTTTTGAAAATTTTTTTAAAAATGCAAAAACAAAAGTCTAACCCCTTCAAAAAATTCAATTATGATATTTTTTAAAAATGTTAAAATTGAATTGTAACACAAGCGAAATACTCAATTTTCATGTCGTACCGAAAATACTCCTTAATTGAAAACTGACACACACAAATTTAAATTTTTCAAAAAAATTCTTAAAAATGCAAAAACTGAAGTCCAATACCTTCAAAAAATTCAATTAAGATATTTTTGTAAAAATTATAAAAATTTAATTTTCATTTTTTCTTCAAAAAAGTCCAAAATGAAACACTAACAAATGCGAATTTCTATTTTTTTTTTTTAATCAATTTGAAAAAAATACAAAAAGTAAAGTCTAACACCTTCAAAAATATCAATTATCATATTTTTCTAATAAATGACAAAATTGATGTTTGAAACGATCAAAATACTTAATTTTCAAGTTTTCTTACAAAAAACTCCAAAATGAAAGACAAACACATGCGAATTTCTATTCTTTTTGTTTAAAAAAGGTGAAAAGAGTGCCAAAAGTGAAGTCTAACACCATCACAAATATCAATTATCATATTTTTCTAATAAATTCCAAAATTCATGTCTAAAATTAACAAAATAATTAATTTTCATGTTTTCCTCAAAAACTCCAAATGAAAGACCAACACATGTGAATTTATATTGTATTGTTAAAAAAAGTTGAAAACAAATGCAAATAGTGAAGTCAAACACCTTCAAAATATCAACTATCATTTTTATCTAATAAATGTCAAAATTGATATCTGCCAACTAGAGTTAGCCTAGTTGGTCACACCTCTTGGCTAGGGAGCGAGAGGTGTGGGGTTCGATTCCCGACGGGGACACTGGATTATAGATTAAATGTTAAATGAGTGAATAGAGTATGTGGCCTACGGGTTTGTAATAAAAAAAACAAAAAATAAAAAAGGAGATTGTGTTCGGAAGGGGGACTTTGAGCCCTCTCCGAATTTACTCAAAAAAATTGATATCTAAAATGAACAAAATACTTAATTTTCATTTATTCCTCAGAAAACTCCAAAATCGAAGACTAAGACATGCGAATTTCTATTCTTTTTGCAAAAAAAAAAAAGTTAAAAAGAATGCCAGAAGTGAAGTATAACACCTTAAAAAATATCAATTATCATATTTTGTAATAAATGTTAAAATTCATTTCTAAAATGAACAAAATACTTAATTTTCATGTTTTACTCAAAAACCTCAAAAATCTAAGACTAACACATGCGAATTTATATTATTTTTGTAAACAAATATGATAAGAATGCCAAAAGTGAAGTCCTACCTTCAAAAATATCAATTATACTATTTTTCTAATAAATTCCAAAATTTAAGTCTAAAGTGAAAAATACTTAATATTCATATTTTCGTGAAAAAAAAAATCCAAAATGAAAGACTAACACATGCGAATTTATATTTTTTTTTATCGAACAATTTGAAAAAATGCAAAAAGTTAAGTCTAACGCCTTCAAAAATATCAATTATCATATTTTTCTAATAAATGTCAAAATTGATGTCTGAAACAAACAAAATACTTAATTTTCGTGTTTTCTTTAAAAAAACTCCAAAATGAAAGACTAACACATGCGAATTTATATTTTTTTTGTTCGAACAATTTGAAATAATGCAAAGAGTGAAGTCTAACACCTTCAAAAATATCAATTATCATATTTTTTTAATAAATGTCAAAATTGATGTCTAAAATGAACAAAATAATTAATTTTCATGTTTTACTCCAAAACGCAAAAAATCTAAGACAAACACATGCGAATTTCTATTTTTAGTTTAAAAAAGGTGAAACGAGTGCCAAAAGTGAAGTCTAACACCATAAAATATCAATTATCATATTTTTCGAATAAATTCCAAAATTCATGTCTATAATGACCAAAATACTTGATTTTCATATTTTCCTCAAAAAAACTCCAAATTGACAGACTAACACATGCGAATTTCTATTTTTTTTGTTCAATCAATTTGAAAAAAAAAATACAAAAAGTGAAATCTAACACCTTCAAAAATATAAATTATCAAGTTTTTCTAATAAATTTCAAAAAAAATGTCTAAAACGAACAAAATACTTAATTTTCCTGTTTTCCTCAAAAAAAACTCAATTATCGTAGTTTTCTAAAAAAACTCACACATGAGAATTTCTATTTTTTTTCAATCAATTTTTAAAAAAAAAATGAAAAAAAGTGAAAGTCTAACAACTTCAAAAAAATTAATTATCGTAGTTTTCTAAAAAATGTCAAAATTCATGTCTAAAATGAACAAAATACTTAATTTTCATGTTTTGCTCAAAAAAACTAAAAAATATAAGACTAACACATGTGAATTTCTATTCCTTTTTGTTTAAAAAAGGTGAAAAGAATGCCAAAAGTGAACTCTAACACCTTCAAAAATATAAATTTTAACTTTTTCCAATAATTTTCAAAATTCATGTCTAAAACGAACAAAATACTTAATTTTCATGTTTTCCTCAAAAAAAACTCCAAGATGAAAGACAAACACATGCGAATTTCTACTTTTTTTTGTAATCAATATGAAAAAAATGCAAAAATTGAAGTCTAACACCTTCAAAGATATTATTTATCGTATTTTTCTAATAAATGTCAAAATTGACGTCTAAAATGAACAAAATACTTAATTTTCATGTTTTACTCAAAAAACTCAAATATCTAAGACTAATACATGCGAATTTCTATTCCTTTTGTTTAAAAAGGTGAAAAGAATGCCAAAAGTGAAGGCCTTCAAAGATATCATGTATCATACTTTCTTGTAAATTCCAAAATTCATGTCTAAAATGAACAAAATACTTAATTTTCATGTTTTTCTCAAAAAAAACTCTAAAATGAAAGACTACCACATTCGAATTTCTATTTTTTTTGCTCAAATATGCTTAAAAAAATGCAAAAAATGAATTCTAACACCATAAAAAATATTAATTATCATTTTTTTCAAATTAATGTCTAAAAGAACAAAATACTCAGTTTTCATGTGTTTACTCAAACAACTCAAAAATCTAAGACTAACACAAGAGAATTTCTATTATTTTGTTTAACAAAGGTGAAAATAATGTCGAAAAGTGAAGTCTAACAACTTCAAAAATATCAATTATCATATTTTTCTAATAAATTCCAAAATTAATGTCTAAAATTAACAAAAATACTTAATTTTCATGTTTTCCTCAAAAAACATCAAAATGAAATACTAACACATGCGAATTTATATTTTTCTTGTTCAATCAATTTGAAAACAAATATAAAAAGTGAAGTCCGCCTTCAAAAATATCAATTATCATATTTTTTTAATAAATGTGAAAATTGATGTCTAAAATGAATGAAATACTTAATTTTCATTTTTATCTAAAAAACTCAAAAATCTAAGACGAACGCATGCGAATTTCTATTTTTTTTTTTTTTTAAAAAGGTAAAAAGAATGTCAAAAGTAAATTCTAATACCTTCAAAAATATCAATTACCATAATTTTCTAATCAATTTCAAAATTCATGTCTAAAAAGAACACAATAATTAATTTTCAAGTTTTCCTAAAAAAAACTCCAAAATGAAATTTCATACCCGGATCCACTCGGATTCGAATATTCTTTCCAAATCCAAATATTTTTTCGAATACGGTTCGGTTCGGTTCGAACAATAACCAATAACCACACCATTGATATCCCTAACTAAATGGGGCCAAGGAAAACCTTGACTCCTCCCATAAATTCTAAATTTTTATAATATGCCATTACAAATTATTATTCGGCCTCCTTTATAAAGTGTTATTGTATTTTAAATATTCTAGAATATGAAGAATACAATTTCTTGCCAATGTAAACGGGCCAGACCCAATTTTCATCCAACAAAAAATCGCATAATTTTTATCAGAATATGATACTCCTATCATTCGTACATACTTATTCTCAAAATTCGCCCTGTTTTTTTCCGTTGAACCCAATCAATTGTTATCAAAATAATCCAAATCCAAATTCTTTTTCAAACTACAAACAAAATAAAATCATGCTAGAGCAAGCAAGTTTTTCCTTGAAGTTTCGTAAAATTTTCAAGGTTAGTAACTAATTATGTAAAATTTATCTTAAACTTGCAAAATCTAGAAATAAGAAAAATAAATCTAATTGATAAAATTAGGGATTTAGTTCAAAAATTAAAATTTTACATTTTAAATGTAAAATTATAATTTTAATAAATATTAAATAAAAAAATAAAAAAATTCTTGACTCCCCCAATTTTTGTGTATGATTCCGCCCCTGCAGGCCCGCCCCTGCATTTTCGGAGTCCTGTGGCGAAAATTGTTAAAACATGCAACACATTATCATCTATGTTACGCGGATACTCCAAAAACGCCGAAGTATCCTGAGGATACGGGTATCCGATACGGATACGGGTGCGATACGGCTGCGATACGTATCGGATACGCCACGTGGAGTATCCGAATTTTTTAATATTATTTTTTTTCGGATACGGCGGGGATACGGCAGGATACGGCTGGGATACGTTTAGGATACGGCTGGGATACTCCATTTAGGATACTTCGGCCCAATATATGTTTTGGCCCATAATATTTTTAAATAATTTGTATATGATACTTCGAGGATACTTCTAGGATACTTCTAAAACTAGTTTTAGGATACTTCTAAAATAATTTAAGATAATTTTATGATACTTGTATTGTTATGTTGATTTTTTTTATTGTCATGATATTTAATTTATTATTTATTTATTTATTATATATAATATAAATATATTAAAATAATAACTATATAGCCGTATCCGTATCCGTGATTTTTTAAAAATTGCCGTATCGCCGTATCCGTATCGTATCGGATACGATACCCGTACCCGTATCCGTGCAACATAGATTATCATTAAAAATTTGATTTTCAATTTTAAGTTAAAATTTCACATCATCATTATTTAGTGATTAATATGTTAGAAAAAAAGACGCTAACGAAGAAATGCTAGAAAAAAATGAAAAGAGGACACTGATAAAGAAGTCTTTGCATGACCTGGTTTACTTGAAGAACATGACCCGACCACCGATATAGCCATGTTATATTTTTGTGTTATTAACTTATTAAAATTCTTTTCATGTTGCGATACAATAAAGGATATTAGTCAGGCTAAAAAACATATGAAGTTGTGTATTTTTTAAATGAATCATATTTCCTTGTAAACAATATCTGCACAAAATCTAGATATAGGTGAAATATATGTTGGTCTCATAAAGTCCTATACGATACTGATACGAAAGACATCAATTCTCAAAATTATTAGAATACAATACATTATACTTAATACATATATATGTATTAAAATAAAAAAAATTCATAATATTATGAGTGATGTGTAATATAAAAATTACTCATTATAAAAATATATTCATTCTAGTATAAAAATAATAAATTTGTTATTTGTTGGATTGATTCGTTATAAAAAGATTGTACACAAAATGTGGCACAAAACATATTTGTTTTTTTTTTTTGGCTGTTGAGATAGTTCTTTGGAGTGTAATCCGGAGGAGAGTAAGATTATAACACAATAGTCCCACCTTGTTTTGAGAAACACTCAAGCCTTACATATTTCTCTATATAACCGGATTCTTCAACGTAATTCAAACAAGAATTGGTGCCTGACATAGCCCATATATGAAGTATTGGAGCCCATATAATCTGAAGCACCAGACTCAAATATTGCCTTAAGTTAAAATCTCATTCACTTGGTTACTTGGAGCCTGGAGGCCTCTGAGATGTGGAGGCTTGTGACGCCGGCCAACTCGGCCAAAGTTCAGGACCGGGCCTGCGTCCCTGCCATAAGATAAGACGGGGGCGGAATAATTCTACGAACTTTTGGCAGTCAGGATATATTTTTGGTCCCCTTCACTCAACCAATCGACTACGCGTTGTGTTGCACCGATACGACGATACGGCAACGTATATCGGATACGGCGATACGGCAATTTAACATATTATTTAGGATATGATACAGATACGACGATACAGGTAAACTCAGTTTTTTGAAGTATCCGTACAACATAGACTATGCGTAAACTAAAGGAAAACCAAAAACGATGTCACAATTTGAATACTGGCTTAGCTGGGCCCGTTTTTGTGCCCCTAGCAAATGGGCCCGATTTTGCCTTGCACTAAAAATCAAGTGAATATATTGAGTTTTAAAAACCCAAGAAAACTATCGTTCACCCTAATTTAAAATTCGGCCCATTCTTTGGTGAATCTGATCCTTGGAAGGATACAAAAAATTGCATTAGACAAACGCATTAAAAATGGCAAAAAGAAAAACTTAATATTGATGAACATTACAAAAAAAACAATTAAGAAAATGAGAAATTCAGACTTTACTTTTAGTTATAGTAGTACTACTTTATTTTAATCCAACAATATAAAAAAGATTCTTCCAGTGATTAGGATGTGGAAATGCGACCAACCAAAGAGCTTTTTAATGTGGAAAAATGTTAAAGAAACAACCAAATATTTTCCATATTTGTTAAGATATTAAACAAGGTGATTTCTTAATCGAATATGCATTATTTATTGCAAAAGGTATTATAGTCTCGTTACTCAACAACCACATGCTCTTGTCTCGTAATTTTAGATCGACTATACTTTAGACCCTTCTATACAAACACACCGCCAAATCTGCAATTTATCCAGATTTTTTGTGGCCATTCTATAGGGCAATTAGTTTCTGCATTAAAGAAATAAAAGTATGAGCAAAATTAGAACTTACAATCTATTTAGGTCAAATATAAAACGAAAGTAAAACTATAAATTTTTTGATTAAGATAATACATGACTAAGGATACAAAAGATATTTTTTTTTCACCATATAAAATCTTGCGTAGACAAACGTCAATCCATGCGGATATTTTTCCTCCCTATTTTGATCAACTACATTTTTTCTCTTTTGTTATAGTTACTTACTTTTGTATATTATATTGCTAATCATAACTGTATGTATATTTTATTGCTACCTAAAGGCTAAATATAGCAATGATACACACGCCTTGCTGGATTAATACTAAACTACAAGGTGAAAAACTAAAGTAATTTCAACTTTTTTGTGTTACTAGAATTATCTTTCTAATTTGATTTAACACCATTCCACTCATAGTTTCGCAGGCATGCTGAGGTATTTATTTTTAATTATTTAACACGATGGTGTAGCAGAGAAAGAATATGATGGTTTTCTTCAATAAAATCAAAGCACATATTTTCCAATCCAATATTAGAAGAATTTTAGAAGTAGAATAAAAACAATTTCAATGAAGAAAATTTAATATTATTATTATTGTATTTTTTTTTTTTTTTTTAAAAGCTTGTATTGTTGTGATTTCTTGTTATCATTTAGGAGAAATTCATTGCTGGAATCACGCATGATTTTCAGATTTATATTCGAGCCGTATGTGGTAGTAATCGATTTGGAGATAATGATGTCTCTTGAATATCAGCATGAATCATGATATTGCGTAATGCACTCAATTCCCCGTGACTAATCCATCTCGGGCAAGAAAAGACTCGTCATCTTTATGTTTGGGTTTCTTTAAAGTTATGGAAAAGGTTGGATTTCTTCTGGTATTCTCCTTCGCAATTCTTGATGATACGGATATGATTTAACACTTTAATTTTTAACACATTAATTTATGATTTGATATTTTAATGAAATATTAAATCATAAATTAATATAGTTAAATCATAAATTATGGTGTCAAAACATAAATTAACATGTAAAATTAAATTTTAAAAATTATGTCATGTCATCAAACTCTAGAGTTGTTATTGATTTTTTTTTTACATGTAGTCTTGTCAAAATCTCAATTTGTAAGAAGAGCTATACTGTTGCCTAATTTGCAAAATCAGCTCTTTCGCCAGAACAAAAATCCTAATTATGGTCTTAATCTGAGGATTAAGCAGTGTTAACCTCTTTCGCCAGAGCATCTGGCGAAAGAATGCAACGTCTGTGAGTCCCGAGAAGACTTGGTGTGCATGTGGACGCGTCTTTTCATATTTGTGTGTCTTTCGCCAAAGGGTCTGGCGAAAGAAAATGCAATTACTTCCGCAAGTGGGCTCTCTCTTCTTCTTTCTTCTTTTCTTCTTCCTCTTCTTTCTTTCATTCTTTTCTTCTTCTCCAAACCGAGTTTCTTCTTCTCCAAACCGATTCGAGTTTTTGTTCAAGAAATCTACAAACCAAATTTCTTCTAAGATTTGAAGAAGTTTATTCATAGTTTGGTACGTTATTCTGCTCTATACCAAATTTAGGTTTTTCATTTTCGATTAATTTTGCAAACCGATTAAAAAAATTTGGTTAATTTTTCAGTTAAAAATAGACTAATATTTAAGTTTTAATTTAGGTTTTAATTGCGGTAACAAATTTAGGTTAATAATAGGTCAATTTCAGAAAATATATTTAGTATCTTAAAAAATGGTTTTTAGAAAATATATTCATTGCTCTCTCTCTCTCAAGACATACCTCCGCCCCCTTGTACCCCCAAGGTGAATCTGCATACGATCATCAACAATCGGGGCAAGGCTTGGTCGACTTATAGGGCGATTTACATCCAAGGGAGGAATGCAAGCTATGCAGGATCCCGGTGTCCCTGATGAGTCGTACGACATCGGCATGCATCGAGATTATATGGCATGATTTTCGGCGAACTGTCGTCCACGAGTGCAGTTTTTTGTCCAGCAGGAGCAACATCTTTCTGTTCGGTACAGACCTAGAGAGCTTAGTGTCGTCGCTGCCGTACGTTCATGTTTTTATTATAAATTGTTTTGTTCGAACGAAAATTAAATTTAAAAATATTGGACAACCATATGTCCGACGTTGTGCGTAAGGGTCGGGGGGTCATGCAAAAGATACGCGATGCGGCGGGGTCAGATATCTCTCCCGGCATGAAGAAATGAATGAGGATGGCTTTGAAGATTTTGGTCTCGTCTTGCATGCAGGGTACGGAAGTCCTCAACGACCTACCACACGTCGATGACCACGTCCCCACTCCGTCGGACTCAGATAGTGACGGAGACGACGATGGTGATCTCACGCATATTACCTAGCGGGGTCGTGGACATGCACGTCGTGCCATTCCACGACGTGGTGCAGGTGGTCGCGGGCGTGGCAGAGGGTGATATTATGTTTTTGTGTGTTTTGGATATGATATTTGTGTTTGGAATATTTGTTTTTTTTTTATATGTTTTGGATATTTGTGATACTTGTGATTAAAATGAATTCAAGTAAACTTGTAATATTGTCAACGAATTTGAGTGAGCAAATGATCGCAGAAAAATAAAACAAAATCATCTAAATTACAGATCTTCAAAAGTTCTAAAACATTTGTGTTCTAAATATTTTCCAATTCCAACTCTAAATTTACCAAATATATCATTCAAATTGAACAAAAACAAAACAAAAACAAAAAAACTGAACAGCATCTCTTTCGCCAGACCAATTTATGCACTCTATTGCCAGACTCTCTGGCGAAAGAGATTAAAATTGCTTAATCCTCAAATTAAGACCAAAATTAGGATTTGTGTTTTTTCGCTGGAGAGTCTGGCAAAAGTGTTTTCTCTTTTGCCAGGCACCTGGGTGAAGAGCTAGTTTTGCAAATTAGTCAAAATTCTGGATCTTCTTACAAATTGGGGTTTTGACAAGGCTACATGTCAAAAAAATAGTTATTATTGGCTATGTCGCGCCGATACTTGAAAAAATTGTATCGTTGTGTCTATGGTCGGCCCCGGAACAAGCTCGGCAAGCTCACGGATTGGTACACCATTTTAATGTTTAGTATGTATATTATGTTTTGATTTAAATTATAAATATGATGCAGCACAATTGGTAGATAACTTAATTATGATTTTGTAGGTAATTAGTTCAAGACACCGCTATTTATTTTTTGGTTATTTGTAATTTTAAGATTTTTTTTTTGGTTTATTTGCATTTTCAATCTTAATTCATAAACTAATAATTATAATTTTCAAGATAAAATTATAATAATGATTAATGAAAAAATAATTTTTGACGAGATGAAATTTTGAAAAGAAAAAAAAAAATCTGAAAATAATAGCACGTTAAATTATTTTGTATATTATTTTTATTTTTTTGCTTTTAAATTTTAGGGAAATTTTGAACAGTAGACACGATTAAGTTTGAAATACCCGAAATAGCCAACCTAGTTTGGTAATTTGGATTCTAACACTCTCGACTTTTGAATACCCGGAATACCCGAAAAGTCGAGAGCATGGAAAACTGTCGAATTTTCAAAAGTCGAGACCTTGTTGATTCCTAATTAACCTGTTAAACAAGTCGACTTTTGAAAAGTCGAGCGTTCCACTTCCCGAGACAGCTCCAGTATTACCGACGGCCCGTCGCAGAAGATGCCATCACCGACGGCCCGTAGCAGATAGCGCCATTACCGACGGTCCGTCGCAGAAGAGCCCGTCGGTAAAGATTATATCAATTGATTAGTATGTTAATTATTTATTCAAAGCTAATATGTTAATTAAATAGTATGATAAACCTAGGCGGAATTATTCGGCCCTAGGCGGTATCTAGGCGGGCCTAAGCGGAATTCCGCCTAGACAAAAACGACTAGACTAAACCTGGGCGTTTGGTCGGCGCCTAGTGCCTAGGCGGCCGCCTAGACCGACTTTTAGAACAATGGATATAACACCTTGTTTTGAAAACTTATCTCCAACTGGATATTTGGAGAGAGCAAAGTATTCACATGATCATTTTGAGAGATAAAAGATCTATTTTGTGTCTCTTGAATTTTGTTCTATTGAAGAAATCTCTAATTTCATAATTAATCAAATGAAATAGTCACAATTTTGAGTAATATATATAAGTAGTTAGTACGTAGAATAAATGATATATTATATTATCGATGTTGTATATATTTGTACTAATTGTTATTAATTTATTTAATTGAACACAATTTGGAGAAATAAACAATACATAATTTAGTAAATATATTGATAAAATTAATATTAATAATAATTATTTAAACTGAAGGTAAATAATATGTTAACCATGAATAATATAACAAAATTCATCATTGAATAAATCATTAAAATTAGAGACTTAATTATATTTATGATTTATTTATTGCACGTAATTATAGCATAATGATATGATGGAAGTAACAAATTGTGATTTTAAAATTTTGGATATTGTATTTGTATCCGAAATCGCATATCGGATATCGTATACCGTATTCATATCTGTATCCTTATCCAAAATCGGATATCGAATACCGGATACTCTATTCGTATTCGAAATCGGATATTGGATATTGTATTTGTATATGTATTCATATCGGATATCGTATTCGTATCTGTATCCGAAATCGGATATCAGATATCGTATTCGTATCTATATTTGTATCAGATACCGTATTCGTATTCGTATTCAAAGTCAAAAATTGTATACCATATACCGTATTCTTACTCATAACCGTATTGGATATCGAATATTGTGTTCGTATTTGAAGTCGGATATTGGATAGCGTATATCGTATTTATACTCGTATCCATATTGGATATGGATAGCGTATTTATATCTGAAATCAGATATCGAATACCGAATACCGTACTCGTATCCGAAATCGGATATCGGATATCGGATACCGTATTAAAAATATTTGTAGTTTTTTGAACTTATAATGCAAATAATAATTGTATTAAAAAAACTATTCTCAAAAATTTAGTTGTATTAAAAAAATAATATTCTCTAAAAATTAGTGGTAATGGAAAAATATTAAAATAATATTCTGGTATTAAAAAAAAATATTCTGTAAAAATTGATGATACTAAAAAAAATATTATCTAAAATTATTGAAGAATTTCATAAGAAATAATACAATTCTAGAATATTTTATTCATTTGCTACATCTATGAAGGAAATACAGTTTCAGGATCAACCGTAAAAGTGTACACAAGGATAAACGAATGTAGTCGTACATTCGTGGCCATAACTGTCAGTGGGAAAATCCGATTTGAATGGTTCAAATTGGGTTAGATAGATAATTAGATTATCTATAACCTTCATGTAGAAATATATTTCATATGAACGAAGTATCAGTGTCGTTTATGTGAAATACCGAAAGGGTGCAACAGTATGACATACAGTTAGTAAAACAGTCATAACTTTTGCATACGAACTCCAATTGGGCTGGGCCAAATTGGGTTGTGTATATAATGAGATTATCTACAACGTTCATGTTGGGTGATTTTCTGTCAGAGAAATTTATCAATTTCGTTTGGACAGAATACGGAACAGGTTCATGCACTTTTCTGTGTGAAAGGATGTATATTGGATATACATGCCTTTTGGCTAATCCTAATCCTATTAGATATAAATAGGATACTTTCTCTCTCATCCAGATCAGATTATTGAGATTATCATTCTGCCCAATACACAAGAAAAAGAGCAAATTCAGATTTGATCTTTCGTGAGTGAAAAGGTGCGAAGAGAGAGAAATATAGAATCGATTAGATCGAGCAAGTTCGCCGGTGCATGGTCTAGGCAGGTGCATCCGTGACTGACGTCTTACGAATCAACGTGGATACAAGTAGAGGAACGACGTTTGTGGTTCTTCGATTGTGATCGACTCGAGTGAGAAAGACGGTGGAAACGCTTGGACGCACGAAGACGAAGTCAAGTGAACCGGCGTAGTTAACGAGTGGTGAAGGACGCGTGGTATGGGACGCGCGGATTGTCACCAACGTGACAGGAGGAATAGAAGGCGGCGATCAACCCTTCGTGTGCCATCAATTTGGCACTGGTATAGATCTATCCTTCTATTTGCATCGTACCCTCGAAGTCATGACGTGATCTTGGATTTAGGGAACCGGACCGGGCCTTCATATCCGCTGCGCGGGCCCGGGGTCGGGGATATTCCTCAACAATCTAATCATATGATTTTCATCAAACACTTTTTAAACATCTTACACTGAGAGGCTGTTTGGATCGTTTTAGATATGGCAGTTAGGAAATGCACATGGAGAAATTTGCCATTTTCGTTTGTTTGGTTTGATTTATTTAATTAAATTCATATAGTTCTAACTACCGACGACATCTCTACTATTGTAAGTCGACTTTATCCCAAATCTACGAGAGTCTCATCCGCAGAAAAAAAAAAAAAAAAAAAAAATAAGTAAATTGGTAGGAAAATGTGATGGTAGTTTATCATGAAAGATGTCAATGGAGTACTATGACAGTAGCCACCATGATTTTCAACTACAAAAACATAATTTTAGGATTATTATGCACCTACAAGACTACATATCTCAAAATATCTTAAAGATGGTTAGATTGATAATTGCGCAATCGAACATCAGAGTAGGTGTCAATTTATGATATGAAATTGTTTACGTAAAAGTTTTGTTTTATTTTATATTATTTGGTACTGTAATGTGATGGTATAAGTTTTTTATGATATTATTTTCTCGGATGATTAATAGTTTTTTGGTTAAATTAAAACCTTCTGTCAAATTAAGTCAACGGTGAAATTTATTTGAAAGTTTTAGTACATATGGTGAAATTTCATAATTCAATTACATAAACTCAAATATAAAAACTATAATTCCAATAGTTTTATTTTTCGTGAATCCAAACATTAAAACATAAAAACTACAATTAAATTATGTCATAATTTTTACATATTCATACTATCATAATATACAAAACTGCCCTAGCAAACACGCCGTAAAAGTATTTGTACCGGCGCCCAAATTTCTTACAAAATGTACCACTGATAATCCAAATTAGCAATGGTGCCAACAAAACCTCTTCATCCCATTAATCTTTTAGACCTAGAAAGTCCTCTTAACATTTTCTTGATTTTACTGGCAAGTGATAAATAAAAATATGTTCGCTAGTTAACAAAATTTCAGGTTAATAATTTGTCCACTAGTAAACAGAATTTAGTTACAACATTTACACAGAAAATCGGTCACCACATTCCCACTACGTTTCGGTTAGCACTGTTTTCAATAGATTTTAAGATGTTCAATTTTTGCTTACCATGATAACGACTCTGTGTTCACCACTCGGACATATTTCACTTCCAAATAACAGCCAGTGGGGTAAGTTGGATATTCATAACATATTGACTTGATCACAGGCATTAATTATGGCTTGGACTACATCAAAAGTCGTGCTCTTGTTCACACCCATAACTATATAAACTGTCTAAATCTGACAATTGACCCCTCTTCTCCCCCACTTATGTTTTTCTACACACGAAAAACATTATCTCCTTGGTAAAAGAACAGAAAATAAAAGAAATGAGAAATTTTCGAATAACCTCCTCATTTTTTTTTTAATTAGTGATTTTTTTAGAAACTCCAAAAACTCCTCCTCCAAATAAGATTTCCTCTATTTTTCGTATTTAAATTTATTGAACTTTTTTATATTATTTTAATAATTTAAAAATCTCCAAAAATATTTTTTAACATATACTAACTTAAAAAAACTAAATGTCCTATACACAATTTTATTATTTTATTTATTATATATATTGTCGTACAAAACTAGCATTAAATATAAATTAGATCACGATATAAAAAAAAATTCCTGAAAAAATCTTGACAAAATAATATTATTTTAACATTTAATTTTAATTCTCAATAATTATTAATAAAAAAAGTTATTAAATAATATTTTTTTGCCAAATTAACAATGAATTAATAAAATTTAAAACCAGCATTAAAATAATATTGTCGTTACTTTTAATTTCAATATCTAATTTTTTTATTTAAAGCTAGTTTTGTATGATAAAATATATAATAAATAAAATATTAAAATTGTGTTTATGACATATAATTTTTTTAATATTACTATATGTTAAAAAATTTTTATGGAAATTTTTAAATTAATAAAAATAATACAAAAAAGTTTAATAAATCTAAATATGAAAATGTAGGAGTGTTTTGGTCCAAATTTTTTTAGCACCATGAAATATCCTATAAAGAGTAAACGGAAATAAAACCTTGATTGGAGTGGGGGCTTCGGAGTTTCCAAAAATTGAGTGTGTATTTTACAAATTCAAGAAAAATTAGGGGTTATTTGAAAATTTTCCAAATTTTTTTTGGAAATTTCACATACATGCCCCTATGTAAGCAAGAAAATATCACATCAAACATAACAAAATTCATATATATCATACTTTGCTTAATTTGAACTCAAAAGACTTGATATTATGATGTTTCATAAGGATGGGCATGAAAATAGGCCAAGGAATAAGAACAAGAATCAAACCACTTGTAAGAAATGGCAGGAACGATCACATGGTGGCCCGGTGGCATGTGATTTGCGAGTTCGGTTTCTCTGTGGCCTCCGAAAGGAAGCCACATGTGAAACTGCCTCCGTGGCGGAATTTAATTGGTCAATACAAAATTTTTTGCACATAAACCCTTCTTTTATATAAATTAACTGTCTAGGTATTTCTGAGAAACTAGGGATTTATTTGCAAAAAAATTTGTATTGACCAATTAAATTCCGCCACGGAGGCGGTTTCACATGTGGCTTCCTTTCGGAGGCCACAGAGAAACCGAACTCGTGATTTGCAGGGCCAACGTGGCTGCTTGCTAGATAGAAGTTTGCATGTGAAATAATAGTCTGGTGGACCAATTAGGGTTTGTTTTTTTGAACAAACTGGGCCCTTTCTCTTGACTTAAAAATGAGCTTGTGGACCAGTTATATTATACGAGGGTTTTTCAAAGATTTTGTCGTTCTTTCAATGATGAAAGGATTGTGAACAAAAATTTGAATCATTATTGATAGAAGGTAGTTATGATTATTGTTAGCTGTTACTGTTGGTTATCACTGTTACAAATTGTCTCTAGAGAAATCCGACAACTTTCATAATTTACCCCACATTAGAACTTTGAAAAGAAAATTAGAGAACATTAATTAATATCTTGTATAATATTGTAAATTAGTGGCATTTCTATTAAGGGACTATGAGGCACCTGCCCCCCTCCCCCCAAAATGTATGAACGGTAGTATATATATTTGATTATGTCAGTATATTTTAGAATAAAACTGTAAAGTTATGTACTATCGTTTCTCCAAAAAATTTTGAAAATTTCTCACAACAGTCCCTCCTAGATTATCGTCTCCCCGTTAATTTGGGACAAGATCCGTCACTGTTGTAAATATCAGAAATCGAAAAAGACCGAGAACGTAGCGGCTAGTGATTCGGTGATTAGTCGGAGACTAATCAGAAAGTCGTCGGGATATGTCGATTGTCCAAATTTTTAATAATTTTTGTATATAAATAATATATTTACCAATCAATAATAAACATATTACTAAACAAAAAACAAAAAGCTAATATCACTAAAATATAAATTTAAGATCTACATCATTAAATATCATATTTATTTTATCTCTGGATCAAATGAAATTGAGTATTTATAATGATGATAAAAATATCGCCAAAATGGTTCAAAGTTGGAGAAATATCGAATAAATGCGAGTTGGCTAATTTGAGCAATTGACTAGACATTCTCTAGTCAGTAAAATGTCGACTTGCGATTAATCGAGACTTTTGCTGTATCGATATTGTTACCTATTTAATTTTGCATTTTGTCATATTTTGTTCACAATTTATGTTCCTATCATTATGTAACTTGATAAGTCTTATTAGTATTGTTCAAGCATGTTGCTTGGTCGATCGAAACGCGGGATAGTCGTTCCTTCATGTGTTTTGGGATCTTAAAAGAGAGATTGCTGGCATAGACTTCCGAGCATCATACTTTTAGTTTTTTACGAAAAATGGTGGAAGAAGGGAGACGTGTACTAGAAATCCGCATGAGAACTCTAAAAGGAAGAGACCTCTATGCGATTTTTATTAACAGAATTTCCAGTAATCAAATATTATATGTAAAATTTATATATATTCAATAAATTTGACTCATGCATGCAGATCCTAATTGTTTGGGTCCCAAATAACGATTAGATTTTGACGATATTGTTTTATTCTATACATTAATTTTATATTTATCATTCAGACATTTAGTTTTTGTATGTTGATCATTTGTAAGTCTTAATTTGAACACAATCATTATTTTTTTGCTAGATTCTCTGCACATCATATTATGTGTAGTCATTTATTTGTCAATATTTTACAAAAAAAATTTAGTCATCTCCTTAATTCATGTCATCTTTGATATTAAATTCAGAACGTACAATTAAAATCAGGCACTTGATATTAAATGTTATGTCTACATGGTAATGAATATGAAAAGTTTGGTTAAATTTTTTTTTTTTTTGTGACACGCACCATCTATACAATTTTGCCATTTAATAAAAAAATTCTTAGTATTTAAAATTTTACATACGATATGTTTCTCTCTCAACCAATTAATAAATATAAATAATTTTCTAATATGAAACATTATAACATTTAAGGTATAAGTTATATTAATATTATTTTAAGAACTTTAATTTCAAAAATTTGTCAAGTATTCACTTGAATTTTCTATTTATTTTGGCATCCGTATTAATATAGTTCATGCCTAACATTTTTTATTTTAATATGTGAAAATATTAAGTAAGAAAATACAACGCAAAATAATGCATGTTTAATATTAAATAATTGAATTTCAATAATGATTATTTTTATAAGAACTACAATAATGAGAATCCCATAGTACTAATTAAGCAGGTATATTTTTTTTTTTGCAAGCCCGTAGGCACACACACTAGAGACTAAATGATATCCTAATAGAAAGTTTCTTCATAGTCCAACTGCACGCAGTACTCGAACCCTGCACCTCTAAGAAGTGAGGCTAGGTATCATCCGCTTGAATTATCAAAATATTTGGAATGTATATTTGTGCTAAAACAACTTTGATATTGAAATTTTCAACATTTAATATAAATGAAAATGAATATTTTACCTATTAAAATATAAATTGCATTCAAAACTTATAATCATATTTGGAATACTATTGTTGTTTTTTCAAGTTGTAAATTTAGAAATATCATATATGTTAAATATTTTTTAATTATATTTTTGATAAATTAAAATTTTATATTATTTTTTAATAATTTTGATTGTTAAATGTATGATGGTTCTAATTTTAATTATTTTGTTTATCAATAAAAACAAATCATTACTATACAACTAATTATGTGTCTTGAGTCAATAGGTTGTATGATTGGATGTTTTTATATTTATATTGCATGAATAGTGAGAAACGATGATATAATTTTTGTAGTTATTTTTTCGTAAAATTGTGTTATGTTTTAGATATTTTTATTTGTATTAATACATGTATTACAATTTATAGTAATTGAGCTATTTTCTACCATAATATAATACAATCTTAAAAATGTATTATTTATTATACTTAAATTAACTCTTTAATATAATACAATCGTAAAATGTATTATTTATTATATTTAAATTAACTCTTTAATATCACGAGACTAATATAATGTGAAATAATTTTGTTTTAACATATTATTATTATTATTGTCATAAAAATAAATTTTGGAAATAAAATGAAAACATAATTATTTCATGCTCTCTGCATAACGCAAAAATTATTCTAGTATATTTAAATTTAAGGTTGATGATTGTGGATCGCGCACAAATCATAAAATTAAAAATATCAAAATTAGAGGAAGTCAAGTAAGGCGATATATTCGGAATGTTAAATAAAAAGTAAATGGAGAATGATCGGTGGTTATCTAACCCTTAATATCAATGAAAATTGAATTCACAAACTAAACATCATATGATTTTTAGTGTCTTACACTAAATCAACAGGACTAGGAGACCGTTGGCAGAACGTAGGAATGTTAATCATGCATAAAACTAATCTCAAAACAATATCCAAAAAATGCATGTTTTGAAGTCGTCCATTAAAATTATTCAATAACTTAATTAATAATATATAATAAGTATATCATTTTTATTTTATTAAATATATTAATTAAGGTATACCGGTTGTATGCATATTAATGTTAACAGTCCAAAAAATTGGAGGGAAGAATTTGAAACCTTGAGCTCGATTTCGGTCGCCTTGACGGGCAAAGTCCTGACAGGACCCATTAAAGCATGGTTCCTATCATTACTGTTAATAGGAGAGCCCTCATCGTATATCACGCCCTACTTTCTATAGGCGGTGATAAAACTCCTATATATTTATTCAGACAAAGGTCCTTAATTTCCCATACTTCATCTTGGTCTACATTTGCCAAAAGAACCCTAAATTATTCGAATGCAAATGAAACCCCTCGATTATACAAATGTACGAAAGGTCCTTAATATTAATTTATTAGTTCAATTTAACAATATTCTTATCAAATAACAAATATAATTTAGTCACTCAGTTCACTGAGACAAAAATGATATGTTATTAGAGGTTGTGAGTTCAATTCATATTAACATCAATATATGGAAGACAAACGAATCATTTTTTATTTATTCTGAAATATATATATATTAAGTTGATTTATGAAAAAAATTATATGTTAAATATCCAAATCCTCATATAAACATGTATTGCAAAATTAGTTACCTCGAAAAGAATTAATACTTGTTATAACAAACAATATTAAAACTTGTTCGGTATCGTTCCCGTTTGTCATCTTTTGTCTAGTGTTGGGATAATAAGTTGTTTTTATTTTTTGTTTAAATATCAAATAAAATAAGATTTTTAATGAAAAGAAAAGTGTTTTTTTTTTTTTGGTTTTTCATTTATGCAATTCAAACTTATAGATACTTTAACATAAATCGATATTAGAAAAGAAGAAAAAACAAGTTGTATAATTGGTAACATAGATGACCATATTAAAAAATGGTAATAGTTACCAAAAATTAATAATACATGGACTCTAAAAAAGAATGTGTTAATAATAAAAACGTTTAAACAATAAATCGATATCATTCATACAAAACACGATACACCGACGCTTAAAACATGATATTTGACGTTGTAAGTGATGGTATTTAAATTATATTGGCATCGATAATGATTATCAGCACTGAAAAGTGGTATGTCGAATCTAGAAAAAGATATCTTGACATTGAAAAAGATATAATGTTAAAATTAGCAACACTAACCTCACCAATCCACAATAAATAAAAATCTAAAACACATGCTCAAAATGTCTCGTCTTTAAATTTTTATATGAAAGTATCTCGCTCTATACTCTTTTTTGAACATTTTTATTTGTAGAATGATTCATAAATATATATTGTCTGTATAGTAGGTGATCCTCATTTTGCACGAACCAAAAAATAGTATTCTTAATTAAAAAATGTGAAGTACGAGTCTAGTAATTAGTTGGAGATTAGACATTTGAGTAATAGAGAAATATTGTAAAATATTTGAGCATTTACTTAAATTCTCATTAGCATTATCATTATAATGGTTGGTATAGTGATATTAATATGGTATATTGATATTGTAAATAGGGTGACGCTATTGCAACAGCTAATATGATTATATTGAGAACGAATTCAAGTTTTTTTTAATTAAATGACCATTATATCCCTATTTATGGTGATTAATATTTGTTATACTTATATACTATTATTTATATCTTTCATGAATAATACAGAAATATTTTTTCTAATATTATGAAAAAAATCAAATCTAACCAATATATATTAATTTTCATATTTAAATATATATGACAAGTTACAATTTAATTATTTTTTTATGATGAAAAAATTAAGAATAAAAATATTTTTTACATACGAAATATTTTATTTGCATGATTTATGAAAAATGATAAACTAATAGATAAATGTAAGAAATATCAACCATCAATTTATCATTAACAGGGATATAACGGTCCTTTGATAAAACAAAATTGAAATCGCTATTAATTTAGTCATGTCGGCTCTTGCAATAACGTCATCCTATAAATGTTATATTCATGTATAAACTCAATATATAGAAACTGAAAGTGAATATGGTAAATGATATATTGGCCCTACAAAATTTTACAGTTGCGATGAAAATAGTTTATTAACACTTAAATAATATTGTAAACCAAAAAAATTCATTGAAAATAATATATTGACATTAAAATTAATAAATTGTTTTCGAAACGGTATATTGATTCCGCACACTCGATATACCGATAATTAAACGGTATATTAACATTAAAAAAACTTCTTATTCTCAATGTAACGTAACATATGACATTTGCAAATTTCATATTCACGAATAAAATATTTTGTTGATATAAAACTCACATTCATTCGATATTCGTTATATAAATAAAATTTGACACTAAAATAGTTTGTTTATTAAAATATGATAAATGCTTCGAAATAGAAATACGGAATCTAGAAAGAAAAAGAAATTATAAACAAAAAAGAAGAAATGATACCAAACGGGCCTATATTAATGAGATGAAAACAATTTGTACGAAGTTAGTTGAATCAAGCTAATTTAGCATGAAGAAGTAACAACAACACAGTTTTTCGAACTTCTTAGAAAATAGAAATGTTTTGCAATTTATAGCATTTGAGGTCCTTTTTTAGAAATTTATGTTATTTATATACTTTTATCTAAATAATGTAATGTATGTATGTAAGTGTAACTGTACCCATGTGACGCCCCACAACACATGTTCCTTCTTTCCAAATCTTTAACCACTTCTTTAATTTCCTACTATAAATAACCCTCAAAATCTCCATCTCTCCATCAAAAACAACTTATCAAAATCTCATCTTGAGAATTGAGATCACAACAATGGCGGTTTCTTCTCTCTACACTTTACTTGCCTCTCTTGCTCTGCTTTCACTCTTATCACCCTCTCTCTGCCTCGAACCGGAAGGCATCGACTACACCGATTCTAAGGCCGGAGCGCATAATTGGGGATCCGCAAGTGCTACTTGGTATGGAGCTCCTTACGGTGCCGGCGCCCCCGACAACGGTATTTCTCTCTCACTCACATTGTGATTTTTGTACTTCCACTATATTTTTTTTGAGCTCCCTTTTAGTTTAGTGTCATGGTCTAATTTTGCCCATGCAAATTAAACTAAATGTAATATTAATTATGTGCCAAAACATTTGACCTTTGTTTGAGGATTACATAGGATCCTGTATTTTAGTATATATCAATGTATCAATGTATATATCAAATTACGTAAGAATAGTGGGTGATTAGTAAATCTATCAATGTATTAAAAGATCCAATAATAAATATATTATATATACTATTATTTTAGTATGTAAACTATTTTCCCAAAAAACATGGGTTGCCCAGTGTGCCCAACCTTTGAAGATTTGCTATTTGGGGAAAGTTTCTCCATCATCTAAAATCTCTTGTTTTTCTCCTAAAGATAGTAAAATGTCTTGTGATTTTACAAAATATGAACTTTTAAAATCAAAATTGTGCACTTTTAACAATTTTGTATGTGATTATGCAGGTGGAGGATGTGGATTCAAAAATGTGAATTTGCCCCCTTTTTCATCCATGACTTCATGTGGCAACCACAATTTGTTCAAAGGAGGAAAAGGATGTGGCTCTTGCTATTATGTACTTTTTTGCAACTTAATGAGATTATAACTTTAATAAATTAGTGATTGTTAACTTTGTACTAGTGACTAATTTTGAGTTCATTATGTACATTTATATTATTAGGTGAAATGTTCTGGCCACCCTGCTTGTTCAGGCAGGCCATCGCACATTACCATAACGGACTTGTGTGATGGAGGAATCTGCATTGACGCGCCGTATCACTTCGACATGAGCGGAATTTCATTTGGGTCCATGGCTCTTCCTGGTCGTTCTGACGAGCTTCGCCATGCCGGTAGAATGGCCATTCAGTTCTCCAGGTAAATTTTGGAATATAGAAAGAATGCATATATTCTCTAATTTTTTCTAAATTTTGGGAATAAAACAGCAAAATCTTATCAATCCTAGAAAGTTATGTTGACAAAAAAAAAGTATGAAAAAGAACAAGTTAATTTTACTATTTTTATTCATGCCTTTGGAATAAAGCAGAACATTAAAATTTCAACTTATCATGGACCATATAACAATCTCTTTGAACCTTTATTAAATTTAACAAAAAAATCTTTTCTAACCCATGAAATAATAATGAGAATATTATTCAAGAACCCCCTACTTTTTTTAATTATTTAGAGAAATATCCTTACATTTGTTTTAATTTTATTTTTTATAGAGTGCCATGTGAGTACCCAGGAAGGACCATTTCGTTCCACGTGGAGGAAGGTTCGAACCCTAACTACTTCGCAGTCCTGATCGAGTATGAAGATGGAGAAGGCGATTTGAGCCAAGTCGAGTTCCAGGAAACTAACTCGCCGTATGCCGGTGCGGGTGGATGGATGCCGATGCGTGAATCTTGGGGCAACGTATATAGAATGGATTCTACTCACCCTCTCATGCCACCGTTTTCGATCAGACTTACTGACGATAAGGGCAGGAAGCTAGTGGCGAACAAAGTAATTCCGGCGAACTGGAAGGTTAATGCTATTTATAGATCGGTCGTGCAGTACAGCTAAATCAAAACGGTTCGAATAATACCGCGTGTTTTTTTAGAGGGTTATGAAAGGGTATTATTATGCATTTTATATGTGAGGGTTATATATGTATTATATAGTATTTGTAATGTTTGGATTTGTAATATTTATGGAACATGCTAATGCAAAGGCATTATTCAGTATTTTATATCTTTGTTATCTTTTTATTCAATAAATATAGTTTCACTTAATAATTTTCTAATTTATTCGTGGATTGAAAAACTATGCTAATTCAATTTTCATTTTTAATAATTTCTAAAAGGAAAATGTTGGACATATCTCACATCTCTTTCAAGAATTTTGATGACGTGAATAAGATTTAACGCTTTAAGAATTAACATATTAATTCATGATTTAAATTTTAATTAGATGTTTAATTATAAATTAAAATAATCAAATCATAAATTAAAATATTAAATCACATATTTATGTGATGTTTATTTTTATCTACGTCATCAAAATTCTCGGAGGGAGAATCTAGGGATGTACATCACTACTCTTTCTAAAATATGTGTGGTTTCAGATTCTCAGAAACTTTTTTGTGCAGAATATTTTCAAAGAAAGAGTTTATATATTGTAATGTAATAATGTGATCTAAAGTTAGCTCGAGACAACCCATGTGAGAGAAAGTAGGACTCTTGTTCAGGACCAAGATCTTTAATAAGGCATCTTTATTTATTATTTTAAGACAACGATAAGACTTTGCCATTTCACTTCAATGATATCTACAATGGAACACTTTTCCTTTTCGAGTTAGCACAATAGCAAACCATACAAAAAAAATTATAATGGATGAAAAAAAAAGGGAAATTCTTAAAAAAACCCCTAACTTTTTTGGAATTCCTCAAAAACCCCCTAATTTTTTGATTACTTGAAAAACCCCCTATAAATTGAATTTAATTCTTGAAAAATCCCCTACAAAGGTTAACTTTAACATTCCATCCAATTTTCATTTTTTTGGACAAAAATACCCTTCTTGATTTTCTTTTATGAATTATTTTATTCAATATAAATTAATAAATACATAAATAAATTAAATATTTCATGATAAATATTTCACGTTATTAGAATTAAAAATAATTTATGATAATATTTTACAACTCACTATTTTATTTTACTATTTATAATATATATAAAAATTATTATTATTATTAAATAAATACTATTACACATTGCATTTTTTATTTTTACATTAAATAATTTTATATAAAACTCATATAATAAATTATAGAATAATATAATAAATATCATGATATAATATTATGAAATATTATATTGTAAAATATTATTTATTTATTAGTTTATAGAATAAATTCAATTATAAAATAAATTGCGAGGGTATTTTGGTCCAAAAAAGAATAATTTGGATGGAAAATGAAATATAACACTAGTAGGGGGTTTTTCAAGAATTAAACTTAATTTATAGGGGGTTTTTCAAAAAATCTAAAAGTTAGGGGGTTTTTGAGAAATCCCAAAAAAGTTAGGGGGTATTTGAAGAATTCCCCAAAAAAAAAATGAGGAAAGAAAAAAATTAATTGAGAGTTGTCTGATTTCTTTTTTATGGTAAAATTTTGAAAATTATTTTGATTATTTATTAGTTAATGAGTATTTAAGATTGGATTCCAGTATATTTATGAATCAATTAATACTAGATTAAATAAGAACTTTTTATTATTCATTTAAATAAATAAATTTAATTAATTCGTAAATATTTAAAATATCATTCTACAAAAATAAAGTATTATAGAACTCGCGGGTTTGGAGTTTGTCTAAGGCATTTGGACAAGAATATGTCCAAAGTCCTTCATAATTATTATATTTCAATGTGATTTTGATTGATCTTTATTATATTCAAAAACACAAGACAATATTACATGGATTATCTATTTTTTTTTAAATGTATAATTTAATATGATTTCATAATATAATTGTTTTTTACTTTTAGAATAATACAAGGATTTAAATGTAAATTTGTATTATACGAGTTATTAATCTGCAGATCCAAAATTCTATGGATATGAAAACCCCATGTCATGATTATAACTTAATTTGGAAATATTTACTTATTTTTTTCTCATATATAAAAATAGTTTCTATAGCCAAGTAAAACTATGGCTGTTAATTTCGATTATATACATAGCATTATGTTCGTTCAATTTTGGGGAGTTCTATTATACACCATTTTAAAAGAGTATTTTGGATATTTAAACAATTAATTATATCTTTTAAATGATGTATCATAAAATTCATTTTTTAAGGAAATTTTCTTTTAATTGAACAACAAAAGAATTCTAATTTAGTTAAATATTAATTAATAAATATACTTGAGATCTTACCTTAAATATTCATAAATGAATAATTACTCAAAATATCCTTGAAAATGAAAGTATCATAAGGAAAATGATGTATGATAGAACCCCTTCAATTTTATAGTTTGTGCATAACGTTTTTTCGTTTCATTTTCCAAGGTACATTTTTGGTGGCACGACAATATCCAATTAGGTGTATTCGTTCGAGTTTGATTTGAAAGCAGAGGCACTTAATAAAGGATAATAGAGTCTTCATAGAATCCACAAGAGTTCGACTAGAAGTGTAATACGAGAGGAGGTGGATTCTAGTGTTTAAGTCCATTATATTCGCTACGCGAATAGATTTAGATTATATTCAGAGCTAAAAAAACATAGAAGAATGGAGGGTCATCTCCTCTCAATGCATTGTTCTTTGTTGCATGTCTCATCAAAGGAATGCATGACCACAATTTTGATCATTCAAGACATGCATGCATGACCATACTTCATATTAATGTAATGTGATTTATACAGGAATAACAAAAAACAATGCATTGAGATGACTTTTTTTTGTTTCTTTCTCTAATTTCACCTGCTTATTCACCTCTCTAATTTTTCAAGCACTCTTTCTTTGTTTGTTCTGGAAATAAGATAGGAAAGGGTGAATATGGTGATGGAAAGGATGAGGCTTGCATATAAGGGGCTTGCATGAATTATGTAATATAAGAATTCATTTTTTTTTAATGTGTTTAGTTTCATTCGATGCTTTTTTTTCCTTTGTTCATATAGGTTGGAGCTCATTGCTGACACACAGAAGGACATTTTTTATTTTTTGCTCATATTCGCCGTGAATGGCCCTGCTAAAAAGCTCCAAAGGCAATCTCTTTTCATAAAATATGAACTCAAGTTGCCGAGTTCTTTCGGTAGAAGACATTTCAATCAGGAAAAAATAATGTGAGGCCCCAATTTCATGAAAAATCCAACTCAAATTCTAATTCTTTGCTTTAAGAAAAAAGTCTTGTTCTTCTTCGTTGCCAACTATTGGTAGTATATCAGAAGGACATTTCAATTCACTTCATTTTTATTTTTACAATTCTTCCTTGCCTATTCTATGTTCATAATTTTGTTCGTTAATTTCATATTTGGCTTTCTTGTACATATGTATTAATTGGATTTCTTTATATTTCTGTAATTAGTATTTGCGTTTTATATTATCTTCTTAAGAGATTTATGTAGGTTCGTTTTTGGTATTTGAGTTTTAAATAATAATTAGTATTTGCGTTTTAAATTAATTTTTATCTTATTATTTTGCAGTAGGTTCATTTTATATTATATTCTTAAGAGTTGTTTTTCTAATTATTATTTTTTATTTTGCATGAGGTTTTACGAAATAAAATTATTTGATTTCTTTTTTGGTTGGATATACTAACCTATTACTTCTTCATAAAAAGATCATGTTGAGGAGGTGCTTATAATTACAATGAAATTAGATACAAGAAAGCTAAGAGAATATAGTACAAAACATAATTTATAAAATTTCTTAAATTATCTTTTTATATAATTAATTTGTTTTATTAGTTAATATTTTATGATAAATAAATAATTTTAAATATCACGACGAAGCGCGGAGAATTTCTCTAGTTTGATCATTGTCAGCAAAATGCGGAGAATTTCTTAAATTATATTCATATCTACCTACTCTCCCACCATTACCTACTAACCTGTTCGGTACAAGAGTTTTGAAGGTTAGTTTAATGGGTGTTCGATGTCCATATTTTTTTTATCATAGTTTTGAATTTCTAAACTTTTGAAAATTTAGGAATGAGCTTAATTTGCCAACATTTCAAAACTTACGGTTGAGTGGATTTTCGACCGAAATGGTGATTGAAAATTAACAAAATAATAGTAGTGCTCCCATCGTGCTATCTATAATTCTATCTACCAAAATAAAACTCAAACATATTAATTGATATTTACTTTGCATTCGTTTGGACAAAAATAAATATTTTTAATGGTGTGCTTTTTTATTCGGTTCGGTTTTTCGATTTATTGGTTGAAAAATAATATTGCTTTGTTTATTCGGTTTTTCGATTTTTTTTCAATGTGCTAATGTATAAGAATTAAAGTTCGATATTATATATTACCAATAATATTTATATTTTATATGATTTATTTATATATTTGAAAAAATTAAATATACTAGTTAAAGAATTTTATTAGAAATAACATAACATAAAATAACATAATTTATGTTCATAATATTTTCTGATCTAATATTGTATTTGTATTCGTATTCATATCAGATACCGTATTCGTATTCGAAATCATATATTGGATGTCATATATACTATATTCGTATTCGTATCCGTATCAGATACCGGATAGCGTATTCGTATCCGAAATTAGATATCGGATACCAGATACAATATTTGTATATGTCTTCGTATCCAAAATCGAATATCGACGGATACCGTATTAAAAAATATTTGTTTGTTTTTTGAATTTATCATCCAAAGAATAATTGTGTAATAAAAATTTAATCTTCTCTAAAATTTAGTTGTATTAAAAAAATAATATTCTCTAAAAACTAATGGTCATAAAAAATAATATTCTCTAAAAATTAGTTGTATTAAAAAAATATTCTCTAAAATTATTTTTCTTTCATTTGTATTATTTAAAATATACTAATTTTAAATTATTGATATGCTTTATTTATGTGACATAATTATAATATTTTGATATGATTAATAAATAAACATGATAGCTATAAAATTTCATAAAAAATAATATAATTTAAAAATATTTTATTGGTTTGCTACATCCAATCATTTGATTTTCATCGAACACATTTTAAAGATCCTACACTCATAATTTTTAAATATTAATAATATCATAGTTTCTTGATATTCATATATTGATTTTCTTTTCTGCAACTACGAGTTTCGACAAAACTGCCCTAGCAAACACGCCCTAAGTTTGATCTCAAAGTTTCCAATTTTAATCAATCAGAAGAGCTTGTTCGTATGGAATTCTCAATCACTTGAATTTATCCTATACTTGGGCCGGCAAATTAATAATTATCCACAACCCCAATATAATTTTTTTATTGGATCCAGAGAACTCAAATATAATATGGGCCCTATTCTTCTATAGTTTATAACTTTCACAGCCTAATAAAATGTATACTCTAGAGGCCTTGTTTGTATAAATAACCTGGCCCATATCCCAAAATAATATCGAGAACCCACGAAAATAGAAGAGTATTTTTGTGAAAAAAACAATGGGCTTCTAGCTATAGAATTACCAAGCAAACTATTATAAAAAATATTTTGAATATTTTGCAATTAATTTGATGATCAACCAAAAAAAATGAATTGATGGTTTGCACTGCGGAAAATAACATTAATAATGTTTCAAAAAAAAATTATTGATCCGTGTGATAGTTTAAGATTTTAAATGATATACATAAAATTGCTTTTTGATACAAATATACTGAAATTTATTTATGTATGACATTTTGTAAGATGATATATCTGTTTATTGTTATAGGGATACTTATGATATTATTTTTGCTTTTTAGGATTATATGATAAGGTGATATAAAAAACATAGACAATATTATCATATGATAAAGTGATGGAAAAAACATAGATGACATCATTTTGAAAAATGTATATATGTAAAAAAAATACAATCGCATGGTTATATATCGTATTTACAAAAAAAATATGTATGTAAATGAAATATTTAGCAACAAAATGAAAGTAAATATTACAACCAACATGTTTTATTGGTTCTAAATATTATTTACTGAGATGTATTAACATCATTTAGGACAAAATTGTTGGTTGAAGCAGTGACAAATCTATTAAGGGACTAGGAGGAGAACTGTCTCCCTAGACTTTAGACCGGTAGTATATATATTTGATTATGTCAGTGTATTTTACGATGTAACAGCAAAATTATATACTATCGTCTCCTTAATTTGAGGCAAGATCCGCCAATGGTTTGAAGTATTGTTAAATATGTACACATGTAAAGGAAAAAAAATCTCTAAAAAGATAAGGGTCGAAGAAGCCCCCATCAACTTGAACCCGGGCTCTTCCTTCATCGAATCCTGGCACGCGAATAGACTCCAAACGGACAAAGCAATTCGTCAAATATGGGATACAATGTTTGCATCGATTGCTTGGCAGATATGGAAAGAATGCAATATGCGAATCTTCCAGCAGAAAATGGGCTCGGAAGCAGCGACGGCCTCGAAGGCGATTGAAAACATTCTAGCATGGAGCAAACCAGCGCATTCTTCACATATAGGAGGAGGTAACTAATGTAAATTCTTTATTTCTCCTTACCAATCAGTGGAGGGAGTCTCTCTAAGCTCTTTTTTGTTTATTTAAAAGACACCAAGGCAACCAATTCGGTTTCTAAATTCAAAAAGATAAGGTGCGAGGAGTCGAACCATGGTCTTCGCCATCAAGCAACCGTTTGCTACCGTATGCGGGAGCCGTACCCTGGCCTTCACCTCCATGCGCAATTATTTGCTATTATATGCTCTATGAAATGGTATTGACATTATTCAGATGTTTTAAGTATCATACTCAAACAAACAATTTCCTACAAAACACAAGGTGCGATGAATTGAACCATGTTCATCATCAGCATGCAACTGTTTGTTCATCACCGGCATGAATTAAACTTTAACAAAAGAAAATAATGTAAAATAATCTGATTTTCATAATATTTTGAAACTAATCCGGGATTGATTTTAATAACTCGGCGACGCCGGATTCTAAAACCCCGGATCTGTTAAATTCCTTAAAAATAGTATCATGGCAGGTTTAACATGATTAAACAAAACCCAACTAATTTAGAAAATTCGGTGAATTAAAACCCGTCCATTAAAGACATTAAAGACACCGGTTTTTGTTAAATTCATTATCTTACTTTTATTTCAAAATACTTAATTAAAGTGAAAACACCGGAATTTATAAATCTGACACTAAAGAAGAAACAAGCACCGGGTTTACAAAACCCGTCCATTAAAGACAAAAACCGGATTTATAAAACCCGACCACTATAAACAAAATAAATAATATCCCCATGATTATTGTTTTGTTGCTCTTTTTAGGAACCGGATTGTATAACTTCGGTGACATTTTTCGCCCACTCTCTCCCTCACCCTCTATTCAACACATACATATAATATAATATATATTTAATATAACCGGACTTTGTACATTTATTAAAACTAGCGTTGTGCCCGCGCGATTACGCGGGCTTTGTTCTATGTTCTAAGTTAATATATTTAATTAACATGATAACAAACACATGTTAGCTATTAATTTAATACGTAATCGACATTAGTTCGAATTTATAAATTCGAATCAATATTAGTGAATATTTAATGATGTTCTAATTATCACGTTAATTAAATGCAATACCACAAATATGGAGAATACGGCTGGTACATGTTGGAGCTTCATAAAATTTTATATTTTTCTTTTCACTGAACAATACAACTGATATTAACAAAAAAAAATTACTTTACTCCAAAATGTACCCGTCGTATTCTCCATATTTAAACTATTACATTTAATTAACGTG